>CM037584.1:86111355-87361355 GCA_021018995.1 Chloranthus sessilifolius
TTATAGGTTATAAATTTATTGTTTTTGATTGATCGTGCGCCTAGATCTTTAGGCTTAATTTTGGATGGTCGGATCGTCAGATCCATTTAGAGTCCATCATGTGAAACCAAAGTTTGTGAATAGCATGCCACTAGAATCAGAAGAAATTTTCAAAACTCTTAGTCTTTCTTTAGATAATCATAATTCCAATCATTATGAGCATATTTGGATTGGCTGGAATCCTAAAAAATTTAATATTTCTAAAATATGTGAAAGTTCTCAATTCATTCACTATGATGTGGTTAGAAGAAGAGATGACTTTGCTTTTAAAACTACATTCATCTATGCTTCAAATCTAGTAATTGATCAGAATGATTTGTGGGATGATTTGATCAATATTTCTAGTAATAATAACCCTTGGATTTGGCTTAGTGATTTCAATATTGCCCAATTTCAGCACGAGAAAGTAGGTGGAAGAGTTGTCTCTACTAGAACTCTTGAACCTTTCAATCATTGTATTGATCAATGTTCACTTCAAGATATGAAGGCCTCTTCATGCTTATATTCTTGGAGCAATCGATCTCGGGGATTAAATCGTATATTGTGCTGCTTGGACCATGCTCCTGTGAACTCAATTTGGATTAACTTGTGAACTCAAGGAGAGATGAATTACCTCAGTGCTAGGATATTTCATCATACTCCTATTTCTATTGATGCTAATGGCAAATATCCTGAAGGTCCGAAAGGGTTTAAGTTCTTTATGGCATGGTTAGGGCAATCGGGCCTAATGGAGACTTTTATAGAGGCTTGAAATACAAACGTTGAGGGCAATCCAATATTTGTTGTTACCCAAAAACTTTGTATAGAAAAAAATGTCATTAAAAAATATAATAAAGAGAACTTTGGTCAGATTCATGAGAGGAGAGATAAGGCCGCTGAAAATTTGAACTTTATTTAAAATTTGATTCAATATGATCCCTTGAATGGGGATTTAGCTGGAAAAGAAAAGGAAGCTATCAAGTTAGTTCACGAGGAGATGGGGATTGGAGAGAATTTTGCTAGATAGAAGGCTCGTACTAGATGGTTGAAGAATGGAGATAGAAATACAAAAAACGTTATGCGATCATCTCTTCAATTATTGCTTGTAATAGTATAAATGTTCTCGAGGATAAAAGTGGTGATTTGTTTAGAGATTATAAGGATATCAGGAATATGATTGCCTCTTACTTTCATAATATTTTCAAGAACCAAAACAATTTTGTTCATCAAGATATTCCATTCAAAACTAGATTATCTAAAAATCAGGCTCAGGCACTTACTCTTCCTGTTTCTTCAGAAGAGATTAGGAAGGCCATCTTCGAGGCTCCAAATAGCAAAGCTCCTGGCCCAGATGGGTATCCTGCTGAATTCTTCACAAATTTTTGGGATGTTGTTGGTAATGATATGATTAAAGCCGTTCAAATTTTTTTCAAAAGTGGAAAGCTTTTGCCGGAGGTTAATGCCAAAAATATTACGTTAATTCCCAAGGAGGTGGGTGCTAGCCCTCTTGATAAATTTCCCCCCATATCGCTTTGTAATTTTCATTACAAGGTGATTTCAAAGATTATGGCTAATCGATTCTCTAAATGTCTCCCCTCTATTATTAGCCATAACCAGTCGACTTTTATCATGGGAAGAAGAATAAATGAAAATATTTTTCTTGCTCATGAGAAGGTGTGGAAGTTTCATCTTTAATTTGGACCCTCTTATTTCTGCTCCAAAATTGATTTGAGAAAAGCTTATGATAGAGTAAATTGGAACTGTATACTTTCCTTACTAAATCAAATTAGATGCAATAACATGTGGATCAATTGGATCAAGGAATGCTTAACCTCTCCAAAAATTTTCATTCTTATCAATGGATCAGCTCAATGTTATTTTCCTAGCGAATGCGGGTTGCGACAAGGAGACACGATCTCACCTTATCTCTTTACCTTGGTTATGGAAGCTTTCACATGCATTCCTAAAGACTAGATATCAAAAGGAGAAATTAGTGCTCCTTCTTTCCCAAATGCCCCTTAGGTTTCTCATCTTCTGTTTACCGATGATATTCTTTTATTCTCAAATGATTCTATTGAATCGGCAATTGGTATCAAAAAACTTCTAAATGTTTTTTAATTAATATCGGGCTTACAAGCTAATGATAACAAAAGCTATATATTTTTTTGTGCAGCTTACAAGAACAAGGAGGAAATCATTTGGAATATTCGCTTTGTAGACAACCATCTCCCCTTAAAGTACTTGGGATTGCCTCCGTTTTCTACTAGGATGACTTATGCTCTCTGCCAACCTTTGATTGACGGCATTCAAAAGCGTCCGCCCTCCTCTCATATGATGGCCGACTTCAATTGATTAAAGTTGTACTTAATAGCCTTCAATTTTATTGGAGTGCTTCCTTTTATTTCCCTCATCGGGTGATAAAGAAGATAGAGTTGTTGTTTGCCCGTTTCCTTTGGTGTGGACCTTCTTTTTCTAAAGCAATGCATCTCATTAGTTGAACGAAGGCCTGTAGAGCTTTTAAGGAAGGTGGTGTTTCGCACAGAAGCCCACAAACTAACCAACGATCTCAAGATGAAAGATCAAATAAGAATGCAAAAATAGAAGAAAATCAACCACAAACACACAAGAGACAATATTTACATAGTTCGTCAATATACCTATGTCCACGGGCAACGATGATTCACTAAATTGATGATCACACAAGAATACAAGAACACTCAAGCCTCGTCAAAGCTCTCCTCAAAATCGTAGATAGGTTTTCCAAAGCTTTACAATAATATCTCAACTTTATAATTCAATCAAGAGCTTTCCCTTTATATAGAAGACACAAATCCTACATGTAATCCAAGAGAGACTAGCCTTATATAGAAGATCTAAATCCTACTTCTAATTTAAAAGAAACTAGCCTTATATAGAAGATATAAATCCTACTTCTAATCTAAGAGAAACTAGCTTTATAAATTCTGCTTCTAATCTAAGAAAAACTAGCCTTATATAGAAGATTTAAATGCTACTTCTAATCTAAGAGAAACTAGCTTTATATAGAGTTTGAACGTAACTAGGTCGTCGCTGATCCTCCAAGTTAGAATCGAACAACAGCTCAATCTCTAAGTTAGAGACAAACAATAATTCCCCACCTGTCTCTAAGCTTCACCATGTACTCTTCCTTCCGATCATCGCTATACTCGTATCACTGCTACCACCAGCACCCCGAGGGCGCTCAAACTTGTTGAACGTTGATCAAATCTAAATGATGTTTAGACTTGACTACCGATACCACCTTTGTCATCATATCCACAGGATTGTCTTTCGTACTCACCTTCTTTAAAAATATCTAACCATCTTTGATTACTTCTCGTGTGAAGTAATATTGTATATCAATGTGCTTGGTACGAGCATGATATATGTGATTCTTTGCTAAGTAAATAGCGCTCTGGCTATTAAAGAATGCATTGACACTTTCCTGTATGATTCTCAAGCCACCAACTAAGCCCTGAAGTCATAATGCTTCTTTCAATACCTCTGTTACTATCACATACTCTCCCTCTGTAGTAGACAAAGCCATTGTATCCTGTAACATTGACCTCCAGCTAATCAGACCTACGTATCCGCATAACTGATGATCTGTACCACTGCGAAAAACTAACCCGATATCCTTGGCATTACTTATGTACCTCATAATCTATTTCACCACCTGACAATGCTCCTTTCCTTGATTAGCCATATACATGTTGACCATGTTAACGGCCTATAAAATATCCGATCGAGTGTATACCATAGCATACATCAAGTTACCAACCGCACTCGCATAGGGAATACAAGTCATGGACTCACGCTCCTCGTCTGTAGTATGAGACATACTAGCCGAAAGACGAAAGCGAGCTGCTAATGGAGTACTCACAGCCTTTGAGTTCTCTATCCCAAACTGTTAGAGTACCTTCTCCATATAACTCTTCTGTGTCAAACACAACTGTCCTTTCTTTTTGTCTCTTTGAATCTCTATCCTAAGAATATTTCTTACTGCGTCAAGATCATTCATCTCAAACTTTATGTCAAGTTGAGATTTTAACTTGTTGATCTCCACCATTATTGGTACTCACTTTTTCTAGGTCCCTTTTGGGTCTCGGAATAAGTGGCCCAATTCGGTCCACGTGGACTATGGCGGAAAGCGATGGAATAATAACCTAAGAAATATTAAATGCTGAAAGAAAAGAGGTAAATTCTAAATAAAGAATACCTGGGTTGATGCGATCTCCAGCTATAGATATTTATCGATGCTATAACCCGTCATTGATCACGCTCTGCGAGACGTGGGTCGAACTCATTTACTGAATGTTGGTTGGCCAACTTCAGCAGCTACAGGTTGCCTAAGATCTAACTAGCTTGGTTTCCTATTCCTATCTAAAAGGGGAGGTGTGGCCCACTATGCTTGGGACGATCGACCTCGTTCCTGAGTACCCTTCGTAAGCTCCCTTGGATAAATCGGTGTGGCTATTTTAAAAATACTAGGGTAGGTTAGGGACCTAATTGACTCTAAGGGGGGAGGACTGTGAATTTCCAGAAGAGCAAGCTTAAGAGAGGCGATTCGCAGAAGAAAATTGGTTAGTTTGGTTGTGGAATGAGGATCTTTTTATAGGTATACGAATAATTGTGTGCATAGAATAATGTGCACAATTTTTCAATTGCGTGCATGGCCTTCGGCATGTAATTGAATTACGCGCATGGAACCTTGTGTGCAATTCCCTGAAAGTCGCTCACTAACTGGGGAATGATCAGTTAACTAACTCAGTTGGGTATCCTAGTTCCATTGTGCCATGGAACCAATTACGCGCATGGAGCCATGCGCATTATCTAATTATGCGCATGGGGTCATGCGCATAATTGAGGATTTAGGGCGATCTTAGGATTCAAAGACCTAGTCCAACTAGGAACCAATTGCGCGCACCATGTGTTGTATGTGATCGAATTGTTCGCGTGGAGTCAAGTGCGCAATTGGGGTCTTAAATCAGTGCACGGAAGGTATACCCTGGTCCAATTTGGACCAGTTGCACGCAAGGAATCCTACGTGCAATCGAATTTTGCGCCTATGTTCAGGCGTGTAATTCGGGATCCTCCCAGGTCGGGTCGGGTCCGAGTCAATGGGTTGAGATTTCAACCCAGAACTCCCTCATACATTATTTGTATAGTGTATGAGTCTTGGATGTAGGGCTTTAGGGACCTCGAAGAGGGTCGGCCCCTTTCCGGAGTTCGTCGGCAAGGTGAAAGGTTGACCGAAGAATTTTGTATACTGCGAGAAGTCAAAAATGGGGTGTCTACAGATGCCCATCTTTAGCACATTCTTATACAGTAAGAGTGCGTCGAAGAAGTAGACGCACCCCCCTTTCGAGGTGCCTTCTCATTTTTTTGAGAGATCACAAGTGTGAACTGGGGAGCTAACATGAAGTGCTTGGCTTTCTTATCTGTTAGTGCAAGCTAAAGGATATTCATGAGCCTGGTGATAGCAGTCGAGAGGTGTATCCACAGTCGCGGGTGCATATCGCATCCCATCGCATGTCGTGACTTGCTGCATATCGCAGTCAAACGGGGGAAAATTGACACAAATGAGGTACCGGTGGCGTCATACGAGTATCATGATACGAGGTCAAGTGACCAGATGATATGATGTAATATAATGGCGAAGGCTTTTAAAAATCATGTCAGGCAGGGCACACTATTGCTCACACCAATGATGCGTCAGGAGTCCCTTTCTAGTGGACATTTATGGTTTCTCAAAGTTGAGTATTATCCTCAGTATTCAGTTTCTCAGGAGAAAGAATCGATTGGGATGATGAGAGATAGAAGTTTGATAGACAGGGGTTTTAAAAAATCAGGTTTTAACTTAAGATCAATTCGATAAAACTTTGGAAAATGTGGCTCTCAAGACGTCGCTGGGCAGATCCATTGGTACGGGATTTGGGGGGCCAACCTTTGTTTAGTTCTCAAGACGATGCTCGATACGCCGGATACTCCGCCTAACCTTCTCGTGGATACTGATGATTGTCTCTTACGGAAGAACTACAATGATTCGTGAATCAGGAGAGTCAAATTTTGAAAACGTTTGACTTAATATTAGAGTAATTATATTTGTACAAAATATTGAGTGAAGGGGAGTGATACATACTTGATTTATCACCGGTGGAAGGCCTTTATATCATTCGCGATGAGGCATGGTGATTGTTGGAGTGGTGGGACACTTGAGAGGTCCGAGTTTGTTGCTTGCTTCTTCACGATGGGACATTGGTAGGCCTCCCTCCTAGTTGCATGTTGTCGTGAATTGTGATGGGACCTGATGGTTATGTGATGGGATGTTTTATGCTCGCTTGGCGACGGGATTGTGTTGTGACGAGAATTGTCTTTAATATTGATGGTGCGGTAGGGCTCTTGATGTCGCGATGGGATAATGGGTTTGGATTGGCTTAGTTTGTAGTTGGGGAGATTATGTGTGGATTTTGTCGCGATGGGATGTGTTATCGTGTGTGCTTGTGGGTGTCCGATGGGGCATTGGCAGTCCTTCTTTCTAGTTGATATGCAAGGTTACGTGATGGGACAAGATCATCTGGGGGAAGAGGGTTTCACACTTTCACCCATATTATCCAAATTAGTTATCTTAGTCAGCAGTAGAAGCAGTGTACTCATCATCACTGGCCTACTTCTTTCTTTGGTGTAATCCTCGGCGTGGTGGGACAGTGGTGATGGCGTGGTTGGTCGTGATGGTGAGGGTGACTGATTGTGTTCCGGGTTGATCATTTGTTTTTTTGGTTGAATGTGTTAGCACAGTTCAGGAATTAAGTGCATCATTGGTTGCTTGTAATCAAATTACATGCGTGGTTCAAGACGCACAATTGAAGTGTCACATGGTCATCGTATTGGGTGTCTAAGTGACGATTTGAATTCCATGCAATGGCGACCAAGCTCATTTGCAATTCCACGTGGGATTGGTTCGTCGCCTCTCTAGTTTGGCGGAGATCAAATTATGCGCATAACTCAGAATGCACGTGTAGGGTTAAGCGTGTAATCCAATTACACACGAAGTGCTCGGCACGCAATCATTCGGGTGCCTATATATTCGCAGGGCTTTCTGATTTTCTTCATTCCCTTTCTATATTTTTCTTTATTTTGGATTCGAGCTCTGAGTGTCCCGATTTTTGTGAATTTGCGCTATTTAGCGACCCGACGATTGACTTCAATGTCGTTTCTTTCGATCTTCATTGTTTCATGCATTCTTCGCCCCGAAGCGATTCCCGATGGCGGCGTGGTTGGAGGTATCGCTGTGGTCGAAGAGGTTCATTATTGGACGTGTCATCGTGGTCGAGACGGTCGATCAATGGGGCGGTATACATCCGTCCCTGTTATTAGCAGGAGGTGAAGACGGCGGGAGGGAAGTCTTACAAATGGATGGAAAGGTGTTATCTAGTTATCCCTCCCCCTCCCGCGCGTTGCATTTTTTAGGCTTTGTGTTCATTTTGGGTTCCATGTTTTCATTTTGGGTTGTAGGTTAGGTTCTATGCTTTCGTTTTGGGTTGTATGTTCAGGGGGTATGGCTCCGGTGACACTTGTACAAATTTTTAGTTATGAATGAAATTTTTATTTATTGTATATTTTTTTCGTTGTTTGTTATTTTCGTTTGTTTATGTTTGTTTATGTTTGTTATTATTTTCTTCCTGGGTTGCAGTGGATGTTCTGAGGGTGGTCAGTCATGACTATATTTTTTTTTTGTAGTTTTATTTTGAGTCGTTTTATTATTATATTTATTAGTATTTCAGTTATTATATGACCCCCCTGGCGCGATGGGACGAGTGGTTTTCGTTCGTGTTGGGGATCACTAATATTCTCGCGACGGGACACTTTTTATATCTACCTTTTAGTTATTATTTCCATATTTATTTTTGTCATAATTATTTTTATTATTTCTGGGTTTACTTTATTTTTCTTTTTGGGTTTGTTTGTTTGTCATGATGGCGGGGTTTTGTTTCGTTTAAGGTATGGGTTTTATTTTATCCTCTTGTTTTATTAGGGTGACACTTGTTAATAATGTGTGAATTTGAGAGGTGTTAGGTGTCTATGTGTTATTAGTGCATCTATTTTGTCATGGATTGTCTCTCTAGAGGGCTAGGTATCTTCTTTTGGTTTAAATAGATAAGGGGTGCTTATGGATTTGACACTTGTCATGTTATGGTTACATGGTTGTGGCCTATATATAGGAACCTAGGGGCTTGAACTTTAGTGCTCCTTTTATTATTCATTAATTTTTTTGTGTATTCATAATTTGTAAGTTTTAGTATATTTTATTTTTAATGTCCTTCCTTCCTTTTTATTTTGTTTCCCGGGCGCTCTGTCCTAAAGGTGGCTATGATGGTCGATCGTACCTGGGGTCGATGATGTTAATCTGATGGAGAGTAGCACTAGAGTCGATGATGTTAATCTGACCCGAAGTGCTACTATGTTGGAGGAAGAGATGGGGGAGAACAAGGTGGAGGGTCGGAAGGTAAAGAAAAGAGGACTTCTGGTTCATATTCCTCTGATTCTCCTCCTGAGAGCCGCTCCTTTAGGGCTTTCTTTATTAGCTCTCCTTGGGTGCGCTACGTAGCCCCGAGTGTCTGTGTTGGGGCATTGTACATGAGGTATCATCAGGCCACCTAGTCATCACTTCTCTTGAGCATAATCATTCGAGCGTGTGACGCTCGAATGTTTTAATTTTAAGTTTCTTGTTTTGAATTGTATTCTCATTCCCCTGTGTGATTTGTAAGAAGTTTGTTTATGTATGAGATGATCATTTTGACTTGTTTATTAATTTCAAGTTTAGTTTAACTCCTCGATGATTAATTTTTAGGTGTCATCATAGGTTAAGGTTACATTCTCTTGTGTCGATTTTAGTTTATTCTAGTTTTAGTTTAATCCTTTTATCCTTGGGTGACTTTCGTTTCTTAGGTTGTGGATTTCTTTTTTTTTCTTTTTTTTTTTTTCTGGGCTAATATTTTTATGATAGCCTAATATCTATTTATTTATTTTTTTAATTACTCGCGGTTAGTATAGGTGTATTTTTGTTTTATTCGGGCTTACTAATCCGTGTATATAACATTAGATGTGTATATTTTTGTCATTGTGATGTGTATATGTATATTAGCTTATGTGTGTTGGTTCTGTCTTGGTGATTACGCACATGAATATGGGCGTATAATCCAATTACGCGCTGCTTGAAACGCGCGTGATTGAAAAGTCAGTTGGTCGATTACACGTGGTGGATTCGGAGTATAATCCAATTACACGAGGGCTAGAGAGCGCGTAACTAAAGCGTATAATCCAATTACAATGGTTGACCGTGCGGGTGACTTTTTGAATTGCGCACAAAGGAGTTTGAGCGTGATTCGAATTACGCACGGGTGAACCGGTGCATTTTCAGTTCGCCATTTTTATGGGGTTGACGGAAACCCAGTTGCATGCCATGGGTTTGGTTCTTAACTAAGAATGAGCGTTGATGCTCCTGCGCGCGATTTAATTGTGCGCTCTGGTGAGTTGTCGGTTTGTTTCATTTGTTACGTTTAGTTTATTCATTCTATTTTAGTTAGGTTGACGTGTTTACTTTGGTCTTATCTACTTAGGGTGCGGTAGAGGAGGAGGTTGCCCACCGAGGGCAGTATATTGATCTTCTTCAGAGTGAGCAGCTGACCAGCCGGGAGGTGGAGGCCAACTTACGATTGCATCCTCCATTCAGGAGGATCCAGAGATGGCTCACCTTCGAGGCGAGTGAGGTTTTTGGGTAGGTTTTTGTGTTTAGGTTGTTTCATTTTTGTTTATTTTATTTAGTGATTGCTTTTCCTAATATTGCGTTGGAATATTTTCAGCGCAAGATCGCTGAGGACTTCCAAGCGAGAGAGTCCATGGCTGCCTTGTTGCACCTGGAGAGTTAGGTATGTTGTGTATTTTATTTTATATGTGTATGTTGTTCGTTTTGTCCATTAGTTTTATCTAACATAGTTGTGTTTGTTGTTTATTTTGTCTTGTGCAAGCTGTTCCAGACTCTGCTCCTGAACTCCCCCTCAGGACTCCACTCCTCCTACTCAGGTATGTCGGGTTAGTGTAGTTTAATTTCTGGTTTTATGTGTGAGATATCATCTGATGCATTTTTGTTCTTCTTATAGCAGCCTATGATGGTAACGCCACCTCAGCCTACGCCGGTCGAGGATCCAGTGACTTCTGTGACAGTGGAGCACCTTCTACGGTAGTGGGCCGATCTAGTACATTGTTGTCTCTTCTCCTGTGTCTTCTTCGTTTTTGTAAGTGTGTGTAGTTCTGAGTTGTGTTTTTATGCAGGCTCGTCAACTCTAGGAGTAGCGTTCAGAGACATCGTGCGCGTGCTGTTTCAAAGGCGAGGCGGGTTCTCTCAGGTGTGCATAGTCGCGAGGACTTGCTCGTTGACATGATCACTGCGCAGGAGACCCGGACGGAGGGGGTGGCGGCTGCGCGTTAGATGGTACGAGTCGAGATGTAGGCCACCATCGACCATCTGTTGTATGAGTTAGCGAGGAGGGATTGGAGGATCCAAGGGATGGTCATCCGTCTTGCCGAGTCAGAATCGATGGCTATTGGCTCCTTAGCTGTTCGGCCTCATCGTATGACCCGCGAGCGTGTTAGGGACTATGCTCATAAGGATTTCATTTTTCAAGATGTGATGTATGTTGGTCCTTCACGCTCGCGGTCCAGGTAGACTGCCAGTCAAGCAAGTGAGAGAGGTTCGGTCGCCGGGCCAACTCCTCCCAGGATGCCTACTCCTAAGGCTTCAGTTGAGGCTTTAGTGGATCAGACTCCAAATCCACGAGTTGATGATACTGGAGATAGTGGCCGGCCATCCCAGAGGCAGCGGAGGGAGTAGAGGATTTTTTTGTATTTTTCTTTCGTTGTATATCTAGGGGGTATTGATAGGATTTATAAATTATACTCAGTCTTAATCTATTGCAAGCGCACAACGAAAATTGTAGCACTAATATAGGATCGTTCCCACAAAGAAGGTCGAAATTCTAAATGCTTTTATTTTTCTTTAAAGGTTGAGAAAATATAATAAAAGAATAGTTATTAAACTAATAGCATAAAAATAAATCTAAATCCTCCTACTTCCATATTATAGTCATCAATCACAATCCTTCAGTTCTCAGATATCTATAAAATTAAAATACTGTTATACTAAATCTCAGTCCTCTAGAATTTGGGAGTCAATAAAAAACTATAATTCCTCAATATAGATTTATACTAATCAGCAATCTTCCAGAAATTTGGGCGTCAATCAAACTCTAGAAAATTGAAGATGGAAAATAAAAATCATTACACTAATATGCAAATTCAAGACTTTAGTCGTCAATTAAAATCAAGAATTTTTAAATGTTTACAAAGCAGTAAAAGAAAGCAATAAATTCTAAACTAGAAAGAAAATAAAAAGATTCTTCATCTCTAGTCACAAACGTCAATTGCTTTTGAGAAACTACAGGTTCTCTACTCTAATCTTTCAGCTCCCGATCACAGGCATCAATTGCTCTCAAGAAACCTTAGATATCTAAACTACTCTAAATTAAGTTGATCGAAAGAAATCTCAACCTCAGTCGCCAATTGATGCTGAAAGTTCCTTCGATAAAGAATTTCTCTACGTGGAGCCCTCTTATTTATAGCTCATAAGGGGTCAGTTTATATTATTCAAATTCTAATAAAAGAGAACTACCAAAAATAAAAGATTTCTAAGACAACTAAACTTCTAATCCTAGCTCTTCCTTGCTTTAGATTGTAGATGCGCACAAGACTTTTCTTTTTAATTTCAGTAGCAGAGATCTTCAAGTTTCTTTTGTCAATTTTCTTAGATCCGTGGAATAGCAGAACTTCTAATTTAAGTGATCTTCTAATTCTGTACATGGCTTTCGCGTGATCAGCAGTAGTGGGAGCTTTCATTGATATGCAATCGTAATCACGATCACTCGCTCTTTCCATTCAATCATGTCTCCGTTTTGCTTCCTCCAGTTTTGCTTCTGAGGAATCGTAAAGACGATTTCTCTTCTTCTAATTCGTACCATGGTGAATACAATTTCTCTTTTGACTGGCTTCCAAATACGAATGGGATTATTTCTACGAACGATCATCTTTGTTACTGCATTTTGAGTTCATTTTGGCAAAGATTAACACTATCGCTTTATTCTGCTATCTGTTCTAAATATTTGCACATAGCATCTTATTAGTAGCAAACTAAGGTCAAGCATCACTAAGTTAAGGGTGATAAAATGGTACATTATGTGATTGATCAGGTATGCCCCCAGTGATTCATGTAAAAAGATTTTTGAGATATATATATATATATATATATATATATATATATATGGATTTTTATTCAGATGTACCTATTTTCGCTTTTCCACTTTGCATTTATCTTTTACGCTTTAGCTGCTCGCTCAGGTGTCATCATCTGTCATTGGAAATTGGATGCTTTCGAGCTAGCTCTGTAGCAGTTGAAGGCTATTTATATCTGCACATGGAGATGAGATCATTAGTAATTTTATTTTTCCCCTTGTTAGTTTGTCAAGGGCGTGGAATCTCAAATCGAAGTTTGGTGACAAAGGAATTATATCTATTATTATTATTTTTATTTTTTTACTTTTTATTACAAGGAAAAAGATAATAAAGCGACAAAAAAAGCAAAATACTGAAATAAAATTCTAAAAAAAGATTTTTTAAAATGCCTCAGTATAGGAGCGTGATAAAATAGGCAGTGTGATGTATTTGGCAGTGTTCCAGTTGGGTAAGCAGAGCAATTCCCATCGAGTTATAGGCTCTAGCCATTCTCCTTTGGTATATTCGTGCATGGTTGGCTGCCCTTAGACGCGTCTCATCGAGTTGCTCTAGCCGGGTAAGCAGAGATATTCTCTTTTCATCTATGGATAGCTGATCATCAAGCTAGATATGCAGAGATGGTACTTATATTTCATAAGGTAAAATTGCCTCCATCCCATATGTGAGAAGAAAAGGAGTTTGGCTAGTAGCCTTGCGAATAGAAGTCTTATAGGCCCAGAGTGCTTCCAGTAGTCGCTTAGGACGGTCGGCTCCATTTCTCGTCTCCACTATTCATTTCAGAATTTGGATCAGCATTTTATTCGTAGCCTTTGCTTGTCCATTCCCTTGATGGTAGAAAGGTGAGGAGTGTTGCAGGTCGATGTCGTTTCTCTTGGACAGTCTCTCCGTCTTCTCAGCGATGAATTGCAGTCCATTATCTGTGACAAACATTCTAGGAACTCTAAACCTTGTGATGATGTTCTAAATAATAAACTTCACAAGTATTGAAGCAGTGATTCTGACGTATGACTCGACTTCCGCCCATTTAGTGTAGTATTCGGTCACGATAAGAATGAAGGAATGCTTGTGTGTGTTTCCGACTGTGTCTGTGAAGGGTCCAATAATGTGGAAGGCTCACATCCAGAACGACCATTGTGAAACCATGGAGTTTAGTGCAACGAATGGGGCTTTGATGAGTGCGGCGTGCTCCTGGCATGGCGTGTAGCACTGAACGTAGACGTGATAATCCCTTGTCCTCGTAGGCCAGTAGTAGCCTTATCATATGATCTTCTTTAAGAGTCTTTGACTTCCAGCATGGGCACTACAGACATTGGCATGTGCTTCGTGGATGATGTATTATCCTTCAACCTCTGTAATGCATCATAGCAAGACTCTTTTGGTGAAGGCTTCCTTATACAGTACTTCTCCTAGGATGCAGTATCTGGCACATCTGTTCCTTATAGTCTTTCGCTCGATTCTCGTTGCGTATGGAGGGATATATCAATGTTTTAGAAAATTCCATATATCATGGTACAATGGTTGTCCGTCGTCAGTTGGAGATTGTTGAAACCTGTAGGTTGCAACGGTAGCCTCTTTCTTTGCGAGATTTTCTATGGTAGACTATAAGGTTGCGACAGTTGCCTCTTTCTTGCCACCTCGTGTGCAAGCATGCTGAGTTTTTCGATGATGAATGACATGGTGCTGTGTTCGATTGGTATTTGTATGACAGAGGCTAGTGTAGCGAGAGAGTCTGCAAGCTCATTCTCTAATCTCGGGAGCGTGAAGGAAATTCTCTCGAACTTCTTTATCAGGAACTGAGCAATCTCTAAGTATGCCATCAGTCTCCTTTATTTCATCCTCCATTCTCTGATCACTTGTGAAATCACCAACTTGAAGTTGTCGATGGTCTTCAACTGCTTGATGCCCAGTTGTAGTGCTATTTGTAGCCTGACAATAAAGGCTTCATATTCTACAATGTTATTAGTGACCGAAAAGTCTAGTTGGAAAGCTTTAAGTATGACGACTCCTTCTGGACTTAATAAGACTATTCGATGCATTTTCCTTTCTGATTAAGAACCTTGTCGAAGTATAAGGTCCACGAGGTTTTACCAGGTTCTTGTTCTCGGACTGAGAGCAAGTCTTCATCGGGAAAGTCAATGAGTACTAGCTCGTTGCCTGGGAGTGAAAGATTAGCCAGGTAATCAGAGATTGTTTATCCTTTGATCGACTTTTGTGTGACATAGGTGATGTCAAACTCTTTTAGTAGCATATATCATCGAGCAATTTTCTCAAATGTGGCTGGCTTTTTGAATATGTACTTCAGAGGGTCCATGTGTGCGCGAGTAGCATTATTTTGTGAGGTTCGAAGTAGTGCCGTAGTTTTGTTGAGGCCCATACTAGCGTTAGACAAGTCTTCTCTATTGTGGTATATTTTCGCTCTTACTCGACCATCTTCCTACTGAGGTAGTAGATGGCCTTCTTCTTCCCGTCTTTGTCATGTATCCCAGAATGACCCCCATTGCTATATCATTTGCTGAGACGTATAAAATCAAGGGCCTTTTGAGGATTGGTGGTGATAGTATCAGAGGATTAAAGAGGTACTTTTTGATATTGTCGAAGGCTTGCTAACACTGATAATCTCATATGTACTTGGCTCCTATTTTTAATAGTATATAGAAAGGATCACATCGGTCTGAGTGTTGGGAGATGAATTGTAACCTTCCTATCAGGCCTCATAATTCTTTGATATTGTTGGGAGGTAACATTTTGAGAATGGCTTTGAGTTTCACCGGATCAACTTCGATCCTCCCTTGCTAACTATGAATCCTAGTAGTTTTCTAAAGGTTACCCAAATACACATTTCTTCGGATTCATCTTTAGTTGATATATCTCGGATCATTCTAATACAAATGGGAGTGCCTCAGCATGTCCTGCACAGGTTTGCAACTTCACTAATATATCATCGACGTAGACTTCCACACGCTTGTGTATCATGTCATGAAATATAGCCATCATGGCGCGTTGATACGTGGGTCCTACGTTCTTGAGACTGAATGGCATGATCACGTAGCAGTAAGTTTCCCATGGCGTCGTGAACGAAGTCTTCTCTTGGTCAGATTCTGCTAATTTGATCTGGTTGTATCAGAAGAAGCCATCCATGAAGGACAACATCTCATGTCCGACAGTATTACCGACCAGAGTGTCGATGTGAGGTAAAGGGAAGTCATCTTTCATGCATGCCTGGTTAAGGTTTCAAAAATCGATATATACTCGTACTCTATCGTCTTTCTTAGCAACTGGTATAATATTCGCAACCCACTTAGGGTAGAGGACGACTCTGATGAATTTTGATTTATATAACTTGACTTCTTCTTTGACTTGTAGTGTTGTCTGCGGGTGCATTCTTTTAAGCTTCTGCTTAACATGTTTAGCATCAGGTTCCAGGACTAAATGATGTTCTACTAAGCTCGGGTCCAGACCACGCATGTCTTCGTAGGATCATGCGAAAGAGGTGAGGTGATCTTGAAGGACTTGGATAATTTGTTGTCGTTCCTTAGGGCTAAGTGTTACACTGATCGGTAGCTTCTTGGGCTTCTCCTCTGTGTCGAAGTTGATTTCTTCTGTAAATTCTGCGGCGGCTTAAGTTTACTCGTCGAAGCGTTTGATGACCCGTTGGAAGTCCTATGTCTCTTCGGTAATCGGTCATTCTCCTTCATCACCAGTAAGTTCGTAGACTGCAAGATTGCTACACTGGGGTGTTAGTTTTACGAGAGGTAACCTTTCATTGATGTAATTAATGACCGTGACGTCCTTAGTGAGGTGCAGATTGAGGTTATTCATCCTCCTCTCGAAGTCATAGAGCATCTCGTTGGGTATGATTACTGGCTTGGTTTTTCGGTGAGACACTTTGCATTCATGTGAGGGGAAAGCAATAAGGTTGCGTTGAGCGAGATCAAGGAGCGGCTCCATAGTGTCCAAAGTAGTAACATGACTTTATGCAAGTACATCAGTTATTACTTCGTTGACTTCGTCGGCGTAAACATCACTTGTAGCCTTAAGAGAGAAGTCTCTTTGTTAGTCGATAAATGGGTCTGGGATGAAGGGCTCCCTCTCTTTTTCGAAATTTTCTAATTTTTGTGGGTTTTCAATATTTAAATTTTTAGGTGTTTTAGGGTTTTCTACTTTTTTTATTTTTTATAATAAGTAGCATACATGGTCAGATTCCTAGAGAGGAATCGACGATGGTGCTTCTCTTAGTTGAGGAAGCCTGACGGCTACTGGACCCGTTTGTGCGAGCCTTTGGATGATGTGGATCCACTCTGAATTTGGCGGGTTTTTTTGTAGCCTTCATCTAATGCGATTCTTCGGATAAGTGATGATGAAGGCAATTGTTCGGACGGTGACTCAGCCTCTTCTATCATGTAGATCGTTTTGTCCTCCGTGTCACTCAAATGACCTTCTGTCTTATCTTCTTCTAGTGCGGGAGGTCTTGTCTGGGAGTTCCCTAATGGTGTCAAAGGTTCTTCCTTTCGTGATCTAAGTATCGTAGGAGGTGGTAAGTATGGATCTTCCCTATGTGGCTAGGGACTCATTATGAAAATTCACTTCTTGCACGATGGATAAATTTGGTAGAATTCGCAAATATACGGCTAGACACATTCCTGATCGGGCATGACTCATGGGTGAGGGATAGTCGGGTATGAGTCAATCTCACTGTCAATCTCTTCAAACATCGTCTGTAATGCTAGGTTAGGAACATTTGGCCAATGACTTTTGCAATGGAGTGGTTGCCTCACTTCGCCTCCCTACGAGGATGGTCAAGTCTTCAATCGGGTCGGTATGAAGGTCGATCTCGCCTCCTGGCTCGAAATGCTTCAGTATGATAGCACATGCTCTGCAGCGTGGCTGATACGACTGAGTGATGCAGGGATATCCCCAAGGGCATTCCCATCCTTTGAATAATTGTTCGGATTCCGTGTTGCTGTCAGAGTCAGAGTCTTCATGTTGGGATTCATCCTCGTCTTCGAACAACCTTTGAAGGTCTTCACCCAATTGTTCTTCTAACTCGAGAGCGGGGAGATCTAGCCAATAATCTTCGTCGTCGCTCGGTGGGGGTTGTCATTCCTCCTCCAATGATCTCCAGGATATTTGAAGTTGGGGTGATCCTGGTGATTAAGGGTCATCAAGCATCAATTCTTCGACTTCTATAACGGCAATGTGGTAGTCCTCTTCGTCGGTTGACTCCCAGTCTTCTACAAGTGGTTCAAATTCCTGACATCTTTGCTTGTCTGTATTGGGAGAATCTTCATATCTGAATAGCAGTCCGACTCCTTCGAGTGGTTTATCTATATCATCGTTCTGGCTCATATCCATTAGATCAGCGAAGGCTTCAACCACCTGTTCAATCTCTATCATTTGAGGTTTGTTTAAGGACTCTCCTCTCTTTGGCACATCGGTCTTCTCAATAGTTTCGTAAATAAAATGATCATATAATGACCACTTAGGCGATGTTGCCAAGGCGTCAGCTTCCTTCCCATCTGGTCGGTATCCCACGCCAGTGTGTTTATGGACCTTCTTTGGAACCACGGGGCTTATTCGCCCTTGCTTGTTCTTGATGAGTCATGTGTGTGGGATGTATCCTAGTTGATACATGAGATCTCAACCTTTTGTCGTAGTCAAGATTACGTCATACATTGGCAAGAGGTCGCGATCAACTTCTCTCTTTGTTAATTTCCTCTAAGGGACCGGTGGAGACCAAAAAGGGTTGACCTCTGCTACAGACGTGTCGTCGGGGTCTTTCATTCTTTTGATGTGGTTGGTAGATAGTACTAAGTCGTGAGTTGTCGGAATGCTTGTGGCATAGTAAGTGTCGATATTCTCGAAAGGGGCATCGGCATACACCCTGATGATGGTGTCTTCATGGGGGAACTTGATGCATTGGTGATATGTAGAGGCCACGGTCTTCATGGACTCCAACCACTTTCTTCCTAGGATCATATTATAACTGCTGGAGGAATTTGATACATGAAATGTAGTATCGATGGTCACCGGTCCGAGTCGTACTTGGATCTTGATGGTGCCTTTGACAAAGCGTCGGGAGTCGTCATACGCGATGAGGGATAATGATGAAGGTCGTATATCCTGTTATGTGTACTCAAGGGTCTTGAGCATCGTCATTGGGCAGATATTTAGTCATGCACCTGTGTCGACTAATTGTGAGGTACTGAAAACCCTCTAATTATTATTGTTAAGTATATGGGGGTTGAACTTCCATGTAGTAATTCCTTCGGCATGTCGGCATCCGTGACGGTGTCCAGAGTGGTGTCCTCATCTACGTGCATCTCTGAAGTAATCACTGTGGCATGTCGGCATCTCTGAAGTAATTTCATGCAGCTTGTCCAGAGTGGTGTCCTCATCTACGTGCGTCTCTGCTAGCGCTTCATCAGTAAATGATAGTGCTCGGGAGATTTCTTGATCAACTCAAGGATTGAAATCTGAGCAAGGACTTTGTCAAGGTGTCATAGAAGGTCATATTCTTGACCTAATTCCAGGGTTGGTTCCTTTCTTGGTCTATCGCAGCTGGCTGAAGTGGCTGAGGTGGCAAAGCTGGCGGTGGCGGAATCACGTGAGTGGGGGAGGTAGATTCGTCTCCCTGTCACTGGTTATCCTCGCTGGTGGCTGAGTGCTCATGTTCTCTTTCTCTTGGGGGAATGGCGGCGACAGATAGTTGGTTTCTGATTTGAGGACTGAGCATGTCGATTGCTGATCCTTGAGCCATGTCGTGACTTGTCTTGATGAGCCTCCTGAAACATTTGTCACAAACGGGGTGAAATTGGAGGAAGGGATACGTACCGGGGTCACGCCATTCCGTGGAGGGAGGTATTGTGTATAGTTTTCCTCTTCCAAAATAGTAGAGATCAGTGCCTCTTTCTTGCTTAATTCCTCATTTTGCTGACCCATTTCAGTACTTGAGTTGCGCTCAACTGTCGTCTTAGATTCTTGATCTGGAGTATGATCGATTCATGGAAAACTTTGAGCAGTGGTTTCTTCAGCTTCAGGTTAAGAGTCGGATAGAAGAAGGGGTAATGGAGCTAGCTTAGGATTTGGGAGGTTGAAGGTTCTGGCGATTGTCCATGAAGGTTAGGTCTCTAAGCCTTGAATGACTGGACTTGTATCCGGGTGAAGTTTGGGTATGGTGGAGGGTTTGGTTGTTCGATTCGGGTTATCAAGGTCGAAGGATGGAGTCGAATGGTTGGGAGTCTCTGAGGTTCGTTTGGGTTAACTGGGGTGTTTGGGGGATCAATGCGGGTAATCAGGGTTGAGGGGTGAACGGTAAGTCGGCTGGGGAGGTCTACTACGGTGATGTGGGAGACCGGTCCCTGATTGAGGTTGGGCATGGGGTTGTTGATAATCCCAGGTTTTGCGGAAGCTAATTGTTATTCTGGTTGTTGTTCCATAGGGACTCCCACTCGATTTGATCTCAATCATTCATATCATAGATTATGCCTCGTAAGACCCAACAATCTTTGAGGTTGTGTCCTACAGATCAATGAAAATCGCAGAACTTACTGTAGTTGAGGTGTGGTAGCCAGGGGCGTGGTCATTCCATTGGGAATCTTATTAGGTTCTAGTTGTTGAGGAGATGGAAGATGTTAGGGATGATATCAGGTAACGAAGGGTAGTGTTCACGTTTTGGTTGATAGTTAGGCATGGCTTGTTGATTAAAATTTTATGGCGGTGGTACATTGTTGTAGTTCGGAGGGTTAGTCGTTTGGATCTGAGCAACGTTCTGATTCTGGTTTGGTATTAGTTGGGATAGGTATTTCGGTTTGGATTCTAATTGCGATTTTGGTACGTATTTTGATTCTGTTTAGGGTATCATGATTGGCTTTGATTATGGTATTGGTTTTGTCTGGGATACCTTGGCTGGGAATCGCTTCCATAGTTTTGCCTTGGTTGGTAACCGCGTTCACCTGCTCGGAGCCCGAGGCTTTCTTATTGTTCTTCATCTTGGAGTCACTTGAAGAGGCGCCTTTCAATGCTATTATCGAGATGGAGAGATCTCCGCTCTTGATGTGTTGTATGCGAGAAGCGTGCAGATGAAAAGTGGCAAAGTCTAGGCAATCGCTTATGATAAGAGCGCTTCGAAGAGGCTCTTTGACATTGTCGATGATGATATCAATCGCATCCTTCTCCTTCATCTGGCTTCCAGTTCGAGCTGCGAGTCTTCTCCATCGGTCCACAAAGTCTGTGAACTCTTCATTGGGTTCCTGCTTTGTGGTCATGAGGTCACTGAGACTAGTCGTTTCTTGGATCAAGTGCTTATACTGGTCAAAAAATTGGCTGGCTAATTCATCGAACGTGTCGATTATGTGGAGTGGGAGACTGACGAACCAATCAAGATCTTCTCCCTCTAGTGATCTCTGGAAGTAGTGAATGAGGAGCCCTTGATTATCGTGTATAGGTTGACAATCATTGCAAAACAGCGCCAGATGGTGATTTGGGTTTCCAGTGTCGTTGTACTTGCTGAACTTGGGAGGCTAAAAACCTACAAGTATGTTAAATTTGAGGTCTCGAAAAAATTTATCAAATCCGAACAAAAATCTGGGATGCTCTCTCTTAGCCATGTAATCGTCGAGAACTCGTGTGAGGTCCTCCATTTTTACATTGGCGTCTTTCTAGGTAGCTTGATGGTTATTACTGAAAAGGGTATTGACCGTCTGCCTCGATGGAGATACATGAGGTGATGTTGTGCTTAGAGTGGGTAGCGGCCTCTCCTCTCTTTGTCATTCCTGATCATCAACATATGTTATTCTTTGATGGTCTGATATAGGGTAGCTAAGCCTCGAAGCAGGTCCTCTACTTCTCTTCCTCCTCATTGTAGCATGGTTGCATTAAAGTCCACGAGTTATTGGGCCGTGAAGTTTTACCCGATGCCACTTTCTCTCCTGCCATCGTTGTTATTGGTGCACGGAGGAGTGAAGGGGTTTTCCTCACTTCCGGCCATGTTAATCTCGAAGTTATTTTGGATGAAGTCGTAAGTCAGTCCACTATCGTATGTGGGATTATCATGTAGGCCCCATAATGGTGGGTCGCTACTACTCAGGTTCTGTTTACGAATTTCAGACATTTCGAGTTTTTGAAAGATGTTCATGGGCACTCGAAACTCTCAAGGATTCAGGAACCACGTTATTGGGCAGTCGAGAATGGTAAGTATGCTCATGTTGTGTGTGAAAAATTAAAGCAAAAAATAAACAAAAACAAAACTAACTAAACTGGGGCAGCCCTAGCAAAAAGAGTCCCATCACGATTGCTAGTCTATTGGCACGTGCTTTTTCTAGGTCCCTTTTAGGTCCTAGAATAAGTGGTTCAATTTGGTCCACGTAGACTCTGGCAAAAAGCGATGGAATAATAAACTAAGAAATATTAAACTCTAAAAGGAAAGAGACAAATTCTAAACAGAGAATACCTAGGTTGATGCGATCGCCAGCTACAGATATTTATCCACGTTGTAACCCGTCATTGATCACGCTCTGCTGGACATGGATCGAACTCCTTTACTGAACGTCGGCCGTCCAACTTCATCAGCTACGGGTTGCATAAGATCTAACTAGCTTGGTTTATTATTCCTATCTAAAAGGGGAGGGGTGGCCCACTATGCTTGAGAGGATCGGCCTCGCTCCCGGGTACCCTTCGTAAGCTCCCTTGGGCAAATCGGCAAGGCTATTTTGAAAATACTAAGGGAGGTTAGGGACCTAATTAACTCTAAGGGGGGAGGATTATGAATTTCCAGAAAAGCAAGCTTAAGAGAGGAGATTTACAGAAGAAAATGGGTTAATTTGGTTGTGGAATGGGGTCTTTTTATAAGTATACGGATAATTGCGCACATAGGACAATATGCTCAATTTTCCAATTGCGCGCATGACCTTCTATGTGTAATTGAATTACATGCATGGAATCATGTATGCAATTCCCTTAAAGTCGGTCATCGACTGGGGAATGATCGACTGACTGGCTCAGCCAGACATCCTAGTTTCATTGTGCCATGGAACTAATTACGCACATGGAGCCATGCGCATAATCTAATTATGCGCATAGGGTCATGTGCATAATTGAGGATTTAGGGCGATGTTAGGATTCAAAACTTAGTCCAACTCGGGACCAATTGCATGCACCATGTGGTGTGCACGATCCAATTGCGCGCGTGGAGTCAAGTGCGCAATTAGGGTCTTAAATCGGAGCACGGAAGGTGTACCCTGGTCCAATTTGGGCCAATTGCACGCAGGGAGTCCTGCGTGCAATCGAATTGCGCGCCTATGCTCAGGCGCGTAATTCACGATCCTCTTGAGCCGGGTCAAGTCCAAGTCAATGGGTTGAGATGTCAACCCATAACTCCCTCATACACTATTTGTATGGTGAATGAGTCTTGGATGTAGGGATTTTAGGGTCTTAGGAGAGGGTCGGTCCCTTTCTGGAGATTGTGGGCAAGGTCGAAGGTTGATCGAACAAGTTTGTATACTGCGGGAGGGTGAAAATGGGGTGTCTATAATCATGCTCTTTACAACTATGAGCATGTCCTCAACATACGAGAGAAGATAAATAAATAAGTCATCCGCTAGCCTCTTGAAGTAAACACAGTTGTCGTATTCACTTCGAATATAATTTTGGCCCACTATGAACGTGTCAAACCTCTTGTACCACTATATAGGTGACTGCTTCAACCCGTACAAGGATTTCTTCAGTTTACATACTAACCTCTCTTCTCCGGGAGACTTGAACCATTTAGGTTGATTCATATAGATCTTCTCCTTCAGATCATCATGTAGAAACATTATTTTCACATCAAGTTGCTCTAACTCTAAGTCCAACTGTGCTATAATTGACAACAAACTCAGATTGAAGTGTGTTTTATAACCGGTGAGAACACCTCACTGTAATCAATGCCTTCTTTTTGCGCATAGCCTTTTGCTACCAACGGTGCTTTGTACCTTACACCACTACTTTCTGAAGAATCCTCTTTCTTCTTATAAACCCACTTGCACCCAATTGCTCTCTTTTCCTTAGGTAACTCTGTCAGTTCTCAAGTTTGATTCTTGTGAAGATAATCCATCTCTTCACCCATTGCGGTCTTCCATTCTCATATACATCTACTATTGATTTCATCCTTGAATAAAGACAACTCATTATAATCCAATGTCAACGCATAGGCGACCATATCCTCGTAACCGTAGCGAATTGGTGCTCTAACATTTCTTTTGGGTCTTTCACCTGGTAATGATTATTCTGGTTCTCTCTCAACTATTTCTACACTTTTCTCTGATATAATAACTGTAGGAGTTTTCAACTCCACCTCAAACTGAACTTCTGCCATCTCTTCTCCAATTTTCATGATCTGTTTACTAGAAGTTCGCATAACAGATTCATCAAAGGTTATATCTTTGTTAATCGCAATCTTATTTTGCTCAGGACATCATAACCTATATCATTTTATACCATTTACATACTCTAAGAAAATCACTTCCTTAGCCCTTGGGTCAATATTACTATCTTTGACATTATAATAAGTTGTGCAAGCAAAGACCTTCAATATACTATAATATGCAGGCTTCCCTAACCATATCTCAATTAGAATCTTGCACTCTATTACTGTAGATGATGATCTATTTACTAGATAGCATATTGTATTGACTGCCTTAGCCCATAACTCTCTACCCAATCCCACATTGGATAACATACATCTTACCTTTTCAAGTAGAGTTCTATTCATATATTTTGCTACCACATTTTGTTGCGGTATTTTTCTCACTGTGAAGTGCCTAGCAATACCATTCTCTTTACAGAACTCCTGAAATTGTCTATTGGTGTACTCACCACTAATATCGATTCTCAACCATGACCTTCTTTACAGTCTAGTTCTCAATTAATATTTTTCACCTCTTAAAGATTTTTAACACCCCATCCTTACTCTTTATCATATAGATCCATACATATCAAGAGTAATCATCGATGAAAGAAACGAAGTACCTGATACCACCATTAGAAGGGACTTTTGAAAGCCCCCATATATCTGAATGTATATAATCCAGTGTGCCTTTTATAATGTGAATCGTTGTGTTGAACTTAACCCTACACTATTTCCCGAAGACACAATGCTCATAAAAGTTAACTTTTCATGCCTTTACACCTTTCAACAAGGCCTGCTTGCTCAACTCTGTCATCTCTCTTTTCTGACATGTGCCCTAAGCGCATGTGTCATATCTGTGTAGAGGATAAACTGCCATCATCTGGCGTAGATACTATTGCTCCACCTGTGACTGTACTCCCTGATAGAAAGTAAAGGTTCCCAACCTTTTACACTTTGATAGGTCCCTTTGTCACCTTCAAAACTCTCCCTTGAGCTGCAAACTTAAGCTTAAGCCCATTTGAATCTAGTGTACCAAGCGATATGAGGTTCTTCTTCAATTTCAAAATATGGCATATATCGGTCAATGTTCTCATGATCATATCATGCATCATTATTCTGATACTATCCTTTCCAACTATTTTATAGGTCATATTGTTACCTATCAAAATCGTTCCACCATCCACCTCTTTATAAGACGTGAATCAGTCCATATTTGGACATATGTGGTAGGAGCACCATGAATCAAGTAAACATGCATTCTGTGAGTATTTATCAGAAACCACTGACAACACATTTCTATCATTATCCAGAGCTTGTTCGACTATACCAGCCTCATCAATGACTCTTTTTTGCTTCTTATCCTGAGCATCGTCCCTCTTTTTTTGTAATTATGGACAATGCCTTCTTATGTGACCATTTTTGTGATACTTGTAACATTCTATTATCTTTTTATTTTTATATTTAAATCTGGACTTTGATCTACCCTTTCGGATTTACGGTTCTTTGCTCTTCCCTTAACCAAAAATCCATTTATTTATATATTACTATCTGAACCTTTCTTCCTCATGTTGTTATAAAGCAGTGCCGCTGTAACCGACTCCAATTCAATAGTATCATTTTCATAGAACAACGTAGTAATAAGGTGCTCATAGGAATCGAGGAAGACAAAAGCAATAGTATTTTGTCTTCATCCTTAACCTCTTCTCTAATATTTAATAATTCAGATATTATTCTATTGAATTCATTAAGATGTTTGTTGAGAGAAGTACATGTCTTCATGTGTAACTTGTACAATTGCTTCTTGAGATATAGACGACTCATTAGAGATTTCATCATATAAAGACTCTCTAATTTGAGCCACAGCGAGGCCGTCGAGTTCTCCCGCATCACATTATACATAATCTCCTTCGCTAGACATAGCTGAATCGTACGACACGCTTGAAGTTCAAATTCTTCTCTATCACCATCAGACATATTCGTCGGCTTACTCATAAGTTCTTTCAATGCCTTGTGTAGCCCTTGCTGAATCAAGATATCCCGAACTTGTACTTGCCACAAGCTGAAATTAATCTTCCCATAGAATTTCTCAACCTCGAACCTTACATTCGAAACTTTTGCGAATTTTGATGCCATCTCCGATCGTAGAACATAAACCTAATTTCTCTGATATCAATTAATTGCACGCGGAAGCTGACAAATGAACCAACGATCTTACGATGAACGATCAAATAAGAACGCAAAAATAGAAGAAAATCAATTATAAGCATATAAGAGATACTATTTTCGTGGATCAGCAATATGCCTACGTCCACGGGCAACGATGATTCACTATATTGATGATCACACAAGAATACAAGAATACTCAAGCCTCACCAGAGCTCTCCTCAAAAACATAAATAGGTTTTACAAAGCTTTACAATGATATCTCAACTCTATAATTCGACCAAAAGATTTCCCTTTATATAGAAGATATAAATCCTACTTCTAATCCAAGAGAGACTAGCCTTATATAAAGATCCAAATCCTAATTCTAATCTAAGAGAAACTAGCCTTATATAGAATATCTAAATTCTACTTCTAATATAAGAGAAGCTAACTTTATATAGAGTCTAAACGTAATTGGGCCGTCGCAGGTCCTCCAAGTTAGATTCAAACAACAATTCAACCACTAAGTTAGAGCCAAACAACATGTGGATTGGGTCTTAGGAAAATTAAAGATTGGAACAAAGCTAGCTTGGTTAAGCTGTTTTGGAATTTGGCCTCAAACAATGAATCAATATGGTCTCAATGGACCAAATCTAGGTACGTTGGGAATGGGGATCTATGGAGTTGTATGAAGCCAAATGATTGCTTTTGGGCTTGGAGTGGTATTCTAAAAGTTTGAGAAGATGCAATGAAACGCGTTCCTATTATTATTGGGGATGGATTTTCCACCTTTCTTTGGTGAGATCCGTGGGTTGAAGGGGTTCAATTGTTGCACAATATGGCTATTGAACTATTCATCAATTTGACAGCCACCCGAATGCTCTGATTAGTGATTTGGTTGAAAATAATGGATGGAAAGAACCGAGTTTCATCATGTATAGAATGCAAAAAGTTTGGGATAAAATATCAAAGGAGCCTATCCCAAGTGGAAATGTCAAGGATCATATTGCTTGGAAACCTCGTTTATTTGGAGGAACATGAGTTGGAATAGGTACAATAATCGGAGATACTCATTTATAACTTGATTGGCCATCAACCGGAAATTGCTTATTGTGGAGAACCTTACCAAGAGGGGTATGATTCCTCCTTCGAGATGTGTTCTATGTTGGTCATCCGGAGAGGATAACCATCTTATGTTTTTTCAATGCTCTACTTGAGTTGGGTGTGGAGGTCAGCTTTTGCTTGATGCAATTGTCGGATTCCTCCTACTATAGGAACAATTGAAGTTGAAGCTGGCAGGTTCATGAATTCTTACAAAAACAACAGGGTCTTTAGCAATGTGTTGAGAGTTGTTTTAATGCATCAATATGTTTTTTGTGGCAAGAATACAATTTGAGGATTTTTGAAAATAGACAAACTCATGAGCGAGAGATTCTTAGGAGAGTGGAAGGGGTGCTTCAAAATTGTCTTCATCATTACAAGATTGGGGCGGATTCAGTAGTAATTTCTCTGAACATTGTTCATCGTTGGGGGATTGAGACTGTTTAATTTGAGTTGTAGTGTTGTGCTTTAGTTTCTTTTGGTTCAGGTGGAAGTTGTTTTGGTTCTAGGGGTGATGGCGATGCGTAAGTTTCTAGCGATCTAATGTAACTTTAGCTTATTGATTTTTTTTTTACATTTCTTTCTTTAGGTATCTTTGTACTCTATTTTCTCTCTTTTCTACTTAATGATAGGGTGAGACCCTATAGAACCTCTAGCTTGCACATATATATATATATATATATATATATATATATATATATATATATATATATATATATATATATATATATATATAAATGATAGTTGTAAGGTGTAGTGGTCAGTGGTAACATCATCCTTTTAAAATTATATTAAATAATAGTGTATTTATGTTTGCGCCTATTATGATTTTAATGTATTTTACTCGCAAGCGCACGAATCAGAATGTAGCAATAGGTTACGGAGTGCAAAAAAGAAATATTGAACAATAAAATAGACTTAAATGAGAAAGAAAAAGGCGAGGTTTAGGATGCTAAATCCTCCCATCCTCGGTTTCTCATTTACAACTATAGATCTAATTGGTTGGCAGCTTTTACAAATGCAAACTCACATGAACATCGAAACCAATCAATGATACATGGAAAATATAACATTAATTCCGCAAAATGAATCTAAATTATGTTCTTTCAAGACCGTAGAAGAGAAGAGGCAAAACATTCATCGTATTAAAGAATTCTTTAATCACGATGAATAAATGCCTCAAATATTAGCAATGGAGAACACGACGTGAATTTCAGATCACAGATCCAAGGTCATGGGAAAAACATGACTAGTTTCCATATCTTAGAATGGTGATCGGTATTCAAGATAATTGGCAATAACAAGCATGCATTAAAATCTCGAAGCATCAGAAAAAAGCATCCCAACCACAGATCTAAAACTATAAATGAAAGCCCTCGGATGGGATTTATTAGATCCCAATCCTCAAGAAGATTTGCCACATATTTCTATGAATAAACACAACATAAATGAAATAGAACTTAAAAATTGCATTAAATTACCGTTAAAAAGCCTGAATAATCCAATGTTTGTTGAATAAAATAGCCATAATCCTTCTCCAACGTACAAGATTAAACTAATCTATGGTCTAAAGCTAAGAAATTAAGGGAAAAAGCTTGAAAAATGAAGAAGAAAGCTAGAGAAAACCTAAAAATGGCTAAGAGAAATGCTAGATGGAACCTAATTCTAACATTTGCTTAAATAGGGTCTTTGCTCGAAAATTCAAAATTCAAAATCGATTGATCTGTCACCAAAATCGATCGAACGTTTTTTAATTTTAAATTTGCCGCTCCTCAATTAATTTGAAAATCGATTGATCGGCCCAACAAGCCGATCGATCAAATCTAGACAAAACAGAGAGCAGAGATTATATATAATTTATGTATATATAGCTCCGATCGATCGTCAGACAAGGTTGATCGATCGATTCTTCATGAATTTCAGGGCCTGACACTTTCTTTGGTTAAATGTTCCAGTGTTGGTTGTTCTTATACTCTTTTATGCCATCAAACGCCTCCAATGGTCAGATTTTCCTGAAACCATCAAAACTTCACAAAACTATTAGATTGCTCTCACCGGACGGCTAAATGTACGTTTTAGGGTGTGAAATATGATCATATTTCAACACTCATCAGCGCCCACGTCTCAAACCCCTTGAAAACCATTGATTGTGTTGGATCAGATTATGGAGGTTGTGTTTCACCCCAATCTTCCACAAAATCGATCTTGAGATCATGGCACACCTATAAGACGATCATTTTTAATTTCATGTGTCACAGATCCCAAAAAAATGCCCCTAAATTCATGCTTGAATGTGATGTGTGCCATATGATTCAAGGGCTATTTTTTGGGGATTTGTGACACATGGAATCAAAAACTCACTGTCTGATAGGTGCTCCATAATCTCAAGATCTTCTGTGTGGAAGATCAGGGTGAAAAATGATCTCCATCATCTAATCTGATGCAATCAAGAGTTTTCAGGGGGTCTGGGATGTGGGCGCAAACAAGGGTACCATAAATAATATTAGCAAATGCATGTACGATGGTTGAAAAAATAGGCTCAAACCTAGCTCGGAGACAAAATCAGGCAAGGCATAGCCTAAGTCCTTCCGGGCTCAGGCTTTTAATCTAAGTACAAACCAGATATGAATTGGGTTTAGGCCAAGTAAGATTCGGTCCAGCTCGAGCTTTTGATATGATATAATTGGGCTCGGTTGGGCCGGGCTGAGTTAGGGCTAAACTTTGATCGACTCAATTTTTCTATCCTAAAAATTAGGCCTAAACTCATCCTGCATAGAATAGATCTTGGGAGTACGAGTGTACAACCAGACAGTAGATGTTGATTCCACATGGCATACATCCCAAAACATGACTCGAGATCCACATTTGATTATACACTCATAATCACGATTACGTGTTGGAATGTGTCCCACATGCAATCATCATGTCTTCCGTCTGATAGGTGCACTGTCATCTACAAGTCTTTGGTATAGAAGATTAAAAACAGTAGTGATCTCGAACATTCAAGTCATAGAAGTCGAACGCCATCTAAAATCAATGGCTACATGTAAATCTAACATTCTATTAGTTTTAGACAACTTTTTTGATAACTTTATATTATATAGTCGATGTCATCTTTCCACCCCAATATTTGGCATCATAAATCTTGAGATCAAGTGCATAAAGCCACACCGAACACATGATAGTTCCACATGACACACATCTCAAAAATCAATTCATGCTGGTTGAATACCAATTACCAACTCTTTAATACAACCCTATGTGTTTGGATGGGGAATAATGCTATATAATTTATTATTTGTCACACATAAAGGTAACCTACAAAGGGAAGTTTAAGCTGCCTTTGGGTTAGTTCTTTTAGGGCAAAAAGCAACTCTTTTGCTCTTTGGCTCCGACAGAATACTACTTTTATATTTGGTAACACAGCTCCTCACCTCAATTGCTTTGGTGGGGAGCTATTTTAAGTGATAAAATTACTCTATGTCTGCTTTATGTCAGAGCAGATTTTACCTGCTTTGACAGAGAGCAGACAGAGAACTGTTTGTACTCTTATAAGAGCTAACTCAAACACAACCTTAGTAATTTTGTAAGCGATTTTGGAAATGGCCAATTAAACTGTAGCGATCAAGGGCCTTCTATCATTATAATAATAAAGATGAAAATGGAGGAGAGAACGATTTGAGCTAAAGACTTCCTTAAAATGAAGGAGTTTAGAAAACACCACGTAGAATGTTTGGTACTACCATCATCATCAAAGTATTACCATCATCATTTGTTGAGTTGGTATTAGGCGCATGGGCTGTTATCGGTCACTCACCAAGACCAATTTTGTCCCTCTCCTTACACCAAAAACAAAATTTTCATCTTTTAGAGGGCGGCTTTGCAATTCTTATTTCTTGCTTTATTTCATTTCAATGCTCCTTTCTCTTTTAAGTCCTTACGTGATTCCCTTTTCCCTCTTTTGTGTATGGGGCAATGGTCAATTCCAACTTATAGAGAGATCCATCAGCCATTTTTACTCAAGAATTACCTCGGAAAGGTGAGGTGGCATGGAATTCACAACCGCAATCAATCATATAATTAGTTGCACCCAAATTAAGAAAAGGATCCAATCCAAAGTGTTGACCATAATTTCATGTTCAACCACATTTTCAGCCGTTGGATAGAAGAGAATTTTGACTTCCATAGTTTTTGTTTTTATAAGATGACATGCATTCAAGATTCTCTTATATCCCTTGGCATGTTTCTTTGGCTGAAATACGTTCCCATGATAGATTGCCACTTGCATAATTTAAATTGATCACCACATGTCCACCACATGCCATAATAATAAATTACACTTCCATCGTGTGAGATAAAAAGTTTTAATGGTATACGATCATTTAAACACTATCTTGGTATTTAAATGTCCATCAGGACTCATTATCCTCCTAAATATCCCATGATTTTAAGTTAATAAAATAATAATGCATGTGCGTAAATTCGCTATTACTTAAGTTGGAGACCACACTACAAAAAATAAGACTATTAACAACCATTTTTTAAACGAAAAACTGATGCTATTAATCTTGTCACTACCAAAAACTGCCGCAGTTAGTCCTGCCGCTACCAAAAATGCCTTAATACCAAGTGCCACTGAAACTCCTTATTTTTATAGTCCCAGCCGATTTCTATCAAATTGATCAAATCTTGTAGGAGATACTGATTGATCGGTAATTTAAGTAGCAATTAATTTATACATGTTAATTTGTTAAATTAAAAGTAGGAGTGCAACTTTTGTACTGAACACCGAAACCAATCGAAGAATTGGTCGACCGAACCCACCAAAAACCAGTACCGAACCTACCCAAAATCGATCTAACCGAAAGGGTTCCTTTGTTCATGCTTATCAAATTACTAGTGGCGCCTACGCTGATAACCATTGATTGCGTTGAATCATTTGATCCAGATCGTTTTTCAACGCAATCTTCCAGAAATTGGATCTTGACACCATAGACATACCATCATATGGCCAGTTTTTGTTTCTGATTGACACATATCCCTAAAAATTGGCCCTAAAACTACGTTTGAACAAAACCTTATATGTTCATGTGCATGATTAGGATGAACACTGATCTGCACCATTCAACGTAGTCAACGATTTTCCAGTGGAGGCACCTTCAATATTTTTGGTGGGCTTGAATAGAGGGACCCTAACCGAAATCGATTCCGAATCGGTTCGGTTTCGGGGTTAGGCGGCCAAAAGTGAAAATTAGTTGGTTACGGTGATGAAACTGACCCAAAATTGGGAAAAAAAATGAAACAATTTTTTTTTTTTTGAAAAAACCTAGTCGAAATAAAAAACATATCAATTGAAATTGAAAAATCGATCTTTCGGTTCAATTCAATTTCAATATCAACTTTTAGAAATATAGGTTAACCAGAAGAAGAAGCAATTTGTTTCCATTTGATTTCTGTTCAAGCGAAATCGAAACAGAAATCGAAAAATCGATTTCGGTTCGTACAATTAACGAAACTTGCAGCTTTAGTTAAAACTAAGGGGCATTTTCATGGTTTATAATGGGTATTTAGAAATATTGACCCTCTCATGTAAATATTTCAAGAAGATGAGTAATGAGAGACTCATCTTCTTAAAACAAAGACTAAAGAGTTTATAGTAAATAAGGGTAAAGACTTAAGAGTTAAAACTAAGGGTCAATTTTCATTTTGATTTTGGACCCTTCCTTTTAAAGACTGAAGAGTTTCAGTCGAACTCCCTAGTAAATATTTTCATTTTGGACCCTCCCAAATGAAAAGTGCAAAGTTTGGTCCTTTGCATGTAAATATTATTATTATTTATTTTATTAATGGTAAGCTAAGATTGAAATTATGATTTGATGATGGGTGAGGCTATTCTCATCTGTTTTATAGTATGTAACACAATTTTTCACGGATGAAAACCAACCATTAAAAATGCAAATTGATGGCATGTGCGGCCTAGATGCACCAATAGCACCACTATTGGTCTTAAGGTACGACACCAAATGCCAAATCGATTTCCATGTTTTCCGCCCGTGGCCGGTGGGGTGGTCAACATTGAAGTAAAAGATAAAATTTTCTAAATAAAATAGAAAATAGTCAAAATACTGCAGTGAAATACTGAAAAAAGCTGGTTATATTCCCCCTACTTTTTAATTTATCTACCCTTATTAATTTTTAGTCACAGAAATATCCCCCCACGCTATCAAATATGTAAAGGCTGTCAACGGATTGGGGCGACTTGATACATGAAATTGACCCGTCCTGGTAGGACATCCGACCTAATAGGGTACCTATTGGCCCCTCACACAATCTTTGAAAGTGCTCACCTTACAAATCATTTTAAAATCATTGATTGCTTAGATCATATAATGAAGATTGTGTTTCACCTTGATCTTTCATACAATAGATCTTGAGATCATGTCACTTATTAAATGGTCAATTTTTGATTCCACATATCATAGATTCCAAAGAAATGGCCCTATCGTTTCAGCAAGATGTGTGCCATGGGATTCAAGGGGCATGTTTGGGAGATTTGTGACATGGGAAATAGAAAACTGACCGTCTGATAGGTGCGACATGATCTCAAGATCTATTTTGTTAAAGATCAAGGTGAAATATGATCTCCATCATCTGATCGGAAGAAATCAATAATTTTGAAAAAGTTGCACACGTGGGCAAATCAAGAGATTGCGTGGGCGCTAATAGAGGTATTTGACCTGATATTCTATATATTAAAAAAATGAAATAAGGGTTTTATAGAGTTGGGTAAGGCCGAATGCACCATTGTGCACCAATTGGTTGGCCCGAATACACTAACGAGTCGGGTCAGAGCTATGCCATTTTCCCATTTAGCACTCAAATTTTTAGCCCTGACTCGTTGACAACCCCAATTTAAAAGTATTAACTAAGAAGTTGTCATTCCCTAATATATGAGGGTTAGTTATGTCCAGCAGACTTTATTAAACAAAAGCATATAGGGGGTAGATGAATAAAAACTTTATTAAACAAAAGCGAATAGGGGGCGTAGGTGAATAAAAAAGTGGGGGTACTAAAATCAGTATAATACGGTAGTGTATACACTCAATCCACTTGAAACTTTTTGAAGAAGCGAAAGTCCTCTAGACAAGGGGGGAAAGGATTTGGTACCTGTGTTTCACCACTGTCTTCTCATCTCTCTTTTTTTTCTCTCCATCACAGAAATAAAAGAGAAACCCTAGTTTTTCGAAATCTAGATCAGGGTTCCTGTTTAGATTTTGGTGATGAATGTGGAGTGGGAGAAGAATCTGTGTGTTTATAGGTTGAAATGTATGGAATTTGTAGCCATTTCTGCAGATTTGATGACCATTTTGGTGCCCTAATTTGTGAAAAATGTCAGCTTCCTTGGCGCCGTTCGAGCGTCCGAGAGCCGGAATCGCAAACACGGTATGCGATTCTTCTTCGTTTTCGTTCAATTTGTGTGTTTTTCCATTTTGAGTTCTTGATTTTAATCTGTTATTAGATTTTGTTTCTTTCAATGAGTTTTGAGGGTTCAGAGTTCTTAGATTGTGGATATTATATTTTTTACAGTATTTGCATTGCTGCCATTGTGTGAATTCTGTGAAAAAATGGAATCTTGTTCGTTAATGGGGGCCAGATGCATGTATGGCTGGACACAGAAACATGGGTGTGCCATCAGTTCACTGCTATGCCATGTTTCCCCCGAAATGCGGATGAGATGGATTTTTCTGATAGCTGAGTTACTGCTGTTCTTGATTTTGGTTGCCACATTTTGAATGTAGCCCGAAATCCTGAGGATGGATTGTAGAAAACTCAATTTCGTTACCCACTTTCGATATTACTGCTATTTTTGTTTTAGTTTGCCACATTTTGGATGTAGCCCCAAATCCTCAGGATGGATTGTAGAAAACTCTATTTCTGTTACGCACTGTCAATATTACTGCTGTTGGTGTTCTAGGTTGGCGACATTTTGAGTGTAGTCTGAAATCCTTAGGATGGATTCTACAAAACTAAATTTCGTTACACACTTTTAATAATTTTGCTCAAGCTTTATGTTTACTCTCTCTCTCTCTCTCTCTCTCTCTCTCTATATATATATATATATATATATATATATATATATATATTTGCATGGGTTTTTCTCTAACTCTAATATATGATACACAGGTTTTCAAGAGCGGCCCACTTTTCATATCCTCAAAAGGTTAGTGATTCTTTCTGTTTAATCTGAAATGAATTAGTTGATTTCTCCAAAACTCATCTGGCTGAATTTATATTTATGCAAGCTCGTGTGTGCGAGAATACGTCATATTGTAGTGACATTGATGAGTGACTATAGTTTTTTGATGCATCATTGGGGAATAAGAGAATACTGAGTTGTAAAATGGTACTTAATCAGTTAATCTTAGCCTTATTTATCGCTTGGTTATGTCTTTGTTTTTTTTTTTTGATCAGCTTGGTTATGTCTTTGTATTTTTGATTTGATCAGCTTGGTTATGTCTTTGTTGTGAGTTCCTTGGGTGACTCATTCAACATGTGATTCAATCAGAAGGTAGGAGAGAGAGAGTATAGAGAACTGTAATAGAACTAATAAGGAATGATGACATTATTCAAAGCTTTTACAAGATTGAAAGGGACTTGGGAAAAATTCAGAAGTCAACATGTACTTACAACCTCCAACGTTGGTCCTCCTTCCATTGGAGTAAAAAACTAAAAAGGAAAGTAATAAAATCATAACCTAGAAACCTAAGTGGTTGCCTTAATTGTCAATAATTTATTCCCTATTACATGTATATTGTATATGGGCTGGAACTAGCTAATGAAAGAATAAATAAGGAAAAAGCCTATTTATAGTTGTAGCCTTGCCACCTGGGTCTTTACATTTCAAAGTCCTACTAAAGATAGGGTTAAGTTCTTTCCTTATTCTCTATTGATTCAAATCTTCCTTAAATAGTTAAATCAATCCTTCAAATAATTGGTCTTGATTCGAAAACTCTATGGAAAAGCAATCCTTTGAAAAGCTCATTACCATTAATATTCACTTGTATATTTTCTTCTAGAATTAAGGCCAATCCTTTTCCCTTCAATTCTTTGATTTGCGAACTAGCTAATGGGCTGATTTGGCATGTGTAAAGCTCTTTTATAGTTCCGAGTCTTCTGACAAAAGAGCATATCCACTATAATAGGGTGCATCATTCACTCCTTATTGGCGAGGAAGTCTTCCTCGAGTTTCAGCAGTGAACAATCTCCCCTCCTTCCTCTCTATGAGGTTTTGGCCCATTGATTAAGGTAAAGCCTCTTTTGAGCGGTCAAAGAGTTACCTTTACACCTTCCATCCAAAAAGAATACATGTTTCACCTGCCATTGTATTCAGTTTCCTGTCATATGGCTATGGGCGTCCTAGAAGGATATGAAATTCACCCATGGGAAGCACATCATATAAAACTGAATCTTTGTTGGACATTCCAATAGAAAAATTTATATGCAACCATCACTGTGGTTTCATTATCCTTTTAAACATGCGATGTCTTAGGGATGCTTCTTGACTTTAATTTCAGCTTTTCAACCATCTCTTTGGAGATGAAGTTGGTACAACTCCCGTTATCTATGATAAGAGAACACACCTTCCCATTTGAGGTGTATTTTGTACACCCTTTATATTTCTACAAATCATGGCCGATTTGACAAATATATCCTGAAGTGCTGAAGGCCAAGAGCCTTAGTGAGAAAATTGTTAGCTGATGCAATGTATGGATATATCCTAAGTGCTGAAGGCCCAAGAGCCTTAGTGAGAAAATTTGTTAGCTGATGTGATGTATGGACCATAGGAGTAGATCAGGCGTTCAGGAATCTTCTTACTTACAAAATGACTATACATCTCAACATGATTGGTACATTCGTGATTCACAGGATTCATTGGCAATTTGAATGGCAGCCTAATTATTGCAGAGAAGAGGCATCAAGAATCTTCTTGCTTACAAAATTATTATACATCTCAACATGATTGGTACATGCAAGGTTTGCAGAATTCTCTGCATTGTGAATGGCAACCTGTTGCAGTGTCGAGGCATCAATAAGGTAGGATGAATGGATAACGGAGTGCAACCACAACATTTCATAGGTACCAAGGACCATAACCCTATACTTGGACTCAACATTAGACTTGGATACACCAGCCTGCTTCTTGCTTCTCCAAGTAACATGATTACCTCCTAGGAGGCACAATAGCCTGATGTTGATCTACAATCTTTGGGAAATCCAACATAGTCCACGTTTATGTAAGAATGATATCCAAATGACCATGTAAGAATACATGAGACCACAACCTGGACATGACTTTAGGTAGCACAAAATGAGATGATCTGTAGCAAGGTGAGGCTGTCATGGAGAAAGGCATTTTTTACATCAAGCTGGCAAAGGGGCCAACACTTGTTGGTGGCAATCGATAGAAGTATTCATATAGACTTGGCTTTGCTACTGGGGAAAATGAGCCATCGTAATACATACCATGGGTTTGAGCAATCCCTTTAGCAACCAAGCGAGCTTTATGGCAGTTGTGACATATCACTTTATCAGTCATCAGACCTGCTACAAATTGAGACTTTTAAGTCTTTCTAATCTCTGCTGTGATCGAGGTCTTTTAAAACTTATTATAAATGCTATTTATTGCTAATCTGGGGTCAAAATCTTGTGGTTGCTGATTGTTTTTTCAGACTACTGCTGCTGCAATAGCTTGAACCATTAATTCGGTGGCATTATTTCCGTGATTATAATTGACGAATACTGCTGCTGGTCTGGTGTGTTGAATTTATAATTTTATCTACTTGAAATATATCCCTACCGCAGTTACAGTTCAGATCTGTCATGCATCAGTGGATATAAATCTGCACAGATATCTGGGTTGACAGTGATTTCATCATTGCTGTTCCGTGTTTTATGCAATCTAAATTCCATTTTGTTATTTAACGGGTTTAGAACTTCTCTAAATAGATCAGCGAGAATCAACTCAAGTGCGGCGCTAAATCGGGTTCCATTACCAATATATTTAAATCAGTTCGCATCTGAAATAGGCAAATTTAATGGTTCTGGAGATGGAGAAGAAACTTGTGTAACATCATCAGTAGAATGATGCTCAGTACCTTAATGGTGGGTAGGAGTTGGTAGTGGGGTAGAGAGAGGTGTTTGTTGTTGCTGCTACTAGTGGATTGGGTACGAAGCTTCTCCTCCATTGTAACTGCCAAAAATTCATTAAGGAATTCTGCAGCAAAGAGAGTTGTGGCTCTTGGGTCTCCTTCCTCCTTCCCGTGAATGACATTATTTCGGTGGTTCCAAATCGCTCATGCCATAGTAAAACAAGATTCGGCTGCTCAACACCTTGGCTTCAATAAAATTTACTATCCACAGTTGGAAATTGTGCTTGTTTGCCAAGTGGATTCGTCCACCCAAAGTGCTTGAGAACCGAACTCTAGCTGCCTAGTCACAATCAAGAGTGCATGCATTAGATCTTCCCATTTGGCACCACACACTACACATTTCCTTTCCACATCTTTGATCTTTGTAGATAGATTGGCCTTGTGAGCTCTCCAAGGCCCAAGCAAACAGCTGAGGCATTTGTCAGTTTGAATGGCATGACTAGGAACTCGAAGAGTCCATGTCTACAAGCGAATGCCGTCTTCAAACTATACTCTTCTCTGACTTTCAGCTGATGATACCTTGATTTGAGATTAAAAATTTAAAAAAGATTTTGCACCTTGAAGTTGATCGAATAGATCGTCAATGTGTGGGAGAGGATACCGGTTTCTAATGGTGACATTGTTCAACTGACGATAATCGATGCATAGCCTCATCGATCTGTCCTTCTTCACAGAGCACTGGTGCCCTCCATGGTGATTCGTTGCGCATAATAAACCCTTTATCAGATAGCTCCTTCAATTGCACCTCAATTTCTCTCAAGTCCAGGGGTGCCATACCCTAATGATGTTATATCTAAGGTTTATATGCCTTGATTTCCTTTTATATTTCTTATTACTAGAAATTGGTAAAACAACTTTATTATCGCAATAAATATTAATTGCATATATATGTTGAGTTTAAGGAATTTATCTTATGAAGCTACGAAGCCACTCTCTTCTTTTGCTCCTGCAGACAATGTTATATACTCTGATTCCATACTTGAATCAGAAAGACATGTTTGTTTTCTAGACCCTCACGATACTGCTCCTCTTGCTAAAGTAAAAATCCACCCACTTGTAGATTTTGAATCAAATGAGTCAGAAATCCAAGTAGCATTAGTGGACCCGTCTAAAAGTTCAGGTTTGCCACTAGATTTCAAAAGATATACCCAAGTGACACCAGAATAATCATCGACAATTGTCACATAGTAATGATACCCATCGATGGATGACATAGGCAAGGGGACCCCATACATTAGTATTAACCTCAAGGGGTTAGGTGAGCTGGTCAGGTACTTGCTTTCAAAAGCAGGAGACCTGAGTTCGAATCCCCTCCCACCCTGAGGCCACCCTATGGATTTTATCCAGTGCTGACCCGACATGTGCTGAATTTGGGGTGCGCATGTGCCCCTGGGATTAGGTGGGTGCTCTAAGAGGCCCGGATACCCAGGTTATCAACAAAAAAAATAAAATATAGTCACTTTTATGCATGTGAGAACGAAATGAGGATCAAACATGCTTGGACAACTAACATAAATCACAATTCAGCCTCATTTACTAAAAAAAAATCAAATCTAGTAAATATAAGCTAAGGGTTTCTAAATAAATATGTCCTAACCTAGCATGCCATATACCACCTCAGTCTTACTGCCAAATGGCTTACGAAACCCCAAGTCAATTCAGGCTTAAGTTCAACAACTGTAGCATCTTCAGAAGACCAAAAGAAAATCTATAAATCTATTATATGAAACAACTTTAGAATTAGCAATGTATAGAGGTATGGAATAGCCAAGGCAATTGTGATAACACTCCTGAAAAATCCTCTCTAACCTTTTCATTTTAGCCCCAAATCACACGAGACCACGTCACTAAGTTTAGACCCAATCATACTAGGTTTGAAGTTGGAACAAGTAAAAGAGAAGAAGATATGAATAGAAATTCGAGAATGAGGATGTCACAGTTGAGATTGTAAACTTACATTAAATTACACTAAATATTCTTCGTACCATGACTGAATATGAAATAGTGAATTTCAATCCAAATGGGTTCCTTTGCATCTTCAGATCTTGTCTAGATCAGTGTGTAAACAAAGAAGAACAAGAAACACATTAGTTTTGGGTGCAACACAGAAGTTGATATAGTGGAAGCAATGATTGCTCAGATCACTCTAACAATGATGATTGATGAAGCTCGAAAGGGGAAAGAAATCCAATCACAATGATGCATTTCCCCATCTTACATAATGCCTCGGCAACTGGGATTCTGACATTAGCAACTACACTGCTGACGTCAACAGTTGCAAGGTTAAACCTGCTCTGATGTCAAAATGGTCTGTGTGTTATACTTAAGTGAAGATTAGTAGAAGAAAGAAAGGGTTGGGTTGGTGAAAGGGGGGGAGAGAGAGAGAGAAAGAAAGGGTTGGATTGGTGATTAATAGTGTAACACCCGAATTTCGGGTTGTTACCTTAAGGACCTGACAACAAAGGGTTAGTTACACATGACCATGCAGTAAAAACAATTTGATTTAAATAAAACAAAACTGAAAATTGTTATATTATTCAAAATATAATATTTTCAATACATGAGATGCAAAATAACTCTAACTAGATACATTGGAGTTCGCTTCAACTACGACCATCTACTGCTCTGACAACATGATTAATACAAAGTAAATCTTACTATGGCGTTCCTCACATAGACTTTCTTGGAAGTATCCCTTTACTCTGCCGCTTTCTTTTCCTTTAAGATGAAAAGGGTTGGATTGGTGATTAATAGTGTTAACACCCCGAATTTCGGGTTGTTACCTTAAGGACCTGACAACAAAGGGTTAGTTACACATGACCATGCAGTAAAAACAACTTGATTTAAATAAAACAAAACTGAAATTTTTTATATCATTCAAAATATAATATTTTCAATACATGAGATGCAAAATAACTCTAACTAGATGCATTGGGGTCCGCTTCAACTACGACCATCTACTGCTCTGACAACATGATTAATACAAAGTAAATCTTACTATGGCGTTCCTCACATAGACTTTCTTGGAAGTATCCCTTTACTCTGCCGCTTTCTTTTCCTTTAAGATGAAAGGTTCTCTGTGTATATAATTAAGGGGTGACAATCCACAACTCAGCGAGTCCTAACTCCCTTAATCCTCAAGTTTACTTAATTAGGGAGGAGATGGAAAGGCTACGAAATATTAATGATACAAGAGTTATCACATGATCATCTGATAGCGTAGGGCCAGGAAATACATGAAAGAGCATCAAGAAAACAAGTGTCGCCATCACTTGAATGAAAAATTATGCATACCATAAAGACATGAATTAAATTTAAAAGTATTGAAAGGAATTCATACCTACCTTTAGAAATCTGTGTATATCAAATTTAACTACTGTCACATGCACGTGAATTTTATTCATGTTATTGCGATCCTTCACTTGACTTGCATCCCTTATTTTACTTAAATCAGTAACTTAAATAGCTGAACCGACATATAGTGGTTGGCTAAGAGATAACTAAAACCACTGTAACGTGGCCTTTGGGCACGAATACTAGATGCCCTCATCATTTGATGTATACCGGTATTGTCATCACGTGTCACGTGTTTACTGTCGATATCACTTGCATATCCTGGATAAATCCACATGATCATGTTCATCTATCACATCATTTGCATCGTGGATAAATCCACATCATCACGCACATCTATCATATCACTTGCATTGTGGATAAATCTACATCATCACGTGCATAGCTCACTGCTTTCGTCGGAGCATATGGTATTCCATCAATCGTTAAATCATCATCATAACACATAGGTAAACGAAGTTTTCTATATTGTACATTTACATTGTGCCTTATAGTGGCACCTTGCCTTTTGGGTTTATGGCTTATGACCATAAATATTCCTTCACGTGTCCTTTTTTCTTATTATTGATTAAAGTGCTTCTTTACAAATTGCATCACGCGTCCTTTCTTCATATTGCCGATTCAAACTCTTCTTCATAAAACATATGATTCTTTAATAATTTTAGAAAACCGATGTTTATCCTTTTATTGGAAAAATCTCCCTTTTAAAAAATCCTTTTTTAGGATTTAATATGAAACATGTAGGTTCTAATCATGTAATCCATAGTCAAGCTGTTTCATTATATTAATGTAGTACATGTTCATGGAGTTTCATCACATGCAACATATAATACATTGGCAGAGCATCCCATCACATAAGCCATGCAACATACATAGAACATAGGCAAAATCATCACTACTGCTTTAGATTCAGTAAATTTTATGTTTTCTTTAGCAGTTTTGGAACTTGAATGTTACGATAAAGGACCAAAATAGTCTTACAACTCTCCTTGGTGAAGGTGTAGGTGTTTGTCTTGCATCGATGAAGGGTGTCTCGATCATACTGACATGGTCGGCCCAAGAAAAGATGGCATGCGTCCATAGGAGCAATGTTGCACCATACTTCATCAATGTATTTTTTGGATCTGATAGAAAAGGAAACCAAATACCTAGTATTCATTGACACTTCTCCTTTCTTAACCCACTATATGCGGCACAGTCAGGGATCTTTTTCTTCTTTCAAGCATATGTTCTTGTCCATCTGCTCAAGGACAATGTTATTGCTAATGCCATTGTTACTAATAATATTGCACAAGTTTCTATGCAATATGCAATGTGTACGGAAAATATTGGACCTCAACCAATGGCCCTCGTCAACAATCTTAGGTGATGCTAGCATCATCTTCTACATGATGAAGGCATCATCATCCTCATTAGCACCAATCTGATGACCTTCATATTCTTCTCCATAAGTGTGCTGTTCGTGATCTCCTGTCCGCATCATCTTCATCAGCATGATTTTTGTCTTCCCCTTCCATCATGTGGTTGAGACGTGTCCCATTCCAACGTTGTGGGCATTTGTATGCTCGGCGTCTTGGTTGCTAACATCTGAAGCAGACATTTCCCTGAGTATGATAATTGGCTGAACCACCAATCTGATCATTGTTAGGACCCCCTTTTTGATCCTGGGGTCCCTAGGGCTGTCAACAGATCCGGTCAGGCCAAAATTTAGGTCTGCCTGATGCTCTGGATCCTTGTCCCAAGACAACTTGACCCTTGGGGTGCACCCTGACTCGACCCAACGGTTTAAGGGCATATGCCTGACTTGACGCAAAAACTCAGGTCGGGTTCGGTAGGGTTGCGCTGTCCCTGTTCAAAATCCCCTAAACGCCAATGCGTATATTGCCACCAGAATCAACATCCAGCCTCAGGATGAGTATTACTGCTCTCAGGTAGTTGTCACTTGTCAGGATGACTACAGCATTCACTTTTATGGCTCCAGGCCTCCAATGGCTAAAGGATCTCTGTTGATTCCAATAGGGTAAGTCTGCTGTCTTTGTTTTTCTCATGAGATGGAATTTCTTCTCAGGCATAGAATCACTTTATGAAATGTTGTTTTAATTTTTTAGACACTGCCACTGGGATGGGAATTTCGTAGATAGAAATGTTGATATGGGCAGGTTGGACAATATGCCCAATGCCCAATCTTCTAGGACCTACATGAACAGCTATTCAGCTTTCCCATATACTGTCTAGGTATCGTTTTAAATAATCACACCAATGATGACCATTTTATCGGTGTCATCAATCCCTTCATTAGCTGCTATAGCACTGAAATAGGTTGCTTTTTGAGACGACGTAACTAGGATACCTCCTAGATTCGGATGCCATGCCACAAACTTAGCGAGTATCTTATTGGTCACATTGACAAAACCTATGGGATATGGCCAAAATCTGTCCCCTTTCTAGCTTAGACATGCTATATGGTGTAGCCATTCTGTGCCAATTATTTGGCAATACTCATCGGCTATGTTATTATTTTACAAAGCTTTACAGTTATACTTGGATATAATTTTAGGTTTCTCAATATTCTTGAAAGAGAAGAATCCATCAGAGAGCCAGTTACCTTGTCTAGCTGAATGCTGAACCTGTGCACCAGTTCATGTAGAACCTTTTCCTCCCAAACATTGTTACCTGTTGGACGACAGCCAATGAAATTATGCTTTACATTTGTTTTCCTGGTATGATGCTTCTTTGGGGAGGGTTGCTTCAGCAAGAGAATGGAGGATAACCATATCCCCTTGGATACAAATCTTCCTGACATCAAGTTTACTATTCAGAAAAGAAGCAGACACGTAGCATACCTCAAAAGCTGTAGTTTTTTCATAAGTTGGATTCTGAAGCCCTCTGCTAAAAATGTGTTAATTTTACTTTTGAGTTAGTATTAGTTAAGCAGCCCGAGCGCCAGGTGACTTGGAGGTCGGTTTACTTTTTGGGATGCATGCCATGTGGAATCAAAATATGTACCGTTTGATAGGTGTGCCATGATCTAAAGTCTTTGGTGTAAAAGATTGGGATGAAAAACAATCTTCATCGGTTCATTTAAAACCAGTGAAATGCCACCTAAAATTAATGGCCATTATGTAAGTCCAACATATTGTTAATTTTGGATGGAGATTGCCTGATGTAGATTGATTTTCATTCCAATCTTTTATTCAATAGCCTTGAGATCATGGGCGTCAAATCACAAGAAAAACATGATGGTTCCATATGGCACACATCTCAAAAGTACCCGAGTACCAAGAGCACCAGTGCTCGGGTGGGCACCTAATATTAATTTGGTCATATTTTCATTTAGTAGGTATTCAGTTTCTCTTTGTCCTCTTGGCCATTTTTGTCTTTGTAGGATTGTTATGTATATTTATGGATTCTCATTTTCTGATAAAAAGAAAAAGAATTAATTACAACAGCATACATATCTTTGCTGCTTGCGAATCGTGAGGCGTATTCGTAATTGTATTCCTCTTCACAATTTGTCCCTTGAAGTCAGCAATAATTTTTTTTTTGTCTATGAAATATTGTGTGGAAATGAATTATAAATGAAATTTGATGCCTATCACTTAGTGCCTAGGAACTGTATGAGAACTTCAAGTGTCCAACATACGATGATGTTTTACTTGCATATTGTTTATTAAATTGATAAAAGCTGATTTCTCATTAGCAGACAGTTTATCCTTTTAGATACTGGGTTAATGTTGGCCAATCATATTATACTGCATATTTGAATTGCACTTGACTGCTGTTAAATTTTGTGGTATTTCATCTGTTCATCCAATTATTAAATAATGCCGCGTATGGAATGCTTGTCGGTGCGGTGAAGCAGTAAATGTTTGCTGTAACACTGACAGTCTATTGCTTTCTATTTTATGCCACCTCATGGAAATTTATGCTGAATTTTTTTCAGGCATAGGTTGGAAGTCTTGGAAGAAACGTTGGTTCATCCTGACGCGAACTTCTTTGGTTTTCTTTAAAAATGATCCTGTCAGTATTGATCCATTATATTCAGAATTTCTTTCAAACCAAATTGTTTGGGTTGCTTTAATATCTTTGTTCCCTCATCATCATAATGATCACCATGATTGCCTTGTCACATCCATTTGGGGCTGGTTTTGTTTTAATAGCATTGTTTGCTATCTGCAAACTTTGAATAAATAGCATATTCTCTTGTACGGTTACATTTGATTTAAAAAATTGGAGTAGCTGCAGTTGGAAGTACCAAAGACTAACAAAGTGAAAGCTATAAAATGGCTTTAATTATTTTTCAACGACTGTCACATAAAGACAAAAAAAAAATCGTTTTAGGGCATTTACTGTCCACTAAAATAAATGGATGGTGCTAATGTCCCATTGAAGCATTATATATGTGTGTGTGTGTGTGTGCTAAATAAGTGAAGAATCCATTAATCAGATTGTATAAATTACATTGATACATCAACGCTCAGGACTATTAAGGGTGTGCTTTGGCATCGCCATCACCCACCCTATAATAGTACCAAAAAAATTGAAAAGAAGAGGACCAATGTGTCTGAAAGTGGGAAACCCAACTATCATCATAAAGCCTTAAACGAACTACCGTGGGTAATCAGAAGATGAATGATATACTCTATTAATATCTTCAACAGCAGCCAAATTGGATTAGTAGTCGGAAACTATATTAGCTTCTTTATAAATGTGAGACGTGAGAGTTTGTCCATTGCCTAGGTATAAGAAGCTCTCTGATCTCCCTAATGAGCCTCTCCACTTTTCTCCACTTTTCCCGGAAACCCCATCCCTTTAACAGCTAAATAGCCTGTACCACAAGCGTAGAGTAAAGTCTAAATAGGCAAATGGTTAACAGTCAGCTTACTTAATATTTTCAGCCCAGCCCTCAAAGCCGAACATTCAGCGTCATTGTTAGAACCCTGTCCATAGAAGAATGAAAAGTAAAATATGAAATCACCAATGCCATCATGTAGAACACCACCCCCACCACAGTTGAGACTATCAGCTGACTAGAACCATCCACATTTACCTTGAATCCAAAATCTGGAAGATTCCATTTAACCGGTAAGATGCGAGGAGCATGGCAAGATAATCTGTTAATATTCAGATCAGCAAGAATTAAATTCTCAGCGTTAGAATGAGCAGTTTTCAGTCTTAAAACACTTGTTAAGCTGTCTTAACGATTTATAAATCTGGGGAATTAACACCTCCTCCTTCAAAATGAGCTTTGTTTCTAGTAATCCATTAGCACCACGGTATAACTCATGGAACCATGCAACAAAGCTCATAAATCTGTTTTCCTTTGGAACAGTAGCTCTCTTTTTTGAAGAGATTGGACAGAATTTAATCTCAAACTTCGCAGATAATTTTGCCCATAATCGACAACTGTTAGGGCATTCAATAGAAGATGAAGCATGATTTCTTCAGCATTTTGACACAGGTTACAGCGAGAAACAATAGGTATTTTTTAACTCTGCTATTTCATATGTATGTGGTGCTGAGAGGGGTGGATGGGGATACAAACCTAACCTTCGGCTTTTACGCACAAAGTGACTACTCTCTGAACTTGGAACTCGCGTTCTCATGACAGCCCAAGCCTTCTACCATTGTAGCAAGCAATGGCCCCTACTTTAGGCCTAAGACAAAGCTCTAATCTGTCCTCCTTTTTTGGGTCATGAGGTAAACTTCTTTGGCCAAGTTGGCCAAACCAAAAAAATCTGCTCATTAAATGGTTGAAATATTCAATTTAGAAAGCTGGTCCCAAAACATCACTATGCACAAGGTCAAACAATCACTATGATGCATATGAGGAAGAATAGAAGCACGAGTATGCTTTGAGAGTTCACACTTTGACGTTGGAAATTTGGAGTTTAGGAGCACAACAAACACAAATGTTGAATATCAGCGTGTCCATGATAAGCATGGCACAGACTTAAGGTATCTTTCCAACTATAGATCTTGCCAGCTTGGCTAGCAAGAATGGTGATTCATTAGCCGAAGTGCTTCCTGCCTGATGAAAGCCTGTCTATTGACTCCCTTAGGCAGATATCACTTGCCTATGACCCTTCATATATCTCATCTTTGAAGAGAAGAATAAGAATAAGAAGTAAACACTACTGACACTGACAGCATGCATTTATGTGTTGATTGTGTCAATACATGTTTACAGTCGTGTTTGTCTTGAAAGATAATTTCATGTGATTTCTTTTAGTAGGGTAGGGCCATGTCGGGTAAATCATTGATGTGCATATTAATGATGTAAATTGATATTTGTATGCATGTGGATTCAATTGCCTATTCGTTGTTGTGTTTGCTTGATATTGTTGTCACAGTATTGTTGACATAGTTGGACTTTATCTAACCAGATGCTACCTGCAATTTTTCATGGACCTATCCTTGAAAAACTTGGATGTTTGATTCTTATTTATTTCTTTGTTGCATCTTGTATCATGGATCAAAATTTCGGCCGATACTGATACGAATGTATCATTCAATACATTCAACTGTATTGAATGTATCGAACGATACATTCAATGTATCGTCCAATACCAACCGGTACCGATACGTATCGTTTTGGAGCTCGGACGATACGTATCCGTAACCCGATATTTTGACCCATGCCTTGTATTCAAATTATGTTTTGTTGTATGGTGGCTATGGGCATAGGTACTTACTGTTGTTGATGGTTTGTAGAGTGCACTTCCGCAGAGAGGTGGTGAAGTGAATCTGACTTTGGGTGGTATTGATTTGAATAATTCTGGGAGGTATGCATGTTATCAGTATATTTGATATTGGAACACTTTTTCATCTGTTTGTAAGATCGTATTAACAGTCAATGTGTGCAGTGTTGTGGTCAGAGAAGATAAAAAACTGTTGACTGTATTGTTTCCTGATGGACGTGATGGGCGGGCATTCACTCTTAAGGTGTTTCATATAATCTTGATCTCAGTACTCTTTATCTTACGGGAGACACTTTTTCTGGATCTTGTAATACTAATTATGTGCTACTTGTTCCCATTTCTGAATTGACCAGGCTGAGTCATCAGAGGATCTGTATGAATGGAAAACAGCCCTAGAACATGCTTTGGCACAAGCACCAAGTGCTGCCCTTGTGATGGGGCACAATGGAATTTTTCGGAATGACACAGCTGACACAATTGAAGGATCTTTTCAACAATGTACTGTTTTTCTACACTAAGAATGAGTTTATAGTCTATTGCTTAGTACTTAGTTTTCGTGTCAATGGATTTCAGTTCATCACTGAAAGTTTTATCTTCCTATTATTTTATTATTTTTATTTTTTATTTTACTCAGGGAGAGATAAGCGGCCTGTCAAGTCATTGGTTGTTGGCAGACCAATTCTGCTTGCACTAGAAGATATCGATGGGGGCCCATCTTTCCTGGAGAAAGCTCTTCGCTTTCTTGAAAAGTTTGGTATGTCATGATCGTGACTTTGTAGTATTGATGTTGAGGTGTGCAGTCTTTCGTAGTCTTTCTAAAGCCTTGAGAAGATATATTTTCCTTTGCTTGATTACTGTACTTGTTTGGTATCTATGTTGAAATTTCATTTCACAATAATAAGTACCTTTTGTTGAGGGTATTGTTATAAAGGATTACGATGAACATTCCTTCATTTTCCATCAACCAACATTGACAAACTGCATTGTCCACTACCTTTCACTTTTTACTGGTGGAAAACCCCACCTTGTTCCTCCCAATAGCAATTTTTCCATTATGTTTGGGGTGAATTTTACTGCATGTAGGAGATTATTTGTGTTGCTGCTAATGCCTCAGGAAGGCTGTGAGTCTGTGACATTAGCATTCCCCTATATATCTGTTATATCGAGAGTATGGAAGATGCTTCTTCTTCTAGTTGATAAATTCTTCTAAGTTCCAAAGCTCGAGGAGGATGAGAAAGTTAGAATAAAATAAAAGTGATGGATCCCATATATAAATAGTTTTCTCTTACTTAAAGTAGGAGAAATCAAACCTTCTCTTCAAATATGGACCCATGCAGGTTGACCCACGCGTGGGTCCCATATAATCTCTCTCTCTCCCATCTTTCTTCTCTCTTTCCCTCCCTTTCTCGCGTTAAGATGACCCACATAGGACAGACCCTGCATGGGTTCCACCATCCTTCTCTCTCTATCCTTTTCTCCTCTCTTCCCCACCCACGCAAGTTGGACCCTGTGTGGGTCCCCCACTCTCTCTCTTCCTTTCTTCTCTCTTTATCTCTCCTTCCCATGCAAGTTCGACCCTGCGTGGTTCCCCCACTTCCTCTTTCTTCTCTTCTCTTTCTCTCTCTCTTTTCCCCTCCCACTCAGGCTGGACCCTACGTGGGTCTTTCTCTCTCTCTTCCTCTAGCTCTTTCTCTTCTTTTCTTCTCTCTTTCTCTCTCTTCCCACCCACGCAGGATAGACCCTGCATGGGTCTTTCACTCGCTTTTATTTTTCTTTTCTCCTTCACTTTCTCTCTCCAAGACACCCATGCAAGATGGACCTTGCATGGGTCCATAAAATCAAAAGAGAAAGGAAAAAGATAAGGGGTGCTTGTTTGCAAGTTGTCCTACAAATTTTGTTCTTGAAATTGGGTAAGAACGCCACTAAATAACTAATTAATATAATTTGTCTAAGTCACATAGGTCTTGCCCACGTCTCTTAGATCTCATTGGTTCGAGATGCCGTAGGTAGTTATTTACCACCTACGCGACTTAACTCCCTCATTTTACCTATTCGTGTGAGACTCAAAACTTTCGTAGTGTCTTCTCCACCATAGATCTCCTCTCGAGATATGTGAACCGTCAGATGGTAACTACCAGTAACCACCGCGATAACTTTGTAAATAGCAGTTCCCAGATCATTTTCAGGGATTCGAAAATCTTATCTTGAAGCTTTGTCGAAATTCCGCGCTAAGATCTTGCGAGATACCTTACTTAAGGTATCTCTCTTATTCTTCTTTTTTCTATCTTTCTTCTACGTCGGGTCCAAGACTTAGACTATGTGGGCCTACTGTTGGCCCGTGTCTAAGTTACTTTAATTCGGGTCACACTCAGGTTATGTGGGCCTATCCTTGGCCCATGTCTAAGACCCTTATGTACTTCGGTCCTGCTTAGGTTATGGGGGCTTATTATTAGCCCATGCCTAATACCATCATTTATTTGGGTTGCACTTAGATAGCTTGGGTTATGACACTCATGTCTAAGACTCTTGTACGTGACAGTTGCAATTATCAATTGTAAGTTGAATCTTCCTATATTAAGGGCTTAATCATCGCCTCATGTGATCATAGCCATCACATATGAGCAAAACTTTATACAATCGCGATTACGACCAACTGATCATGATTTTGATCGATCTTAATCGTGATCAATTCCTATCGACCATCAAATCACATAATTGTGATCATAGCCATCATTTTGATCAATCGTGATCATACCCTCGACATTGGGTTCCCTCACAGTTCGGGCCATTGTTTCCTTAAATCAAGGATTTGGACCTTAACCTCGAGATTGGAAATTTCTCTAAAGATATTGAGTTCGATCCAACGATACGATCATCACATATCGATAAGATCATGGATTTAGGGTCAAAATGACTACTAATTATCCTAGAATGTGACCAATATCCACCATGATTGAATCATAATGGGTTTGGGCCCAGATCAAGGCCCATTATGAGGATCAATCCTGAATTCTAAGGAATTCGATAGTTCTAACTAAGGTTAGGTATCCCTATAATTAAAATGCTAACTAGTTTGATGATCATTCATTGAAAGATTATGGATTCAGTGTTCGAATTCATCGTCGAGGCATGACACCAAGAATTGGTGCTGAGATTCGTCCACGAACTCCTCGCGCCCATACTGTTCCACGCCTCTCAATCCGATTGGTCGGCTTTCGGCGTTCCTACATCTGTTGTCACTCTGTTATGCATTATGCGGGTTTCAGATGAAGATAATATGTTGAGTATTTATCTCTTAAGTCTTAACATACTAATACCGGAGATGAAGGCGATGATGATGATGATGCTGATGAAGGCTTCGGCTTAGGATCTTTATTATTTTCAAAGATGTAAATAATTTTGTAGTTTTAATCAAATGTATTCATTATTTGATGTAATTAACGGGCAATCGAAGGCGATACCTGGAAGTGTAAACCTTTTGGAAAGAGCTACTAAATTACGTTCTCGTTTAGGGGAAGGAATTATGACGGCTTTACCAATAGTGGAGACTGAACTGGGGATGTTTTGGCTCCATCATTATCAATAAAACTCTCTTAGCGAGGCAAAATTTGTTACGATTTATTTGTGAATGAATTTATTTCTACGCAAATTTTTTGTGTACAATTTCATTTAGAGATGTTTATTTGTCTCAAGGTGCTTCCTATAAAAAAAAATTAAAATGGCAATAATAATATAAAATCACATTCAGTTTTGGGCATCATGGTATAACTTACCAATGTTTAAAGTCTTGGTGGTAGGTGTTGATACAGATATGTATCGACATATTCAAACACATCAGATAAAAATGATGTGAAATCATCTAATTTGACTTCTTTATTTTATCAATAAATAAAGTAGAAAAATAGAAAAAATGCTATGTAAGACTATTGTGAATTAATATTCAGTGTTGTAAAAGGTGCTACACACACCAGTTAATATTCAGTGTTATAAAAGGTGCTATGCGCGCCAGAGGCAACAAGGTTCCCTAGGCGTGGAGGCGTATGTTTTTTTTTCAAGGCGCATTTTTATTTTAATTATTTTATATATTTTTATGATATATTTATATCTTTAAATGTTTATATATTATAATGTAAAATGATATATATCATTGTATCTTACATTTTTATTAATACTTTTACATTTCTATTAATAATTTGTGACATTTAAAATTTTAAACATATTTATGAATCAATTTTGTTTTTTTTTTTTTTTAAATTTTAAATATAAACATGTATATAAAGAATAATGGCAATCGACAAATGTGAAATAAAAGAAGTAAAACATCATGAACAATTGAATATTGTGCGTATTAAAAAAATACAATTTAACAAACTAGCAAGTAGTATAACAATCTAAGTAAGAACTAATGAACTAACAAGTGAGTAACCACTAACAAGTAGGGATTGAGCTGTAGCTCAATGGAAGTTGCAAGGTGAGGTAACCCTGAGGTTGCATATTCAAGAACTAATGAATTGACGAGTTAATTGAGTAACTTATTACTCTTATTTAACTTACAAGTTATAATAATTATAAATTTATAACATATATATATATATATATATATATATATATATATATATATATATATATGCACACAAGTTCGAACACAAGATATGCATTCAAACAAGTTTGATGCCATTTGGCACCTAATCCAAGGATCTGGTTGTTACACAAGCGGATGCCCTTGGACAATCAATGACCATCCAAAAAAAGGAAAATAAGTGATACGTCGTTACTCTTCTTATCAAAGGCAAAAGATTTCAGTGATGAAAATTTTGGGTTGAAAACCCATATCTTTAACTTGTGAAGGCAAAAATGTCCTATTTTCTAAAACCCTTTGGACGATGTGGTACAACTCGCAATCACGTGGTGCGTGAGATCTAGGGTTCGAACCAAAGTGACAAAATACGGGTACGGGTTTAATAAGGTGAGCGAGGCAGTCGAAAAAAATAGCAAAATACGGGAAAAAACGAAAGGTAAAAAACTGTAAAATACTATGCGCGGCCACCCGCCGGAAAATTGGAGAAAAACAAGATAATATTAAAAAAAAGCAATTTTAAAGCAATTTTAACAATAGGGTAAAATATGGGGAAAAATGTTTAATACGTGAAAAAATGCATTTGATACGTGAAAGACGCGTATTATACAAAGATACATGTTTTATTAAAAAATACGGGTACTATACTTGTTCAGTACGTTGTGGGAAAAAGCGTATTTAAAAAAAAACCGGAGTATTTTGTCCCAATGGTTGGAACGCACGACCAACTCCATACCTTTGAACCCATTCCCCACCTCTCTCTCTCTCTCTGTATGTGTGTGTGTGTGTGTGTGTGTGTATATATATATATATATTATACATATATATTTACACGTATACTTTCACATATGGATATTCTAAGGTGAGCGCGCACAAGGCACACGCCTAGGTGCATCTCTCTGCACTTGCGCCTAAAATATAGGGCCTAAACATAGAGTGAGTGCCTTGCGCCTATGCGTTCCTTTGACGACATTGTTAATATTGATAAATCATTAAAAATGTGGAGTAAAGGAAAATAGTTAAAATAATAGTCCAATGCCAATCTGACCAAAAACTTGTGGTATCACGATTCTCTTTTCTAAAAGTAAGACATGCTAAAATACAAAGTAACAGGACCTCTTCGTTCGCTCTGAGAGTTCTATGCCATTTAAGTGCAATGGGTATTCTTGCGTCTTTCATCGCCTAGGGAATTGTTGCTAGGAAGTGCCTAACAATAATGGAGAAACAAACGTAGGTAATAGGAGGTTTGGAGTCACCAATTACATTTACTCAATGTGGGACTAAACCCTAGTAGTAGGAAACGTCCCTAAACATCCACGTTTCTCCGTTTCGGAAACAGAATCGCCTAGGAACCATAGTTCATACGTTCCATATGTTTAAAAAAAAGAAGAGGGTAATATATGGTGTTTTATTATACAAAGCAGATACTTATGTAAGAAAAATGAAAATGTTAGAAAAAAACAGATACTAAAGAGATCAGAAATTGAAAAACTTAGAAAAAAATTAAGAAATTAAAAACCCTAAAACATACCTTTATTTTCTTCATCTTCTTCTTGAAATAGAATTTTATTTTGCAGGAATTTATTCTTCATCTTCGTCGGCATTGCCTTCTTTCTTTCTTCTTTCTCCTCTCTCAACAACGCCTCTCTTTTTCTCTTGGAAACCTCTCTCTTCTTCTCTCTCTCTCTCTCTCTCTCTATCTCTCTCGGTAGCTAAGAACGAGCTAAGAACGATTCCATCAGTCGGTTTCTATCTCCTTTCTCTTGGTAAAAGTGTAAGGGTATAATTTTAAAACCCTTAAAGTTGGATTTTTAAAATTAAGTGGACTTTTGATATATTAAAGTTGGGGGCTTATGTATCAAAACCCTATAATTGAGATTTTATACTTTAATACCCTATAAAAGTTGGGGGCGTAAGGTTCAAAACCCATAAAGCCGCCCCTCCCGCTTTATGGAGGTATTTATTAATTTAATATCAATGTTTGTAACCGATGATTCTTTAAGTGCAACCAGGTTTTTCACCGTGTGATATGTTAGACTGCCTTGAATCTAACGATTGAGATCGTTTTGCCCTTCCACCTTCCACATGTAGATTTCAAGATCATGACCTTTCAATCTTCCACATGGTAGATCTCGAGATCATAACTTACTTATCTTATGGTCAGGTTTTGATTCCAAGTGTCAAAGGGATAGATCATAGATTTAAGTGCAACAGCCCTAAAAACAGTGTTTTAGGGAGATTTAAACCATCCGCTTGTCGACTATTATATCAACCGTTGATTTTTTAATTTTGATGGCTGATATTAAAGTTCGTCAATCGGATGGTTCACATGTATCATTTTCTACCCTAATTATCGTGTATACACGAAAATGGAAAGGGATCAACTCTCTTGACTGTCATTTAAATGGTTTGACCCAAATGATCTGACACCATCAATGGTTTAATATGTGAGTAATCAGAGCAGTCAAAGGGATAGATCATTGATTTAAGTGCAACAGGCCCAAAAGTAGTGTTTTAAACCAGATTTAAACCATCCGCTTGTTGACTATTATATCAACCGTTGTTTTTTTAATTTTGATGGCTGATATTAAAGTTCGTCAATCGGATGGTTCACATGAATCATTTTCTGCCCTAATTACTGCTTATGTACGAAAATCGTTTAAATGGTGTTTAAATGATCTTACACCATCAATGGTTTAAGATTGAGTGATCAAAGCAGTGAAAGGGATAGATCATAGATTTAAGTGCAACAGGCCTAAAAATAGTGTTTTAAACCAGATTTAAACCATCCGCTTGTTAACTATTATATCAACCGTTGTTTTTTTAATTTTGATGGCCGATATTAAAGTTCGTCAATCGGATGGTTCACATGAATCATTTTCTACCCTAATTACCGTGTATACAAGAAAATAGAAAGGGACCAACTCTCATTACCGCCATTTAAATGGTGTGACCCAAATGATCTTACACCATCAATGGTTTATGATGTGAGTGATCAGAGCAGTCAAAGGGATAGATCATAGATTTAAGCGCAAGAAGCCCAAAAATAGTGTTTTAAACCATCCGCTTGATGATTATTATATCAACCATGGATCAAAATTTCGTCCAATACCGATACGTGTCGGTATCGGAAGTCACCGATAGGTACATTGAATGTACCATATCGGTAGTTTGTATGTATTTACCGGATGATACGTTCAATGTATTGTCCGATATGTATTGGTTTTGGGCTCGAACGATACGTATCAGTTTTTCGGCATTTTAATCCTTGATATCAACCGTCCTTTTTAAATTTTAATGGCTGATATTAAAGTTCGCCAATCGAATGGTTCACATCCACTAATTGAACATTTTGAAAATTTGATTTTTTTTCAAAAAAATAAAATAAAAATAAAAATAAAAAATAATATATATATATATATATATATATATATATATATATATATATATATATATATATATAGGCCCTCCCGCTTCCTAGATTTTAAAAAATTGCCCCTTCGTCCCTCCCAAATCTGCTTCCGCACCCGCTCCCGCTTCGTGCAACTAAGGATTAAACCCACAACTCAACTAACCACACATGACATAACATTACTACACAACATTTACTTCAACACACCATTCATATATCTCCAACATGTATTGGCAGGAAAACTCCAGGGCTCTACGGTTTAAGGAAAGAGACAATTCGAAGTTCACATGATGGCAAGCTCTAGGAGAAGAGTTAATGATATTAGATCGCGGACTGTTCAGCGACAGTTTCTTGAAGAAGATGACTAAATCGGATCTCAATTTGCTTAGTTGTATTCAGCTGATGCGGTATTCAGACAAATTAGATGGGATTGAGTTTGATATGAACTGAGGATCTAGAAAAAGTGCTTTGTAGTGAGTAAGATGAAATATCATTAATGGACTTTGAGGGGGATAAAGCCCCTGCCCCTGTTGGGTTCTCCCCTATGTTCTTACAACCCTTTGCTATTTGTTGAAAATGAAATTATGAAAGTTTTCCATGATTTCCACATAGAGCCAAACTTAGCGAAGAGGTAAATTCCACATTTATTTCTCTAATTTCAAAAATTGAAGGAGCGGCTGAGGTAAAAGAATACCAGTTGATTAGCCTTGTGGGATTTGGCAACAAATTGTTTCCCAAGGCTCTTGTTGGCAGATTCAAGAAAGTGTTGGGGCAGATTATCTTCTAAAACTAGAGTGCTTTCATGATGGGAAATATATTAGTTAGTGTCCTCATTGTTCATTGCCTCGCATTACCGATCAAGAAATCCAGGGCTGGTTCTTAAACTGGATCTAGAAAAAGTGAATAAAAAAGTTGATCGGGACTTCCTTAAATATCTTTGGAAGCAAATGGTTATCTTGGTTGATGAGTTGTATATTGATGGGGGTGGTTCTCCCCGTATTCGTAAATGGATTGCCAGCTGGTTCCTCCCCACCCTAGTCAGGGGGATCCTGTATCTCATCTACTCTTTCGTCGTTATCGCTGAAGCGCCAAGAAGATTACTTCAAAAGGCACAACTGCTCGGAGTCTGTAACAGATTTAGAGTGGGTGGAGGGGAGTTACTGATATCACGTTTTTACTTTGCTGATGGTACCATTCTTTATCAATGTGAACGCTAATGAGGCTGAAGCTTCAAAGATTGTTGAAGATGGTTTGAGGCTTCACAAAGTTTGAGTCTAAACCTCAATTTTTTTGAAATAATAGGCTCCAGGTTATAGGAGAATGATGTCAGGATGTTTGCAAACCTAAATATATGCAATCCTCCCCTTGAATAAATATCTTGGGCTCCCCTGGCATACCGGAAGACCTAAGAAGGCTTTGTGGGTGCCTATCTTGGAAAGCATTGAAGCTTGATTGGCTTCTTGGAAATGTAGATTGCTGTCTTTTGCCGGGTGACTTACGTTCATCATTATTTCGATGTCTGCTTTGGGTTAGAAAGTGTATTGAAGGGATGGAAATGGAGTTTCCATTCAGAAGGACTGGGGAGGAGGGGGGTGTTGGGTGGCTGATAATGAAACGAAATTCCAGCTGGTAGATCAGAACTTAGTATGTGGTAGCAAGAAATTGGGTGCGGTGGGTATTTTAAAGAAATCAATGAAACATTGCTATGTAAATGATTTATGGAAGGTAGGAACCGAACCTAAGGCTTTTTGGCTATTACCTCTCATCTAGAACTTAGATTATCAAGAGATGGGTGGTCGATCGTACTCTCTACATCAAGTGTTGTATCGGGATTTTGGGGCATTATATTGGGACTTTGATGCAGGGCATACTAAAGTACGTGAATGATTATGAGATGATGATTTGCCGAAATTAAACTAGATTAATTAAACAATAAACTTGAAAATAAGGCGAATACCTTAGGGCTTCGTAGTTTTCTATTCGGATGATCGGTCGGGTTCAGGAAGGGTCCAGTCTGTGTGCTAGATCCGTTAGATTCGCAATGTAGATTGGTCATGGAGGTAGAACTCTAGCTTTTCTAGATTAGGGCGCCGCCCGTGATTCAATGATTGAATCGCGAGTGTTCTAAGGGTTCTGATTTGGGTTGGTTTAACGGCTCGGATGAAATTTGGGTTTGAATCAGATCGATTCAGGGACTCAGATGGGATCTAGGGTTTATGAACGTTGAGGTATTTGAAGGTTGGATGGCTGGATTTGTGATTTATGAGATAGGTTTGATTCAATGGCTCTGATGAATGCTAGGGTTTATGGTTTTCTGGTTGAATCTAGGTTGTTTGATGATTGATACTGAAGCAAAAGATAAAATAAAAGAAATGATTAGATTTTGGGCTTCACACCTTTGGCTTCACACCAAACCTTTCTTGGGAAGCAAAGATTCACCCTTCGAAGAAACTCATCTCAGGTTCCAAAAGCAAAAGCTTTTTCATTCAATAATCAAAACTAATTACATTGTTTATTAAAAGACCTTATATAGGAGGCCTCTAAAACATAAGAAAACCCTAAAACAAATAAAAAAAGACAAGTATGCCCTCAAAACTTAAATTCTTCAAAATTCGTATTGTAGCCTGATCAATCGAGGTACTATAGCATTGTAGCTCGATCAATCGAGTTACTGTAGCATTTTATTTTATTTTTTATTTTTTTATTTTAAACTGGCTACAATCGATCGATCGATTGAATCGTCGATTAATCGACTGGGCATTGCTCCAACACACTAATTCTGCTCCTTTAAGCTTGGTTCTGGTTTCCGTTCCACTTCTTCCGACGTCGGTACACACGATATGGTCCGTATCCGATGTCTACGATGTCGGCGTCCCTGCCAATTCTCCCGGGCCGAAAAGGTTTCATCACCGATGAAGTGGCATGGTGATAGCGATCGAGCACGTCAGGGTCTAGGCGTCGCACCTCAGTTAACTAGGTGTTCTCAGAGTCCGGCTTTCCCATCTACTTAACTAAGTATTTCTGAAACCCTCTACCATGGGTGGATACCACAAAATCATCAAGTATCCATTCAATTTCATCTCTCCTCTGCCTGCGTGGGGAAGGGAATGGTAGAGGTTGCAGGGTGGTTTGGGATTTGGGCTCGGGGCTGCTTGGAAAGGGTTAGTAGGGGGTGGGGTTGAGCCCAAAGAAGGGACTAGGTCCTCCACATTGAACGTAGAGCTGACCCCATTATCTGACGTTAGGGTCCAGGCGTTGCACCTCGTCTTCAGTTAACTAGGTGTTCTCGGAGTTCGGTTTTCCCATCCACTTAACTAAGTATTTCTGAAACCCTCCACCATGGGTGGATACCACAAAATCATCAATTATCCCTTCAATTTCATCTCTCCTCTGCCTGCGTGGGGAAGAGAGTGGTAGAGGTTGCAGGGTGGGGCTGGGATTTGGGCTCGGGGCTGCTTGGAAAGGGTTAGTAGGGGGTGGGGCTTGAGCCCAAAGAAGGGACTAGGTCCTCCACATTGAACGTAGAGCTGACCCCAATATCCGGCGAAAGTTCGAGAACATATGCATTAGGCCCGCTTTTTGCCACAATTCTAAAAGGCTCAGTGCCGCGGGCTTGGAGCTTTTTTGCGACTACTGATGGGAATTTTTCAGGCCTAACCCGAATCATCTCATGATCCCCCACTTGGAATTCTTTGAAGCGCCTATGCGCATCCGCAGTTATCTTGTAATGTTCATTGCTTGAATTAATCTTTTGTCTAATTTCGGCGTGCAAGCTATGAATGTGTTGTGCTAATGCGTCCGCGGACTCAGACACTCGATATGATGCAGACGTAGGGATTAAATCTAATGCTGTCCTTGGCCTATGCCCATGTACGATCTCAAATGGACTCATGCCTAGGTACCTATTGACAGAGTTGTTGTATGCAAACTCGGCTATTGGTAACGTAGAATTTCAGGTCCTAATATGATCACCGACTAGACAACGAAGGAGATTACCTAAGCTCCTATTGGTGACTTCCGTTTGGCCATCGGTTTGAGGATATGATAGACCGAAGAAAACTGGAGCATGGTACCCATCATGTGCCATAAAGTTTTCCAGAAGTAATTGGTGAACTTTACGTCCCAATCCTACACAATGGTCTTGGGTAACCCATGGAGACGCACAACTTCTCCGAAAAATAATTTGGCTATGTGAGTCGCATCGGAGGTTTTGGAGCAAGGTATGAAGTGGGCCATCTTAGAGAAGCGGTCCACCACAAAAATGGAATCGTGTTTTCGTTGAGTCTTGGGAAGTCCGAGCACGGAATCCATAGAGTTGTCTTGCCACGGGGTGTGTGGCATGGGTAACAGGGTGTACAAACCAGTATTTTGTTTATTTTGCTTAGCCACTTGGGATGTACGACATAGTTTCACGACCCGTGAAACATCTCTCATAAGGCTAGGCCAATAAAACCTATCCTCCACGAGCGCAATGGTCTTGTTGTGCCTGAAATGGCCGATAATCCCTTCGGCATGTAACTCCCAAATGAGAAAGTCACGCAATGAGGTGCGAGGGATGGACAAGCGATTTCCTTTGAACAAATACCCATCTTGCAGGGTATAATTGGAATTGATGCTGTTCAGATTTTCCAGGAGAGCAGTGTATTCCACCCCGAAATCTGGGCACTCAGGATAATCTTGTTTTAACTGCTCAAAGTCGATGACCTCGGTGCTCATAGACTGTAAAGTCGTCACTCGACGACTAAGTGCATCAGCTGCCTTATTCTCAGCACCCGCCTTATGCTTTAACACAAATGAAGATACTCAACCCACTTTGCATGCCTCGGGTTCAACTTTCTCTGTGAAGCAATAAAGCGTAAGGCTTCATGGTAAAAAAACAACACAAATTCCTGCAGTCTAAGGTAATGCTTCCAATATCAAAGAGATTGGATGACTGCATAAACTTTGTCATAGGTGGAGTATTTTTGCTTTGCTTTATTAAGTTTCTCACTAAAATAGGCCACTGGGTGGCCCTCTTGGCTAAGTGCTCTGCCTATTCCTACACCCGACGCGTCACAGGCTACTTCAAAGACTTTAGAAAAGTCCGGTAGGCTCATGACGGGTGCACTAGACATCTAATCCTTTATCTCGTCAAAGGCCTTCGTCGCAGCTCTGCCTCATTGAAACTCCCCTTTTCGCATACAATCGGTAATAGGAGCTATAATAGTGCTAAAGTTTTGGATGAAGCGACGATAGAATGTGACCAATCCATGGAAACTACGGACATCATGAATATTCCTAGGCTTGGGCCACTCCACAATGGCCTTAACCTTCTCGGGGTCCACAACCATCTCATCAGCCGAGGCAATGAATCCCAAGAAGACAACGGATTGTTGCATGAATGTGCATTTCTTGAGATTCGCATATAATCTTTCTCCCCTCAAGGTTTTACAAACCAACCTTAGGTGGATAATGTGTTGTTCTTTATCATGGCTGTAAATCAAGATGTTGTCAAAGTATACGACAAGGAATTTGCCGAGAAACGGCCTCAACACTTGGGTCATGGGCCTCATGAATGTGCTCGGGGCATTCGATAGTCCAAAAGGCATGACCATCCACTCATGAAGACCACCCTTGGTCTTGAAGGCGGTTTTTTACTCATCACTAGGGCGAATGCGAACTTGATGGTAGCCACCTTTAAGGTCTATCTTGGAAAAGATAGTGGCGCCAACCATCATATCAAGCATATTGTCTAGCCTTGGTATGAGAAATCGATATTTAACCGTAATCTTGTTGATTGCACGATTATCCACACACATGCGTCATGTACCATCTTTCTTAGGAGTGAGCAAGGCGAGTACGGCACACGGGCTTAGACTCTCTTGGATGAACCCTTTCTGAAGGAGTTTATTGACTTGCTGAGTCAATTCGGCGTGCTCAACCGAATTTAACTTGTAATGGGGCAGGTTTGGTAGGGTAGATTCGGGAGCCAAATCGATCGTGTGTTGAATGCCACGCATGAGAGGAAGCTCATTGGGTAAATCTTCGGGGAAGACATTTGCAAATTCTTTCATTATCGGCTCAACCTCCTTGGGGTACTCATTTATAAAGTTGGTGGTATTCTCAATGGTGACAACAACGTACACTACGCTCTCGTCTAACGACGCCTTTTCAAATTCTGAAGGACTCACAATGTTAATGGTCTTAGACTGACTGTCCTTCTCGACTTTGTTGGTCGACGGTGCTTTGGGGGCTAAAGGGTTAATAGTTATCTTCTCACCCTTATGCATGAACGTGCATAGATCGACCAAAAATGGTCACTTTCAAGTCATAAAGCCATGACCTCCTTAAGATGATGTGGCCCACATCCATTGGCACCACATCGCACCACATGGTGTCCGAATACGAACCTAACTGAATATGTACGCGACACGTCTGAGACACGGGAATGGAGGAAGAGTCAACCCACGCAACTTTGTATGGTCTCGGGTGGGTTTCAGGTGTAAGCCCTAAGTGGGTTATGGTATGTGTTGACACCACATTGGTGCAACTTTCGCTGTCCACGATGATCTTACAACTCTTCTGTCCACATTTGGCGAAGGTGTAAAAGATATTCTCCCTACGCCAATCCTCCTTTTCATCTTGTTGAGGCTGTGCGAGGGCACCCCTCACAACAAGAGCACGACCCCTGACATCACCCTCTTCATCAGTAGGTGTGGCATTCGGCTCAAAGATCTCTTCTTCCAAAATTCCGTCATCTTCGTTGTCCTCTCCCTCAACGAAGAGATTCCTTTGTGGGTTCCTCTTAGGGCATTGGACGACATAGTGTCTCAACCCTTGACAGTTGTAACACGATGTGAGAACCGGCCTTCGAGGATTCTCCTACCACACCCATTCCTTTGTCACTCAAACCGCACATCAGATGTGGATTGTGTGGGTTTGGTGGGTGGGTTTCTAGCACTACTCCTCACCTCACCGGTACGCGGTTGACCGATATGAGACTCAGATCGCCTCATTTTCAAATATCGTTCAAGGCCTTGAACGCCGGTGTAACATTCAACGAGAGTCTCAACGGGGTGAGAGACTAACTCTTTTTGCAAGTCAAACCTCAATTCAGTGCGAAATCTGGATAGAGTGATCTAAGGGTCTTCGGACACTTTGGCTCTCATCATGTGTTCTTCGAATTTGCCAATGTAATCTGCTATGGGCATATTACCTTGGCGTAAATTTTGCCATTGATCGAGGAGACGATGGTAGTATGAGGAAGGAACGTACTTCTCTGTAAGTCGTTCCTTCATGTCCTCCCAACGGGTAATGGGAGCACAACCCGCATTCATTTTGATGCGTTCAATGTTGACCCAAAAGAGTCGGGCTTGGCCGATGAGTTTCATCTTGGCGAGCCTGACACATCGCTCATCACTCATGCCAAACCACTCAAAGTGCTGGTCCATGTCGGATAACCAATTGATGAAGAGTTTAGGGTTTAAACTTCCATCGAAGGTTGGGAACTCAACTCAGATGTTTTTAAGGAGTTTCCCATCCGGGTCGTGGTCATCTCCACGATGATCTATCCTATGATTCCGGTTCCGATCATATTGGTAACCATTGCGTTCGAAACGTGGATCATCACATTCACGATGTTGCTCAATGTACTCGTCATCCCCTTCTAACTGATTGACTTGATCTAGCAATCTCCTATTGGAAACCTCAAGGTTTCTTTGGGCTTGCTCCATGGCAGCCATTTGATCATTGATTGCTTTCAATTCGGCTCTCATGCCGTTAAGAACATCGGTAATCCCATTCATGTCCATGGTGACCACAACTACTAATACAGGTTCTAAATGGGCATGCAAATATGAACCACAATGAAAGAAGAATTTTATCGAACACTAGATGTGCACACTTTGACCACAACTGAAATAAGATGCAATGAAAATTAAAATGCAATGGAATTAAATGTCACACAAATATGCCTTAACCTAGAACCTAAGCTTTGATACCAAATTGATGCGGGACAAATACTAAACTACGTGAATGATTATGAGATGATGATTTGCCGAAATTAAACTAGATTAATTAAACAATGAACCTGAAAATAAGGCGAATACCTAAAGGCTTCGTAGTTTTCCATTCGGATGATCGGTCGGGTTCAAGAAGGGTCCAATCCGTGCGCTAGATCTGTTAGATTCGCGGTGTAGATCGGTCCTAGAGGTAGAACTCTAGCTTTTCTAGATTAGGGCGCCGCTCGTGATTCAATGATGGAATCGCGAGTGTTCTAAGGGTTCTGATTTGAGTTGGTTTAACGGCTTGAATGAAATCTGGGCTTGAATCAGATCGATTTAGGGACTCAGATGGGATCTAGGGTTTATGAACTTTGAGGTATTTGAAGGTTGGATGGCTGGATTTGGGATTTATGAGATAGGTTTGATTCAATGGCTCTGATGAATGCTAGGGTTTATGGTTTTCTGGCTGAATCTAAGTTGTTTGATGATTGATACGCAAGCAAAAGATAAAATAAAAGAATGAGATAGAAAGAAGATGGATTTTGGACTTGAGACCCTTGGCTTCACACCAAACCCTTCTTGGGAAGCAAAGATTTACTCTTCGAAGAAACTCATCTCAAGTTCCAAAAGCAAAAGCTCTTTCATTCAATAATCAAAACTAATTACATTGTTTATTAAAAGACCTTATATAGGAGGCCTTTAAAACATAAGAAAATCCTTAAACAAAAAAAAAACAAGAGACAAGTATGCCCTCAAAACTTAAATTCTTCAAAATTTGCACTGTAGCTCGATCAATCGAGTTATTGTAGCACTGTAGCATTAAAAAAAAAAAACTGACTACAATCGATCGCTCGATTGAATAGTCGATCAATCGACTGGGCATTGCTCCAGCACACTAATTCTGCTCCTTTAAGCGTGGTTCTGGTTTCCATTCTGCTTCTTCCGACGTCGGTACACACGATATGGTCCGTATCCGATGTCTACGATGTCGGCGTCCCCGTCAGACTTCCAGGAAAATTTATGGCCTAACCAAATTTCAGGTGGGTGATGATATTAGAGCGAAGGTTTGGGAATCGTTATGGCAAGGAGATTAAAGATTGGCAGACAATTTTAATTCTATTTTCAGCATGGCTGCAGTCAGAAATTTGAATGTTAGCGAGATGTTCTCTAGAGATGGAAATTGTTATTGCATATGGCATGTCAGGTCATGTTGTGATCTATGGGACGATGAACTCATTAAGATTGCAGGTCTGCTAAGGGAACTTGAAAAGGTGTGCATCGCAAGGTCTTCCAGAGACAAATTGATTTGGACTTCGGCCTCTTCTATGCCGTTCACTGTCAAAGAGAAAAATTCTCAGTTGAGCAGAGTGGTGTCGCCTACGCTCGAGTGGATTGGATTGATGAAATTCCAAGTGCAACAGAGTGGCTACATTCGCTTTGGAAGCTGCCTTAGACATGGTGTTTTCAGTTGATCGTCTGCAGAGTCGGGGATACCATTAGCAACCAGGTATCTAATGTGTTAGCATAACGAAGTAACCACATACCATTTATTCCTCCATTGTAATGCTGCCTACAAGGTTTGGTCTGCAGTCTTTAACCGGTTTTAGATTGAGCGGGTGTTTATGGCATCAGTTGGTGAATCCCTTGAGGCTTGGCAATTCTGCCCATTTAACCAAAATAGTTGCATGCTGTGGAAGGACTGTAATCTTGCTGTGATATGATATATTGGAAAGAAAATACACAAGAATTTTCTAAGGTAAATTGACTGCAGTTTCAGGCATCATAAGGAAATTACATATAACATAGATCTATGGACATCGCAGCAGCATTGTTTCAAAGGATGTGGGTCGAATGTTATCATGCACAACTAGCTGGATTTGTTAATAGGTGGGCCTAACAGGGAAGAAAAATCAGGGTGTAGCAGAGCCCTGTCAAATTCCAGCTTAAGCTTTATATTGATGGATGAGCTCTCTTGGGAATCCAGGGGCTGCTGGCTGAGGTGGCTAATTAGGAACTGGGAGGGGAACATAGTGGCTGTCTATGCTATCCATATGGCGAGTGCAGCAATGTAGAAGCTGTGTTGAGAACTGTGCTGCATGGTTTAAATTCTGTAATCAAAGGGGGTGGAGCAATGTTCAGAATGAAGGTGATTGCTCAATTAAAGGGTAGTAATAACTACCCTTGTAAACTTCTGATTAAATGCTGTGTTACATTTGTTGTAGTTATGAAAACTAGTCCTTGGTGGTAATATTGAGTCTGGCATTGCTGGTTGTGCCATCCAGGTTCTGTAACTTTATCCTAATGAACGAATATTTGTCTTGATGTTGTCATTGAGTTCTCTTTGTTTCCCAACGAGATCTGAATTGTTGCTTCATTGTCTGAAATAAATTCAATCTGTGCCTCACACTTTTTTCTCTCAATAAAATTTGGAACTAGTCTGTTGCATTCTTTTGGTTTGGAAGCTAAAAAATCCCGTGAACATGAATCATGGACAAAAATCTCTTCATTTTTTTTGAAACAGGAACAAAAGTAGAGGGAATCTTGCGACAATCTGCTGATGTCGAGGAGGTTGATCGTAGAGTTCGAGAATATGAACACGGTTATATTCTATACTGCACAATTCATGAGTCTTTTTCTTCACATTTGATCATAATCCTTCATCCCATTTACTTTGATTCTGGAGGTTTATTGATCGCAATGTTCTAAAGTACAACTTGTTCATGAAAATGTCTTTAATACTGTTTTATTTCTAAAGTGAAAGTCTTGTTTGAACTTCTTGTCAGGGAAGACTGAATTCGGGTCTGACGAGGATGCCCATGTTGTTGGTGACTGTGTCAAGGTATGTTTTTATTTCACATGATATCATGATATATTTGGTGCTGCTTATGTCAATGGTTCTCTGGGATATACTTTGTTTCTTGTTCACTTTGGGTTTGCAGCATGTTCTTCGCGAGCTACCATCTTCTCCTGTTCCTGCTTCCTGTTGCACTGCATTGCTAGAAGCGTACAGTAAGTCTTACTTCTATGAATTGTTACAGAGATGCTGCACGATTGTTTCTGATTATAGATGTTTTTTCTTCTATAGCTCCTTCTTAAGGTGGCTCTTTAATGTTGGTCATGTCCAACCTTTTTGTTATAATCTTTAGCCTTCTCTGCCACACCTTATTGGATACATTTCTCAACTGATTTTATGTTTGAGTGTAAAATTTTGAGGATATTTTCGTAACATTTCTCTTGGAGTGCAATTCAAGTCCACACTTCTGGTAAAACACCAAACTAGAAAGGATATGCATGGCAGCCTAATTATAGCAAGAAAAGAGATGTCCAAGGGATTGGATTATCTAGTAATTCCAAACTTGTTTTAATAACATCAACAACCATACTGATTTGCAATTAACGAAATATATTGTCCCGTACACACAACTTCCTTTGAGCACAGAACAGAGGTTTTAACTCCTCAACACGATGAGATTGTCCCCAAGTGTAACCACATGCAGTCTATCTTCTATTGGTAATTGAAATATAATAGCATGTAAGTTAAACTCTTCTTTATGAAATGTCTGAATTTGTTTATATGGAAAAGATGTGGAGCACAGCATCCTATTTACACTATCCAACAGCGGGGCTCTGGAAGTCAGCATGAGCTAGATCACTATTCCACAAAGTAAACAATGCATATTGTTATGATGGTATATTGGATTCATTTTCCTAGGGCTGCCAATTGGTCAGGTCAGGCCAAGCCTGGCCAAAATCCAAGTCTATGGGGTTATGGAGATCTTCGGCAAGCATATTTTCCATGTCGTTTAGAGACATAGATGATGATCAATTTTTGCTGTCACATCCAAGGTTGTCAACTCGTGAATCAGATCGTAAATCTTTTTCCTAAAAAAGGAATCGAATTGTAAATCGTAAGATTTAGTGGGGTTTTTGAAAAGAAATGTAAAAATATATGAAAAAACATTTTAAAAAACAGAAAATTAGAAAAATGCGATCCATTTTAAAATTTCAATCATTTCCAACACATTTGAATCTCAAAAGACCAAAAGGTGTACTCATTTCATAAGTTGACCTATCGTTGTTCATTCGTGTAAGTTCTCTTGTAATCTTGTATGAGTTTATGACATCTATGTATATAAGATGTGTATGTATAAGTGTATGACGCTATGATTGTATGAGTGTATGACACTATGATTGTATGAGTATGACTCTGTGAATGTGTCAAAAACACAAAAACAATGCATAGAGAAGAATCATTCCTATGACTTGATATATATTAGATGAAATAAAAGGTCACTTTAGAAAATCTTAAAAGTTAAAACTCACATGTCGATGGCGAACTTTGTTAAGAGACACCAATCTTTAGAAAAAAAAATAAAATCCTTTTGGTCCCATTAAAATGTAAAACAAAGAAAAATCTTTAAAGTTAAAACTCACCTGTCGAATGCGAACTTTGTTAGAGACACCAATCGGTAGAAAAAAAAAATCCTTTAGCTCCCATTAAATGTAAAGCAAAGAGAATAAAGAAATCGGATTCTGTTCAATGATCGCGGAGATACTTCAAATGTAGTGTTTGCCCACAAAAACTCTAAAGACGTTTTTTACAATCTAAAAGGATGTATAATAAGCATACACTAAGATGGAATAGGGTTCACACTGGTTTAGGGGTTTTTTACTAAAAAAGAAATAAGAAACTGGTTTTAAGCAACATTACGAGACACTACAGTCGCATGATACTTTCAAATCGTACAGTTTGATTTGAATCTTACGATTCAAATGATTTTTACGATTTATATACAATTTTCAGGCATAATATGGTTTGTCTCTGCGATTTAAATCGAGATATATACGATTCAAATTGTGAATTGTTCAAATTTGACAACCATGCTCACATCTACCTTCAGTCTCGGGATTAGCCCCAATTTGCGTCTCCGCCTGAACACCGGCAACCACCCTTGTATCAGATGCATCTTCTTTTTTGATTGAATTAGAGCCATAAAATGAAACCATAGTGGATCAAAAAAAGTGCAACTAGATACTTTTCTTGAGCTATAGAATCCATCCTCATTGGACAACCCCAACGCACCATTAGATTTGACCATCCTAGAGCTGCTTCTTGAGCTCTCCGACGAAGAGTAGACCACTGGCGTCTCCATGCCATCCCCAGATGCGATTCTCTTACCTCCTAGCACTTCCATTCACACGACCCCTTAAATCTATTGTTGCATAGAGAATAACAAAGACAAGGCCCTTCATTTAAAGCAGAACTAAGAGGTTCATGTAATTTTAGCCTTTAGAGAGTCAGAACGATTAAACTGTGTTCATGGATCTGCCCAGGCCCAAAATGAGAGAAGGAGCTAACAGTTGTTGGCCCCAACATGTTGTCCACATGTTGACAAGCTGCACGGGAGATTTAAATCACTGCATTGAGGCAGATTTAACACAATTTGAGATTCAGATTCCTCTCTTGGCACGTTTCGTTCACTAGGCTGTGCCACAATCTCTGCCGCTGGATCTACTGATGCTCACACCCCAAGATGCAAATTTGATAAAATTTGGGGTTCAGTCTCCACAGCTGCCACGTTTCGTCTCTCCCTTCCAATAGCAGTCGTTAGATAACTTGCTGCCTTTTCATGTCTCCTAACTTTCATCATCCCGAGGGAATTTTTATCATCGTCTTCTTCACACCTAGTGGTTCCAATCATACTGGAAATATGCACATCAACGCTTCATCCGTTGCAAGGACAATCAGTCTTCCCATTAGAGGCTCTGGGAGTACCTACTGCTGCTTCCATCTGATTGGCGATGTTACACCGTTGTTCTAGATACTAACCTTTCTCAACTCATAGGTTTCCTTTTCGACTTCAATAAGTAGCTAGAAGTCAAACATGCTGTCAAGATCTAGGAATATAAACCAATCCTTTAGGGTGACCTTGATTCTAACATACTTTATTAAATTCAAAAACAAGGGTTGCATCATCTATCCTTTCCAGCCATGTCCTCTCTTGTTTGTCATACCTTGTTTTATCGATGCTTATATCTCTATAATTTTAGAATATAATCTTTTCCTCAACCATGGCAACATTTCATCAAATCGATAGACGAGATTAAGTGCTTTGGCAGCTAGAAATTCTATTTCGCTTAGCCTAGGCCCTTTAACAACCATGGGTTCACATGCCTAGCGACAATGTAACTACGTGAAGTGAATGAGCAAAAATGATAACAAAACAGAAGTGTTACCTTTAGTTTTAAATACAAAAAATTATGATTTGATGACGGGGTATCTGCACCTCTTAGAGCTCCCAACTAAGTCCCCGGGCACGTGCAACCCCCGCACATCACACATACCAGTTTAGTAAGGGATAAATCCCTGTGGGTGGTCAACAGGGGGGGGGGGGGGTTCGAACTCAGACCTCCGCTTCTTGAGGAGTGGTCCTTGCCATTGTGCCAAACCCTTGTTGGTTAAATACAAAAAAAAATTATTTTAAATAACCCTCCAAAATGTTAGGAAACAGTTTCCTATTTTGCTGAGTTCTTTCCAAAATTCAGAAAGAGGTCTTCTGAATTCCTGGAATGAACTCTCTAAAAAGGTGGATGGAGACACCTTTCTTTAAAACAGGAAACAAGTTTCTTGAATATAGGAAAAAAGTTTCACTTATTTATATGTCATGTTTCCGAAGTAGGAAAGTGGCTTTGCATCTTCAGTATGATTTTGCAGGGGGACAGGTAACTACTGTACGGGCAATCTATGGAAATATTGGTATTTTCCTATGTCAATCTATGGTTTTATTTTTATTTTTTTGATTGATAGTCAATCTATGGCTTTAAATAGGACAATTTTATTTTTACACCTTTACGCCATCCTATTCTATTGGTGCTGTGTAAGGCTTAGTTTAGTCATGGTTAGTTCCATGATCTGCACAAATCTGACAAAATATAAGAACGTTGGGGCTATGGGGTATTTGGGAAGAATTTCACAGTGTGACTGGCATCGCTTATGGGTAAATAAGAATGTTGTTTTCTCCTGTTCTAGTTGCAAGGTTTATTGTTGTTTTATGGTTGATCAATTTGTTGGAGACTTGCATTCATTATCGTATATTGAAGAGACAGATTCTAGATCTGTTGCAAGGTGGTAAATCCTCCTGCTGGACCCCTCAAACCAAGTTGACGGTTGTTCTTTTTAAACACTAGATACTTCTGTGGTTAGTGATTGGTCAGAGGTGGTCATTGTTAGGTTAGAGTTGCCAATATGTGTCCTATTGGTGTTATGGACTCCGGAGGAAGGCATAAACTTTGTTGGAAAGCCTTAGATAATTTCATTATTTTACCTTTGTTAGGTTAGTGATTGATCAGATAATTATCTTAGGCCCTATTGGAAGGCCTTAGATAAATTTATTATTTTGCCTCCCCCCCCAAAATTATTGAAGGTGACTCTTAATTTTATTACATGAGTGAGCCTCAAGCTTCTGTTTCCATAAATATCTTGGGAAACAAGAAGCCAGAGCCCATGGATACATAAATTTTAAAAGGGGTAAGATGCCCCTGAATATGAAAGTTGGTCTATCAACATCTTCCTTTCCTAATCTACCCATTTCAGAATTTGCTTCCTGGTGAACGTGCTGGATTATGGTCAACATGGAGTTACAAAGATCAATTGCTTGTTCACGAACTGTTTTGTGCAACTAGCCGATAACATTGGTAGAGGCACCCTCCAACATCTCAAGTCCCAAAATATTTTTGGAAAGATGGAGACCTCTTAGTTTCTTGTGTCTGTCTTATTGCTGTGAATTTTGTTAAATGCTGTAGTTCTCTAGACATTACAGAATAACTGAATAGTTTTTTTCTTTGTTTTCGTAGTCCCTTTTATTTGTACATATATAAAATAAAAATTATGATCAAATGTAGAGATGTGATCCTATTTATTGTTTTGATGTTGTGCTTAATAAGGAATCGAGCGAAAGGAATCTCGTGTTAATGCCATGCGTTCTGCAATATCTGAGTCATTTCCAGAACCAAATCGGCGACTATTGCAGAGGTAATTCCTTTCATGATATCTATTCCCTCTATGATTTATTTATGTGTATGTGGCTCTATAGGAAGATAGGCTGGAAGTAATCAAAATGATTGTGCTTTCTGAATGCTGTTTGAAGCTCTCTTTATTTCCATGTAATGTACTCTGTTTACTCTTTAATGACAATACACGGTTTGTATGTTCATTTTCAATGCATATTCTTCTTGAAGTATTTGCTTGTTTGAGGAAACCCTATTACAGGACTGGGAATTATTTAAAATGAGTTCAATGCTTTTAGGGATTCTTTTTATCAGGGCAAAAGCTGCATTCTGGGATTAGAATTAAGGAACTTCCATATCTTGAAGTTTGAAGCATAGGGTGTCTTTTTCGGTCTTTTCCTTTTCTGGGATTGGAAAACTGGGCATTCCGAAATGTCATGGTAGTACATGCTCAAAAATATGTCCTTGTAGTTGTCAGGGAGAATGATGGTGTTTGCCTTGCTTGTTTTATTTACTATTTTGTTAATAATCTTTACTGTTGTGGCATCCAAGAGGAAGAAATTGCCTTTTTGATCCTGCCATATAGATACCATCCATATGCTTATTTTTTGCTCTTACCCCAGTCCTTCTGATGGTTGTTTGTTTTCATTTTATTGTAATAATATAATGTTAGATGGAAAAGGGTCATATTCTTTTGGGATGATGTACGGAAATGACAAAAATGCTTTTGAATCATGAATCTTTTTGTGTCTTATTGAAAATTTTCACATTCAGTCATTCATGCTTAATAACACTGTCATATGACTTTCATGTTTTCCAGCTGATTTGGTGGTTTTGCTTTTTTTCTTTTCTTTTCCTCTTAAATAGAGGATATGTAGAAAAGTAGGCTGTTTAAGAAAATTGTGCTTCAAACGTTTTATTGTTTACCAAATATTTGCATAAAAGACATGTAGCTTAACTTTAAAAACATAAGCATTTTTGGCATTATTGAAAATTGACAGACCAATCTCTAGTCTCTCATCCGGCTCTTATTACTAGCAGTAGCAGGAAAAAAATAACAATAGCGGTGGTGGTAGTAGTAGCAAGGATCAAAATATCGGATTTCGTTTCGGTTTCAGTTATGACCGAAACTGAAATTTACATTTGAGAACCGAAATTATGGTTCTCGGTTTCGGTAGGGATTGAAACGTTTCAGCCGAAATCTTCAGATTTCGGCCGAAATTTTGATCCATGAGTAGTAGTAGAGTAGACTTTAGGATTAGGGTTTGTAGGTTGTAGGTTAGAGGAAGAAGAAGGAAGGGAGAGAAGAGAATTAGATAACAGAATGGTCTTAATTGGAGTTTGATAGAACCCCAACTAGCCTTTATACTAAGAATAACAATATATTATATACACATATTAACACACACACACACACACACACCATAAGTGGTACACCGGGGCAATATATCTACCCCTCACACTAAACTAACTAACGCACACTAATACACGCCAATACTCTCCCTCAAGCTGGTGCATAGATATCAACCATGCCCAACTTGACAATAACATCCTGAAGAAAAGAAGGACCAAGAGCTTTGGTCAAAACATCTGCCAGTTGCTGAGAAGATGTGACCTTTGGAGTTTCTATAAGGCTAGCCTGAATCTTTTCGCGAATAATATGAATGTCAACTTCAACATGTTTGGTTCACTCATGAAGAACCGAGTCTGCTGCAATACCAATAGCCGCATGGTTATCACAATGAAGAGGCATAGGAAGAGATGGAGGAAAACCAAGCTCAATAGGCAGAGAGCGTAGCCAAAGAAGCTCACAAGTCCCATGATCCATCGCTTTGTACTAAGATTCAGTACTAGACATGGATATATCCTGCTTCTTACTTTTCCATACCACAAGGTTGCCACCAAGGTACAGTATCCAGAGGTGGATCGACGATCAGTAGGAGCTCCAACATAATCAATATCAGTGTAGCAGCTAAGATGAAGATGACCAATATCACCATAGAAAAGACCACGACTAGGGGAGGCCTTAATGTAGCGAAGAATCCGATGAACTGTGGCCATATGTGGAGCCTTGGGAGTACGCATAAGCTGTGCTACCATAGAAACTGCAAATGCCAGGTTAGGTCATGTGTTGGTAAGGTGGATAAGCCTTCCAACAAGTCGCTGATACTTAGAGGGATTAGGTAGAAAATCTCCAACATCAGCATGAAGATAGTGTTTAGGATCCATAGGAGATTTAGCTAGCTTACATCCAAGCATGCCAGTGTCCCTCAGTAACTCAAGAGAATGCCGTCTCTGAGAGAAATGCCTCGATCGGATCTCGCAATCTCAATTCCCAAAATGAACCAGAGAGAGCCCAAAAATTTCACATTGAAGCCTCTTCACATGAGCTATAAATGCAGCATCATCACCCGTGATGATGATATCATCAACATAGACGAGCATAATCGTACGAAGCCCAGCAGAACTAGCTTGAATGAAGCATGTATGATCAGAGTGACATCTTGTGAAGCCCATGGTGAGAACAACGGTGCTGAAGCGATGGAACCAGGCCATAGGCGATTGCTTCAACCCATAGATAGGCTTGAGAAGTCAAAATATTTTCCCTGAATACTCCCCCTTAAGCTGATAGCCAGGGGGGGGGGCATATAGATTTCCTCTTCCAAGCGCCCGTGAAGAAAAGCGTTCTTCACATCTAGCTGATAGAGAGTCCAATGATGATGTGCAGCAAGAGAAATGAGAACACGAACAGATGTAAGCTTTACAATAGGAGCAAATGTAGCTGTAGAATCTAGGCCAGGAACCTGAGTAAACCCTTTTGCAACCAATCGAGCCTTGTATCTTTCAATTGTCCCATCATCACGATATTTCAAGGCAAATACCCATTTGCATCCAACAACATGCGTGCTCGGTGGAGGATCAACAAGTTTCCACGTCCTATTCCACTCAAGAGCAGCCATTTCCTCATCCATAACAGCAGTCCATACGGGATTCTTTAGAGCCTCTTTGAAAGAGCGAAGAATAGAGACAATAGAAGCTCTTTCAAGGGAGAGACAATAGAAGCTCTTTCAAGGGCAACACGATAAGAGTGTGAAAGGTCCTAATAAGAGACATATTGAGCAATAGGATAAGGAGTGACACAACTTCTCTTCCTCGTACGATAGTAGGATCTATAATAATAACAAGAGAATGCAAAGGAGAAGTGGGTGCAGGTATACCTGAGGGTGCTAACTCCAAGGGAGCCTCTGGCAATGGTGTAACAGCAGGAGGCATAGTTTGATTGCGGCGATGATATGTGAGACGAATAGGCAACCGATCATCAAAAGTAGTAGGCTCAGTAGGAATATGCTGTATGGGCTTAGTAGGGATAGGAAGGGCCATAGTAGATACCTCAGAAGTGGACGGCTGAGGAGAGAAGTACGAAGTATCCTCAAAGAAAGAGCCATCCATAGTAGTGAATAATTTCCTGGTCTTGGGATCATAACATTGTACCCTTTGGACACTCTAGAATATCCCACAAAAACACATTGAATTGCCTTATCATCTAACTTCTACCTTTGGATGTGAAGATTATGAACAAAGCAAGTGCACCCAAAGATACGAGGCTCAACAAAAAACAAGGGGGCTCCAGGCCTCAAGATATGCATAGGAGTTTGACCATTCAAAATGCGCGTGCGCGTACAATTTATGAGAAAAATAGCAGTAACCAATGTCATGGACCGATACGATTTAGGAACTTGCATGGCATGAAGAAGTGAGCGATATAAGGTCCCGACCTTGTTGAGATAGTCTTGAAGCGCCAAAGATGTGTACTCATCACCATTATCAGAGCGAAGAACCTTAATGGTCTTCCCAAACTGAGTATGAATCGTGGCAAAAAATATAATATAGGTGTTGAGTTCCTCATCTTTAGATTGCTGTAAGTATGCCCATGTGCATCAAGAATGGTCATCAATGAAAGTCATATAGTATCTATAGCCCTCAATTGAAGACAATGGAGCTGGTCCCCATACATCACTATGTAGAAGATCAAACAAAGAATCATTACGAGTTGGATGAGAAATGAAAGAGGATCTGCCGTGCTTTGAAAATTGACAAGTCTGACATTGCAATTTAAAATCATTAGACTTTTGAATTTTGGAAAAGATGACACAAACTCTGCAAGTTGGCGTGCCCTAGAGGAGCATGCCAAAGATCTAAAGTTCTACTTCTCATAGTAGCCAGAAAGGAAGACAAAGCAGAAGCAGCCTTAGGTCTCTCTGCCAAACTAGTGTAGGCCACCATGCTCAAATCCTATGCTAGAAGTTTTCCTCGTAGTTAGGTCCTGCAGAATACAATGAGTAGGAGAAAAGGTTATTGAACAATTCAAAGACTAGGTAAAACTACTGACAGATAGCAAATTAGCTTTAAGATATGGAACATGCATAACATTTGAAAGGGATAGATCAGCTGATAGGGGAACCGTATCTTGACTAGTGATATGGATAGCAGAGTCATCAACCATACACACCTGCCTAGGTGTAGACAATGGAGAAACATAGGAGAATAAATGGGACTCACCAGACATATGATCAGATGCTCCCGAATCAATGATCCAGAGAGATGTGGTTGATGGTGGTATGGACATAGCCGCTGAGTATGTAGATGAGGTACTTGGTGTAGGAGGCGCAATAGGCTGAGAAACATGAAGACGCCCATGCGGATCGGCAAGCTCGACTTGTAGAGATGAGAAGTCATATGTAGGCACAGTGAAAGCCTCAGTAGATGGAGTAGTATCAACAACATGAGTAGTAGAAGGTCGCTAGCGATGAGAGAAACCATGAAACTGGAAACGCGTCAAGTGAACATGTCCTGCTTGAAAGCAAAAAGAACATACAATGAGTGGAACACCATAGCCACCACTCTCCCTATCTAGAATATTAGATGTAAGAGCAGAGTGCATTGTAAGGGTAAAAGGGGAGGAAAGAACATCTCCTGTCCTGAATATCGGCTCTATTGTCGGGAAAAACATCCACAATCACATCAGAAGAGAATCAACTAGAAGAAATACACACGAAAAACTATGAGAAAGAACATCCCCGGAGGCCATACATGAAACTAGTATTCTCGGGTTGTAAATAATTGGCTGCAACTAAACTGGTTGCAAATAAATTTGCTGCAAAGAAACTGGCTGCAAATAACTAGTTGTAACTAAACTGGCTGCAAAGAGAAGATCTGCTGCAGATGACATCCAATGGCTGCAAATAGGAAATCCGCGGCTGCAAATAGGAAATCTGTTGTATATGGGAGCCCCTGGCTGCAAATATAAATTCTGCTAATATTGCTTATACTGGATGCAAATATTAATCTCCTCAGGTTGCAAATAAGGACTGGTAGCAAATATACCAAAGCTGGCTGCGAATATTAATCTCCCCCGGTTGCAAATAGGAAGACCAGTTTGCAACGAGGCTCAGATTTTTGTTTCAGCAACCAATGGCAGCCATAGAACCTTCAAATCGGAGCACATAGAAGTCAATGGAGAAGAAAGGAGCACAGCAGCAACACCGTACATGGAAATCCCCCCGAAATAATCAGATCTACTGTTCAGTCCTTCGAACCACCATTAAAGCTTGATGAATATCCTCGGGTTTTATTCGAATACCATTAATCAGCTACCGTGAACCTGAGCTTCATGAGGGGGAATGCATCCCATCTGATTTCTGATCAAAACCTCAAAGGTTTGGGGTGAAACAGGTGAAAGAAACAAAAACTGTTATGAGATTAGGGTTTACAGAGATGCAGGCTTGTTGGAGAAGATGAAGTTGGGCAGTGTGAGATCTCCTATCTGCAGGCCCCTATAGATGTCGATGCACAAGCAAAAAATGACCACAATAAAAACCAATGATTTCAGCTCCGACGGTGATTGATTCCAAGCAGGTGACTCGGCGGATATCATTGATGACGTCAGCATAGGTGGATGATGTCAGCAAGTATTTGAAGATTTAAATCCCTGTTTCTAATTATTGTTTTTGTATATCTGTGATCGATTTTGTGCTCTGATACCAAGTAGACTTTAGGATTAGGGTTTGTAGGTTGTAGGTTAGAGGAAGGAGAAGGGAGAGAAGAGAATTAGAGAATAGAATGGTCTTAATTGGAGTTTGATAGAACCCAACTAGCCATATACTAATGATAGCAGTATACCACATATTACCACACACACCATAAGTGATACACCGGGGCAATATATCTACCCCACACACCAAACCAACTAACACACCAATACACGCCAATTAGTAGTGTGTGTGTGTGTGTGTGTGTGTGTGTGTGTGTGTGTGTGTGTTGGTGGGGGGGGGGGGAAGGTATCTTTTTCACGCTACCTTCGTGGGCTAGATTATGTGGCACGTGAACATGAGTGGGACCACATCTTCTAAGGGTTCAGCCACCCTCCTACTGTTTTAGAGAAAAGAATCCTTTGGACTTTTTTGCCCTTCAAATCATAGGTCAAATATTGTAGTTTGCTGCCCAACATGGTGCATTGAAATTTTTTCGAACTTTAACCCGATATTCAACGTTGAAAAAACATCCTTTTTATTTATTTTTAGATGGTACCTGATTGACCTTGGGCAAGTTGCCCTGGCAATCCTCGTGTTAGGTGCCACATGGCCCTCAGCTGGCTCGAAGGTAGCACCCAAACACTACCTTCATGGGTAGCGTCCTGGGCCTCTATATAGATAGATACACACACACACACACAGATATATATGTATATTTATATATATTTAAAATCACTCCTATTATTATAGACTGATTTGTCATGGATATTTTTGGCAACAGGATTCTGAAAATGATGCATATTATTGCTTCTCACACTTCTGAGAATCGAATGACTCCGTCAGCTGTTGCTGCTTGCATGGCTCCCTTGTTATTACGCCCACTTTTGGCTGGCGAATGTGAACTGGAGGAAGACCTTGATATGAATGGTGATAACTCTTCTCAGCTTCTAGCTGCAGCAAATGCTGCTAACAATGCACAGGCCATCATAACAATTCTTTTGGAGGAGTATGAGAACATATTTGATGTAAGCTTCTTTCAAACAAGCAGATTGTTTTATGTATTTATTTGTTATTGATGTAATAACAAATCGATACAAATTTATTTTTGGTGTTACCGTTTGACAGGTAAATTGGGTGTTTACATGTATTTTACTTTTGAACATGTGGGGCTGATTGATTGCACCAAATGATCCCCTCTCATGTACTCAGTGATCTGGAATTGTTATGTTTCAGTCGTTGCTTTTATGATCATGTGTTTTACTCAAAAGTTGATGCAATTATTACTTTTCTTTTGAATTGGTGTTTTCTTTTAATTTCAACATAGTTAATGGTATATAATGCACATCTGTATGGTTGGGGATTTTTTTTGTTCATATGCTCAGGTAGAGTTTTTTTTTTTTAAAATAATTTTGTTTTAATTTATTATTATTATTACTGCTTCTTTATTTATCTGCAAATGTTTTACTCAAGGTTGTATGCTTAGCTTTCAATCTATGTAACTTGGACATGGACAAAAGGTGTCTGAAATGACTCGGAATATATAACCTACAGAAAACTAGGACATAGAGACTTCTATTGGATGTTGAACAAAGATGCCACAGGATGTAGTGCCATGACCTTTAGGATACATAGTGTCAATATTACTTGCCTATCAAACTATGTAACCAGGGTGCTCCACTTTTGAAATTTTGTGTTGGACACTGGCGTCAAGCAATTGTCGATATGACTAGTAGGGCAAAATCTGTCTTGTCAGCAAGTGGAAATTTGTTTTATTGAATAAAATAAGAAAAATGTACATAGTCAATAACATGTGGAAAGTGGAAGTATTTTTGCCCGACTTCATTTAGCTTTTCACTGAAATAAGCTATCGGGTGGCCCTCTTGGCTCAACACTCCTTCAATACCTACCCCTGACGCGTCACACGCAACCTCGAAGACCTTAGAAAAGTTAGGAAGGCGCATGATAGGAGCTTCCGTTGTTCGAGTCCTAATCTCCTTGAATGCCTTTGCCGCAACAGGTGTCCATTTAAACTCCCCTTTTTGATGCAATCGGTGATATGGGAAGTTATCGTACTAAAGTTACAGATGAACCGCCTGTAGAACGTAGCTAACCCATGGAAGCTATGAACTTCGTGAATGTTTCGAGGTTCAGGCCAATCCATGATAGCCTTAACCTTTTCGGGGTCAGCAGTCATCCCTTTAAAGGTCACGACAAATCCTAAAAAGACAATGCTATGTGACATGAATGTACGCTTCTTCAGGTTCGCGTATAATTTCTCTCCTCTGAGAGTCATACAAACTTGCCTCAGGTAGTCCAAGTGTTGCTCCTTGTTTTGGCTATAGATAAGAATGTTGTCAAAATAGACCGCAAAGAACTTTCCTATGGAAGGCCTCAACACCTGTGTCATTATACACATGAATGTGCTTGGGGCATTTGAGAGCCCGAAACGCATGACAAACCACTCATACAAACCATCTTTGGTTTTGAAGGCAGTTTTCCATTCATCCTCAGGACGAACTCGGATCTGATAGTACCCACTCTTCAAATCGATCTTTGACAATATGGTGGCACCGACCATTATGTCCAACATATTGTCCAATCTCGGTATTGGGAACCGACACTTGACCATGATCCTAGGAAGCACCGGTGCAGGTACGACATACGGGTACGATACGATATGGGTATAGCGATACGACAATTTTCAAGGAATCGGGGTACTGGTATAGCGGGGGTACTTATATTAAAAAATTATATATATATATATATATATATATATATATATATATATATATATATATATATATATATATATATATATATATATAAGGTTATTTGAAAATATTGATTGTTTAAAGATCATTTAAATTTTAAACACATTTTTTGAGTATACATGACGGTCACGTGAGTCGGGCCCTTCAAAATTCTGATCGGTGAGTCGGGCCCTTCAAATGTCACTTTTAATCTCAACCAAAGTACCGAAGTTTTATGGGACCGACTATCGTGACCGTCATTTAAGCACCAAATGATGTTTAAACAATCTTTCACCATTATTGGCTTATGATCTTGGAAATCCACACCGTCAAAGTGGTATATCATCAATTGAAGGCCTATGGGTAAAAAAATCACGCTTTTTGGAAAGATTCGAACCTTCCGATCTGTGCACTTAATGTCAATGGTTGTTCTTAATTTTGATGGCTGATATTGAAGTTCACTGATCGGATGGTTTACATCCACTTATAAACATGATCATTTGGCTGTGACATGTTCCAACGAGGGATTGCCACTTGGGCGATTTAGATTGATCATAGATGTGTGTCACATGGCACAATGATAAATTATACTTCAATGGTGTGAGATAAAAATTAAAAAGTCGCATTTCAATGGTGGGAGATCATCTAAACACTGTTTTTGGGTGTATACAATGACCACGTGAGCCGGGCCCTTTATATATCCAAGAGCTACAGTTGTAAAGCAAACAAAAGCACAGAAAAACCCCTTCGGCTAAGGGCCATCGCAAAGTCGCAGCCGGAAAAAAAAAATTCGCAAGGAGGGAAGAAGAAGAAGAAGAAGAAGAAAGAAAGGAAAAAAAATAAAATAATTATTACCTGATTTGAAAAGAAGCCCCACCACGCGCAGCAGGTAAGTCCTCGGTCCTCCTCTCCTTCTTCTAATCTTCTTCTTCTATTTTTTTCCCTCCCATTTTGCAACCCTAAAAAAGATCCACAAAAGTCTTCTTCGTCTAATCTTCTTCTTCTTCTTCTAATTTTTTTCCCCTCCCTTTTGCAACCCTAAAACAAAGCCAGAGCAGAGCAGCCAAACGCCAACAGCCCACAGTCCACCGTATAAAAAGGCAACGCTAAAAAAATTATGGATTAAAATTATTTTAAAAAAAAAAGATTTACTAAAATACCATAGCCTGTATCCCGACCGTACCCGATTTTTTTTTTTAAAAAAAAATTCCGGAAACTTGTGGGATACGCATGCACGCGTATCCCACCCGTACCCGTATCCGAAACGGGTACGACTCCCTTTTGGGCGTATCCATGCTTCCTAGCCATGATCTTGTTAATAACGCGACTATCCACACACATCCTCCAAGCTCCATCTTGCTTGGGTATGAGCAGCGCTGACGCGACACATGGACGCAATCTTTCCTTTTGTGAATCCCTTTTGGAGAAGTTCATCAACTTGCCTCTTTAACTCCTAGTGTTCGGATGGATTCATATGATAGTGGGGCAAGTTAGGCAAGGAAGCTCCGGGAACAAGATTAATGGCGTGTTGGATGTCCTGTAGAGGTGGTAATTCATTTGGAAGGTCTTCAGGAAAGACATCCTAAAATTCACTCATTATCGGTTCGATCTCTTTTGGAATCTCAATGCCAGACTCTTTGGACTTTTCAACTGTGACAAGAACATAGACAATATCCTTTGTTTTAGTGCCTCTTTCAAACTCTAGAGTGCTAACGTTGTGAACGACCTTAGATGTCTTCTCTCTCTCTCTCTCTATCAGGCCTTTATCACTTGACTTGGTGGATTTTACAGTGGGTGGTTTAGGAGGTAAAGGATTAATCTTGATTTTATTTCTATTATGAGTGAATGAACACACGTTTGATCTCCCGAATAGTGTAACGTCCATGTCATACAACTATGGTGACGGGGACACCGACATCGTAGACATTGGATATGGACCGTTTCGTGTATGCTGATGTCGGAAGAAGCGGAATAGAAATCAGAACTAGGCGAAAGATGAATTCTGGAGAATTGGAGGAATACAGCAAATTCGATCGATCGAATTTAAATTTCGATCGATCAAAGTACTATTTTGATCGATCGAGCATCGGCGAGTGGAAAAACACATGTTATGGAGTATATAATTCGATCGATCAAATTATATACTCGATCGATCGAATTTCCATTCGATCGATCGAGTTTAGTTTCGATCGATCGAATTTCTGCGGCAAAATTTTGAAATATGTTTTTTCTATCGATCGAATTTCACTTTCAATTGATCGAATTTCAATTTTGATCTATCGACTTCAATTTCGATTGATCGAAATCGCGCAGTTTAAATTTTTTTGTTTTATCTGAAATTCGAACTGAACTTTTAGGGGCATACTTGTCCTTTTGGTATTTGTTTTAGGGTTTTATTTTCGTTTGAAAGGACTCCTATATAAGGTCCTTAAGTTAAACAATATAATTAGTTATTGATTATTGAATGAATGAACTTTTGCTTGCGTGCTTGAGATGAGCCTCTATGAAGAGTGATTCTTCTTCCCGAGATGGGTTTGGTGTGAAGCCCACAATTTATCCTTGTTTACTTTATCCTATTAACCTATCTTCCTTGCTTTAATTCAAACAATCCAAATCGGCCATCTCCCATCCAAATACCAGACTCTCGAAGTCCTAGCTTTTCCCTAATTCATTGAATCGATTCGATTCAACAACCGTAGATCCCAGCAGAGTAATTAAACCCTTCCGCACAAAATACTCAGAGAATATCAGTGATCCCATCATTGAATTGTGAGCGCCCTAATCTGGAAAAACCTAGAGTTCTATCTCTAGGATTGATCTGTGCTGCAACCTAACAGATCTAACGCTCGGACTGAACCCAACACGAATTATACGTGAGCCTCCAATGGAATACTGCGAACACCAAGGTATTCGTTATATTTTGTGGGTTTTATTGTTCAATTTAATTCAATTTAATTTTGGCAAAGTCAATCATCGCATTCACGTAGTTTAGGGTACCGTCCTGCGTTAGTTTTGGCCCTTCAGAGTTCGAAAGGTTATCGTTAGATGCAGTGTTCCAAAATTCGGCCGGGGCGGCCGCCCGGGCGGCCGCCCGGGCGGTTCGGGCCCCCAACCGCCTCGGGTTAGATGTGGAGCGCCACATGAGGCGTTTTGGGCCTGGGCGGCCGCCTGGGCGGGCCCAAAATCAGAACGGGTCGGGCCGGGGCGGGGATATAAAATAGAAATTAGGTTTTTTTTTTCTCATTCAATCGGGCTCTCCTCTCTTAACTCTCTTCCTCTTCTCTCTTGACTCTCTTCCTCTCCTCTCTTCTCTTCCACCGGCGACTCCCAGCGACTCTGGCGACTCTGCATGGCGACCACGGCGACCCGACCACCACCCACAGCCACAGGTATGAGTATTTTTTTTTTTTTTCCATTTTTTCATTTCTTTTCATCAGTTTTTATGTTCTTTGCCTATTTTATTCATTTTTTTTTTTTTTGCAGCTTCCCTTTTCTTCTTCAAAGCTCGTGAATACAGTAACCGATCAAGGGGAGCTCGTTTAATTTTTTTTCTCTTTTTTATTCTGTTTTTTCTTCTTCCAACACAACAGCCATAATTTTTTCTCCTTTTTCTTCTTCTTTTTTTTCTTTTTTCTGTTTTTTTCTTCTTCAAGCATAACATGATTTTTTTTCTTCTTCTTCTTCTTCTTTTCTCCTTTCTCTTTTTTCTGTTTTTCTTCTTCTTCAACAGCTCCCCAACCATGGTTTTTTTTTTTTTTCTCAATTTTTTTTCTTCTTCTTCTCAGAATCTCTATTTTTTTTTTCTTCTTCCAATGCAACAGCCAACAGCCACGATTTTTTTTTTCTTAGTTTTTTTCTTCTTCTCAAAATCTCTATTTTTTTTTTTCTTCTTCTTCCCACGCAACAGCAGCCAACAGCCACAGTTTTTTTTTTTTTTCTCATTCTCAGTTTTTTTTTTCTTCTTCTTCCAACGCAACAGCAGCCAATAGCCACAGTTTTTTTTTTCTCTTAGTTTTTTTTTCTTCTCAAAATCTGCTGTTTTTTTTTTCATTCTTTTTCTTCTTTTTCTTTTGCTTCTTCTCCATTTTTTTTGCTAGCAAATTTCTTCTTTTTTCTGTTTTTCTGTTGTTTTTTCTTTCTTTTCTTCTTCTTCTCCTTTTTTCCCCTCTTTCTGATTTTGTCCCTTCTTTTTCCTGTTTTTTTTTTTTTCTTCTTTTTCCTGCATTAGCATTTCTTTTCTGCATTTCTTTTTGCCTGCAATAAAGCAATTATTTTTCTGCATTTCTTTTCTGCATTTCTTTTTTGCTTTAATTATTTTTTCTGCTTGTCTTTTTTTTGCAATTATTTTTCTGCATTTCTTTTCTTTGCTGCTGACACAAGTGCACCTGCACGATATATATATACATATATGTTATATTTAAATAAATGTGTGTGTGTCTTTGAACTGTGTATACTATCTAATTCTGATTCAGTTTATACTTTTATATATATGTATGCAAATGTGTATATATATATATATATATATATATATTATATGTGGCTACCGCTTATGTGCGAACAAACGTGTATATTTAATTATATATCTAAATTCTAATTGTTATTTGATATTTTTTGGATGTAGTTCCGGTTTAAGACTTTGAGCTTTAAAGCGTTCAAATGTCGTCTTCTTGTGCATCAACCGTGCATCCGGAAAGAATAGTGGGGATCCCTGGTTGAAATATTGTTTTCAAGGATCCATCAAATCAAAGAGAATAACATGCGATTTTTGTAAAAAGGAATGGCATTCCAAATTAATCGGTTGAAGAAACATCTAGTCGGTGTTGTGGGGACATAATCCCTTGTAAAGATGTATCAATAGAAGCTAGGGATGAGATGCTACGCGCTCTCAACGTGATCAAAGAAAAGAAAGTGACTAAAGAAAAGAAACTCAGTAACACGGAGTCTCTAGTGATGATGAAGATGAGAACTTAGGTTCCAGTGATGAGGGTAACGAGGGGTAATTAGAGAAAGTCGGCGCTACTTATCAAAGAGACCCACTTTTCGGTAGATGGATTCTTTTGTCTTGCTTATAAACCACCGGTGATGAAGTGAAGGAAGGAAAGGGAAAATCGGCAAACCGTCCTCCGAACACTTATCGAAAGAGATAAAGGGCGTATAGACCAACACGTTGCTAGATGGTTCTATGTCCATGGCATCGCTTTTCACACCATTAGAAGCAAATATTTTTGAAAATGTGTGAAGCAATTGGCCAATATGGGCGGGATATAGTCCTCCTTGATTATCGTTGGGGGTTCCTTTGTTAATGGATGAGGTTGACAGATAAAAAGAGATTAATCCCATAAAGAGGCATGAGATACTTATGGCGTTTTATCATGACAGACACGTGGGCAGATAGAAAGGCAAGGAGTATAGTGAATCTTCTAGTGCATTGTAGTGTGGGAACAATTTTTTTAAGATCGGTTGATGTTTCGTTGGAAATTCATGACACATAGTTCATCTATGAGTTGGTTGAGCAGTGCATACAAGAAGTAGGGGAAAAGAGAGTGCTCCAAGTGGTCACCGATAATGTTACAAACAATATGGGAGCTGCAAAAATATTCGAAATTAATTATTTGAGTATTTATTGGACTCCTTGGCGGCGCATTCGATTGACCTTAAGTTTCACGATATTGGTAAGTTAACGCAAATAAAGAGTGTCGTTGAAAAGGCAAAGACTGTATCAACATTTATATACAGTCATATAAGAGTGTTGGCTTTGATGAGGAAGAAGACAAAGAAAAAAGATCTTGTTAGAGCCAGGGTCACACGATACGGTTCCTTACTGCTTTGCTCAGCTTACAGAGTTTTTTACGTTGAGGCTCCCGTTAAGGGACATGTTCTCCTATGAAGATTGGAAGAAATCCAGATGGTAGAAAGAGAGGGTAGGGAGGAAAGTAGAGTATCATATTGAGCAATGCTTTCTGGAATGACATGATTTATGTTTTGAAGGTCTTCCAACCGCCGTAAAAGTTCTAAGAATGGTTGATTCGGATGCCTGTCATGGGACACATCTACGCATCCATTGAAGAGGCGAAGAGAAATTAAAGTCTCTTTCCAAGACAAGGAAGCCCGAATTCGAGAAGGTATTGGAGATCATCAAAGGAGATTTGAAAAGCACTTAAAGCATCCATTGGTTGCGTGGACACCTCTTGAATCCTTTCTACTATAAAGAAAGAAAAAATTAAGCACCGTGGTTTATGAATGGTGTAAACAATTGCATTAAGAAGTTGATTGATCCACGAACTCCAAGGTCGAAATTTTCAAGAGATCGATTGTTATATGAATTGAAAAATCTTTTGGAGATTCCTTAGCGATCAAGCAAAGGAATGTGGATATGAAAGTATTGCATTCGGATAAGAGGCTGACCGGGTAATTTATAAATAATTATTATTTTTTATAATTTATATTTTAATTTAGGCGTTTCAATTAAGTAATAATTTCTTAACAATTTTCTTTTTCAAATTAATTAATGACTACTTGGTGGGAATTGCATGGTGCGAAAGCTCCTAACTTCCAAAAGATGACACTACAAATATTGACTTTAACATGCAGTTCTTATGAATGCGAGAGAAATTGGAGCACGTTTGAGATGGTAAATACTAAATAAATTTATAGAATATAAGCATGTATTTATGTTATTGTATTTAATTATTTATAAAATCAGTTATGTATATATCAATTAAAATATTTTTGTTTTATATCGCATGATCCATTCAAAAAAGAAATAGAATTGGGACCCCAAAGTTGAATGATTTGGTATATGTCCAATTCAATACCAAGCTATTAGATCGTGTCTAAAAGAAAGGGGAAAGAGGATATCTTGCTCTCTGAAGACAAGGAAGGGATACTTGAATGGTTAGTGGACCCCAATGAAAAAGAAGTATTTCTCAGTGAGTCCTTGACTTGGGGTGTTGTTGGCGAGGCTTCAGGTGCAAATGAAGAAGCACAACCAAGGAGGAGCACGAGAACCGTCACACAACTAATGAGAGAAATTAATGAGGAGGAACTTGATGTAGAAGAGAGAGATGAAGGGGATGATGATATCGAGTTCATTCCTTCTGATAATGATGAACTTGATTTGCAAAACGAAGAAGATGAAGATGAGGAGGGACATTCAGAATGAACAATTATGTGTTTTAATATATGTTATATTTTTTGGCTACCTGATTATGTGAAATTGTGATGGACTGATGGTTAAAGTTGAACTTCATATTTAGTACTTTAGTAGTAATGTAGTATTTATTTGAATTGAATTCAATTGTGTTTAAATATAATTTCTAAACCTTCAATTTCCTCTTATGATATATATATATATATATATAGTGACCGCCCGGTTCTTGAGGCGCCCGCCCAGGCGCCGCCTCGCCCGATCCGCCCGAAATTCCACCCAACCGCTCGAACCCGCCCGCCGACTTTAGGAACATTGGTTAGATGAGAGTGTCGTGTATGTTGTCGTCATTGTTGAAAGTACTTCTGAGTCAGTCTGCGAGTACCTCAAGGAGGTAGAGCCCATCCTGAATGAATTTGCGGATGTCTTTCCTGAAGACTTACCTAATGAGCTCCCTCCCATGCGTGACATTCAACACGCAATTGACTTAATTCCCGGATTTACATTACCGAACCTGCCCCACTACAGGTTGAATCCGGTTGAGCACGCCGAGTTGACTCGGCAAGTCGTGAGCTCCTTCAAAAGGGGTTCATACAAGAGAGTCTGAGCCCGCGTGCCGTACCAGTATTACTCATGCCTAAGAAAGATGGTACATAGCGCATGTGTGTGGATAGCCCTGCGATTAATATGATCACTGTTAAATATCGATTTCTCATACCGCGGCTTGATGACATGCTTGACATGATGGTTGGAGCCACTATCTTTTTAAAGATAGACCTTAAAAGTGGTTACCATCAGGTTCGAATTCGCCCTAACGATGAATGGAAAACCGCCTTCAAGACCAAAGACGGTCTTTATGAGTGGATGGTCATGCCTTTTGGGCTTTCCAATGCCCCGAGCCATGGGTTAAAATATCGGGTTACCAATACGTATCGTCCGAGCTCCAAAACGATACGTATTGGGCGATACGTATCGGACGATACATTCAATGTATCGTTCGAGTCCAATATCGATACGTATCGTCCGATACGTATCGGTATCAGACGATATTTTGATCCATGCCCCAAGCACATTTATGAGGCTCATGACCCAAGTGTTGTGGCCATTCCTTGGCAAATTCCTTATCGTATACTTTGATGACATCCTGATTTACAGTCCAGACAAGGAACAACACATTATCCACCTGAGCTTGGTTTGCGAAACCTTGAGGGGAGAGAGGTTATACGCGAATCTCAAGAAGTGCGCCTTCATGCAGCACTCTGTTGTATTCTTGAGATTCATTGTCTCGGTAGACGGGATGGTTGCGGACCCTACGAAGGTTAAGGCCATTGTGGAGTGGCCCGAACCTCGGAATATTCATGAAGTCCTTAGCTTCTACGGTTTGGCTATGTTTTATCGTCGCTTCATCCAGAACTTTAGCACCATCATGGCTCCCATTACCAATTGTGTGAGAAAAGGGGAGTTCCTGTGGAGCAAAGCAGCGACGAGGGTCTTTGCTAAGATAAAAGAGAAGGTAGTTACCGCACCCGTCATGCGCCTATCGGACTTTTCTAAAGTCTTTGAAGTAGCATGTGACGCATCGGGTGTAGGCATAGTCGGAGTGCTGAGCCAAGAGGGCCACCCTGTGGCCTATTTTAGCGAGAAGCTCAATGAGGCAAAACAGAAATACTCCACCTATGACAAGGAGTTTTATGCGGTCATCCAATCTCTGTGGTATTGGAAACATTACCTGAGACCGCAGGAATTTGTGTTGTTTTTTGACCACGAGGCCTTACGTTTCCTTGCCTTACAGAAAAAAGTTGAACCCGAGGCACGCGAAATGGGTCAAGTACCTTCAAGGGTTCACATTTGTCTTGAAGCAAAAGGCTGGTGTTGAGAACTAGGCTGCTGATGCGCTTAGTTGTTGAGTGGCGACTTTGCAGTCTATGAGCACCAAGGTCATCGGATTTGAGCAGTTGAAACAAGATTGTCTTGATTGCCCAGATTTTGGGGCAAAATACATTGCTTTCCTTGAAAATCCGAACAACATCAGCTCCGAGGATACCCTACTGGATGGGTATTTGTTCAAAGGAAATCGTTTGTGCATCCCACGTCATTACGTGACTTTCTCATTTGAGAGTTACATGCCGGAGGGATTGCCGGACATTTTGGGCGCTATAAAACCAGTGCGCTCGTTGAGGATAGGTTCTATTGGCCTAGCCTTGTGAGAGATGTCTCTAGGATCGTAAAACAATGTTGTTCATGCCAAGTTGCCAAGCATATTAAACAGAATACCAGTTGTACACCCCTTTACCTGTGCCGCATACCCCGTGGCAAGACATCTTTATGGATTTCGTGCTCGGGCTTCCAAAGACCCAACGGAAGCACGATTCCATTTTTGTGGTAGTGGACCGCTTTTCCAAGATGGCCCACTTCATACCATGCTTTAAAACCTCCGATGCGGCTCACATAGCCAAATTATTTTTCGGGGAGGTTGTGCGTCTAACATGGGTTACCCCAAACGATTGTGTCGGATCGAGATGTGAAGTTTACCAGTTTTTTCTGGAAAACTTTATGGCACATGATGGGTACCATGCTCCAATTTTCTTCGGCCTATCATCCTCAAACAGATGGCTAAACGGAGTCCACCAATAGGAGCTTAGTTAATCTTCTCCGTTGTCTTGTTAGTGGTCACCCTAAGACTTGGGATTCTATTTTGCCTCTAGCTGAGTTTGCATACAACAATTCAGTTAATAGGTCCCTAGGTATGAGTCCTTTTGAGGTCGTCCTTGGTCATATGCTTAGAACACCCATTGATCTTATTCCCATGTCTGCATCCCATCGAGTTTCCGAGTTAGCCGATTCATTTGCACAACATATACATGAATTGCATGCCGAAATTAAAAAATGAAATAATGCAAGCAATGAACAATACAAAATATCTGCAGATGCGCATAGGCGCTTCAAGGAATTCCAGGTTGGAGGCTACGTCATGGTTCAACTTAGGCCTGAGCGGTTCCCATTGGGAGCCGCAAAGAAACTTCAAGCCCGCGGTGCTGGGCCTTTTAGAATTATAGCAAGGAGCAACCCTAATATATATGTTCTCGAGCTTCCACCGGATATAGGGGTCAGCTCTACATTCAATGTGGAGGACCTGGTTCCTTCTTTGGCTTCAGCCCCACCCCCTCACAACCCCTTCCAAGCAGCCCCGAGCCAAAATGTCAGCCCCACCCTACAACCCCTACCCTTCCCTTCCCTACGCAAGCAACGCAGAGATGAGATCGAAGGGATATTAGATGATTTGGCGATATCCACCCATGGGGGCGGAATTCAAAAGCACTTGGTCAAGTGGTTGGAAAAGCCGAACTCCGAGAACTCATGGTTAGCTGAAGACGAGGTGCGCTGCCTAGACTCCGATATGCTCGAGCGCTATCATGACGTCGCTTCATCGGTGATGAAGCCTTTTCTGCCCGGGAGAATTGACGGGGACGTCGACATCGTAGACATTAGATATGGACCGTTTCGTGTATACCGACGTCGGAAGAAGCGGAATGGAAATCAGCACTAGGCGAAAGAGGCGAAAGATGAATTCTGGAGAACTGGAGGAATACAGCAAATTCGATCGATCGAATTTGAATTTCGATCAATCGAAGTACTATTTCGATCGATCGAAGTACTATTTCGATCGATCGAGCATCGGCAAGTGGAAAAACACATGTTCTGGAGTATATAATTCGATCGATCGAATTATATACTCGATCGATCGAATTTCCATTCGATCGATAGAGTTCAGCTTCGATCGATCGAATTTTTGCGGCGAACTTTTGAAATATGTTTTTTCTATCGATCGAATTTCACTTTTGATCGATCGAATTTCAATTTCGATCGATCGACTTTAATTTCGATCGATCGAAATCGCGCAGTTTAAATTTTTTTATGTTTTCTGAAATTTGAACTAAACTTTTAGGGGCATATTTGTCCTTTTGGTATTTATTTTAGGGTTTTATTTTCGTTTAAAAGGACTCCTATATAAGGTCCTTAAGTTAAACAATGTAATTAGTTATTGATTATTGAATGAATGAGCTTTTGCTTGTGTGCTTGAGATGAGCCTCTACGAAGAGTGATTCTTCTTCCCGAGATGGGTTTCGTGTGAAGCCAAGGGTGTGAAGCCCACAAGCTATCCTTGTTTACTTTATGCTATTAACCTATCTTCCTTGCTTTAATTTAAACAATCCAAATCGGCCATCTCCCATCCAAAAACCCGACTCCCGAAGTCCTAGCTTTTCCCTAATTCATTGAATTGATTCGATTCAACAACCGTAGATCCCAGCAGAGTTATTAAACTCTTCCGCACTAAATACTCAGAGAAAATAAGTGATTCTATCATTGAATTGTGAGCGCCATAATCTGAAAAAACCTAGAGTTCTATCTCTAGGATGGATCTGCGCTGCAACCTAACGAATCTAACGCCCGGAATGAACCCAACACGAATTATACGTGAGCCTCCAATGGAATACTGTGAACACCAAGGTATTCGTTATATTTTGTGAGTTTTATTGTTTAATTTAATTCAATTTAATTTCGGCAAAGTCAATCATCGCATTCACGTAGTTTAGGCTCTTGTCCTGCGTCATACGGCCTCCCTAGGATGGTATGCCCTACCTCTATAGGCACAACATCGCACCACAAGGATTGATCTTGATTTTATTTTCATTATGAGTGAATGAACACACGTTTGATCTCCTGAACAGTGTAACGTCCATGTCATACAACCACGACCTCCCTAGGATGATATGCCCCACGTCTATAGGCACAACATTGCACCACAAGGTGTCCTTCTATGAGCTAAACTGTATAGGAACCTGACGCCTTCGTGAAATAGAGATGGATGATGAATCGACCCAAACAATTTTATAGGGTTGTAGGTGAGCTACGGGTGCAAGCCCCAAGCGAGAAACTGTACTCTTGGAAACCACATTGGTGCAGCTTGCACTGTCGACGATGACTCGACAAGTTTTTTCCCCACACTTGGCTACAATATATAAGATATTATCTCGTCGCTAATCATCACTCACCTTTCACTGGGCTAGAGCACATCTAACCACAAGAGCTCGTGAGGTACCTCCTCAACAGGATAGGAGATATCCCTTAGACAAGCCACAGTTCGTTCCCCCACACAATCTTCTTCGTCACTAGGGAATGACTCAGGCTCGTAGACTTCAACGGTACCCTCGTCATGCTCATTTTCAGTGTCCTCGGCTATAAACAGGTTTCAGGATGGCATTGTGCTGTAAAATGTTCGATGCCGTGACACTTATAACACTTGTTCTAACCACCACTCTTGGGGCCTTCAAACATTGAACCTTTACCCTTATCGACTTTGGTTATTGGTGTAGTAACTGGGTTGGGTCTAGCAGATGGGGCACTCGTATTGGGCTTTGACTCGGGAAGGTTAGACCTATAACTAGATAGAGTATTGGTCTTGAGGTATAGCTCTAACTCCTTGACTCTAGACAAATATTCTTCTAGATCGGTAACAGGGTATGGAATGAGTTCCCTTTGTAGTTCTGGGCGAGGGCCCATTCGAAATTGAGATAGGGTAACTCTTTCTGGCTCATCCACATAGGCCTGGGTCTTCAGGTCCTCAAATCTATCGATGTATTCTGCGATCGGTGAATTCCCTTGGCGCAATGAATGCCACTGATCGAGAATACGTTCATCGTAGGATAGAGGAACATACTTCTCGTTCAATTGAGTCTTCATCTCTCCCCAAGTATAAATGGGACGATGACCCTGGGCCTGGCTACGACGCTCTAACCCCATCCAATAAAGTTAAGCTTGACCCGTAAGTTTGACCTTAGCGAATCAGATTTTTCGCTCCTAGGACATGGCGTACCACTCGAAGTAATTTTCTATGCCGATGAACCACTCGAGAAAGACCATAGGTTGTCTTTTCCCGTCGAAAGTAGGGGGCATCCATTTTCATAGATTTCATGATTTTATCGTCCTGATTTGTTTGAACTTCACGACGATGCGGACCTTCCCTCTTACGGTCAGCTGTGTTGACTTTATTGTGAACTTTGGTGAGGAACTCATTGATCTCCTCAACACGGGTTTCCAAAGCCTCATGCTGGGCTTATTGATCATGCAACTGTTGTTGCAATTGATTGCGTTGTTCTGTCATTTGGGCGTGGATGGGGGCTTGACTCGTGGTCAACTTAGACATAAGGTTTCTAATTAGGGCTTCCATCTTAAGGGGATCCATGAAAGTGCAAGACAAAATTTATATGATGCGAGACAAAACTATATGATGCAAGATAAATCTGAAATAATGAAAGACAAATCTGGAATGATACAAAACAAATAATAATAAATTAAACCCTAGAACCTATATGAACATTGAAGCCCTAAAATTAAAGCTAATGCTTTGATATCAATTTGATACGGGAACTTACTAAATGCAATGCTAGGGCTGAGATTAAAATCAAAATTAATTCCAACAATTTCTCTGAACACGTTATCACAGAATATTCAAGAAATTCAATTAGATAATTTAACTATGGCCCAAAATAACGTTACTTTTCGTGTACGTTCCCTATCGGATCTAGAAGACTAGGGTTCTTAATGAACGACTTGATCTCCGATAGTTTTAGGGCGTCGAACAAACTCGCAAGCGGGTTCTCTCGATACCGTACGAAAATAAAAAGGATAATCAATGATTTAACGAAGATAGGTAGGTTTATTTTTGATTTTATGAGATAAATAGTCTAAATCTGGGATTTAATTGAGAAATAAATAAACTAGGGTTACGCTACTTATGCAATCGTAGATCAAATGAAGATAGAGATGGAAGAAGAGTTGGCCTCACATCAAACCGCACGCGGGATCGAAGAATCGCTCTCCGTTTTGAGAGAATCACACTCTCATGAAAGTTTAGAACTCTCAAGTTTGCAATAGCAATTTTAATTCACCAAAAAACTAATAATAAAGTTGTTTACAAGCCTTTAAATAGGCTAACTAAAACCCTAATACGAAATTAGAAGAGTTCTAATGCAAATAAAACACAAAATGGAAACATTTGACCAAAAATATAAACTTTTGTCAAAATTCGCGTAATTGGTCGATCGATCGATTCTGGGGTCGATCGATTGATCGAGAAAGTAATTAAATGGTCTGATGCCACAACTTTAAATCAATCGTTCGAAGATTCCTGATCGATCGATCGATTGGGGAATATAATGTCACCTCAGAATATGTGCCCACTGCCCATTCTCGATCAATCTAAGCCTGAAGTCGATCAATCGACTGAGAATTTTTCAATTCTCTGAATTTGAGCTATTTTCTTTTCTTCCGCCTTTGATGTTCTTCTTCTGCTTTTGGTATGTCATTGGCGATTGCTTGAATCTAATGTCCCCATCAACAAGTTGTTGGAATGTGTGGTGAACGCAAAAGAGTATATTCTTGCCCCTCGAACCCCATACCAGAAATCCGCCTCATAGTCAGGTCCTGGAGAACACAATAGGTAGGAAACAAGATTTTAGAAAAAATTAATTACATGGTAAGACAACTGACGAACAACAAACTTGTATTCAAATTAGGGACACAAAACATCAGATTGAGTAAGAGGTAGTGTCAGCAGTGGTAACAGAAGATGTAACAACATGAGGAGCAGAGGAAGATCCCGAACATGGAGGATAACCATGAAGCATAATCCATTTAGAGAGATCGTATCCCGACCGAAGACAGAAGGAACAAATGATAGTGGTCTCCACGACCGCCGCCACTCCTTGACCACCACAACCTCCACTGCCACGAACGCTGCCTGTACCTTGAGGATCAGAAACCAAAGTGACATGCTTAGTAGCAATAAGGAAGAGGTGGCAATAATGGCACGACTTCTCTCATCATCATTAATAGTAGCTTACACAGTCGCTGAGGAGGCAAAGGATCCGTCGTGACAATTTGGGCACGAAGCTGTTCTAACTCTGTCCTAAGTTCCATTAGGAAGCAATATGTCAGCTGACGCTGAAGATGACGAGCAGCAATCGTGGAACCATAGCCTGGATACTCTGAAGGGGGGCTCTGACTGTCTTAGCTCATCCCATCTGCTCTGAAGGCAAAGTACTCAAAGACAGTACAAGATCCCTGCTCAGCATGTGACACCTCATGAAACAACTGATAAATTCAAGTGTCATTCTTAGCATGTGCATACATTTTGATCCATGCATCCCATAATTGTGTGGCAGTTTCTCATGGAACATAAACATGTTATATGTAGATTATTCCATCGAATTGAATGACCACCCCAACACTGTGTAATTATAAGGAAGGATCGGATAATCAGGGTTTTGGACTGGTTCTAAGAATATGACCCAATTTATCGTGATTGCCCAAGTATAGGTTAACGACTCTAGACCATGGGAGGAAGTTTTTCCCATTAAGTTTGATGCGAGTAATTCCATGAGAAGGATTAGGATCAGAAGGCCCAATGGAAATTGATGATTTTGGTTTCATATTAGATGGAAAAAGAAATCAAATAGTTGGAAATAACATCCACAATCAAACTAATCTTCAAAAGGCAGTGGAAAACACATAAACTGAAAAATATAGAAGTCTGAGGGAAAAATGACATATAATCACCCGAGAATCATTAAAACTTCATCAATTGACATCCAAACTTCACAAGCTATGATTCAAATGCTTCTGAGGATGATACGCTGATATCACATACAAATCCAATAGCAAAAAGGTAGCAGATATCAGAATTCCCGAAAATCGTGAATCCTGCCATCCCGCGTGAAAATATCACAATTAAATCGCCAAGAGGCTGTTATGTGAAGATAGATGAGGTCATTTTGCTCAAATACATAACAGCGTGAAGGTGTTGTAGATGTGTAATTGCCCTGAAATCCGTGAAACCTAAGATTCAGATCTCAACAAAAAACTATTTGTAAAGTCACTTTCCATTGCTCAAATGAAGATATGTCCTGTATTGAAGTGGTAGATCTTGAAAAAATGATTCGTCTGATGTATAGTTGGAATGACCTGAGGTCAAAATTTGACCATTTTGACGTTAGTGTGATGTCAATGCAGACTTTTGGGTGTGTCAACAAGCACATATTCTGATGAGCTAGCTCTAGTACCAACCAAGGTGTCAAATCAGGACTCGGTATCGGGTACCGGTTCATGGCGGACTGATACATATTGGTCTCGGCCGATACGCCGATACCTATATTTAAAAGCTATAAAAAATATGATACATGTTATAGTAAAACTATAGGTTAGACTTATAACCTAAACTATTAGTTGTTTTTTGTTTAAGGAAAATCATTTTTTTTTAAATAATAAAAAATTTCAAAACTGGTAGGTATCGGTCGATACCTGAGTTGTATCGGCCGATACTGACGAGTCGTATCGGCCGATTCCGACGAGTCTTATCGGCCGATACCTGATACCGATACCATCCCGATACTGGTATCGGGGTGGTATCAGTTGGCCAAAATACCAATACGTATCAGTATCGGCTGATACTTGATACCATGGTACTAACTTGACTGTTGGAGAAGGATTCGGGTTAGGTTTATAGGTTTAAGGTTAGATTAGATGCGGAGGAAGAAGAAGGAAGGTAGCCAAATAGGACTTCTCACACCCATTAGACCATTATTATTACCTAAACACCACACTAGAACTAATTACACCACTCATACATTACATATATCCTGTATATCCCAATGGCCTTGCATATCAGTGATAAACTTCAAGTTTTCTATTATGTTATCTTAGGCAGCTTTGATGAAAAAATATCTCAAATATATAATATATTTATTTTGCTAGAAATATCTTGACAATTCTTTGTGTTTATGGAAGTTTACTGTTCCTCCATTGCTCATTGTACATGCTGGGAGTTGTGTCATTGTCCCCCTTGTTTGTCACCACCTCTTAACTGCTACACATACTTTGACCTTATTTCTTATTTTCAGAAAAGCTCTCCTTTTCCATTTAGATGTTGCCACTGTATCCTTTTTACACTGTCCATTTCTATTTAGGTGTTACCACTGGTACCCCTTTTATGGGCGTGTATCCCTGCATGCTTGTTTGTTGTTGTTATTGTTGCAACCATTTCTCTTTTGTGTTGCATGTGGTCTTGGTGTGTGCTTGTGTATTCATCTCTCTCTCTCTCTCTCTATATATATATATATATATATATATATATATATATATATATATGTATGTATGTATGTATGTATGTGCCTGCCACTGTTTCCCATTTCATACTCCATGTAGGCCTGGTGTGTACCGTGTTCATATATGCACATGAGTGGCTCTGCCTGCCGTTGGACCTGCATTTTTGTGGGAGTGTAGATCAGCTTACACAACACAAATACACAGATGCAGCCACGTCAGGCCAAAGTCGATCATAGGTGAGCAGGTGGTAAAAAATTGCAAGGGCCATCCAAATTCACAGGACATAAACCTTGAACAAAACTACTGTTGAGGGCTAAACAACTGCTTTCTTGCTGTTGACTATTGTCTGTGTCCATAGTAATCATGTAGCATTGTTATGGGTAGTTTAGTCATTTATGGGCATTTTCCTTAGTGGGTTTTGTTTTATTTTATGTGCATTGCTGTAATTGTGTACTATATATGCTAATTGAAAGGGCACATCGAACAATCAGCTTAAACCCCAATTTCTTACCTTCTCTTTTTGTCCCTCTTCTCCTTCACCTATCTTCTACTCACCCTAAATTCTAATAACTCATCAACCTATGAAGTCTAGTTGGTATTGGAGCGCCGTTCCATGGGCGACTTCGTCTGCTGATGTCAGCATGATTGCAAGCTGGTTGAAATCATACTTTTTTTGATAGCTCATCTTTTCTAGAGTTTTATGCCTAATTTACTGGATTTTCTTGAAAGCATTTAAAGGGACTTTTTATTTATTTATCAAACTCCAGAAATTCCCTGTTTTCACAGTTTTCGAGGGGTTTGAGGCAATAAAGTAGATCAAGTATAGATTATTTATGCTGGACTCCATTTCTATGAGCACTTTAAAGCTGGATTTGATGAGATTTGATCTGAAATACTTACGATATATCTCTTGGTTTTGGCTGTTTATGTCACAGTCATGCAGAAATCTTTAAATCAGGTTTGTTCGTGATATTTAGGCCCTTACAGCATAGATAAAGGGATTTGTAATCTTAGCTCTAGTTGTTGTAGCGCCATTTATGGCTATTTAGCCCTCTTTTAATCCGTGGAGAGTGAGATTGTTTGGGGTTCCGATCTTATGGATTAACTAGAGTTTGGTGAATACAGCTGCTATTTTCCTTTGATCAGTGTGTCTGATTTATTTTTTGCCATATTATTTGGCTGGCCTTGATTTGATCATGTGATCGTGGTACAAATAATTGTGTAATCGATTATCTTTCGTGTTTGAAGGATGAATGAAACCAAAAAGGTCTCTAGTAGCACTAGAACTAGCACTGCTTTAAGATATTCAAGAACCACTCATTACTAGTTTACTACTGTTCGATTCAATGGGACAAACTATTTACAGTGGTCGAGGTCTGGTAAATTTATTCTAGCTGGGAAAAAAGAAACAGGGATATACGTTAATGGGACTATTAAGCAAAAAACCAAGGATGATGAAGCTTACAGTGATTCTGAGTGGAGAGTATAACTGAGCTATCATGGTTAATACACTCTATGCAGCCACATATTAGCAAAACATTCATGTTTATGGAAATTTCCATGGAGGTATGGGATGTCGTGGTTGAGTCTTACTCTCATCAGAAGAACTTATCCAAAGTGTAGGAGTTGATGGATCAGATTGCTACTTTTCGTCAGGGAGATAGATCACTTAGTGAGTAATAAGTCGAGTTAAGAGGAAGGTGGGAAGAGTCAAGTATCTACCAACAAGTGTATTGCAATGCCCAGCAGACTGAACTTGAGTAGAAAAATATTTTTGAGTTGCTTCGAGGGGTTATCACAGAGTATGAGGCATGAGCCAGTTTGTGCTAGTGTCCTTAGCATAGAGACTCTTCCTCCTATTGGGAATCTTTTTTCCCTCCTCCACCGAGAAGCAGGACGAAACAAACTTAGTTTTTTGCCATGTGAAATAGTATTTCTGAGCCTTGTTTCTGATAGTTATGATCGTTGCCGTGGTTGCTGTGATAGAGGTTGCAACTCCTTTTCTATGACGACAAGGACATGCTGAAATCACTCACTGCGGTAGAACTCGACACACTAAGGAAACGTGTTGGGAACTTGTTGGCCACTTGAAGCCCAAGATTGCATGTGCGCATCATTTCAGTTTTGAGGACCACACCTCTTCTACTCCTAGTGAGACAGTTACTCTCTCCAAGAAGGAAAACAAAGTTTGAAAGTGGACTCTTCAAGCTTGTGACTCATCGGCCTCTCATGTTTCCTAGTCAAGTACCTATGCATTTGTCCACCTTTCAATATCTCCCTAGATCCCTTGGATCATTGATTGTGAGGCTAGAGATCACGACTGGTATGCTCTATGACATTTCATCTTATTCTACATTGTGTCTCATGTTTATATTTCCGATGGGTCTATCGTTCCTGTAGCAGGTACGGGGACCATCCAAACTTTTATTTTCCATGGAAATCTAGTCTGGATGTTCCAAACAAGACTATGAATCTTAATGTAATATTTTTCCTTCTTACTGTCCTTTCTAGGACCCGGCGACAAGGAGGTCATTTGGTAGTGGTCTTGTGGAGCATGAGTTTTACATACTTGATGAGGAACGGACATCCTTTCAGGCCACCAATTTGGATGATGTTTTGACCCCAAGTATTGTGCAATTGTGGTACTCTTGGCTCAGTTATTTTCCTATGTCAAGGCTTCGTATTTTGTTTCTCAATCAGTTTAGTTTTGGTTGTTCTACTTTATCTTGTGATGTATGCAAAACTTTCTAATAATTGTTGAAATTCTTATTCGATTAGTAATATAAAATGTAATCTTCCTTTTGGATTGGTTCACTCTGATGCTTATGGGCCTTCCCTTATTACTTCATTTCTTATTACCACATATGACCATGGTTTAGTTGATTAAATCCAAGGATGAGGTAGCTACCATCTTTCTGATTTTTCATTAGTTGGTTTGCACACAATATAATGCTAGCATCAAGGGTCTACGATCTGATAGTGGTGGGGAGTATGCTGCCTACCATCTTCATTTATACTTGACGGATCATGGTATTGCATGGCTGATCATTTGTCCTTACACCCCTCCATAAAATGGGATTGTCGAAAGAGAGAATCGCCATCTCCATGAGGTTACCTATAGCTTGTTGATGGGGATAGACATTCTTAAACCTTTTTTGTGCTGATGACATCGTATCTCATTAATAGAATGCCGACTCCAGTTCTTGATTGAAGTCTCCTATGCAGTTGGTTTCTCTTTCGTCTCCTGTATTTATTGTTGTTCCTCGTTTGTTGAGTGCGTGTGCTTTGTGCATGTCGATGGAACTCGTGGTGATAAATTGCATCCCAAAGGGTACAAGTGTTACAATCTTTCTACCGGAAGAGACTTGTGTCCATGGATGTCACGTTTTTTGAAAGATACCTTCTACTCCTCTACTACTTGTGAGTGCTCTTGCATCCCAAAGGGTACCAGTGTTATAATCTTTCTACCAGAAGAGATTTGTGTCCATGGATGTCACTTTTTTTGAAAGATACCCTTCTACTCCTCTGCTACCCGTGAGTGCTCTCTACAATGGGAGAATGGTCACACTGACTAAAATGAAGAGAGCAATCGAGTGCCTTCTCTAGTTATTGTCAGCCAATTTAGGTTATTGATGACAATGATTCAGTTCATGATCCTACAAAAGAAGTGGGTCCTTAAGAAGAGAAGAGGGATATACTCCGGTCAAGCCCACTAGGGTTTATGACAAGGCTTATGCTTGAAGAAATGTGGGCCCATTTCTTGTCAGGCCATGGATCAATCAAGTGGAGCCCTGGAGGCAAGTATTGATTCCTCTTCTGTGCCTCCTTTACATGAGTTTGATTTATTCATTGTGGTGCAGACATGATCTAGATCATACACCTCTCATCCAATTAGTAAATTTGTGTCCTATCATGCTTTTTCATTGTCATATGATTCATCTATTTCTTCTACATCTTTCGTTGAAATTCTATATAATGTCGTTGAAGCTATGTCACAATGTCGGTAGAAAGGTACTATGATTGGGGAGATGAAAGTGCTTGAACGAAATAATACTTGGGAGGTAGCTGCTCTTCCTGAGGGAAAGTAGGTGGTTGGTGGTAGATGAGTGTAATAGATAAGTACTGGCCTAGTGGATCGATTGATAGGTTTAAAGCTTGGCTAGTTGTAAGAGGGTACCTAGTTAAGTACAAGCCTGATGGATTAGTGGATTAGTGGATGAGTATAAAGCTCAGCTGGTTGCAAAAAGGTATACACTGTTAAGTGGGATTGATTATAAGAAGACTTTTGTTCTTGTTGCTAAGCTGAATGTGATCTGTGCCCCTTGTTCTCTGGCTGCTAATAGAAGATGGCCTCTGCATTAGTTTGATGTAAAACATACGTTCCTACACATTGAACTTCAAGAAGTATACATGGCCCTTATGATTTTTCTCTTAAGGGTGAGTAAAATCAAGTGTGCAAGTTCAAGAAGGCTACATTTATAATTATAATAATAACCACGTACTTAGTTTGATAAATTCAATCAAGTCATGTTGTGTCATGATCACACACTATTTGTTAAAAATGGAAAACACATCACAACTCTTATTGTTAGTCTCTCTCTCTCTCTCTCTCTCTCTCTCTCTCGTCTACACTGGACTATTGGCGATAACTCAGCCTCTCTCACTCGATGACTACGAATAGTATACATAATTTTTTTTAAAAAAAATCTCTCAAACTCTCTCTCGCTCATGACCGACCAGGGATCAAAATCTCGGCCGAGATGGCTTGGTTTTGGCCCCTAACGAAACGAAAATAACCCAAGTTTTGGGTAGGGGCCGAAAATGTGAAATTATCAGCCTAAAAGTTAATTTATTGGCCGATAATTTCAAATTATCGACCGATAAATTGAATTTTCTATTTCTTGGCCGACAATTTGAGATTATAGGCCGATATTTTGGAATTTGAGTATAATTTGTTTTTTGGTTCCCATTCATTTACCCGAGTTTCATTCCTTTACACTTAGTTTATTTTTTATTTTTCTCCTCTCTTCCTTCCATAGCTTCCATAACTTGACAAAATTTCGCCGGATATTGTCGGATCTTAACGAAATCTCGTTGTATCGTACCTTAACTTACCGAATCTCGCCAGATTTCACCAAAAGTTGTTGGATTTTGACAGATTCTCACCGGACTTTGATGAATTATCTCCCAAAGTTACTGTAACTTACCGAATATTTTCAGGTTTCGCCGTATCTAGTCATATCTCTCCGAATCTTGCCAGATTGAGTCGGATCTTGTCGAATCTTGCCGAATTTCCTCAAATGTTGCCGATATCTTGCTGGATTTAGTCTCAATAGTTCAAATACGTTTTCTAATAATGTGAAAGAGTTAAAAAAATAAAGTTTGGAAAAGTTCGGAGCAAATTTATGAAAATTCCCGAAAATTTGACTGAAATTTCACCAATTTACGGTTCGGGTGGTGAACAAAACCGAAACCGAGATTTTGATCCATGTGACCGACATAGCTTTTTCTATCTCTTTCAGCTATCGTGACGAACATAGTTGGTATCTTTTTTTTTTGAGTAGGTGTTGTTGGTCAGTTTTAAGACTTTGTTTAACTAATGATCCCAACATTTTTAATTCTTTATTATTTTATGGTTATAATTAATTTTGATTGACCTAAAATCTTCATTTGAAATCAATTCTGCATCAATTTTAAAGGATTAATAGGTGTTGCTGACATCAATTATTTTCATATCCTAGAGGAAGTCATTCGCGGGTAACTATCAACCTAGGAAGTGAAGTTTGACGTCTTTGTATATGCCTCAGATACTTCTTGGCACTATTCTGAAAATCGCCCGAGCCGCCTCGATTTAGTCCTGGGAAGACTGGATTTGGGGCGCCTGCCCAGGGCCGCCCGGACCCGCCCCGAGCGCTCCAGCCCCCAATATATATATATATATATTTTAATCTCTATTTTTCTTTTTCCTCAGTTTTTTTCTTCTTCCTCTGTTTTTCTTCTTCCTTGATTTTTTATGATCTTGATTCTTGCACAACACTCCTTTTTTTCGGCAATTGAGTAGTGAGCACAATTCTTTTTTTTTTGTTCTTCTTTTCTTTTTTTCCTTCCTATTATGGCAAGTGGCGCCTGCCCTGCCGCCCAGCGAATTTCGCCCGAACATCCCTCCAACCGCTCGAACCCGCCCAACGATTTTAAAAACACTGCTTCTTGGGACAATATTTATTATGCTTGAGATTTCTTATGGTCGATAATCCATACAATTATAAATTGTCTTATAATTTAGATGAAGAAATGGTACTTGTTGGTTAGGTAGGATTCTAGTAAGTAGATGATTTTGTTGTATCCAGAAATCAATAGGGTGTTGTTAAAGAGTTGATATTTCTTGGTGCTCCAATTAAGTGTATATTCCCTTGGGCTTATGCATTATGTGTGCTTGTTACTCAAACTAGAGACCCTATGCATTGTGATATTTATGTGATTCTTGAGAAAATTTCTTGCACAAAGCCCACCATGAGTTTAGGCATTCATAACTTGGGGAACATGTAGAAAAGTGAATATTTGTTGTAAATTATATGTATTATTACTATTTTTATTTTTTTAACTAAATGGTATGCTGGGATTGAACCTGCGACCTCCAGGTTGCAACATTGTCAACCTTCCAGTTGAGCTATAGGCCCAACCTCATACTTTTAGTAAAAGATATTGATGCAGTCTTACCTAGATTCATAATTTAGAAACTAGATCGAAATGAGAATAAATTCCAGGCAACAAGGAAATTTGCAATTAGGAAAACATGATTAAACTTGTAGAGTTTCCATGAGATCAGTGTAAGCAACTTGGCAACCAACTCCATGTATGATCCTTGTAAAAGTGCAAAAATTATGCACTCCACTACAAATGGCCCAAAATATTCTCTACCCATGTATGTAGAGGCATGATTATGCTGCTGCATGTTACAGACCAATTGGAATAGAATGCTGTATTTTTTTTTTCTTATATTGTCATTTCTACTTTCTTTTTGAGCTCGCAGCCAACATCGGTTCCATTTTACCGTTAAAAAAAACATAGGTGCCATCTATTTTTGAAGGACAGTTTCTACTCTTCTACTGTTATTGGGTCCTTGCCTCCTTATTTCCATATTGTATGTATCACTATCTTGAATTGTACAATTTAGAAGGATGATATATTGTTCCGTTGCTGTTTTATCTTTGCCCTTGATCTGTATCTGTTTTAATGGATTGGGTAAATGTTGTTTTTTTAATTCTTTCCCCTCGTGAGTCTTAGCTATTATGTTGTGTTCTGTTTCAGGATGAGAACCTACACAGATGTTCCCTCTCTCCTGTTTCACATATGGATAACAGTGGGAGTGAGGAATCAACCGATGATGAAAATTTGGATTTAAAAGATAATGGTTACCATGATGCAGAAAATGATGCCGACCTGGAGATAGATGACGATCCGGAACGTGTACTCAGTGGAAAGTTGAGTGAAAGCAGTGGCTATGCAGGGAGCGATCTTTATGACTATAAGGTTATTGCATGTCATGTTCAGTAAACATATTCACCACACTTGATAAGTTGAATATATTATTGAGTATTGCTGGGTGCTGACAGTGTGCCCGTATTTCCAAAACTAAACTTAGTGGTGCTAAATGCTACCTGGATGGAAGCATCGCCAGCTAATCTGCTTTTTATTGCTCTATTTTTTCTTGAGTTCACACTTGTTAAGAATAGGGCGCAATGGCTGCTCAGTGAAGAATATTACAATAGATAGTTTAAGCGGAATATAAAATATTGAATGCCCCAATTCTATGTGGGGAGCCTTGCAATGGGAAAGCAATGGATTTCTGTGGTAAGCAAGCTTCTTGGCAGGAATTCTCTTCCATATGAATGTAGCTTTCCTTCTTTTATATGTGTGTGTGTGTGTGTGTGTGTGTGTGTGTGTATATATATATATATATATCTGTTAAGAAACTATCACTTCTCGGAGGATCAAGTGCAACTATTTCAAGTAGAACTAGTTAAAATGAGCAAAGTAATAGTAAAAATATGGGTTAAATCCAGTAGCACTAAATTAAGGTTATGGTTAGGTGAGGAAGGAGGAGAGGATGAAGAGTGATGGGGAAAATTAAGTTGTCTTAGCACTCTTTCCAATGTGCATTAATTGTATTTATATACTCTAACATCACGGACACTGAGGCTAACAAATAAGGGGAAACTAAGTAAGTGACTGCACTTACTAAGACGCCCAACATAACTGCGCATGCACCCAATAATATATTTACATAACTCTACACTTCCCCTCAAGTTGGCTCATATATATTTATCTCCAAAGATATGTCTTAATACTTTCCCTGCCCCTTGTACATAGCTCTATATTCACCTTCAACGCTAGAGTTGGAAATCACATGTTGCTTCTTAGACTTCCATGTTACAAGGTTTCCACCCAAAACGGTACATTAACCTGTGGTGGTTCTCCTATCATCAAGAGAACCAACTCAATCTGCATCAGTGAAGATCTCCACATCCAAATGACCATGATCACCATATAGTAGCCCCCCTTTTGGGCTACCCTTTAGTTACCTCAAGATTTTGTATAGTAAGGAGAGTGCATGTACTGGCTCACAACACTAACAACATATGCTATATCTGGTTCAGTCCGAACGAGATAGATCAGCTTGCCAACTATTTTCTGATACATACAAATATCTTTGGAGGGCTCTCCTTTACTTCCACCGAGTATGATTATGCTCAATAGGTGTAGTAGCTGGCTTACACCCCAACATTTTTGTATCCTTGAGTACATTCATTGTGAATTTTGCAATTCCTTTTTTGGAACTGGCCACCTTGATTCCAAGAAAGTACTTCAAGGGACCAATATCTTTAATCTAAACACTTTGCTTAGATAGCCCTTCAACTCGAGTATTTGGTAATTGACATCTTCAGCGACAATGATGTCATCTACGTATACTAGGACCACAGTGAGTACCCCTCTTTATGGAGAGTGTGTGATCAAAATGACTCATTTTGTAGCCAATTCCCATAATGACTTCGCTAAGCTTCTGAGACCAAGCTCGAGTTGACTGTTTCAACCCATACATTGATTTCTTTAACTTGCAAACTTCCTTTGGCTTCCCTTGTTTTACAAGTTCAGGTGGTAGGGCCATATAGGCTTCTTCGTTTAAATCCTCATGAGAAAGACATTCTTCAAGTCCCGTTGGCTGCAAGGAAGAAGAAAACATGAATATTATTGAACTTTGCAATGAATGCAAAAGTCTCTTGATAGTTAACTCCTAAATCTATGTGAACCCATTTGCAACAGGCCGGGCTTTATACATCTCCATAGAGCACCATCAGGTCTATACTTCACCATATAGACCCATTTGCATCCAACAACCTTTTTCCCTCTAGGAAGTTCCACAACATGCCATGTATGACTTGATTCCAAGGCTTTCATCTCTTGTAACATGGCTCCTCTCCACTTGGGCTGAGACAAGGCACTAGACACAAAAGTAGGAATAGAGATGGAATCCAAAGAGTTAATAAAAGCCAGATGATAGGATGAAAGGTTCATGATCTGGATGATTTTTTGATGACAATGGGAAGTTCAAGATTGCTTTGTTGGCCTTCCTCTAGGAATGGACTTTGGTTTGGAGTATTAGAAGGAGGCTCTTGAGGTGCAGTATGAGCCTTGAAATTCTTCTTGACAAAGAACTTTTCCTCTTTCTTTTTTCCTTTGTCATAAGTGATTGCATATGCCATTATGCGATCTGTCATGGGGTCACTCGTCCAGCAATGTCAGCCCGTGCGACACCTAACACTCGATGCGCTAAGTCAGCCTAATTCAACTCACAGTTGAGCAACGCAGTGCGGATTTCCAGATGCTACGAAGAATATGATGCTTGGCCTGATCAAGCTTCAACTCGACCCCTGCGTTAGTACTTCACCTGCGAAGCAACGCAGCAGGTCAAGGACAACAACGACGACTGAGAATGCGATAGGCAGCGATAATTGAATGGCAAGCCCCCTATGGGCAAAGACCAGAACCGTGGGGGTGGTTGGAAGCTACCCCAAACACGATGGCCCTAGTACATGACGTAACTACAACGGCCAAACACCAAGCAAGGCCCGAATGCACACACATAAGCCCACAAGGCTAGGGCACGTGTTGGGTCGGGGGACTCCAACTCATGTCCCCTTATATAAGGGTTAAACACCAACATAGGCAAAATAACGGGAGAACCTCAAACATATTGGTTTGATATACTGCCCACATGGCACACATCCTTCGCACCAACATGCCCATGATGCCCCACATCTTCACCCATACGTTCGTGTCGCGACCGCATTGCGTGCCCTGCTGGCACAGTGTCGCGAACCCAAGATGCCACCATGTTAGGTGCCCTCGTGGCCCACGACCGAAGTTCTCGGAGTTCCTATGGCGAAGCCCTCATGCCTTGGTGATGCGCCTGCGATGCCCCAACTTCAACCCACCAATGCCTGACGCACTAATGGCACAAGTGGCCTCGCGGCTAGCTCGGATGACTGCGCCGCGAGCCCCCGTCACATCCTCACTTAGTTCCCTCAACGCCCTCGTCGACTCGCTTCAAGCACCTCTCAAAGCTACCTAGAAGGAAGGTGTAAAAATGGCCAAGGTGCCCAACACCAATGTGACCCAACGTTTCATGTCGGAAGTCACTAGCGTTCATCCGCCTCCGGATCGACCCGCTATCTCAATGTGAGGCCTTCGTGGCCCACGCATCGAGCATAATTCAATTCCCTCGGCTGCCTGGAAGAAAGTTCCCAAACTCCCTAACTTTTGGCTAAGCAGAGATTGAATCAAGGGAGCCATTCTCCCTCAGTTGTGTTGGCACTGTCGCTGTTATCTCCATTTCTTGGACCGTATACTGGCACTCGGTATTTAAATGGCTCAGAGTAGATGTGTAGTTTCAACACGTGGTCACCCATTACAACCAATTTCAGATCTTCGATTGCCTTAAGATGAACTGCCTGTAATAGTTGACAAAACTCAAAAATTGACTGCTGCTCGATCAAAACCATCCTGACACTGTCCAACCCTGGATTGCACGAACTTTCACAAAATCCCTGTTGATGTTTCCTCTTTCATCTGTGTACAAAATGTGGCTATCGTCATGCAAGTAGTCTCCCCTTCATCTCTTTCGGCTGCTCAGAACTGATATTTGACTGTGAGCTTGCTCTAAGCTCAGTAACCTGAGGCTACGTCATGCCTCATCTTTAAAGGGACTGTGAATATGCAAAGGGGCTCCTCCCTAAGGATGCATACTGAACTGAGGTACGACATGGGTATATCTTTTGCGAGTTGATATAGTTCTAGCCCAATGATCACTTGACAACCATCCTTCGACAAGACCATGAAATTGAACTTTCCTGTCCACGATTCGAGCTTCACAGATACGTCCTTTGCTATACCAGTAATGGGACGCACTTCGGAATTCACGACCGTCATTGGGCTCGAGTCTTGCTCCATTTTCAGTCCCAGGCAACTTGCTTCACTACCCGAGATGAAGTTATGTTTTGCGCTCGTGCCAACCATGGCACGAGTATTCTGTTCTTTGATGCACATGTCGACGTACATCAAACCTTTGGGGTTAACTGTTTTCTCCTCCACAACCTGTCCCTCAATGGCATTCAACAACCTAAGGACCCCTATTCTCGGTTCCTCTGAAGCAGTAGATGAAGTACTTGTAGTGATCAGAAGAGGATTCAAGGACTGTTTCTGTGGGCAATCCCTCACTCAATGTGGCCCTCCACATAGAAAGCAACCTGACTCTGGCGCCTTGTTGGATGATTCGGATGCCTTGGCATAAGACTCTTTACCACGCGGCTTCTTGTCGAATGAGCCATTCTTGCCTTGTTGGCTTTGGTTGGGTTCTTTTGAACATCCTTGCTCTCTTGCGGCTTCTTGTCGTTCTGGCCCATCGGTCCAAAAATCGGTCAATTGTTCCGCTGTAGCTTGCGCGGCTGCAAGATCCTGTACCCTTCTTCGCTGCAATTCTGTCTGTGCTCACGACTTCAGACCTTTGAGGAAGGAGAACAACTTGTCATTTTCAGACATGTCCTTGATGTCCAACATCAAGGCAGAAAACTGCTTCATGTAATCTCGTACCGTGCCAGTGTGCTGTAGCTTCCGTAGTTTGCGTCGGGCAATAAACTCGACATTTTTAGGCAAGAATTGAGTTTTCAACTCTCTCTTTAGATCTTCCCATGAGTTGACGACGCAACGTCCACACTGAATATCTTTGTATCTCGTACGCCACCACAGTTTAGCATCTCCCTCGAGATACATGATCGCTGTGACCACCTTCATGGCTTCTGTGGCAGGTGGAACGACACGGAAATACTGCTCCATGTCTCACAAGAAATTTTCCAACTCCTTCGCATAGCGAGCTCCTCCATAGCATTGCGGCTCAGGTATCGTCACCTTTAGCGGGGCCTCGGGTTGGGGCACCTCCCCATAACCTATAGCTCTCATTAGAACGTTGACCTTTCCAGTCAGGTCTTCAATCTGAATATGAAGGGCTTCGACGGTGCCCCTCCTGTCCTCAGCGATTATCTCCATGTTCTTCGCTAACATGGCGTGGTTTTCATCTAGCCTGTTCAACCGTTCCATGGCCTGTTACAAGCTCGACCATTGAATTTATCTGTTCCGCCTGAGTTTCCAGATCGTCCAAATGTTCTCTTGTTGTGCGCCTTCCACTGGTCCCTTCTGTGTCGGCCATTTTCGATGGCTCTGATACCAAATGTCACGGGATTACTCGTCTAGCAGTGTCAGCTTGTGCAACACTTAACGCCTGATGCGCTAAGTCAGCCTAATTCAACTTACAACTGAGCAACGTAGTGCGGATTCCCGGATGCTACAAAGAGTATGATACTTGCCCTGTTCATGCTTCAACTCGACCCTTGCGCTAGTATTTCACCTACAAAGCAACGCAGCAGGTCAGGGATGGCGACGACGACGACTGAGAATGCGATAGGCAACGATAATTGTATGGCAAGCCCCCTTTAGGCAAAGTCCCGCACCATGGGGGTGGCTGGAAGCCACCCCAAACACGATGACCCTAGTACACGAAGTAATTAGAGCGACCAAGCACCAAGTAAGGCCTAGATGCACGCACATAAACCCACAAGGCTAGTGCATGTGTTGGGTAGAGGGATTCCAACTCATGTCCCCCTATATAAGGGTTAAACACCAACATAGGCGAAATAGCGGGAGAACCTCAAACATATTGGTTGGACATACTGCCCACATGACACACATCCTCCGCACCAACATGCCCATGATGCCCCACATCTTCACCCATACGTCCGTGTTGCGACCACATCGCGTGCCCTGTTGGCCCAGTGTCGTGAACCCAAGATGCCACCATGTCACGTGCCCTTGTGGCCCACGACCGAAGTTCTCGGAGTTCCTATGGTGAAGCCCTCATGGATTGGTGACACCCCTGTGATGCCCTAACTTCAATCCACCAATGCCTGACGCACTAGTGGCCCAAGTGGCCTTGCGGCTAGTCCGGATGGCCGCGTCGCGAGCACCCGTCACAGATTGCATATGCCATCAGAAAGGGCTGGATCGCATATGCCATCATGGCATATGCGATCCAGGAAGTATGCCATCGCATACAATTGTATGCCATGGCATACCATCGCATATGCGATAGTATGCCATGGCATACTTCTCCAACATTGAAATATTTTTTTGACTTTTAGGCTTCCTCAAGCCCTATTAATAGAGGGTTTCTCTTCCTAATGCATACCACAACTCTCAAAGGTATGTTTTGGATCTCTTTCCTTATCTTTTGTATGGTCCACTTTATTTTTGTACTAGTTGGACTTATTTTTTATATTTTCCCTTCTAACTTATGGGTTATGTACTTATATTATATACTTTTATTTCTAATTCTAGACACTACAAAATTAATAGAGCACATAATTAACACAAACATATTACTTTTCAATATGGGAAACTTTGGGAATTTTTGGGGATTTTTTGGAATTTTTTTGAAAAAAATAAAATAAAAATTTATGCCATGGCATATGCGATGGCCCTATGCCATTGCATAGGGTTGCATATGCCATTTGACTACATTGAAACTTATCAAACAAAATTATTTCTTCTTGTTTCTCTCCATCATCCATATCATCAAACGCATCTGTCACTTCTAATCTTGGTAACACACCAGTGATCTCTTTACCACCACAATTCTCCCATGAAGAGGCACTAAATTTTCTCCCCATGAAGATTGAGGAAGGAGTGTCTTCAAAGAAAGTCACATCCATAGTGAAAAAGAACTTCCTTGAGATAGAGTCATAACATTTGTACTCCTTTTTAGATGGATGGTACCCAACAACAAATATACAACAAGTGACCTTAGGTTGTGTTTAGAACGATGTACAATATGAATATGGGCAAGACATAATGATCCAAACACATGAGGAGGAACAAGGAACGTTATGATTGAAGATGGTGGGAAGAATACTCCCCTCCATTATCCAACCTAAGAACCTTGACATGAGCATGGAATTGAGTTTGGACAGATTTATGGATAATGGTAAACACATAGGAGACTTCATCCTTGATTTTCAGCAGATATATCATGGAATATCGGGTGCAATCATCAATAAATGAGACAATATCTAAAACCATTTATAGAAATAACAGAAGGATCCCAAACATCATAATGAATTAATTCAAAAGGTACTTTACTTCTACTTTCTCTAACTGGATAAGATGTTCTACGATGTTTAGCAAACTGACAATTTTTCTAAACAAAGACATCATAATGTTTAAATTTTTCTGGAAAAACAAAAGAAGACGTGAAACAGGTTATTGGCTACATCTGGCATGCCACAACTGGAGCTCCTCAACACTAGTATTGACCTTAATTGGTCTATGTATGCTTTGTAGCTCATGAACCTCATACATGTAAAGCCCATGCTCCTAACGACGACGACCAAACGACCTCCCTGAAGTCGGGTCCTGGAAAACACAGTGGAAAGGATAAAAGGTTTTATAGCAGTTAAGGTTCTATGTGATTCTGCTAACAAACAATAGATTCAAGTCCTGGAAAACACAGTGGAAAGGTTAAAAGGTTATATAGCAGTTAAGGTTCTTTGTGATTCTACTAACAAACAATAGATTCAAAAGCATTTTATGGATAAGTAAAGTAGAATCCAAAGGTAGGTTACCAAGATGGATGGTCCCTTTGCCCTTCACAGGGACGAGAGACTCATCCATAACACAGATCTGACAACTAGGAAGAATACTAGTGGTTGAATAAAATAAATTTGACATACCCACCATGTGCCCATAACCCCACAATCTGTGATGCATGGGAACAGAGAGGAAGAGGAAACATGCACGGATCCATAGGTAGCTGACTCAGCCAAGTGAGAGGAGCTAGGAGCCTGAGATGTTGCAACAAGCTGAAGGAGACTCTGAAGATAAGGATACTCTCTCTGTCCGAGACTGATTTGTCCAGAAGCTTCTGGAGGAGGCATCTGAGAAGTTGGAGATGCAGGAGGACCCATCACATCATCATGAGTAGTCTGATATAAACGTGCGTTAGGAGGAAACTTCTGCTTGCCATGGAGATCCCAGTAAGTGTCTATGATATGCCCCTTCCGTCCACAATGGGTGCACTTGGGCTTGTCTATTTCTTCTCTAGGAATTCCACCACGACCTCCTCTACCATCACGTCTACCAGATCTTCCTCCCCCTCTACGAAACTCAGAGAAAGAGGGGAGATCAGATCTCTTAGGGCCAACATGGATAAACTTCCTACGACTTTCCTCATGTTCAAGCAACGCAAAAACAGTGCCACGGGGATGACACTACTCTCTACGCAAAATGTTAGCCCTGATGGCTTCATTCTTGTGATTCACACCTGTCAACAAGTCAAACACTTTCTTTCTCTCAGCTTCCATGTGAGCCTTGCCAATGCATGAACTACATAGTTCATTTTCCTGGTACTGTGCCAACTCATCCCAAACACAGACCTCATCTGGGTGTAGTAGTCACTCAAAGACCCCTCTCCCTGATGGAGATTACTAATCCTGTCACTCCACTTAAACATCTAAGTGAAACTCTTCTGCTGAGAATAGGCTTTACGAACTACATCCCAAATACCAAGTTCACATAAATGATTGACTAATTTCTGGTTGCATAGAATGCCTGAATGGGGTCACTACATACCAAATACCAAGTTCACCTTCCCAATCCCAATGCTTCGAACCAGTTTCAGGCTTTCTACAGGCTTGGCCACAGTGCCATTGTTGTAGCACAACTTCTTCTTGGCCCCTAAAAACATATATGCGGACCTCGGCTATGATAGATAATTTTTGCCATCAAACTTTATCGTGGTAATTGGTAAACGATGTGACCTATCCATTCCACTGCCAACATGTGTTTTTGTCTCCATCTCACAAACAAGGAATAAACCCACTAGCATTACATCTACAAAGCCCACACAAAGGGAGCAACTACCTGCAACCCAAATCCAAACACTGTAGTGCTAGTAACTAGCTTATACAACCTGAAAAACCTCAAACCACAACACTACAACCTCCAGAAACAAGTTTCAGCATTTTTACACAACCAAAATTCAGTTAAAAAAGTAAACCCTTCACAAAAGTCAATGAACCTTCCTCTGTAGTATTTAGAATGAAACAAAACCAATATCATATGAAGCATAGTGAAAAGACGAATAAAACACATAAACTTTGCACCCACATCCGAAACACATGCATACGATCTGGGACCCAAAAAAATGTAATTTGCATCTCATGGCTGAGAAACACGAGAAACAAGAGTTCTTTGCATACATTCAACGAATTACCAAAAAATTTTAGAATCATACCCTACACTCCAATCCGATCCAAACTGTACCTGACAGCATCTCGAAAATCGACCCAAACCTTGAAAACTGTGAAATCACAGATTTAGAGATGATTGAGACAAATCTCTTTGAAACTTTCAAACAGTTCAACAAATGGTCATGATTCAAGAATTAAAGGTTCTCAGGAGGAGACATTGATCAATTTTATATATAGGTTGTGTTCACCCGAGGTCAATTAAGTGACCTGATGACGCCAGCATGATGTCATCAATACTGACATCAGCGCCAAGGAAGATGACATTAGCTCAAAGGTTTACTGGAGCAGATCTTCGCTCTAATACCAAGTTAAATCAGGTTAGCAACATTTAGGAAGAAGAAAAGAGGAAGAAGAAGAGTGATGGTGAAAGGGTCGAGTCTTAGCACTCTTCCCAATGCATTAATTAGAATTTTCTATTCTTACATCCTGAATATCGAGGCTAACAAGAAAAGGGAAACTAAGTGATTTCACTTATTGCACACACTCCCAACATAACTATGCACACACACACAAACATATTTACATAACTCTACGAAATTATGGGTTTCAAATAGATAATAGGTCTAAGAGCTCTTCCCATACAGATAGACTAGTAAGGAAACTGTGCGATACTCGGGAGGACCAACAAAAAATAAGCAAAGCAACTGTAAAAATTAAAGGATTAACTGATTTTTTTATTTAAAAAAAAGTTTCAGTTAGGCTTTAGAAGTTGGAAAGTAATTTGTTTGAAAATCAAATAGAGAAAAGTTTTACTATGAAGTGCCTTATAGCCACCGTATTCAGTGTAACGACTATCCAAAAAATAAGAATTTAAGTAAAAATGAACAAATAGTAGATTCTTAGAAAAGTTGTTGCAATAGTTACCCTCAATATTTAAAACTGACATAATTACTAATTAGCCAATGATATTTGTGTGTGTGTGTGTTTTGGGGGGGGGGGGGGGGGAGGTCAGAACCATTATATGGGTCCACTTGACCCATTGACATGCTAATTTTTGTAAGTCATTAAATGTAGGATTGTCAATGGGCCAAGCTGGCCTGCCGGCTTGGACTTTCCATGAAATGGGTTTGTGCTAGAAATTTTACTTGGATGCTTAGCCGAAAGTTTGCTTTGTCACAAGCTATTATCCCATATTGGGTCGAACATGGACCTTTATAAAATTACTTCGTTTTTTTTTCTCTTGCAAAAATCTACGTTTTCATTCAAAATTGCTAATACCAGCATTTAGATTTTTTTTGTTTATCTCAAATTAATAATGTGTCAGCGACTTATTAAATAAGGGGATGGATTTGGGTGCTTAGTTGGGCGGCGTTTGATACGGATGGCATGACTACCAATCAATTTTTTTTTACCGCTCAAAAGTTTTCTAGTATGGATGAAAAAAGGGTGGCCGTGGCTTTTGAGGGAATTGGCGGGTTGCTGGGATCATGGTTGTCAAGGCGACGCTATAGCCTTGCCATAGCGAATGGCGATAGGAAACACCATACATAGTCAAATAGCATGGTTAGCGAAATTATTCACACCAGTGCAGTGCCATTGCAAAATAGCACTATGGCATCGCTATTTACACTATTTAAAAAAAAATAAAAACAAACTTTTTTTTAAGGAAAATAAATTATAAAACTGTTAGAACTTATGACACTTTCACGTTACAACATTTTCATAACATATGAGTTAACTTATAAGTTATAGTTTACAAAAGTCTAAAACTCTCGACTGTCCTTTCTCTCTCTCTCTCTCTCTCACACACACACACACACATCAACTCTCTCTCTCTCTCTTTCTCTCGTCACGACAGCTACCAACAACAGTTTTTTTTTTTTTTTTTTTTTTACGTCGTCACCTCAGCTTCAATGATAACTCACGGTGACTATCAGCGTAGGCTTGGAGCAACCTAGCCAAAACCTTTGTCTTGTATGAGTGGTCCCTCGCATTGTGTCTGAGTGAGCGAACCAAAACATATAAAAAATAATCATGCCTTAGTAGAATCAAAGAATAATGCCTAAGTAGTTGATTTTTTTCTTCCTCTATAAAAAATATAAAAAGAATACTAATAATTGATAAATGAAAATAAAATAAAAAAATTAATAAATAGCCTCGCCATGGCCTCACCATGGCGTAGCATGCCTTTTCGCCATGAGCTCGCCAAACCGCCTTAACTACCTAGTATGTTTAGGGAAGATCTAGCTGTTTGTCTCGGCCTGGTGGGGTTTCTTGTGCTGTTTGAGGGCTTTTTTACTTGTTTGAGCTTGTATGTTTTGCTTCTCCGACTTTCGTGTTTTCTTTTTGGCTTTGTTGTTTTGTTTTTTGGCTTTCTTGTTACTCAAGTTTTGTTTCTATTGGGTTTGCTGCTTTGTGCTATAGCTTCTCGCTGTCAGTACAAGTATGTATCCCACTTTTTTTTAAAATAATATATTTGCTTTTACCGATATAAAATAAACTTATTAAAAAGAGATATGTAATCGGTAATATAAAATGTCATTTATGATGGCTACATATTCTGGAATATTTATAATATCAACATATTAGATTTTCCTGTATGATATTTTTAATTTTCCAACATGTTAAAAGTCATTTAATTCAAGAGAGAATACCAACCATGGATCAAAATATCGTCCGATACCGATACGTATCGGTATCGGACCCTAACGATACGGTACATAAATGTACCGTATCGTCTTATATATATGTAAATGCTGCACAATACATTCAATGTATCGTCTGGTACATTACTGTTCCGGTACGTATCGTCCGATACGTACCGATTTTTTGCTAGGACGATACGTACCAGTTGTCCGGCATTTTGATCCATGATACCAACTAGACAATTTGCCTTCTGATTTTTTTGAACTACCCATTTTCTCATGAGAAATTGACATTGTGCTATTGTTTAGATCTGAAATGCTTGGAAACTTGAGCTCCATTTAGAGAAAGACAAAAAAAGAATCTGTATTTTTCTTTTTGAAAGAAAATTAGGATAGTTTCTATATAAAAGGAAATGGAAATTACAAAAGAACCAGGCTCCCCCTGAATCAACCGAAACAGAAATAAGGAAGTTTGGTTAACTCACCCAAATAAGCCTTCCTAATGGTCTGAGGAAGACATGAAAGTCTGGGAAGAGTATAGTTAGGATTAGAAACTAAAGAGGGATTTGCTAATGAATATGCTGCTTTGTTGCCCACTCTAAAGATATGAACCGTTGACCCGCTGAAGTCCTTTAAATTCGGTGATGTATTTGTAAGTATAGGAATCCATGGTCCAATGGGAAGCACAACCTCTAAGAACAGAGATCACAAGGTGGAGTATGTTTGGATACTAAATTTCGAAGTATCAGGGGATAATTTGAAACTATCCTATTATCGTTGGATAAGTTGAACGATACAGAGAATATATATATATATATATATATATATATATATATATATATATATATATATATATATATATATATATATATATATATATATAAATTATCGAGAACCTCCTATTTCTCATATCGTCCACCTTCGATGCCGAGACCTATCAGCTGATACGTCTCGGAATCTGACGATATTTTGAACCATGGTTGGGAGCCCACGATTGATGGCCCCCGTTTCAACTCTATTTTTGGCGAGGATATTGAAAAGAAATTTTCAGAAGTTATTAAGATGGCCATTGTTGGAGCTAGCAAAGACAAAGCCCCTGGTCTGGATGGCTCTCCTATGGAGTTTCTTAGTTCTTTCTGGGATCTTTTGCTTTGGGACTTGTTGGAGTTCTTCAAAGAATTACATGAATGGGCCTATGTGGGTAAGTCTATGAGTCCACGTTTATAACCCTTTGAAGAGGTTGGATGAAAGTAGGTTATTCTTCACATTGTTTTCTATCATGGACCATGGCTAGTGGGATCTCAAGGGCTATTTTAAAAGTTCTAGAGGTCTAAGATAGGGAGATCCTTTTATCTCCTTTTGCTCTCTAATATATAGGGAGAGGGTCATAGTGGATTTGCTTAAAAAAGGAGCTGAGCTGAACTCTTTTAATGGTTTCAAAGTTACTGGAAACGACTCGATTACGTATGCAGATGATGCTTTTTAGGGGGGGGGGGTGGTTGGGGATTCATGTGATGATTTATGGAACGATTTCATGTCAGGAGTCAATCTAAGCAAAACTAAGTTTATGGGGGATGTGTGATTACATGGCTAGCCTCACAAATCTTGCTTCATGTATTGGATGTAGTTGGCATTCACTTCCTTAAAACTACCTTTGCGTGGGAAAGCCAAATTCTAGTTAGCAGGAAGTTGTCTTCTAGAGGATTGAGAAATAATTAGCAGTTTCGTAGGGAAATCTCCTCTCAGTACTCTTTGGAATCTTCTCTGCTTTATGTCCATGCTCAATTGTCTAATGGAAGTGATTAATGGAATTGAGCAGTTTCAGCAGAATTTTCTTCTGGAAGAAAGGGGTAATTCGAGAAAGTTTCACCTCATGCACTGGGTGGTTTGTAAGCTCCCTAAAGTGGATGGAGGCTTACGGATTCAAAGCCTCCAAAAAATGAATATGGCTTTGTTGGGGAAGTGGTTGTGGCATCTGGGCAAAGAAAGGGAGAACTTGTGGGTCCAGGTCCTAACCAACAAGTATGGTGCTCATGTACATTGGTTGGGATATTCATAGCAGTACTGGCTATAAGGGTTCAGCCTAGTGAAGAGGAGTGTGCTCCTTGTACGTTGTTCTCTCAGTACATTCGGTTTGATTGGGAAGATGTATAACTCAGGAATAATGCTTTGTGTGTTGATTATAGTGCCATTTCCATATTGTCAGTAATTCGTCTCTTTTTATTACTAGCATGAGATGTTCTATGGGATCGGCTATTGTGTGGGGTATCTGTATGAGATGGAAGCTGTGGGGCAGTGGGCCAGTGTTGTTAATGGATCTCCTCTCAAGGAATGATAGATGTGTGCCAAATCATTGAATGGGAGATGGAAGAATATTGTTCATTGGGAATCAGGAATTTTTTTTTCTGTCGAATCCCTTTTGAAATTCCCTTCGACGCCATTTTCTTATGGATCACAAGTGTGTATCTCTTTGGAAATTTTGTGCTCCTCCCATGGTTCAATACTGGGGATGGACTGTTGCTTGGGGATGGATCCTCATTATTGACCAGCTGCACGAGGGGTATGGCTGTTTGAAACCAATGTGGGATGTGCCTAAATGGTAAATAAACTGCTGCTCATCTCCTCAAGTATTGTGGTGCGGAAAGAATGGCATGCGTTTTCTTCTTTGGTTAATTTGGAGTTAGCTTGTGGCTTCCAGGGTCTTTTGGGGACTTTATTGTTGCTTGTGGCTATGGGGCTTTCTGCAATGAGAAGAAAATTGTGTGGCGGGCTATGTTTTTAGCAGTCATGTGGGTACATGGTTAGAATGGAATGAATTGAGTTATTGGGGTCTTTGGAGGTTGTGGTTTTGGTGGCAAGGTCTGCTAAGTTTGCTATGAAATGGGCTTTGTCTTGGTTATGGTGGTGGTCAGTGAGCAGAGTCTTAGCGTGGGTAATAGCTTGGCAGATTTCTGGGCAGATATGGATAAGGAGGTGGGTAGTTTCTCTTGGGCTGCTCTTTACTTTCTAAGGTGGCCTTTCACTTTATACAAGTTGGATGGGTCAAAGATTCTATGAGAAACACAGCTTTATAGTTATAACTTAAATTCCATAGGAGATGGTAACTTCTTTCACATGCTTCCATACCTTGGCAATGACATGTCTACTTTTTCTAAGTTGAATTATCATTTGCTGAATGATGATTTTGTTTTTATATTTAAAACATGTCAAATTGAAAAAGATAAACCTGTAATTCTGGCTTATAAAAAAATATAACTGGTATCTTCTATCTGATAAGCATAGATCGCTTGTAAAGTCTGGTATCGGGTGAGCATTGCCCAGGTACCATTGAAGTGTCAAACATGGGTACACCACCTGCTTTGAGCTGTCTGGGTATGAAATGTTCCAGTATTAATTGGTTTTACTCATATATTGTGAAATCCTTTATCCTCGGGCTAGGAGTTGATGTTCTCATTTTCAATGAAGACAACATTCTAATTTGATATATGTTAGATTTTTGTTTATTTGGTCTGCTCTTATCTCTTTATTTAAAGTTTTTACTTGATATACATTATGGCATTGCAACTGTTTTTTTTTTTTTTTTTTGATAGGTAAGCATTGCTAACTTTTGTTAATATATTCTTCTTTTTTGTGAATATACAGGCTTTTGGAGGTGACGATTCAGATGTTGAGTTCCCTAAAGAGAATCAGACTGTGGTGACAAATTTAAAGTCAGATAATGATACCCATAACTCGATCAATGATTCAAATTCACAGCAGGTTTTATTGAAGAAAAGCAGTGAGAGCACATTGGTTGAGAAGGATACTTCCAGTGCTTTACCATGCAATGTGTCTCACCGGTCAATGGGAGACATTCTGTCAACAGTGGATTCTGCATTTTCCTTATCTGGGCCTGGAACTGAATTGTGTCCAGAGAATCACATAAGTAAACACAATGGTTCCAATGTAAATGCCAAACGCCCAAGCCCAACCTTTTGGGGACGTAATAGTGTGAGTGTTTTCTTATCTTCTGATGGCATGTTTTAGATCTTATTTGGAGCTAGGAAGATTGTTTGGGTGCATTTGATCTTCCGATTTTTAATACAGTTGTTGTCTAAGTAATTCAATCCATTGTTAGAAAATACGAAAACTCGACTCGACTCAAAAGTCAGCCGGGTCCAGTATACTCGAAGAGTCGAAAAAGAGTCAACACGGTAATTCAGTAATATATATAAAATATTTTTACAAAATAAAAAATTAACAATGTAAAATATCTAGAATTTGTATTTGGTGTATGGGTCCCTGTTGTCCAAACCGGTCAAACATTTGGAATTTGGGATATGCACACATTTACGGTCCTAACATCTTTGAAAGTGCCCTTTTTATTTTTGGGCGGCGTAAGGTTGATCTATGCAGTGCACAGCCCATGCATGCATTTTATAACTCAATTTGAATTTAAGGTCTGCTTAATTGCTTATCATTGAGGAATGATATGATAGTTGGTCCTCTGTATGTATGCCCAAATCCACACATTTCCAAAATCAGGTGATTTGCTCATTAATCTGGACAGTTCTATTGATGGGCCTATTACTTTTGGATGGATCAGATTCCAAAAATCACTAGACCTGTACAATAAGAGTTTATATTAGGTACACGGGCCTGTATCGCAAGGTTTTGCCTTGTAGTCAGAATAAAATTGGTAATACACATGCCATACTTTCTCATTTTTTGGAATCTGATCTAGTGAGGAGAAGGGGACAGTGAGGGCTGGTGGGAGAGGAGGAGAAGTGAATGTTGACTGCTTGCTTCCATTCAAAAAGGAAAAGAAAAAACTACACATCCTGTACTTCTTTCTTTTTTGGGAATCTGATCTAGTGAGAAGGGGACAGTGAGGGCTGGGGGAAGAGGAGAAAGAGAAGGTGAATGGTGAAGTTTTCATGTTCATCTTCTTTGTTCGAGTGGTGGTAGCTGTTGGAATACGTGTAATATGTTAGTATGGGTGCATATAGTTGGAGTGATGTGTCATAAGTAAGTGTGTCTAGTTGCATTTTCACTTATTTATTGTAATGATGTACGAGAGATATTAGTAATAGAATATATACTAATAATAGAAGGGGTTTGAGTTAATTTAACTCATCCCTAAGTTTCCTCTTCTCCTTTTTTATGATCAGTAAACTGGGCTCGAACATGCGACCTTGAGGTTGCAATATTGTCAACCTTCCATTGTGCTACTGATCCAAGGCCCTCCTTCTCTTCCTCCTCCTTACAAATCCTAACCTTAATTGTAGAAACATAATATGGTATCAGAGCAGCGGCCCCTCTTAGCCTGCCATTAGTGCTGATGCCATCCCACACTCTGCCGCGTCATGCTGACATCAGCATGGTTAAAGCTTTGACCTCAAAACTCGATCTTTCAGGTGGGTTTGATCAGAATTCAATCACAGCCATTTTGAAAAAAGTTACCTACATGATTTGAGGTCTGGTTGCTGCAAATCGAAGGCTTTCTTATGCAACACACAGCCTCATCTCCTTTCATAGATCTCTAGGGGGTGAGTATCCTTATAAAGTGTTGTTTCCCCATAAATGCCTTTTTTTGGTCCCACGTTGCATCTTTGGCTGCGTATCTTTTGCTCATATCCAATTTATTCATTGGGATAAACTCTCTTCTAAAGCTGTTCGGTGTATCTTCATTGGGTATCTACCATTCCAAAAGAGGCTTATATGTGTTATGATCTGGTGACAGGGAAGTGTTTTATCACTGTGGATATCACCTTCTTTGATTCATCCAAGTTCAACAAGTCCCGTCTATGCCCTCTTGAGGGGGAGAAGTCTAAAAATGAAGAAGAGCACACTTTGTCTCCACTACTTCCATTGCCTATAATAGAAGAAGATGAGGATGAGGTTGACATTGAAGTTGACGAACTTCCCAGAGCTAGTGATCCAAAAGTGACTGATTCGATAAGTTTGAAAAAGGCAAGTTTTTTGTACGAAAGAAGGTGCCACCAAAAGCTCTTATGTCTTTCCCTGTTGATACGAACCAACTGTCCCTTACCGAAGATGGTCTAAGAAAGTCTCCACAATCCGATCTGGATCTCTCAGTTGCTCTTTGAAAAGGTACAAGGCATCCCATTAATAAATTTGTCTCATATCGTGCCTTCCCCCTATTCTAGTTTTACTTCTACTTTAGATTCTGTCACTATCCCTTTGTGTTTGAAGCCTTATCTCAACCACAATGGAAAGAAGCAATGGTGCTTGAAATGGAGGACCTTGAACAGAATCACACTTGGGAAATTACCAGTCTTCCAGAAGGAAAGAGAACTGTAAGGTGCAAGTAGGTGTGCACTGTGAAGTATTCTCCTGATGGTACTATCAAAAGATACAAAGCTAGGCTTGTGGCAAAAGGGTTTAAGCAGACTCCTAGCATGGACTTCCAAGATACCTTTCTCCTGTGGCAAAACTCAATTCCATCCGCATGCTTCTGGCCATAGCTGCCCATAAGAGATGACCACTATATCAGTTGGATGTGAAGAACACCTTTGTACCTGGTGACTTGGAAGAGGTGTATATATGTCATTACTTCCAGGTTTTCTTCTACAAGGAAAAGATGGTCAAACATGTGGATTGAGGAAAGCTATTTATTGACTGAAACAATCGTTGTGGGCTTGGTTTAGAAAGTTTAGTGATGCTGTTATTCGGTTTGGGTATTAACGAAGGCACTATGATCACACCTTGTTCATAAAGAGAGGACATAAGCTGACCGCTCTTATAGTCTATGTTGATGGTAGCATCATCACCGAGGACGACAATGAGGAGATAGTAAAGCTCAAATATTATCTCAGCCAGGTTTTTGATATAAAAGATTTAGGTCCTCTTTGGTATTTTCAAGTATTGAAATTACTAGGTCTTGGAAGGGTATCGTCTTGTCACAAAGAAAGTATGCGTGGATGTACTGAAGTAGGCTGGAATGTTAACTGTAAGCCAATAGATACACCCATGGATCAGAATCATAGGATTAATAAGGAAGAAGGAGAGCCACTCAAGGATGCACGACAGTATCAGAGATTTACTGGCAAACTCATTTACATGACCATGACTAGACTGGACATCGCATATGTTGTCAGTGTTGTGAGTCAGCACATGCACTCCCCAAGAACTCATTTAAATGCTGTCGATTGAATTTTAAGGCACTTGGAGTCCAGTTCTGGTAGAGGTCTCTTGTATTCTGGTAGAGGTCTCTTGTACAAAGACAACAGTCACCTCGATGTTGAAGTGTTTATTGATGCAGATTATACTGGATCAGTAAGTGATAGGCAACCTACTTCGTGATATGTCACATTTTTAGGCTGAAATTTGGTTACAAGGAAGAGTAAAAAGCCGTATGTGGTCTTTAATTCTAGTGCCGAGCCAGAATATAGAGATATATCTCAAGGAGCTCGAGAAGGGATATGGTTATGTTTTATTCTCTCCGACCTTGGTATCCAGGTTCATCTTCCTATGGCGCTGTATGAGGACAATGAGGGTGCCCTGCATATTGCTGAAAATCCTGTCTTCTATGAACGAAAAACTTATTGAAGTGGACTGCCCCTTCATAAGGGAGAAGGTCGAAGCTCAAGACTTCTGTACACATCAGGTCGCTTCCGAAGACCAACTTGCCGATATGTTCACTAAGGCAGTAGGGAGAATATGGTTGAAGACTATTACCTCCAAGTTGGAGTTGGGAATGACTGACATCTATGCACCAACTTGAGGGGGAGTGTTGGAATATATGTAATAAGTTAGCAGGAGTGCATTTAGTCATAGTGGGTGTGTCGTAAGTAAGTGTATTTAGTTGCTTTTTCACTTATTTCTATTGTACCGATGTACGTGAGATATTAGTATTGGTATATCTACTAATAATAGAAGGGGTTTGAGTTAATTTAACTCAACCCTTATTTTCCTCCTCTTCTCCTTCTCTTCCTCCTCCTTACAATCCCTAACCCTAGTTGTAGATACTCAATTGTAGCTAGGATTATAGTATGGAGTGGTGTTGTTAGCTAGAGTTAAAGAGGAGAAAATCAGAAAAGCGCAAAAACTATGTTGGGGCTTTAACCTCTTTTATTTATAGGGGTAAGTTGTTAAAAGGGCAAGTTTTCCCTTTCAATAAACCCCAAATTACCTGCATACATGGGTTAAAATCTCGGAAATCCGGTACGTATTAGACTGATACGTATCATTCATATCTTTTGCTATACTGAATGTATCGGGCGATACATTGTTCAATGTATTGGACGAATGATAGTTTATTTTTATTTTTTAAAAAAATTTAAAATTATCGGACGATACTTTCAAACTATTGTCCGATATATAAGATAATTTCAAATTATCGTTCGATACGAATGATAATTTCAATTTTCCGGCCGATAATTTGGCAAGTGCATCATGGGGTTGATATACATGGCAATGTCCTGACCCGGTGCCTTCCGTAACCGATACATATCAGTTTCGTCCGGAGTTTTGAAACAACATATCCTTCAAACTGTGTTTTTTCTTTTAGAAGGCCCATTTTTTCGAGTTAACTTGGTCGAGTCAACTTGAAACTTGACCGAGTTACAAGTATGAGTCGATTTTTCGAGTTTTAAATGAGCTTACCTGAAACTCAATTGAGCTGAGTCAACTCGGGTGAGTTTCATGTAACTCGTTTGAGTTTAGAAACCATGATTCAATTAAATATCTATGTCTTTGTGTGATCTGTTGAAAAACTGAAATGAACTTTTTTCTATTGCTAATAAGATTTTATAGAAACAGAAGAAAAGGAGTACATAACAATGCCCTAATCATGGAGCGTAGAACCTGGCATCCAAAAAAAAAAAGCAATAGAATTTCAAACTTCCTTGATAACACGTAATATGTAATGCTTTCTTTGTTTTGGGTACTTTGCCAGGATAACCTGGATATTTCTGTTCAAGGTTTTTCTGCTGTGTAGTTGAAAGAGAATATGAATTATGGCACCAATATTTTCTTGACTTGCATTTTTCTTTTCATGTGTTAGTGTGATCTTGCTTGAATCTGGAATACTGTTCTAAAGTGATAATGACATTGACATATGAGCTATCTCATGATATCTCTTTCTGTGCTGGTTTCCTGACATTCTTTGATATAATTTTTGTAGGCCAGGAAAAACTTTTCCATGGAATCGATGGATTCTTCCGGCGAAGAAGAGTATGTTTTCCAATACCACAATTGTTGTATAGTCTCTCATAATCATTTTGAACTTCAGAATTTCTTTGAATTCGATTGTTACCGAATGCAATACTTAGCATAGTAGTAATTACATGCTTCTTGCCTGGGATAAGATAGTGGCATGATTGTGTGGATAACAAGGACACTCATTTGGATAGTTGTGCATGAAGAACTTGTGGAAGCTTTTCATATAGGGAGCTCATGTCATATAGAAAATGGAGTTTGGGCCTATTCTTCTCTTTGTAGCAATCATATTCCTACCCACTCTCTTTGAATGGGTTGGTGATTTGTTCGTCTTCTTGGTCTGTGACTGTCTTAGGCATATTTGTTCTTCCAGCACCTATTTTTCTTTTCATGCCAAAGGTACGGAGTTGATAGGTACCATTCTTTTGACTGAGTCACTTTGAAGGGAAATTCCATACCGTGGAATGGAATCTCACATGAGTTGCCAGTCCCATACTAACTGAGTTAGCCCGTGCATTGTTGGCATCAGCTCAGCCAAGTTGACTGGGTATCAGTGAGTCGACTCAGTTTCAGTCATGACTGAGTCCTACATTGAGATTTAGATTTTGGCAGTAACCGTGCACGATCTCCAACAAATTTTGTTGATGCATCACCTCACATTCTCCAGGCTAATTACGTATTCTATCTCCTTTATGATAGGGCAGATGACATTGGGGAACAATTGTTGTACAAGTTGAAACTAATCTAGTGCTAACTTATAAGGTGTCCTGGAAAGTACTTACAAAGAGAGACCACTCCGTATTCATTCTCCTATTTCTACACTGCATAGATCTTAAGCTGAAGGACATTGACAAGTTAAAAGTCCGTGAAAGAAGTTGTTGAGAAGAAAACGATGATTGCTTGCTTTATATGTATCCATTCCTTTGTTATTTGCTTCATGAGAAACATACAAAAAATAGGTTTTCCTCGCCATGCATTGCCCTATTGACTAACCACTACTTGGATCTTGAAAGCCTATATTAAGAAGGGAAAAATGATCACATTCTTTATGTATTTCCCTTTGTGGTTAACTTGGGGAGGGAGCATACTAGATATCTCGTCAGAGCTGATGCAGGAATGGATTAGCTAGTATGATAAGTCTCCTCATCCCAACTCGAAGGAAGAAGCTGCTCTCGATGAGCTATAAGATTGAATCCGAACATAGAAGTGGATATCGGACTCCAATCTGCCTGCCTTACCCGAGAAAAAATTGTTTGCCTCCGGTCAGTATCGAAAAACCAGACCGGAGGTCTTCTCTCTTGCTCTCTAGATAGGGAGTCACTTGATCGTGCAGTTCCAACTCTTGTGTCACCCAAAAGCCAGTGTATGCTCTGCCAACATCTGAGGATGGAACTAAATTAAGTGGGACAATTTTAGAGGCAACATAGCCCAAGAAATCCCCTGAAATCATACTTGATTTATCTGATGAAAGCAATGATTCAATCAAAGAATACAGCTGCTAGTCAAAGCCCCCAAGCTTCTATAGATGATGATGAGAGGTTGCACATGAGATTTGTTTACCAGGCTTTATATGCAAAAGATTTGTTAAAAAAACTGTGTACATATACTGTCAAAAAGTCTAAATTCAAAAATTATGAAACTGCAATTCAGGAAATTTTTTGTAAAATTTGGAAAACATAGGAATGTCCAAAAGATCAGGAAAAAACATTATACTTAAAAAGTCAAAATGATTATTATCATTTGAAGAAAATTGTAAACGAAAAGGTCATGATTAGTTTGTGAATATCTCATCATATTGAGAAGGTCTTGACCTTTTCAATGTCAAAAATTTGATTGCAAAAGGAGTATTTAAAGAATAAAAAGTTTGAGAGTTGTTGAAAAAATCAACAATTTGACTTTATATTTAAAGTTAAGGTTTATGAAGGCCTTCAAAGAATTTTGAGAAGCCAAGAAAGCCGGTCCCATCAGAATTTACATATGTGCTTAACTATTTGTTAATTGTTTCTATACCACATTATGCTGTCATCTTGTAAGGTTAAAACTGTATTTTCAAATTGCGTAGTACTTACATGGTACTTACTAGGCTGCTGTTAATTTTGAGTCTGCATTCTCTCGGAAAGTTATCCAGTGAGATAATATTTAAGCAGCTAAATCCAGGTATTTGTTGTAAGGATTGAATTTTCGGTCTTACCATATCATAATATGACACTTCGGATGAATGGCCAGTTCAATCTGATTCTGATGGTGAAAAGAAAGAGGCATTATTTGTAGTTCACACTGATGGGTAATGCTGTGATTTGTAAATGTATTATAAAACAAAAAGAAATTTTTTTAGACTGTGAACTGGACTAATTATTTGAAAGCTAAAGTTGTGCGCACATAGTTTTATTTCTCAGTGTGAAATTTTATGGGTCATAGATGGTGTCATGATTGCTGCATGGAAAATGAATGGTCGGAGTTGTACTAAGTTCCTTACGTAAATATATGATTTCTTAGGATAAATGGAATTGTCTGGCGAAGATGTATCTCCCTTCCCATTGTTTCACACACTTAGGTTTGGGCCAATATCAATCAGTTTGATAATCAGGGATCATAGGGACAGTTCTAATTATGGATTATATTTTCTTTGTTCACTGTAAAATACTAAAAGTCATTATAAGAGAAATGAATAGAAAAATATATTGAATCGTCCTGTTAGTTCACTTTAAATGGTCCTGGTTTAATGAATTTTATCTCTATCATCACAAGTTTCATGTTGTTGATTGGCAACATTATTATGACTATCGATGCTCAATTATTATTAAGGTAATCCTACTACTTTTGTGAGCAAGTTGTGTATTGTGTGTTTCGAATGCCAGCATTTTAAAACCGTAATATCTGTTAAATTAAATTATTAAAAATCAGGCAAAAAAGGTTATACTTTTTTTGCGGTTGCGAGTTATATCGTTCTGAGTATAGTCTTGATATTGGAGCTTAACTATATTCGGTTTTAAACATGGGTTGAAAAGTCATTCTGATAATGTGGGATTGCGGTCAGTTGGTCACAGTCCGGTTAGGAGTCACATTGTTGTGATTACTGTCTGTTCTTAACCACCAAAGTGAGACTAAACACTGCCTTGCTCTTTCTTCCATATTGTGTAGAATCACTAAGGTGCTGTGTTATACTTTTTCAGTTCTGATTTTTATAGTGGGATTGACAATTCTGCATCTACTTCCCCATACCCTTTCATTGCCAAACAAACACATTATATCTTGTGTTTCATAATTAATTGAGTGACATGTTACAGGCTGGCTATTCAGAGGCTTGAGATTGCGAAAAATGACTTGCGCAATAGAATTGATAAAGAGGTAACTCTGAAATGTTTCTTTGAACTCGTATGCATGCTAGACTACGGATTAGGAGAAATGAAATGAACCTGAAAAATACAATTTTTTGTGTCAGGCTAAGGGGAATGCCATTTTACAAGCAAGTTTGGAGAGAAGAAAACAAGCTTTGCACGAACGTCGCATGGCACTTGAACAAGATGTATTCATTACTTTATGATATTGAAAGTTTAATTATTTCACTGTTATCTGTTTTATAGTAAACCCTCTATTATGTCATCTCAAACTAAGACGATTTGGCTTGACATGTTTAAAGCAATGATTTCAAAATGCAATTTGTTTGAGCTTTCTATCTTCATTAACAGCAAAATATCTCAATATAAATACATACTCTCAATGTGATCGGTGCAAATCCTTCTATTAGTGAGGACTTTCTGGCCCTCATACTTCATAGTAAGAATTAATGACAAGCATTTATTGCTTAATTTATTTAAATAAAATACATTACATTTCTTATTGTTGATAGACCTTTAATCATGGCGGATGCTATTAAGAAGATTTTGAATTCAAATCTTTTGTTGGTTGGACAGCTGGATCCTCCAACTTGTGATTTTGACTGAATCTACAAATCCTTGGAAGGTTTTCTCGTCTGGTCATCTTTCCTCGTGCCATTTTTGTATTTTTCTAAAATTAGTCTAATATATATAACTTAATTTGAAGGAATTAGGGTTAGGATTAGGTAGGAAAGAGAAGAAGAAGAAGAAAAGAGGAAGAAGAAGAGAAAGAATTAGGGTTGAGTTGCTTAGATTACCACACTCCCCAATGCATTAATAGGTTATGTACTATTTACAATATATCTCAGATATCATGAATACAGAAACATGTAAACTGGAGTAAGTTGTGTACTTACTCCATACTCCCCCTATTACTAGATGCACACACACATATATAACTAATTATATTATCAAGAACATTAGAACGAATGTTAGCATATTCGGGGTTAACCCCTCGCAACAAGTCAGGTACACCCTTTTATGTTCATCCTCTTCACAATTTTTTTTTGAACATGTCATGCACACTTGAACCTCAAATTGCAAGAGATCTTCCCAAAGACTATGCATTAAGTGTAGTAAGTGTTAATGGACCTCTCACCCTGACGAAGTGCACTAATTCTGTCAATTAGTTGGAACTTCTTTGCTAAGTTCTTTTTTTGAGAGAAGGCATCCCGCAAGGAATTCCACAACTCATTTACGTTCTTTGCCTTGAAGAAAGATTTACTGATAGAAGGCAACATAGAGTGATGTATGTTGGAGATATTATTTCTATTGTATGGGTGTATAGTAAGTAGCTTTGGGTGTGTGTGTGTAGTTAAGTGAATTTTAGGTTGTACAATTCACTTAACTTGGAAACCATGTAATACGTGAACATGCTAAGATGATATAAATATTATTTTGCATTGGGATTTGAGTCATTAATTTAACCCTGTTTCTCTCTCTCTCTCTCTCTTCCTCTTCCTCCTACTTAACCCTAATACTAATTCACATGGTATCAGAGCCAACTTGACCAGCACATTGATGTCAGCACTCACTTGCTGACATCAGCAGTTGCTGGCGACTGCCGAAATCCTCCCAAATTCGAGGGCTTGGATCGGAATTAGCTATCCATCATTTCTCTCTCTTAGAGTTGTCAGTTTTGAGGCTCACAGACCAGAGTTTTTGGTCATCTTCTTCCTTGAGCTAAAGGGACCGCGTCAAGTTGCAGAAACCCTAAAGCTCTTCACAGCCACTTAAAACATCTCCAATCTGCCATGTAAAGCATCAGAATCTCCAAGATTTACATTTCGATGCTTCCGAAGGCCTTGTCGTGAACCTGATCGATGCATATGTCGCCGGTAACCTCCCAAACTCGTCGGAATCCTCTCGAAATTGCCGGAAAGCTCCCAAAGTTGTTCAAAATGATGAGTGTCTTGCTACCCTTTTAAATTTCTGAGATTTAAAATCGAATTCAATACGCGTTGTTTCAATTTTTTTTAATTTTTTTGTTGATTGGTTCTCGGCATGTTGAAGATGATGTGTTTGGTTGAGACTATGCACCCACCCTATTTGCTGTTTTGTGTTGGTTTGGCTGTGTGTTATGGCTTAATGATGGTGATTCAGGGTTGTATAATGGCGGTTAGTCGATTGGTTGTGATTAATCAATAGGCATTCTCCCTGCTTGGAAGTTGGGCCTTCTACTTTTTGAATTGTTTTGATCTCAGTATTTCTTAATTATGAACGAGAATAAATCCGGGATCGTTGGTGGGTGAGATATTTCTCATAACTCACAAGTTATTACGAAGAAATTGAATGAGGCCAATTATCTTTCGTGGTCATGGTCTATTACTGTGTACTTAGGGATGAAGAAAAAATTGGGTTACATTTACGGGACTATCCCCAAACCCAAAGAAGATGACCCTAAGTATGTTGATTGGGAAAGTGACAATCTAACTGTCATGACATGGCTGCTACACTCAATGCAACCAGACATTAGTGATTTTTTTATGTATGTCAGTGATACTAAACAATTATGGGAGGCTGTGAGGGATGCGTTCTCGTAGAAACAAAACCTCGCAAAAATGTTTCAAATTAGTGACAAAATTAACACTATGAAGCAAGGTGTAAGACGGTTGGAGGGTATTACACTCAAATGGTGAGTTTGTGGGATGAACTAACCTAGTATCAAGAAGAAAAACTATGCAGCTCGTGTGTCAGCAAGGCTAGTAAACATACTGAAAGGAGGAGAGTGTTTGACTTTCTAAAAGGGGTTAGACCTGAATATGAAAATGTTAAATCAAACATTTTAGGAAGAGAGGAGTGTCCTCCACTTGGAACCGTGTATGCCCTCCTTTAGCATGAGGAGAGCAGACAACAATTTATGCAGATTCCTGGTAGTGATATATCTGAGAGATCTGCCCTAACATCCTTCACTTCTTTTAGTCGTTGTGGAGGCAAATATGGTGGTAGAGGTGGAGGTTGTGGGGGCCTCTCACGTGAAGAAATAAAGAAATTATTGTGTTCTCATTGTGCAAAAAGGGTCATACTAGATAAAGATGTTGGAAATTACATGAGAAACTGAAATTCCTTCCAGGCCATGCTTTCCAGTCCTCCACTGAGGAAACTTCTAATCCAGTTGGTGGTCAGAGTATCCCTACTGCTTCAGCTCCTCATCCATATGATTTTCAGAGCTTACAGAGAGAGCTTCAGGATCTCTAGGGCTGCCTTCAGCACATGATTGTAATACAGGGACAAACATCTTCTTCCTACATAGCTGAGTTAGGTACCTATGGGTCTGCACATGTGCCCTCATCCTCTCAGTCCCCATGGATCATCGATTCTAGGGCTACAGATCACGTTTGGTATGACAGATTTATTTTCATGTGTCTAGTCTTTCTGATTCTATTCATATTTGTATTGCTGATGGATTCCTTGTTCCTGTAAAGGGAAAATGGAGTGTTCAATTAGGCGCCTTGTCTCTTGACTCTACTCTTTTGATTCCTAACATGCCTATGAATCTATTATCAGTCAGTAAAATTACCAATTCCTTACATTGTAGTGTGACATTCTTTCCGTCATTTTTTGTTTTCCAGGACCTGAAATCGGGGAAGATCCTTGGTCATGGTACTGAAGAGAATGGACTCTACATCTTTCAAAATTTACGTGGTGCATCTCCTCCTGCAGCTATGGTGGTTTCTGTTGATGAAGCTAGATTGTGGCACTCCCGCTGTGGCCATCCTTATATTAGTCGTTTGAAACTTTTATTTCTAGAAATATTTCATGGATTTGATAGCAGTTTGTTTAATTGTGAGACTTGTTAGTTCTCTAAACATGTTCGCAATTTTTATTCATTGAGTGGTAGTAAATGCGCTATTCCTTTTGAAGTTATTCACTCTGATGTGTGGGGGCCTTCCCCTATTACTTCTTTGAATGGTTATCATTATTCTGTTACTTTTAATGATGACTGTACTAGACTCACTATGCTCTTTCTTATGCGCACCAAAGATGAAGTTGTCTCTATTTTTCCTATGTTTTACAGACTAGTTAGCACACAATTTCATGGGTATGTTAAAGTTCTTCGATCGGATAATGGTAGGGAATATTCCTCTCACGTTCTCCAATCATATCTTCACTCTCATGGAATCATGTGACAAACTACTTGTTCTTATACCCCTCAACAGAATGGGATTGCTGAGAGGAAAAATAGGCATCTTCTTGTGGTAGCTCGATCTCTGTTGTTTGATATAAAGGTTCCTAAACATCTCTGGGGTGAAGTTGTCCTCACCGCTGCCTACCTCATCAATCAAATGCCTACACATATTCTGGAAGGCCTTTCTCCCTTCTAACTTGTGTTTCGTCATCAACCTCTGTTCTTGGTGCCACCACGTATCTTTGGTTCCTTGTGTTTCACACATATCCCTAATATTCAGCGAAGTAAACTTGATCCCAAGGCTACCAAGTGTATTTTTATTGAGTATCCATCTTTTCAGAAAAGATACAAGTGCTTTAACCCTCTCACTCGTGTGATAGTCACCATGGATGTTACATTCTTTAAGGGTACTCCTTTTTTCAGTCCCCCAAGTCCTCTTTAGGGAGAGAAACAATTTAAAAATGAAGAGCACTCTAAGATGTTTAGAGCTTTACCTATGGGGGATGGTGAAAATTGTGAAGAAGTGGATGATGAAGCTGTTGAGTCACAGAAAAGCGACTAATCCACCTTTGATAATATGGAAAGGGAAAGATGTATGGGTGAAAGAACAAGAAAAGCGTCATTGAAGCCACTGCGCAAGAGGATGTTGATGAGTCACCTTCTTAGAATACCGACTAGTATCCCTTACCCGAAGAGGGTCCTCTTGTTTCTGATCTTCATCTATCCATTGCCCACAAAAAACTTGCTAGATCGTGTACTCGTCATCCCATCAGTAAGTATGTGCCATATCACAATCTCTTATCATCTCATTATGGTTTTATTTGTTCTCTTGATTCTATCACCCTTTCTTCTATTGTTTCTGATGCCTTATTGTAGCCAGAATGGAAAGATGCTATGATTCAGGAGATGAATGCTCTGGAACAGAATCAAACTTGGGAAATTGTTGAACTCCTAGAAGGAAAGAGAGTTGTTGGTTGCAAATGGGTGTGTACAGTTAAGTATAGACCTGATGGTACTGTTGAAAGAATAAAGCAAGACTTGTAGCAAAGGGGTACACTCAAACACAAGGAGTTGATTATCAGGACCCCTTTGCACCTGTAGCCAAGTCCAACACAATTAGGGTATTGTTATCTCTGGCTGCCCACAAAGACTGGCCACTCTCTCAACTTGATGTGAAGAATGCATTCCTTAATGGTGATTTCAAGGAAGAAGTTTACATGGACCTTCCTCTTGGATTTGTAAATGAAGGGGAGAAGGGAAAAGTGTGTAGATTGAAGAAATCTATCTATGGATTAAAACAATCCCCAATGACCTGGTTTCAAAAATTTAGTGATGCTATTATGAGATTCGGGTACCGAAGAAGTCACTATGATTATACTCTATTTGTAAAAAAGGGAATCAAGATGACTGCCATACTGTCAATGTTGATGATATCATCATTACTGGTGATGATAGTCATGAGATTCTTAAACTGAAGGAGTATTTGAGCAGAGTGTTCGAAATTAAAGACTTGGGAAGCTTGAAATATTTCCTTGGCATTGAAGTGGCGAAATCTAAGAAGGGCATCTCATTATCCCATCGGAAGTATACCATAGACCTCCTTCATGATACGGAGATTTTGGGGTGTAGGTCTGCTGTGACACCTATTGAACAAAATCACCGATTAAATGGTGAAGAAGGTGATCGTCTCAAGGATCCATGTACCTATCAGAGATTAGTTAGTAAACTGATTTATCTAAGCGTGACCCGTCCGGACATTGCTTATGCAGTAAGCGTGGTGAGTCAATATATGCATTCACCAAGGACAGTACATTTGGAGGTTGTTCACAGGATCCTGAGGTATTTGAAAGGAAGTCCTGACAAATGACTTCTCTATAAAAATCGTGGTCATTTGGATGTAGAGATATTTATTGATGCCGATTGGGCCGGGTCTCTGGATAATAGGAGATCAACTACTAGATATTGCACCTTCTTGGGGGGTAATTTGGTCACATGAAAATCGAAGAAGTAATATATAGTATCAAACTCTAGTGCCTAGGGGGAGTAGCGCGCCATGTCCTAAGGTGCGAGAAGATATGTGACTTAAATTCATCTTGTCAGGTTTGGGAGTTGTTGTATCCTCCCCAATTATCTTGTATGGTGATAATGAAGCTGCCCATCATATTGCATAGAATCTTGTCTTTCATGAAAGAACAAAACACATTGAGGTGGGCTGTCACTATATTTGCGAGAAGGTCGAGCCCAAAGAAATTAGTATTCCTCAAGTTAGAACTGAGGATCAACTTGCCGACATCTTGACTAAAGGTGTTGGTTGCAAGAGAGTTTATGACATCTTCTTTAATTTGGGTATGATCGACATCTATACTCCAATTTGAGGGGGAGTGTTGGAGATGTTATTTCTATTGTATGGGTGTGTAGTAACTTTGAGTGTGTCTAGTTAAGTGAAATTTAGGTTGTACAATTCACTTAACTCGGGAACCATGTAATACGTGAACATGCTAAGATGGTATAAATAGTATTTTGCATTGGGATTTGAGTCATATTGACTCAACCCTATTTTCTTTCTTTCTCTCTCTCTTCCTCTTCCTCCTACCTAACCCTAATACTAACTCACAATGTAGCCACATCATAACTGTAAGGTCCGAACTCTTCCAATCCTCATACCCTTTATCAGTCTCTGCAGGTGCGGGTATGGTTCCCAAAACAAAACCATAATTTCTCTTAGCTCCAAGAAACAAAGCGGCTAACTGAGACCCCTCGAGATAATTAGTACCATCAAATTTAACAATGGTGATTTTTAGGGTGTCTGAACTATCTCTACCATAATTGTGGGCACCTTTAGAATCTTTATTATCCACTAATGAGGCTAAACAACCAATATGGGGTTGCAGAAACAAAATCTGGGCACATTAATGGGTCCCTTTCAAAGTTCTACAACTTTAAGATAGCTCCACAGCTGCAAATTTAAATTCTGTTCACACTACTGGGTTCCACAACTCGTGAAGAAACAGTAAGAACTAGTAGGCTGCAAATATCAAATTTGAAAATGGGTTACAGAACCCAAATTAAGGTTCAATGATCAATCAGTGATCCCACAACCACCCTCTCCACCAATGGGAGAAAAGTCCACTTCAAAAGTCACATGAACCATAACAAGTTTCACCAAAACATCCATGCCGGAAAGTAAAGGAGTCATCAATGATCAACAAAAAATAACCCAATCGGAACGAGGAACCCTAAACAGTCACAAGAGAAATAGTTATCTTACAAATTTAAAGCCAAATATGAGTAATACTGATTTTTCCGGCAGGTTCCAGACAATTTTGGCAAGGCTGTGTTGATTTCCGGTGATCTTCATAACCCAACAGATCTGACTCGCATCAAATCTTCATATATGTGACTGAGATTCACATCTTGAGCACCAAGCTACTCTGGAAGAGATCTCTGAGGCTCAAACTCCGGTTCCTGGCGCTGCCTGGTTCACCCTGAACCAGTCAACACTGTGGAGGAGAAGACCCCCACAAAGGGAAAAAGAAGGGTCTCTAGGGGTCTGCTGCTAGTGCTGTCGAAGGGAGAAACACTACCCTTGAAAACCCGATGTGATTGGTGTCCTTTTCGGCTCGGTCTGTCAGAGCTCTGGTGCTGATGCTGACGCCAGCTGAAACTTCAGTAATCACGCCGAAAATGACGTCATTGTTCGAATGGTATCAGATAGCCCGCTTTGATACCAAGTGAATTTGAAGAAATTGGGGTTAGGGTTTGATAGGAAGAGAAGAAGAAAGGAAGAAGAAGAAGAGAGAGAATGAGAGTTGAATTGCATAGATTAGCACAGTCCTCAATGCATTAATAGGTTATATACGATTTGCAATATATGACGGGTATCATAAATATGGAAACACGTAAACGGGAGTAAGTTGTATACTTCATAAACACCCACTATTACTAGATCCACTCATACATATATGACTAATTACATTACCAACAATATATATATATATATATATATATATATATATATACGTTAAGGGGTGGCTGCATTAGAGATGTAGCGTTTGAATGCTACACTCGAGGTATGGCTGCATTAAATGCAGCTGCAGTTTGAACATTTAATAAAATAAGCAGCAAGCTTGCTTTTGCCGGGCTCAGGCTCTATGCCTAGCCCATTGGGCTGGGCTGGCCTGAATATAAAACTGGCAGAGTTCTGGTCAGGTTTTAGACCCATAACAATTGGATCATTTTAGGCCTGGCCCGGTCCGTGTCATTGCCACCCTGTCAGCAGGATGCCTTTGTTCGTTCTGCTGGCAGAACGGATATGCACCATCAATCTCCAAGTTGCTAACGCTTCTGTTTGCTTATGGCACTGAACTTCAAACATGTAAGTAAACTTCACCACATTGTTCACTTCTTCTCCCTAATCATTTTCCATTTCTTTATAATTTTTCTTTTTCTGTAGTAGGAAATTATGAAGTTAGTCAATATTAGGTAGCATATATGTAACATCACTTGATGGAAAATTATTAGTGAATAATGTTTGCTGATTTTTTAGAGGCTGCATTTGGCACATTTCTTTTTTATTTCTTTGTTCGTAATTATATTGTAAAGTTGACATAAAATTCATCCACTCTGATAATACTATTACTTCTAAAATATGAACTTTTCATTCTAATTGGCTGTTATAGGTTTCTAGACTGCAAGAACAGCTGCAAGCCGAAAGAGATCTTAGAGCTGCACTGGAGGTTGGCCTAAGCATGTCTTCAGGACAGTTTTCTAGCTCACGTAGTATGGATTCGAAGGTTTGTAATGCTATCTTAGAATTTTATTGTTCAGTTTTAAAATACTCAAATCTGATGATGCCTCATCAATTCTGCTAAAGACAAGGGCTGAGCTTGAGGAGATTGCACTTGCCGAAGCAGATGTGGCAAGGTTGAAGCAAAAAGTTGCAGAACTCCACCTTCAACTTAATCAACAGCGCCAAAATCACTACGGTTCTCTTTCAGATGCTTGTGATCGATATCAGCAGAACCAACATCTTCATTCACAACAGTGAGACTCCATGTCCCCATTTGTTTCCTCTGTTTGTGGAATCCCAGTTTGCTTTAAAATTTTGTTATATCACAACTATACTATTTATTTTGTTTTAATTCTTCACTTATTTCTTTGACTCCCAAATCCTCCCACTTACTCATAGGGTACCTGCACTGAAACAACTTTAACACAGGTGCAGTTAGGTGTTTAGGTGGATGTGGCTCATTTTCTACTGAATATTCGATTACTGTTTAACTTTATTTCTACACATGCCTAATAATATGGACACACATAGGGGATCAATTAGAAAGTTTCAAAGCATGAATTGGATTGCACCATACAAATGAAAGAGTATACAGTGGTGATGTATTTGATGAATCAAATACGATGGTCTGATAACAAACCATTCTAATTAGTTGATAATATTCGTTTTAGTTGATAATTTGTGAAGTATGTGAATTTCATCATACTTAAATTATTTATTTATTTGGGCACATTCCCAATAGGATGATACTCATATGCACCCAAGTCCTTAATTTTTATGCTAGTTTACTTGGGCACTTACCAAATCTATGGACGCATCCATTTTAATTGTTTGCTCACTTCACCATCATTAAAAATGTAGAAATACATTGCAGGCACTTGGCTTCCACTCGCAAGATGACAGATGTATTGCTTGAATTTCTTACAAACTGCTTACATCATAGAAGTGAAGCTTTTTGTAAATTTAGTGGAAACTTATAAAAGAACAAGTTAGGAAACTTAGACTTTAAGTCTTGATTTAATCAAGTAGGTACACAAATTTCTCATTGACGTCTGTATAAAAGTGTATACTACTCATGCAATTTTTTTTTCCTTTTTATTATTTATTTATTGGAAGCTATGAAAAATTACAAGTGCCTGAGTGGGGCAAACCTGCTGCCCACTCGATATATCAGCCCAAGTGCAAAAGAAATACAGAACGATAACAATCGGACCCTTTCCCACCAAGTAATCCATCTGAGCACACTCGGATGCTTGTGAAGCCATCTTCGCTGAGGTTGCTTTGCGATGTTTGTGAGGCAATATTAACTCCAATGAAAGGAGACTTTTGTCAATTTATTTACATTTTATAACATGCTTCCAAGGATGTGGGTCTGCATGACGAAGTTGTTTAATGTTGTTCCTGACGTTACCCTCCATGGCAATCTTTTTGGATTAATTTTGGTTAAAAGGGGGATGCTTAACCATAATGCTTATACCTCTGTGTTCGATGCACTTGCCTCTTCAATGAATCCTGAATAAGAATGAGATTCATCATCATTGTCGTCATAGAAAGCACTGCCCATTTGTTCGAGCATGAGATGCTGCTGCTTCGATTGAAATTGAGCTTCTGCCATTATGCTCATCTTTCTCCAAATGTCTATTGTATCATCTCCAAAAACAGCAATGAGAAGCTCTTCTTTAATTTGGGACAACTCCGTAGAACGAGGTAAGAGTATATTGAAGCTTTTAAATGTTTCAAGATATGTAAAGAATACCCAAATTGTCGTAGTCCGAGAACATGGAATGGAAAGATGCTAACTCTTCAGTACCATTTCCAGAAAATGAGACCAAGTTCTCTAAGTGTAAGGGCAGGAAAAAGAAAGGTGCTACATCTTCAATAGGGTTTAAACTAAGAACAGGTACTTTCATTTTTATAGCCCAAAAATAAATATTCGTGAAATATACCAGTAGGGACCGACTCTCCTGACTGTTGTTTAAACACCAAAATGGTGTTTAAACGATCTTACACCATTTATTGGTTTATGATCTTGGAAATCCATACCGTGAAAGTGATATATCATCAATGGAAGGGCTATGGGTCCAAAAATCACACTTTTTGGGAGATTCGAACCATCCGATCTGTGCACTCTAATACCAATGGTTCTTAATTTTGATGGCTTATATTAAAGTTCACCGATCGGATGTTTGACATCCACTTAGAAGCATGACCCTTTGGCTAGGGAATGTTCCAACTACAGATTGCCACTTGAGTGACTTTCAAATGTACGATGTCATTCACTATTAGTGACACATTAATTCATTATCACGCTTAGTGTCTCATGATTACCAATTCATAAGTTACAGTCATCCAAAAGTTACAGTAGGGATGTTTGATTGATTCTTTAACTCAATGAATCCCGAATAAGAGAAACTCATCATTATTGTCGTCGTAGAAAGCACTACCAATCTTGGTTGAGCATGAGATGCCGCGTGTTCCACTAAAATGGAGTTTCAGCGATTATGCTTGATTTTCTCCAAATGTCTAGTTTCTCATCTCCAAAGTCAGCTATGAGAGTGCTTGTTTTTAGCTTGGAACAACTCCTAGAATGGGATAAGATATGTTTTAACTTTTTAAATGTTTTAGGATTTGTAAAGAAAACCCAAATTGTCTTAGTCTGAAAACATGAGGTGGAAAGATGCTACATCTTCAGTAGGGTTTTTGACAAAATGAGACCAAGTGTTCTCAGTGTAAGGACATGATATTGGAAGGTGCAACATCTTCAGTAGTCTTCCCACACGCGCGCGCGCACACACACACAGGTTTAAGCTAAGTAAAGGTACATTCATTTTTATACCCCAAAAATAAATACTTGTTAGTGCTTCATATCGATATCAACCAATACTTGGTATCCCCTATACGTACTGTAGAGTTTTAGTTTTATAGTATTGAGTGTTGTATACTTTCAAACATAGAATATCATTCATTATTAGTGACTTTTAAATGTAGTATATCATTGGTTGTTAGTGACACATCGATTCATTATCATGCTCAATCTCTACTAGTTCCAATCATCCAAAAGTTGCAATAGAGACGTTTGATTGAATCATTGACTCATTCACTCAACCGTGTGCTATTATTCAATGCATAATTCGTTTCTGTATGATAAATGTATTATTTGACTTCCGAAGGTGAACAAGAAATCATAGTTTGTGTACATAGTGTTTCCACCTCATATTCATTCTCCTTTTATAGTAAAAATTTGATTCCTACAGGAAGAATTTTCAACAAGATTTTGATCTGACCCTTGCGTTCTGTAATCATGAAAGGAAACAAAGGAGTGAGGTATGTCTCTTAAATTCTGTTTCGTAATGCTTGTTTGAGTTTACTTTTACATCACAGTCAGTGTTGTGAAAATTGGATGGGATCTTATGATCATGGTATCAAAATTCGGCCGATACAAATACGTATTGGTGATACATATCGGTTTCATTGAGAGCTGATATAGATACTAGTATCGGGGTGGTACCAGTGTTGTTATCTGGCCATTAGGCCGATACCGGTCAGTATCGGCCGATACTTACCGTTACACTTTTAGCTTTAATTTTTTTTTAAAAACTTAAAATAAAAATAAAAATTGATCAATTCAATGTCGGCAACACCGTATCCATATCGGCCGATACGTATTGGTCCAAGATGGACCGATACCCAATACCAATACTGAGACCTTGCTTATGATCATTAGGGGGTTTGAAATTGAATTGAATCAATTTGAATCAGCTCATAAATAGATGAATTGTAAAACTTTACAGATTTCAGAGTATTAACAAAATATCGATGGTATTAAATAACTCGAAGAATAATAGATGACCAAATCTTTTATTATCTATCATACCAGACTATTGCACTCACAACTTATTAAACATTAACATATATATAATCTTTTATTATCTATCATACCAGACTATTTCACTCACAACTTATTAAACATTAGCATATATACTTTGCAAAAAGTATGTTCAATTCCTAATTTAACGATGTCAAATATACCAAATATCAAAGTCTCTTACAAGTTACAACCAAAACAAGTTCAACTTCCAACTTAATTATTCCTAAAGTCTAAAGGGACGCAAGCACAGTATTGTGCAACTCAAGAGTTCCTCTTAGATTGGAGGTACATATTATAAGACAGCGGTTATACTTTCCCTATTATATGGCATGGATTGTTGGGCTTCCAAAAAAGTGACAAGAACATAGAGTACATGTGGCCAAGATGCTCATTGTGAGATAGATGTGGAGTAACAAGAATAGATCAAATTTGGAATGCTTACACAGAAGAAACTTGGGAGTAGTGCCTATAGAGGAATTTTTTTTTTCTCGAGTTGGTTTGGACATGCTCATTGGATGCCAAAAGAGACCTTGTATGAAGGGTTCAGATGCTACAAGTAGAAGAAACTAGGAGAAGAGGAAGATGAGTGGAGACTTGGAGGGAAGCACGGAGAAGGGACATGAAGGATTGCAAAGTTACAGAGAGCTTAGTGCTAATAAACAACGAGCGGAGAAATAAAACTCGCAAAGCATCCCCAAATAGATGGGATATGAATGTTATTATGATGATTATAATCAGTAAATTAACGAAAACAAATGAAAACACAACAAAAAATCTAAGCATGAACATTTAAATGATATATGCTTGAAAACTCTGAAATTGCTGAAAATTTTACAAGCCAAATATTTCCAACCTATTCATTTCTAAATCACATAGGCCTTTTCAATTCAAATTAAAAATTAAATATAAAAACGATTTATAATGTCACCTGTAAATGTAAATTGACGCTTACAATTCACTTGAGTCATGCCATTTTTATTTATATTGCACGATCCAAATCGTTGATCTATAGGATTCAAGTTCTTTTACTATTTTACTCAAAAATCAAATCCTGATATCTGCATTTCAATTTGAACCATATGACTCAATTGCACGATTCAAATCATTCTAAAAATATTGATTCAAATACTTCAAAACTTTTGTTAGGTTTTTAGTTCCCCAATAATTAAGAAGCATTCAAGCTACGAGAATTGCATAAACCCTCAAGTTTAAAAATGTCCTTAAGTCTACCACATGTATAAATTACATTATTCAACCAATAACTACCCTATGTTGGTGCTCCAACGGGTGACCATTCTACTTCCAGGTATTTTACCCTTCTTGGAGGCAATCTTGTAATGTGGAAAAGTAAGAAACAAGATATTGTTTCTCGCTCTAGTGCAAACCAGAGTATAGGGTAATGGTTCATGGTACATGAGAAGTCTTATGGCTACGATCATTCTTTAAAGAGTTGGAATTACCTACCACCATCCGTACTTTCCTACACTGTTAATAATCAGATGGTCAATGGTATTACAGTTGATTCTTTTCTTCGTGAAAGAACAAAATACATTAAAGGTGATAATTTTTTTCACGAAAAACTTCAAGTTGGTATAATTTGTACACAGAAAGTATCTTATTCTGACCAGCTCACTATGTCTTCACAAGGCCATTGGGCCTTCTACTCTTTACGAGGTACTGGTCAAGCTGGGCATAATCGATATCTATGGATCAGCTTGAAGGGGAGTATTGGGATGTATGAATAAATATATTGGGTTTTACACATAATAAGGGTACTTTGGTCATCAATGCTTAACATAGAAGCTAGTAGGCAGTGTTATCTTGGCACTTCCTACTTTTTTGGATTTTTGCGCCCCGACACTTGGTGACACTTGGCACACGTGCCGATACTTGGTCGTACTTGTACACTCATCAAACGGCACGAAACTTCTAGACATGTATGAAAACACCATGATACCTTCAAAATGCTCATCATTGACAACGATAAAATGAACTTCGTTTAAAAAAATGTGTAAGAGTTTAGTAGCTACTAAATAAAAGGGTTTGGTCGTTGAAAACTTTATAATATAGTACATTATACTTTTATCTAGGTTCATGCCATATACTATGTATATTTTCATTACATATCTCATTGGCTCTTTTTTTTCTATATATGTTTTATTTATTTAATTTATTTTTCTTTTGGCCGTGCCGCCGTACTGGAATCTTTAAAAAATTGTGTGCCAAACATCTATTGGCACCGGTGCCCTGTGCCTAGGTAACACTGTAGTAGGGTCTCCCAAAACTCTAACCGTGCTACTTTAGTTAATCTCTCTCTCTCTCTCTCTCTCTCTCTCTCTTTCTCTCTCTCTATCTCCCACCTAGCCTAACCTTTATAACTCTAACATCAAACTTCTAACCCTAAGCCTAACCTCTTGGATAGCTCATTTCATTTCGTACAAAAATCTCAAAAGGCAAGCTCTAATGATGTGTAGGGTCGGTCATTAACATAGAAGGCAAGTTTTAAATGATTTGTGGTCATTAACGTAGAAATAACCCTTAGATTCTTGATGGTTTGAATACCCGAGATCAATCACATTCTTTTATTTGATCTCATAAGAAAATACCTTATAATCTACAGGACAACTTCTCTTAAATCCTGAAAAGTAATCCCAAGTGCTTCCTGTATGATAAGCATACGTAGGGGTAGGGTTCTTTAATAAGTATAACTCAATTTTTTGTCCCTAAGATTATTCTTATTTTATTCCAAATTAATAGATAAGTCCATGTCCTTCAACTTTATGCCCTATATCAACTTATATGGTAAAGCACTGTTCACATGCAGATATTTTCTTATGTGTATGCAATTAAATAACATCAATGCCTCCGGTACTTCTGAGAGATGGCTTTGGGATTCCTCATTATCTATTAATAAGAAAATTATATCAAATCTCCCTATTAATTAGATCTTCATCTACCTGCTAGCTTGCACTAGACTTGCATGTTCTTGTAGAACTGAGTAAGCCCCAGTCCCTATGTAAGCAAAATACTTGGAGCATAGTCAATCCTATACCTACTTATCCGCTTAAATGGTTCAAAAGTGGTTTAATACTTAATGTTTAGATGAAATTAACAAGAACTTAGTTTTCAAAACATTTTGGCTCAAACATGTGATAGTGCACAATAGGAAGTGATATAAGTTTGTAGAAAATTGTCGTATTCTTGATCGATTGAGGTCAACCAATCAATCAAGTAGGTTGCCACTGAATGTTTTCTAGGTAGTTAAATTTATCTGAATCAGCCGTCCTACTTCCGTGGTAGTTCATGTGACTTAGCTTTATCATTCATCTCTTTAAAACATGGTCACCAAGTTGGGAGTCAAAAATTATTTGGCGAGATCAAATATTTTTGAGTTGGTAAATTTTTGCAAAAGTTGAAAAAAATCGAAAATATAAACGAACAAAATTGGTTTTGAAAATTTTTTGGAAGGAAAAAATTCAGGAAAATTTGAAGATAAAATGGAAAGAGATATTACAAAAGTAAGAAACTTTTCACTTGTGCTTAGTTGGATATAAAATAAAAACCAAAATAGAAGTTTCAACTAGCAACTCTAGATTACAGCTTGTCAATATAATGAAGATCATGGTTACTAGTATCGTACGATACATGATTCGTATAGAAAACAATACGTATCAATGATGTATCCTTTTCTAAATGTATCAAACAATATAACGATATGATACACGATTCCAATATTTCATTTTCCAATTTTTAGATTTTTAGCATATTGTATCTTACAATACACAATATGATAATTTCATAAGACAATATACATCTAAGGCATCTTACGATACACAATATGATAATTTCAGAAAACATACGATACAATACATGATTTGACAACCTTGGTGAAGAGTGTTTGAGGACCTAAGAGTCAACAATGGGGCTGCTCAATTGTATAGTTGTAGGAGCAGGAGTCATTCCTATCGCTTGTACCTGTACTGCTTTATAGATATGATCACTTGTGACCACAAAAAGTACCCTATGGGACTTTTTCCCATCACAGTGATAGAAATAGGGACCACTACTACCTATGGTGTTGACCAACGGGCAAACCATATTAGTGCCTAAACTCAATTTTTTTGAAAATCCAAAACGACACAAGTCTCCTGCCCGACGTTGAGCTTTGAGATGACTTTTGCAGATTACAAATCCTGCAAGACGTACTCTCCCGACCTGTATGAGGCCTTCCGGCACAGGGCAGGCGTCATCCCCCATACATGGTTTTTTGACTTTGTGGAGACCCGTGTTTTTGGTAAACAGTCGTCCGGGCCTGGTCAATGTGACCCTCTTTGCCCCCCCTCTCTCGTCCCCCTTCCCCCGCCCTTTGTTCCGGTGATTCAGGCCTCTCCTACGCGGTCTTACATCAGTCTAAAGGTTACATCGTTAGTAGCGCCGGGGGCAGAGGAAGCGAAGCTCGCTTAATTTGTTAAGGTGCTCACCCAGATACCCTGGATCTAGCTGAAATACGCAGGTATTATAGATGCCAGATAATCATCTATCATGTCAATCTCTATGGAAGATCTCATACAGAATACTTTGGCACTCGTTCCTCCTCTCACGTCTTTCATACTTCATCCAAACTGTTAAGGGTCATCTATGTCCCTGCAAGTGACAAATCTGGCCTACCAAAATACACATAATTACACTTTTTAACTTAGCATAAATTTAATGATGGTATAAAGTCCTGGCTCTTATATACGTACATCCACTTATACTAACATAATGACAGGCCCAACCTCTAATATCAGGCATGAGATATTAAATTAATACTGGACATCTCATGCATAAATGTCTATATTAATCCTCACATGTATGAAAATATCCGTATAATAGAAAAAAGGAAAAAAAGGACACTACAAATTAGTGGAAGACGGCACAGAAACTTAGCACACTTACACTGCACAAATGTGCCGCTTGAAAATAAGAAGGTTCAAAAGATCTATGATTCTACAAACGTATTGTTTATGCAAATCTGACATTCATAATTCTTGCTGGCACTTATCTATGGTGTTTTCTAAATGCATATAGGTAACTTTTATTCGATAACACAGTTTATGGACATGAAATCATCTATGTTTCGCTAAATCTAGCCTACCAGTGTATACAAAATTACATTGTCTAAATGTAACATAAAATATAATAAGGGTATAAAATCCTGGTTCTTTTATGTGTACATCCACTTGTACAAAAACATTAACAATCACGACCTCTGATATCACGTATGAGATGTTAAAAATAAAGATCAATCTGATGCATAAATGCCTACAGAAATGTTCACAGGCATGAACATGAATATCCACATAATGGAAGGATAGTCCAAGTTATTGGAAGGCGTCACAGAACTCTTGCACACTTGCACTGCACAAATGTGTTGCTTAAAAATATGCATGTCCAAAAGATCCGACGATTCTACAATCTCATTTTCTATATGTGAATCTGATGCTCCTAGTTGTTGCTGGCAACTTATCTTGTGGTGTATATTCGTAAATTTTACTCGAAGCTCACAGATAATGGACATCTGAACTTATGATGGAAAAACATTAGGCCCATTTTCATGAATTGTCGTATGAAGGTTAACTGATGGTGGAAAGCCTTTGGTTAGGGTAGGTGCCCCAATCTCTAAATGTGGTTTTAAATCGATACAGGACATACCACCAGCAACAGATTGGAAGAGCATCAAGACACAAGTAGCAACATCTGCCCACAACAAGCAGCCTTCGCGGAAGCAATTTGCAGATCCAATAAGTTCGACTGATACAAAGAGTACTACAGAAGCATCTACTAGCCTTTCTGTGGATGAGCTTTCTGCAGCTAATTCTGCATTGCCTACTATATCCCGAGCAACAGAGGTAGGGGAGGCTGTCCTTAGGTAGTGCTGAAACTGATTTATAGTAAGGGCCCTCAATGGGTTGGGTCAACCCAATACCTGACCCATCCGACCCAGGTTTTTTCTCGGGTCAGGCACATAAACTTGACCCATAGGGTCGGGCTGGCTAAGGTCAAGCAGAAATTGTGTTAGGTCAGGTTGAACTGCTTAATATTATATATATAAATTCAAGAAAAATAGGGTATTTTAAACCGGCTCGGGCATATATCCTTGACTCATCAGGCTGATTCAGGTCAGGGTGCACTAACAGTTTGACTGTACCAATTGGCAGGCCATCATTTATAGCTGTAATGCTAATGTACATACATTGTAACAAGGGGTTTGCTCTTTGTATACAGGGGAGTGAATTTCAGAGGCAGCCATTGGCAGCATCTTCTGCATTGGTGGAATTAACAACACGGCTTGACTTCTTCAAGGAGCGCCGCTCCCAACTCATGGAACAGCTCCACAATCTCGACTCGTGTTACGGTGGCTCATCTTCACAAGGCTTAGTGTACAAAGAATCACCTCCGTGGACCAGCCCTAGATGAGACTGATCTGACTTGTGTCCCGTCCATTTGTATATTCTCGGCATGATCCACTTTTGTATCGACATCTTTTCCTTTCTTTTGCTTTTTTCTCTTTCTTTTCTTTTGGCTTTTTTTTTTGGGAATGTGATTTGAGCACTTGTAAGACTTTTTCCTGTCATTTCTGGTTGGTGTAAGCTTTGTATTCTTTTATCTGTATTTTGAAATGTAATTGATACGTGTTTTAGTGTTATTGCAAATTAATAAGTTTGTTGTCGCTGATAATAATTAATAAGTTGGTTGTCACTGATAATAATTAGTTATTTGTAATCAAATTTAATTCGTGGACCATAAATATACTCATTGATAGATTTTTAGGCTTGTAAACAACTTAAAAAGGATTAATATACTCATTTGTATATACTTTTTTTTTTGATAACCGTGGTGTCCGGGCCAGCTTATGCGCACCTCGACTAATCCACGGGGCCCTGGAGCTAACGACCGGGTAATACTCCAGTGGCCCTATGGGGACTCGAACTGACGACCTATGGGGAGCAAACCCACGGCCTTACCAACTGAGCTATCTCTGTGGGTTCATTTGTATATACTTAACTTAAAAAGGATTAATATACTCATTTGTATATACTCACAACTTGTGTGTGTGTGTGTAACCGTTTTTGGCCCATCCATGCCAGATTTAGGCGAGCTAGGCTTTTTCCATTAATATAATCTGGTTTGATCGATAGGGCCGGCCTGCCGAGTTTGGATCGTGTTTTGGTGAGCCTGATTATTTTTAGGGAGCCATTACTTGCACATGCTTTACAAGTGATTGCACCGAATTTAAAAGAAAGACCTATAAGTTTGACTACCTCTACTATGTGAAAACACTATCTACGCCGTTTGACTTGAAAGCCATAATTTAAAGATATCAATTGCAAAAGATTAGAAGAAAATATAATTTTCATCATTTGATTAAATGGAGTCAAAGGCTATTATATAATTCAATAGTTGACTATAATAGATCATGCGACAAGTATCGTGTTTTGCTCCAATTTTATGTACCAGAGATCTATTGATGATGAACTTCATATCAGACGGCTCATATTGCATTTTTACATGTCACATGTCCGTAAAATACTATTTCTTTCTTTAAATTTGGTGCAATCACTTGTAAAATCTGTGCAAGTAATGGCTCCCTTATTTTTACCGTAAGAAAATAATCTCAAACATGGCATGGATACAAAATGGAGCAAGGCTCGACATGGTGAATGCTTTTGGACCCGGCCTTTTTATTTGTGGCCAAAAAATGATCTGGACAAAAATTATTAGACATTAATTTAATTGTGTTATTGGGTTGGGTCCATCCATTACCTGACCCCATTCCGACCCAATTTTTTTAACAAGGCTGGGTTCATAAATATGATCAGTTGGTCAGGTCAAGGCATGAACCATCCTACCCAACCTAAAGAGTCCGGTTAGTAGGGGTTTCAACAGGTTAGGGTTGAGACTGACCCGGCCCAGATTGTCTCACAATGGGCCAGGTATGAGCTATGGTAGATAGGCCTGATGCATAAATGGGCAGGCCCATCTCAGCCGGATTAGTAAGTTGGGTCAGGTATGGGCTAGTCTAACAAGCCCGATTAAAAATATGCTTGTTTAAAGCTTGACCGGAACTTGGCTCAACTTCATCAAATGAGTTAATTTACACATAAATTGACAAGGCGCCCACGGCTTGGCCTGGCCATCCACGAGATCGGCCTGTTATGGGCTACAATAAGGTAACCCCAATTCATAAATGGACTGGCTCGGTTCAACTTGATTAGTAAACAGGCTGGATATGGGTTAGCTTTAAGAAGCCCGATTAGAATTGGCCTGTTTGAGGCCTGGCCCATTGTGAACCCTACCAGTCAAGTATACTTGATATTATATTTATATAAAAAATATTCAAGTGAGGGGGAGTTTTAGGGTATTTTGGAATGGGTCCTATTGGGTGGGGTATATAGTCTTGACGAATTAGGTTGGACTACATAGTGTGCACCATGAGGTCAGGTCAGACTTATATCTTTCGGATAAAGATAGCTTGGTACCAATGATCATGACCAGGTAACTTATTTCAGGTCGGGTTAGGCTTATATCCTTCGGCTAAAGATAGTTTGGTAGCAATGATCAGGTAACTTATTTGGCTATACATTACTTTATTGTCACGTAACACACAATCATATGATATGACCAGATGGCACGTGAAGGAGCCGTTATTGACTTTTGGGAAGAAAATAATAATAATAAATTATAAAAATTATACGGCCAATGGTATCAGCCTTATGGAAAATGATTGTCAAACCTAATGTGATTGTACCGTTGGTTCCTTGTTGAGTTGACTGCACAACAACCTATGTACACAACCTATTTACGGGGTCCTTTTTAAGTACCAGACAACCTTTATTCAAAGGGCTGGCGACAGTTTGGTCTGACCCCGCTGATAGCTGCTAATACATACTTAGATATAAACATTGGTTAGAAGCCATTGTTTTTTTTTTTTTAAGCTAAAAGGACTAATCATTCTTTAAAAAAACTATAAAGAATAATTCATGCAAATCTAGTGTATAGCTTTGATTTGGCGACTGAGAAGTGTTTATTAGGCCAAACTGGCATTAACCGTAGCTAATCACTTGTACATAGAGAGAGCAGTTACGCCACATGGCTGTGTACATCTTCGATTAATCCAAATAATCCATTATTTCTTCGATTAATCCAAATAATCCATTATTAGGACATGTCTCGGTCAAAGAGTCACAAGCATCCATTATTAGCATCCATTATTAGGACATGTCTCGGTCAAAGAGTCACAAGTGTGCACATGTCTGCGCTTGGAAGTTGCCTTGGCACCTCATCACCCGGTTGGTGGCACCATGGGTCAAAATCTCGGATGATTCCAGTACGCATCGTCTGATAAGTACCGATATCATCGTCCCAGTTCTGATAGCGTCATATATATATATATATAAAAAGGGAAAATAAATACTACTACACACATTCAACAAAGATTATGAATTCAGTAGCCAAAGTAAATCGTTACAAAAAAAAACAAGAAACAAAAAATTCCATCAAGACAGATTGAATAGCTTTCCTCACTCAATTCTCCACCTTCAGTCCTTGGATCCGTTTGTTAAGAGTCTCGATCAATCTCTGCTCATTATCAACAGATTCGCTAACAACTCGATCGAAAATTGCAACTTCATCTTCTGGGTAGTGCTCAAAAACGCCTACGGGCCGCAGTGATATGTCTCTAGCCCTCCTCAGAGCAATTTTAACAGCGATTTCGAGTCGTTGATTCTGGCAAAGTAGATGTTGGCGGGCTCTTGAAAATTCTTGGTAAACGCGAGTAGCAATTCTTCTAGTTAGATTCTGATCTGAAAGAAGAGCAGAGAGATGAGCAGAGACATAGGAGATTGCACTACCTAAGTCTATAAGTAGCCCGCGATGAAGGTGATAAGTGGAGGAAGGGTAATGGTAAAGGGTTTCATCTAAAACGCAGAGTGTGCTGTCGTAATTACGACTTATCAGTTGGTAGAGCTGTTTCTTCTGGTATTTAATAGTGACCACTCCATGCCCAACTGATGTAAGAGAAGAGATTTCTCTTACCACAATACTGAATTCAGGTTCTAGCTGGAACTCCATTGAATCTGAGAACTAAAAGTTTAAGGAAGAAGTAGAAGAAGAAGAAGAGTTAAATAGAAAGATGAATTAGATGGAGAGTAAAAGAAGGAGAAAGATGAATTAGATGGAGAGTAAAAGAAGGAGACCGTGTTAAATAGAAAGATGAATTAGATGGAGAGTAAAAGAAGGAGACCGTGTTAAATAGAAAGGTAGTTAGAATTAGATACTGGGGATTCGGATTTAGATATATTACTTGGTGCTTAAGTTTTGCTTATTTTAGGAGTTTGGTAACGCGGTATTTGCAACCCCAAAAAGGGTAGCACGCCCGTCTTTAATAACAAAGACTTGCTATTTTAGGTGACCTGTGCCTTGTGAAAAGGACCATCCAGATTTAAGGGCCACGATTGTGTTTAGCGAAATTTACTTGATCGACCCTGTCACATGCACCTTTTACTTCAGAAATCCTATAGTTTTGCCTTTACCCAAACCGACCAGCTTTTAGTCAAATTATTTCTGGCTAACACAAAAAGTCTCAAATACCCTTTCTTATATTTTTTAGTGTTTTACATTGTTTAAAATTTTAAAAATTTATACTTTTTTATACTTACACGATGTGAAGCAGCATTTATGCCGTCTGATTTTAAAGCTATAATATCCAGATCGATGGTGCCAAAGGTTGACAAAAAAAAAAGGTAATATCACATCTTTAAAAACAAAATAGGTTATTTACGCAATGTGAAGCAACATCTATGCCGTCTGATTTGAAGATCATAATATAAAAATGATTAGCAAGGAAAAAAAATAGTAATGTCGCCTCTTTAAAATAAAATAATAAAATTAAAATCAATTATTTAATAAGTCGATATCCACTCATTAAAGAGTCGATAACGACTCATTAAACAAGCGATATCGATTGTTTAAAGAGTCGATAACGACTCGTTAAAGAGCCGATATCGCCTGTTTAATGAATCGTTATCAACTCTTAAAAAAGAAAAAAAAGCGTCAAACACCTAGAATCATTGATAGGCAAAATCAGTCTCCTTTAAACATTTAAATGCTTAGAAATGTTCACACACAAAGCGCGCCAAAGCAGTCTCGCATTTAATATTAGGTCTGCGCCAAATCAGCCTCAAATGCGCCTTACCTCATTTAATGTTAAGTGTGTGTGTCAGATAGCCAAGGCCCAAACGTCTCCTTGAAAAGCTAAAGACAACGTAAAGGACTCAATCACCTCACTCATTTAAGTCTGCGTGTCAGATAGAGCCCATGACGCATTTAATTTATTACCTTGCCTCTGTTTTCTTTCTTTTTCAGCCAATGTAGACATTTGACTGTTTAATGAATCGATAACGACTCAGTAAACAGTTTATATCGACTCTTTAAATAATCGATTTTTATTTTTATTATTTTGTTTAAAGATGTAATATCACCTTTTTTTTTTTGTTAATCTTTCACGCAATCGATCTTTATATTATAGCCTTCTGATAATATAGATGCTGCTTCATATCGCATAAATACGTAATAAATAAGGTAAGGCGTTTCAAGCTATTTTCATGATCGGTATAATTGCTACAAGATGATGGCGACTCTTAACGATCATCATTTTTTTTTTTTTTTGATAAAATCGATGGTGACTCTGTATAGAGTCGTAAAAAAAAATAGAAAAAAAATATATATATATATATAAAATAATAATAATAAATAAATATATATTTTATAAAATCGATGACGACTCTGTACAGAGTCGCAAATTTTTTTTTTTTTTTTTTTATGCAGTCAATGGCGACTCTGTATAGAAATTAGATGATATTATATATATATATATATATATATATATATATATATATATAAATATATATATATATATATATATATATATATATATATATTTATACAATCGATGGCGACTATGTATAGAGTCGATGACGACTCTGTAAACAGTCGTTGACGACTCTTAAAATGGTCGGTACCAACTGTGTACAGAGTCGATATCGCCTTTTTTTATATCTATCTTTGGCTATCGATTTTATATTGTGGCCTTCAAATCATATGGCATAGATCTCGTTTCACATCATGTAAATATTAAAAAATGCAAAAATTTTAAATTTTAAATTATATAGGTGTATCATCTTCTTCCTCATTCTAATCTGCTATAGTCTCTGATGACAAAGGTGTATCTGGGTTGATCCAAATAGCAGATTGGAGTAGATTAGATTGAGGAGAAGACTGCCACCTTCACCACTTCTCACTTTTAGAAACAATAGCAGATTAAAATGAGGAAGAAGATAATGTTTTTGTGCCTTAAAGAAAGGGGGTAATTTGGACTTTTTGTTATCCTTAGAATCGACTAGGCTCCCATGACAGGGTCAATCAGGTAAATTTTCCTTGTGTTTATTGCACAAAGTGACAGAGGGGTCTCTAAAAATGGCAAGTACTTGTTTTTGACTACGGTGTGCTACCCTTTTTCGGGGCGCAAATACAGCCATTAGTGGGTCGTTTCCATCCATGGGTCAGCTCAAGGCATGACTAACCTTCGAGTGCAGTCAGTAGGGCTCTCAAAGGGTTGGGCCCCAGCTTGAATCGTCCCAGCTTGTCTCACAATGGGCCTAGTATGGTAATGGGCTGTGTCAGTCTGGCCCGATTATTAAATAGGGCCAATTATGGGCTAGTCTAAAAAGCCCGATTTAAAATAGGCTCATTTAAAGCCCGACCCGAACTCAGCTCGACTCCATCAAGTGGCTTAATTTATATAGAAATTAACTGGCGGCCAACAGCCCATCCCGGCCATGCCCGACATGGGCCAGTTATGGGCTAAGTTAAGGTGAGCTGGACTCACTAATGGGCTGGTCCGGCCCAGCATGATTAGTAATCAGGCTAAGTATGGACTAGATTCAAGAAGCCCGATTAGAATTGGAGGCCGGCCTGGCCCGTTGTGAGCGTTCCCACTCAAGTTGCCATGATATTTTATTATTTATTTATATAGAAAATATAAAGAGTACCTTTAAATCCACCCACCAAATCTTTGAGCTCACGCACGCTGAAACACATTGGCTACATTGAATCAGATGATTGAGATAGTTTATCCTCCCCAATCTTTTACTAGATGGATCTTGAGATCATGCATGTACCATCAGTCGGTCGATTTTTTATGTCATGTGGTACACACCCAAGAAGGTGACCTTAAAATCAATTTTGAGCTTGTACGTGATGTTAAGGTCACATTTTTAAGATGTGTGCCACATGAAATTAAACACAGATCGTCTGATGGTCCTTCCTTGATCTCAAGATCCATTGTGTGAAAAATTCGGAGGATAAACGATCTCCATCCTCTAGTTCAATGCAGTCAATGTGTTTCAGCATGGGAGAACTTAAAGATTCTCTGGGTGCATTGATTTAGGAGATTTTTGAACGGGTCCAATTGGGTCGGGCATATACTCTTGAGTCTTGACCAATTTGGTCGGAGTACATAGTATGCACACCAGGTAGGGTCAAGCATATACCCTTCGATAAAGATAGCTTGGTATCAAGGACCATGTAATTTACTTGGTCCTCCATTAGTTTTGCTACCAAGTGAGACCCAATCATATGATTGAGTACCACATAAAGGAGCGGCTCTATGATCATAATTGTTGTGAAAAGAATAATAATAAATTATATAAAATTGTATGATCAATGATATCAACCTTGTAGAAAATGCAAGGTAGCAAATCGGGTATTGGTATCACGTATCGGTTCTTGGAGGACCGATACGTATCAATATCAGCCAATACACCAATACACCGATATGGTGAAATTTATTTTATTCTTTTTACAAATAAAATAAATAATTTATAAATTTACAGTCTTAAAAGTATCATAAAAGGTCTATATTTAAACTATTCGATGATTTTTTTAATAAAAAGGAAATATTAAAAAGAAAAACTTTCAAATTTGATATGATTGGCCGATACCCGAGCCGTATCGGCCAATATTATGTATTATCAGTTGATACCGATACCTGATACTGATACGGCTCTGATACCATTGTCAGGGTGGTATTAGTATCAGTTGACCAAAATATCGGTACGTATCACCAATACATATCGGTATCGGTTTGTACTTGATAACTTGGGAAAATGAACGATAAAATCAAGTGTGATTTTATCGTTCATTTCTCATTTAGTTGACTGCACGGTTCATGGTACATGAGAAGTCTTATGGCTACGATTATTCTTTGAAGAGTTGGAATTACCTACCACCATCCGTATTTTCCTACACTGTAATAATCAGGACGTCAATGGTATTACAGTTGATTCTTTTCTCCGCGAAAGAACAAAATACATTAAAGGTGATGTTAATTTTTTTCACGAAAAACTTCAAGTTGGTATAATTTGTACACAGAAAGTATCTTATTCTGACTAGCTCACTATATCTTATCAAGGCCATTGAACCTTCTACTCTCTACGAGGTACTGGTCAAGCTGGGCATAATCGATATCTATGGATCAACTTGAAGGGGAGTATTGGGATGTATGAGTAGATATATTGGGTTTTACACATAATAAGGGTACTTTGGTCATCAATGCTTAATATAGAAGCTAGTAGGTAGTGTTATCTTGACACTTCTACTTTTTTAGATTTTTGCGCGCCGACACTCGGTGGCACTTGACACATGTGCCGATACTTGGACACTCATCAAACGGCACGAAACCTCTAGACGTGTATGAAAACACCACATAATACCATCAAAATACTCATCATTGACAACGATAAAATGAACTTCATTTTAAAAAAATGTGTAGAGTTTAGTAGCTACTAAATAAAAGGGTTGGGTTGTTGAAAACTTTATAATATAGTACATTATATTTTTATTTAGGTTCATGTCATATACTATGTATCTTTTCATTACATATCTCATTGGCTCTCTAAGATTTTCCTTCAGTTTTTTTTTTCTATATATGTTTTATTTATTTAATTTATTTTTCTTTTGGCCGTGCCACGGTACTAGAATCTTTAAGAAAATTGTATGCTAAACATCTATTGGCACCATGGGTTAAAATCTCGAAAAAATGATACGTATCGTCCAACCCCAAAACCGATACGTATCGGACGATGCATATTGGTATTGGACGATACATTCCAATGTATTGTCCGAAATTTTGGATTTTGTATGAGAGGCACCGATATGGTACCTTGAATGTACCGTATCGAAGAGGTCCAAAACCGATATGTATCGGTATCGAACGATATTTTGACCCATGATTGCCACCTTGACACTTGGCATCGGTGCCCTGTGCCTAGGTAACACTGTAGTAGGGTCTCCCAAAACTCTAACTGTGCTACTTTAGTTAATCTCTCTCTCTATCTCTTTCTCTCTCTCCCACTTAGCCTAACCTTTATAATTCTATCGTCAAACTTCTAACCCTAAGTCTAACCTCTTGGATATCTCATATCATTTCGTACAAAAATCTCAAAAGGCAAGCTCTAATGATGTGTAGGGTCGGTCATTAACATAGAAGGCAAGTTCTAAATGATTTGTGGGTAATGTAGAAATAAAAATCCCTTAGATTCTTGATGGTTTGAATACCCGAGATCAATCACATTCTTTTATTTGATCTCATAAGAAAGTACCTTATAATCTATGGGACAACTTCTCTTAAATCCTGAAAAGTAATCCCAAGTGCTTCCCGTATGATAAGCATACGTAGGGGTAGGGTTCTTTAATAAATATAACTCAATTAATTACTAATAGATGCTTTTAGTTCATGTTGTATTGAAACAAGTGCAAAAGCAGGTTAAATGATAAAAAGGTTAAAAGAGAAAAGTTACGAAGAAACCCAAATAAAAGGGCAAGGATCCAAGGAGAAGTAGCTGAAAGAGTGTCTGCAAAGGTCAATTGGACCGATCGAAACTGTAATTTCAACAGGTCAATATAGCATAGCAGAGGAGTGCACCAGCTGAAGAGAAGAAAGCCAAAATGGACCGGTCGAAGCATCACTTCCGACCGATCAGACCTCCAGAAGGCTTCAGAGATGAAAAAAGAGACCGGTCAGGACCCAGTCGACCGGTCAAAAATGCTATACACAGAACAAAGAAAACTCAACAGAATTACTCGACCAGTCCAATTTGATTCTACTGGTCTAGAAATTAAGCCTAGCTGAAGCATCCGCAGGTCATCTCCTACCTCGAGAAGGAAAGTAAACTCGATCGGTCGGTTCTCCAATCCCAACCGGTCCAAACAGAGTTTTTGGGCGAAAATTCAAGCGTGCAATAGCTGTGGATATCCTTGAACGCCAAGATCTTCTCCAGGAATCTCTCAAGAAAGCTGGATAACTCCCAGTCAGTGCAAAATTCCTTCCAGATTCATCTCTTTGGAGGATTTTTAGGATGTAGGGATTCCTTGGTGTTAAGTAGTGAAAAATACCATTTTTTACCCCTAAACATGAGCTTTGAAAGACCCTTGAGAAGACTAAATAAGTGCTTTAGTGTGCATTTTACAGCTAACCAATTAGACAGGTCCAAGTCCGAAAAGCATCCTAAAATGATCAAAAAGCTGACAACTCATGTCAAGCTGAAAGATGGATTGAAGAAGCAACCTCAGCAATGGCTAAAAAGGGTCTAAAAGAGCAGACAAAGACCTGAAAAAAAGAGAGAGAGCCATTCGCAAAGAAGAATGGGAGCCTAGAGTCCAATTCGCAAAGAACTTTTACTATTCGCAAAGAACCTTGAACTTTGCGAAAAGAAGAAAACACTCCTCGAATAGAAGATTTACCTCTGCGAAAAGAAGAGAAGTCCTTTGCGAAAAGAACTTCTGAAGCCAAAGTCCTTTGCGAAAAGAACTTCAAGCCAAAGTCCTTTGAAAAGAACTTACAAGCCAAGATGCTTTGAAAAGAACTTCAAGCCAAAATGCTTTGCGAAAAGAACTTCGGAGCCAAACTACTTTGCGAAAAGACCCTTAAACTCTGAAATGGCATCGGGATTTATAGCCACTTTGAAGGGCATTTCAAAGAACTCTCAGACGCGCCCCAATGTAATTAAAAGCCCAAAGACATTCCGGAAGATTCCAAGCACAAACCAAAGGCATATTCTCGCTACGTGAAAACCCAAAGATGAAATCACTTGGCGGAACTTCTAGAAGCTCAAACAAACTTTTGAATTCCCATAATGAATTGATGCTTCTAACGCGATTGGTCAACCGGATCGTAGCATTTTCATTGGCTGTACAGATCTCGATCCCGTGCTCAATGACCATTGGGCAATCCAGACCGAGCACTTCGATTGGTCAATTCACCTTTTGCGGATAGAGGAAAGCTATAAATTGAGAAGACATTTGCCCAATTGAGGCATCCAGTTTTAGAGTTTTCATCTCTGTTTCCCTCATTTCGGTCGGATAGCTTATCCGAACCCCTGTAATCCCTTCTTGTAGTTTACCTTTGAGAGCCATTGTGAGTGATTTGTACTTCCAAGTTCGATTCAAAGATCAGAATCTGGGGCTCTCTCTGAAGCTCGGTAAGTCGAGGGCTCTCTAAACGTGCTCTGTAATTGTCGTTGGATTTTAAAAGGTTGTAATTTGTGTCTTCTCCATTGGAGTCATGTCGAGGGTTACGAATGTTCACCTTAGTGCATTAGACTTCTTTAGATTCACTCATCCGCATCCAACTTCCCTTAATTCATCATCCCATGAATTAGCGTTGGTAACCTAATTCAAGCATTTACGATGATGTTCATGTTACGAACTAAAGAATAGGCCACTAGGCAGCGGATCTGTGACCATTTAAGTGGATGAGATCACGACCATAAGTCTAAACCTATTCCTTAATTCGATTTATTTCTCTTACATCTGCTTTGGTAGCCGATGAAGATTGAATCTGCTCTGTTGAACTCTGATTCTCCATTAAAATTGAGGCTAAAGTACATGAAGCTATTATTTCTGCATTTGTCTTATTTTAAACATCTCCCCAACTCGGATCTGGATCATGTAGATAGTTCTTTTCTTTATTTGCTTATAGTTAAATGTGGCACAATCCAACACTCTCTTTTATCTATTCTTTATTTAGATAATTATAGAGCGGATTTGGTAGACCAGATCTGGAGGTTTATCTCTCGGTTTAGACAAACTTCTCGTGGGACGATCTTGAAATACTTACTTTTAAAACTTGCTACAATTGGCCCCGATCTTGCGAGGCCGATTATTGATATCCCTTTCATAAGTTAACATCCATATAACCTAGCATTCTTTAATTCTTTAATTTTTGATTAATAATGCACATAATTATATGGCACACTTGGAGCGACAACAAGTTTTTGGCGCCAGATTCTTAGGGAAGTTTGTTCTAAAATAGATAGACCTATGTTTATTTTCATTTATTTTAATTTTGCTTTAAACTGCACTTTGCATTCCAAGTGCTTGATTAAATGTCTCTGACGATTTTGTATAGAAAACTTTGTTTCTTTGCGTGAAATTTTTTTTATTTTTTTATTTTTATTTTCCGAGTTTTTATTCTTTGTCTTCTAGTTATTTGAATAAATCTGCTTTGCCACTCTTTGTCTTTTGTCAAATTTGGGCGTGCTTTGAGTTTTTCTTTTTATTTTGTCAATACTTGAATAAGGTACCTGCATTTTTGGATGTTTGCGGATCCTGGAGCACCGTCAACAAGGAGCATCTGGACCAAAGTGGAGCAGATCTGCTTGAGTTTGCATCCTTCTCCTTTGCATTCATTTTCTATTTTTAAATTCTTGAGAACCAGTAGCTCTGCTGTGTTTAATGTTTGTTTTGATTATAATTTCTGCATCTTTTAGGCATCTTTGATTTTTTACAAAACCAAATACAAAATAAAAGAAGTGAAAACACAAATAGAAAATCTTTGAGTTGTTTCTCATTATTTTCAGCGATAGTAAATAAGGGCTCTTGTTGAGCAGGCAGATCAAAACAAGTAAAAAAAAAAAGTATAATAAAAAATTAGAAAATTATAAAAACAATATAGATATCTTAGGATGAAATTTTCTCCATTTGCATCCACTTTTCCCATCATTTTTTTAGGAATCATGTAGGATTATGAGTAGTGGATCATAGGTTTTGTATATTCAATGGACTCACTAATTTTATTTTCCTTGAGATTTCTTCATCATAAATGGGTCTCAAATTGTGTGAACCCTGTTTTTAATATGTGCTCCCATGCTTCATTATTTTTTTTCATACCCATCATCAACAAAGGGTCAATCTTATGAATCTTATGAATCATTTGGCATTAGATTTTCGGTTTTAGGAATTTTAGTTTCAAATTCTGTTTTAGATCATCGAATTTTTTCTTTCTTAGGTTAATGTGTCCTCGTTTTCTTGATTTTTCGTCATTTTTACGTGAGTATAGCTAGTTTCTAACTTTGTTTTCTTATTTTGCATTCACAAATTCAGTTTTGTATCAACACTTTTCTTTTCCTTTTAACTTTGTATTCATTCCCTTACCTTGCTTTTTTTGTTTCTCATTATTAGCATTAGTTTCCTTTCATTTGCATAGTAATCCTTCTATTTGTTAGATTTTATTTAGCGTTCTAGCATTGTTTTGTTGATTTTTCTTGCATTTGTATATCATGTTTTCCATTTCCTTGCTCATATCTTCGATTTTACATTTTTATTTTCTGCATATAGTTTAGATTTTTCGTTCTTAGTTTTTCTTTCTTCTTTTACCTGCTTGCCTCAGTCCGAGCCCACATTCCTTTGGTTTTGCCTAACCCATTCATTGATGCCCTAAGCTCATACCGAGCTATTGGTGGATGAAACTTTTTCTCCTCCAAACTGATTCGTGCTATCTTTAAGATATCTCAGGAGGCTTCCCTCGGACCATCCTCACTCCATTACGAGAAAATTTACCCAAGGATGACAAAGGCGTGGTATCGTAACCTCACCACAGTCACAGAGGAACATCTTGATGTGCCAACCCTAGTTATTTTATAGACAATGTGACTTAATCAGGATCACGAGGACATTGGACATGCCCTAGGGATACCTTTTCAATTCAATCTGATGGACCCTTGGCGCTGAAGTTGCCTCTTTCAGAGATATGGCTGCCCATTTGACACGAGGGCATGGTGGGTTACTGGGCAATCAATAATGAGAAGAGATCTGCCCCGCAATATCTCTTGATGGATTCCATACTCGAGGAGTTTTTATATTCTTGGGCACACCAAGAGAGGCGAACCCCATCTTAGAAGCCCTCTTTCACTTCTCTAAGGGCAATTCTTCAATGCCCCCATCGATCTGAAAGCAATGGTGATGTGAGTGCCAAGGTAAAAAAGGAGAAGATTGCTGGCCTCCCCTTTGGAAGACTCATTCTGACCCTCTTAAGAGCCAAGTTTGACATTAATAGGGAAGAGCCCTTTGAGGTACCCTCACAACTTGGCAAGAAAGCCCGACCACAAGTCAGCCATGTTAAGAAGAATGAGGGAAGTAGGAGAACCAGCCATGCCTGCCGCACTGCACCTATTCTATTGCGCCTCTTTGAACCCATAGCTGAGCCAGAGCTAGTTCTTGCTGGCCGAGCATGACAGAGAACCAAGCTCGAAAGTGTGGGTGGGCATGCGAAGTGGAAATTGCCTTGTGGAGCCTCAACGACCCGAGCCTCAGCCTCAGCCCCCTACCAGGTTTACAAGCCCAACTCCTGGTGACCATTCGTTAATGCACCACTTCTGACTTAGTCCACACAGTCCTGAGGTAGCTAGTTTACAAGCCCAATTCTGTCAATTGTCTCTTTCTTATTTTCTTATTTTCTGCTTTTTATTCTATTGCAATTTTTTTGTGTTATAAGCTGTGCCTAACCAAATTGCTTTTTGTTCTCCCTATTTCGTAAAAACTTACAACCCTCCCCTACTCCCTTTCCCTTTTTCCTTTTATTTTCTATCCAAATTTCGATGTGCTTGTCAGAATCGTCAGATTATTGTTGTTTCATTGCCTTCCCTAATAATTGTCCACCACCTTTGAACCGGTGAGGACACTGTTCCCCATAGGTTTGGGGTGTGGCGGACAAGTCTGCCTTAGGGAATAGTTAACATAAGGGCGTGAGAATCACCTAAGTAATTAGGAAATGTATTAATTTACTTTAGAATCATGACAACTAGAAAATTTAAAATTTCTTTGCCAAATGTAGACATCATAAACCTTTCAATATTCTACATTTCCACGATGCTAGCACCATGAAAACCCTTGGTATCGACATTTAGCAAGTCAAAGGAAGAGAAAAGGTAAAGATATACTTAAAAGCTCAAGGAAAACCATAACCAAAGTGAGAATTGAGCCCATATATTTTCCATCTCTGTTGAAGAGTGATCGAGGCAATTTTTTCGATTCAAAGGATTTGAGGCATTAGATCCACTAGAAGTTAGGAAACTCCAAATTAAAACAAGTAACACACTCATGAAACCGAGGAAAAGATCAAGGCCTTCTTTGAATGACTTGAACCTATGAGAACCAACCAAGAAAAATCTGCCCTGTTTGTACCCCATTTGAGTGTAAATCCTACAATTCTTCATCAAAATACTCAAAAGTACTTTTTGAACCTATGGAACCAATTGACCTTCCCTCACTCGAGAATTCAGGAGGTAAAGGAGAAAGAACTGAAGATGGACCATTTCGGGCAACATCAAGAAAATGAAGAGAAAATACCTCAAAACAGGCAATATGGTGACTGAGAAAAGAAGAGACAAACAATGTGAAAAAGTTGCAAGCAAAAAGGCAAAAAGGGACTTTATGTTGAAAATTCAAGATCAAAGAAAGAACTGATCACCGTGGAATGTGAGAATCTCGAAAAGAAGAAGAAAGAAGCTAAACTCAAAAAGGTGGAGTCATGAACCATCTCGCACTTCTCGAGTTCTCAAATTCAAACCTCTGTTCAAACCGCCTTTCCTTGAAACTTCACTCCATAAGCCATACAAACAAACCTAGATTAAAAGCCCTTGTGATCCAAAGTTGAGTGAGTCATGTGGAGATAAGAAGTGACCTAATCTATGGTGAGGAGATGTCAATGATGCCATTGCCTAAGAATCATGCCTATGCTCATGCTTACAGATCCATTTGGGAGATGTAAGCGCTCTTGAGCTTGAGTGAAAATGAACCCCTCAACAAAAACACATGAGAGTATACCCTGGTGAGTGTTTGGGTTGGAACTTGAGCACCTTAAGTATGACTTATAACCTAATTTTTATCCATAGGATGAGCTTATCGGCACATTTGTATGAGTTTCTATGATCGTTCATAGATTGGAAATATTGAAACATTCATGAGGTTTATAAATGTTTAAATCCTGCAAACAATAATCAAATTTTCATCATCATTGATTCAAGAGTAACTAACCCCGCTCCTTGATTGCTCATTTGATAATATTACCGATGTTAACTGTTCATGGAGAAGTTTGTGGGTACCTTCATGAAAACCCTCAGGAGACTTCACTCCTCCTCTAGGGATCACCTAGGGGTTTAAAAGGCTTGTTGCATATGCTAAATGCACTGTGCTTCCTACAAAGTGGCTCTTTATTTTGCTTTTATGTTTCTTTGCTCGTGGACTAGCAAAGCTTAGGTTTGGGGTGTGTTAAGTAGTGAAAATACCATTTTTACCCTAAACATGAGCTTTGAAAGACCCTTGAGAAGACTAAATAAGTGCTTTAGTGTGCATTTCTGACTAACCAATTAGAGGGTCCAAGTCAAAAGCATCCTAAAATGATCAAAAAGTCGACAACTCATGTCAAGTCGAAAGATGGATTGAAGAAGCAACCTCAAAGAATGGCTAAAAGGGTCTAAAAGAGCGGACAAAGACACGAAAAGAGAGAGAGCCATTCGCAAAGAAGAATGGGAGCCTAGAGTCCAATTCGAAGAACTTTTACTATTCGCAAAAGAACCTTGAACTTGCGAAAAGAAGAAACACTCCTCGAATAGAAGATTTACCTCTGAAAAGAAGAGAAGTCCTGCGAAAAGAACTTACGAAGCCAAAGTCCTTGCGAAAAGAACTTCAAGCCAAAGTCCTTTGCGAAAAGAACTTCGAAGCCAAGATGCTTGAAAAGAACTACGAAGCCAAAATGCTGCGAAAAGAACTTCGGAGCCAAACTACTTTTGAAAAGACCCTTAAACTCGCGAAATGGCATCGGGATTCTGACCACTTTGAAGGGCATTTCAATAAACTCTCACCCAATGTAATTAAAAGCCCAAAGACATTGAAGATTCCAAGCACAAACCAAAGGCATATTCTACGTGAAAACCCAAAGATGAAATCACTTGGCGGGAACTTAGAAGCTCAAACAAACTTTTGAATTCCCATATAATTGATGCTTCTAACGCTGATTGGTGAACCAGATCGAGAGCATTTTCATTGGCGGAAACAGATCTGGATCCCGTGCTCAATGACCATTGGGCAATCCAGATCCGAGCACTTCGATTGGTCAATTCACCTTATGCGGGATAGAGGAAAGCTATAAATTGAGAAGACATTTGCCCAATTGAGGCATCCATTTTAGAGTTTTCATCTCTGTTTCTCATTTCGGTCCGATAGCTTATCCGAACCCCCGTAATCCTTCTTGTAGTTTACCTTTGAGAGCCATTGTGAGTGATTTGTACTTCCAAGTTCGGATTCAAGATCAGAACTGGGCTCTTCGAGAAGCTCAGATCAGAAGTCCGAGGGCTCTCTAAGAAGCCGTGCTCGTAATTGTAACGTTGGATTTTAAAAGGTTGTCGTAATTTGTGTCTTCTCCATTGGAGTCATGTCGAGGTTACGAATGTTCACCTTAGTGCATTAGACTTCTTTAGATTCACTCATCCGCATCCAACTTCCCTTAATTCATCATCCTCATGCGAATTAGCGTTGGTAACCTAATTCAAGCGATTTACTGATGATGTTCATGTTACGAACTAAAGAATAGGCTGACTAGGCAGCAGATCTGTGACCATTTAAGTGGATGATCCGACCATAAGTCTAAACCTATTCCTTAATTCGGATTTATTTCTCTTACATCCGTCTTTGGTAGCAGATGAAGATTGAATCTGCCTGCTTGAACTCTGATTCTCCATTAAAATTCAGAGGCTAAAGTACATGAAGCTATTATTTCTGCATTTGTCTTATTTTAAACATCTCCCCAACTCGGATCTGGATCATGTAGATAGTTCTTTTCTTTATTTGCTTATAGTTAAATGTGGCACAATCCAACACTCTCTTTTATCTATTCTTTATTTAGATAATTATAGAGCCAGATTTGGTAGCACAGATCTGGAGGTTTATCTCTCAGTTTAGACAAACTTCTCTGTGGACGATCTTGAAATACTTACTTTTAAAACTTGCTACAATTGGCCCTGATCTTGCAGGCCAGTGTTAGCCCCAATGTGCTGATATCCCTTTCATAAGTTAACATCCATATAACCTAGCATTCTTTAATTCTTTAATTTTTGATTAATAATGCACATAATTATGGCACACTTGGAGCGACAACACTTGGCGTATATATATGTTCTAGGGACTTATAATCTATAAATAAAGACCCTAGGATTTAGTTTTAGGGGACTCGCACGCCAGAATCTTTCTAGAGGGCTCTGACGTGAGTTTCCGTAGTATTAGGTTAGGATTAGTTCTGAAATGGAGGGAGATTGAATGTAATCATCATCTAGAGTCTGCATCAGTGATGATGGAAACTTCTGGACCAATGCGCGCGTGGAAGCCTTGGGTTAGATCTCTTCTGTATTCTGGATAAGTATTTAAAGGAATTTCTATTTTCTTTTTCTATTTGTGAATTTCATTATGGTACGATTGCATGTTCGAGGTTTCGACTAGATCGAGAATGCGATGGTAACACTGCAATCTTATTTAGTTTAATTTAGTGGCCTTATAGGGATTGGGTTAACTTAGATAGGGTATTCACTGACAAGTTAGGCCTTGTAGGGTAGTTCTGCTGGTTCATACAATAGTTCTTTAATAATTAGGTCCTTCTAACTCACGATTATATTTATCTAAGCCACATACGAAGTGACTGAACTTGTAGCTAGGAGAGGGGATACCAGGGATTCACGATAGAGAGAAAATTAGGATTTATGAACTTACCCGTCTGGAATCCAAGAGGGATTCCAGTCAACTTTCTCTTTTCTTACTTTCAAAACTATTTAGATTTTCTTTTATTTATTAGGAAATAAATGTTACAAAAGTCTTCATAAAACGGGATTGAATAAGAGATAAACGGCAAATCCCCGTGGTTCGACACCCTTGTACTTGCCCTAGTACATTCGAACTTGTACACTTGCAAGGTTTTGAAATTAAAACGATCAACCCTCTCTCTGTCTTAGCGTACCAAAGGGAAGAAGGGTATTTTGCTTTTCTAAAAGAAGATTATAGTTTCGTCATGAAGCTATCGAAAGTTTTTTTTATAGTGTTATACATATACACCTTCTTTGGTCTGTAACACTTTAAAGGAGTCACTAAAACCTAGCCACTCATATCGAATTCAAGTCAAGCCTAACCTGAAGCTAGACAAATTCTAAAAGGCTACTTGATATGTCTCAAGGAGTAGCATTTGGGCCTCAATGTGCGCATCAATGGATCCTTGCAACCGTTGATTGGATCGATCAGGGTCCTCGATTCCAAGGAACCAACAAATACAATCACCCCTGAAAAAGTGCATCGAACATTATAAATAGAGGTCAGAGGAGGGGTTTCATTCGGTTGACTTGTTAACCAGGCACGGATTGCCTTTACACATGTACACCGCATGTGTGCATTAAGCGGTTTCCGACTGTTGATGAAAACGGTTCGGACAAATCAGTTATTGCCTGTTGAACAACCAAAAGATGTAACCATTCATGTGTGCACCGTTGGATCCTTGCAATGGTTGATCGGATTGCTTAGGATCCTCAATTGCAAGGAACCAACAGACACAACCGCCCCTGAATATGTGCATCAAATATTATAAATAGAGGTTAGAGGAGGGGTTTCATTCACTTGCAAATCTCGAATCCTATATCTATATCCTTCAAATTCGTGTGCCTACCAGAGCAATTTAGTGTCTTTGTTTCGTTGGGTGGCACATTACAATGCAAAGTATTGTGTGACAGATCGGTCTATCACCGATGCTTCATTGTATTCTGGAGGCGAATTTGCCATTATTCCGTTGCATAGAGGGGGTGAATATTGTCTTAAAGACAGTAATCTAATCGTACATTGAATCCATTTCCGATCTACTTCGATCATTTATTGTGTAACCCGCTAACAGGATCTCCAATAAGATTTCTTGCTGTCATGATTAGATCAGGTAAGGATTACAGTTTGAATAAGCTGCTAATGTGGAGGGAAAGTTATTATTTGAGGAGGGTTTTGTAATGCGAAATGGTGTCGAGTATTTTGATTATTCCATTAAAAATTAGGAGCTGACCACCCTCAAAGTGGTTCTTTAATTGTATAATTCTCCGGATAGAGGTACGAGGGGCGCCCTTTTGGTTCTATAGAGAGAGATAAAAGATAAAAATGAATAAAAGTCATTTAACCCGGGTGTAATGAGTTTAAAAGAGAGTGTCGGTCTTTTGTTTGTCAATGGCTATGTGTCACTTCATGCAGAGGAGTCACAGATTTCTCAACGCCTGGGCGTATATTCTCCAGGACTGATACTTGATTAGAAGTTTAAAAGTTGTAGGAATTTAGATATAAATAAATTAAAATATAACAAAAAAAAGAAAGATAGAATAAAAAAATAATACTAGCATATTACTATGCTTGAGTTCGGCCCGTATGTTAAAGAGTCAATTTCAAGCTGATCCCTGACTCAGTTCGAACTCGGCTTGATGAGAACCCTAATTGTGTGTATCTGGATGCGATTTCTCAAGGTCTAGCAAGATGCCCGGCCGAGCACCGGTGAACCTCAGTGCATTGCTCATCTAATTATCCACTGTCAACCTTCCATTGTGCTACAGGCCCAAGCGGCCAATCTTAAGTTTCATTCATCATAGCTAAGACGGGGTGGGGTAGATTAGGAAGGGTGATCCAAGACGGTATCACCAGTGGATCCCATCGGATGGATGAAACATCAACGAAAAGCCCAAGATGTTGATTCGATCTTGAAATCAGAACTCTACCATGTCCTCATTCTACTGAAAATTGAGCAGAACATCATTTAATTGGAGGACGGAAGCGGCACAGTCACCCTTCAATTGCAAAGCTTCATGAATGACAAAAGAACTGCTCGTTATTGAAGAAAATGGACCCAAGTTCGAATCCCTCCTTGAGGCCATAGGGATTTATATCCTGTGCTAACAGGACACGTGCTAACTTGGGTTCCGAACGTGCCCTGAGATTAGTGGGGTGCTCTAAGAGGCCCAGATACCCAGTTTACAAGAAACAAGGCCCATATGTTTTTTTTTTTTTTTGGGGGGGAGGGGAAAGGGGGGGGGGGGGGGTGTGTGTGTGTTGGATTCAGACCAAAACAGGGCATCAAGCTGATCTTTTATAATTTCTCTGATTATTCTAGCTAGGTTTGGTGATGTAGATTTAAGGGGCAGATTTGGATTTTGGATAAATCTCAAACTCCAAATCTCACTACTTATAGGAGAGAATACAACCTTTACTTACCCGTACCCTTAACACAATGGGCTGGCAAAAGTTTGGCCAGGTCCAACATATATAATTAAATTCGAAGATAGATAAAAAAATATTGGCTAGAAGTCAAGTTTCTTTATTGGGAAGCTAAACCAACTAATCATCCTTAAGGTAACTCATTTTTTTTAACAAATATACGAGGCAATCCATGCAAATCTAATGTAAATAGCTTTGATTTGGCTGCATAAAATCTGTCGTCCATATCACACTGTACAAAAAAACCAATACAATGTAGTCAATGAAGTATAAAGCTTTATGAAAATTAGATAGCCAAATTCAATCGGCAAAGTGGGCAGGATTGGGTACGTCCTAGCCAACTCTTGATGCAAGCGGCATGAAACACATGAGAACATGGCATGTAGATAACCTCTGCTCCACTTTTAAATCCATCCAGACAGATTGAACAGCTTTCCTCACTCAATTCACCACCTCTCAATCGCGTCATCTTCAGTCCTTCGATCGGTTCCTTAACGCCCTCGCTCGATCTCCAGTCATTATCAACAGATTCGCTAATAACTTGATTTAAAATTGCAACTTCATCTTCTGGATAGTACTCAAAAAAGGGAGGCACGGATATGTCTCTAATCCACGTGAGAACAATTTTAACTGTGATTTCGAATCGTTGATTCTCACGAAGCACATGTTGGTAGTGGGCTCTTGAAAAATCTTCATAAATGCAAGTAGAGATGCTTCGAGTTTGATTACGATCGGAAATAACAGCAGAGAGATGAGCAGAGACGTAGGAGATTGCCGTACCTAAATCTAAAAGTCTCTCGCGATTAACGAAATAAGTGAAGGAAGGGTAATGGTAAAGGGATTCGTCCAAAACGCACGGATTGCTGTCCAAGTTATGAGTTACTAATATGTAGAGCTGTTTAATGTGGTATTTAATGGTGACCACAGGAGTTGAAATCGGCGAATAGGTTTCTCTTACCGCAACACTGAACATAGGTTCCAGTTGGAACTCCATTGAAGCTAAGAAGAGGAAGACTGAAATTGAAGGAAGAAAAGTTAACGAGAAAGAGATATCGATAGAGAGGTAAAGAAAGAGAAGGGTTAAATAGAAAGATATAGTGACCGTCAAAACGGTTAAGGTTTGCTACAATGGCTTTCTATATTAAGAGTTCATCAAATTAGCAACTTAATTGCTAAGGCTTGGGCGGTTGCACCCCGAGAAAGGGTAGCGTGCAGAGTTGCTATTTTGGGGACCTGTGCCACGTCGAATTCATATAAGCAGTCTGATTGAAAGGCCATGATTTGGTTTTCGCACGTAACAGAGGCCTCTAAATAGCAAGTCTTTGTTTCTAAATAGGAAGGGTGCAAATACCGCTACCCAATGGCTAATTATAGAGAATTACCTATAATCTATTTAATCTTGGCCGTTCATTTTAGACTTTTAGTCAACAAATTAATTGATCTTCTTACAACGGCTATGATGTAGTCGGTGAAATTTCAAGATGTTGAATGATGCTCGTGCCAATTGCTTAGTAGACGGTTCAGATCAGTTTGAATATATGTAACCTTACTGGTTAGTAGAGATGGAGGCGATCATCATCGTTTGTGAAAACGCTATATAGTATCCTCTCCATAGTTAGGCCTAAGGACAGGGGAATTACCTATGATCTATTTAATCTTGGCCGTTCATTTGAGACTTATAGTCAACAAATTAATGGATTTTTTAGGTCGGCTATGATGTAAGATTGATAACATTGATGGTTTTGTCATCTAGTCGGTTTATTTCAAGATTTTGGATGACGCCCTTGCTAATCGGTTGGAAGAGTCAGATCATCTTACTACTATATGTATCCTTATCCTTACTATTATATTACTGTTACTATTATTACTATTACAATTACTAATATATAAAAGTACAAATATTTCTGTCATATTTTTGTTCCTAAAATACCCTTAACAGAGATTTTAAAAATCTTCTAATTTAAACCTCAAAAACAGAGTTCCACTTCCAAGAGTTCTCTAAAAATAGAGTTCTAATTAAACTAGGACAAACGTCCGGGTGGCAAGATTCAGTCCTTATTTACACCGGTTCTTACTCGATCCGATGATCCTACCTATCAATTTTGTGAGCCTGAGAGCTCCACATCCTGGATTTAGGCGGGTCATGTCCCCAACCTCAGAACAAGGTGAGTTCCCAGAGCACCAACCTCTGGGGGTGAAGCTCCCATTTTTCCGACCTAGGTATTGGGCGTCAAATCTTATCCAAAAGGGGATGTTCACAGCCAAACTTGCGAGCAAAGGGGGCATTGCTATTGATCAACTTGGGGGCTTCGGCGAAAGTGATAGTGTGGGGGTGCTGCCTTGGGGCTATGTCCCATGAGATGTAGTGCAGGTCATGGTTCACAGATGTCTCGGCAAACTCTGGCACATTGCAGATGACCGTCTGGAAGTAGCCTTCGGGGGAGGAGATGAGTTCTTGGTAGGTTATCCCATCCCCAGACACACTACTCCACAAATGACCGCGACAGAACCATCCATGCAGAATCTGGTATGGTAGTAATGCAGATCAGAAAGATGACAATTAAATTCAATCATCTATTGAAATTTGCAAGCCATAGCGGGTTCATCCATAAATACTTGAGAGCATTGGTCGTGAAGTTTACAAAAATAATATTGGCCTTTGATTAACCAATTGATCTAAGGGTTGGGAACTTCCGATGGTCCATAGTTGGTCAATGGACATGTATCAGCTGGAGAATCTTTCTACATTGAGCACTTTCTATTCTTGGTGGATCTAATCCATGACCAAGATCAATTTTCAAGATTGGCCTCAACATAGAAATATAGTTAGAATTCCATGTGCCTAGATCCTTGATGAACTTACTCACAGTCAAAGCTCCTATTATACATACACAGCACCTTAAGGCAGTGATCCTGTTAAATTTTTTTATATATGGCTTTCACAAGGAAGAGGCTTTAAAACAGTATAGACAGCTTTTTTCCTAATCAATCTAATTAGAAATTCTCCATGATGGTTCATTTCAAACTTGAATATATATCTATATATATATATATATATATTGAAAAATCAAGATCAATCATTTAAAAGTCTTAATATCCACGTGCATTTGCACGTGCACTTTTACTACTATTATTAAAAGCACTCATAGGGGTTTATTTATGTCAATTTTTGTGTTTTCACACTATTTGAATAAAATACCCCTTATCTATCCAATTTATCCTTATATTTTAGACATTTTGCCCTTATATTAAAAAGATCCCTTGCCCAATTTCTTGCTCACCATAATGTCGTTTGAAAATATCTCTCTCATAACCTTATTTAGTAAAATCCTAAATCAGTCTCCTAAAATCCCTCTCTCTCACCCTAAAGTACCCTTATGGACATCTTCCATGTTTAACGGTTTACAATGTAAGAATTTTGGGTGCCTTTATTTACAATTAAAATTCTTGCTTCTTCCTAGAAGAAAAAAAAATAAAAAAAATTATATATATATATATATATATATATATATATATATATATATATATATATATATATATATATATATATCTTCCTTCTTAACCCAAGTTTTAGGCGTTTCGTTTAAACTGTTGACTTCTCCCAATCATACAACAGAGTGTTGCTGTCACGACCCGAAATTCTACCCCATCCCGAGGGCCTAGAATTCTGAGTTATGACCCGCACATATCCCGAATATGCTAAGCGGACATACACCTAATCAGAGTTTTCGCGCAATAATGGTTCCACAAAATTCGTGAGATCTAACAAATAGGGTGGAATATGAATATAATCATAAATGCTGAATAAGTATAATAAAATCATAATCCGCCAATAAAATGATAATGAAAGTCGGAGACAAATCCGATAAAATAAACTATAAAATCCGTAGTACTAGTATCAATAAAACTCAATACCAAGTCCACAATGATCAGTAACCGGCACTCGAATCAAGATCAGCACCGTAGTCCTCCTGATAACCGGCAGCGTCGCCCTCCAAAGGCTCTTGGTACTCAACGCCCGCGGAATCAATGAAATCAGCGTCGACGAGATCTAGATGGCCAGCGTCTACTCCACCAGCGTAATCACCTGCAACTGTTAGATTATCATGGGATGAGTTTACTCAGTCACGTAAACTCAGTGGATACACCACCAATCCACCCCATACTACTCAGGTGCATTGTGGGTGCATCTTGTGAGTGATAAACATAATATCTCAAAGCAGATAACAAAAGGAAGACAAAATCACGTGTATATCGTAAAACTCATATCATATCATAAATGCAAGACTATGATCTAGACACTCATATCCTAACGTACCTTACCATATCTCATAACATATTATATCATGTCTTATTATCATTCTCGCACATACGTCTGTACATCGCATGAGCGTAACTAACATACGTCTGTGCCAGAGTCGCTCGAGCTACTATGGGAGGGTCAACATAGTATCATACCACCATATTATAACGCCCTCGTGTCATACTCATACTCCACCACCCAGCCAATGGGGAGACATAATGGCCAAACTCACTCATAACTCACTCATACTCATAATCTCTCAGATCCGTCTTGGGAAAGACGTTGTTGTTTTACTGCTACGCATGAACGGCAGACGCAGAGACTTAAGTTCTTTATCTTTTGCTGGCCTACACAGCGATGTCTTATTATCGTATCATATCATAACTTATCTTATCTCATACTCATATCTTATCATACTCTTATACCTAATCCTATGACAAACTATAGTGAGGCAACCTTCCTAATTCACGCTTCCCAAGAAAAAGGTTCCGTAGTAACCTGGATGTACTTCGTGTGATAGTTTATACTACCATAGAGGTGTTGCATCCGTACATAGACGCCAATATTCTGAGTTTCACGTGACCGTAAAAGAAACCTCACCACAGCTAAAGGCCCAACGCCCGATTCTCGTATCATATCTCATATTTTATCCTCTCAGATAAAACTCGGGGTGATAGGATCATCAGATATGCCACTGCAGTAATGGGTTACATCAATTCACACTCACCCGACTCGTCATGGGTCCCATTCCACCATGAGTTGTAAGGCATGTGAATACGGTGTATTCCTCGCTTCGATACCATCTCGGCGAATCACCACGCCCAAGCGTAGGCATGATCTCATACACTCTCGTACTCATGATCTAACATATTCTTAACTCGTATAAATTGATTAAGTTGCAAATACAAAAGTATCACACATATAGAACGATTTATACTTAAATTCTGATTATGCTTATATTTATGTTTATTTATATACCACACTAATATAATTATAGAATAGAGTTATAAGTGTGATTTCGATAATCGTAAAAGTCAGAATTCGATTTCATAAAGACATCGAAGTTTTAACACTTTGTATTATCGAAGAGGTCGCGTTGAAGCGATAAAATTGATATATATATATATAATAATTAGATAATTAAATTAAATAATATTTATATTTATTAAGTTATGATTTATCATGACCATCGATCGAAAGACCTTACAATATAATATATACAGGAACTTTGGTCATGAGAATTAGAAAATAATCTTAAATTCGAATAGCCTTGATTTATTTAAAATTGAACCCGACTTGTTGCTCTATTTTGACCTTTAAAGAGTCAGATTCGTGAAATGGCTATTTCCCACAAAGTTGTAAAGCTCGCTGTCTTCTTTCTAATGCCGCAAGAATCGAATTAATCCGAGGTCGGAATAAAAAGTTATGGCCAAAATACCGAGACAGGTGCATCAATGGTCGCGAGGTCGGGTTCATGGACGTGAATTCGGGTTCGTAGCCGCAAGTTCGGACCCAAAACTTTAAGTTAGTGCAATCTATTATTTATTTAAATAAAATAAAAATATAATTAAATTTTTGGGCTTAATTAATTTTAAATAAATAATAATATAAACTTGCAACAATAATATATATTATTATAGTCTTAGTAGAAGGATAAATTTATACTATATAGATTTAGAAATAAATAATATCAATATGATATTATGTCAATTAAGTCAATCTATCAAATTTATAAGTATTAAAATTTAATTAATTTTACGTATATAAAAGAGAAGTAAACATATTAAATATACGTACCTAATATATGTAGAGAATATTAATGGCTCAAACAAAGGGAATTTTTGAAAAGAAAAGAGAAATACCATATAAGCCCACTTTACAAAATATATTACTTTCAAGGGCATCCATATATTAAATATATAAGTGTATGAATTTATAAGATATTTGGGCGTCAATAAGATTTTTGAACCGATCGAGCGCATCCATGCGACGGATCGAGAAGAATAAGATGGATTGATAGGTACCCACCTCTTGAAGCGTGAGCGGAAGATCAACGGCGATTCGGGTTGAAAAGGTCGATTCCAAGGCGGCTCCTCTAAGTCTCGAGAGAGAATAATTTCTTATTATTGAGAGGAGAGCTTTAAAGTTTTATTTATAATGGTATGAAATTTTCCTCTAATTAACACTTTTCGTGGGAGATTTAATAGAATAGGAGATTTTTACACGGAATAAGAATTCATACGTAACTTGGATAGCTTGAGAAAAGGTTTCGTTCCAGCGTTTTGCATAAGCACCAAACCAATTGGTGTTTCTCTCCCGAAATTACAATTATACCCTTTGACTTGCTTGATTAGTTAAAATAAGTATAACTTTTTATATTCTTGTCAGAAATCGTCAAATTATATATCGTTGGAATCGTATCGACGAGCACTTCGCAATGAGTCTAATTTTGATATGGGAAAAATTAGAAATTTTCTATTTTAAAAGGTGGGTTTCGATTCTGATGTGGAGCGTTAGCACAGTACATAGTGTGGTGCATCATCTACCACCGTTAAAATAAAATCTAAAAATCTGGGTTGTTACAGTTGCTCACCCTAATCTTCCACATAGTGGATCTTGAGATCATGGGCTGAGCATCAAATGGCCCATGTTTAATTCCACATGGCACACATCCCAAAAGGTGAAGATGATCATGGTCATACATCAAACATAGTTAAAAGATACTCTCGTAAGGCTCTCAATAGATCGGGTAGGCTTCAAATTCGACCTACTCGGGATGACTTTTTTATTGGGCTAGGCACTAAACTTGACCTGTTGGGCTAAGTTAGGCATGAAATGTAAGACACAATATTTGAGTATGGTTGGGCCGGATTAAGGAAAAATTTGGTCGACTAAGCTTGTGTTACACAATAATAATAATAATAATAATAATAATAATAGAGCGTTTTCAGCCAGCTCAGGTCAGGTGTTAGGTCGGGTTGGGCCTATACCCTTGAACAGGTATTAGGTCAAGTCGGGCTGCACTATCGGGCCAAATCATGTTAGCATATGTCGTTTACCAATCAGATAGTCAAACCTTTAACACGACCTATTGGCAAGGTGTCAAATCGGATACGGGAATCGGGTATCGGTCCATGGAGGACCGATACAAATCGGCCGATACGTATCGGCCGATACCGATATGTATTAGCCAATTTAAAAAAAGAAAAAAGAAAGAAAGAAAAGAAAGCAAAAAACTCGGTTGAAATCGAGACGTATCAGCCGATACCCGATACGTATAGGCCGATACCCGATACGTATCGGTATCGGCCGATATTTGATACCATGCCTATTGGCAACGCTTTGAGGTTCTAAATTATATGTCCAGTTTCATTTTTTAATATCATTTTCACATAATATGATTTATATGATGATCATATGAATCATGGGGTTTTAAAATGATGACATATATATGAAATTAATATTAAAGATTTTATATATGGGGCACCAATTTGACACCATGTACTGTTACATGTTATTTTTATGAGATTTCAAGTTAATGATTCTACGTTTTTAATTGTTATGACCCGGGTCTTAGGAGGCCCATCTAATGACGTTAGAGCCATTGGAGTACTGAGGTCCGTGTGTATGCTCCACACAGTACCCAACCCACAATAGAAAGAGAAGGTTTTTGAATAAGATTTAGCCATCTTAGTCAACACCGAATCTCTTGAGATTATTATTGTAGGCAACTAAATAAATCTTAGCCATTAATTAGGGAGACTAATGACCACAAATTGACAATTTGTTTCAATCACCATCGACGTAACCGGAAACCCTACTCCAATTCTGCTCGAAATAGAACCCTTTAGGATTCTTGCCCAATTGAGGGAGTCAAACATACCTAATCTTCTATTCTCTCCCTATAAATCCCTTACATCTCTAGCCTTCTTCGTCCTCCATCTATCTCCTCCTTTCGTTCCTTTTCTACCAACATCTCTGCACTACCAATATTGCCATAATTTCCTTCTTCTCGCATCAAACCAACTTAGCATCACGTTGATCCACCACTGAAGCCGTATTGCCGAATCAGCGCATAGGCAGTCGCATCGCCGATCTAACGCGTGGGCCCAAAGCTACTCGATCTGAATCACCTCGAAAACAACATGCACGCTCCAACAAGTGGGTGCCCTTCAATCTATCATAGGGTATTCAATTTATTAAAAAAAAGAAAAAAAAAAAAGAAAAAAAAAATTCAACTCCATTAATGGTGCTCCTATATAGTTGAAGAAGAACAAAAAATAAAATGGGATATATATATATATATATATATATATATATATATTTATTTATTTATTTATTGTGATAATTGGACGTTGGCACACAAGCCCAACCCCTTCATCAACCTCTTCATCTTCAGTCCTCTAACTCTGTAACAACAGAGACCATAAAATTTGGGTATAGAAGTTGATAAATACTAATAATATTATATATATATACACACACACATAAATTTATATGCAGGTAAACATATATATAGATTTATACGTGTGTGAGTTGTACTTGAGCCAAGTCCCAACCTCCCAACCTTCTTCTTCTTCTCCACTGTTCACTTGTGAAAACAAATATATATATATATATATATATATATATATATATAGATGTAAAGATTTTCAAAAATTACTTTTTGATGCTTATATATGAGTTTGTGTGTGGACTTAGCAAAAAAACTAATCCCTCTTTTAAGTTCTTATTCTACTTGCTCCCACATCCTTGCAAAAGAAATCACAAACGGTGATTAAAATTAAATATATATGGGAAAAGGAAAAATGTGCTCGGGGGTAGAGATTCTCTAAATGGGGAGCGGACATGTGGAAAGTGATTTTGCACTAACTCTGGTTAGCCACAACAGGAGTTTCCTAGTGTCAGTGGTAGATAAAGTAGGCAGTAGGGGAATACTGGAGGCTATACCTGACGGAGGAAGGAAGCGCTCTCCCCAAGGGGAAGGTCTTGTCGAATGTAATTGTGAGAGCCCGAATTTCCTACCTTGAAACCCGTGTCGTTAGATTGCCGATTCCAATGATCCTTGACTGAATACATAGTATGTCCACTCACGTAATGGAATTTAAGTTGACATCTCTTACGAAGTAGATAAAGTCATCATATATGGCAGAAGAAAATCTCCAATTCTATAATTATATATAGCAAGAGAAAATGATGGTTCTGTCCTTATGCAAACTATAAGTCTGATAGAATCGAAACGAATCACTGGTGATGGCCAACCGTCACCAAAACAGTGGTTAACAACATTAATTATATTTCATGAATCCATTTTTCTAAACTAATTATAATGGCCGGACATACCAAGCCTCAATCACAAAACCTCAAAAGAAAAAACTCTAAGTCCCCTAAGGGAAGTAATCATCTGGCAGAAGATCTGATTCCTCCTCTGGAATATAATTTGGATCTTCCTCTCGGCCAGACTCCTCAATCCCTAGATCCACTTCTGTACCTGTGACGTATAGTCAAAGGGTGAGTTAACAGTCTAAGCTAAGTAGAGAAATGATCAATAATATTCATATCATATTTCAAGCATAGACTTTATGATATGATTTTGAAGCACATATCATATCACACGATAATTGAATTTTAAAGAAAATGCATGAATCACACAAAAACAGGTTTAAATTACACATTTTTCACACACACTTCATATTCTTAACACAATCCACGCTTCACACTTATTTCGAGTTTTACTGCATGTTTTTCATATCTCATGAATGACTTAAAAAAAAACATAACTTAAAGTTTACTTCCAAGCATATATAGCATTTGAAGTCATATAAATCCGATAGGAATCTCAACCATCATCGTTCAATGAACACTTATCACGAGATGCCAAGCCTCTGAGCTATGTTAACAGAGTCACTTGACTAAATACTAAGACTCTGAGTTACGCTAGCAGGGTCACTTGTGCCACTTGAAAGTCACCGTTGGCCGGTGTAAATTTTTACGGATATCTCACTGTACCGGTCACAGTCTGGAATTCGTTTCACGTGAACCTTAAATCATTATGCAAGTTTTAACTTATAGTTTAACACCATGTATTGTGATAATTATTTTACTAGGTTTCGAGGTCTTACACATTTCACATTCGGAGTTCATACACACACGTGCTTATCGCGTTTCAGAGTTCACACACACACACACACACACACGTGCTTATCATATTTTTGAAGTTCACACACACACGCATGCTTATCACATTTCATATGCTTATCGAACTTATCATATCACACTTTCCATGCATATCACATCACATGTAAGGTTATTAAATTTCCTTACCTCACGGTTCACAAAGCACCCTAATCACGTAAAAAGGAACGAATATCTTCACATACACATCTAATCCATACCTACATTCTAATGTATTGAAAGATCACTAACTGGTGCTTAAAGGATTACACACACTGAATATTTTGAAGATTTTCGAAGAAAAATCCAAAATAGCCCAAAGTTGCTCAGTCAAGTAGGAGAGTTCCAAGGTCGTGCGAGTGACTTCTCATGGCTAGACTCAGTTGCGCGAGTGATTGTTCACATGTGATTTTCACGCCTATTTTGAAGCTCATCTCGCGCGGGCAACTTCAAGTCGCGCGGGCGAGACTCAAGGTCGCGCGAGCAACTTTTGGGATTTCAGCATTTATTTCTGAAATTCGATTTACTTTTTCTTTCTTTTCTTACCCTTTCTTAATTCCACATTAATTACCTAACTTCTAAAGCATTAAATGTTTATTCAAGCTATAACTAATCCACCAAAAATTCAAGAGATCTCACCTTCTTATCTCGTGGATTCAATGATGGGATGGACACATCTATCGAAGCTTCTTCCTCATGAATCGGAAGGGTTTGAGATGTACCTTCTCGTTCTCTCATGTCGAACGCACATACACGATGAAAATCTTCCACACACACCTTACTTACGGACTATTGATCGACGGCGATTACACGACGAGGCTCTCTACAAAAGGGTTTCTACACAAGGTTCCATAGCATGGTTTGCACGTCTCTTTCGGGTTGAAATCCCTTGCATTGGAAATAAAATGACAGAGGTTTGTGAGAGGAGAATCGATCACAGATTTAAGCCTTGGTGTGCAAGGGTTTCACAAGGAGGGAAATCCTCTCTTATTTCTCCTCAACTCTCACTCAAAGGCAAAATAACAAAAGGGGTAATGACTTCTCTCATCAGTCATTGCCTTTTTATACTTCGCCTTGCTTCCATGTGAAACACCTACACACGCTATGTGTGTTCTAACACGTAGTCTGGTTCACTTGTGAAACCTATACACCTAACTTGGTGTTCTTTCTATCTGACATGTTTAATGACTATCACATCGACATAGTGATGCCATAAATTCTGAAACAGTATAGTGTGCCACACCGACATATGTACTAGGTTGATCTACATGATTTCCTAATTTGGGGTTGTTACATCCTCCCCTCATAAAATTTTTGTCCTCGAAAATTGACCATAAGATGATATGTGGACCTGTAACATACCCACATACACATAACATATCACGCATAACTAGAGCATGAACACACCTATGCATACACACGTATCCCTTCACACCTGCACATAACCATACACATTCCCTGCAAGTGCACACATGATGATGCACACATATACACAACACGTGGACATTTGACACGTATCATTACGACCAATTGGGTTAGATTTTCCATTTCAAATTTCAACCTTATACCTGCAACAATTATATCCACAACGAATTCATTGACTATCCAATAGGATCAATCAATTCCATCCAATCCTGCAATGCACAAACATATCTACAATAACCATTTCCATAGCGCACAGTTATTATCCACAATATCAAATCATCATCACACACATTTAGAATTTCACATATGTATGTCAAATTGCGACTACATCACCATTCATTATATAAACCATGCTAAATATGAGATTACTCCAAAAACCATAAAATTTACATATGCACAACCATGCGCCATAGTTTTAGAACTTGATATTTCAAATATTTACATCTTAAAATATTCTCAACAAGAGTTCACCATTTCTTCAGTCAATCTCTAGCCCTCAAAAGAAATACGACATCCAGTTAGTCCTCATCACCGTCACCTGATTGCTCCTCTTCCTCACCACCCGCATCACCAACCCTGGAACCAGAGGCCTCTAGTATATACGCTCGAGCCATTGCCATGCGCTGTAAATAATACGACAGGTACATGTATTGCATCGCGTCGCTCAGCATGGCCTCATGGTAATAGAGCTGGTGTGTGGTCCGCTCATTCTGCTGCTCGATCCTCTGGAGCGCTATATCTTGCAAATCTATCCTTCGAAAATGCTCGGATGTGAAGTCCAGACCACCGTATGGAGGAATTGGATGCTGAACTGGAATTTGGTGTGGTGGAACCAGACATTGAGCCACTTGATCAGGCTCAGGGTGTGGCTGTTATTGTTGCTGCGCTCGTTGTGCAAGTTCTTGGGTTTGACGGTGTTTCACGCTCATCCTTAAACTATCCAAACTAACTTTAAAATCATTGAAACTATATTGTTGGGTGTTGGTAGTGTATTTGGGCTCAGTTGGCAAAATCTAGTATTCGCCATTGGTTTCTTCATCCACGTATTGCTAAATCATTCTCGTGATCAACCGAGCATACGGCAAATGTTTGAGGGTTTCTTTGATCTGACCCTCCCATGCATTGTTCTTTAGATATATGATCCCTTCGCTCACCAAGGTCGGGGCGGAGAACCATTTTCCCTTGTAGGCCGAGTACAAGGCTTGGAGAAAAGCATCCCTCCTCTCCTACTCATGACCCATAGGAAAAAGGTTCTTCCTAAAAATGATATCAAGAGCCCACATCAAGTCAGGCAATTGTGCCCTCCTCACGGACAAACCTGATTCGGTCTATCCGTTAGTCATATCAGCAATGATGGCCCGGAAAGATATGTTTCCAATATTCGAAGGTTTCAAAGTCCCGCCTTCCACATACCTTGATGAGCATCTCATCGCGGTAGCGATGTCATCTAGGTCGAACTGAAATTTGTAACCATCTATCTCAGTTACAAACTTGATGTTATTGGTGCTCATTTTTAAATTTTAGTAAAATAGGCGTACAAGCCTAGGGTAGCAATATTCGTGGAATGGCTCAAGGAGTGACGTCATTCCCACGACATTCAAATAGTTTAAGGTCCATGTGGTTGTCTCTTGGTTCATGAAAAAATCCTTATCGATGAACCATTCGACCTCTAATCGCTCCAAATTTCACCAATCCGAGGGTGGACTCCTCACAATTGATTGAGGAGGCACCTTTTGACGCTTGGATGGTGGTGGCTTAGATGCCGACATTTTCTTGGGACCCATTTATCCGATTTCAAAAGAGAATGAACAAAAATTGAACCAAGACCATAAGCCTTACCCGTTCGTGCGAGAAAAACCATCAGAAATCTCCTTTTGCTCGTAGGGATGTGTGGATTTGAACAATTCCAAGGCAATTCCAAGAGATTTTTGGTGTAGGTGCACGGACAGGGAAAACCCAAGCTTTTAAAAGTCTTTTCGTGCCCAAAAATTGAAGGGAAAAAATGACTCGCGGCTTCATATATCCCGACAGTCGCACAAGCGACTTATAGTCATACCTGGCGTCTAACCCAAATCAGCGTGAGCAACAAGCAGGTGTCTGTGTTTCATGGGGTTTTCTCGTCACATGAAAGCGATTTCAAGTCTCGCACGCGTGAGTTCAGTAATTTCTTTGGATTTTAAATGTTTTCTTATCTGGTTCCTTCTACCATCCTTCACGGATCATTTTCGACTTCTTTTACATCCTTTATTTGAGTCTTACAACGTACATAAGGCTACTTCTTTAAATGTATCACGACGCAACCTCTTTTAATCTATTGGTAATGATACGTGTGAATTTGATGATTCATACGTAAATCATTTCGTATAATATTAATCATCGCATAATAACACATTCATTATCTTATCAGGTACGTGAAATTTATCTAACAGTCACAAATTTTTTGTCTTTTTCAAATTTGACAACGTTAATTACATCAAAACTTATGCGAAGAGCTGTGGATATGCATCACGTATGTCCAACTCGCATTCCCATGTAGCTTCTTTTGGTGAATGATTTTGCCATTTCACTAGTACCAACAAAATACGTTTCATACACTGCACTTGCTCTTTCCTATCGAGAATTTTCACTGGGTCCTCTCTAACTGTCAGATCCTCATAGATTTTAATTGGTTGCTCGTCAATAATGTGAGTCAGGTCCTTCATGTACTTTCTTAACATGGATACATAAAATACACTATGTACTCTTACGAGTCGCAAAGGTAGCGCAATTTGGTAAGCAGTTTCACCAACTCGACCCAAAACGTCGAACGATCCTATGTAGCGTGGGCTAAGTTTTTCACGCTTTCCGAAACACATTACACCTTTCAAAGGTGAAATCTTGAGGAATACATGGTCTCCAACCTGAAAGTCTACACTTGTCCATTTTAGATCGGAGTAACTGTTCTGTCTACTCTGTGCAATCTTCAACCTCTCTCGAATCCAACGTACATCTTCAGTGGCATCTTCAAGAATTTCAGGGCCCAAGACAAATTTCTCTCCTATTTTTTTCTAATTGAGCGAAGATCTACATCTTCACCCATATAATGCTTCGTAGGGAGTCATACCAATATCGTCTGGTAACTGTTATTATACGCAAACTCGATTAAAGGTAAATGTTGATCGCATGATCCTCGAAAATCAAGCATGCACACTCGGAGCATATCTTCAATAATTTGGTTTACCCTTTCGATTTGTCCATTTGCTTGTGGTGGAATGCTGAGCTGAAGCCTAATCTTGAACCCATTCCCTCTTGAAATTTTTGCCAAAAACGTGATGTATACAATGGATCGTGATCTGAAACAATACTCATTGGAATACCATGCAATCGAATGATCTCCTTCAAGTACATCTCAGCAAGTCTACTCGTTGTATACTTGGTGTTGTAAGGTAAGAAATGGGCTGATTTAGTCAATCTGTCTACGACTACCCATATGACATTGTATTCCTTTGTTGTCCTTGATAGTCCTAAAATAAAGTCCATGGAAATAGACTCCCATTTCTATTCTGGTATCGATAGAGGTTGTAATAAATTCGATGGATGTCGGTGATCCACTTTCACCTACTGACACACCAAGCACTTTGAGACGTACTCGGCGACATCATTTTTCAAACCTCTCCACCACAAGCTTTTCTTTAGATCTTGGTACATCTTGGTACCACCAGGATGAATAGCATACTTTGACTAGTGGGCCTCGTCTAGAGTGGTATGTCGGAGGTCGGCATCTATCAGTATACATAGGTGCCCTCTGAATAATAATGATCCATCCTCCATGATGGAGAAATCTGGTCTAGTACCGTTAGCCACACCTTGTCTGATCTTCACAAGTTTTGCATCTTTCATCTGATGCTCGTAGATATCATCGTAGATCGTCGGTCGGATAATGATGTTAGCCACTAGGGCTCTAGATCCTTTCACTTTGATCTTAGTGTTGTATAGTGAAATATCTTCCAAAAGTTTCCATCGACGAATTCCTATGATAAGACTTGATAACTGAGCCGAACTCTTTCGACTCAAAGCATCTGCTACAATGTTTACCTTGCCTGGGTGATATAAAATGGAGCAATCGTAATCCTTGAGAAATTCAATTTATCTTTGCTGCTTCATATTCAAATCTTTCTGAGTGAACAGGTACTTGAGGCTCTTGTGATCGGTGAATATCTCAAAGGTCTCCCCATACATGTAATGTCTCCATATCTTTAATGCAAAGATCACTGTTATAAGTTCAAGGTCATGTGTGGGGTAATTCTTTTCATGATCCTTGAGCTGTCTCGAGCCATAGGCGATAACCTTCTGGTTCTAGTTAAGCACACAACCCAACCCGCTATGTGATGCATCACTAAACACCACAAATCCTTCAGTACCGGTTGGAATACCAAGCACTGGTGCAGAGGTAAGCATTTTCTTAAGTTCTTAAAAACTTTTCTCGCACGACTTGGTCCATTCAAACTTCACATTCTTCCTTGTAAGTTGTGTAAGCGGACATGAGAGTTTAGAAAATCCCTCTACAAACCGTCTGTAGTTGCCTGCCAAACCTAGAAAACTTCTTACTTCTGTGACCATCTTCGGCTATTCCCATTGTACAATGGCCTCTATCTTAGCTGGATCTATTGTGACACCTGCTTCAGAGACAAGATGTCCTAAGAAGCTCACTTATTTCAACCAAAACTCACACTTGCTAAGCTTTACGTATAAATGGTATTCTCGTAATGTCTGTAGAGTAATCTATAGATGATGTTCATGCCCTTCCTTTGTCTTTGAGTAGATGAGGATGTCATCTACAAATACTACCACACATGTATCAAGATGTGGTTTGAACACCCTATTCATGAGATTCATGAAAGAAGCTGATGCATTAGTTAAGCCGAAAGGCATCACTAAGAATTCGTAATACCCATATCTGGTTCTGAATGCTATCTTCTGAATATCACCGGCCTTGACTTTCAATTGATTGTAGTCAGATCTCAAGTCAATCTTGGAAAAGAACCTTACTCCTTACAATTGATCAAAAAGATCATATATCATTGGAAGTGAATAACGGTTCTTGATTGTCAATTTGTTCAACTGATGATAGTCGATGCACAACCTCATCGACCCGTCCTTTTCCTTAACAAATAAGATCGGTGCTCCCCAAGGAGATACACTTGGTCTTATGAACCCTTTGTCTAGGAGTTCCTGTAACTGCTCTTTCAACTCCTTCAATTCTGCTGGAGCCATCTTATAAAGTGCTTTAGACACTAGCTCCGTGCCTGGGGCTAAGTCAATATCAAACTCCACTTCTCGATCTGGTGGTAATCCTGATAGTTCTTCAGGAAACACATCTGAAAACTCGCAAACAACTGGAATATCGACAATGTCATTCTTCTCGTCCCGTTGTTCTTTCAAAAATGCGAGGTAGCCGCCACTGTACCCGTTTCTCATCATACGTTCGGCTCGTATTGTGGAGATGAACAACGCGATGTTAGCCTTATCACCACTAAATCAGAATGACTTTTCTTTCGAAGGGCAGACAGTAACTACTTTTCGTAGGCAATCAACGCTTGCATGGTAAGCGGATAGCCAGTCCATGCCAAGGATTACATCGAATCCTTGCATATCTAATAAAATGAAATCTTCCACCGTCTCGCGATCTTCAACTAGAACAATAATTAATCGACAAAACATATCCGTGTTCATCGAACTTCCCGTAGGAACTGACACTGCCAAAATAAAATCCAATGGCTCTGGAGTAACTCCCAACTTTGTCACAAATTGTGAAGTCACGAAGGAGTGTGTCGAACCCAGGTCTATTAACACCCGTGCTCCGTGTTTACAAGTGTTGTCACATTGATGCATAAGTAGGGTACCTAAGTGTCAGACATAAATTCTACTTAGAGTGTATATGGTGTGTGTTGTGGTGTTCATGAATTGTAATTGATTCCTAATTACCTATGATAATAATTGCTAACGAAATTTCAAATGAGAAATGAATAATTTACCTGAGTTATACCTTGAATGATGTCGTTGGACGTCTGAGCATCCAGAGCATTGACAGCATATGCACAGTCTCGAATGGTAGGCCTAGGTGTTGTAGCTGATGACATTCCTTCTTTTCTTACTTCAAGCAGTCTTTGATTATGTGCCCCATCTTGCCACACTTAAAACACACTCCCATACCATGCCTACACTCTGATGTCTTGTGTGATTTTCCACAACGAGCACATGTCCCTCCTGGCGTAGACGATGTCGCTTGTGAAAATCCCTGAGTAACTGAAGCTCCTGACGTGAAAGTAGGACCAGGCGGACGATAACATCTTGTAGGTGGAGGCAAGGGTTGCTTCAAATAATTCATCTGATTTGGTTTCCTTGGTGTCGGTACTACAAACCTCTACTTCTTATTTACCGGTTCATAGCTATTTGACCTCGCTTGATTCACCTTTCCTCTATTCTGTTGGTCCCTTCTCTTGTACATATCTTCTACATCCTCCTCGACTATAAGAGCCTTGCCAATCACTCCTGCATAAGTCTCCAACTCAAATATCGAGACTCTATCTCAAATGTTCGGCCTTACGCCGCATTGAAACTTCTTAGCCTTCATTATATCGGAGGCCACATGCTTGGGAGAAAACCTTGAAAGTCTCATAAATTTTGTCCCATATTCTCGCACTGTCATCTAACCTTGTTCCAATTGGATGAACTTCACTTCCACTTGGCTCCTCACCACTTTAGGAAAATACTGTTTATTAAACTTCTTAACAAATTTTTCCCATCTAACTTTTTCATCGTCAGTGCATGGAAGTACACTGAATAATTTCTCCATTCAGTTGAGCCATTTTTCTGCCTCTAATGGTTCAACTTGTCCTGAGAAACTTGGAGGACGCATCCTCCTAAACTCTATAAACGTTGAAGGTGTAGGTGGAGGTTGATGATTATTGACATTGTTTGCAGCCATCAATTCTATCTGTTGGGCCCTCACATTGGCCACGACTTCCATGGCTTATACCATTCTCTCTCTCTCTCTCTCCTCTCCATCGTGGTTCCCCTCTTCTGGAGGATCCCTGCCACCAATTCGAATCCTATTTGAATATGTGGGAATGTCTCCACTACTCCTTGTATTTCAGACATGACCGCCTCTTGGTCTACCTATCCCTCTAGTGAATATACTGATCTGTTATATGAAATAAAAGTTTCATTAATTGATGGTCCCCATACTCTGACAAAATCTTAACTAGGATTCTAAGTATAAGTCTTGTCAGAAATTTCTAAAGCCATAAGCTTTGATACCAACTGTGACAGTCCAGATTTCCTACCTTGAAACCCGCTGTTGAGCAGTGAAAAATACCATTTTTCACCTCCTAACCTAACCTTTGATGGACCTTTTAGTTGACTAATAATATGTTTTGTAGTTAAGTAATAAAATACAGTCATAGTGCAGACATCCACCTAAAAATGCCAAAGAAGAGATCTGCTGCCTCATCATGTGCTCATGCAGCCCAAAAGGCTAGCCAATCAAGCAGTCCACAGAGCTTCAAAAGTCCATGAGAATGGCATGGGTCCAACTGGATACACTTGGGACCAAGAGTACCTACAGTAGATGAATGTTAAACCCCCCAAAAGTGTTGAGTACTAAACAGATGCAGAACAACACCCTAGAACTGTGTGCCAGCAGTGGAAGCAAAGGATAGAACCTGTCAAGAGGTTATTCCAAGCTGTCGAGAGGTTCTGGTGTGAGAAAACAACCTGTCAAGAGGTTTCATCAACCTATCGGGAGGATCTGAGGGTGTACTTGAACTTGTCGAGGAGTTAAAGTTGAAGAAGGTATGCTGTCGAGAGGTTCTAAAGTTTTATAACCTGTCGAGAGGTATTGGGGTGGAAAAGTAGAGAGATCAAGAGGTTGAGTCAACCTGTCGAATGATTTAAGCTGCAACAGAGCATCCTGTCAAAGACTTACCTGGAGATGCAGGGGATCTCGAGAGGTTCCACTTACATGTCGAGAGGTTCTCCAGAACCTAGCGAGCAGTCAAAGCTATCCTATCGAGGACTTACCTGAAGCTGCCTTCAACCTGTCGAAAGCTCAACTGAAGCTGTATAAGAAATCGACAAGATGCTTTATAACCTGTCGAGAAGATGAATGGAGCTTGAACAGAAGTTAAGAATTGTGTCAACCTATAGAGAAATCAAAAGATCCTATCGACAACTACATCCAACCTGTCGGCAACCACATCCAACCCGTCGAATGGAGAGCCAATAAGACTCAGAACCTCTCTACACTCAATTTGGGAACTTCTCAGTTCCAGCCACAGCTGTTGCTCACTTCAGTGCTCTGTGCATGCGTTCTAAGGCATGCCAACAACCCTTTGGGGTATTTTTGGAATGCATATGGGCACGAATGGGAACCCTCTAACCTCCTCACATTTACTTGCCTAGTTTGGACCAATTGGTGGAGAGCTTATAAAAGAAAAATCAACCACATCAGCAGCTCAGAATAACTAAAATAGTTCCTTGAGCTCTAATGGGCTGAAACAAATCTGAGGACAGAAGGGAAGAGTATAAATGGTTGAGAAGTTGCACAGAAGAACTATCCAGAAATTAAGAGAATCATAGCCAAATTCGAATTCCTTCTTCCCTCCAAAATTCCTTCCCTCTTTCTTCTTCCCCATTCACTCTTTAGACCAACCATGGTTGGCTAAACCCCTTTAGTAGCTAGGGTGAGGTTGAGAGCTGTAAATTGAGAGGTTCAAGGCTTTGTATATGAATTGGATGTTGCACAGATTGCAGATCTGAGCACATTTTACTATAAGTTTGTATTGAATCAGTACATTGTGGATTATGAAGTTGATTTTGTATTTGATTTCCCTAGATTAAATCTCCCTGTGGATGCTTGAGCTTGTAGCCTTGCATCCACAACATTTATAATAGTTTTTTAGTTCTAATTAAGATCCTTGAATTAGAGGAATCTTCGGAATGATCTGTGACCATTCAAGTAGATAGATCATAGCCTTAGGCTTACTCCAATTCTTTGGTCTAGATTAGATTCTTATACCTTGCATCTGAGCTTGTAGCTAGATGAAGGATTGTTGTAAATCAGTTCTATGCATAGCCTTTGAACCAATTGATTTTCAGTAAAGACCAAAATCCCTAGCTGCTACTCTCCACCTTTTGATTTTAATCCTTTTCTTCATTTTCTTAAATCTGAGTTTTAATCAGTCCTGGATCATTTGCATTTGATTTTTATAGTTTTTAGTAAAATGACAACCCCTGAAACCTCTCCTCTTTCCTCTCCTTGCAGTAGTTTAGGATAGAGTGCCAGATCTGGTATAGATCTTGAGATTTACCCTATTTTAAAGTATATTTCCCTATGGACATACCCTGTCTTATCCCTTAAAGCTTGCTGCAACAGTCCTAGTTCTTGTAGGACTGGTTGCTTACCTTGATCCCATCTTGCTGTACATTATCCTTTTAATTTGCTGTTTTAACCCTTTAATAATTGTAAGGTAAGCAACTCAACAAGTTTTTGGCGCCACTATCGGGGATTTGTATTGTTAAAATTAGTAGATCTAAGTTTTACTCATTTTTAAGATTTATATTTATAATTGCTAGTTTTGTGTTTGACTAATTGCTGTTGTAGTTTTTTATAGTTTAATTTTGTGTTACAGATCTGGATCTGAAATTCTGAGGGGAGCATTGTGCTAAGTGGAGGAGCAAGCTGTGCTTAAGTTTGCATTTCCTAACTCGTTTACTTTTCTAAATCTGTAATTTTTTAGATTTGCAGCAATAGTTATGTTTTTATAATTGTTTTGTTGAATTCTATGCTGTACTTTTGTGTGTTGAAATTGGTTCTTGCTGTGTGTATGCTTGGTAGAAGATCTCTCAATCCTGAGATTGTTCCTATAGATCTTGAAGTTGAGAGACTTCTCAGACCTAAGCAGGCTTACACACACCTGTGATTAATTCTGACATTTCTGCAATGGGTGAGCAATCTAGGACATTGAAAGAATTCAATGCACCAGGGGTATACAATTTCCCCTTCTGCATTCAATTTCTTACTGTCCAAGGGAACTATGAGATTAAATCTTCCATCATACAGATGTTGCCCTCATATCATGGCTTGAGTAAGAAAGACCCATACAAGTACATTGATGAATTTCTAGGACTGTGCACTACTTTCAACATTGCAGATTTGGGGGAGGAAACAACCAGGTTGAGACTCTTTCCTTTTTCATTAAAGGACAGGGCTAGAACTTGGCTGTCCATGCTCCCAACCAATAATATTCAGTCTTGGAATGACCTTCAATGTCAATTTTTGGCCAAGTTTTTCCCCATGTACAAAACAAGTTAGTTGAGGAAGAACATAATTCTCTTTACTCAAGCGCCAACTGAAGACTTTCACCAAGCATGAGAGAGATTTAAGGAGCTCTTGAAGCAATGCCCCCATCACCAAATTCCTGAATGACAACTTATTCAAAATTTCTATCAAGGAATTGATCCCAAGAGCAGGGACATGGTTGATGCCTCATGTGATGGTACATACTACCACAAGACAACTAATGAGGCTTGGGAGTTGTTTGATATCATTAGTGAAAACTCCATGTAAAGGGAGACTTTGTCAAGGGACATTGAGACCCCTGTTAGATTGGTGAGAGAGAATATTACAAGAGGAAAAATATATGAGGTTAGTGGTTACAATGATTTGGAAAGGAAGGCGGATAACTTGACTCAAAAATTTGATAAGCTCATGGGAGCAATGCAGTCACCAATGGTTGCCAAAGTGGAGGAGGCATGTGTGATATGCCAGTCCCCCACTCACTCCCTTGAGGAATGTCCTTCTGCTGCCCAATTTCTAGACCTTATTATGGAACATGTGAATGCTGATAAGTCCTTTGGACAACAGCCTACTGCTGGTTATCATTGGAAAAACCACCCTAACTTGAGGTGGAGACAAGATACCATCCAAAACCAGCAGCTGCAGCAGCCACAACAGCAGTCCATGCCTTATAGAAATGCCCAACCTTACCAGCAGAACTACTTTCTAAGGCCCCAATACTAGCAGCCTATGGCCCAACCAATGGCACAACCTGTGCATCAAAGTGCACTAGCCCAAGCACCCTCTAGATCCCTTACATTTGAAGAGCAAGTTTTGGCTTCACTGCAGAATTTAGGCTCTTTGTTTCAAACTGTTAACTCCCATAGCCAAAGTATTAAGAAGATAGAGGAGCACCTTAGTCAGCTATCTAATACTTTGACTAGGAGAGAGGAGGAAAGACTACCTAGTTAGCCTATGAATAACCCAAAAGGGCAGTATGTGGTGGGTGAGACTTCTTCATATGAAGAAGCCAAATCTTTCACCACTTTGAGAAGTAGAAGACTGGTTGACAACAAAGTTGGTGTTGAGCTTGATGAGAACAATGCAGGAAATAAAAAAGCAACCCATGTTGATATGCAGCAGAAGCAGTATATGAGAAATAAGGGGGGTGTTGATGTGCCCCAATAGAAAAATAAAAAAAAAAATAAAGAAAAATCTGATGAGATTGCTAAGGCAGCAAATGGGAGAGAAGTCCCCCATTTGCCATTTCCCAATGCACTTCAAGCACCTTCTCATTTTAACAAGGGGAATGCTAAATTTGAGAAAATGATAGAGACATTTAAACAAGTGAAGATCAACTTGCCTTTACTTGATGCAATCAAACAAGTTCCAACCTATATAAAGTTTTTGAAAGATTTGTACACACACAAAAGATAATCTAGGATACACCTATCCAAGAAGGTCTTTTGTGATGAGAAAGTGAACCAAGTGCTGTCCATTGCAATCCCAACAAAGCTCTAAGAACCTGGAGTTCCCACAATCCCTTCTATCATTGGGGATCACACCATTGAAAAGGCCTTGTTAGATCTGGGAGCTAGTGTAAATCTACTTCCATATTCAGTTTATGAGAAGTTAGGCTTGAGAGAATTGAAGCCCACACATGTGGTGCTACAGCTGGCTGACAGATCTGAAAAGAGGCCTGTGGGAATGATAGATGATGTGTTAGTTGGGGTTGACAAGTTTTTCTATCTAGCAGATTTTTTGGTTCTTGACATGGAGCCAAGCAAGTGTAGTACCTCCATTCCTGTAATTCTGGGCAGGCCTTTCTTGGCCATTGCCAATGCTTGTATACAATATAGATTAAGTGTAATGGAGGTATCTTTTGACAACATGAAAGTAAAATTAAATATTTACAATGCAGCAAGTCAGCCTCACTTGGATAGTGAGGATTACTTTTTGATTGATGTGTTGGATAAGCTTGTGGAAGAGACTTTGCCCAAGTTGTTGCATTGTGATGATTTGTGTGATGTTTTTGAAAATGTGTGAAAGAGAAGGCCACCTGTGGTTCAAGAGGTGAAAGCCTTAAATTCTGAAGTGGGGCCAGCAACATGGTATCCTCCTTGGAAACCAGTTGTGTTGCCTCTTCCGCCACCATCAAAGGCATCTTTGTTGCCTTCACTCATAAGTCCACCTGATGTGGAGTTGAAACAGCTGCCCAATTCCTTGAAATATACATTTTTGGGGTCAAACCAGAAGTTGCTAGTGATAATCTCCTCTTCTCTCACTGATGAACAAGAAGAGGAGCTGTTGAGAGTGTTGAAAAAACATAAGAGAGCAATAGGTTAGACTATTGATGATCTTGGAGGCATCAGTCTTGCTATTTATATGCATAAGATCCACTTGGAAGAGGGTTCTAAACCCTCTAGAGAGATGCAGAGAAAGTTAAACCATCACATGCAAGAAGTGGTGATGAAGGAGGTGGTCAAATTGTTATATGCATGAGTCATCTATCCCATTTCAGATTCTGAATGGGTGGCACCTACTCAGGTGGTACCTAAGAAATCTGGAATCATTGTGATTAAATCTGATTCTGGTGAGCTAATTCCAACTAGGGAAACCACAGGTTGGAGGGTGTGCATTGACTATCGAAAGCTCAATTTAAAAACCAGAAAAGACCACTTTCTTTTGCTCTTCATAGACCATATTTTGGACAAGTTGGTAGGCAAAGCTTTCTATTGCTTTCTTGATGGATATGTTGGGTATAACTAAATCCCCGTGTATCCACAAGATCAAGAAAAGATAACTTTCACATGTCCATTTGGTACCTTTACTTATAGAAGAATGTCATTTGGATTGTGCAATGCCCCTGCAACTTTCCAAAGGTGTATGTATGCCATCTTCTCTGACATAATTGATCAGTTTTTAGAGATATTCATGGATGATTTCTCTGTCTTTGGGGAAAGTTTTAGCCAATGTCTACACCATCTCAGCCTTGTGTTGCAGAGATGTGAGGAAATCAACTTAGTTTTGAGTTGGGAAAAGAGTCATTTTATGGTCAATCAAGGCATTCTCCTTGGCCATGTTGTTTCCCACAAAGGAATTGAAGTAGACCAAGATAAAATTGATTTGATTGCACATTTGCCCCCACCTAAAACTGTGAAACAAGTCAGATCTTTCTTGGGGCATGCTAGTTTTTATAGGAGATTCATCAAAGATTTCAGTAAAATCTCAAGACCTCTTTGTCACCTGTTGTGCCAGGAGGTTCCTTTTAAATTTAATGATGGATGTCTCATTGCTTTTGAGCTTTTGAAATGTTGTTTAACATCTACACCTGTCCTTCAAGTACTTGATTTTTCTTTATCATTTGAGCTGATGTGTGATGCATCAGATTTTACTATTGGTGCAGTTTTGAGGCAAAGGAAGGACAAGTTACCTTGTGTGATTGCTTATGCAAGCAAGACATTGATTGATGTTTAGTTAAATTACACCACAACTGAGAAGGAATTGTTGGCAATTGTCTATGCTTTAGAAAAATTCAGGTCTTATGTGTTGGGATCTAGGATTGTGGTGTTCACTGATCACTCAGCCCTGAAGTACTTTTTGTCTAAAAAGGATGTCAAGCCAAGATTAATCAGATGGATCCTCCTATTATAGGAGCTTGATCTTGAGATTAAGGATAAAAAAGGGATTGAAAATGTGGCTGCAGACCACCTATCCAGGATCCTAGCTGCTGAGTTTGATAGGCTGCCTATCAATGATTCTTTCCCTGATGAACAACTGTTTACTGTCAGCACTTCTGCACCTTGGTTTACAAACATAGTGAATTACTTGGCAGTGGGTAGGATTCCCCTACATTGGAACAAAATGGATAGGGAGCTATTCTTTTCCCAGATCAGACATTATATGTGGGAGGATCCATACCTTTTCAAGCATTGTGCAGACCAAGTTGGGAGGAAGTGTGTCCCTGATGATGAATTCTACAACATACTAATCATGTGTCATAAACAGGCTTGTAGAGGCCATTTTAGTGGAAACAAGACTGTTGCCAAGATACTTCAAAGTGGATTTTATTGGCCCACTTTCTTCAAGGATGCATGGCAGCATTATAAAGCTTGTGAAAGATGCCAAAAAATGGGAAGTATCTCTAAAAGAAATTCCATGCCTTTATAGCCTATACTTTTTTGTTGAACTCTTTGACATTTGGGAGATTGACTTCATGGGGCCTTTCTCTCCTTCCTAAGGATACAATTTCATTCTTATTGCTATGGACTATGTGTCCAAATGGGTTGAGGCCATAGCCACAAGAACCAATGATCACAAAGTTGCCCTCAATTTCTTGAAGGATAACATTTTCTCTATGTTTGACACCCCAGAGCTATCATTAGTGATGGGGGAAGCCATTTTTGCAATAGGCAGTTTGATAACTTGCTTAGAAAGTACTCTGTGACACACAGAGTTGCCATCCCATACCACCCACAGACCAGTGGGTAAGTGAAAATTTCTAATAGAGAAATCAAACACATTTTAGAGAAAACTGTGAGAGGAGTTAGGAAGGATTGGTCCTTGAGGTTGACTGATGCTTTTTAGGCTTATAGAACTGTTTATAAGACCCCAATAGGGATGTCTCCCTTTAGGCTGGTGTATGACAAGGCATGTCATTTACCAGTAGAGTTAGAATACAAAGCCCATTGGGCTATTAAATCATTGAATGTTGATCTAACTTCTGTTGGCATGCACAAGAGGCTACAGTTGTCAGAGCTGGAAGAGCTAAGATTGGAAGCCTACTCCAATTCAAGGGTCTACAAAGAGAAAGCCAAAGCTTTCTATGACAAACATTTGTTGAGAAATGAGTTCACTACTGGCAACAAGGTATGGCTGTTCAATTCCAAATTAAAATTTTTCTTAGGCAAGTTGAGATCTAGATGGGAGGTACCTTACATTGTAATGCATGTATCCCCATATGGAGCTGTTGAAATCATGGATCCAAAGGGTGGTAGGATCATGAATGTTAATGGTCAAAGACTTAAACTCTATGTTAAAAATATGATAGAGTCTGTGGCGACCATTCACCTTCAAGAACCTCCAAAACATGACTGATTTTCAACATTGTACAATATGTATCACAACTGTCATTTAGAAGGCTGCTGTTGTTTTCAAATTTGTTTGGCATTGTATATATGTTGCCATTTGTATTTAGTTTTTCATTTAGAATAATGAGTCAGATATGTTACAGTAGGAATGGCCCCAAGGCATGAGAAATCCAATGGGAACAGAATAGAATTGACAAATCTGTGTAGAGAATGGACTGGGAACTGATGAAAAATCTTTTGAACTGAAAAACAACCTGTCAAGAAGTGTAGAGAACATTTTGACAGGTTCTGAAGGTTCCCAATGTGTATTTTGACAAGTATTGGGACCTGTCGTGAGGTTTGAGTTGATTCTCGACAGGTTCTGAAGGTGCACAAACGATTTTCGACAGGATCTTTGTACCTGTTGAGGATGTGAGATGGTTTCGAGAGGTACTGAAGGCCATGGCTATATTCTTGATAGTTTCTGATACCTGTCGAGAGGTTAAGTACCGAGAATTTTAAACCTGTCAAGAGGATGTCTACACCTCTTGACTTGAAAAATCTGAAGCTCGTGTACCTGTCGATAGGATGACTAAATCTATGAATTAAATTTTTCTAGAGCCTTATACTTTTCGAGAGGTCCAACCAACCTCTCGACACCTTTAGCCAGAGAAGTCCACAAGTTCAAAAGGTTTTTAACTCTTCAGCAGGTTGATGCAGCCTATCGAAATCTTCTCTCCAATCCTGTCGAAATATGATTTTAGTTGCTTTAAACCTATCGACAACTCATTCTATCCATTCGATTGCTTCTGTTCCAAGCCTGCTCCTCCTTTGCCCGATTTCTAACTTTCTTCTCTCTCCTCCACCTCACTGGTTCCAACTCCACTCACCTTGTCGTTTCTCCAAGTGCTTTAATTTTACGAGGGCTACATTTCGCACCTGGTTTGAGCTAGTTTGGTGCTATGTACCTCAAGTTTTGAGAAACCCTAGGTTTTCTGTGGGTAAGTCTTCTTCAACCTCCACTCTATGTTTTGCAAGCTTTGTACTTCCATAATTTTGTGTAGGTGGTGAATTTGATTGGGTAAATGAAGTTTGTCATGGTTGTTGAGAGTGATTGTGTGGATTTTTATGACCAATGGCTAATCGAGTGGATACCTTGGCCGACCTTTTCAAAGCCCCTTCTAAATCTACCCAAAAATCTACCAGAAAATCCAGTAGGCTAGCTACACAGCCCAAAGAGACCCCTCCTGCTAAGAGAAAGCTTATCATGGAAAAACCTGAGAAGGCTAAGAAAGCCAAGAAAGCCAAGAAAGCAAAAATCAGTGAAGAAGTTGTTAAGGACATCCTTGTCCCTGAAGTCCCTGTGCCTAAACCTAACCTTGAGGATGTACCTGAAATACCTGAGAACCTGACTACTCCCAATGAGTTTGTAGATGCCTTAGGCCTGATCCCAGAGACAAATTTTGACATACCTTATTTTTTTAAGGTAGAGGAGTGTAAGGACACCTTGGACTATTTGGTGAAGGCAGGTCTGACACATTTGTTGACCCCATTGCAAGAAAAATCCTACCCTAGACTTGTCAAATTATGGTATCAGAACATCAGGAAGAAGATGACGCCAGGGTCAATTGAGCCTTCCCTTGTGATTTTGATTGATAATTGGGAGCTGGTTGTGGACTACAATGATATAGGGTTGGCATTAGGGGTCCCATTAGTTTTTGATACAACCTATGGTCTAGCAGCACTTGAGAGTGTGTCCTTTAGAGCAATGGCCAGACATTTGACTCAAGGCATTGTGGGCTCTGGGGAATCCTTGATGAGGAGAGATCTGCACCCTAGCTTGCTTTTCATAGACTCCATTTTGAGGAAAAACATTTATGTCAGTGGACATCAGAAAGAGAGGAGGACCCCCATATTGGATGCCCTATACTTTTTCTCCAAGGGCCAGTTCTTGAAACCTCTCAGTTGGTATTTGAGGCAATGGTAGATGTAAATGAAAAGATCAAAAGAGTACAAGCCTTGCCAGGGTTACCCTACAGCAAACTCATCACTGCTTTGCTAAGAAATGGAAAATTAGTGTTTTAAAAGGATGAGCCTGTGGAGAAATTGAGCCCTAAAGTGTCTAGGAAGAGGGCCTGGTCTGCTAGTAGGACTCTGATTGGGAAAAGCAAGAAGAAATCAGTTGATGGTCCTGACAAAGAAGCCCCTTAAGTGATCACCTCAGCAGCTGCACCTGTGATCCCTACAGCCCCAACAGCCAGCTCAGCAGCTGTAGCTGGGACCTCTACATCAGTTAGCTCTGAGCTTCTACTCACCTCTGCTGGTCCTAGCTCAGAGGCTCCACCTGTGACCTTTACACCCATACTATTCCCCTCTACTACTGTGCCTTTTCCTGTTATCAGCTCTGAGATTGTCAGCATTTCCATTCCTTCCATTTTAGTCCCCATACCTCCCAGCAGCTTAGCCATCCCGTGTCAAATCCTCCTACCATAGACCCCATTGTCACCTTACCCTCATTTCCCATCACATCCACCTACTAAAGAAAATCAAAGGCACCCACAACCCCTCCAGCTAGCCCATCCATCCCAACTGTTGAAACCTCAAGCCCTGAGCCATCAACACCATCTCCATCAGCTGACCCAGTCACCACCTCTCCACCATCTATACCCTCTGACTTTGACCATACTACCTCCATATCCCCTCCACATACCCAGGATTTGGACCACTTGACCACTGAGGGATATTCATCCGTAATTGACTCCATTGTGGAGGACATTAGGCATGAATATACCCCCTTACCTGATTCCCCACAGCCTACCCAATTCCAGTATGATCTCACGTCTCCTTTTCAGCCCATTATCCCCATTCCACCTATTACCCAAGCCCAAGTCCTTCCAGAGGCCTTTGCCCAAATCTTTTCACTTCTCACCACAATCCTACCCTAGCTTCAAACCAACTCAGCTAACCAAGCTGCTATGGCCACCTGCCATCAGGCCATGTAGTTCACTCTCACCCCCTCCACCTCAACCACTCAACCCCTTATAACACCCACTCCTACACCTACTCCTGTACCCATTCCACCTCCATCTCCTTTAGTAGTGGTTTCCACTGCTGAGGTGGAACAACCAATCCCTACCCCTACTACCAGAGACTCCTCCACTCAGACTAACTTTGAGGAAGCAGCTCTGCCTTCTCTACCTTTTACCTATCCTTCCACCCCACCTAAGTCTTGCTGTGGAAGAGGAGCTGCCATTGACCCTCATTGTGCCATCACCACCACTTCCTGAGCTGCCCATCGCCCCCTCCTCCATGGATGACCCTCAGCATTGGGCCATTTTCTCATATGGCACCAACACCTTTTCCCCTCTGCCATCCCTTTCCAAAGCCATTGAGGTTAACCCATATGTTAAGGAGGATGTGAAGTTTCTAGTGGAGGCAGTCATGGTGTTACAATAGCAAGCCCATTAGGAGGAGATTGAACCAGTTTTCGAGGCTCACAGGGCTGAGGAATGGAAGTTGTGGAAGATGGTCCTCAACTCCTTGGATTTTTACAAGATGCACAAGAACAAATCTGATATGCTTACTAGGCTAGTAGAGACCCTCTCCCTATACTCAGCCATGGGGCCCTCAGAATCCAAAACCCTTTCCATCAGGGAGCCCACCATGGCCCAGGGCAGCACCAGGCCTTAGAAACCAGCTGTAAAGAAAACCAAGGAAGGTGCAGCCAACATTGAGAAATTGAAGAGGAAGGAGAAGCTCAAGGAGGAGTATGACAAACTTGTTGCACAAAAAGGATGGGAGCCAATGACCATAACTAGTTCTGACTCTGATTAGGTGTAGAGTTTTTAGTGTGTGTAGATTTTGTAGTTTTGTGTCTTAGGAAGTCTGGTTGTATATAGTGTTCATTTTGCATTTTGTTATCTCTGTACTCCTTTTGTATATAGACCATTATAATGAAATATTACCGTTTTGTGCAACCTATATATATCCTTGTTGGTCATGTGCCTTTTGCTTTATGTAGTTTAATTTTACTTTTTCCTGCTGTTTCATTTTGTTATACTTCCAAAGCAGTGAGGACACTGCTCCTCATAGGTTTGGGGGTATGGCAGGGTGTGCCAATAGAATAGTTAATGCTAGTGCAGTAGAATTGGATAAAATTTTTGAAAATAAAATGATTTCCCACCTGATTTTTGAAAAATAAAAGGAAATTAAAAACTTTTTAAAACTGAAATTTGTTGTAGCTCTAACATTGTCATGAAGCAAATGCCAAGAATTTTTTTTCAAAATTGGTGCTTAGTGACCCTGAAAAGAGAGAAAATTATGAGGATATACCCCAAGAATTTGATGAAAGACCATACCCAGCGAGATTTGGGCCTGAAATTTTTTCTTTGAAGAGTGTTTTGACAAATGTTTCTGCTCTAAGGACTGATTGAACCTATTCTTGCTCACTAGAAGTTAGGCAAATTCAAGTTAAAACAGCTTGACAACATTCATAACATTGAGGACATGAGGTAAGGCCATCCTTTGAACAATTTGAGCTTAAAATTCCTACCCTTTAAATTGCCCTTGATACACACCATATGAACCTTAAAAATTTAAGTTTTTCTTTGATAAAAACCAGAAAATTTGAACCCAAAACTCAGTGACCTTATGCAGCCTGACCCTTATCCTGAGATTTCAAAAGGTAAAGGTGAAGGAGTTGAAGAAGGTAGAGATGGTTTGACAGTTGGTTGAAATAAAAGAAAACACACTTGATGGCAATTGTGTATCAGATGTATAGTTGTGGCATGCTAGCCCATAATAAAAAAAAAATGATGAGAAAAATACAAAGAAAAGTATTAGAAAAAAAAAAGAAAGAAAAACAGAAAAGCAAAACAAAATAATAGAGAAGTCATTTCATTGGAGATTTTGAAAAAGAAGAGAAGAAGCTGGTCATTTTGGTTCTGAAAATTAAAAAGAAGATGGAATTGTGCTGAAATGAAGGTTGTGAAGTTGCAAATCACCTCCTTACCTTGCTGATTTCTCAAATTTGAATCCTTTTATTCCCCTTTATTCTTTGTAAACCTCATCCATAAGCCAAATTACAACCCAATAAAAAGTCCCTACTGATTTGAAATTGATTGAGTTGTCATGCGGAGATAAGGATTGGTGTAATCTATGGTAAAAAGAGTTAAGATATTTCAGAAATTAGAGAAATGCCTATGCTCATGCTTGCAGTCCTATTTGAGGGCTATAACTGCTCTTGAGCTGTGTGAAATAATGCACCCTTCATGTTTATTTTAAGCTGTGTGAAATAATGCACCCTTAATGAGATTTGGGTCTGAAATTAAATTTATTTTGGGGCATTATTAAAATAGAATTCTCAAATTGATAGAGAGCTTTGCACTAATTTTCACATACAATGCCTTGATATGAGTTGATTGATGGTGAAGGAATTACAGCAGAATTTCAGAATTAAATTGCTGATTTACTGCTGAGAATCCTCTAAAAATTAAATGAGTAAGGTGTGGAATGAATTTTATTTTGTTTGAATTCTGTTTTAACATGTTGCATTGATATTAACTGATTCATTGGAGAAGTTTGTGGGTACCTTCACTAAAAACCCTCAGGAGACTCCACTCCTCCACTAGGGATCACCTAGGGGGTTTAAAAGGCTTGATGCATATGCTAAATGCATCTGTGCTCCCTATAGAAGTGGCATTTTTCATGTTCAATACTTTTTTTTAATTTCTCCTTTGCTCAGGAACTAGCAAAGGTTAGGTTTGGGGGTGTATTGAGCAGTGAAAAATACCATTTTTTACCTCATAACCTGACCTTTGATGGACCTTTAAGTTGACTAATAATATGTTTTGAGTATGTTTTATTGTTAAGCAATAAAATGCAGTCTTAGTGCAGACATCCACCTAAAAATGCCAAAGAACAAATCTGTTGCCTCATCATGTGCTCATGTAGCCCAAAAGGCCAGCCAATCAAGCAGTCCGCAGAGCTTCAAAATTCCATGAGAATGGCATGGGTCCAACTGGAGCCAAGAGAACCTGCAGTAGATGAAGGTTGAACCCCTCAAAAGGTGTCCAGTACTGAACAGATGAAGAACGTCACCCCAGAACTATGTGCCAGCAGTGGAAGCAAAGGATAGAACCTGTTAAGAGGTTATTCCAAGATGTCGAGAGGTTCTAGTGTGAGAAAACAATCAGTCGAGAAGTTCCATCAACCTATCGGGAGGATCTGAGGGTGTACTTGAACCTGTCGAGGAGTTAAAGCTAAAGAAGGTATGCTGTTGAGAGGTTCTGAAGTTATTTTATAACCTGTCGAGAGGTATTGGGGTGGAAAAGTAGAGAGATCGAGAGGTTGAGTCAACCTGTCGAATGACTTAAGCTCATTGCATCTCGTCGATGACTTACGTGGAGATGCAGGGGATCTTGAGAGGTTCCACCTACATGTCGAGAGGTTCCACCTACATGTCGAGAAGTTACCCAGAACCTAGTGAGCAGTCAAAACTATCCTGTCGAGGACTTACCTGAAGCTGCCTTCTACCTATCGAAAGCTCAACTAGAGCTATATAAGAAGTCGACTGGATGCTTTATAACATGTCGAGAGGATGAATGGAGCTCAGACAGAAGTTAAGAATTGTGTCAACCTATCAAGAAATCAAAAGATCTTGTCGACAACTACATCCAATTTGTCGACAACCACATCCAACCTGTCGAATGTAGAGCTAATAAGACTCAGAACCTGTCGAAAGGTTCCCTGAACCTCTCGACATTGGATTTGGAAACTTCTCAGTTCCAACCACAGCTGCTGCTCACTTTAGTGCTCTGTGCACATGTTCCAAGGCATGCCAACAACCCTTGGGGGTATTTTTGAAATGCATATGGGCATGAATGGGAACCCTTTAACCTCCTCACATGTACTTGCCCAGTTTGGACCAATTGGTGGAGAGCTTCTAGAAGAGAAATCAGCCACATCAGCAGTTCAGAATAATTGAATATTCCCTTGAGCTCTGATTGGTTGAAACAGATCTGAAGATAGAAGGGAAGAGTATAAATGGCTGAGAAGTTGTACAGAAGAACTATCCAGAAATTGAGAGAACCAAAGCCAAATTCGAATTTCTTCTTCCCTCTAAAATTTCTTCCCTCTTTCTTCTTTCCCATTCACTCTTTAGACCAACCATGGTTGGCTAAACCCCTTTAGTAGCTAGGGTGAGGTTGAGAGCTGTAAATTGAGAGGTCCAAGACTTTGTATATGGATTGGATGTTGTACAAATTGCAGATCTGAGCACATTTTACTGTACGCTTGTATTGAATAAGTATATTGTGGATTATAAAGTTGATTTTGATCTATAGATCTCTTGTTTGCATTTGATTTCCCTAGATTAAATCTCCTTGTGGATGCTTGAGCTTGTAGCCTTGCGTCCACAACATCTAGAATAGTTTACCAGTTCTAATTAAGATCCTTCAATTAGAGGAATCTCTGGGATAATTTGTGACCATTCAAGTGGAAAGATCATAGCCTTAGGATTACTCGAATTCTCTGATCTAGATTAGATTCTTATACCTTGTATCTGAGCTTATAGCCAGATGAAGGATTGTTGCAAATCAGTTCTATGCATTGCCTTTGAACCAATTGATTTTCAGTAAAGACCAAAATCCCTAGCTGTTACTCTCCACCTTTTGATTTTAATCCTTTTCTTCATTTCCTTAAATATGAGTTTTAATCAGTCTTAGATCATTTGCATTTGATTTTTGTAGTTTTTAGTAAAGTGACAACCTCTGAAACCTCTCCTCTTTCCTCTGCTTTCATTATTTTAGGATAGAGTGCCAGATCTGGTATAGATCTGGAGATGTACCCTATTTTAAAGCACATTTCCCTGTGGGCATACCCTCACTTACCCCTTAAAGCTTACTGTAACATCCCTGGTTCTTACAGGACTGGTTGCTTACCTTGATCTAATCTTGCTGTACTTTATCCTTTTAATTTGCTGTTTTAACCCTTTAATAATTGTAAGGTAAGCAACTCAACACCCGCACCATCAGATCACCGATTCCGACGATCCCTGACTGAACACATAGTATGTCCACTCACGCAGTGGAATTTAAGCTGATATCTCTTACGAAGTAGATAGAGTCATCATATATGACAGAAGCAAATCTCCAATTCTATAATTATATATAGTAAGACAAAATGATGGTTCTGTCCTTATGCAAACCATAAGTCTGACAGAATCGAAACGAACCACTAGTGATAGCCAACCATCACTAAAACAGTGGTTCATAACATTAATTACATTTCATGAATCTATTGTTATAAACTAATATAAAGGCCGGACATACCAAGCCTCAATCATAACACCTCAAAAGAAAAACACTCTAAGTCCCCTAAGGGAAGTAATCCTCTAGCAGAAGATCCGATTCCTCCTCTAGAATATAATCTAGATCTTCCTCTCGGCCATACTCCTCAATCCCTAGATCCACGTCTATACCTGTGATGTATAGTCAAAGGGTGAGCTAACAGTCTAAGCTCAGTAGAGAAATTATCAATAATATTCATATCATATTTCAAGCAGACTTCATGATCTGATTTTGAAGCACATATCATATCACACAATAATTGAATTTTAAAGAAAATGCATGAATCGCACAAAAACAGGTTTAAATTACACATTTTTCACACACACTTCATATTCCTAACACAATCCACGCTTCACACTTATTTCAGATTTTACTGTATGCTTTCCATATCTCATGAATGACTTAAAAGATAACTTAGAGTCCACTTTCAAGCATATATAGCATTGGAAGCCACATAGATCCGATGAGAATCCCAACCATCGTTGTTCAATGAAAACTTATCACAAGATGCCAAGCCTCTAAGCTATGTTAACAGAGTCACTTGACTAAATACTAAGCCCTTGAGCTACATTAGTAGGGTCACTTATGCCACTTGAAAGTCAGTATTGGCCAGTATAAATTTTTACGGATATCCCGTTGGACCATGATCAGTCACATAATATACTATTTTATCACCCATAACTTAGTGATGCTCGACCCTAGTTTGCTATTAACGAGTTAATGATGTGCAGATATTAAGGAAAGATAGTAAAAGAGAGCTAAAGTGTTAATATTCATCAAAATGAACTCATATAGCAATAAGAAAGACGACTGAACAAAAAAGATGAATCATCGCCTACTGAAAGATGGAAAATCATACTTTACGATTGAGTGGAACACTGCAAAGGAAGAAAGTATGAATTCATAATTTACGATTCTTTAGAAAAGGCGTTGAAAGAAAAGTGCGATATAAAAGTGTAAATGATCAATCATGAATAAAAAATATTCCAGAGAGTGACAGCTATAAAATCGTGATTTACAATTTTACAAAAGGAAACTTTCTGAAGTTGCTGGTCACGTGAGGATTTACACTGCCATGCATATAATTGGAAGAATTCTTGAATTAGAAGTCTGGCCACTCATGGATCTGAGAAGATTGACGAAGGGAGATTCCTAAAGGACTTTGTTGCTGAAATAAAGGAGAATATCCAGAAGCACATCAACTGTTGAAAGCAAGAAAAAATAGAATTAGAAGTAGAGTTATAATAGGAATCTTTTATTTTAATAGTTTCTTTTATTAGAAGTAGATCAATGTAAACAGAGATCTATAAATAAGACAGCCCGGTATAGGAATGAATCATCGAAGAAATTCTCAACATCAATTGATGACTCAGGTTGGGTTTTCTTATGATAAAATTTTTAGAGTAGTTTAGTTTAGATATCCAAGGTTCTTCGATCACAATTGACGACTGGGATTGAGAGCTGGAAGATTAGTGTAGATATCTGTAGTTTCTCATAAGTAATTAACGCCTACGGCTGAGGGGTGAAAGATATAATTTTTATTGCCTTTTAGTTTAGATTTATTTTTATTACAATTTATTACTTTCTAAACATCTCCAAGTTTTAATTTGAATTGACGACTCGGGTTGAGATTTACAGATTAATATAACGGTTTTTACTTTTCCATCTTTGATTTTCTAGAGTTTGATTGACATCCAAATATCTGGTAGATTAAAGATTAGTATAGATCTATATTGAAGGATGCTAGTTTGTAATTGATGCCCAAATTCTAGAGGACTGAGATATAGTATAACGGTATTTAAATTTGTAAACATCTGATAGCTGAAGATTATGATTAGCAACCATAATCTGAAGAAGGAGGATTTAGGATTTATTTTTTTGCAAATTAGTTTAAGAAACCATTCTTTCATTCATATTTCTCAAATAGTTTATAATCTTAAAAGATAAATATAAGTTTTCAGGAAATTAATAAATAGATAAAACACTTCCTTGTGGGAACGATCCTATGCTAGTATTATAATTTCCATTGTGTGCTTACAATAGGTTAAGACTTAATTAGAACAACATAAATAAACATACCGGTCACAGTTTGGGATTCATTTCACGTGAACCTTAAATCATTGTCCAAGTTTTAACCTATAGTTTAACACCGTGTATTGTGATAATTATATAACTAGGTTTCGAGGTCTTACATTTCACATTCGGAGTTCATACACACACACGTGCTTATTACGTTTCAGAGTTCACACACACACACACACACACGTGCTTATCATATTTTCGAAGTTCACACACACACACACATGCTTATCACATTTTATATGCTTATCGAACTTATCATATCACACTTTCCATACATATCACATCACATGCTAGGTTATTGAATTTCCCTACCTCATGGTTCCTGAAGCACCCTAATCACGCAAGGAGCAAATATCTTCACATACACATCTAATCCATACCTATATTCCAATGTATTGAAAGATCACTAATTGGTTCTTAAAGGATTACACACTGAATATTTGGAAGATTTTTGAAGAAAAATCCAAAATAGTTCAAAGTTGCTCAGTCGCGTGCACGAGTTCTAAGGTCGCGCCAGTGAGTCACATGGCACATCTCAGTTGCACGAGCCCACTCGAGCGACTGAGCTCTCCTAATTTCTCTCATTCTCACAGCCTGAGACAGTCGTGCGCGCGAGTGACTTCTCATGGCCAGACTCAGTTGCATGAGCAACTGTTCACATGTGATTTTCACGCCTATTCTAAAGCTCATCTCGCGCGAGCAACTTCAAGTCGCGCAAGCGATACTCAAGGTCGCGCAAGCGACTTTCGGGATTTCAACATTTATTTCTAAAATTTGATTTCATTTTTCTTTCTTTTCTTACCCTTTCTTAATTCCACATTAATTACCTAACTTCTAAGGCATTAAATGTTCATTCAAGCTATAACTAATCCACCAAAAATTCAAGAGATCTCACCTTCTTATCTCGCAAATTCAACGATGGAATGGATGCATCTATCGAAGCTTCTTCATCATGAATCGGAAGGGTTTGAGATCTACCTTCTCGTTCTCTCGTGTCCAACGCACATGTTGGCGCGCACTTTTTCTGGGTTCCTCTTGGTCCCCGTTGAATCAGTGGTCCAATTCTATCCAAAAGGACTGGATATGCGGTATTTAGAATATTAAAAAAAAGGAGGATTTCTAGGAAGATTCCTAGTTTATTGCGATCTCCAACTATAGATATTTAATGACGCTATAACATGTCAGTGATCATGGTTTAGAGCAGGTGTGGGTTACTTCTTTACTGAATCGTCCGCCTACGAACGTCAGCAGCTATGACTCTTCTTTATACTTTAGATAGTTTAGTTTTCTTTTCTTTCCTTCTTTCCTTCTTTCCTTATTATTGTGATTCTAATTGGCTTGAATATTCTAGTTCTATTAGAAGTCTAATTATGTGAACTCGTAGTGGTGAATTAATCTAATATTCTAATCCTATTACGAGTTTAATTAGTTTAATATTTTAATCCTATTGAAAGTCTAATTAATTAATTAAGTCTCCTAATTCTACTAGGAATCTAATTAGTTTGAAATTTTGATCCTATTGGAAGTTTAATTAATTTAGTTTCCTAATGCCATTAGAAGTCTAATTGATTAAGTCTCCTAATCGTATTACGAATGTAAATATATTAATTCTAGTGAAACTCTAATTAAGTCAAGCATGCTGATTGTACTGAGATTCTAAGCAGAGTAAATATATTAGTTCTGCTAAAATTCTAACTAAAGCAAGTATACTAATTTGACTGAAATTCTAATTAAAGCAAATATACTAGTTCTATTGAAATTCTAATTGAAATAGAGAACTAATATTACTAAGACTCTAATTAAAACAATGAATTAATTTTATTAAAATTCTAATTCAAAAAAGTAAACTAATTTTGCTAAAATTTTAATTAAAGCAATGAATTAACTATACTAAAAATCTAATTACAATAAAGGAACTAATTTTACTAGAATTATGATCAAAGCAATAAATAAATTCTACTCAAAATAAAGGAACTAACTTTTACTGATCTAATTAAATCGAGGATTTGACTTTACTAAAATTCTAAAAAATGGGGTTTTAGGCCCGTTATGCTAAGGAGGATTGGCCTCGTTACCGAGTACCCTCTGTAAGCTCCACTAGGAAAATCGGGTGGCTAAGATTAAAACAAATTGAATTTTGGATTATAAGATGGTATTTTTAGATTTTTGGAGTCGATTTTGGATTATAATTATGGACTATACGAAACTAGAAATTATAGAAAACTAAATTAAGAATTAGAATTTTAGAAATATTAAATTAAGGAATTAAAACTAAAATTTAAAATTTAAGGACTGAACTCGGGTCTGAAATCAGAAAATCAGACCGTATGATTGAGGACTAGTTCTAAAACTATGAATTAGAACCAGAAATTAATGATAGGACTGGAGATTAGGATTTTAGAACAAAATTAAAGTCTGAGGTCGGTGATTAGGCCGTTAGATTAAGGACTGGTTCTAGAAATTGAGAACTAGAACCAAATATTAAGAATTACGGTCTAAAAAAGGGGTGCTATGGTCTAAAACTGAAAATTTAATATTACTAGTTAAAACTAAAGAAAAAAACCTAAATCTAAAAATTAAAAAAAACTAAGGTTGGAAGTTAAAGGCTAGATTTTTACCTAAGGTAGGGGCCGTGGAGAGGAATCTAAAAAATTTGGAGCTTAAATCTCGAAATCGTGGCTCTGTTTCTCTCTGTGAAATTTTTAGCCTCTTGTTCGTGTGTGTGGGTCGAATTAAAAAAAAGCCTTTTATAGGATTTTTTCTAATTAAACGCCCTATTTCAGGCATTTAATTGAATTGCACACCGGTTTTTCAGTGCTTAATCGCTTTGAGTCGGTCACCGACTCAGTGAGCGACTAGCTGACTTGCTAAGCCGAGTTTCCTAGTTCTAACCATGTTAGGACTAATTGCGTGCTTGGGGTGGAGGGTACAATCTGATTAAGCATCTAGTTCTAAGCGCTTAATCGTAGAATCTTGGGGGTCAAGGAATGTGAGACTAGGTCGGGCATAGGACAATTACGCGCCTGTGGTTGGGCACTCAATCCGATTACACGTGCCATGTGGGGCGCGTGATCGAGTCTCGAGGTGGTCTGGGGAAAGGAAGTTTGGTCTGAAAGGAAATTGATTGCACATTTGTGGTTTAGCGTGCAATCGAATTACGCGTGTGGTTTTAGGCTAATTCAGGGTTGTCCGGGTCTGGGTCGGGTCTGAAATGCCAGACTATTATTTCTATTTGCATTTCGACTATATACTATTGTTTCAGTATATAGTCTCCCTACATCGGGATTTGAGCCACAGAGTTATTGTTTCAGCCTGTGTTCAGCCATGTACTATTATTTCAGTGCATGATTCCCATGTTAGAGTTAAGGGATCTAAGCCACAGAGCTATTGTTTTAGCCAGTGTCCAGCCATATACTATTGTTTTAGTACATGGTCCCACATTAGGGTTGTGAAACTTCCACGGAAGATAAGTCCTTTTCGAAAAGTCACGGGCAAGGTCAAAGGTTGATTGAATGAATTTGTATATTCTGAGAGGAAAAAATGTGGGTGTCTACAGCACATACGCAATCAAAATATTCCACACGCACCTTACTTACGGACTATTGATCAAAGGCGATTACACGATGGGGGCCTCTACAAAAGGGTTTCTACACAAGGTTCCATAGCACGATTCACACGTCTCTTTAGGGCCAAAATCCCTTGAATTGGAAGAAAATGATGGAGGTATGTGAGTAGAGAATCGATCACAAATTTAATCCTTGGTGTGCAAGGGTTTCACAAGGAGGGAAATCCTCTCTTCTTTCTCCTCACCTCTCACTCAAAGGCAAAATAACCAAAGGGGTAATGACTTCTGTCATAAGTCATTGCCTTTTTATACTTGGTCTTGCTTCCATGTGAAACACCTACACACGTTGTGTGTTCTAAGACGTAGTCTAGTTCACTTGTGAACCCTATACATCTAACTTGGTGTTCTTTCTATCTCACATGTTTAATGACTATCACACCCACATAGTGATGCTGTAAATTCTTAAATGGTACAGTGCGCTGCACCGACATATGTACCAGGTTGATCTACATGGTTTCCCAATTTGGGATTGTTACAGTAATGGTGGTAAAATAATTAAAAAATTGGTACAGGTTCCTTTCCTTTCTCTCTCTATTCAGGTTCATTCTCTCTATTGTTTTATTTCCTCTCTTTGGCTTACAACTTTCTTGTTTTTACTGGAGCTCTGACTGGATAAAAGCGCAAAGAGATAAGTTTCCCCTTTTTCTTGGAGCGCGAACTAGATAGAAACTCAAAGAGACAACTTTCTCCTTTTTCTGGAGCTCGTACTAGATAGAAGCGTAGAAGAGATAACTTTCTCTTCCTTTCTGGAGCTCGTACTTGATAGAAGCACTAGAAGAGGCAAGTTTCTCTTCTTTTTTAGAGCTCGCACTAGATAGAAGTGCATAAGAGACAACTTTCTCTATTTTTTTGAAGCTCATACCAGATAGAAGTGCAGAAAAGACTGGATAGAAGTACAAAAGAGACAACTTTCTCTTTTTTTTTAGAGCTCGTACTAGATAGAAGCGCAGGAGAGACAACTTGTTCTTTTTTATGGAGCACGTACTGGATAGAAGCCCAGAAGAGTGACATTTGAGCTAAGTATTGACATTTAAGCTAAGTATTTTTTTTTTCTTGTGTATTATTTTTAGCTTATAGAACATTCAAATATATATGGCATTAGATGCACTATCGCTTTTGCGCCCATGCGACGGCACTTCATATGTGAATCGATTTCCTCATCTGCTCATAGTTGATGGATCTTTTCACTTATTTATAGGGTGGAGATAAAAAAATTATAAGCATTCGAAAATAGATAAATTATAAGCACACGCTTCTTATTTAAAGCAATAGGAAGCGACGACGCAACGATTGAGAAGTGACGACACTATGAGTTAGATGCGACGACGCAACGATTGAGAAGCGCCATCACTTCCATATTGAAGCGTTGTCGCTTGGTATGCTGTGTTATCGCTTCCTTGTAATTTGTTTCCTTATTAGCCTGTTGTTCATCTTTTTTTATCTAATGCAGGGGCTGTAATAGACTCGATTGGAGGATTTAATATAGGTGGTGTTGATTTAAATATCACTCCTGAGATAGTTATTTTAGAAGGAGTTCCACTTGGTGGTGATAGGGATATCAAAATGTTGGATTCTTGTGGAGATGCCGAGAATACCAGTGAGGAATGCAAGCCCCGTATGAGATTGAAATTCCATTCAGAAGACAAGACATAACTTCTATAATTTATACGTGAAAAAAGTTAGTTTTAGCATTAGGAAAAGTAGCACCTACATATCCGTAAAGGGGGAGATTATAAAGAGAAAATATGTATGCTCATTCAAATGGTTCACGCAGCCTAACAAGCACAAAATACATGCCAATATAAAGTGTTCAAGAGGAAATAGATGCGGATGTGAGGCAAGGTTGAAGATTAGGATCGACGAACAAAAGTTGTGGGTATTTATGGAATTTAGAAAGCCTCATAATCGTCAGTTGTATTCGCTTACGAAGGTGAAGGAACGACGATCACATAATAAGATGAACGGGGCAAGTACATCATTGATAGAAGCATTTGATGCCATAATTTCTCCTTCAAAGATTTTTGTTGTTTTGTCGAGTTTGGATGGAGAAGCTGGCGTGATGGTAAGCCCTCAACAAACTTGGGATTACCTAAAGAAGATAAGAACGGAGAGTAATATCGATTCGAAGTGCATGACCGTGATCAAGACCTTCATTGATAGGCAGAATAAAAGAGGTAGTTTCTTTTTTAAAGTCGAACTTGACGAAGAATATCGTATGGGTAGTATATTTTGGGCTGATCACAGGTTATGGATGGTGTATCAATAATTTGGTGATGTGGTGGTATTCGATACCACTTACAAAATAAATAAATTGCTGTTACTGTTCGCCCCATTCATGAGGGTCAATCATCATTGGCAGACGACACTTTTTGGATATGCGTTGCTCACAGATAAGATGGAGGAAACATTCGTTTGATTGTTTAACACGTGGATGAAGTGCATGGGTCATAAGAAATCTAATGCAATCATCACCGATCAATGCAACGAGATGAGCAAGGCCATCTTGGAAGTTTTTTCGGGGACCACACATCGCCTCTGCTTATGGCACATACGGAGGAATGAATTTAACCATATCTCTCAATTGAAGGTAAAGTTTGAGAATTTCGGGAGAATGTATGAACAGTGCAAGTTCAGTCAAACGGTTGATGATTTCCAAAGGAGATGGGTAGAACTCGTCGAGGACTTTCAATTGCAAGACAACGCGTGGTTGAAACAAATGGTATGCTCTTAGAAGAAAATGGATTTCATGCTATTTGAGCGATACCTTTTAGGCCGGCATGACTACTACATAATGAAGAGAAAGTGTAAATTCTTTCTTTGATACCTATGTCAATGCCCATATAAGTTTGACAAAATTTGTCAAGCAATATGATCTTGTCGTCCAATCTCATCGTGATAAAGAAAATAGGGAGGATCTCATCTCAATGTCTATGACCTTGTTCGGAAATTCAATCAAGAAGCATGGCGCTATTATGTATACGAGAACCATGTTTGATAGATTCCACTCTGAGTTTTGAAAGTTTGCATCTTTTAAGTCCTAAAAGTTGGTCAAAGAGGAAGCCGAGGCGATTATTGTATACCAAGTGCATAGAAGTAGTGGGGATGGCATGGAGGATAGCAGTCAAACATTCAAAGTTTGTTTCGAGTGTGGAGATTCCATGATTATAATCACTTTGAGACAGAGGGTTTGTTGTGTTCTTACATCATCAAAGTTTACTTCAAAGAAGAGGTACACCAAATTCCTTCTAAGTATATTCTACGTCGATGGATGAAAGATGATAGATACAATACTGTAAGTTTGGGGGTGAGTGACAAAGAGAATTTCAATTCTATCTTTACGATGAAAATATGGAAGGTGAGAGAAGCTGGACTGAAGTTAATTCTGTTGGAGATAGAATCAAATCGCTTGGTGGATTACACGTTGGAAGGGATGATGAAACTATTAGAAGGCATAGAGGCCATTAGAACGGAAGAGGGTAATGAAAGGGCGACTAGCATCGCGTCCTGTCTAGGTGGCCCCTCCCAGCCTAGCGAAGGAAATTCATTGTAAAAACATGCCAACATTATAGTGCGAGATCCAATACGATGTGCCACCAAAAGTAGGCTAAACAACAATGACAGAATGAAGTCTGAAATGGAGGTTGGTTTTGAACAATCACAAAAGAAGATACGCCATTGTAAGGGCTATAGTTAGTTGGGTAATAAAATCACAAATTGCATGCTTTTGAGGGTCAGGATGATGGTTGATAGCGCTGGATTGAGCCAAACAGAACAGGGGATGAGGGAACGTGCGGTCTCACCATGTCTCACTAATTCAATTTCATGAAAAGTGCAATCGCTTGGCCTTGAAAGTGCAAATGCTTCACATTCGAAGCATAATCGCTTCGTTTCTGAAGCGTGGGCACGTGTCTTCAATTAATTGGCACTTTTTTTCCGATGTGTTGATGCTTCTATACAGTGCATCAATGTCTATTTGACCAGAGCTGTATTTATTATGGTAATCTGTTCATGTGTTGAATTTTTTTTTATACATTCATTCTCGATAATTTAAGGATTGACTTCTACATTTCGTGACCATCAATAAGAAACGACGACGCCTCATACGAGAGGCGACGATGCATCAGGAAGGAAGCGATGAGACTAAGTTTTTGAAGCATTGGAGCTTCGTCATTGAATCATTGGTGTTGGCGCTTCTTTTTAATCCCGTTTGCCTATTGGACCCGAGGTGAGTGAAGCACCTGCGACTCAACTTGGAACCATTGACAATGTTAACTTTTTGTGAATGCACTCCTGTGGATTAATGTTTTAGAATGCTCATGGAGCTTCATTTTTATCACTTAGAGCTATTTATGAAGAAAATTGATTTACTAATCAGGATACAGAGGATTTCATTCATAAATCAAAACTATTTCTTTACATCGTATTTCTTTACACTGTCTTTCTGTACATCGTCTTTCTTTACACTGTCTTTCTTTACACCGTCTTTCTTTATCGTAAATGGGTCTTGTTATCGAAGCATCATCACTTTCGAATTGAAGCATCATCACTTCTGAAATGAAGCATCATCGCGTCTTTATTGAATCGCCATCGCTTCTCAGTTGATGCGACGTCATTTCCCATTTCTGTGACGTCGTCTCCCATTTACATTGTCATTTTTTACACTATTTTCCTATATATTGTCTTTCTATACACTACGTTTCGTGACCATCATTCAGAGGCGACGATGACTCATACGAGAAGCAATGACGCAACGTGAAGGAAGCGACGACGCTAAGTTTTTGAAGCTTTGGAGCTTCATCGTTGAAGCGTCAGCGCTGACGCTTCTTTTTTAATCCTGTGTGCCTACTTGACCCCAGGTGAGTGAAGCGCCTGCGACTCAACCTGAAACCATTGACAATGTTAACTTCTCATGACCGCACTTGATTGGATCTTATTATGTGTATGTAAATTATATTAAATTCAAGTCTTAATCTATTGCAAGTGCACAATAGAAATTATAGTACTAGCATAGGATCGTTACCATGAGGAAGTGATTTATCTATTTTATCTCCTTATTTATATCTTTTATCTAAATCCTTATCTTAAAAACTTTAAATTATCTTTAAGATCTAATCTACTAGAGAAATATGAATAAAAGAATGTTTTCTAAAACTAAAGTGCATAAAAATAAATCCTAATCCTCCTTCTTCAGATTAAGGTTGTAAATCTCAATTTTCAGCTATTGAATATTTATGAAAATAAACAGTACCGTTACACCATATTTCTAGTCTCTTAGCATTGATCAACAATCAAGTCTAAGATCCTATCAATATAGATTTAATCTAATCAACAACTTCCTAAAATCTAAGCGTCAATCAAACCTTAGAAAATTGAAGATGGAATATAAAAAACCCTTACACTAATCTGTAAATTCCAACCAGAGTCGTCAATTCAAATTAAAACATGAAGATGTATACAAAGCAAATAAATCTAAACTAGAAAGAAAAATAAAATATATCTTTCACCCCTCAGCCACAGTCGTCAATTGCTTATGAGAAACTAGGATATCTACACTAATCTTCAGCACTCAATTGTAGTTGTCAATTGCTCTTGAGAAACCTCTAATATCTAATCTACTCTAACTAGTATACACTACTGATAAGAAGAAAATCCAACCTCAGGCATCAATTGATGCTGAAATTCTTCGATGCTTATTCCTATTCCGAGCTCTCTTATTTATAGATCATAAGGAGTCAATTTATAAAAATCTAGTTCTAATAATAGAAACTACTAATAATTAAAGTATCCTAATACAACTCTAATTTCTAATTTTATCTTTTCTTTCTTTCTTTAGTTGATGCACTTCTGGATTGTTCTTTCTTTAGCAGCAGCAGAGTCCTTTGAGATATATCTTCATCAATCTTCTTAGATCCGTGATCAGCAGAACTTCTAGTCATGGAGATCTTCTAATTATGTTCCTGGTTGTGGTAGTTCTCACGTGATCATCACCGGCAGTAAGTATGAAAACTTCTTTTCAGATAATCGTTCTTTTTCTGGAAAGTCATTCATCACGATTTTCTCTTCTTTCATGGCTTTCATACTGGACAATTTTATATTTTCAACGATTCAGTACCTTTCTTCTTTTGTCGCTTCCTGAAGAATCGTCTTTTGAAGAATCGCAAACTTATAATTTCTTACTTTTCTTTCTTTCTTTTCCTTCAGCTGTAGCGCCAAATCGTAAAGTATGATTTTCTATCTCTAAACTCTTGGCGAATAGTTATTTTATGTTTAATCGTCATTCTTATTGCTTCATAAGTTCATTTTGATGAATATTATCGCTTTGGCTCTATTTTACTGCTTATCTTTAATATCTGCACAACAATATTACATTAGTAGCAAACTAAGTCCTAGCATCACTAAGTTAAGGGTGATAAAATAATAAATTATGTGATTTATCACACCCCCAAACTTAAACTTTGTTAGTCCCTAGCAAATAAGGAAACATAAAATATCTAAAACTATGAATTTAAATGCCACTTTCTTAGGGAGCATGATTGCATTTAGTAGAAGCAATAAGCCTTTAAACACCTAGGTGATCCTTAGTGGAGGAGTTGTAGTCTCCTAAAGGTTTTCAGTGAAGTTACCTATAAACTTTAAAATATATATTTTTTTATTTTTCAAAACTAAAATTTAAAATATAACTATTTTTTTTTTATATTAATTATTTAATCAATCATCATATGTTCGCTATTTTAAATTTTTTTTAAATCTTTTATCCTTAACTTTTCATCACTGTAATTATCTTTTATCAGAACTGAACAATTTCAATTCAGTATAGTGTGGAGTGTGTGCATATCAGTGAAAAGTTTATTCATCAGACTTTTCTAAATTGCAGTTTTTAGAAAATATCTTCAAACCTTCACTTATCGGCATACTCTAAAAAATAATCAAAATTTCTGGGTTCTCTCAATATCATATGCATGATAAATTTTCAGAGGACAATCAATCAGAAAGGTAAATCTCATGAAAAAGATAATCAATTCTGTTCTTATGACTTCTTTATTCATTCATAGCATCTACTTCTTATATCTCTACTAGACTCATATTTTTGCAAATCATAAATCTCAAAGGTCTTTCGTTCGGCTTGTAATGGGGCTTTGGGTTTTCAGAAGGTTTCAAAGAAAAGGTACAAATGATTCAAAGTTATTCCTGAGAATTTCAGCTCTTCTTTTTCTTTTTCTTCTATATTTTTTTCAGCTTCAGTAAGTATCCAGAAATCGGATAACTTCTTCCCATCTTGTTTTCTAGTGTAAATCCCATTTTTCTTTATCTTTTTCATAGAATCATCTTTTTACGATTTTTTCTATTTCACTAAATCGTTTATTCACGATTTTCTTTCTTTTTCTTTTCCCATATTTTCATATGAATATATTTCTTTTTCTTGCACCCTTTTCAACAGATCCTTTATCTGTTCAGCGTATACTCCTTTCACTCTCTCTTTATCCCTTCTTTTACATTCTAAACTCTAAAAAATTATAAGAGTTAAAAGTAGAAAGTTTTGGGCAGTACATATAGTTAAAGGTTTATAAAATTTTGGTACAAAAAACTGTAGGCTTTAGGCTTCTAATATGGGTTCAAAGGGTAAAATATTCTGGGATTTGAGCTTTTTGGCTCTGGTTTATCAAAAGATGGCCTTTGATCATTTTCACGATTTACTAATATGAATATCTTATTGCTTTGATATATTTATTAGATGGTTCTAAACAAATAATTCATCATTTTTACATAATTCTTTTGATTCTAAGTTCAGCAGTATGAGATTTCACATAGCAGAGAAGTTAAAAGAAATTTTAGCATGAATAAATATAGTCTCTGTTTCTCAAAATAAAGAGGAAATCGGCTCTAAAGCTCATTGATTATATAATTTTGAAACTATAATCTAAAATATTTACAGTTTAGATCAATCATATAGTTTCAAACATTCATCTGATATAGTGTCTAGAGATGCTTTACTTTGAATTGCAACTATTTTTATTTTGATTTTTGAATTACTAATATGATGGATTGCTAAGAATTTCAAAATTTTAAATTTTTTTTATAATTTGCATATAATTATTAACTAATTTTTTTTTATTGAAAATAAATTAAAAAGAAACTATTCAAAATAACTGTTAAATAAAAAAACTGTTACCTACTATATATAGATTTGTATATCTTCCCCCAAACTTACATAGGACAATGTCCTCATTGTGCAAAACAGGGGACATACATAAAAAATTACCTGAATTTACTACTAAGTTAGTATATCAGGCTAATAATCTGCAAGAAATTCAAAAAGTTTTCCCCCCAAACTTAGGAGAAAAATACTTCTAGTTGTATATTAATCTAAAAAGTTAGATGTTAGTAACATAAAATTAAAGGTTAGTAAAACTATTAAAAAAAAATATATACTATATATATATATGAATTATATATTTACAAGGAAATATTCAAAATATCAAAAGTCCCCACCTGTGAGGTTTGTGGTTATTCTAGGAATTCACTCAATAGATGAAGCAAGATAGGCGACCAGTGATTTGGAAGGTGCATGAGGTGGACTTGGTATATCAATCAGATTGTTAATGCAGTCCTCGTCAGAGTCAAATATTTCTGTGGTATCATCAGAATCGATTGCTTGTTCTGGCTCTACTTCCTCCTCAAGTGGTGCTTTTTCAGGGGGAGCTTCTATAGGTGGTGCTTCTGTTTCTCCCTTTTTTGTTTCCTTTGGCCCATAAGTTGCTTTCAAGGCTTGAAGTTCTGCTTCTAGCATGGACTGTTTATTTCCAAGTTGGCGAATTACATCATACTAGGCATCATTTTCCATCCTCAGCTTATAAAAAATAACCTTCTCTTTTGTTACAGTGGCCTAGTAATTTTTTATGAGTGACTCAATCTTTTCATTTTTCTCAGCACAAATGAGCCTTAGGGACTCCTTTTCCTCTTAGAGTTTAAGTAGTTTCCCTTGAGCTACGTTGAGTTCTTGAGTCTTCTCTTTTCTTAAATTGTTTAGGGTCTGCTCATACTCTTGATGGGCTTTTTCTCTTGCTTTTTCTCAAGTATCTGGGTTGCCAATGAATTCTTGCTTTGTTAGCTGAAGAATGTTATCCTGATATTAATTTTCTTTTCTTTCCCATCCCTGATGATTTTCTTTCAGTATCCTGTTCTCTTCCTCTACCTGTGCTACTTGGTTTTTGAGGGCTGCAGTTTCTTCTAGGATTCTCTTATTTGTTTCTGTTATCCAATACCCACGATATTCCTTGATTGCCTTCTATTTTATGTTTGCAATCATTTCTTATTTTTCCTCTGCAGTAGGCATGTTGTCTCGCAATCTATTTCTCAATACTTTGATTTCTTTCATCATTCTCTTTACAACATCTGGCAATTGAGCATTTGAAATTTTCCATTGCTCTACTTCTTTAGTCACCTCTCCAGATCAATTTGTTCAGTTATTGAGATTGTTGAAGTAGGATCTGGAACTGTCATTGCCTGATGTAAGAGTGCACTGAAACTCTCGTGGGGCTTCGTTCTGTAGCTTTGGATACTGTTATTGTGATGGTGGTAATCATAGAATCTACCAGGGATGGAGTTGCGATTTCTTGACTTGCTCCTATAGTTTGCGACATAGGAGTTTGAATTGTGTGTATTTCTTCTGGAGTCAGAATTTCCTCTTCCCGTGTAGTGTTAGGATTTACTGGTTCAGCTCCTGAAACATCTGAGACTGTAGGAGGGATAACAGATTCCACCTGTTCTGTGTCATGGGTAGAAGTAGCCAACTCAACAAGTCGTTCCTCTCTTTGAGGCTCTGCTCCAGTAGTTCTAGGCAATGTGGTTGCTGTTGTTGCCTAACATGTGCCTGATTTATGTGTGTTTTGAATGACGAATTAATGAATATTAAGTTACATAATTTTAAATTATGAAAGAGATATCAGCACATTGAGGGCTAACAATAGCCTGCAAGATCAGGGCCAATTGTAGCAAGTTTTAAAAGTAAGTATATTAAAGATCGTCCACAGAGAATTTGTCTGAAATATGAGATAGACCTCCAGATCTGTGCTACCAGATCTGGCTCTATAATTATCTAGAAAGCAGATAAAAAGAGAGTGTTGGGTTTTGTCACGTTTAACTAAAAGCAAATAAAGAAAAGAACTAACTAAGCGATCGGATCCAAGTTGGGGAAGTGATTAAAATAAATCAAATGGAGAAATAATAACTTTCTACGTGATTTCGCCTTTTATTTTTATTGGTGAAACTGCAACTCAACAGAGTTGATTCAATCTTCATCTGGCTACCAGCACAGATGTAAGAGAAATAAATCTGAATTAAGGAAGGGGTTTAGACTTATGGTTATGATCTGTCCACTTAAATGGTCACAGATCATCCAATAGTTGTTGACCTATCCTCAATTCAGAACATGAACATCACTGCAAATGCTGTCAGAACTAGGTTACCAACGCTAATTCGTACAGGAGTAATGAATCAAGGGAAATTGCATGCAAAGTAGTGAATCTAAAGGAGTCTAATGCACTAAGGTGATCAATAAGAACCCTTGACATGAATCCAATGGAGAAAACACAGTTTACAGCAACCTTTTAAATTCAATCTTACAATTACAGAGCACGGCTAGACAGCCCTCAGACTTGCAGTCTTGAATCCAATCTCCTTGGAGTTACAAATAGCTCTCAGAAACTCTCAAAAGCAAATACAAAAGAAGCTATTACAGGGGGTACAGACAAGCTATCTGACCGGAAAGCGGGGAAATAGAAATGAACTCAAAATCTGGATGCCCAATTTGGGCGAATGGCTTCTCTATTTATACTTTTTCCTCCATCCTGCGCATGGCTGGATTGACCAATCAGGAATGCTTTAGATCTGGATTGCCCAATGAGGGTTGAGCACGGGGATCCAGATCTGTTTTGGCCAATGGAAATGCTCTGATCTGGTTCGGCCAATCAGGTGCCAGAAGCATCAATTCTGTTATGGGTTTGAAATTCTGTTTGAGCTTCTGGAAGTTCCCGCCAGGTAATTTATCTTTGGGCGCTCACATGGGTTGGAATATGCCTTCGGATCTTGATTGGAACCTTCCGGAATGTTCCTGGTCTTTTGATTGCATTGGGGCGCGTGCAGCAGATTACTGAATTGCCCTTGTTAAAGCTGCGAATCTCCAGAATACCTTTTCGCAGAGTTCAGGGGCCTTTTCGCAAAGTTCAATGACTTCTGAAGCTCTGTTCGCAAAGTTCAATCTTCTTTTCGAGGAGTTCAGATGCTCTTCGAAAGCTACACCTGGAGTTTTAGTCCTTTTCGCAGCGAGTTTAGGGCCTTTTCAAAGTTCAATGCCTTACGAAGCTCGTTGCAAAGTTCAATCTTCTTTTCGAGGAGTGTTTTCTTCTTTTCGCAAAGTTCAAGGATCTTTGCGAATAGTAGAAGTTCTTTGTGAATTGAACTCTAGGCTCCCATTCTTCTTTGCGTATTGAATTTTAAATTGATTTTTTTCTTTGCGAATGGCTCTCTCTCTGCTTGGTCTTTATGCGCTCTTTTAGACCCTCTATTAGCCGAGGTCAAGCTTTCTTCACTCCTTCTTTAAACTTGACATGAGCCCGCCTTTTGATCTTTTGGGATGCTTTTGATTTGTACCTCGATTGGTTAGTCAGAAATGCACACTAAAGCACTTATTTAGTCTTCTCAAGGGTCTTTCAAGGCTCATGTTTAGCGGTGAAAATGGTATTTTCACTACTTAACACACCCAAACCTAAGCTTTGCTAGTCCCCGAGCAAAAGCGTAAAAGCAAAATAAAGAGCCACTTTTGTAGGAAGCAGTGTGCATTTAGCATATGCAACAAGCCTTTTAAACCCCTAGGTGATCCCTAGAGGAGGAGTGAAGTCTCGAGGGTTTCGAAGGTACCCACAAACTTCTCCATGGGACAGTTGGCATTAGTGCACTATCATCCCATGAGCAATCAAAGATCAAAATTAGTTACTCTTGAATCAATGTTTAAGCAGAAATTTAGGTTTATTGTTTGCAAAGGGGATTTCAACATTTATAAACCTTATGAATGTTTCACTCTTTCCAATCTGTGAGCAGCCATAGAAATCATGCAAATGTGTCGAGTAGTTCATCATTTGAATAAAAATTAGGTTATAAGTCATACTTAATGTGCTCAAGTTCCAACCCCAAACACTTACTGGTGTACTCTCATCAAGATTTTTGTTGAAGGGTTCATTTTCACTCAAGCTCAAGAGCGTTACATCTCCCAAATGGATTTGTAAGCATGAGCATAGGCATGATTCTCGGTCTTTGGCATCCTTGACATCTCCTCACCATAGATTGGGAAGCCTTATCTCCACATGACAGTTCACTCAACTTTGGATCACAAGGACTTTTAAATTTGGGTTTGTTGTATGGCTCGTGGAGTGAGGTTTCGAGGGATAGGAAGGTTGAGCAGTGTTTGGATTTTTGAGAGTCAGAATTGAAGGAGGTGGTTCATGACTCCACCTTCTTGAGTTTAGCTTCTTTTGAGATTCTCGTGTTCAAAGTACTCGTTCTTCTTCCTTTGATCTTGAATTTTCAACATAAAGTTCCCTTTTGCCTTTTTTTTGCTTGCTTCTTTTCACATTGTTTTTCTTTTACTTTCTCGTCCACCATCGCCCATTTTTGAGGTATTTCTTCTTCATTTATTTTGATATTTGCCCAAAATGTTCCATCTCTACTTCTTTCTCCTTTAACTCTGAATTCTCAAGGTGAGGGAAGGCAATTGGTTCCATTGGTTCAAAAAGAAAATGGGTGTTTTGATGAAGCATTGTAGGATTTATAGCTCAATTGGGGTACAAACAAGGCGAGATCTTTCTTGGTTGGTTCTGTAAGCTCAAGCTGTCCAAAGAAGGCCTTGATCTTTCCTCGGTTTCATGAATCTTGTTGCTTGTTTTGATTTGGAGTTTCCTAATTTCTAGTGGATCTAATGCCCAGTCCTTTGAATCGGAAAAGGGTTGCCTCAAATCACTCTTCAGAGATGTAAAACATATAGGCTCAATTCTCTCCTTTGGTTATGGTTTTCCTTGAGCTTTTAAGTATATCTTTACCTTTTTCTCTTCCTGTGGACTTGCTATGTGCTAATACAAGTGTATTTTCCTGGTGTTAACATCATGGAAATGTGGAATATTGTAGGGTTTAGAATGTCTAAATTCTTGCAAGGAAAATTTTAAAATTTCCACATTGTCATGATTCTTAAGTAAATTGATTCATTTCCTGATTACTTTGGTGATTGTGATGCCCTTATGCTAATTATCCCATAAGGTGGACACATTTGCCATACCCCCAAACCTAAGATGAACATTGTCCTCAATGTTCTAGACAATGAGAGACTAGGGGCAGCAGGGTAAAAGAAGAAAGAAAAACTAAGAACAGAAAAAATCTAAACTATATGCAGCAGAAAATAAAAATGTAAAACTGAAGATATGAGCAAGGAAATGGAAAACATGATATACAAATGCAAGAAGAATCAACAAAGCAATGCTAGAACTGCTAAATAAAATCTAACAAATAGAAGGATTACTATGCAAATGAAAGGAAACTAATGCTAATAACAGAGAAACAGTAAAAGCAAGGTAAGGGACTGAATACAAAGTTAAAAAAAAGAAAAGTGTTGATACAAAAACTGAATTTGTGAATGCAAAATAGGAAAACAAAGTTATAAACTAACTATACTCACAGAAAAATGACGAGAATCAAGAAACGAGGACACATTAACCTAAGAAAGAAAAAAAATCACGATCTAAAAGCGAATTTGAAACTAAAATTCCTAAAACAGAAAAATCTAATGCCAAATGATGTATCCTAAGCCCAAAGAAACAAACCCAAAAGCTGAGATACTTATGAATCTAAGTGATTATAAAATGATTAGCGTGAATACGTGAATAGCAAGATTCATAAGATTGACCCTTTGTTGATGATGTGTATGAAAAAAAAAATAATGAAGCATGGGAGCACATATTAAAAGCAGGGTTCACACACATGAGACCCTTTATGATGAAGAAATCTCAAGGAAAATAAAATTAGTGGGTCCATTGAATATTCAAAAGCCTATGATTCACTACTCATTATCCTACATGATTCCTAAAAAAAAAAAAAAAAATGATCTCAGGTCCGGATGGGAAAAGTGGATGCAAATGGAGAAAAACATTATCCTAAGATATCTATATGGTTTTATAATTTTCTATTTTTATTATTATTATTATTTTTTACTTGTTTTAGTCATCACTCTGCTCAACAAGAGCCCTTATTTACTATCGCTGAAAATAATGAGAAACAACTCGTAGATTTTCTATTTGTGTTTTCATTTTCTTTTATTTTGTATTTGGTTTTGTGAAAAAAAAAAATCAAAGATGCCTAAAAGACAGCAGAAATTATAATCAAAACAAACATTAAACAAGAGAATTGCCGGTTCTCAAGAATTTAAAATAGAAAATGAATACAAAGGAGAAGGATGCAAACTCAAGCAGATCTGCCCAGCTTTTGGTCCAGATGTTCTTGTTGGACTATTGCCCAGATCCGCAAACATCCAAAACTGCAGCAGTACTTTATTCAAGTATTGACAAAAATAAAAGAAAACTCAAAGCACGCCTAAATTTGACAAAAAGACAAAAGAGTGGCAGCAGATTTATTCAAATAACTAGAAGGCAAAGAATAAAAACTCGTAAAAATAAAAAATAAAAATTTTGTCAGCAAGAAACAGGTTTTCTATACAAAATTCAGAGACATTTAATCAAGCACTTGGAATGCAAAGTGTGTTTAAAGCAAAAATTAAAATAAAATCAAATCTACAAAATAGAAAAACTTAGGTCTACTAATTTTAGAACAAACTATTCCAAGAACGCGCCAAAAAAACTTGTTGTCGCCCAAGTGTGCCATAATTTGTGCATTATGAATCAAAAATTAAAGAATTAAAGAATGCTAGGTTATATGGATGTTAACTTATGAAAGGGATATCAAGACATTAACTAACATCGGCCCGCAAGATCGTACAATTGTAGCAAGTATATTAAAGATCGTCCACAGAATTTTGCGAAATATGAGATAGACCTCCGGATCTCGTGCTACGGATCGCTCTATAATTATCTAGAAAGCGGATAAAAAAGAGTGTTGGGTTTTGTCACGTTTAACTAAAAGCAAATAAAGAAAAGAACTAACTAATCGATCCAGATCCAAGTTGGGGAAGTGATTAAAATAAATCAAATGGAGAAATAATAACTTTTTGTGATTTCGCTTTGAATTTTAATGGAGAATCAGCAACTAAACGAGTTGATTCAATCTTCATCGGCTACCAAAGAGATGTAAGAGAAATAAATCAATTAAGGAAGGGTTTAGACTTATGGTTATGATCTGTCCACTTAAATGGTCACGGATCATCCAATAGTTGTTGACCTATCCTCAATTCGTAACATGAACATCATCGCAAATGTCGTAACTAGGTTACCAACGCTAATTGCATGCAGAGTAATGAATCAAGGGAAATTGCATGCAAAGTAGTGAATCTAAAGGAGTCTAATGCACTAAGGTGATCAATAAGAACCCTTGACATGAATCCAATGGAGAAAACACGTTCTGACAACCTTTTAAATTCAATCTTACAATTCTGACACGCGCTAGGCGACCCTCGGACTTGCGATCTTGAATCCAATCTCCTTGGAGTTACAAATAGCTCTAAACTCTCAAAAGCAAATACAAAAGAAGCTATTACAGGTGCAGACAAGCTATCCGGACCGGAAAGCGGGAAATAGAAATGAACTCAAAATCTGGATGCCCAATTTGGGCGTAATGGCTCTCTATTTATACTTTTCCTCCATCCTGCGCATGGCATTTGGATTGACCAATCAGAATGCTTTAGATCCGGATTGCCCAATGAGGGTTGAGCACGGGATCCAGATCTGTTTTGGCCAATGGAAATGCTACGATCTGGTTCGTCGGTCAATCAGAAGCATCAATTCTATGGGTTTGAAATTGCTTTGAGCTTCCGGAAGTTCCCGCTTGTAATTTATCTTTAGGCGCTCACATGGGTTGGAATATGCCTTGGATCTTGATTGGAACCTTAGGAATGTTCTGGTCTTTTGATTGCATTGGCGCGTGCGTGATTCTTGAATTGCCCTTGTTAAAGCTGCGAATCTCGAATACCTTTTCGCGAGTTCGAGGCCTTTTCGCAAAGTTCAATGACTTTCAAGCTCTCGTGAAAGTTCAATCTTCTTTTCGAGGAGTTCGGATGCTTTTCAAAGCTACACAGTTTTAGTCCTTTTCGCGAGTTTAGGGCCTTTTTCGCAAAGTTTAATGCCTTCAAGCTCTGTTAGCAAAGTTCAATCTTCTTTTCGAGGAGTGTTTTCTTCTTTTCGCAAGTTCAAGGTTCTTTCTGAATAGTAGAAGTTCTTTGCGAATTGAACTCTAGGCTCCCATTCTTCTTTCTTGAATTGACTTTTAACTTGATTCTTTTCAGAATGGCTCTCTCTCTTGCTTCAGTGTCTTTATTCCGCTCTTTTAGACCTCTCTTTAGCCATTGAAATTTCTTCACTCCTTCTTTAAACTTGACATGAGCTGTCAGCTTTTTGATCTTTTTGGGATGCTTTTCGGATTTGTACCTGTCTGATTGGTTAGCTGTAAAATGCACACTAAAGCACTTATTTAGTCTTCTCAAGGGTCTTTCAAGGCTCATGTTTAGCGGTGAAAAATGGTATTTTTCACTACTTAACAGTTGCCTCTGTTAAAGTGTGCAAAACATGCCCTATTGGAGAGTCTAGAGAGGGGTCATACAGACTGGCTTGGTCTATGATTTGAATTCTCTCCTTGGATACTCTTTTTTGAATTGGAGAGCTACTCTTTTCCTTCTCAAGGGGTGGAGTAGAGGTACTCTCACCTTCTTCTATTACCACTGTTCCAACTGTCTGCTCTATGACATTTTCTTCTCTTTCCTTAGAAATTGCTGTGTCTATTGGGATAGAGGAGGCACTTTTGGTTCGAGGAGTTAGTGGTATTTTCTTTTTATTCGCAGCATTTAAAGTTCTCTTATAGGATTGGACCGTTAAGCCTTCTTCTAGTCTTTGTAAGGATTTTTCGGTGGGATTTATACTATAACCCACGTTCATCAGTAAATTATTAATGAGACCTCCAAATGGCAAGGTTAACTTCTTCATTTGGTATTTTTCTTAGCCTAATTTCTCCCTTACAGTCATGATGACTTCAAGAAGATATGAGGGTACATTGAACCAATAGCGATTTTCCATAAGGTACAATGCCTTGGAAAAGAGTATTCTTCTTTGAGTTCCATGCCCGGTGGGGTGAATGGTCTTATGTATCAACACATCAAAGAAGTGAAGGGACAAACTCCTCACTTCCAAGTCTTTTTTAAGGAAAAAGGACTTATCCTGCGGGAGTTTTCCTAATAATTATGTTGCCATATTAGTGAAGCAGGGGAGGGTCTCGGGTGGCATTCTCAAAAGATTGGGCTCCAGGTTATCGCGTGATAATTGTGGTATTTCCAAAGGGGCATGCATCACTCGGGCAATCATTTCGTTTGTAATCTCGATCGGGAGTCCATCTATACTAGTGGAGATGATTAAGGATGACCCTTGGGTTCTTTTGGTCATATTTGTATAAAAGAGTCGCACCAATTTGGGATAGACCGGTGTGACTCTTAGCTCTAGAAAATAGTGTAGCCTGGCATCCTTAAAATATTTTATTGCTTCTCCTCCCATCTCCAATTTTCTAAGGCATCAGCGTCCACTGCAACCTCAGCTCCCACGATGTGTTGCATTGCCGCAGTAGGGAGTTTATCTACTGGGGGTTCTGGAGGATGCTGGCTTTTTGCCTGTCTATTTTGGGTACCTCTTTTGGGACAGACACATGATTCCTTTCGATTGTGTCTGTGGGACCTTCTCGGATAACAACCCCTAAAGACTTGGTCTTCTTTTTAGGACAGTGTATTGCTTGTGATTTATCTTTTGTGGCAGCAGACCCTGCAATACATTGTATGATTGGGATATTATCGGAGGTATTACCTTCATCTTCTTCCTCTTCTTCTCTCTGTCTTTTCCCTTGTTCGTTCATCATTCTGTAAAAATTAATCAACCAATGTTAATCAAAATTTTAGAACCCTGCTTTGACTAAACAACCCATGCAAATACTTCTCCATCAAAAATCGTTCCCTTACCTTATTAATGAATAAAACCCTAATTCCAAAAATATGTGATATAATTTTTCTTGGGATTTTCTTAGAATGAATTGAAAATAGAAGGAGATTTTGAAGAAAATATATGGCTAGAGTGGTTATCAGAATGGTTGAGATTTAGGATATTTGAAAAAGAGAGGGAAGAAAGGAGAGGAAAAGGATAAAACTGAAGGATTTTGAAAATGGGACTGATATATCCTCTTTTAAGGATATATGGGTCCTATTTTCAGTGATGACTAGTTAAGCCAGTCAGCTCTTAAGTTAACCTAGAATCATAAGTTGATTCTAGCACTTAATGGCCTAAGAATCGCAATCACTGTGTTTCTGTTTAAACGTACTCATGATTAATTGTAAAGCCATACGATTGTTCGTTATACCAGCCAGCAAATATTACAATCTATCATTTTCTTAACGATTTAAGTTGTCATATAACCTTGAAAAGAGTAAAAAAAATGAAATAGCTTACATAATTTACAATTGGTGCTATGGATGAGTTGGTAGCTCGACGATCCATGAGGGTTTGTTAATTTGTATTATGGGGAGCAACTGTCTCCCCTAGGAAAGCTTGGCCTCTAGGATTGTTTACAGGCTGCATAGGTAATTGGCCACTTTCTCTCCTTACCACCTGTGAAGCTAGTTGACCAATATGGCTTTCTAACTTGGTGATGGACTGGTTATGTGAGTGACGGGTTTGAGAGAATTGAGCAAGTTGGTGTAGGTCTTTTGAATGCTGGTGCGACTGCTGTTGCAAATCTTGAAGGATTTGAACAATAGTAGCATTAGGCATATTGCTTTGTGGTTCCAATTGGGGTTGTGTCAGAAGGGTCTCCCCTGTGGAAACACAGGGGTCTGAGAATTGGGATCAGCATGTTGGTGCTAGTCGTGCTCCTGCAGTGAAACCATAGTTAAATCCTGGATGATTTCTCCACGACGGATTGTAGGAGTTCCCGCATTCTCCCCTCTGAAAGGCCATTATTTATTCCGTTTCCTCCATTTTTAGGTATTGTGGCGCAGTAGGAGTCTCAGTGTATGTGTAGGTCTGGCAATTAGAATTGTTTGTCGTGGGTCTTTTCAGAGTGTGAGGGTTGGAATTCATGAGTGTGGCGAATTTTTGCTCAAGTGCTAAAACTTTTACACTCATGTCATCCTCAGCCTTCACTTTCTCCTTATTGATCTTGTAGACCCTACCTCTTACGAGCGGAGTATGATGAGCAATTTCTGGATCGGTCTGTAGCAAAGCCTATTATTGCTTTGAAGTATTGGCCAGTTTTTCAAATAAATTCTAAGTCTGCTGGCCGTTCGGAGCCATGAAGGCTCCTCCACTTACGATATCAACTGGGGACTGGTTGGTCTCAGTCAATCCCTGGTAAAAACTTTGTGCTATAGACCAATTGGGCACCTCGTGATGAGGGCACTTTTGAAGCAAGTCCTTCATCTGTTGCCAACTCTCATGAAATAATTCTCCAGGCTTTTGCCTAAAGCTTTGAATCGCTTGATAAATTTGATTTGTTCTACCAATTGGAAAGTATTGAACCAAAAATTTGGACTATAAATTTTTGCAAGTGGTTATACTTTTGGTAGGTAGTGAAACTAGTCATGCCTTCGCCCTATCTTTGAGAGAAAAAGGAAACATATGCAGTCTTATGGCTTCTTTATTAGTCGTGGTCTGTAGCATGGTACAAAGTTCTATGAAGTCCCTTAGGTGCTAGTAGGGATCTTCCCTATCAAGCCCATAACAAGTAGGTAAAGTTTGAAGTGTGTGGGGCTTGATGTTGTTACCTTGACCTTCAGCGACCTCCGGTATAACTATACAAGAGGGCTCGGTCAGGGCTATAGGGCTGAAAGGTACTTCTACTGAAAGTTCGTCAGCCATGGTTCTAGAAGCTCTTGCAGAGGCTTGGCTTGATGCTAGTCTGCGCAAGAGAGTCTATTCAATTTATGGGTCATATTTGAAAGAGTCTAGGTTGCTAGACCGAGTATAATGTATACACCAGACAATAAATCTTTTTGTATATATAGTATTTATATAATTTTTATTCTAGAAAACAGGGAGAGCAAACAAATTTAGGCCTCTGGCCTCTATGATTAGGAGAAGTTGAAACCTTGATTTGCCTATTCCGAATGAACCTGCAAAAAAGTAAGAAGTGATCAAAGAAAAATAAAGATATAAAGAAAGATAAAAAGAGAAAGATAAATATTGGTTTCTAAAAGAATGAAAATATTAGATATAAATAAAGGAAATAAAGATAAATTTCGCTTCCCCGACAACGACGCTAAAAACTTGATTGGATCTTGTTATGTATATATAAATTAGATTAAATTCAAGTCTTAATCTATTGCAAGTGCACAATGAAAATTATAGTACTAGCATAGTATCGTTCCCACGAGGAAGTGATTTATCTATTTTATCTTCTTATTTATATCTTTTATCTAAATCCATATCTTAAAAACTTCTATTTATCTTTAAGATCTGAATAAAAGAATATTTTCTAAAACTAAAGTGAATAAAAATAAATCCTAATCCTCCTTCTTCAGATTAAGGTCGTCAATCTCAATCTTTAGCTATTGGATATTTATGAAAATAAATAATACCATTCTACCATATTTCTAGTCTCTTAGCATTAATCGTCAATCAAGTCTAAAATCTTATCAATACAGATTTAATCTAATCAATAACTTCCTAAAATCTGGGCGTCAATCAAACCTTAGAAAATTGAAGATGAAAAATAAAAAATCGTTACACTAATCTGCAAATTCCAACCAAAGTCGTCAATTCAAATCAAAACTTGGAGATGTTTACAAAGTAAATAAATCCAAACTAGAAAGAAAAATAAAATATATCTTTCACCCTCAGCCGCAGTCGTCAATTGCTTATGAGAAACTAGGATATCTACACTAATCTTCAACACTCAATTACAATCATCAATTGCTCTTTGGAAACCTTTGATATCTAATCTACTCTAACTAGTATACACTACTGATCGGAAGAAAATTCAACCTCAGTCGTCAATTGATGCTGAAATTCTTTGATGCTTATTCCTATGCCAAGCTCTCTTATTTATAGATCATAAGGAGTTGGTTTACAAAAATCTAGTTTTAATAAAAGAAACTACTAAAAATAAAAGTATCCTAATACAACTCTAATTCCTAATTTTATCTTTTCTTGCTTTCTTTAGTTGATGCGCTTCAGATTATTCTTTCTTTAGCAGTAGCAGAGTCCTTCAGGATATATCTTCATCAATCTTCTTAAATCCGTGATTAACAGAACTTCTAGTTATAGAGATCTTCTAACTCTGTTCCTGGTTGTGGTAGTTCTCACGTGATTATCAGCAGCAATAAGTATGAAAACTTCTTTTCAGATAATCGTTCTTTTTCTAGAAAATCATTCATCATGATTTTCTCTTCTTTCATGTCTTTCATACTATACAAATTTCTATTTTCAACGATTCAGTGCCTTTCTTCTTTTGTCGCTTCTTGAAGAATCGTCTTTTGAAGAATCGTAAACTTATGATTTCTTACTTTTCTTTCTTTCTTTTCCTCCAGCGGTAGCGCCAAATCGTAAAGTATGATTTTCTATCTCTAAACTCTTGGCGAATCGTTACTTTATGTTTAATCATCATTCTTATTACTTCATAAGTTAATTTTGATGAATATTATCACTTTGTCTCTATTTTACTGCATATCTCTAATATCTGCACATCAGTATCACATTAGTAGCAAACTAAGTTCTAGCATTACTAAGTTAAGGGTGATAAAATGGTAAATTATATGACTGATCAGCACTCCTGTGGATTGACATTTTCATTTACTCATGGAGCTTCATTTTTATTACTCAGAGCTATTTATGAAGAAAAAAGATTTACTAATTAGGATACATAAGATTTCATTCATAAATCAAAACTATTTACATTGTCTTTCTGTACATCGTCTTTCTTTACACTATCTTTCTTTATCGTAAATGGGTCTTGTTATCGATGCGTCATCGCTTCTAAGTAGAAGCGTCGTCGCGTCTTAGCTGAAGCGCCATCGCTTCTCAGTTGAATCGACATCACTTACCATTTCTGTGATGATGCTTATTATTATATGTATCGTCTTTCTTTACACTATCTTCCTATACACTGTCTTTCTTTACCATAAATGGGTCTGATGAAATTGAACATAGTTCTGACGCATTGGCTGATCTAGCAGACCCTAATTCAGGCTGCTTGTCACTCCTCTTCCCTTCATTCTCTTTTCTTATTTCGCCTCGGAAGAAGAAAAGCTCCTCTTCCCCTCATTCTCTTTCCTTATTCCACCTCGGAAGAAGGAAAGAGAATGAAGGGAAGATGAGCAACGAAGGGGATATGGTGGATGAGTGGATATGGTGATGGCGGTGGTTGGTTAGGGAAGGATGTCACATTTTATGAAAATATTGGAGGTGGTGGCAGGGAATGGGTCACGAGTTGACGAGGAGGTGGCGCACGTGGTGAGGAAGGTAGTGGTGGAGGAGGTAGCGATGGAGGTAGAGGTGGAAATGGTGGTGGAAATGGAGGTAGAGTTGTAGGCGGATGTGGGGTGTTTGTTATGCTGGCGGTGGTGGATGCGGAAGTTGAGTTGGAGATGGTGGCGGTGGTTGTGGCTGGGGTGGAAGAGGAAGAAGTGGAGGCGAAAGAAGAAGAACCGGCTGCAGAGCAGGGAGAAGCACCGACTCCAGAGCCGGGAGAAGAAGGGACTCTCGGTCTCCCACCACCAACAGCATAACAGGAAGGTCATCACAATCTGGAATGACGATAAATTCTTCAGGGGGAGGGGGAACCACATGCTCGTTGTCATGGATGACAACCAGCTTGTTGTCATCGGAGATGTCAATAACTGAACCATTGTAGGAATTGATAAAATGTTTGCACACTAGCCGGTGGCTCTTTCTCAAATCGTTACGATGCATTTCGGTTTGGACTGAGGAAGATGAAACTTTTAATCCAAGGACCAACAGAAGATAAAAAAATTTGGGCGCTATGATGCCCTTTAAATAGCAATTTGTCATGCAATTTCATTAAATAGACTATTATAGTCATCATAGTGCACTACTGCCAAAGGCATTTTTATAGACACCCCAAATTTGCCTTCTTAGAGTGTATACAAACCTGTTCGGTCAGCCTTTGACCTTTCCTATGATCTCCAGAGAAGGACCGACCTTCTCCGAAGACCTTAAAATCCTAAATATGGGGACTACATATTGAAATAATAGTATATGGTTGGTTTAAACCCAGGCTGAAATAATAGCTCTGTGGCTCAGACCCGACCTGACCCGAGAAGACCTCGAATTCCATGACCCAACTTGGACCATATTCACTCTTCTCGTAGACCACCTTAAGCTTGAATCACGCACTTGCTTTAGGGTGCGTAATTTGATTGTGCACAACACTTGTGGCGCGTAATTGGTCTCACTTGGATTAGGTTTCCACCTTTTGTAGACCGCCTGAGGACCCAATTCTCCGCTTTGTCCAGAGTGCGCAATTGATTGCACGCTCCACCACTCGTGCGCAATTGGTTCCCAGTTGGACCTGGTCTTTAATTCCCAAGACTGCCCGAACTCTCCTATTAAGCGCATATATGTGGGTGCTTAATTGGATTGCACGCCCCCCACCGGGTGTGCAATTAGTTTCAAGTATGTTGGAATTAAGACACTTGACTGAGCTAATCAGCCAGTCCCTCACCGAGTCCATGATCGACTCAAAGTGTATTAAACGCCCTGGACATAGCGCGTAATCCAATTAAGCGCATTGCACTGGGCGTGCAATTGGATCCGACCGACCAATTGCGCACCTCTCATAGGGTGCGTAATTACCCAAATACCTATAAATAGACCTCCCTACCTCGACCAATACACAATAATTATCTTCTACACAATCCTCATTCTCAAGCTTCTTCCTTATGGAGATTTCGAGGTTCTCTCTTTCTCTACAGTGCTAGAAGAGAGGGAGGAAGCAATAGTCTTCAGGTAATCTCTTAAGTTATAGTTCTTAACTTCTAATTCTAGATCTTAATCTCTAGTTCTAGTTCCTAGGTTCTAGTTCTAGTTCTTAATTTTCTTTCTAATTCTTAATTCTCCTTCTAGTTCTTAATGCTAGTCTGAATTCTTCGTTCTAGTTCTAAATTCTTAATTCTCGATCTCAATTTTTGATTCCTACTTCTTAGTTCATAATTTAAATTCAGTTTTCAATTCCCTATATTTCTAAAATAAACCTTAGCCACCCGATTTGCCAAAGGGAGCTTACGGAGGGTATTTGGGAATGGGGCCGATCCTCCTTAGCATAATGGGTCACAACCCCTTTTTTTAATTAGACTCTTAGTAGGATTAGGAGACAAAATTAATTAGACTCCTAGTAGGATTAGAAGACTAGGTTAATTAGACAGCCAGTAGGATTAGGAGATTAGATTCGTTAGAATCCTAACAGAAGTGAGAAGGCCAAACTAGTTGGATCAAAGACAATCCAAAGCTGCTGAAGTTGCCCGATCGACGTTCAGTAAAGGAGTTCAACCTGCAAGCCCCTGTTCTTCTTAAAGAGTGATCAGTGACGTTTTGCAGCGTTGATAAATATCTGCAGTTGGTAATCGCATCACCCAAGTACTTTTCATTTAATATTCACCTCTTTAATTTTAACAATTTAATATTTCATAGTTTATTATTCTATCGCCTCTAGCCAGAGTCCACTCGGACTGAATTGGGCCACTTCTTCGGAGGACTGAGAGGAACCCAGAAAAAGCGTGTACCAACAATTTCGTAAATCAATGACACTTCATATTTATTGCATCGACATAGCTATTCCATGAACTCCTCTTGAATTACGATAAGAACCACTCCGATGTTTGATTTTACCCATAGGGCTTATCATTACAAGCATCAATGCTTGAATAAGACGTTTATTAAAGCGGCAACGTTTCTAAATTGAAGCGTTAATGCTCTTGAGTCGAACCATCATCGCTTTTAAATTGACGCGTCAACACTTATTAATTGAAGCGTCATCACTAATAAATTGAATCATCAACCCTTAAATTTAGGCGGCGTTTCATTTATTACGAATTTTGAGGAGTTTGAAATTGTGAAGTGTGTTATCTTTTTGCGCAGTCTCTTCTAACATTATTTATTACAGCGACTTTTCGTATCCCAATATAAATGCCTTTTAGCCTTTCGTCAATTTAAACTGCACTCCATATCCCTTCTTTTACCTTCCGTCCCCAAACCAAACCCCCTTCACCATGGCGGAAGAGCCCAACTTACCGTTTGAGATTAGCTACGCGTTTCTTATTCTTGATCGAACCTTTGATTGGGGCAAGGGCGAGGATATTGAGTGATATCTCATGATTCTGGCCAAGTTGAAGAGGTGATTCCAAAGGTCGATGGAGGATATTGAAGCAGGGTTGGCCTCGATTGAAGCGGTTTCTCTCAAGTTGGAGGGGCGGCTGTGCGAACTATGATGCAGTCCGAAGGGGGAGTCATCTACCTCTCCGCCTTCATGATGTCTTAGGCGGTTGTGCTGTGCTGGTGTCTGTGTGGTTGGTTTTATGTGTTGGTGTAGATTTTTCTTAGGTTTCTTCTTGTTTCTTCTACTGTGTGTTGACACTGGCACCTTTCTATGCGAAGCAATGGCTGACCTTACTTCATTTACTAGGATAGTCAGAGTATTAACAGTAGCACCTTTTTTGTGTGATACGACACGTAGCACCTTTTCAGTGTGAAGCGAGAACCGACCTTACTTCATTTATTACCATCGTCAGAGTATTTACAGATAGCACCTATTTTGTGCGATATGACACGTAGCACCTTTCTGTGCAAAGCGGCAATTTGTATCCCAATAAAAATGCCTTTTATGTCTCTTTATAGATTGAGTACCTTTAAATCCACCCACCAAATCTTTGAGTTCACCCACATTGGAACACATTGACTTGGTACAATCAGATGATGCATATCATTTATCCTCCCAATCTTTCACACAATGGATCTTGAGATCATGGGCCTACCCTTAGATGTTTAGTGTTTTATTTCTCGTGGCACACATCTCAGAAAAATGACCTTAACATCACGTCGATGCTCCAAATTAATTTTAAGGTCAACTTTTTGGGTGTGTACCACATGAAATCAAAAATTGATTGTCTGATGGTACAATCATATTCTGAAGATCCATCATGTGAATGATTGGGACGACAAAGAATCTCCATCCCCCGATTCAAAGATTTGGTGGGTGGATTTAAAGGTACTCCTGTAGATTTTTTCTAGGTTTTATTTTCATTTGATTTCATGTCAATCGTAACAAATCCTCAAATAAGACGCGTTGTTGCTTCCAAATCGAAGCGTCATTGCTTGCAAGTCTAAGCGTCATCACTACGAAATCGCTTCTAAATCGAAGCGTCGTCGCTTGAAATTCCGAGCGTCGTTAGAAGCACTAGCCCCAATATTCAGGGCGCTATCGCTTCATTGACTATGGAGCCATGTTTGTATTACGCAAAACAAAAACAAACTAAGGGATACCCCAAAATTTATCATAGTGCCGAGTGCACCGAGCATAAAAAAATAATATACACAAAAAGAAAATTTCTATTAATATTGAAAGAAATATTTACAGAGATTAACCAATAAACTGATTACATTAAAGATAAATCCCTTAGATCACCAAAAGAAAGTTGAGATCAAAGACTTTGGAGGCTCTGAAGACGAGCTCGAGCTTTTGAAGTTTTTGCTGTAGAGAGCAAAGATTTTGGAAAGAATGGTTAACTTCACTTCTAAACCCTGGCGGAGTGATTCACAGAAGAAAATGTTCATTAGAAATTTAATGGCATTTCCAAGAACTTCTTCATGTATTATAATATCCCTCTTGCTGAGATCGCACTCCCTGTCTTCCAAATATTCCTAACTGGACGGTGAAGAGAATGCAATCCAGTTAGGAAGAAATTTAGCAATGGAGGGGGGTGGCGTGGTGCGATTCCCAGCTAACTGTCCATGTATAGGAACTCGCACTGAGGTGGGAATTTGATGGTGAGATTGTGAAGCAATGGGGGAAGGTGAGAAGTTGCAAAAAAGGGTCATTTTTAGACAAGGTTTATGGGAACAGGGGGTCTTAAAAGACGATTCAACGTCTGGAATGGGTCGCTAGCACTTCAGCCTTTCTAATCTCTTTATTGTAGCCAGAATTTCAGCCCTTTACTTTTCAAGAATTCGATCAAGCCTTTTGCTTAGCTTGTCATGATCTGGTTCTTCAGCCATGGGGTTGGGGTTAGGGTTAGGTTTAGGAGACGATGGGTTTGGAATGGCAATGGTTTATGAAGGGTGACTTTATAGGGAAAAAGGCTAAGGTTTAAAACGTCACTTTGAAATAAATTTTGAGGGTTGGTGGCAAGGAGCATATTCCATGAATTTCTCTCGAATTACGACAAGAAGCGCGTCACTGTTTGAAGTTACCTATGGCGCTTATTCTTTTAAGTGTCAGTGCTTCAGTAAGACAGTGCTTCAGTAAAACAATTGTCGAAGCTTCATCACTTCTAATTTGAAGCGTCATCACTTCTAATTCAAAGTGTCATTGCCTCTAATTTGAATCTTCATCACTTCAATTGCTAGTGTGGAAGCTTCTTGACGTAAGCGGCGCTTCCTTTATTATGATTGGATAGGACTTTGATATTGTGGATTGTGTTATTTTTTTCAACATAATTTATTACAGCGGTTGTTCGTATCCCAATGAAAATGATTCTCGAGGAGCTTAAAATTGTAGATTGTATTATATTTTTGCTCGGTCTTATCCAACAATAATTATTCCAGTGGCTGTTCGTGTCCTAATAAACCCCTTTTTTTTCTCAGAAAATATAAAAACGCCATTTAGCCGTCCTTCAATTTAATCTTTTTACCATATCCTTTCTTTTGCCTTTTGTCCCCAAACCAAACCTTCAGATTATCCAAGCCACTGTTCATGTTGGAAAAAACTAACTCCAAGATTATCCAAGCCTTCAGATTCCTCGATTGTATTATTGAATGTTTGAAGGCAAATGTTCTGGAACAACAACTCGGGCTTCTGGCAGAGACGAAGGCACGTTTTCAAAAGGTGAAGGACGAGATTGAATGGGATATAGCCATAGGATTGTCATTTGTTCTTGTAAATTATACCCGGATGGGATCTGGGTTGGGACTTTTATCGCCTTTGGTGCTTATCGCCTCTAATGGGTGCATGTTTATGCATAGTTAAATAATTTATATGATCATTGTTAGCAGAGACCAGGATTAGGTGTCTCCTTCTATAGATACCCAATTTTGGTCAGATCTATTCAGTATTATTTGAAGTTAGGTGCTCTAGGTCATGTTGATCTAAGGCACATTCTAAAAAATATCACACACTCCCAAAAAGAGTTGCGACATCAATATTCGTTTCACTCGGGTAGTTGTGCTAAATTATCCTCGAGATTATTGAGTTCACCCAAAAGTCTTGAACGCTACTTTGCATAGGGGCACCTGTGGCCCATCACATGGGCCAATCAATGCCTCATGTGATAGGACACAAACTGTGGATCTTCGCATTGTTGCTTTACGCTAATCTTTGAGTATGGGTTGATTACCCTCCCGCTCGCGGGCCTGTTTAATTCAGAATGAAACTTGAACATTGAATATCATCAATCATTTCACTATCTCGATTATGCCCAGTAATCTCACTAAGAGCTTTGAGACCGATAGTCTTGAGGAACAGACATTTTCTAAATGATATGGGCTTCCACAACTCTCTTTTTTGAGTGACGAATTTTTCCCAATGTGATGAGCTTATGTCACTCTACATGTTTCTTTCCATTTTGATGTTTGAGGTTTGTTTTGAGTAAAGAGAACCCGATAGTGTTGCCTTGGGCCTCTTCGGATGTCTCTTTCTTTGGCATTCGATCATTAGTGATCGGATGCCAAAGAGGGGCATCAGTAGACACTCAAATTTGGCCCAAGGCCCGATCGACACATACTTCGAGAAGGATGCACCCTCGAGCTTTCAAAAGTATTTCTTAAACCCTTAAGAGTCAATCCAAAACTTTTAGAACCCTTCCCAAACCCTTCGGAATCAACCCTAACCTTCCTAGACTCATTAAAACCTTTCCTGGACCAGTCTCGAACCTCCTGAATAGTGGTTGGAAAGAGGAGTGCTGAAGTTTATACAGACCTTTGCTAGAGTTAAGACTTATCCCATTGGAAAGTAGAGGTTCCCAGCTTTCCAACGAGCTAATAATCGCCTCAATCCGAGTTGCATATCAAAAGTTATGACAATTTGAAAATAGGACAGAATTACCGAAATTTTGCCTAGCGTGTATAATACACACGCTAAGCCATTTTTTGACAGAATTTTGCCTAGCATGTTTAATAAACACGCTAGGCCAATTTTGGCAGATTTTGGCCTAGCGTGCCTAATAGATACGCTAGGCAAAATTGGCCTTCTTCCTCCAGATTTGAGCTCCAGAATGGGCTCTGGACCTCTCAGAGACACTGTTCTTAAGCCTAGCATGTCTAATACACACGCTAGGCTTAGCTACAGTGTTTTTGGGCTTTTGTCTAAAAATCACTTTTAGGGTTTGACTTGTTGACCACCTCAATGTTTAGAGTGGGTTTCTTTAGGAATGTTGCACCCCCATTAAGCCTATTTGCAACCCCCTAGCATTTTAAAAATCCTACCCTATCATCTACCATTAAACCCATTTCCCACCTATCTAAGGTCCCAAAATCTTAGGAAACCTTAGATCTAGGATTACCTAATTGCTAACCCACTTAGGACTTTAACCCCTCACTAATGCCCCTTTTCTCTATAAATAGAGAGGTACCCCTCCCTTGTTAATGGCTTGAAATTTTTTTCAAAAGAGAGAAACCTTAAGAGAGTTCCTCCCTCACTTCAAAGCACTAATCCTCCATAAATTCCAGAGCTTTAGTTTGCCTTTTAGCTCCCATTTTCTTCTATCAATCCCTAAGCTTTAGCTAGAACAAGGCTTTAGTCTTCTTCTCCTACCTTCTAGCTTCCAAACCTTAGAGTTTAAAACCTATCCTTCAACCCTTTGGCAATCGGAAGCTCATCAAAGACGCTCTAGCGTGAAGATCTACAACAGTTCTGTAAGGGCTCGAGAGCTCCGACTCTCCCCTTTATTCCTCTACCTTCTTTTCTTTTCCTCTATCCTAGAATTGAGCCGTTACGCTGCCCAAATTTCGTCAAGTAGGAAGGGCTCAATAGGATCGGTGTGCCTTCGGGCAAGGGAAAGTGCCACTTATTTTATATCTTTTTTTCATATATATAATTATATATATATTATATAAACCAGCCACACATAAACCCGGCTATAGTAGAGACTGCTTACGAGCGGGTCAATCGGGTACCTAACACCTTCCCGATTGATAACCGAAGCCCCTACCCAAAAGCCTTTGGCGTGGATCGATAAATCAGAGTCATATTTGGCACTTTAGTGCTTTCAATATTGATTTGGGTTTCCCGGCACACCAAAAGCTCCGGGTGGCGACTCTATATTTTTCATATGAGCGCATCGTCGCGACAGATTGATAAAAATCCATGGTCGCACAACCCATATCAAATAAGATAAGCAAAACCAAATAAAACTAAACCTCCCCATACCAAAGAAGGGTCCACCATGGTCTACACTTCCTTATCTTCTCCTTCTGTTTTAATTTTGTCCCGCCCTATCAGTTTCTCTACAAAGTCAACATCACACTCCCTTTCGGTTGGCTCCTTTTATAAAATCAAAACAACACAACCCAAAAACATTCTCGAATAATCTCCAATTAAAACTGAAAATGATAACACACAAAACCTCATGGGAAGGACCCTATCCCGTGCTCCGAGCTTACAGAATGTCTCACTCCATTGAGAGACTAAAGAAGGTCCCTCCTGACAAGGAGGCTCCTCTCTTAAAAGATTCATCAAAAGGAGAAATCAAAAGATTTCACACCTTATTTAATAAATCTTATTCAATCCAAATCACAAACGTAAAAGTATTTTCTCTCTCATCCCTGATCCATCAGATCGAGGGTGACCGAGGCCCCAAAACAAATCAACAAATCACAAATGGGTGGTCACTACGACTGTTTAATATGTCCCCCTAGTTGGACATTTTGAGTCAGTCTCTTCTTAAGGAACTAATGTTGTATCCTAGTAAAAATAAATAAATAAACACTTAAAAATATTAAAAATATATAAATACCTAAAATAAAAAATATATATACTTAAAAAATTAAAAAAATATTTTTACCTGGCAACGTCTTTTACCCTATATATATTATGCGCAAAATTTTCTACACTTTTTGACCGAAACTCGAAGTTGGGGAGCTAGTGACAAGGAAACTATGCTTATGCAATCACCTCGCCTAATGGGAAATCAAAATCCACGTGGGAAGAACTTATATTATTTTGGCAACATGTCCAGGAAACAGCTACAAGGGAGGAACTTCCTAACCCTTGGAATGTTATTCATACCTCAATCATCATCAAGTCTCGTAGCTTAAACAAGCATACTCATATAGCTATCATCCTCGTAGTCATCACAAATCATTCATCGGTCGTAAGTCACTATTTTCGAAAATCATTTTGAGAACCATTTGACTCATTAACCACCTTCATATTCGGGCAAATTGATCGAAAGGACTAGCGGATCATAAAACCCTTTTTAAAGTGTAGAAGACTCTGGATTCTCACACACTACTTGGGGTTGAGGTTAGAGCACAAAAAATAAAAATGTTAGGTTCTATCAAATCTCATAATTCTGGCGTGAACAGGTTGTTTCAAAAAATAGACATACATGCTTTAAAAAAAAAAAAAAGCACAATCGAGCGAGAGCATGCGACAAATGAACAAGTCAATGAATCCAGAGAAGTATAAGCAAAATTTTGAGGTCATCCCTGGAATCTTCACACTTCTAAATGTCATCATACGGTGGCGAGAATAGGACAAAATACTTGCTAACCACATAATTTGATGATTTGATGGTAGCGAGACATGACGAAGAGCTCAATTATGGCACTGCACTACACACACGAGAAGAAAGTAGTTGACTACTATTTCAAAATTGGTTGAATAAGAAGCTACCCACACATCAACAAACCTTACCTCTTCTTCACCCTTTATTCTTTTCAGAGAATGAGTTAAATGATTTTCAAAATCTTTTTAAAGAACAAAATCAAAAAATTTTGAATGACAAGTGATGCAACCACTCATGACCTACCACTCATCCCATCTAATTTAAAGCTACGATACATGATTATCATTACAAAATCAAGCCTGACATATGGCCAAAATAATTGAACTACTTCCCAACATTTGATCATTATAAGCATATTTCATTCAGAATTCTTAGGCCACTCTAGGATAATTGTGAGGCCAAAAAAAGTCCCACCGTGACCTAACACTGGGGCATTTTTTAGCACTAATACCTTAGCAGCGACAATCGAATCATGAGACCAATATCCTGAAGTTGGGGCTTTTTTTTTATTATTTTATTTGATTATGTCCTTTTTCTTCCCCCAAAGTTCCACCGTATAATAAAAAAAAATATCTTAGTCCCACCGTGAGACCAAAAAAAAAAGGCCTTTCCACTCGTTTTATTCTCACATGGTTTATTTTTGAACCTCTATAAAACAAAACAATATATATATATATATATATATATATATATATATAAAATACACATAAACAACAAAAGACCTCTCTACTACTTTTTCATCCTTTTATCCTCACTATATCTTATTCTCCTTTACCACCTACAATGCGAAACTCATCTTACCAAGAATGACATCATTGAATCACTCCTAAACAACAACATAAGAATCTTTCCTCAGAAGAATAACCGAATATTCCTCAAAGAACACTCTTTTTTTTAGCTGCATCATGATACACTCATTGTTGATATCACTCAATATCTTTTGACACACTTTTTACTCTTAACTTCATCTTATTATCACTCTAGTTGCACCACCTGTGCTTTGACTGCAGCATAGTCCCCCCACGCGGTCGCTACATGCACCCAAGGCAACGGTAAAAGTCCCTCTATCGCCACAAACAGTCTCCAGATGAATGAAGCTTTGAGCTTCATGACAAGGAAGACAAGAGTCAATATCAACCCCTCATCGAAGAATATTCGTCATTCTATCCCGAGCAAAACATTCACCTCTGCGCACGTCTTTGCACTCTTTCAGGTAAGTATCATCCCTTCACTCAATATTTTCGTAAATATATAATTATTTTAATATTAAGTATAAAAACTTTTTCAAAACCCGACTCTCCCGATTCACGGAACTACTGTAGTCCTCCCATAAGCAAAAATCATCAGTGTAGGTGAGAAGGTTAGAACAAGTATTTTGGCGTACTTGACAATTTAAACAAAGGTCGGGTCCCCAAATCCTGTTCTGATGGATCTGTTCAATGGCATCTCGAGAGTCATGTTTTCTGAGTCGTTACCGAATTGATTTCAGTTAAACCCAAATTTTCAAAACTCTGCATACATATCTGTCATCTATCTATCTATCCATCCCCCTCAACCGAACATCGAATATACTCAACTTTGAGGAATCACAAATGTTTACCGAAAGGGACCCCTCACGCATCGTTGGTGTGAGTAATGACACGCCTGGTCTGACATGATCTGCAAGGCCTTCGCCATCTTATTATATCATTTCCTTTTTCAAAACTTTGCATACATATCCCTCATCTATCTATCTGTTCCTATCTCTCTCTACCTTAAACCTTTTCTTTTCCCTGGGAAGTGAACATCAAATATTCTCAACTTTGAGGAATCTCACATGTTTACCGAAAAAGACCCCCTCATGCGTCGTTGGTGTGAGCAATTACGCACCTAGTCTAACATGATCTGCAAGGCCTTCGCCATCTTATTATATCATTTCCTTTTTACGTGACATTCGCTTGCACCACCTGTACTTCGATTGCGTAAAATCCCCCTGTCTGGTCACGACATGTACCCACGGCTACGGAAACACCTCTCGATTGCTACAACCGGCCTCCGAATCCTCCTTTTACTTAGCTTGTGTAGACAGATAAGAAAGCCAAGCAATTCATGTCAACTCATTTCGGTTCACACTTGTGGCTTCTCTAAGAAACGAGAGAGCACCTGAAGTGGGTATCTACTTCTTCGACACATCCTTGCTGCGCAAGAATGCCATGAAGAGGGGCATCTATAGACACCCGGTTTTTCCCCCTCAGAGTTTACGAAGTGTTCAATCAATCATTGACCTTGCCCTTGATTTCTAGAAAAGCCAAACTTTTCTTTGAATCCCAAAACCTCTACCTCTGGGAATTATATGTTGGAACTCCAACATATAATTGATTATACGTCAGACTTTCAGTGTATAATTGATTATATGTTAGGCCTCGTAATGTCGTTGATTATACATTTGGTTCCCAGTGTATAATTGGTTATATGCAGGAGCCCCATCATATAATCAGCCCATTGATGCACCAGGACTCTACTTCTCGAAGACCGAATCTCCCTGGATTATACATTGGAATCCCAAAGTATAATTCATTATACACCAAAATATTGGGGTATAATCAGTCCACTTTGATTTGGGTTTGTCTCTCTCAAACCGATCCGACTTCCTGATTAAACGTTGTACGTGTAACGTATAATTGACAGAAGTCCTACTGTGATTCTAACCTTTTAGATCGATCCGGTCATCTAGTCACTGTTGGAGATATTTCAGATGCTAGCTGCTATTTAATTAAAAAATAGCAAGTCTAAAATATCACAGACCTGCAAGATATAGAGCCTGCTGTAGCAAGTTTTACGAAGTATGAGTTTGTGAGAGTATTGATATGAAACCACAAGGGTCGTATAGTAACCTCCAGATCTAGCTACAGATCTAGCAACTCTAAACCTAAAAGGTAAAGAGAGGGTGTTTAGGTGTCACACTATCCTAAAACTAGAAATAAAAAATAAATCTAAAAATAGAATTAAACTAAAGCTAAAAAGGGGAAAAAGACGGATGATGATGGAGTGAGAAAATAATGTAAAAAGGGTGTGAAGTAAGCAGCTATGGTTAAATCAGTATTGCAACTCAGATCTAGAGCTGGAAATGTAGCAGTCCTTCACTTGGCTACAAGCACAAGTGCAAAGTAAATGAATCCAAATTAACTCATGTAATTTAGACTGCTCTTAAGGCTATAATTTGTCCACATAAATAGTCACAGACTATCCAAGGGAGATGCCAAATCACATTGATTAAATCATAAATCTAACCTAACCCAAGAGAATAGATTGATCTTAAGGCTATAATCTGTCCACTTAAATAGTCATAGACTATCCAAGGGATTTCCTCCATTCAGTGGATTAAATTAGAACATTAAAACTATTGCAGACACTATTTGCAAGGCTACAAGCTCATGCATCTATAGGAGCAAACAGTCCTGGAAAATCAGGTGGGACCCACATGAAATCCCAAGCTAAGTGAGAACTTAGATTCAACTGGTCATTGCTACAAAAGCCTTGCAATCTCTACAAAACCTAGATCTAAACACTAAAAATGGCTTTTTAAAGCAGAGGAGATGTTTGGTTTGCAGCAATCCCTCCTTTGGCTATAAGCACAAAGCCAGGGAAGAAGAATCCATCTCAGATCTGTGAGGAAGAACTTCCTTAAGGCATTAGTCTGTCTCACTTAAATAGTCACAGACTATCACTAGAGGTCATCTTTCTCATAGATGATGAGACAGAACATAAAAACTACTGCTGCCACCATGGTTACAAGACTACAAGCTCAGGCAATCGTGGGAGCATCAAACCCATAAAAACCCATGAAAAATATAAATTTAAAGGAACATTTAAAACAACAATGCATTGAACAAAAGAAACTTACAATGCTTGCCCTCAAGGCAACAGCCTGTGCAAACCCCAAAACTACTCTCTTTATTACAAAACCCCCATTGCAAACACTAGAAATAAACTACACTGTGCTACAAAGAACCTAGCTTAGCATTGCTGTTGTGCTAAGACAAGAAGAAAAAGGGAAAAAGGAAGGAAACTAAACTTAAAATGAAACCCTAATTTTGAGCCAGCTATCTTGGCTCCTTTACAAGAAAACAAAAAAATACATTAAATAGGCAATCCCTGTTGCCCTAATGTGCACTAGCCAATCAGAAATGGAAGATTTTGGAGTTGCTGTCGTGGCCTATTTTCAGCCCTTAGATGCCTTGAGATGTGGGAAACAGTTAGGGCACATCAAGGTGTGTGCCCTAGAAGTTGGGAAATCTCCAAAGTGTCCCTATACATTAGAAACAGGTGGCTGGAAAGGCAGAAGCCCAAGCTTCGTGAGGTTGGAGATGCTTCAGTTGCTCCTCGCGTGGCTGGAATAGCTGCTGGAGAGAGCTCGCGAGGCTCTGGTGTGCTGTGAAGATCATAGGCTATGCAGCTGGGCCTTCAGGTGCTCTGGTCGCGAGGCTGTTGCTGGGATGAATCGAGCCTCGTGAGGATGGTTTTATAGTGAAGTACGCTCGCGAGGTTCAGATGTGTGCAGCTCGCTAGGCTTAGAAAAATATCTCACGTGGATGGAATGCTCCAGGTATTCCTTCGCTAAGATGTCGCTAAGCTCTCACGTGGCTACATTGTGGCCTTCTACAACTTGCGAAGTTGCAATGTGTGCAGCTTTAAGTTGCTCTCGAGGATGGATTTGAAGCTTTAAGGCTCACAAGGTATAAGTGCACTGCGTCGCGTGGCTTGCTCGTAGCTTGAGCAGATGAAATGAAGCGAGCGGGATCTGCTTTTGGAGTGCACGAGAGATGCGCGACGTGCCTTCTGAAGCCTGCATCTTTGCAAGAACCGCGTGACCAGCTATACTCCTGTGGGTTTGGACCTCGCGACAACTACGTGAGACATCTTCTGAGTAAATTGAACCTCGCGACAGGTTTAAGTGAACCACGCGAGGGTTTATCTTTGTTGCACTGCTATTGTGCACAGTCTGCTGCAGCAGTCTCCTCCACTAGGGTCCACCAACCATTCATCCTCTGAACTTTTAGGGCCCACTTTGGCATGCAATATGGTACACATGGTGTGATCCACCATGGTGCACTCTCTGGTTTTCAATTAGCTCCACAGCTTGACATAAAATTTATTCTTCCTGGCTCTAAAATGAAGGATTGCACATTAAACTCTTATTTCCTGTTATCTACAAAATGCACTAAAAATACATTATTTATGTGCTCAAAGGTCCATCAAAGGCTAGGTTGAAGGGTAAAAAATGGTATTTTTCAGTGCTCAACGCACCCCCAAACCTAATCTTTGCTAGTCCTCGAGCAATGGTAAAATTAAAAACAATTATTCAAAACAGAAAATGCTACTTTCGTAGGGAGAACAAATGTATTTAGCATATGCACCAAGCCTTTTAAACCCCTAGGAGATCCCTAGTGGAGGAGTGAAGTCTCCTGAGGGTTTTCAGTGAAAATACCCACAAACTTCACCAATAAAATAGTTAATTATACTGCAGTCAATGACAAAATATAAATCAATGATTAAGCAGCATTCCACACCCATTCTTTAAAATCAGAGAAAATTACAGTAGTAATGCAGCCATTTAAAATTTAAAATCAACATTCATGTGCATCACCACCATTCAATTCACATAAAAAATATCATATGCATAAATCAACATTGAGCTCAGTAGTGATTCAAAAATTAGGTATATATATAACCCCCATGACATTAAAATTCAAACCCAATCCTTATCGGGGCTATCTCTCACAATGAAATAGAAGGGTGTTCACACTCTCATAGCTCAAGATCAATCACAGCCCCCAAATGGGACTGCAAGCATGAGCATGGGCATTGCATCTAAGTTTTAACCTCCTCAAATATTTTCACCATAGATTAGACAACTCCTCATCTCTATATGACAGCTCGTTTCACTTGGATCATCAAGGTCTTTATGGTGGATTGTAATTTGGCTTATGGGTGAGGCTTATAAAGAATGTAGGGGGAACAAAATTTTGAGAAATTAGCAAGGTAAGGAAGTGATTCATGACTTCACATCCTTCAATTCAGCTCAACTTCATCTTCCTTAATATTTTTCAGATTCAAAGTGGCCAGCTTCTCTTCCTTCTTCCAATTTCTAGATGAAGTAGTTCTCTTGACTTCTCTTCTTTTTTTTTTTTCTTTTTCTTTATATATATATATATATATATATATATATTACATTTTGATGATGGATTGCCACACATAACTACTGCTACACTGCTTTTTATAAGTTGCTTCTCTTCTCCTTCCTCCGAATGTTGAACCTAGCCTACCTATCATCAACTTCTACTCCTTTACCTCTTGAGATCTCAGAGTGAGGGTAAGGTTGAAACAGGTACAAAAGGTTTAGGTGCAAGTACTCTGGTGTTTGTCAAAGAAAAATAGGATTTAAAAGCTCAAAGAGTGTAAGCAAAGGGCAGTTTCAAAGGGTAGGAATTTTAAGTTCAAACTGTCTAAATGAAGGCCTTAAATCATTTCCTAAGTGTCATGAGTGCTATCAATCTGTTTTGATTTGGAGGTGCCTAACTTCTAGTGAAAAATTATTTGAATCAATCAAACCTTAGAGCAGAAAAAATGTCAAAACACTCTTCAAAAGAAATTGGATAAGCCCAAATCTCACTGTGTATGGTCCTTAGTTCAACTCATAGGGTGTATTTCTACCTTTTTCTCTCCTCTCTAGTTCACTAAGTGCTAACTGAATTTTTTTTTCTGATGTTAGCTTCATGGTGGTGCTAAAATTTTAAAAGATTTTTAGTTTTAAAAGTCTGCAAAAATTTTAAATTTCCTCATTTTCAATGGTTGGGTGAGAATTGACTTTATTCATCTCAATTAAACCACTACTGCTGCACTGGAGTTAACTATTCTACTGGAAGACTTACCCTGCCATACCCCCAAACCTAAGTTAAACAGTGTCCTCACTGTTTCATGAAACATGTATAGGAGCAACAGGGTGGAAAACAGAAAAACACACTAAATTGCAGCAGAAAATGAAAAGAAAACTAACTAAAAAGGTTGCAGAAACAAAAATTATACTAAAAACACAAGGAGAGACAGATGGTATATACAAGAAAGACAACACAAGGAACAAACAACTCAACATATTCCTAAAACAACAAGTATATAAAGCAAAAATTATACTAAAAACATAGTAGGTATATACAAAACATAAACTAAACTAAAGACCTAAAACAGAAAAATCCTAACACCAATACCTAAACATGATTTGAGTATGAATCAAAACGATGGCAATGAAATTTCAGCATTGAAAACACCCAATTGAAAGCAGGATTCATACAAAAACAGATCATAGAACATAATATATACAAACAATCCGGATGGGGGTGCATGAAATGAAAGAACTCTGAAATTACCCCATCTGGACATCAGCTGAACTGGAAAGAACTTCAATAAAAATGAAAGGTCATACCTTTGCATTAGCATCAAACCTGAGGTTCTCCAGCGCAGAAAATGCAGTTACATGAGAGGTGCCGGGAGCAGCTCCAGCTCCACAGCAGGTGGATGGTCGAAATCAGACTGTACATCAGGGTAAGTGTCCAAGTGGACTGGTGCACTAGCTTCACTAAGCAGCCCAAGATGAGCACTTTTCAGCACATTGGTGGGGGCCACCTCAGTCTATATTTCAAAAATTGCAGCACACACCTTAGTGCATTACAACAGTGAGGGCACGGTGTATTCCACAATCTCTCAAAAGAGCAACTAATTATTGTAACTTTTTTTTTTCATTTTTTCATTTTTAATATATATATAAATATATATGCATATATATATATATATTTTATAGTTTTATATTTTTCATTTTTTTGTTTTTTTTTTAAATTTTTTTGTTCAGTTGGGGCACAACAGCCCCATTTTATTCAGCTTCTTTCCTTATGCACACTCTCTTGGCATCTACACAGTCTTGGGTAGCCACCTCCTTCCCATTCCTCGTGGCATTGGTTGACGTAGTTTCTTCATGACTTGAAGAAACTCCATCAATCAAGTGTGCCCCTCTTGGATTGTTAACTGTTTGGCTTGGGAGCCGACCCTCTTCCCTTCGCATTAGAGCATTTGAGATATGACCAAGCTGGTACTTAATTTTTTCTGATGCTCTGCGTGTGGGAATCCACAATCTGTGTAAGGGAGCCAAGGTTTTGCAACAAGGCCAAAACCTGCTCCTCAAAGGAGGGGGCTCTAGGTTGAGGGGGGGCTACAACTAGTTGACCTGGCCGGGAGGGCTGATTAGAAAATTGTTGTATTTGTGCATGACCATGGTAAGACTGCTGGTCAATATTGTAGGGCAAAGCTTACTGCTGCTGGGTATGAGGTGAATCCACTTGTCTCCACCTCAGGTTCGGGTGCTTCCTCCAAGTGTATCCAGCAGGCTACTGTCCATATGATTGGACAACATTGGCTTGTTCATTGAAAAAATCAGGGGATAGATCAGCAGAGGGACATTGAAGATGGGAGTGTGTGAGTGAGTGGCATATGAAACATGCCACCCCAACCTGTGCAGCCACGTGGGGCTGCAACACACTCAAGACTTTATCGAACTTTTTTGACAATGTATCCACTTTTCTTGCCAGGTCATTGTAACCATTCACTTCATACAATTTTCTAGAAGACGTGGGTTCTCTTGCACCTCTAGCAGGTGGCTCAGTGTCATAGCTGGACAGAGCCTCCCGCTAGAGAGAATTGACACTTATAATCTCAAACAGATCCCAAGCTTCCTCAGCGGTGTTGGTGAGGTATGTGCCACCACTTGATGCATCAATCATAGATCTGCTTCGGGCATCAAGTCCTTAGTAGAAGCTTCGTACAAGCTGCCACATAGGGATCTGGTGGTGCGGGCACTGCCTCAACAACTCCTTAAATCTATCCCATGCCTCATGCATTTATTCAGTCAGGGATTGAGCAAACGAGATGATGCTCTTCCTCAATTGGCTCATTTTACCGATTGGAAAAAAATTGGCACTACAGGTCGTTCCAAGACTGTATGCTATTTCCCGGGAGTAAGGTGAGCCATGTGTGGGCTCAATCCTTTAGGGAAAAAGGAAAAAGCCGCAATTTAGTGGCCTCCTCTCCCAGGCCAGCAATATTAAAAGTGGTGCATAACGACAGAAATTGGTCTATGTGCTAGTGAGGGTCTTCCTTGCTTAGCCTATGAAAACTCGATAGCATTTGGATGGTTGAGGCTTTAATCTCATAACTGCCCACAACATTAGGGAGCTGAATGCAAGAGGGGGATGCATATGCCCCTGGTGCATTGTACTCCTTAAGTGTTCTAGGCTACTCTCCCATTGCAGTTTCTACCAGGTTTTCAGCTAGAGTGTGTGTTTCAGAACCAGGACTCCGAACTCCCTCAATCTTAGGATTTAACGATACGAGTTCGGGATTGAGAGACCTCCTTCCTTGCATACAACACACACTCAGCTGGACAAGGGTAGCTTACAGCACATAGACAAATAAAAATTACTAAAGACTAACTTCAGCTGCTGAAATTTAAAACTACAGAAATGAAAAGACAGTAGGGGAGAGAGATGCAAACTGATGCAAAATTACTCTAGCTGCAGCTAACCTTCCCTATTTGCTACTGGTTCAAGCCTGCAAAAATCCCAAAATATCAGCAGGAATTTATTCACATACTAAACAAGTCAAAACAGAAAATAAATGCAAACTAAAATGATGACAGCTGTATTTTTATTCACATACCTAAGACACTAAAAAGTCTAAAACTAGAAAATAAATAGAGAAAATCCAAAAAAATACAGGGGAAATACAGCTGGCATTTATTCAAACACTCATCTACAAAGAATAAAACTAAACTTAGTTTACTATACTAGATCAAAACTCCCCGACAGCGGCGCCAAAAACTTGTTGGCGATATTTCAAATGCTTGCTGCTATTTTATTAGAAAATAACAAGTCTAAAATATCACAGACCTGCAAGATGCAGGGCCTGTTGTAGCAAGTTTTACGAAGTAAGAGTTTGTCCCATAGAGAGTATTGATCTAAAACCACAAGGGTCGTATAGTAACCTCTAGATCTAGCTACAGATCTGGCAACTTTAAACCTAAAAGGTAAAGAGAGGGTGTTTAGGTGTCACACTATCCTAAAACTAGAAACAAAAAATAAATCTGAAAACAGAATTAAACTATAGCTAAAAAGGGAGAAAAGAAGGATGATGATGGAGTGAGAAAATAAAGTAAAAAGGGTGTGAAATAGGCAGCCATGGTTAAATCAGTATTGCAACTCAGATCTAGAGTTGGAAATGTAGCAGTCCTTCACTTGGTTACAAGCGCAAGTGCAAGATAAATGAATCTAAATCAACCCATGTAATTTAGACTGCTCTTAAGGCTATAATCTGTCCACATAAATGATCATAGACTATTCAAGGGAGATGTCAAATCACATTGATTAATCAAAAATCTAACCAAACCTAAGAGAATGGATTGATCTTAAGGCTATAATCTGTCTACTTAAATGGTCACTGACTATCCAAGGGATTTCCTCCATTCAGTGGATTAAATCAGAATATTAAAACCATTGCAGATACTATGTTTGCAAGGTTACAAGATCAAGCATCCATAGGAGCAAACAATCCTGAAAAATTAGGTGGGAACCACATGAAATCTCAGACTAAGTGAGAACTTAGATTCAACTGGTCATTGCTATAAAAGTCTTGCAATAACCCAACTCACAAGTCTGCAATCTCTATAAAACCCAGATCTAAACACTGAAAATGGCTTTACAAAGCAGAGGAGATGTTTGATTTGCAGCAATCCCTCCTTTGGCTACAAGCACAAAATCAGGAAAGAAGAATCCATCTCAGATCTGTGAGGAAGACCTTCCTTAAGGCTATAGTTTGTCTCACTTAAATGGTCACGGACTATCACTAGAGGTCATCTTCCTCATAGATGATGAGACAGAACATAAAAAATGTTGCTGCCACCATGGTTACAAGGCTACAAGCTTAGGCAACCATGGGAGCATCAAACCCATAAAAACCCATGAAAAATACAGGAAAATACAAATTTAATGAAACATTTAAAATAACAATGCATTGAACAAAAGAAGCTTACAATGCTTGCCCTCAAGGCAGCAGCCTGTGCAAACCCCAAAACCGCTCTCTTTATTACAAAACCCATTGCAAACACTAGAAATAAACTACACTGATCTACAACGAACCTAGCCCAGCATTGCTATTGTGCTAAGGCAAGAAGAAAAAGGGAAAAGGGAAGGAAACTAAACCTTAAATGAAACCCTAATGTGCACTAGCCAATAAAAAATGAGAGATTTTAGAGCTACTGTCGTGACCTATTTTCAGCCCTTGGGTGCCTCAAGATGTGGGAAACAGTTAAGGAACCTAGGGGTGTGTGCTCTAGAAGTTGGGAAATCCCCAAAGTGTCCCTGTACATTGGAAACAGGTGGCTAGAAAGGCAGGAGCCCGAGCCTCGTGAGGCTGGAAATGCTTCAGTTGCACCTCGCGTGGCTGGAATAGCTGCTGGAGAGAGCTCATGAGGCTCTAATGTGCTGTGAAGATCACAGGCTCGCGCAGCTGGGCCTTCAGGTGCTCTGGTCGAGAGGCTGTTGCTGGGATGAATCTAGCCTCGCGAGGAAGGTTTTGCAATGAAATACGCTTGCGAGGTTCAGATGTGTGCAGCTTGCTAGGCTCAGAACAGCATCTCGTGCGGATGGAATTCTCTAGGTATGCCTTCGATAAGATGTCGCTAGGCTCTCGCGTGGCTACATTCTGGCCTTCTACTGCTCGCAAAGTTGCAATGTGTGCAGCTTTAAGCTGCTCGCGAGGATGGATTTGAAGCTTTAAGGCTCGCGAGGTATAAGTGCACCACGTTGCGTGGCTTGCTCGTAGCTCGCACAAATGAAATGAAGTGCGCGGGATCTACTTCTGAAGTGCGCAAGAGCTGCCCAACGTGCCTTTTGAAGCCTACATCTTTGCGAGAACCGCACAACCAACTATACTGCTGCGGATTTGGACCTCGCGACAGCTGCGCAAGGCATCTTCCTAGTAAATTGAACCTTGTGACAGGTTTAAGTGAGCCACACGAGGGTCTATCTCTGTTGCACTGCTGCTGTAGCAACCTCCTCTAGTTGGGTCCACCAACCATTCATCCTCTGGACTTTTAGGGCCCACTTTGGCATGTAATGTGGTACACATGGTGTGATCCACCATGGTACACTCTCTGGTTTTCAATCAGCTTCACGGCTTGGCATAAAATACACTCTTCTTGGCTCTAAAATGAAGGATTGCACATTAAACTCTTATTTTCTGTTATCTGCAAAATACACTAAAAACACATTATTTATGTTCTCAAAGGTCCATCAAAGGCTAAGTTGAGGGGTGAAAAATGGTATTTTTCAGTGCTCAACAGTCACTTGACCGATTCAACCGGTGGCCGCCTGAATTATACAATATAACCATACTATATAATTCATTATACACTGACTTCCAGTGCATAACTCAGATTATACACTGGACTTCCAGCATATAATTCTGGATTATATGCCAGACTTCCAGTGTATAATTCCAGATTATACGTTGGACTCCCAGCGTATAATCGGCTGTATACTGCCCTTGCCCTCTCATTCTACACATAATTTTCTTTTACATATTCTCTCTGGAAAACTCAAGGTTAGTATACAGCTGATTAGCTGGGAGTCCAACATATACTACCCTTGCTCTGATACATTCGGGCTGATACATATCCTATGCAGTAAAAGTACAATTTTCTTTTTAATTAACATATTTAAAACCATGATTACATGTTGTGGTGAACCTTTCTCTCCACATTATTTCATCTCTCCCAAGTAATTCGTTCAGTTTGTACCGGAGCTTTCTTTCTTCCACTTGTTGGATCCATCTGGATCTCTTTTCTGTATTGTTGTGAGGGTGTTTGTGATGTTTTTTTATTTTCTTTTGATTGTGGCAAAAGTTTTCTTTGTTCCATTCCCCAAGTTTCCGAGCAGCCCGTTTAACCTTCATTGCATTGTTTACAATTGGATTTTGGTTTTGCACTAAATTCCAACGTTGGCTAACCACATGCTCACAATCCGGTGCACGAGTCCACATTGTCTTAAACATAAAGGGTCTTGTTCCTTTCAATTGTTGTCTCATTCTTTTTTGTGCGTGGACTACAATAGCGTTGTGATCAGAGGTGGTGCTTGAAATGTCATGCTCCACTTTATAATTAGGGTACAGATCCCTCTACTTTGTATTTGCCAATGCTCTACCCAAGCGCTCTTTAATTAGTCCATTCCATATTCACTTCTAATGAGGTGCGAAAAACCCAATTTCAGATGAATCCCATGAAATTTCCTGGACCAAACAGAATCCCTGCACCTTTATTTCAAAGATATTAACACATTATTAGTGAGTCCATTATCTCCTTTGCACTTGATTACTTAAATGGGTATGCTTCTCTTGATATTGTTACCCATACCCACATTGTTTTAATCTCAAAGGTTGAGAATCTGAAAATATTACTGAATTCAGACCAATTAGCCTTTGTAACATGGCTTATAAAATAATCACAAAAACATTAGCAAATTGGCTGAAATTTGTATTCGCGAGCATAATATTGGAAACTCAAAGTGCTTTCATACAGGGAAGACTCATCACTGATAATGTTATTCCTACTTTTGAAATAACCCACCATCTCAAATCAAAGAGAATCGGAAGAGTTGGGGACTGTGCTTTGAAACTAGATATGAGCTAGGCCTATGATCACGTTGAATGAGCCTTCCTAGAAAAATCCCTTAACAAACTTGATTTTACCAAAGATGGGTCGAGTTGATAATGGGATGCATTAGTTTTATTTCCTATTCCTTCAATATTAATTGGGTAAATTGTTGGAAATCTAATGCTCACGAGAGAGATAAGGCAGGGAGACCCCCTCTCGCCTTATCTTTTTATTATTTGTGTGGATATCATTTCGTCTCTCCTTACTAATGCGATCAACGAAGGCCAAATTTCGGGTATCACACTTATTCTCTGGGGATAATAGCATTCTTTATGTCAAGGTGAAGAAGGAAGAAATCGAAGAAATAATGGCGATTCTCAACACCTATGAAGAAGCTTCATGTCAAAAAATAAAGTTTGAAAAGTCCGCAAGTAGCTTCAACAAAAATGTTTCATCTATATATAGAGAAGAAATTAAGGATCTACTCAAAGTTAAAGAGATGTAAAATCTGGAAAAGTACCTTAGGGCACATTGCGTAGGAGCCCAATCAACAAGAAGCATTTTTTACTCCATTAAAGACATATTATGAAAGAAGATTCAAGGGTGGAAGGGAAACTACTATCGAAGATTGAGAAGGAAATACGTATCAACACCGTAGCGAAAGTTATACCTGATAGATCTATCGATCCGACCATCCAAATATTTGCCCTAGGATCTAGGCGCATGATCAATCAAAACAGTAAATAAATAATCCATAAATTAAAGTATCTATAACTAACCTTGAGTGTGAGTCATGAAAGATGGGTTGCCGCTTGGATCTTCAATGATCTCCTTGCTCTCAATACCTCCTAGCACATTGGGGATGTTTTTTGCTAATAAGGAGGATTGAAGTGTGTCGAGCAATCGTTGGTACCAAGCATCCCTTATATTTATAGTCAATGAGTCCTTTCTCGTTAAGGACTTAAATTACTAATTATATTGTGGTTGAAAATCACAATCATACCCTAACTAAAATATTTAATTATTAGTTGCTTATTCTCTCAAATTCACCGAATTAGCAACTATTATATTTCAAGATTGATCTTACACCATTCACCGGTCAACGGATTGACTATAGTGATGGCCACCAAAAATAGAAACTTATAACAGTCTCTCACTTGCCCACACTATATCAATAAACTCCGATTACCAAATGTTAGCTAACTTTCTTTGAATGACGAATCCTAGTTAATCTCAATCAAAGTCTTTATAATCAGTCCAGTCCAGTGAGAATACTAGCACAAAATTAATGTAGTTAATGCGTCATGTCATCAACAAATGACTGTTCATTAGTTACCGTATTAGAATCCATCACCGACATGGATTTCAACTAGTATGATTTCACATAGACTACATGTTTACAAATTGAATGGTGATTATATGTAAACTCAATCTATTATCGGTCCTACTTTATTGCCATCGATTGGCACCATATGTTTTAAAATTTTATTTACATAAAAATAAAAAAATAAAAAAATAATCATTATTTTCGAATCAATTAAACAAATATATTCACTCTTATACATCCACTCTCAAAGGCTATCAAAACTATCCTTTAATCTCATGCGCGTAACGTGATTCGAAAAGAGCTTGAGAGGTAAGCCTTTAGTGAGAGGGTCAGCCAACATGAGTGTCGTACTGATCTTTTCAACATATATAATTTGATTATGAACTTTATTCATTACAATAAGATATTTTATATTAATATATTTAAAACCTCCACTAGTCTTGTTGTTATTTGAGATAGCTATCGCATCGGAATTGTCATATAAGATTCTCAGTGGCTTTGAAATACTATCAATAATTTGAAGTCCTGAGATAAAATTCCTCAACCATATTGCCTCACATGTTGCCTCAAAACATGCAACGAACTCTGCTTTCAAAGTAGACGAAGTAGTCAGCGTTTGCTTAACGCTCTTTCAAGATATAAGTCTACTTGCAAGCCTAAATATATAACCCAATGTGGACCTACGGGTATCTTGACACCCAGCATAGTCGGCATCCTCAACTATATCGCCTCACATGTTGCCTCAAAACATGTAACGAACTATGCTTCCATAGTAGACAAAGTAGTCAGCATTTGCTTAACGCTCTTCCAAGATATAAATCTACCTGTAAGTCTAAATATATAATCCGATGTAGACCAACGGGTGTCTTGATGCATAGTCAGTATTTGAATAACTAATAACTTTAAGGTTATTCAACCTTTTGTACGTCAATATGTGTCCTTTTGTCTCTTGTAAATAGCGAAATATCTTCTTGGCTGCTTTCTAATAGTCCAAATCAGGATTACATTGATACCTACCAAGCATGTCAACTATATACGCTATGTCTGGACGAGTGCAAACTTATGCATACATGAGACTCCCAACTGTCGATGCATAGAGAATTGTCTCCATTTGCTTTCTCTCCAAATCAATCATGAGAGTTTGAAGCAGACTAAATTTATCACCCTTAATCACAGAGGTAACAGTAGCGGAGTAATTATGTATGTTAGAGACAGGAGAAAATATTTCTTTATGGTCTATTCTCTCCTTTTGAGTGAACCCTTTAGCGACTAACTTGACCTTGTATCTTTCTACATTAGCTTTGGAGTCTTGTTTGATTTTATATATCCATTTATAGCCTAAAGGTTTAACTCCTTCAGGTAACTTGCAAAGATCCCAAACCGAGTTATGTTTCATTGATTCCAATTCATCCTTCATAGCTTCGAGCCATTGAGTTGATTTGTCGCTCTTTATAGCTTGGTTAAAAGAAACATGATATATTTCCTTCCCAAAATTATACTCACTCTCATTGAGGTAGACGATATAGTCATCAGAAATGATTGACTTCTTTGCTCTCTTTGATCTACGCAATGATTGATCATTGGCGGTCACCATAGGAGCAAGAGCCTCCTCAATGTGGGGTATTGCAATAGGTATAGCCTCAGGTGCATCAACACTATCTTGAATGACTAGTATTGGTGCCACCTTTTCTTGGATAAGAGGAATAGGAATTATAACCCGATTCTCCTCAAAAGTGATTTTCCTAGGATCAACACTTCTACTGTTCTCACAGTCTTGAAAGAATTTTGCATATCTAGTCTCAATAATCCAAGTACTATGAGTGGGGCAATAAAATATGTAGCCTTTCGACCTATCAGGGTAACTAATGGAATGAGAACTTATAATTTTAGGATCCAAATTTTCTAATTGTGGATTATACACCTTTGTGTTTGCTAAACAACCTCAAATGTGTAAATATCGTAAAGTCAGTTTTCTTCTTACCCATAGCTCATAAGGAGTTTTGGGAGCAACTTTACTAAGACCCGATTTAGGATATGTACTGCTGTTTTCAAGGCTTCTCCCCACAAGAAAATAGGCAACTTAGAGTTATACAACATGCTTCTCACTATATCAATAAGAATACGATTTCGTCGCTTAGCTGCACCGTTCTGTTTAGGTGTTCCCGGCATGGTGTATTGACCAACAATGTCATGCTCTTATAGATACAGGGCGAATGGTCCTGGATTGCGACCTGTTTTAGAGTATCTATCATAATATTCTCCGCCTCAATCAGATCTCACAATTTTAATCTTTAAATTTAGTTGTAACTCAACTTCGGATTGAGTTGTAACTCAACTTCGACTTTATACTAATGCTTTGACCGATAAAATATCAGTGATGGCTCTGATACCAATTGATGGATCTATCGATCTGACCATCCAAATATTTTTCCTAGGATCTAGGTGCATGATCAATCAAAATAATAAATAAACAATCCATAAATTAAAGTATCTATAACTCACCTTGAGTGTGAGCCATGAAAGATGGGTTGCCGCTTGGACCTTCAACGATCTCCTCACCCTCAATACCTCCTAGCACAATGGGGATGTTTTTGCTAATAAGGAGGGTTGAAGTGTGTCGAGCAATCGTTGGGACCAAACATCCCTTATATTTATAGCCAATGAGTCATTTTCCATTAAGGACTTAAATTATTAATTATATTATGATTGGAAATCACAATCATACCTTAACTAAAGAACTAAATTATTAGTTGCTTATTCTCTCAAATTCACCAAAGTAGCAACTATTACATCTCAAGATTGATCTTACACCATTCACTAGTCAATGGATTGACCATAATGACGGCCACCAAAATTAGAAACTTCTAACAATACCCACCTATGCAATGAGTTGCTTCAAGCTCCAAAAAATTTTTGTTGGAGAAATATCTTCTATAGTTTCGGAATTCTAGTGGGGCAATAATAAAAAAGATAAAGGGATCCATTGGCTGGCCTGGGAGAGGATGTGTATATTTTAACACCTTGAAACTTTTAATAATGCCATGCTAGCAAAAAATTGTTGGGATTCATGCGTCATTACAAAAAAATAAGACTATTAGCGGCAGCCAAAATTGTCACTATTAACAAAAAAATTGCCACTAATACCCTCGTCGCTAATTGTCTTAATAACTTTTAATAATTTTTTCGTTAATAGCGGCAATTTTTGGGTGTCGCTTATAGTTTTATTTTTTGTAGTGCGTAACTGGCAATCTCTAGGTCATAAGCTCCTAAAAGCAAAGTATTTCCCACACAATGACTTCCAACAGGCGCAAAGAGGGTACAATCCGTCCTTCAATTGGATACGCATTTTTTCAGCGAAGAACTTTTTTGAAAAAGGAATCATTTGGAGGATAGTTAATGGTGATGAAGTCAACATATGGAGCGATCGCTGGATCCTGCGGCCATCTACATACAAAGTCATCACTCCCAACCCACATATTGATCTACAAAAGGTGGCACACCTTATCAAACACCAATAGACGTGCTGGGATGAGGAGATAGTCCGAGCAAATTTTTTTAAGGAGGATATATGTTGAAGCCCTCTTAAGCATCCTTTTAGTTCCAGGCGCGTTAAAAGATAAAAGGGCATGGTCAATACAACGAGTGGAAGATTAGCGTCCTCACCACACTTTCTTACTTGGAACGATTCAAACTAGTACAAGTGATAACCAAAGTGGAAATATTTGGAAGGAAATGTGGAGATGTAGAAGCTTAGCAAAGTCAAAAGCTTTGCTTGAGAGCCCACACAAATATTCTGAAAGATCAAAGATGTGGAAACGAATGGGAAGATCTAACGCATGCGTGATTTTTATTGTGACTGAGCTGCTAAAGTTATTGAGCTCTTTGGGTGGAGGGATCCACTTGGCAAACAAGCACAATTTCCAATAGTGGATAAAAGATTTTATTGAAACCACCAATAGTGGATAGAAGATTTTATTGAAACCAAGGTGTTGAGCAACTGAATCTTGTATTTACTACGGCATGAACAATTTTGAACCACCGAAATAATGTCATTCACGGGAAGGAGAAAGGAGACCCGAGAGCGACAACTCTCTTTGCTACAGGAATTTTTGGCAATTACAATGGAGGAGATTGGGACTAAAAAATGATCTTCTTCGTAAGATTCAAAAACAGTCGGTAGATATTTCCTTTATTCAAGTTAAGCGGATGTAACATAAAGTGGTGTGGCTAATAACACCCACCAAATTTTATCTATCCATATATTTCGTTTGCTTAGTAAAGCGGTTAAACTTTACCAAATTAAACTATCTTTCAAACAGTATATATATATAAGGGCCGAATATATGCGCTCGGGCGTAGAGATATCTCTGTGCATATCGATAGGAGCTCGACACGTAGTGCTTTTTTCGCTGATGCAATAATCCCTCTTTTTCCGAATTTCATCGTGCTTTAACCATGGTTACCTCTGACACTGACAGAATCAGAAAGGCAAAGCGTGAAGAGGCGCTAGGAGTCCGTGCCTGACATCGTGATTTTATCATGATTATATTCGAAAAGACATACGAGAAGACCACCTGATTGGAAGCGCTTACGCTTCTATGAAAAAGGCGATTGCGTTTCCTATATGATGCGCTATCGCGATGCATGATGTAATATCAATAATTAAAAGCAGCGAATGACTTCAGGGTTCTCAATGGTAATTGTGCGAGCATGGATCCTTTCGAACCCGTCGCGGTGATGCACTCAATGGAATAAAATGTAGAGTCGCCACCCGGAGCTTTTGGTGACCCGAGAAACCTTTAAATCAATATTTTGAGCACCGAAATGCTAAATATGACTTTGATTTACCGGTCTTTGCCAAAGGCTCTAGGGTAGGGGCTTCGGTTATCGATCGGGAAGGGTTTAGGCACCCGATCAACCCGTACGTAACGGTCTCTATCTATGGCCAAAATGAAAACAAATGGGCGGAGCTTCCCCTTGCCTGAAGGCAATATGGTCCTATCAAGCTTTGAGCCAAACCAAAATTTCGGCGGCGTAATGGCTTGAATCCTTGGACGGAGGAAACACCAAGAAGGTAGAGGAAGAGAGGGGTGAGCCGGAGCTCATGGGCCCTTGTTGTACCGTAGAAGACCTTCACTTCGGCGTGCTTCCGATGGCTTTAAATGGCTTAAACGGTAGAAGAATAGGTTCTAATGCTAGGATTCGGTAGATAGGAAGTGTGGGATGAAGCTAGGGACTAAGATTTAACTAAAAGAGGTGATCTAGTGGTTGAAAAGGATGATCTATGCCTGCTAGAATTCTGGTTGAAGAAATAAGAAAAGAACTTTCTCTCACTAGGGCTCTCTCTCTCCTAACTCAAGCTTTCACCCTAATCTTTTCAACCTTGATTTTTTTAACCCTTTTGGGAAGAGGGGGGCCTATCTATTTATAGAGAAGAGGTGGGTTAGAGGGTTACTTAAGAGCTAATTGGTTTAGCAATTAGGTAATCCTCTATCTAAGGTTTTCTAGGTTTTTAGGGTCCTAGAGGTTTGGGAAATTGGTTTCAATGGCGGATGATGGGGTGAGACCATGGGTGACTTAAGGGTTGCCAATAAGCTCAAAGGGGGTGCAACCAACCTCAAGACACCCACCTTAACTAAGGGGATGGTCAAAGGGTCAAACCAGATTGAGGAAATTCGAGCATTTAATGACAGATACTGTAGCTAAGCTGGACGTATATATTACATACGCCTAGTTTATGTACAGTGAAATTCAAGAAAACCAGGGGGAATCTGAGAAGATAGGTACCCGTGGTGGGCCACCTATGTTGGGTGTATGTATTATATATGCCTGGCTAAATTTGGCCCAAAAATATCAGGCGTATATAATACATACGCCTGACCAAACTGGGGCCAAATTTGCTGGGCGTATGTAATACATACGCCTGAGCAAAAAATCATGATTTTATGTGGACTTTCATTCGGCCATAACTTTTGAACCACAACTCCAAATTGGGTGATCTTTGACTCGTTGGAAAGCTGGAGAAGTCCTCGTTCCAACGGTATATGGCTCATCTTCAGTAGTTATCTCTATAAAAAAATATAGCTCTCCTCCCATGAAATGCTCAGAAGGGTCTAAGTTGAGTCTGGGAAGAGATCCTAGGGTTTAGAGGTGATCTCTAAGGGTTGGTGATGTGAATTTTTAATTGTGATGTTTTACTCACAAGTGCACAAATCGGATTGTATATAGTGGGTGCTTAGTACAAGATCGTTCCCACGAGGACTAATTTTGAAAGATCTAAAAAGACAAGCAATTCCAGAAATCTACTAAGATCTAACAGTATTCTACCAGTCTTATGATTTAGGTGGTTTGATGAGATGATAATTACTGACTACAAACTGAAATTTAATTGATAATTCAAAAATAAAGATAAAGATGAAGATACTAAATCCTCCCATCTTTGGTCTGTTCTTCCCATAATACAAATCTACGGATTAAACTATAAGATATACCATTGAGAACAAATATCTTTTATGAAAGATAAATGGTCAAAAACCCCGATAGGTTCCACGTTGCATCCCTGCAATTAGAACTTAGATAATTTTCATATATAGATCTGAGATCAAGGGCATGGCTCGGCACACTTGATCTCAGGTTCAAATAATAATTATCCCCCAAAGTGGGTAAAAATTTCAACAAGAATACCACCATAGATCTGAAATCAAGGGCATGGCTCGGCACACTCGATTTCAGATTAGGGAGTAATTAAGATAAAATTACCATTACAAATCCAAGATCCAGGGCATGGCTCGGCACACTCGATCCCGAATCATAATCGTAATTAGATCCACACGATGAACGCAAAAAAATCATAACAATAATAGGATAAAATTACCGTCACAGATCTGAGATCCCGGGCATGGCTCGGCACACGCGATCCCAGAAGTGACGGGGATTTCATCCGTTCATTATAGCACAACAACCATAAAATAAGATCTTATATTTTAATCCTAAATTTATATTATTAAAAGTACATCCCTCGGATGGGAATCATTAGATCCCCATCCTTATGAATTTAGCCACACATATTGCAATTAAATGACATAAATAAATAAGGAAGAGAAAATAATATTAATTTAATGAATTAAAAATACCTCAACTTCAAAAGAAATTACTTTGATCTAAAAGTACGATGGTCTTCAGAAACGAGAATAATACAGGAATAAACTTGAGCAAAAATATAATAAATTGGAGGAATGAGTACTGGAAATTAAAGGAACAAAGCTCTAAAAAAGGAATAAATAAAAAGTCCCTATTTCTATGTCTAACTATGAAAAAGAAAAGCAAAAAACTAAAACTCTAATCTCTTATCTCCCTAATTTCTCATTTTCCCTTGAAGTGTTTGAGTCGCTTTAAATAGATTCTCCGTCGCAGAAGTCTCCCCAGCCGCCAATTTAGGGTCGATGCATCGACCCTACAAAAGAGGCTCAAAATCAGCTTTAAAGTAGTCAATTTCATGTCAGACTCTCCTTCTCCTCGATTAATCGACTAAAAGGGTCGATGCATCGACCCCCAGAAATCCGTGAATTTTAGCACACTTTTTGTATCAGACACTGCTTCGGTATTTCAACCATAACTTTCTGTCCCGAATCGGATTGAGGTGATTCTTATGTCATTGGAAAGCTGACGAAACGATCTACAACTTTTGTGTTTTAATAATTTCATAATTCGGCCGTCTTGAAGGTCCAAATTTAGCCGCAAGTCGCACCAAGTTCTCGATGACCCAAAGTTACAATGTTTTGACATTATTTTCAGAATTCTTGGGCTGTTTTCCACACTTGGCTTGTATTTACCTGAAACACTTCAAATCTAATAATTCTCATTAGATAGTCTTCATCGGATAGCTAAATATAGGTATTTAGGGGTGAAATATCATCATATTTCAGTACTCATCAGTTGGGGGAATGGTTCTAATGGGTTTTAGGTGATTCCTAAAGGTCTGGATAGATTCCCAAGGGTTCAGGGGTGCCATCGAAAGTACAGGGGTACATCTCTCTCGGAGTATAGACTGATCGGGCCTTGGGCCGAATTTGGGTGTCTACAGATGCCCCTCTTTGGTATTCGATCATAATGATCGGATGCCAAAGATAAGAGACATCCAAAGAGGTCCAAGGCACGTTTGATGGGTCCGTCTGGTTCAACTCAATTCTCAATCATTCATGGTGGTGGTGAGTATACGTAAGCCCTCTCATTTCGGGATATCGTCCGTACCTCAAAGCTAATAGTCCCCAAGCACATTGCGACATTACTGGGCATAACTGCGATAATCACAAAAAGTGTAAGCTCACTAGCCGGAATATCGTCCACTTCCTGAGAGAATTTATATATTTGTGATATTGAGTATTAATCTGAACCAGACAGCTCCATGAAGCGGGGTGATTGATCTATGCTTCAGAATCGACGTGAAGTACACAAAGCGAAGGTCTAAACAATGTATCCAATCCTATGGGGCATTGACAGCTTCATTAGATTGGTCGTGGGTGCCCTTACCTAGGTAAGGCTCGGAGTTTCTGGGTGAACCCATCAACCTCGAGGTTGCTTTAGCATGATTTACCCGAGTGGAGCGAATATTGATGTCGCAACACTTCTTGTGAATGCATGCCCATTTTCAGAGTAATTTTTTTTGTGTGTTTCCTTCTCCTGAATTTTCTTTTGTTTCAAGGCCTCCAAGCAAAGTTTAAGGACCTCTGACAATTTTATTCTTGCACAACTCTTTAAGTGGATCAAATGTCAGTTGATACGCTTTAAGAATGCGTGCGCTCTGCCGGGGATAGGTGCACCTTGGGGATGTGCTCGTTCCGATGGCGAGGTGCTTCTGATTCACATGAATCAGAGTGCCTTAACTTGAGATAAAGCTAAAAGGATCGGGCTAGAACCAAACATCCATCAAAAGAGATAGTCAATTCCAGCTTCCGTCCCTAATGAAATTACATCTTACTAACTATGCACATGCAGACACCTATCAGGGGCGATAAGCAGTAAATAGGCGCGAACGGAGGCCTCGACCCTAAGGTACAATTTACGAGGACAAACGACCAACCTGCGGATACCCAGACACAAGTGCGTACATTCAACAAGGACATCGTGCCTATACAGGTTTTTAGCCTGTGTAAAAGGAAATAGAAGGGAATGAGCCCTTTGGTCTGTATGTTTGCACATAGTTTGGTTGGTTGTAATTTCATTTTTGAGGGTCAGTTTCGACTGACAATAGAATTTTCGAATGGTCTGAAGTCAGGTGCATTCTTGGTCAATCATAGATCAGAAGGTGGGGTCAACCTACTCAGGATTTTTACTTCATAACAAAAGGTTGTTATTTCCTCTCTTTCTTTTTCTTCTTCTTCTTTTTTTTTCACATGTCAGTTCGAGACTTTGAGTATGCTCAAACCGTTTTTATTTCTACGCGTATCCTTAGGCGAATCAACTTGCCATGTCGATATACCTTAAGGACGTGCGCATCCCGGTGATAGGTCCTTGGTTTGCCTGCCGGATCAGGTCTCGACTTCTGCTGGGAAAGATCTTGGGCTAGGTGTACGTTCTCAGGAGTGACCGGTGATGGATGAGTTCATTTTCCTGCAGGGTCAGGCTCTGACTCTCGGGGAACGTTTTAGGGAACAGTGACCGGAGATGGGTAAAATTATCTGCCTGCCGGATCAGGTATGAGGTGTCCCTGTGTAAAACGGGGTTTGAGAACTTTCGGGTGAACCCGATCATTCCGAATTGATTTAACACGGTTCTCGGAGTGGCGCAAATGATCATTGCGACGCTCTTTTGGGAACTAGTGTCATTTTTTAGTATTTCCCTCTTTTTTTTTCCTTTTTGGATTTTATGATTTTATGGAGCACTCAGCGGGTGCTTACAGATCTGGATTCGTTTATTATAGCACGGTCCCTTTAGGCCAATCGAAGAGAGCTCGAAGGGCCGTTTGGGGATGCGTGCACCATCACTTGATGGTACGTGGGCTTCTAAGAGGGACCGGACCTTGGTCCGTAGCATACAAGGGGGTCTGTCGGGCCTCAAAGCAGAAAAAATGGCCGGGCCTTTTTAAAACTGCCAATTTTGGTCGGGCGTATATAGTATATACACCCAGCCAATCTGCAGCAAAAAATGGGCGGGCGTATATATTATATACGCCTGACCAAAATTGGTAAAAGAATGGTCGAGCGTATATATTATATACGACTGACCAAAATTGGCAGTTTTAAAACTGCTCGAGCCCGAGCACAAAAGGGACCTCCTCTTTCAAACTCTATCTTCTTCCCTCCTTCTTTCTCAAGTCCGGGACAACCCCTTAGGGTTTTGGCATTTGATTTTTCTTGAGTTCTATTGCCGGGAGTTGCTTGTGCGGATCAAAAGACGTTTATTCTCCACCGATTTTCGATCTATTTCCCCTCCCATTGAAGGTAATCATCGATTTTTCCTTTGAATTTTGACAATGTTGTGTTGTTTTTTTTTTGTTTTGTGTTTTTTTTTTGGAGATGCTTGATGTTCCTTCTCTCTTTTTTTTTTTGCGGTGAAAGATGTATATATATTTTTGGTATATGTGATCCTCATGCCTACACTCTTCTTTTTTTATTTTTTTTGTTATATGTGGTTCCTTCTTTTTTGTTGTTTTTTTGTTTCTTTTCTTCTCTCCATTTTTCTAAGAAAGTGTCAAACTTACTTTTTCAGGCATATTTTACTCAAAAAATATGGCGCCTCATAGCGAAGCGTTAGCACCTCGGCAGCGGAGCGCCGACACCCCGGTGACGAAGCGCTGGCACTCAAGCGCCAGTGTGCTAGTGTTGGCACCTCATTTTAGGGGTGTCGGTGCTTTGTTTTAAGGGCACCAACGGTTCGATAAAAAAAAATTCTTTTATTTATTTATTTTTTCTCCGATGCGTCGGCGCCTCATTATCGAAGCATTGACACCTCGTTTTAGGGGCGTCGGTGCTTATATATATATATATATATATATATATATATATATATATATATATTATTGAAGCGCCGACACCCTTAAAATGAGACGTCGACGGTCCATTTTTTTTTTAGCAAAGCCTCGACACCGGGGTGTCAACGCCTCGCTATCAGGGTGTCAGCTCTTAGTTGTCGAGGTACTAGCGCTTCGCTACTAGACGCTCATATTTTTTGAGTAAAATATACTTCAAAAAGTAAGTCTGACACTTTAATTAGTATTATGGTCTCAATGTTACCCATTACTTCATAAAAAGAGAGCTACTTGTCGCTCCCATATCAATTATCTCTACGCCTGGCTCATTTTTCCCTTTCCCATATATATATATATATATATATATATATATATATATATATAGAGAGAGAGAGAGAGAGAGAGGGGCCTGGGACTATGCGCTTGGGTGTAGAGATATCTCTATGCTAATTGATATAGGCGCGACACGTAGCGTCTTTTTGTGAAGTGATGGGTGACATGAGAATCACTTTACTAACTGGAGATACACTATTAAAATATTTTAATACCCTTCCAGCCATCATTCTTGACTTTTTTAAAGTCTATTTTTTTTATTTATTTTTCGAAGAAAGTGTCCGACATACTTTTTAAAGTATATTTTAATAAAAAAATGTGGCCTCCCGGTAGCGAAGCGCTAACACCTCAGCAATAAAGCGCCGATACCCGGAAAACGAGGCGTCAACGCCCCTAAAACAAAGCGCCAACGCTCCTAAAAAGAAGCACAGACGCCTCGTTTTAGGGGCGCCGACGCTTCTCTAAATTATATATATATATATATATATATATATATATATATATATATATATATATATATATATATATATATATATATATATATATTATTTTTTTCCAAAGCGCTGACGCCTTTAAATGAAGCGTCAGCGCTTCGATAATTTTTTTTTTTTTTCGATAAAAAATAATATTATTATTGTTATTTTTAGAAGTGTTGGCGCCCCTAAAACGAGGCGTCGACGCTCGCGTTGACACTTCGGCACTAGGGTATCAGCGCTTAGTTGCCAACATGCTAGCGTTTCGCTATTGAGAGGCTACATTTTTTATTTAAAATATACTTAAATAAGTATGTCTCACACTTTCTTAGAAAAATAGAGAAAAGAAAAAGACTCTAAAAAAATCAAGAATGACGGATAAAAGGGTATGAAAATATTTTAAAAGTGTATCTCCACTTAGTAAAATAGTTCAAATGTCACCCATCACTTTACAAAAGGGCGCTATGTATTGCGCCCATATCAACTGCGTAGAGATATCTCTCCGCCTCAAGCGCATTTCCCTTTTTCCATATATATATATATATATATATATATATATATATGATGAGGATCTTTTGATAGTCAAAATTGAAAATTGCCTACTTATTAATCTTTTGATAACATATATTTTATTAATCTAATGAATCCCATTTTTTCCAACAGAAAATCCCAAATAGGAAAAACACAAGGCAACCGAGAAACCCGACGCAACAATGGAAGTGAAACGCCGCACGGCGCGGCAACTAGTGAAAAAACTCTCCTACATCTCCGAAGAAGCCCGCACCGAATCCCTTTCCGAGCTCCGCCTCCTCTCCAAACACGACCCTGATATCCGCCCGCACATAGCAGAATCTGGCGCCGTCCCCCTTCTCGCCGACCTCCTCCACTCCTCCAACCCCGAAACCCAAGAAAACGCGGTCGCCACCCTCCTCAACATCTCCATCACCACCCCTGATTCCCTCATGTCCACCCGTGGCCTCCTCGACTCCCTCTCCCACCTCCTCCGCCACTCCCTCTCCCCCGCCGCCGCCCAAACCGCCGCCGCCACCCTCTTCAGCCTCCTCTCCGTCGATGCCTACCGTCCGATCATCGGCGCAAAGACCGACATCATCTCCTCCCTCCTCGACCTCCTCCGCCCCCCTAATTCCCCCGCTCGATCCGTCAAAGACGCCCTGAAGGCGCTTTTCGGGATCGCCATGTATCCGATGAACCGCGCGAGGATGGTGGATCTCGGCGCGGTTCCTCCCTTGTTCGGGGTCGTCGTGAACGATGGTCGGGTTGGGATCGTCGAGGACGCGACCGCAGTGATCGCGCAGGTCGCCGGATGTTACGAAAGCGCCGACGCGTTTCGGAGGGTTTCGGGGGCTAGGGTTTTACTAGATCTGATGGATAGTGGGACGGGTTCTACGATAAGGGTGCGAGAGAATGCGGCTTCTGCGCTGCTTAATCTTGTGCGGAGCGGTGGTGAGGAGGTTGTTGAGGAGATTAGGGCGATGGGATCGGCTGTGGATGTGGTTTCGCAGTTGGCGGAGTTTGGGAGTGATAGGGCAAGGAGTAAGGCGGGCGCGTTGTTGGAGATTCTTGCTGGTCCTGGGAGCGGAGATCGAGAACTTAGGTTCGGATATGTGAATTCTTATCCTTGAACGATATAATACAATACGATTCTAACTTGATATCAAAGCTAGTGGATTCATATTTTACGAATTTTCATTCTTTTTGGTATGAGAGCAGTTCCGATACCTAAATTTAGATATTGTTGTTGAATTAGCTTCTTCTTTTTATGCCATTTTTTTATCTAGTATTTTTAGTATTTTTGTTTTTCTTCGCCTGTTTAGTTAGGTGTGCATATGATGTGTGGTCATTTTTTGTTTCCATCTTGTATATATATGAATAAGGTTCGCAAAGTCGATCCCAAATAGAAGGGATAATGTATGATGGTGATGATGATGGTGATGAGATATACAAATTGAATTGTTCTATAGAATTATTAGAGATTGAAGTGTATTTCAGAATTTATTAGGCTGCGTATGGCATTGCTCTTTGGTGGCCCCCTGCCATAGCAGAGCTCAGCTGCTTTAGCAGGTTACCATCTTTTTTGTTAACATCCTGCTACCTGCTTTAGCAGGTATCCCTTCTCCTTGATAGCTCCTTGCATAGCAAGATTTTATGCATGATTTACCAATTTAGCAGTTCTACCCTCTTCTCTACTCACTCTTTGTCAGAGCTGATTTTATTTGCTCCGATAGGGAGCTAGTAGAGAGAAGGGAAGTTGCTGCTAGTGCATGTAAATCCTCCTTTGCAGGGAGTTAGAAAGAGAATGAGAATCAACTAAAGCGACTGAACTCTACCCCGGCAAGGGCTAGCAAAAAGCTATGCCATACGCAGCTTTAGTCTTTCTTTTTATTATTGGAGAATTGCGTAGTTGTCAAATTCACAAGAACACCTACTAACACTATGAATTGATGCAAGGGAATTTATTAGTGAGTTGTGATTTCTTGTTATGTTCCCCTTGATTTAATTGATGAGCAGTGAACTTGTAGCTGTGATATGTGAACCCAACTGCAAATCAGGTAACGAACTAAGAGATGGGTCATCATTTGACTAGTTTGCTTTATAACATTGAATCTCTTGCTTGAAAAGAGAAGATCATAAAGAATATGAATCTGCTATTACATGTTTGTTCTAGTGTTTTGTTGTTTTGTATGTTGAAATGGTCTTTCATTATCCATGGGCGAGCAAAGACCCGTGAATTTAGTGATACCTGTTGGCACATCCCATCACATTCAATCGTTCTTTGATCCGCAATGTTTGAGGGTGTTTTTTGTTTGCCAAGCTTCTGATCTCTTCCCTCTTAAGATGCAGCAACTTGTAGCATCCATCTCTCTTGAGACTAACCTTCCGAAAATCATTCTTTCAACTGGGTGGAGGTCAAAGGTTGACTTGCCGGCCCTCCCTCCAAACTCCCTTCCTGTTGGGGAATCTGCCCCTGCTCCAAACAGACCGGAGGAAGGTGTGGTCTACTGGTGACCCCTCTGCTTCCATCTAAATTCAACTTCCAAGCATGGATTGAGATCTCGACAGTTACTGAGATCACCCATTCTGTACATCTAGATATTGTAACATGATGATGTGAACCCACATCGGTTTGTATTGAACGGAAGGAAAAAAAACGGATTCTGACATATTTACATGACATGCCATCTGATATGGTACCAAGATGTATCATTTAGGTAGCAGAATTGATTGATACAGATGTCGCTACCAAGATTTTAGTCCGTGCTTCCTAATGCTCATGGGTGTTGAAATCCCATACATCAACCCCACCTGTTGACAAACTAAAGCCCTCATTCAAAACCTGTCATACCTGCAAGATGGTCTTCTCTCTGAGATACTGATAAAAAACTTGAGAGTTTGACTTTTTCATTTCCTCGGCCTCGCTAAAGGAGCTTTAAGCAACCAAGGTTCATAATTAAGGTCCTGCAGCTGTAGCAAAATTCTCCTTTGGATAGGAAATCTATTGTAGCAACTCTAGCTGTGTTTGGCATTGCTCTTTGGGAGAGTAGAAAAGAGCAGCAACTGTCCTTTGTTATTGCAAAGAAATGTGAGGAGAGAGAGAAGGATTGGAAGAATATAAAGAAGCTGCTCTTTGAAATAGGAAAACAGCCCTCTTTAAAAGAACATGATTTTTTATTATGCTCCTTTAAAGAGGGATGTTTTCATGTTTCAAAGAGCAGCATCCCTTTTTTCTTGCTCCAATCCTTCTCTCCCCTTATTCATATGCTACAACAGAGTAGTTGCTGCTCTTTTCTACTCTTTGAAAGAGCAACGCCAAAAACAGCCGCCAACTCAGCTAATAAAATGAACTCCCCCATTAGTAGATCTCTAGGTTCTCCGCGGTCCCAAGAGAGTTGCAGCCTGGGGAGGATTCCCTGCTTTGAGAAGCTTGATAAAGTATTTTTTGGTATCTAGACTGGAACAAATATTGAAATGCGTCGATATTTCACTAATATCATAGTAGTTATGTTGCGGCCGATTTTGGGTAATTATCTCTATGATCTGTTATTTTATTTATTTATTTATTTATTCAGTCAGTTTAGGAAGACTGTAATATGACAAGTTGGTTGAGGCAAGACCAAAACCTGAGCCCAGGACCTCCCACCATATGAGGGGACAATTTTTCGTCCAGAGATCTCCCTCCATGGGAGGGCACAAATTTTCTGTGCCCGAAGACCTCACCCGAAGGGTCCACTGCCACTTGGCAACCCAAGGCAATTGCAATATGTTTTTTTCTTTAGTTATCATTTGCTGTGTCATGATTACCATAACCACCATCACCTTGTCCTCGCTATTTGGGATTTTGTCAATCCTAATTCTCGGAGGGTAAGGATTAATTGGGCGGTAGAAGCATCATTGTTTATGAGACAACATTTTTGCCACTATAAACCTCATCAAAAGCTGGCTAACGGACTTCTGGGACATTGAAATTTATAAAAGGGTGGCAAGTAGCTCCATTTGCATCTAACGAACCTCTAAGGGCCGCAACACCGAAAATCATTGAATGCTTTAAATTAGACGAAGGAGATTGATTTTTGTCTCAATCTTCCACACAAACACCATGGATCTTGAGACCATGGGCGTACCATTGGACAATCAGATTTTGATTCCATATAATACACATCCCAAAAAGTGAATTGTTAATGATCGTTTGATCAAATGTGGTCTTTTTCTCTTCACAACAGAAAATCTGATTTTTTCTTGTGGGTAATGCAGGCATTAAATCTTGCTGGTTGAATATTTCTTCTATTTCTTTTTCCACGAGTAGAGTAAATCCATGGGGACTGCTTCTAGTTCTGATATGGTGTCATGGTCATATTAACTTGTCTGGAACTTTCTATTTTTAGGTTTGAACCTGCTCTAAAACAAAAAAGAACAAGACAAAAGGTTTGAAAATGTATCATCCATGTATATCAGTTTCCTCCATCACCCACGTGGTGGTACATGGGCGGTCATCTAGATCAGATCTATCCTAAGATTACATATTTATGGCAGTTAAGAGCTTAAGGCTGTGTTTGCCATTGCTCTTTGGGAGAGTAGAAAAGAGCAGCAACTGCTCATTCTTATTGCAAAGAAATGTGGGGAGACATTCAAGGATTGAAAGAAGATAAGAGGGAGCCTGTTCTTTGAAATATGAAAAACAGTCTTATTTGAAAGAGCATGATTCTTTATATTCTTTTAAAGATGGCTGTTTTTTGATGTTTCAAAGAGTAGCCTTCCCTTTTTTTCTTCCTCCAATCCTTCTCTCTCTCATATTCATTTGCAACAAGAAAGAGAGAGCATGATTCTTTATGCTCTTTTAAAGATGGCTGTTTTCAGATGTTTCAAAGAGTAGACTTCCCTTTTTATTCTTCCTCCAATCCTTCTCACTCATATTCATTTGCAACAAGAAAGAGAAGCAGCTGTCCTTTTTAAACTCTCAGAGAGAAATGTCAAACACAGCGTAAAAGTGAATAGCTGCAAATCTTCTTTATCCACTCATTTTTCGGAAATCAGATCATTTTTTATGGGACAATGCTATTCAGTGGACAATTTTTTATAGACAAATTTGCAGGTAGCTTATGTGGCACAATGTGACTGGCTGCCCATGGTGGGCTCAAGCACTATTGCTAATCATATCGTGCCACATAAGCTGCCTGTAAATTTGTCTTTAAAAAATTGTCCATTGTTGTATAATTTTCCTTTTTTTATGTGGTCTAATTCCAAAGACCAAGAAGACTGGGAGGAAAGAGTAACGGAAAGCAGAAAGTAAAAGAAGAGAGCTTCAAATCAAGACCCAATAAGACATATTTTGGCCTTTCTTGAGAGCGCATGGGAAAATAGGGCTGCCAAATGGCCCAAATCTCTCTTTGGCTCTGGAAGAGAATTGCTTTTATGTTTCGTAATATAATTTTTCGCCCCATTTGTTATGGGGAGCTGTTTTAAGTGATAAACTGCTTCGTACATGCTCTATTTCAGAGCAGATTTTTTCTGCTCTTATAAGGGCTAACCCAAACACATCCTCAGGGATTTTTGTAAGATGCCTCACCTAAGTTTAGGAATTGGTGAGATCCCTTACTAGTTTGAAATTTGACAAGATCTTTCACCTGATTGCTTTAACCACATTAAATTACTTGTCAAAAACTTTAATCCGTGGAATACCCTTGGGTTATCGATTTGCACCTAGTTTACACCGGTTATCGATTTGTACCTGGTCAATTATCGATTTTCAGCAGTTACTGATCGGGTTTCAAACAAATATCGTTTGATTATTTTAACTCTATAAATTTCGAATGGAAAAAAAAAATTATTACATGTGGTCTTGACCGATTTCTTAATCGAGCAATAGTAAAAATGGTTGTAAAAGTAAAATTCTTTTGCTCCATTTTGTTTCGTGGATATTTTGGTCATTTCCATACGGTGGTAGGTGAAAAGTTTGATGGTGCAAAAGCCAGGGATATTAGAGTGCAAATTGGGTGCAAATCGGTCTCCGATCGGGTGATTGGGTGCAAATCGGTAATCAAGGGTATTCTAGGTGTTAAAGTTTTAGGAGAGCAAACGGGTCTGGGATGTTCCAAATTCCAAACTAGGTAAGGGACGTTGCGAATTCCAAAACTTAGAAAAGGCATCTTAAAAAATTCTTATTGTTTAGGAGAGAAGTCTTTCTAACAAGTGGGGCGCCCTTTTACTTTTAATAATTTGGTGAGAAGAAAACCAAAAATACAAGGAATGCGATGGATGTGGGTAAGACAGTCAATTGGTTTGGGTTGTACCAAATTTTTGCTGTCTGACTGGTAAAGGCGTGAGCTTGATATTAATTATTTTTTTCTGTTCTTGACGATATAGGGTATCTGAAACCTATTTATGCTTGGAGTGATACCTATAAGGTGCAATCATGTATCAAAATGCTGGAAAATCGGTATATATCGTTCGAATCTAAAATCGGTACGTATCGTATGATACGTATCGATATCGGACTGATATGGATGATATATTGAATGTATTGTTCGGCTCTTTTCATACAACTGATCGATACGGTACATTCATATACCGTATCGTTCACCACCGATACCAATACATATCGGTATCAGACGAAATTTTGATCTATGAGTGCAATGGCACCCTCTCCTTGTGACACCCATTTCGCAAAGAAGTTGTTTCTAATCTCTGACACTACAGAGCAAACCCAAATCGCCAGACCATTACACAAACACCCAGTCCTGTTATGAGACATGGAAATTCAATTGCGATGCTTAAGCTGCGTGGGCCCTTGGTTCCCACTCAGATAGAGATGCCCCGATAAGCTCAAATGGATGAAACTCATGAAATCCTCTTAAAACCCACTTGAAATCAACCCATTTAAATCTCATCGGAAATCCACTTAAAATCAACCAAAAACCCTCTTGAAACCTACTATTAGATTTATCGTTGTTGTCATCATCACCGTCCAAAAGGAGGGTAGAATCATTAGAGATGATGTCACTATCGTAATTGCCATATTGAACCTAAGGAAGAAGAAAGTGCTTTTTTTTTTGGTTTTTTGAGAGGAAGAAGAAAGTGCTTTGAATACACAATTGAGAGTGGACGCATATTTATGAAAAATAATAAAATATAAGTAATTGAGTGTTTTTAGAGACTTAGACTGGGCAACTAGAAGTATTCTAAAATCTAGATGTGCTGCATGGCCTTTAACATTAACTAGGAGAAAACCATGAATCTATGAGAGAAAATAAAGGAGGAATTTACACATGTTACATTTTAGGGAAAATAATGTATATATTAAATGCGTTTTCAATGTAACGCACATTATGCTAGGATTAGTTAGGTCGATAGAACATGCAAACATAGTCACCAAATTCTCCCTTTTTTTTTATTTTTTATTTTTTTAAGTTGTGAATTTGAAGTTATGTGGATTAATCACAAATTATTTGCAAATTAATTACGAATATTTCAACCATGGTTGATGTTCGCTTTTTGGAATGTTATGTGGAATGAATATATGACCGTCTGATGATAAGCCCATGATCTCAACATATACCGCATGGAAGATTGGGATGAAAAAAAATATTGATCATCTGATTCAGAGCATTCAACAAATTTTTGCTTTACCTAAGCGAGGAGGTTATAACATAAAGTGGTGTGGCAGTAACACGAGCCCATCCACCATACGCCTCTGACATAGCCAGATAGCCAGATAGGTTGCTATCAGAAGTTTACATTTGCAGTTGTGATAAGCCCAATACAAGTGTGAATGTCAACTGTTAAATAGAAACTCTGCCTATCCTTAGATGTCGGTAAAGTTAGGCTCCCGTCATTATCGATCTTTCCCTCGAGAAAAGGATTCTGAGGTTGACCTCTTAGACAAATATGTAGGCCAATTTTACACATGCCAATTAAAATTGTTTTGAGATTTAGGGCTAGGGCTGTTCATGCCGGGCTTCCTTAAAACCTAGTCCAACCCTAGGGGCCAAAGTTAAGCCCTAGCCCGGCCCTAACTTTAGCGGACTTTGGTATGCCCAGCCATAGCCCTAACGTTGGCAGATTGGGGCGGGTTTGGGTCAGGTTTTGGATTATTTTTGTGACAGTCAGGATTTTCGCACCCGAAAACTCATGTCGTCAGATCACTCATAAGGCAATCTCGGAACTTACCGAACATATGGTACATCCATACACAAAGTGAAAATAAAACATGCATTCTAACCAAACAGATAGAGTCATCATAAGAAAAATAAATCTTCAATTCTATATATTGACAATATCTAAAAGATGACAAAAAGTTGGTTCTAATCCCATGCCAATCATATGGACAAAAGAATTGAACTGAACCACTAGTGATAAACTATGGTCACCAAAACATTGTTCGCAAAAATATTGTACAACATAATTACATAAATCTTAACTTATACTGGTTGGACATACCAAGCCTTACAAAACAAATCTCAAAATAAACGCAACTTTGTCTACTAGAAGAACTTGTCCGGAGGGGGCTCGGTCTCCTCCTCTGGCATGTACTCAGGGTCCTCAGGATCTATGTCCTTATTACCCGCATCAATATTTGTACCTGTCACGTATAGTGGAGGGATGGGCTAACAGTCTAAGCTCAATAGAGAAACATAACTAACATGTATATTTTTCACATCACACATACATCTCATGACATAATTCAAAACACACTTTTTTTACTGAGAGTTACAATTTAAAAGCATTTAAATGGTCGCAAGCGAATATCAGATGCATATTTCAAATCACACTTAGCATGATTTCTAAAACTTGTTCTTACTACACAGAAATTTAAATTAATCACTTAAATATTCTCTCAAGCATATATAGCATCGAAAGCCACAAATATATCGATGAGAAACCCCAATCATCGTCGTTCAATGAATAATTTTACATAATTCTCAAGCCTCTTAAAATGAGGTGACTTGGGCCGTACGAAGTATTACCGCAGAATGGTAATCAAAGAACGGATATCCCGCCGTACCGGAGTATACTTTACGGATATCCCGCTGTACCGGTCATGGATATACTGTCGCGTCGGTAGGGTATCCACACACATGAACCTTAAATCAAAGTGCTAAATCTAACATATAGCTTATCACCATGAATTGACATAATTTATAATAATTTGAAGGTTCAAAGTTTGCACACACACACATATTCACATCCTTTTGAAGTCAGGCACACACATAGTTGTTTTCTCACACATACATGTGAATCTGATGTCACACACACACACACGTATTTTCTTCAACTGTGCACATAAACACACTTTTCTCATTTATGATCATGAATGAAATTTATGCTAAATCAATGACAAAAATCACACAAACACACATACAATTATCATATCACTAAATCCATGCTAGTTGTAATCAAAATATATATGTTACAGGGTTTTTCCTACCTTAACGAAAAGCTAAACGAAAGCTTCCTACTTTGAGTTAGTCCCTCGCTTTCATACACACTCTCATACCTAAACACATCAAGTCATAGGCCACACATCAGAAATGACGTAAAACGGGAAGATAGAAGGTCTCCCCCAAGTCCTCTCAACAATACAAAATAAAATCTTGAATCTGTCTAAATCGATCGATCGATTCCCCAAATTGATCAATCGATTTCGAAATTGATCAATCGATTCCCAAATTGACTGATCTTTTTACTCAGAAACCAATCTCATCCTGTCGACTTTACCAGGAACCTATCAACCCGTAATGGAGCCTGTAGACGAATTTTGATCGCTCAATTTCCCCTAATACGCACACTGTTTTTTATAAATCGATCGATTAGTATTCAAACAGATTGATCAGTTTCACAAGTCGATTGATCGAACTTAATTTCGATCGATCGGTTTCTCCAGAAAACTTCATACTTTCACTCTTGACAAAATCGATCAATCGGATACTTATTTCGATTGATCGATTTTGTGAGATTTCTCACATCTCGGCTTTCAACTTCCCAAACTTATTTATTTTGAAATCTTAACTCGTATTCTTCTAATTTCTCATCCATATGCTAATTGAAACTAGCATACATATTCATCACAACTTAACATATTTCTTCTTACCTCAAATTGGTCGATTCTTCTATCCACGAGCTAATGTTTCAGCTAGGGTTTCAAAGGTTGAATTTGGGGATTCTCTTCGATCCCATATCCTTAATTTCACACACGGTTTCAGATCTTGCACGCATGCGCATGAATTCAAAGCTCACCTTCTTTCTCTCTCTTCTCAATAACTTCTTCTCAACAACCTAAGCAAGGGAAATAATTTCTCTTATCATTTAACTCTTATACTTAAACGCAATGAACTTGAGTGTTAAGCCAATACACTGAACCTCGGTGTACATTACTCCATCTAATGGTCCACATACTCTCTAACATCATTCTTTCTCACAAAAACTTAATCTAACTGAACTCACTTTAATATTTTTATTGCGTCAGGTGCGCGACCAATTGGGCATGCACACCAAAATGAACTGTTCAAAGGTCAAAATTTTTCGGGACTTTACATTCTCCCCTTAGAAATTTTCGTCTCCGAAAATGAATCTAAGGAAAGTAGTCACTAAACGCCACTCAAAAGTGTACGTCATCGTACCTACTCACACATAATAAGACCATATCCATACATACATAACAACACACATTCAAAATTGATCCATTCACGTCTAATCACACTCATTCCAAACAATCTCCACACCCTTCTAGAAGATAGCATAATGATTACACATACATAAATTACCCATTCAAGACATGTATCTAATCACACGTATTCAAAAACTAAGCAACCCCTCTACAATTGCATATAATCAAAAGAAATTCATATGTAAAAATGAGCATTTCATAGATAATGTAAAATTTACCATCTATCCACATCCAAAATTATATACCATCCAAAGGTGGCAACCTTGCCACTATATTTTAAAGGACTCCAAAAGTCGCAATCATGCCACGATAGTTTAAAGACTTCCATCCGGATTTTCCTATTTTAATTACATGTAATTAAAAAAAAACATTCTTTGAATATCTCAAAAATATATACCTATACCCCTTGAACATCTACTCAAACTGTCACATCACCCGACTGCTCATTGGCCTTTCCATCTGGCTTGCCCGCTTCAGAACACGACGCCTCAGGAATCCAAGCTTGTGCCGCTGTCATGCGCTGTAGATAATCTAACGGGTACATGTAGCGCATCGTCTCAGCAAGCAAAGCCTCATGATAGTCTAAACATCGGCCCATCTGATGATTGTTCTCAGCCATGCGGGCGAGAATGTCATCAATGGTAGCAGTAGGAGCACACTGAGGTGGTGGGGGCACACGAATCGGAGCATGCCACTGCGGTGGAGCTGCAACTGTCGGCTGTTCTTGATCTTGAGGAGCCTCAGGTGCCACAATATGTTCAGGTGGCACTTGTTCTTCCTCAGTTGGTCCTTTCTTCAATCGGTTATAAGTTTTCTTCCACTCTTTGAGAGAGTAAAGCTTGACGTTGTCGGTCAATTGCGGCTCATCCTTTGAAATCATATATTCACTACTTCCGTCATAGTCCTCTATCATAATAGAAAGAAGACGGGCGTATGGCATCTCATCATGGGTTTTGCTGCCCCTGCAAGCATCTTTCCCTTGGCATATTTCAAATCCTAAAAAACAACTTTAGGAGCACTAAACCATCGACTCGTAAATGCGGAAAACAACGTCTGTTGTATTTCCTCGACTCTCTCTGTCTTATGTCTCAACGGATACAGATTGCACTTAAAATTAGTATCGAGCATCCAAAGAAAACTGGGTAAGTCTACCCTCTTTACAGTCGAATCAGACCCCTACCTGCCCTGGGTCATTTGTTCCTTCACAATGTTAAAATCCACGGTGTCTGGGTAAGGTTCTAGTAAATCAATTCCTTCATCATACTTCACATAGCACTCCATCGCATCGGCAACATCATCATAAGTGAACGCATACACTCTATTATCTGTTCTCGTACAAACTGTCTTCGGTCTATTACCGACATACATATTCTGGTAGAACAATCTTACCAAACGAGGGTAGTAATACTCGTGAAAAGGTTTGAGTAAACTCTCTAATCCGGCCTTGCCGATGTATTGAAAGGCCCAAGTAGTCTCACCCTGCTCTTGGAAGAGCTTTTGATCAAAAGTCCACTTCGGTTCAAAATCCTTCAAAACCCACCACTCATTGGGCTTCTCACGTGGTGGTGGTGGCTGCTGTGGTGGTTGTTGTTAGTCACTAGTTTTTACCACTTTCTACCCCTTAAACCTGACTTTTGCTAGGGCTTAGAGTATGTAATAACTAATTTTTAGTTATATTTTGTAGCTAGGAATAAATTATAGCATAGTGTGGAAATACAAGTAATAAGTGCCAAAAGAGGAGATTTAGAATCATTCATGAAGGGCTGAGACAAGTGGGGGCATATGACTTAAAAGACAGCTGCATTCCATCTATACCTCAGCTGCACACTAAAATAGCTATGTGCACACTACAGCAAACAACGACAACACATTCAAGCATTTGAGCTGAAGAGAAGCTTCAGCAGTAGATCTAGAGCACATCAGCAGTTGGGCACCTTTAGTGATCAGCTCAAGAGGTTCCTCGTGAGGTTTCAAGCAGCAAGCACTTTCAGCAACTGTTCAAGCAGTTCATGCACCTGCACTTCAACCTCTCAAATGGATTCAGCTGCTGCATTTCAAATCTTTCGAGCAGTCCAACTCCTAAGCTACCTCTCGAGTTTAATTCCATACAGTTAAGGTTTGAACTTGTCGAAGGGTTCAATGCTTAAGAGTACCCTGTTGAGCGGTAACCCTTCATCCTCACGTGAAGACTTTAGCAGTCCTCCCTCGAGCAGTTGCCACTTTCATCTTCTCAAGCCATTCGACCTCCTTCAGCAACCTGTCGAGTTCATCCATGAACCTATCGAATGGAGTGCTGAAGCTGCAGTTCTGAAGCCCATTTATCAACCTCTTGAGTTTGCTTCAGTTGTAGCTTCCATCCTCTCGAATGCTTCAGCCAACCTGTCGAGCTCCACATCAGATCCTCTCGAGTTTGCTTCAATGCTTTAGCAAACCTATTGAGTAGATGCCTTCATGCAGTTGAACCTATCGAGTAGATTATGTCAGGCTTCAGAACCTCTCAAATAGTTCACTTCTCCAGCTTCCAACCTCTCGAGGCTCAGGCTCCATCAAGTCTCAGTTGTTTTCAGCCATTATTAGTGGTCGGCAGGGGCATATTTGAGAAGTTCTTTATGCACATGGGACAACTGTCCACATGTAAGCTGTTTTTCGAACTAAATGGAGCAATTCTTGGTGGGAAGCAAACCATTTCAGTTGTGCATAATCGAATGGATACTCTCTCTTCTCTTTGATTGGCCAGAACACTAATCACATGGATTAGCATAAACCAAATATATTTCTCCTCTCTGATTGGTTGAAACAAAAATGCACATGGATCAAGGCAAATGTATAAATAACATCCTTTTTGCTGTAATTCTTCAGCAAGGAAGCTAGGTCCTTAGCTCAATTTAGGTTTAATTTTAGGTTTTTTTTCCCTCTTTTTCCTCCCTCTCTTCTCTCCCTAGTCCAGCCTGTTGGATTAGATCTAGGTAGCAACAAAAGGCTGATTTGAATTGTAATTGAATCTGTAAATTGAGAGGTGTGAGAGCTTTGTAAGAGAACTAGATGATGCAGAGACTGTAGATCTGAGAATAATTTATTGTAAGCTATCTTGAATCAATGAATTGTTGATTTTAAAGTTCATTGAATCTATAGGTCTTTTGATTTCCATTAGATTTTCATAGATTTTATGCTACTGGGAATGCCAGTTCATTTAATCTACAGATCCTTTACTTTCCATCAGACTTTCCTAGGTTTTATGCTTTTGTGGATGCCTGAGCTTGTAGCCTTGCATTCACAACATCTGTAGTGGTTTTCTTATTCTAATTGAAGCCTTTGGATTGAATAAAATCCCTAGGATAATCTGTGACCATTGAAGTGGATAGATCATAACCTTAAGATCAATTCAAGTCTTTGGTCCAAATTGGATTATTTCTACCTTGCACTTGTGCTTGTAGCTAAGTGAAGGTCAATTGCAGATCCATTGTTCTAAATCTGATTTACAGTGAAAATAACCCACAACTGCCTACTTCTCATCATTTTACATTTTATTTCTTCATTCACCTTCATCCTCTTTCAGATCTATCTTTTAATTCTGTTTTGTAGTTTAGATTTAATTTAATTGTGACACCTGAAAAACTCTATTTCTTTCTTTGTTTTCTTAGACTAGGTTAGAATTGCCAGATCTGTAACAGATCTGAAGATCTATTAGATTTTTAGATCACTACCTGTGGGACAAACTCTTACTTTTAAAATTTGCTACAACAACCCTGTATCTTGCAAGACTGAGTTTAGAATGTTGTTGATTTCATTCCATTCCACTTTTCATTTGTTTTTACCACATTTTCAAATAAAATAATAGCACAACATTTTAACACAATAAGCTTTTGGCGCCACTGCCGGAGAGTTTTGATCTAGTTAGTAGATCTGAGTTTTTCTTTAGTTTTTAAGTTAGATCTGATTTTTTTCGTGCTGTTTTTTCTGAGTTTTTATTGTTGTTTTGTTATTGCATTTGCAAAGTTTTAATAAATGCCAGCTATAGTTTTTTGTATGATTTTTGTAATTTTTCTTCATTTTCTGTTTCTTTTTAGTGTTTGTAGAAATTACAGCTGTAGTTTTTTTTTATTTTTATTTTTATTTTTATTTTTTTAAATTAAAATAATTGAATATCTAAAAAAAATATATTTTGAGAATGATAAGTTAGCAGATGAGGACCAGCAATACCTCATCTGCCATTTCCTCATGATTTCTAAGAGCATTTTGCTGTTTTGAAGGAGAAGGTTCGATGGAGGAGATGAGAACTGTGTGAATGTTGCTATCATTGATGAGATGATGGAGGACACCTCATCCATACTACTGGAATGGGTTGATGTCTGCGCTGAATTTGTTGAAGTATGGACTGAGGAGACCTCCTCCCTCAGCTTGTTATTGTTTATCCACCTGATGCGGAGTTGGAGCTGCTCCCTACATCTCTCAAGCAATTGATATTTCTGAACTAAAGAACTATGGTTTGATGCCTATGCATCTGCAAAGGTATGACTTTTTAACTTTTGCATTAAAGTTCTTTTCAGTTCAGCTGCATTCCAGATAGGTTGTATTTTTATGTTTCTTTTATGCACCCCCATCCGGACTGCTGAGATCATAGATCTTAATTTTTGGTAAGAATCATGAAGGTTAATGAGCAGAGGCTCATATTCTATTTTGAAAACTTTATGGGGCCTTTGAATTCATTCACTTTCAAGTCCTTCCACTGATAATTGATCTCAGCTGTGTACCATATGTAATATAGTAGTTTTTTGTGTTTTAAAATTCTGTCTATATAGTATTTTTTGTGATCTAATTTTGTATGAATCTTACTTTTAAATGTGTCATTCATGCTGCTAATTCTTTGACAATCATGTAGATTCATCATCAGATCATGATTAGGTAGTTGAGTTTAGGAATTTTCTGTTTTAGGAGTTTTGTTTTTAGTTTAAATGCTATTTTTTTGTTTGTTTACTTTTTTTTGTGTTTTCTTTCTTAGCATATATGTGTTTACTGTTTTTCTTGATTTTTGTATGCTTGTATACTATTTTTGACTTTGTTTTGGTGTTTTTGCAGGAATGTGCTTTTATCTCTTCCGTTTGTATAACATTCTTTCTATTTTTCTGTCAATAAATTCAGTTTTGTGCTTTTATTTTTTTCTTCTTTTCTACATATAGTCCATTCTTTATTGTTTGCAAACCCTGTTTCTCTGAGCTACTCACTGTACAAACATTGAGGACAATGTTCATCTTCGGTTTGGGGGTATGGAAGGGTGTACCAATGGAATAGTTAATGCTAGTGCAGCAATGTTGGATTAAATTTTTTTAAATAGAGTGAATTCCCACCTGATTTTTGTAAAAAGAGGAAATTAAAAACTTTTTAAAACTGAATTCTGTTGTAAATCTAACACTTTCATGAAGCAAATGTCAAGAAAATTTTCACAATTAGTGCTTAGTGAACCAGAAAAGAGAGAAAATTGTAAGGATATACCTCAGGAATTTAATGGAAGACCATACCCAGTGAGAATTGGGCTTGTAAAATTTTCTTTGAAGAGTGTTTTTGACAATTTTTCTGCTCTAAGGACTGATTGAACCTACTCTTTTTCATTAGAAGTTATGCACTCTAAGTTAAAACAGTTTGACAGAACTCATGACATTGAAGAGATGATGTAAGGCCATCCCTTGGACAGTTTGGGCTTAAAATTTCCTACCTTTGAACTGCCCTTGATACACACCATTTGAGCCTTAAAAATCCAATCTTTCTTTGACAAACACTAGAGTACTTGAACCCAAACCTTAGTAACCTGATTCAGCTAACCCTCACTCTGAGATTTTAGAAGGTAAAGGAGAAGAAGTTGAAGATGGTTGAGTTGGTTTAACATTTGGTGGAAGGAGAAGAAATGTGGGTTAAAAGTGTGGCATTCACCTTACATATAAAAAAAAATTTGATGAGAAAAATACAAAGAAAAGGATACAAAAAGAAAAAAACAAAAAAATAATACGAAAAAGAGAGAGAAGTCACTTCATTGACAAATTAAAAAAGAAGAGAAGAAGCTGGCCACTTTGGCTCTGAAAATTTAAAGAGAAGATGAATTGTGTTGAAATGAAGAAGGTGATGCCATGACCACCTCCTTACCTTGCTGAATTCTCCAATTTTTGAATCCATCCTACCTTTTTATTCTTTATAAACGATACCCATAATTCACATTACAACCCAATAAAAAGACCCTACTGATTTAAAGTGGAGTGAGCTGTCATGTGGAGATGGGGAGCTATGTAATCTATGGTGAAAAGAGTTAGAAGATTTCAGGAATTAGTAGTCATGCCTATGCCCATGCTTGCAGTCCTATTTGAGGGCTGTAACTGCTGTTGAGCTGTGTGAAATGATACACCTTTCATTTTTATTTTGAGTAACAACCCTAGTGAGACTTGGGTCTGAAATTAAGTTCGTTAGGGGCATTATCAAAACAGAATTCTCAAATTAATGGCGAACTTTGCACTAATTTCCACACACAACACCCTTGACATGAGTTGATTGAGTGTGAAGGAACTTCAACCTGATTTCAGTGTTAAATTATTGTTTTACTGTTGTAACTCCTCTTAAAAAATTGAATGAGTATGGTGCAGAATGAATTTTATTTGTTTGAACTTTGTTTTGACATGTTGTATTGACATTAACTGTTTTATTGGGAAGTTTGTGGGTATCTTCACTGAAAACCTTCAGGAGACTACACTCCTCCACTAGGGATCACCTGGGGGATTAAAAGGCTTGGTGCATATGTTAAATGCATCCGTGCTCTCTACGAAAGTAGCATTAAAGTTTTATAGAATAATGATTTAATTTTCACTTTGCTCGAGGACTAGCAAAGAATAGGTTTGGGGGTGTGTTAGTCACTGGTTTTTACCACTTTCTACCCCTTAAACCTGGCTTTTGCTAGGGCTTAGAGTATGCAATAATTAATTTTTAGTTATATTTTGCAGCTAGGAATAAATTACAGCATAATATGGAAATACAAGTAATAAGTGCCAAAAGAGGAGATTTAGAATTATTCATAAAGGACTGAGACAAGTGGGAGCATATGACTTAAAAGACAGCTGCATTCCATCTATACCTCAGCTGCACACTAAAATAGTTGTGTGCACACTACAACAAACAGGAGCAACACATTCAAGCATTTGAGCTGAAGAGGAGCTTCAGCAGTAGATCTCGAGCGCATCAGCAGTTGGGCACCTTCAGTGATCAACTCAAGAGGTTCCTCGCGAGGTTTCAAGTAGCAAGCACTTTCAGCAACAGTTCGAGCAGTTCATGCACCTGGACTTCAATCTCCAACCAAAAAGAGAACTTGGGTTGTCCAGAAATTAAAAGCAACAAGGGTAGAATATATAAATGACAATTTCCAATCTCCAAAAGCTTAGGATTTACCTTTTCGAAGTGATTTGATCTCGATCTAGAGAAGAATCAAGCTCCTAATGGTGCCAATCGAAGGTTGGAAACTCCAAGGAAAAGCACAAGAAAAAACCCCAAAAGAAAAACAAAGTTTCTGATTTTTTTGAAATTGAAACGCACGACCCCTTTATATAATTTCTGAAATCGATCTATTGGTTTTCAATTGGATCGATTACTTTCCATCATAAATGCATTGGTCGACCACTTCGATCGGTCGAATTCAAATCATTCGGTCGGTTTCAAAAACTCGATCGATCGATTACTTATTTCAATATAACGATTTCTCAAACCGATCGGTCGAATGTCCATTTCGATCAATCGGTTTTCATAAATCCTTATTAGTTAAAAAATTGCTCTCTGTTTTAGTGATTTCGATTGATCAGTGTGTATTTCGATCGATTGATTTCAAAATTGATCGATCGATTTTAATTTCGATGAATCGATTTTCTCAGACACAGCCTGTATCTCAGTTCTGTCAAATCGATCAATTGGTTGATTTTCACAGAAAACTTCAAAACTTGTGTTTTTCATTCCAAATTGATTGCAACTTCTAAATTGTCAAATATTTTGTTCTTTATAGCTTCACCAAGTTACATTTACACACAAAACATAATTTCATAACTCGTTGAAATTTACAAGGTCTAAAACTTTTGTCAATTTTCATTGAACAACTGAGGGTATTGATCTCGGATCTCCGTCTCGCGCCCCAAGTGGCCTCCTCCACTGAATGATTTTGCCACTTAACAAGCACTAACGGAATGCGTTTCGTGCGTAATACCTACTCTTTCCGATCAAGTATCTGAACCGGCTCCTCTCTCATGGTCAAAGCTTCATAAATATCGATCGGTTGATCATCAAAGATATGTGTAGGGTATTTCACGTATTTCCTTATCATAGATACGTGAAACACATTGTGTACCCTACCAAGTTGTGAGGGTAAAGCAATTCTGTATGCTACTTCACCAATCCGGCCCAAAGTATCAAAAGGCCCTATGTAGCGTGGGCTTAACTTTCCCCGCTTTCTAAAACACGTCACACCCTTCATTGGTGAGATCTTGATAAATAAATGATTGCCAACGTGAAAATCGATGCTTGTCCTTTTTATATCGGCATAACTCTTCTGTCTGCTCTGATCTTTTTGATTCTATCACGAATCAAATGAACGGCATCGACATTGCTCTCAATAACTTCCAGACCTAATATAAACTTTTCTCCGATCTCTTCCCAATTGATTGGGGATCTACATCGCCGTCCATATAATGCTTCGTAAGGTGCCATACCGATACTCGTTTGAAAACTGTTATTGTATGCAAACTTGATCAACGGTATGTGTTGATTCCATGATCCTTCAAAATTAAGCATACATGCTCTGAGCATATCTTCTATTATCTGATTCACCCGCTCAATTTGTCCATCCATCTGTGGGTGAAATGCCAAAATGAAATCTAATCGCGTACCCATTCCTTCTTGAAATTTTTGTCAAAACTTTGAAGTATACAACGGGTCACGATTTGAAACAATGCTGGTTGGAATACCATGCAATCAGACTATTTCCTTCATATACATCTCTGCTAGCCTCCCTGCCTTATACATAGTATTGTATGAAGTGAGCTAATTTGGTGAGTCGATCAACGACCACCCAAATAACATTATGCTTATTTACTGTCCGTGGTAATCCCAATATGAAGTCCACAGAAATTGACTCCCACTTCCATTCTGGTATCGGTAGAGGTTGCAATAAACATGTCGGATGCCTGTGATCCACCTTCACTTGTTGACATACCAAACACTTTGAAACGTAATCAGCAACATCCTGTTTTAAACCTCTCCATTAACAGTTCTTCTTCAGATCCTGATACATCTTGGTACCACAAGGATGAATAGCATACTTAGACTTATGAGCTTCGTCTAGGATAGTCTGTCGCAGGACGAAATCAATCGGTATACAGAGACGTCCCCTGAATAAAAGTGATCCATCCTTCTTGATGGAGAAATCTGGTCTACTACCATCACTCACACCTTGCCTAATCTTTACTAACTCCGTATCTTTCATCTATAATTCACAACTGTGATCGAAGATCGTCGATCAAATAGTGATGTTAGCGAACAAGGCTCCTGAAGCTTGTACTTCGATCTTCGTGTCATACAAAGAAAGGTCCTCTAGCAGTTTCTATCTATAGATGTCCATAACAAGGCTAGGCAATAGAGCCGAACTCTTCCGACTCAAAGCATCTGCTACAATATTTGACTTGCCTGGATGATACAGAATGGAGCAATCGAGTCTTTGAGAAATTCCATCCATCTCCTTTGCCTCATATTCAGTTCCTTCTGCGTAAACAGATATTTGAGGCTTTTATGATCCGTGAAGCTCTCAAAGGTCTCTCCATACAAGTAGTGTCTCCATATCTTTCATGTGAAGATCGCTGCTGCTAGTTTCAAATCATGTATTGGATAATTTCTCTCGTGGTCCTTAAGCTATCTCGACCCATAAGCAATAACCTTCTTATTCTGGTTGAGCACAATCCTAAACCACTACGTGAAGTGTCATTGTACACAACAAATCCTCCACTGCCTGAAGGAATAACCAACACTGGTGCTGAAGTTAGTCTCTTCTTGAGTTCTTAAAAACTCTTTTCACACTCCTCAGTCCACTCAAACTTCACATCCTTGTAAATTTAGTGAGCGGTCCTGTGATCTTTGAAAATCCCTCTACAAACCTTCTGTAATACCCAACTAAACCAAGGAAACTGCGAATCTCAGTCACAGTCTTTGGTTGTTCCCATTCCACTACTACCTCGATCTTTCCTGGATCTATTGTAACACCTTCTGAGACAATGTCCCAAGAAGCTTACTTTCTCCAATCAAACTCACACTTACTGAGTTTCGCATGCAGTTAGTGTTCACGTAGCGTCTATAGAGAAATCCTCAGATGTTGTTCATGTTCCTTCTTTGTTTTCGAGTAGATGAGGATGTCATCTGCGAACACAACCACACAAGTATTGAGATGTGGTTTAAACACCCGATTTATTACATCCCTGAATGAAGCTAGTGCAATAGTCAATCTAAACGACATCACCAAGAACTCATAGTGCCCATATATGATTTTGAATGCCTTCTTTTGTATATCTTTCGCTTTGACTTTCAATTAATGATATCAAAACGATCTTGGAAAAGAATCTTGCACCTTATAACTAATCAAATAGATCATCGATCTTGGGCAAAGGGTATCGATTTTTTATGGTCAACTTATTCAATTGACGATAGTCAATGTACAATCTCATCGATTCGTCCTTCTTCTTTACAAGCAAGACTGGTGCTCCCCAAGGAGACACACTAGGTCTTATAAACCCTTTATCTAAAAGTTCCTGTAATTAGTCCTTCAACTCCTTCAACTCAGCTGGAGCCATTCGATATAGTGCTTTTGATATTGGCTCCGTATCCAGTGCTAAGTCAATGACAAACTCCACTTCTCTATCTGGTGGCAATCTCGAAATTCATCCGAAAACACATCCTGAAACTCACGAGCAATCAGAATTTCTAAGATCACATTCTTCTCTTCCCGTTGCTCCTTCAGAAAAGTGAAGTATCCACTGCATCCTCTCTTTATCAAATGCTCTGCTCAGACTGTGGAGATAAGTGGTATAAAGGTTGAACACATTCCTAAAAACTTGAATGATCTATTCCCATTCGGTCAAAAAGTATCATCTTTCTCTGACAATCAACGCTTGCACCATGCATGGATAACCAGTCCATACCAAGGATTACATTGAATCCTTGCATATTCAACAGGATCAAATCTGCCACTAATTCATGACTTTCGTAATTCCTGATGGCAACAATAACGGACCGACACACTGTATCAGTACTAACTGCATTTTCAGGTTGGAACTGACACTTCCAAAATAAAGTCCAAGGTCTCGGGAATGACCTTCACTTTCTTCGCAAGTTGAGACGTCACAAACGAGTGAGTAGACCCTGGGTCTATCAACACTCTTGCTTCATAATAAAGGTAATCATCCTTACTATACAATTGTAATGTACCTAAGTCATACACTTATTTAACCAATTACATATGCATCAAAGTGAAATATGTAGACATTATAATTTAAAGACTACTTTTAAAATTGATGCACCTTCTCTATCTAAAATTTCAATCAATGATATCTATATTGAATTTAAATAAATTTTTTTTTCCTTGAATGATATCATTACTATTGTGGGCATCCTGAGTTGTAACGGCATATGCATGCCCTTGCACCGTAGACCTCGCTGTCCTGATAGGCCTTGACATCGCAGTTGATGCCGTTTTCTCCTTTCTCAACTCTGGGCACTCCCTAATCATATGCCCCATCTTTTCGCACTTAAAACATTCGCCCGTACCCCTTCTATAATCTGAGGTTTTGCGAGACTTGCCACTTCTGACACAAGTCTTAGTCGAGGTAGATGATGTTGCTCTAGAGAAACCCTGGATAACTGATACTCCCGTAGTCGTCACATGACCCTCATAATGGAAAGGTCTCACTGATGTAGGCATAAGCGGCCTAGAGAAATTTGTCTGTGCAGGTAGCCTCGGGACTGGTGCTACGAATCACAACTTTTTGTTCACCTGCTCGTAGTTACCAACCCTTCCCTGACTTGTCTTTCCTTTAATATGTTGTTCTCTTGTATATCTCATCGATGTACTCTTTTACCACTAGAGCTTTGCTCATCACTTCACCATAAGTTTTCAGCTCAAACGTTAAAATCTTATCGTGTATATTCAGCCTTAAGCCGCGTTGTAACTTCTTGGCCTTTATCAGATCTGAGGCCACGTACTCTGGAGAAAATCTAGCGAGTCTCATAAACTCTATTCCGTACTCTCTCACATATATTTTCTCCTATTCCAACTGAAGGAACTTCACTTCCATCTGATTTCTTACTACCTTCAGAAAATACAGTTTGTTGAACTCCTCAACAAACTCCTCCCACGTCCACAACATTCCTAGAGTAGCTTGTTCCCTTGTCCTCGAGACGAACTTCCACCATGGGCTTGCTTCTCCATCCAACATAAATGTTGCCCATTTGACCCTCTCATCTTCAGTGCATGGAAGTACACTGAATCTCTTTTTCATCTCATAGAGCCGGTTCTTAGCTTCCATTGGGTCTGCTTGTCCTGAGAAGTTTGGAGGACGCATCCTCTGAAATTCTGTAAATGCTGAGTGTGTTGGTGGTTGCGGTGGTTGAAACTGATGATTGTTGGCATTGTTAGTAGCCATCAATGCCATTTGTTGTGCCATGGCATTAGCCACAGCTTCCATGGCTTGTGCCATTCTCTACTTGTCTTCTCTCTCTTCATTTCTTTCTCCACCCCTTTCTTGACTTCTCTCTTCCAAAACACTTTCTTTCGAAATCTCTCTATTACCAATCAGAACTCTATTTGAACTAATGGGAATCTCGTTCCCACTTCTCAGGTTCCCTCTATAACTGCCTCTCTGTCGCCCTCGACCCCTAGTAGACATGACGTTCAGCAACATGAAACTAAAAATTTCATTAGCAGAAGGTCCCTATATTCTGACACAATCTTAAACATATAACTCACATCTAAGGCTTGTCAGAAATGTCTAAAGCATACGCTTTGATACTAAATGTGACAGCCTGAATTTTCGTGCCGTCAGATCACCCATAAGGCAATCTCGAAACACACCGAACACCTGGTACATCCACACACAAAGCGGAAACAAAGTATGCATTCTAACCAAGCAGATATAATCATCATAAGGAAAATAAATCTCCAATTCTATATATTGACAATATCTAAAGGATGACAAAAGATGATTCTAATCTCATGCCAATCACATGGATAAAAGAACCGAACCGAAGCACCAGTGACAAACCACGGTCACCAAAACATGGTTCGCAAAAATACTGTACGACATAATTACATAAAGCTTAACTTATACTGGTTGAACATACCAAGCCTTACAAAATAAATCTCAAAATAAACGCAGCTTTGTCTACTAGAAGAACTCGTCTGGAGGGGGCTCAGTCTCCTCTGGCACATACTCAGGGTCCTCCGGATCTACGTCCTCAGTATCCGTATCAATACCTGTACCTGTGACGTATAGTTGAGGGATGATCTAATAGTCTAAGATCAATAGGGAAACATAACTAACATGCATATTTTTCACATCACACATACATCTCATGACATAATTCAAAACACACTTCTTACTGAGAGTTATAATTTAAAAGCATTTAAATGGACGAAAATGAATATCAGATGCATATTTCAAATCACATTGAGCATGATTTCTAAAACTTGTTCTTACTACACATAAACTTAAATCAATTACTTAAATATTCTCTCGAGCATATATAGCATCGAGAGCTACACATATACCGATGGGAAACCTCAACCATCATCATTCAATGAATAATTTTACAAAATTCTCAAGCCCCTTAGAATGAGGTGACTTGGGCTACACAAAGTATTACCGCAGAATGCTAATCAAAGAACGGATATCCCATCGTACCGGAGCACACTTACGGAGATTCCGCCGTACCGGTCATGGATATAACGCCGCACCGCTAGGGTATCCACACACATGAACCTTAAATCAAAGTACTAAATCTGACATATAGTTTATCACCGTGAAGTGTGGTAATTTATAATAATTTGAAGGTTCAAAGTTTACACACACATATTCATATCCTTCTGATGTCACACACACATGGCTGTTTTCTCACACATACACGTGAATCTGATGTCACACACACATGTATTTTCTTCAACTGTGCACATAAACACACACTTTTCTTATTTATGATCATGAATGAAATTCATGCTAAATCAATAAAAAAAATCACACAAACACACATATTATTATCATATCATTAAATCCATGCTAGTTGTAATCAAAATGCATATGTTAAGGAGGTTTCCCTACCTCAACGAAAAGCTAAACAAAAACTTTCTACTTTGAGTTAGTCCCTCGCTTTTATACACACGCTCATACCTAAACACATCAAGTCATAGTCCACACATCAGAAATGACGTAAAATGGGAAGAAAGAAGGTCTCCCCCAAGTCCTCTCAACAATATAAAATAAAATCTTGAATTTGTCTAAATCAATCGATCGATTCCCTAAACCGATCGATCGGTTTCTAAATCGATCGATCGATCGATTCTCAAATCGATTGATCGGTTTACTCAGAAACCAATCTCATCCTATCAACTTTACTAGGAACCTGTTGACCCTTAATGGAGCCTATCAATGAATTTCAATCGATCGAATTCTATTTTGATCGATCGGTTTCCCCTAATACGCACACTATTTTTCATAAATCGATCAATCAATGTTCAAACTAATCAATCGGTTTGACAAGTCGATCGATCGAACTTAATTTCGATCGATCAGTTTCTCCAGAAACCTTCATACTTTCACTCTTGACAATATCGATCGATCGAATACTTATTTCGATCAATCGGTTTTGTCAGATTTTTCACATCTCAACTTCCCAAACTTATTTTTTCTTAAATCTTAACTCCTATTCTTCTAATTTCTCATCCACATGCTAACTAAAACTAACATACAAATTCATCACAACTTAATATATTTCTTCTTACCTCAAATTGGTCGATTCTTTGATCCACGAGCTCACGTTTCTGCTAGGGTTTCAAAGGTTGAATTTGGGGATTCTCTTCGATCCCATATCCTTAATTTCACACGCAGTTTCAGATCTTACATGCACACACATGAATTCAAAGCTCACCTTCCTTCTCTCTCTTCTCAACAACCTAAGCAAGAGAAATAAATTCTCTTATCATTTAAATCTTATACTTAAAAGCAATGAACTTGAGTGTTAAGCCAATACACCATACCTCGGTGTACATTACTCCATCTAATGGTCCACATACTCTCTAACATCATTCTTTTCATAAAAACTTAATCTAATTGAACTCACTTTAATATTTTTATTGCGTCAGGTGCGTGACCTATCGTGCACGCACACCGAAACAAACTGTTCAAGGTCAAAAATTTTCAGGACTTTACAATTTTGCTTGTTCGTAAATTTTATGAAGTTTTTGTAAATTTTTCGCCCCTAAAATAAACATATTTTAAATGAGAGAAAAGAAAAATTCTAAGGCCTCTTTATTAATATTTAATATGTTAAAATATTTTTATGACTATCAGTTTGATAAATCTAACAGGAATACTCGGTGCTATTTTAGTAGTTTAAACGGAAATAATATCATATAAATTTTATATACCTATATTGATAAATACATAATTATAAGAGATGTACGGGGCAGGCCAGGTGCTCAGTCACATAATATACCATTTTATTGCCCTTAACTTAGTGATGCTAGGACTTAGTTTGCTACTAATAAGTTAACGATGTGCAGATATTAAGGAAAATCAGTAAAAAAGAGTCATAATGTTATTCTTTGTCAAAATGAACTAAAAAAGAGCAGTAAAAGTTGATTAAACATAAAATGATGATTCGCTATAAACTGAAGGCTAAAAAATCGAAAAACGACGATAAAGCACTACTACTATAGAGAGAAATGAGAAATCATAATCTACGATTCCCCAGAAGACGTTCAAGAAGCTAAAGCGATACAGAAGAAAAAGTGATGAATCGTAATCCAGAGAATCATCCAGAGAGAAAGCTATGAAAGATAGAAAATTGTAATTTACATTTTTTCAGAAAAAGAGAAGAAAAGAGATAATCGTGATTTACGATTATGACTATGAAGCTTTCTTGCTGACATCATTGCTGCTGATCACGTGAGAATGAACACCGCCATGAACAGAATTAGAAGTTTGGCTGATCATGGATTTGAGAAGATTGATGAAGATAGATTCCAGAAAATCTCTACTACTAAACAATCCAAAAGTGCATCAACATAAGAAAGCAAGGAAGAATAAAATTAGAATTAGAGTTATATTAGGATAGTTTTGTTTTTAGTTATTTCTTTTATTAAAATTAGAAGTCTTATAAATCGACTCCTTATGATCTATAAATAAGAGAGCCCGATGTAGGAATAATCATCGAAGAATTTCACAGCATCAATTGACAACTGAGGTCTGTGTTTTCTCCCGATCAAAGTAGTTTAAGACTTATAAAGTAACATCGTCCACAATTCTCTGAGGTCTTTCTTGACAACCAAGGCTGAGGAAGCTAAAAGATCAATCTTTGGATGGTTTTACTTTTACTTTCTAGTTTAGATTTTATTTTATTTTATTTCTTGCTTTATAAACATCTTCAGATTTTAATTTTAATTGACGACTCAGATTGAGGTTTGTAGATTAGTGTAACGGTTTTTACTTTTCCATCTTCAGTTTTCTAGAATTTGATTGATGCCCAAATTTTAGGAGATTGTTGATTAGATTAAATCTGTCCTGATAGGATTTTAGTATTGATTGATGACCAATGCTAGAAAACTTGATTTATAGTGTAACGGTACTGTTTAATTTTATAAATATCGGATAACTGAAGATTGTGATTGATGATCATAATCTGAAAAAGGAGGATTAGGATTTAGCTTATGCAAAACTTAGATTAAGAATAAATTCTTTTATTCATATTTCTCTAGTAGTTTAGGAACTTAAAAGATAAATATATATTTTTATAAAAATTAAGTTAATATAATTTAACCTATCTTTGTGAGAACGATCCTTTGCTAGTACTATGATTTTTAAGACTTAATTAGATATACATCTAAATAAATGCAATCAATTTTTTAGATCCGCCGTCGAGGATAGATGAATTTATATTAATTTAAAAGAAAATAAGTATTTATTTTATTTATTTTATATTTCTTTATATTTTCAATTTTCTTTGTTCACTTCTTAAGCTTTTGTAGGATTACTCGAAGCAGCGAATCGAAGGTTTCAATACTTTTGCTTGCCACAGAAACTAGAGGCTCAGATTTATCTCTCTCCTTGCTTTCTCTAAAAAAAAAAACCATATATATATATATAATGTTTACAGTATATTGTGTTTGAGATGCAAGGTCGCTACGATACATCTTGGCCGAATCTCAACATAACTTACCCAATGGAATTCCCAACTACTCCATGGTATCCAACCATGTTGGGGACAGAGCATGCATTTGCCTGAGAATCCTTACAACCCTCAGTGGGACAATCCTTACGGCTTCCCAAGGGTAAGTCAACAAGAATTTTCTTATGCATACCCCCAACATTCTCTGAATTCTCAACAGTCTTACAACCCATACCAATCCTTTGTGCAACAGACATATCCACAGAACGGAAACGATGGTGCTACTATAATCCAAATTCTTCAAGACTTATAACATTATGCACACTATCGCTCTAGGGAATTAACATAGTTGTCTCTAATCTCTCAAAATTTGCACTCTTGTACTCAATCTATTGCAAATCTAGAAACTCAAATCGGGCAAATAGCCTCACAGTGGGAGGAAAGAGAGTGTAACCAAGCGAGCCCACAGACATTAATTCCCACTGTTCAAACTTTTCAAACTCTAAGGAGTGGCAGGATTATCGACAATAAAGTAGAGATGCATACCCTAGTAGTTATCCCTATGACAATAGAAAAAGGGAATGAAGCCAAGAAAGAAACCCCTCCACAAGAAAAATAAAAAAAATAGAAAACAAAGAGGAGAGTAAACCTAAACCTGTAGCAGAGGTACCCTATGTACCAAAGTTATCGTTTCAAACGCTTCTGGTGCACCCTCGCCTTTTGACAAAAATCTAAAAAAATTAGAAGAAATCACTGAGATCTTCAAAGAAGTAAAGATCAACTTGCCCCTCTTAGAGGCAATTAAACAAGCCCCAGCCTATGTACGATTTCTAAAAGAGATGTGTACGTATAAATGAAAACGGAGAAATAATGTCTCGTAAAAAGTTTTCTTGACAAAGCAAGTAAGTTCAGTCTTGCAAGTTAGAACTTCGCCTAAGCTTAAGGATCCTGGGGTGCCCACAATTCCATGAATCATAGGTAAATATGCAATAAATAAAGCACTTCTAGATCTGGGAGCCAATGTAATTCTACTACCATACTCTACTTATGAAAAGTTGAGACTAGGAGATACGAGACCTACTTCGATAACTCTTCAGTTAGTCGATAGACCAGAAAGAAGGCTTGTAGGAATTATTGAAGACGCCATGGTTGGGGTCGACAGATTTATTTTCCTTGTCAATTTCCTGGTGCTAGATATAAAATCGAGTTTGAAATCTTCAACACAAATTCTCGTTATACTCGGTAGACCATTCTTGGCCATGACCAATGCGTGTATAAATTGTAAAACTGGGGTAATAGAAGTTTCTTTTGGAAATATGCAAATCCCAATAAATGTCTTCATCGCAGCCAACCAATTGGCTTCAATAGACTACGAGGAATGATTCAGCATAGATAAAATTAAAGAATTGGTAGAGGAAGCATTACCTTTAGTCTTATCAAAGGATGCGCTTCAAAATGCATTATGGTACATGGACTTGGAGGAGCCTGATCACCAATTAAAGGAGATGATTTATCAGATGGATACTTCTATCTGTGAACTCCAATCCAAGACTTGGAAACCATGGATAGAACCTCTACCCGTTATTTTCAATGAACTGTTACAATCATCTATCCAAAAAGCACCATCCTTAGATTTGAAACTACTTCTCGATACCCTTAAGTACGCTTTTCTTGGGCCTAATGAAACTCTTCCAGTAATTATTTCTTCCGCTCTTAACAAGGAACAAGAGAGTAGGTTACTGGCCACACTCATTAAATATAAACGTGCAATAGGATGGACTATCGCTGACCTTAAAGGATTTGACTCCTCGATATGTATGCATTGTATATATTTAGAGGATAATGCCAAAACTTCACGAGAAAGCTAACGACAGTTAAATCCAATTATGAGGGAAGTTGTTCAAAAGGAAATCGTAAAACTACTAGACGTAGGTATTATTTACCCAATTTCTGATAGTGAGTGGGTGCGTCCCATTCAAGTAGTCCCAAAGAAATCTGGGATTACTGTAAAAGAAAATACGGTCGGTGAGTTGGTGCCATTACATGAAATCACAGGGTGGCGTGTATGCATTGACTACGGAAAGTTAAATTCAATGACTCGCAAGGATCATTTTTCGCTATCTTTCATTGATGAAATTTTAGAAAAACTTGCAGGCCAAGAATATTTTTGCTTTCTAGACGGATATTTGGGGTTCAACCAAGTTCCAGTCTACTCAGAAGATCAAGAAAAGACTACTTCACATGTCCTTTTGGGACGTTTACTTATCATTGCATGCCCTTTGGGTTATGCAATGCTCCTGCAACATTCCAAAGATGCATGATGACAATCTTTTCTGATATGATAGACACCTTTCTTAAAGTGTTCATAGACTACTTTTCGATGTTTGGCCGAACTTTCAATTCTTGTCTTGATCATCTTACCCTCATCCTAGAAAGATGTGAAGAAACCAACTTAGTGCTATGTTGGGAGAAGAGCCATTTATGGTTCAGGAAGGCATAGTCTTAGGGCATATTGTCTCTAAAAGGAGGATATAAGTTGACAAAGCTAAGATCGATGTAATAGCGAATCTACCACTACCAACTTCAGCACGATAAATTTGATCTTTTCTTGGTCATACCAACTTCTACCGCCGATTTATTAAAGATTTTTTAAAAATCTAGAGACAATTATTTCACTTATTAGCAAATGATGTACCCTTTAAGTTCGATGATGCCTGTCTTGGTGGATTTAACAAGCTTAAGGCACTACTCTCATCTGCCCCAATTATTCAACCTCCTGACTATTCACTTTCGTTTGAAGTAATGTGTGATGCTTCTGATTACGCAATAGGTGTTGCCTTAGGACATCGAAGAGACAAGATTCCTCATATAATTTATTATGCAAGTAGAACCTTGATCGAAGCTCAGGTTAACTATACCACCACTGAGAAAGAGCTTCTTGCTGTGGTCTCCGTGTTAGATAAATTTTAACCATACCTATTGAGATCTAAGATCATGATCTTCTCTGATCATTCTGTACTAAAATACTTACTATCTAAAAAGGACGCCAAACCAAGACTAATAAGGTGGATCCTTCTTTTGCAGAAATTCAACTTCGAGATCAAGGATAAGAAGGGGGTTGAGAACGTGGTGGCTGATCACCAGTCCAGGATAGAAATGTCTGAGACCATAAGTAAAGAATCTTTGCATGATACGTTTTCAGATGAGCAACTTTTTGCCATCCAAGCTACAGTTCCATGGTATGCCAATATAGTGAATTATTTGGTAACAGGTAAGATTTCTTCGATTTAGTCTAATCAAGGCAGATATATTTTCTTTGCTAATATAAAATATTATATTTGGGAGGATCCTGACCTAGTTAAAATATGCCCAGACCAAATATTTAGAAAATGTGTGCCCGATAGTGATACTCACAATATCCTACAATTCAGTCATACATATGCATGCGGGGGCCACTTCGGTGGTAAGAAGATGGCTGTCAAGGTACTACAATCCGGATTTTATTGGCCATCATTATTTAAGGATGCCCAAAAATTTTGTCAGTCATGCGACCGTTGTCAGAAGTCAGGAGCCATATTCAGAAGAAACATGATGCCCCTTCAATAGATTTTGGTCGCAGAACCTTTTGATGTCTGAGGCATTGACTTTATGTGCCCCTTCCCACCTTTTTTTGGATACATATACATACTTGTGCCCGTTGACTACGTATCAAAATGGGTAGAAGCAACGGCTACACACACAGATGACCATAAGGTGGTAATTTCTTTCATCAGGGAAAATAAATTTGCACGGTTTGGAATCCCACGAGCTATTATCAGTGATGGAGGGAGCCATTTTTGTAACAGATATTTTGAGAGTTTGTTTAAGATATATGGTGTTACGCATAAAATCGCAACTCCCTACCACTCACAAACTAGTGGACAGGTTGATGTTTCCAACCGTGAAATAAAGAAGATACTGGAAAGAACGGTTCGACTTGATAAGAAAGATTGGTCGATAAGATTGAATGATGCTATATAGGCATATAAAACAGCTTATAAAACTCCCATTTGCATGTCTCCTTTCCGATTGGTGTATGGTAAAGCTTGCCACTTACCTGTGGAATTAGAACAGAGAGCTCTATGGGCCATCAAAGCATTAAATTTTGAGCTGGATGCATCTGACGAGCAACGAAAACTCGTATTCAACAAATTCGAGGAAATTCGAAATAATGCATACCAAAATGCTTGAATCTATACGGCTAAAATCAAGGCATTTCATGATAAACACATTTTAAGAAAAAGGTTTGAGCCGGGCCAACAAGTTTGGCTATACAATTCAAGGTTGAAATTATTCTCAGAAAAACTACGAAGTCGTTGGGTTGTGCATTCCCTCATAGGGCTGTGACTATTCATGATCCAAAAGGCAATCGTACTTTTAAGGTTAATGGACAGAGACTTAAATTGATGATATCTCTATAAGAAAAAGGGGTGGTGACCACAATGACACTAAAAGACTGAGAGTATACCTGACCAACTCATGGGCATTGTCGAGCTATCGACTCATCTGGAGCAAAATTTATGTATATTATATGTACAAAAGTATAGTATGACTACATATTTTGCAGTGCATTAAATCGTAGTGATTATGATTTCTTGCAGTCCAAGTATTCTCTCACAGAGAATAGTAGCGATTACGATTTCAGAGAAATGTTTTGTCTAGGAAACGCAATGATTATCAGAAAGGCACAACTACCGATACTAAAGGCATCGCCTCGATTCATTTTATGCAGACAAGTCCCTTAGCATTTATTAGAAATACCAACCGATTCGCTTGATTCAACACAAATCATAACGTCTATTTATAGCAACTCTTCGAATTCTCGAAATGGTTATAAAAAGCAAGTAACTATCTAGTCAATCAAATCTCATCCCTTTCATCTTCTTCTCCAACACTAACCTTTTAGCCATGGCAAAACAACCAAATTTGTCAGAGATTACTGAGGCAATTTCACACGTCATCCAATGCCATGAAGACGAAGTCACAACGTTGTTAGAAGAAAGGGGGCGATTAATCAGTGAAATCATTATCCTTTTCTCCTCTCTCATTTTGAAGCCGGCGGCTGAGAATCCCCTTTTATCCCCCGACCACAACCAGTCTTCTCCATCTTCACCTTCTCCACCTTCTTAACATCTTTATTTTTCTATTGGACCCACCTACTCAAGGGACGGCGCACCTTTTTGAGCAGCACAATTTTGGACCGATCTTTATCACTGACTTCTCTCGAAAGTTGCTGTCGGTGCCGATATATAAATTAGTGTGCCTAGACTTTCATGTTTCTTATATTTTCCTTTCATGTTCATGTAAATATTCAGTTAATATATAAAATTTTCTTTCTTTTTGACTAACTTTCCTCTTTAGTAACTGTGTAATTGTTACTAACACCACTAACATTTTTATTATTTTTGTTTCTGAGATGTAAAATCATTGTGTTTTCCTCAAGTTTGGGAAAATATTCTTTACAAATTTTTTTTTCACAATCGGGTAAGCAATCAGAGATATCAATAATTTTTTTAGTGTTCTCTATTTTTTTTTGCTCTAATGAGGACATTGTCCAATTTAAGTTTGGGGGGATACATAATTTCTGGTGTACAATAGTATAACAGTAAATAGCTTTAGTTAATTTGCTTTTATAGAAAAAAATTTCAGAAATTTTTGAATTTTAATTGATCATTACATAGGAATTATGATAGAAAAAATTACAATTCTTGAAAACTTACGATTCATTATAGCAGAAATTCAATAATAAAAAAAAAAAGAACAGCTAGAATTCATGCCTAGCTTGTTGAACACTGTATTAGAATGGATGTTTGAAACAATAGATTGATCTAAACTGCAAAAATTTTAGACTATAGTTTCAGAATTATAAACCAGTGAGCATTTGAGCCATATTTCATCTTTTATTAAGAGAGACTGTTTCTTTTATTCAAATCAGAAATTTTCTTTGAACTTCTATAATGATATAAAATCTCTTCCTACTGAATATAGAATCAAAATATTCTATGATAAACTGATTTTTTGCCTAAAACTATCTATTAGAAATATCAAAACAATAAGGCATCTATGCTAGTAAATCATAAAGATGATTAAAGACCATCTTTTATTAAATCAGAGCCAAAAAGCCAAAATCTCAAAATAAATTTTATCATTAGAACCCATATTAGAAGCCTAAACCAAATTTCTTTGTATCAAAATTCAGATAAACCTTTAACCATATGTACTACCTAAAGCTTTCAATCTTTAACCCTTATACTTTTTGAGATTTTAGAATGCAAAAGAAGGGAAAAAGAAAGGGTGAAAGGAGTAAAAAGCAAAAACAGATAAAGGGAATGCTAAAAAGGGTATAGCTGAAGAAATCGAAAGGAAAAAATATGGGAAAGAACGAAAAATCGTGAAAAATGATTTCTAAAAAAGAAAAACAATTTTCTAGTAAAAAGCTTTAAAAGAGAAAATCGTAAAATATGATTTTGCAATTGAAATGGGATTTATAAAAAAAAGAAAATGGGAAAAAGTTATCCAATTTATGGATACTTACTGAAGAAAAGAAGAAAAAATTGAAAAGATAGGAGAAAGTAGAGCTAAATTCTCAGAAAAAATTTTGAATCTTTTTCTACCTTTCTTTGATACCTGCTGAAACCTAAAACTCCATTACAAGCTAAAGAAAAGGCCTTTCAAATTTACGATTGACAAAAGCATAAGCTTAGTAGAGATATGGATACTAGATACTATGAATTATACAGGGATTCATATGAATAAAGTAGATTATCCTTTTCTATGAGATTGACAATTTTATCTTGGATTGAATTTTTTTGAAAAATATATTGAGAGAACCTAAAAAGTTTCGATATCTTTTTGAGAGTATATCAATGGTGAGTTTTTGAATGAAAATATTTTCTAAATCTACAGTTTTAAAAAATTTATTAAGGATAAACTGTTCACTAATGCATATATTCCTGCTTATTATGAATTGAAATTGTTAGAGTTTTAATCAAGGATAACTATTGTAATAAAAAATAAGGATAAATGATTGGTAATTTTAGAAAATCGCAATAAACTATGTAGTGGCTAATTTGGCCCACTTAGGTAATTTATTTAATATAATTAGTATACAAAATTAGTTTTGAATTAATTTTTTTTTTTTTTTTTAAATAATCTAAAAATATTTAAAGTTTGTAGGTAACTTCACTGAAAACCTTCAGGAGATTACAACTCTTCCACTAGGATAACCTAGGGGTTTTAAAGGCTTGTTGCATCTGCTAAATGCCATCGTGCTCCCTATGAAAATGAAAATTTAATTTTTGATAAGATGTTTTATGTGTCCCTGTTTGCTAGGGACTAGCAAAACGTAAGTTTAGGAGTGTGATCAGTCATATAATATACCATTTTATTGCCTTTAACTTAGTGATGCTAGGATTTGGTTTGCTACTAATAAGTTAACGATGTGCATATATTAAGAAAAATTAGTAAAAGAGTCATAATATAAATCTTTATCAAAATGAATTCAAAAAGAGAAGTAAAAGACGATTAAGTGTAAAAAGACGAATCGATATATACTGAAGGCTAGAAAATCGTGAAAAGACGATTGAGCGCTGCTACTACATAGAGAAATGAGAAATCGTAATTTACGATTCCCCAGAAAACGTTCAAGAAGTTAAAGCGATACAGAAGAAAAAGTGATGAATAGTAATCCAAAGAATCGTTCAGAGAGAGAAAGCTATGAAAGATAGAAAATCATAATTTATATTTTTTCAAAAAAAGAGAAGAAAAGAGATAATCGTTATTTACGATTACGACTATGAAGCTTACCTGCTGACTATCATTGCTGCTGATCACATGAGAATGAACACCGCCATGAACAGAATTATAAGGACTCTTGAATTAGAAGTTTGGTTGATCACAGATTTGAGAAGATCGATGAAGAGAGATTCTAGAAGATCTCTACTACTGAACAATCCAGAAGCGCACCAATATAATAAAGCAAGGAAGAATAAATTAGAATTAGAGTTATATTAGGATAATTTTACTTTTAGTTATTTCTTTTATTAGAATTAGAAGTCTTGTAAGCCGAGTCCTTATGATCTACAAATAAGAGAGTCCGGTATAGGAATAATCATCGAAGAATTTTACAGCATCAATTGATAACTGAGGTCTATATTTTCTCCCGATCAAAGTAGTTTAGGATTTACAAAGTAACATCGTCCACATTTCTCTGAGGTCTTGCCTGACAACAAAGGCTGAGGAAACTGAAAGATCAACCCTTTGGATGGTTTACTTTTACTTTCTAGTTTAGATTTTATTTTATTTTATTTTCTGCTTTATAAACATCTTCAAATTTTAATTTGAATTGATGACTCAGATTGAGGTTTGAAGATTTGTGTAACGGTTTTTACTTTTCTATCTTCAGTTTTCTAGAATTTGATTAACACCCATGTTTTAGGAGAGTGTTGATTAGATTAAATCTGTATTGATATGTTTTTAGTATTGATTGATGACCAATGCTAGGAAACTTGATATATAGTATAACGGTACTGTTTAATTTTATAAATATTTGATAGCTGAAGATTGTGATTGACGACCATCATCTGAAGGAGGATTATGATTTATTTTCTATAAAACTTAGATTAAGAATAAATTCTTTTATTCATATTTCTCCAGTAGTTTAGGAACTTAAAAGATAAATATACGTTTTTATAAAAATTAAGTTAATATAATTTAACCTATTTCTGTAGGAATGATCCTTTGCTAGTACTATGATTTCCATTATACACTTGCAATAGGTTAAGACCTAATTAGAAATACATATAAATAGACGCAATCACCAAGCTTACAGGATTTTACTTTATAAGCCCTTATCTAGCCCAACAGAATGCGGCTTATGAAGTTATAAAGTTGTCACGACCCAGAATCCTAGCCAATCCAAACGGCCTAGAATTTCGTGTTATGACACCGCATGTTTGTTACGGCGATAAGCGAACATACAAATTTTACTAAAACTTATATAAAATTGGGCTCTCAAAAATCGTAAACTAATTTTTCTTCTCACATTAAAATTCCCTTCATTAAGCATACATTAAATTTTGAGTCCATTATACTAAATAATCATAAATTAAGGTACGACCAACTACTGAAAAGTCTTTCTAACTATATAATACATATCTGGCATCGACTAATTGGGCATCCACGTCATCACCATCATAAACAGTATCATCTACCGATGCATCAATTCCACTGGGATGGTATAGTCCATATCTTCACCTGCAATTGTTAGTTTTTTGTGGGATGAGTTTACTTGGCCACATAAACTCAGTGGATTACATAATCAGACCCCTACAATCTTCTTAGGTGATCGTGGGTGCAACCTTGTAAGTGGAAGTGAATCCTTTATAATTTCACAAAAAAAAATATAATAAATACTCTTATAAATATTTTATAACTATAAGCGTGAAAGGACGTAACAAATTTTAGTTCATATGATACTTCTAATGCTTAACAATTTTCTTACTTGTCTTGTCAACTTAAAATATGTGACATATCTTAAATCTTATTATAGCTTCATACGCCTACACAACATACTTCATATCATACTTATTTAACATAAATGGCTTGTGTCAGGGTCGCTATTCGAGCCTACCACGCGATGTTCACGTGTAGATAATCACCTAACCACCATATCATATCATAAACCACCATCCAGCCTGATGAAGTTACGCGTATAAAAATTAGTATCCCCTTACATTGAGACACTGTCGTATCATATTATCCTTAAGACTCGCCTTGGCTGCAAACGTTGTACCCTTACGGTGACACGTAAGGTATAACACATGTATAACTTAATTCATATTCAGCTGACCTTCACAATGTATCTTATCATATCTGTATCTTCTCTTATTCATATTTTAACATATTTCTATTTTTTTATCATTTGCATACAACTTAAATTAGAGTGAGCCATTGTGTGATAAGTTTCCCTAAACCACGCTTTCCAATGAATGAGTTTCGTAATAATCTGGATGTATTTCGTGTGACAAATCATACTCCCATAGAGGTGTTGCATTGTATATAGATGTCTATATTCCAAGTTATGTGCCTGTGGAAGAAACCCCACCATGACGAAGGCTTAAAAGTCGAGCGTCGTATCTTATTTCTTAACTTATCATACATGTCCTATCGTATTTTTATGATATGAATGTGATGCGGTGCATATGAAAACACTTAATATAGCATATATCTTATATAACCCCAGTAAAATATTTTGACAATTGAAGCTTAATCATAAAAAGAACTTATTCTATTAATAAGTCATTGATCGTCTTAAAATATAACCTTGCAAGTACACAAGTTCGAATGTACTAGGATAAGTATAAGGGTGTCAAACCACAGAGACTTATCGTTTATCTAGTCGAACCTCTGTCTTATTATAAAAAAACTTGTATAATTAAATTTTCTAAATTAATCTAAAATAAAATGAAAACCTAAAATCAATTTTGGAATAAGATATGAGAAGGCAGTCTGGGATCTCTCTTGGATCTCAGGCTCGTAAATAATAATCTCCTATTTTCTTCCTATTTTAAATCTTAGGTACCCCCACTCTAAGCTACAAGCTCTATCCCTTCGTATATGGATTAGATAAATCTAAACATCAAGGCATCACTGCACGTAACCAACTAAAATTATCCTACAAGGCCTAGTCCGTCGATGAATATCCTATCTAATCCAACCCCAATCCCTACAAGGCCACTAAGATTAAACTAAACAGAATTAAACCTTTACAATCGCTCGTTCCCGATGACTCGGAACCTCAAACATGCAATCGTACCATAAATAAAATTCAAAACAGAAAAAGAAAAAAAAAAATATTATATACTTATCTGAAAGTTACAAGAGATCCCAGCCTGGAATCATTTAGCCTCACATCGATCGAATGACCTTCATCATCACTGAATCGGTCCTCTCTTGATGATTACAATCAATCTCAATCTCTTCCAGAACTGAACCTAACCTAAACCTACGAATTCTTCACATCAAAATCCTCTAGAAAAGCTTTACCGTTAAGGATTTCCTAAACCTAACCCTATGGTCCATATTTATAGATGTATAAGGCCCTAGAACAATTATACACGACAAGTATTTCAAGAAATCAGTTTACCGAAGAAGAATCCAGAGGGGATCTCGGGAGCTAGAAGAAATCTTGTTGGAGCACCTTGTTTCTCACGTGAAAACTTCATTTCGACCGGTCGAGATTCAATCTCGACCGATCGACCTTAAGATTACTAAAGGTCGCACCACACTGCTTCTGTTTGGCTTCAGAATTCAAACTCGACCAGTTGACTACCAGATTTCGACCAATCGAGATTATATTTATATAATCTCTTTCTGTTATGCTCTATCTCGACTGGTGGAATTGGACTTCGACCGGTCCATTTCATGCTTTCTGAAGCTCTGGAAACCTCGACCGGTCGAAAGTACCATTTCGATCGGTCCAAACTGATCTTCTTCTTCTTCTTTCTTTCTTTCTTTGGCAGATCTCTGTTGACCTTTTAGTACTCTTCTTCACTAGTTCTCCTTGGATTTGCTTGCCATTACTTTGAGTTTCCCTTAACTTTTGATCTTTTAATCATTTTTACGTCAATCTGATCTTTGAACCTCTTCCAACGCAACATGAACTAAAAGCACACATTAGTAGTTAAGTGAGGGCTAACATGGCCGAGATTTGGGTATAATTTATACCATTTTGGAGACCGATCAGTCACATAAAAGTCAAATAAGTAATGTACTAGAACAAAATGGTTAGTGAACTAATCACAAGTCAGTTACAAGTTACAACAAAAGTCAAACTTTGACTCGTGACGTTGCATAGAGACCTAAGGTATTAACCAGGCGAGAAAGTGGTTTAGGGTTTCTTAGAGAACTCTACTTACTGTTAAACGAGAAAGAGAGAAAGTGGTCATGTATAAATCGATACATGACTCCATGATATGTGTTATAACTTGATGATAGACTATTTTCATTAGATAGATCTTTTCGATCTGACGAAAACAGACTAGTCATTTGTGTGATTCTGATAAGATTTAGTATCGGTATGACTAAATCACTTATACACTGTCAGATCTTTGGTACAAACATTTTAAAGTATATGTGATCGAGTTTAAAATAATCTAATCCTACCGATATCATCAGTGTAATGGGTGTTTAGATTTCCCATGATTTCCACTATAGGTTTGACCATTTAGACCATTAACTGAATGGTCAAGAGTTTTGGGTCAAGATCATATATCGTACGATCATCGAGTGGTGTACACTATCTTGACATGATTTTAAAATTTATCGAAAGGTTCTCTTAAGATTAGAAGGTGAGTTGGGCCTACCTTACAAGTTTGGGCCCTAGTTTCAAAAATGCATGATTGGCTAATAGGGTATATGGGACCATTAAGGGTCCATGGACAGAAAAGGCCCACATGGGCAACCCATTTATTTTGTTATAATTTACAATTTTGGGAAACTATAATATTCAATAATCGTACACCTTTTATGTTCAGGTCGTACCTTGATTCACCCGAAAATATCCCAAGTTCAATTTTTGCTTGTGTTACACAAGTTTCATGGCTCACATGATATGCGGATCATAAGAGTCGACATGTCACACAAGTTATGCGAGCCACATGAGTTTTACATGTGAGTCGCACGTGGGTTTACGGAGACTTGAATCCTATCTAAGCTTACTAAAGGGCCTTTAGCCCGTGCATACATAAAAGTCAAAAGGTCATGAACTCATATACATACAAGTGACTGAAAGGAGTTGGGCCATTTGCATAGGAGAGAGGGGTCTTGGGCCCAACTTAGAGCATAGGGGACCTTGGGCCTAACTCAACTTGATAAAAGAGCTAGAGACATGGGCTTGAAATTAAAGGGCCCGAATCCTATTTAGATTGAAAATAAAGGGCCTGAAGCACGTTTATTACACAAGGCCTTGGGCCTAACATCACTGTTACTAGGTTGGGATTGTTACAAAAAATATAACTTGTTGGGTTCTATATTAATATTAATATTATATTATTATTATTTGTGTACGCGCTATAGTTAATACTCATATACTTAATACTCCGGCAAAGCACCTGTCTCTTCTTTTGAGATCTATGATAATATCTTTTGAAATCTATAATAACATCTTGGAACATAAAAATAAAAGGATCCCATCCGATAGATAAAAAGGATCGGAGTCCCACCAATGACCCAAAGTTCAAATTGGGTATTAGTCCACCATACTCCAAATTAGATTGTGTGTCCTCATTAAAATCATGACTTTACTAGAAAAATAACTTAACATTATACCTATTATCCATGTATATTATCGCGATAATATATGTTGCGAATCAAAATAGTGCAACATGTGCCCAATGATGACACAAATCAGAATAAAATAGAATATGGTTTAGATTCATTTCGAAATGATTCATATCAGGGAGGCCCGTAGGGTCAAAGTTAACCCTTTAGCTAGTGTGCACAAATTGTTAGAGGCCGGGAATAGAAAATATTCTAAGTGTTAATAGCATAGTTTTAACCGATTCTAGGGTACTAATATTTATCATTATATAAACTATCAGAGCAATGTGAACCGTTAGATGGGAAGGCAATCCAAAAGTAAAGGGGATCCATGCTTTGATCAAGGCTCAAATCTTCTCAAATCCTTAAGGTCCGAGCGGTCAAAGTTGGACCCTCACCTTGGGTATACAAAAATCTGCAAACAACTAGACACCTTGTGTCCAATGTTTGAAGTCCTTAGGGATTGTTTTGTCGGCACACTTTTGTGTCATATGGAAAGGTATAGTACCCTCTAATTCTCGGCCGATGAGTTCAACCATAGGGTCAACCCTTTGACCATAACAGTTTTGTGAATCCGCACAAAATAATAAGAATGAGATATATAATCATCATAAATTCATCCCATAAAATATGTAAAAACTTAGATTTAGATAGATAGGAGGGCACCCACCTGTTGGAGCGTAATAGTTAGTTTTGCGATGGTTTGGATTGGCATAGTTTGAATTTTCAACGCGCCGCGGCAACTCAGATTCTTTGACTAGATCAAATCTCATCCATATATGCAACAACACTTAGTTGTTGAAGCTTGTTTAAATACCGCGAGAGTGGTGTTCGTAGTTGGTGTCATGGTGGTGGTGGTGGTGCTTGGGGCGTAGCTCCGATGGTGGGGCTTCAACCGAGGAGACAAAATGGTCGTTTGGTGGCTGTTTGGGATGCGATCCGATGATGCAAGATCAATGGTGAAAGATGAAGGTACACTACTGGTTCAATGGCTGCACTAAGAAGATGATGGTTGAAAAGCGAGGAGTTTTTATGGTTCGCTGTTATACAGGAAACGAAGTGGAGCAACGGTCCGAGGATTCTATATTAATGGTGAGAGATCGAAGTGGTGATGATGCTCGATGGTAGAGTTTGATGGAGGAGAAGATCCAAGGATCTTGGTGGTTGCCCAAGCCGAAGAGGATCGATGCTTGGGCCTCGGTGAGAGAGAGAGAGAGACGGGTGGCTGCTGTAGTGGCCTTTGAAAGAGGAGAAAGGGGCTACCATGAAGGTTGTTGGAGTAGAGAGGGTTGGTTGTGTGGGGGACATCCTTTGGGTTTTTAGATGGCGACAGTGAGGGGTGGGTTTAAGGGTAGCGAGAGATGGAGGGGTATAAATATATATATATATATATATATATATATATATATAGAGAGAGAGAGAGAGAGAGAGAGAGAGAGAGAGCTTGTCGAATCCTTGGTTCTCGGTGAGAGGGAAATATATATATATATAGAGGGTGAGAGCTACTTGCTCTAGAGAGAGAAGCCCGATTGTGGAAGGGGTCTTGCATAAGGAATGGGTCCTAAAAGGACTCAATTTGTAAAATCTTAAGGGAAGGGAGTCTTGTGGACTTTTTTGAGCTGAGTTAGTGTGTTAACACATAAACTGTGTATGAGTGCATTTAGCACCACACATACCTATACACCTATAGTTTTATATATCATATATTTTTAAAATGGTCCAAATAAAGTCTTGGGTTCAGGTTTGCAATCGCCCATGCTCGGCCCCAAGTTTGGTTGTAGATCGGAGTAAGATAATGCGCTCGAGTTCAATTTTGTGCTCGGGATTTGGGTTGTGTACAATAAATATATATGCCCCACATAGGGTTTGAGTTGGAATCTAGTGTGTCGGAGTGCATACATCCTACAAGAAAATAGTGGGCCCGAGGCCACGTCATATTGGTCCAAGGTTTGACCAAGGTCAAACTAGTCAAAACAGTTGCATTTTTGTCAAATGTCACGATTCAACAACACACACAAAAAAAATCAGTGTCGTAACATTCTCCTCTCTTTATAAAATTTTCTTCCTCAAAAATTAGGTACGTGAGAACTCGTTGAGTGTAATCAATCTTTTTTTTTTTTTGAATGAGCTTGTGAAATTCAATCCTCACCTAATATTTTAATAATTAGAAGTATATCACTACCTTTTAACACCAAGGCATGGTTCTATCCTCCTTATATAGTCATCGACTCTGATTACTCAATTTATACAGAAATTTACCTTTGTCAATTTTTTTGCCAAATCACTTTGAGTATTTTATTTCAATTTATTTTATTTATTCATCTGTCACCCAATATATTAAAAATTGATTTTAACATTTTTTGTGCCACAATATGATTCTTCCTTAATAAAAATAGAAGTCGATTTAAAATTCATCAATTTATAAAATAATCTCAACTTTTATCGCAATTTTTCTTTGATACGGGATTTGTCGAACTCTGTATCGAATATTCTCAATTTTTTGATTCTTCGCATTTTTCTTGAATCTTTCTCCAATTGCTCGAATTAAACTAAAGTAGCACTCAATGAATGATTGCCAAGTTGAAACTTAGTTAGTATGGTCTTAACTACCCTCAAACGTTACTTAATGTGTAAATCGTGCTTTATGAGTTCAATAAGGGGGCATGTAGGAATCAAAATCAATTTCTTCTTTTTCATGATTTTTCATTACTTTATTACTCATGATTCATTAATCCTTACCGAATAATATCAAGATCCAGTTCTTTAACTTTCAAATTAATTGTCATTCCTAATTAACCTTAAGCACTCGATAATTCAAGTGTCACACTTGGTCCAAATCCTTAGTTATAAAGTTTCGACTGATAAATTAAAATTTATTGATTCTTAAATTCACTTGCTTAGTTAAAGTCTTAACATCCAGTCCCCAATGATTATTTATTTTTATAACCTTTCGATCCTCAAAAGTTATTTTCAAGGAAATTCTTAAATCTCCTATCAGTAGGATGCTATTCCACTTTTTATAATCCTTAACTTTTCAAAAATCAAATTCTCAATCTCTTAAATAATTTATTCGAAATTTATTATCACTTCTAAACATCGATAACTCCTAAAACTCCGTTGCAAGATATCATCTTTGTTATATCTCGATAATCTTAAAATATTTCAATCTAATCTAAAGTTGATAATAATTTATTTCCCAATCTGAAATCACTTCTAATAAATTATTCTTATAGTTACCATTTCAAACTGTCATCAAATTATTTAGGATTTATCTTTTCTAATTATTTCTCAATACTTTAAAATGTCTCTTCTAATTGCTCCTCAATCTAAGATATTCTCTTCTAACTACTACTCAATCCTCAAAAATCTAATATAATTTCTCTCACATGCTCCTAACTCATATAAGTTTTTAACAAATAGATCTTTAAATCCTCAATTGAACATTTAAATCTTACGCCATTGATCATTACACTTTCTTAAAATCCTTTAATCCTAAGAACATCTAGAGTTTAGGGACTATTAGAATTATTGTCACCTCAATTATTATAGTATACTTACATGATCCACACAATCCTCGGTGAAGTAAAGCCTGCGCTTTCATACCATCTCTATCACGACCCAGAATCCCAGCCAATCCAAAGGGCCTAAAATTTCATGTTATGACATCGCATGCTTGTTAAGGCGATAAGCAGACATACAAATCTTACTAAAACTTATATAAAATTGGGCTCCCAAAAATCATGAACCAATTTTTCTTCTCACATTAAAATTCTGTTCATTAATCTTACATTAAATTTTGAGTCAAGTATACTAAATGACCATAAATTAAGGTACGACTAACTACTGGAAAGTCTTTCTAACTATTTCATACAAACCTGACATCGACTAAGTGGTCATCCGCATCATCACCATCATAAATCGTATCATCTACCAGTGCATCAATTATACTGGGATAGTATAGTCCATAGCTTCACCTTCAGCTGTTAGTTTTTGGTGGGATGAGTTTACTCAGTCACGTAAACTCAGTGAGTTGACTCCGTCACGTAAATTCAGTGAAATTTACAATCGATTCACCACAATTTACCTAGGTGATCGTGGGTGCAACCTTTGGAGTGGAAGTGAATCCTTTATAATTTCTTAAAAAAATATATAATAAATATTCCTCATAAATATTTCATAACTATAAGGCTGAAATGACGTAACAGATTTCAGTGCATATGATGCTTCTAATGCTTAACACTTTTCTTATTTGCCTTGTCAACTTAAATTATGTGACATATCTTAAATCCTATTATAGCTCTATATGCCTACATAACGTACTTCCCATCATACTTATTTAACAAAAATGACCTGTATCAAGGCCGCTGCTCTAGCCTATCACGCAAGGTCCATATGTAGAAAACTATCTAACTTCCATATCATATAAAAAACTATCATCCAAACCGATAAGGTTGCGTGCATAAATCAGTGTCCCTTTATGTCGAGATATTATCGTATCATATTATCCTTAAGACCCGTCTTGGATGCAGACGTTGTACCCTTATGATGACACGTAAGGTATGACACTTATAAAACTTAATTTATATTTAGCTGACCTTCACAGCGTATCTTATCGTATATGTATCGTATCTTATTCATATTTTAATATATTTACATTTTCTTATCATTTGCGTACAACTTAAATTAAAGTGAGTCATGGTGAGATAAGCTTCACTAAACCACGCTTTTCAAGGGACGAGTTTTATAGCAACCTGCATATATTTTGTGTGACAGCCGATACTCCCATAGAGGTGTTGCATTGATACATGGATGCCTACATTATAAGTTTCACGTGATCACAAAAGGAATCTATAATGACGAAGGCTTAAAAGTTGAGTGACGTATCTTATTTCTTAACTTATCATGTGTATATCCTATCATATTTTTATGATATGAATATGAAGCAGTACCGATGAAAACACTTAATATAATATTGTGCAACCGTGGGATTTTTGACGATCCCGTCGCGACGATGCGCTCGCTAACAAAAATATAGAGTTGCCACATGGAGCTTTTGATGCTCCGAAAAATCTAGATCATTTTTATAAGCACCAAAGTGCCACAAATATGACTCTTAATCCGGTCCACACCAAAGGTTCTTGGATAGGGGCTTCGGTTATCAATTAGAAAGGTGTTACGCACCCAATCAACCCGCTTAATGTAGTCTCTACTTATGACTAAAATAAAAATAATATAAAATAAAATAAAAAGGCTTCCTCTAACTCCTATGGCTTGCTAGCTAAGAGGTAGAGAGAGGAATCTAGGGGGTAGCACACGCCTAGACTAAGGGTTTTGGATGCAAGATTAAGCTTGAAATAAGATTGGGAGATTCTGAAATTTTATGTGAAAATGGGGCACAAAAGAGAGGAAGAACTTTTTATTTTGAGCTCTTTCTCTCTTAAGCAAATTTCTCAACCCTTTAACCCAAGGGGAGGTGGGCTCTATTTATAGGAAAATGGTGGGTTAGGAGGCTACTTAAGTGCTAATTGGGGATTAGCAATTAAGTAATCTCTAATCTAATGTTTCCTAAGATTTTGAGAGCTTGGAAAGGTCTGAAGATGGTTTTAATGGTGGATGATAGATTGGTGTTTCAAATTACTTAAGGGTTGTAAATAGGGTACACAAGGGTGCAACAAAACTAACAAAACACACCCCAAAGGTCAAGATAGACAACAAGTTAAACATCAGTCTCAATGTTCAAGGCAAAAACCAGAGGTTACTCTTCATATGCCTGGCGCAACTATTAGTTGCATCAGACATATGCACAGTAAAACAGTGCATGCACAGTGCTTGGAAGTTGGCACCCCGAGGTGGGGTCTACACTTTGAACTGGTGCAACTATTAGTTGTGCCAAATCCCTAAGGGGGCGTTCATGAAATTACTATTTTACCCTTTGGGTTCAGATCGCCATATCTTGCGTAAACAGCTTCGATTAGGGCAATTCTTGGCACGTTGGAAAGTTGAGGACTTCTACGTTTCAATAGTATGGGATTCGAACATAGTAGAAGGTCGCAACTAGTCCCGATGCACCACTCTTTGTCTATGGTTCGGGAAGGCTAGGTTTAGGATCGGGATGGGTTCTAGGGGTTGGAATTGTTCTCTAAGGGTTCGGGAAAGTTCTTAAGGGATCTAGGGTGATTCCTAAGGGTTTGAAAGGGTTCCATATATGCCATCAAAAGCTCAGAGATGCGTCTCTCTCGAAATGTGTTTCAATCGGGCCTTATGCCAAATCTAGGTGTCTATAGATGCCCCTCTTTAGTATCTGATCACTAATGATCGTATGCCAAAGAAAGGAGACATCCGAAGAGGCCCAAGGCATTACTGACGGATCCGTTCCATTCAGGACGAACTTTAAACATCAGAAGGGTAACATGGTGAGAAAATGAAAGCCCAACATGTCGAGAAAAATAGTCGTTTCTCAAGGTAATCGATTCCCAAGCACTTAGTGACATTACCGCGCATAACCGAGGTAAAAAATGAGTTACAAAAACCCAATAGCTAGAAAAAATGGTCTCTTCTCGAGATGTTTTGAAGGAGTTTGATGTTTAAGATTCATTCTGAATGCAAAGCTTCATAAGTAAGGAGGGTGATCGATCCATATTTAAGGATAGGCGCAACACAAGTACGCAAGGTTCCACCGTTTGTGTCCACTCGTATGAGGCATTGACCGCCTCATCTGACTGGTCACGGGTGCCCCTGCTTGAAGTAGGGTTCAAGGTCTTCGGGCGAACTTGAAGATCCTGAAGTTTATTTGGCATGACTACCCGAGCGGAGTGAATCGATATTATAACACTTTTTAGGAGTACGTACCATTTTTCCAGGGTGTCCCGGATCATCATGACCTAGAGCATCTAACCTTAAATAAAATCGAACAGATCTGGCCTAAGTCGGGTGCCTACCAAAGGAGACATTCGATCTCAGTCTCTATTGACAATGATCTTATAAATCGATTAACTACGCATAAACATGCACCCATTAGGGGTGATAAGCAAGAAAAGCGATGGAAGTCTCAACTCAGATCCCGTCCGAATATAATTTACGAGAACAAACGACCATCTTACGGATACCTAGACGCAAGGCGTACACTTTATAGGGATATCACGCTAATACAGGTTTTAAGCCTGCAAAAATAAAAGAAAATGAATCCTTTTGCATGCATGCTTTCACATAGTAAGGTTGATATGTACTTCCATTTTCAACAGGTCGATTTCAACCAACGATTAACCTTTTTCATAACGGGATTACCCGGACCTCAAACCCCATAGGGCACACGCCCAGGCTGCACAGACTGAGAGTCCACACCTCTGAAATAGCTAGTGATGAATCTCCAGTTAGATACTCACATTTATATGAATCCGCCAACTGAGCGCTCATCACAAATTTTTTAGCAGTGGAGTCGACTCGATCAAAACATTGACTATATGATCGGGATTGACACCATTGCTCCTATATCTAAATAGGATCCAAAAATACGAGGCAAACTTTTAGACTTAGGATATTGATATGGCACAACTGCATTGTAGATAAAATATTGACATTTTACTGCATGGGAACGTGCGTGTGCATCCAATCATATGAGGCATAGACCGCCTCACTTAACTGGTCACGTGTCCCAGCTTGAAGCAGGGTTCGAGGTCTTTGGGCGAACCCATTGATCACGAAATTTATTTAACATGACTACCGAACGGAGAGAACAGAGGTCACGATGCTTTTTAGGTGTGCATGCTGTCTTTTCAAAACATATTTTTGTTGTTTTATGGGACATTTTTTTTTTTTTTTTTTGTGTTTTTATCATTTTATGTGATTTTTAGAGATTTGTTTTTAGTTATCATTTTATGTGATTTTTAGATTTTTATCATTTTATGTGATTTTTTGATGATTTTTTTTTTTTTTTTGAGTTATCATTTCGTGTGATTTTATTACTTCATTACTTCTATTATTTTATGCAATTTTTTTTTGGGTTTTCTTTATTCTTTTTTATTGATTTTTAGATTTTCAAGTTTTTTTTTTATATGATTTTTTATCTTTTAAAGCTATCATTTTATGGGATTTTTCTAGTTTTTTGGAACTATTATTTTATGTGAATTATTCTATCATTTTATGTGAGTTATTCTATTATTATTTGGCTTTTCTGTGGGGATTTTTTTTTATCATTTTTTTTTTAGACTTTTTCACGTTTTTCCATGTAAGATTGGGACGCCTATTGCTCTCGCTTACTTTATTCTAGTAGGGCTTCCTGGATAAGTCAAATGAGAATCGACATACCGTTTGGGAGCGTGTATATTTGTCGGGAGTGACAAAACAAAGACAGGGGGACCAAGTCATGCACTCGACCCACACCAAGCCCGTGGACCAGCTCCTAACTGACAGGCGCAACTATTAGTAGCGCCAAGCCAAAAGAGGCTCCAAAATTGCCTGGCGGAACTAATAGATGCGCTAGGCCTGGCTGGGTTTCGTTTTTAATTAGCCCGAGTTCAAGTAGCAAGGGCACATTTAAAAAAAAATTTCTTTCCCTCTCTTCAAAACCGAAAATCAGTCTCCCCTAGAGTTCCTTTACATTGCTTCTACGTGTGCCTCATTGCCAGCATTCGCTCGCGCCGATCGATCGTCATCTCACTCTAGATCAAAGACCCCCTCTTCTTCATAGGATAACTATTTAAAACTTATTTTTCCTGATTTTTCTTATTTTTTCTTGTAAATATGATCATGATCTTGCATTCTTTGATAAATAATGATTTATTTTTGTTTTATGCTTATTTATTGATGATGTGTTGACAATTTTTTATAAATGGTGCCCTATTTTTGTTAAGCTTGAAGCAGGGTACGAGGTCTTTGGGTTGATCTCGAAATTTATTTAGCATGACTACCGAACGGAGTGAACAGAGGTCGCGACGTTTTTTGGGTGTATTTTCAAAACATATTTTTGTTGTTTTATGTGACATTTTTTTTTTTTGTTTTTATCATTTTATTTGATTTTTAGAGATTTTTTTTTAGTTATCATTTTATGTGATTTTTAGGTTTTTATTATTTTATGTGATTTTTAGATGATTTTTTTTATTTTTGAGTTATCATTTCGTGTGATTTTATTACTTCATTACTTCTATTATTTTATGCAAATTTTTTTTGGGGTTTTCTTTATCCTTTTTTGTTGATTTTTAGATTTTCAAGTTTTTATTTGATGTGATTTTTTATCTTTTAAAGCTATCATTTTATGGGATTTTTCTAGTTTTTTGAAACTATTATTTTATGTGAATTATTCTACCATTTTATGTGAGTTATTCTATTATTATTTGGCTTTTCTATTGTAATATCCCGAAAAATTACTCGCTAAACAGTGACCTCAGGATCCGTGCCTGACTGGTCATAGGTTTGACCATGTAAGAGTTTATGAGTTGACGTTGGTTAAGATGAACGGATGAGATGTGAGAAATTAAGTGAATGTGTGGAATGTGACGAAATCCAGAGTCACATACACCTACTTCTGGTGTATGTGCTCAATACACAAGTTAGAAGGGAGATAAAAGGGTTTAATAACCCTAAAATCAATTATTTTGGTTGTTGAAGGAGAGTAAAGAAGAGAGAGAGAGAGAGGAGTAAAGAGAGGAGTTATTGCAGCTAATTGGAAGGGGAGATTCGAGCATTTAAGGCCGGATTCGAAGCGAGGGATTCCGTTAGAGCCAAAAGCTGGAACCCTAGCCTTTCCAACCGTTAGATCTAATCAATTTAAAATTGATTGAAGGTAAAATCCTTGTAAATTCAATGCATAAGTTATGTGAGTTCATTGTAGTTAAGAATGGTTTAAATTATAGGATAAAGACTTAGAAAAATGAAGGAAAAAGAGTAAGAAAAGATTAGGAAAAACAGCCCAAAAAGGGGCTGAATCTGGCCAATTCGATTAATCGAAATTGAGATTCGATTAATCGATTTTCGCCAGGAAGTTGAAAAGTCAAAGAACCCGAATTCGATTAATCGAACTGAGTTTCGATTAATCGACTTTGATTTTTGATTAATCGATTTTGGTGTCGATTAATTGACTGAGAACCTCCAGTGGATGGAGGAAAAGGACCTGGGGAAATCGACTAGTCGAAATGGGATTTCGATTAATCGATTTTGAATTTCGATTAATCAATTTGGGATCGATTAATCGATTTTGGAAATTCGATTACTCGAATTGAGAATTGAATGGATAGAGTAGAGAATTTCGATTAATCGAATTGGGATTCGATTAATCGAATGGGAATCTCAATTAATCGATTTTGGGAATTGATTAATCGATTTTGAATTTCGATTAATCGATTTTGGGAATCGATTAATCGAATCAGATTCAATTAATCGACTTTGGAGTTCGATTAATCGACTATGCCAGTTTTTGTTGACTTTTAAATTTGACTTCAAGATTCTCTGGGGAGTCTTGGACCTTCCTTGTTACATCTTTAATGATGTGTTGCATGTGTTATGTTGTACCATAGGTGGTACATGCGAACTTGGGCACAAGGAGCCATGTGGGACCTTGGTGTAAAATTGATCGGAGACTTGAGATAGGGAACACCTTGAACATGTACTTTAATTCGTAAGAGCATGTATGTAGTGATATAGAATCAAATTGAAAACTATTTTATTGCTCAAAGTTTTGTGAAAAGTGTGTGTGTGATATCAATAAGAGCATCTAAAAATGAGCCATCCCCAGGGGATAAGGAAGTGAAGTAATAAGAGCATCAGGTGTGATGCAAGTGAATAGATACATCCCAGGGATGTATCTAAGATTGAATAATGTCTGAAAGGGCCTAACTGATATAAGATACCACACTTACACGGTGAATAACTATATGTAAAGCACCTGATATTTTTATTATTTGAGGTTTGATAGGATACCCCACCGACGTGGCGGGATACCCACGACTGACGCAGCAAGATATCCGTGACCGATACGGCGGCGAAACCGTAAGCCAGTGCGGAGGTTTATCCGTACACAGTAAGCACACCCCAGGGGTGTTGAATTGAGATAAGTTGAAACACCGCCACCGATCCCCAGCGGAAAGGGGCTTGGGTACTATTTGTATTCCCAGGGAATACGTTTTAAAAACTATCTATATAGATGACGATGATGGGTATCTCATCGGGGCTCGATGCTATATTGCTTGGGGATTACTTAAGTTGAAAGGTTAAGTTTTGCTTTAGACCTATTCAGTGTCATTCATGATAAATTAAAAGACATGTGTAAACTGCCAGCAAAATGTGATTCCTTTTCAACTGTTTTTCTCAGCAACTACATAGACACATCATGCATAAGCATATTATGGAATATATGTGAGGTTTTAATTTATATGTTCACTGTGTTTTGTTCCCTATTGAGCTAGGATGTAGCTCACCCCTTAGACTATACGTCATAGGTCCACTATTAGCAGTTGCTAAGGCTTCAGGGGACGTTGACCCTGGTGAGTCGGACCTTGCGCCTGGTGACGAGTTGGAGCCACCTCCTGAGGACTTCTTCTAGAGGACTCCGTTGTGCATCTTTGAGAGTTTTTGTGAGCTTGTTTGGTACGGCTTGGTATGTCAAGCCTTGTTTTTGTTAAACAATGTAATTAAATTATGGGATTATTCTTTTGGGGCGAACCATCTGTGATGATCGACGATCATTGATGGTTCGGATCGGTTCTCCATTCATGCAGGGGCATGAAGGATGAACCGTCTTTTAATCAATATTTAAAGAGTTAATTATTTCCGTAATCATTGTTATCATTTTTAGTCCATTTATATTGCTTGATATACCAGTGTTCCGTGCTTAGCCAAGGGGCATGGTCAAGATGATCATGCTGATGGCACGAGTTTCGGGGTGCCAAAAATCCGGCCTGTCACAGTTGGTATCCGAGCCATTTCTTTTAGCAATTCTGACAATCATTCTTTTTATCAGAACATAGGGACTTCTGCTAACGAAACTTTAGTTTCAAATGCAGCCGTCAATGTCATCTAGAGGAAGGGGCCGTGAGGAGGAGGCGGTGAAGTTTGCGTAGTAGAGATGGTTACATCTCTCCTACCAATCGAGTACCCTTCGGAGGTAATGAGGCCCCAGGGGGCAGTAGTAGTAGACAACAAGAGGATGAGGATCGAGATTAGCGAAAACAGGAGAGGGCGAGAGAAAGACAGGAAGATAAAGAGGACCGCCAAAGGATGATGCACACCATGGAGACCATGGCAGCTGCCATGGCACAACAAGCCGCATCCTTTGACATGCTCATGAGAGCAAGCGACCACCTACACCACCTGTAGGACCTACATTGCCTGTGCCTTCGTCTTTTACTGAGTTCCAGAGGATGAGACCTCCTACATTTTCTGGGCAGGCAGACACGATGGCAGCAGAGAATTGGTTAATGGAAATGGAGAAGGTGTTCAGCGTGCTGACATGCACGGAGGATGAGAGTGTTAGATGGGCAGCCTACATGCTCGATGGGGAGGCTAGGCCTTGGTGGAAGTTTGTGATACGGAATAGGGCCCAGGAGACCCCAGAGTTGCCGTGGACTTGGGAGGAGTTTGTTGAGGAGTTTAACAAATAGTATTTTCCAGAAGTGGTGAGAAACCAAATGGAGATTCAGTTTCTACAGTTAGTGCAAGGGAGGATGAATGTGAGAGTCAGTGGAGTTTCTCGACTACGCCGTTTGCTCCTGATTACGTCGCCACCGACGTGATGAAGTCAAAGAGGTTTCAGCAAGGCTTGAAGCCTGAGGTTAGGGGAGGAGTAGCTCCATTTCAGCTGAGGACCTACGAAGAGGTCATGAGCAAGGCACTTGTTGTGGAAGAGGAAAATAATAATAGATACAGACAGCGAGAGCAACAAAGAGGAAGCAATGATCAAGGAAGAACAGGGAACTACGAACCGGCGAACAAAAAGCCGAGATTCGTGGCCCAAAATCAGAGACCACAGTTCCAAGGGGGTTTCGGAAGACCGGCGCAACAGAGCAACCAACAGAGATGTACGCTACTTGCGTCGGGGAGATCTTTACGCTATGAGAGCCCTGCCATGTCTATTGGCGCTATCGTCACATAGGGTTCTCGTACAGTTTCTTCCGCGCCTCGAGAGACTTGTGCCAAGTGTGGCAAGCCTCATAGGACCGTGGATTGGAGAATGGGAACCAGGGATTGTTTTCGATGTGGCAAGGTGGGCCACTTGATCAAGGATTGGCCCGAGGTTGATAAAGGGAAGACGGCTTCAGTTGCAGCGCCACGACCCATTCAAGCATGGAAGCCGGTCGTTCATGGAAGAGCCTATCGATCCTTTGCTCGAGCGAGGAGCGTGCATGACGTCATCCAAGGTGAGACTTCTTTTAAATAAAGGAATTTCAATTTCAATGAAGTTTTAGATAGAGAAGGTGCATTCATTAGGAAATAGTATAGTTTATTTTTCTAAACACTGAATTTATATGTGAATTAGGGGTGTAAATTGATATGTAAATTATTCTATGTATGTATGTATACTATAGGTACGCTAACTGTGTATGAGAAAGGGTGTTTCGTTGGATATGACGCTAGAGTGTTGATAGACCCAGGGTCTACCCACTCATTCGTCACACCACGATTTACCAAGAGGATGAAGATTATTCCAGAGGCGTTGGACTTTGTCCTATCTGTGTCTATTCCGACTGGAGAGTTAGTGGACACGGAGCTAGCTTGCAAATCCGTCATCGTAGCAATTTGAGACCTGGATGTGCATGAATTGGAGGCAAAGTTGATATTGTTGGACATGCAAGGGTTTGATGTGATCCTTGGCATGGACTGGTTGGCGCAGCATTGTGCAACGGTCGATTGCAAGAACAAGGTTGTCATCTTCAGACCCAACACTAGACGATCATTTCGATTTCAAGGAGTGAGGTCATCACATATGCCACTGATCTTAGCAGTAAGGGCCGAACGAATGATCAGAAAGAGTTGCAGTGGATACTTGGCTTTCTTAAAGGAGGACAAGGAAGAAAAGAACGTCATCTCTGAGATAGCGGTTGTGCGAGACTTTGCCGACGTCTTTCCAGAGGAATTGCCCGGATTACCTCCAGAGAGAGAAGTAGAATTCGCCATTGACTTAGCACCGGGAACGGAACCTATTTCAAAAGCGCCATATAGAATGGCTCCGGCTGAGTTGAAGGAGTTGAAAGAGCAACTACAAGAACTCAAAGGGTTTGTCAGACCGAGCGTGTCTCCGTGAGGAGCACCGGTCTTATTTGTGAAGAAGAATGGGTCAATGTGTCTATGCATTGACTATCGACAACTAAATAAACTCACTGTGAAGAACCGCTACCCTTTGCCTAGAATTAACGATCTGTTTGATCAACTACAAGGAGCGAGGTATTTTTCCAAAATCGACCTGAGATTTGGATACCATCAGTTGAGGGTCAAGGCAGAGGACATCCAGAAGACTGCTTTCAGGACATGGTATGGACACTATGAATTCCTTGTGATGCCGTTTGGGTTGACAAATGCTCCGGTGTCATTTATGGATCTAATGAATCGGGTGTTTAAACCACACCTGAACTCCTGCGTCGTAGTGCTCGTTGATGATATTTTGATATACTCCAAATCCAAGACGGAACACGAAGAACATTTGAGGATTGCTCTACAGACGCTACGTGAACGCCAATTGTACGCCAAACTCAACAAATGTGAGTTCTGGTTGGAAGAGGTTAGCTTTTTGGGACATGTTGTCTCAAAGCACGATGTCACTATAGATCCAGCAAAGATAGAAGCAGTAGTTAAATGGGAGCAACCAAAGACAGTGATCGATGTCCGAAGTTTTCTTGGGTTAGCAGGCTATTATTGACGTTTCGTCGAGGGGTTTTCAAAGATATCGGGACCTCTCACGAAGCTGACACGAAAGGATTCAAGGTTTGAGTGGAGTGAGGCATGCGAGAAGAGTTTTCAAGAACTCAAGACGAGATTCACTTGACTCGATGCTAGCGATTCCTTGAGCAAATGGAGGATACGCGGTGTCTGACGATCGTCATATAATGGTTTGGGTTGCGTGCTCAACCAACACAAGAAGGTGATAGCTTACGGATCAAGACAGCTTAAAGAACACGAGAAAAATTACCCGACTCATGACTTGGAGCTACCAGCAGTCATTTTTTCGCTGAAGATTTGGAGACATTAGTTGTATGGTGAGACGCTTGAAATTTTCACCGATCATAAGAGCCTCAGGTACCTATTTACACAGAAGGAGCTCAACATGAGACAGTGCAGATGGATGGAGTTCCTCAAGGACTATGATTGTTCTATACAGTACCATCCAGGCAAGGCTAACGTAGTGGCCGATGCCTTGAGTCGGAAGAGTTCAAATTTCGGTTAGCTTGTTTGATTTTGGGTATGCAGTATTGGAAGACCTGGCACTCTATGATGCAAACATTGAGTCGAAAGCTACAGGATCCTTTTTGGCTAACATCTCAGTGAGACCAGTAATATTTGAGCATATCCACGATCTACAGATGAAAGATCCGACGTTAACAAAGATTCATCAAGACGTGATTGAAGGCATCAGGCCGGACTTCTCAGTGAAAGAAAATGGTTCTTTAGTGTTCAAGGACCGTCTCTGCATTCCGGATAATGTCGATCTAAGGCGAACAATTCTTGATGAAGCCCACAAGTCAAATTATGCAATTCATCCTGGTAGCACCAAGATGTACCAAGACTTGAAAAAGAACTATTGGTGGAGAGGTTTGAAGCAAGACGTGGCTGAATACGTGTCACGGTGTTTGATCTGTCAGCAGGTGAAGATTGACCATAGGCATCCTGCTGGACTATTGCAGCCTTTACCAATACCAGAATGGAAGTGGGAATCGATCTCTATGGATTTCATTGTTGGATTACCGCGTACTGCCAAGAGACACAATGCCATTTGGGTAGTCGTGGATCGATTGACCAAATCAGTGCACTTTTTGCCTTACAATACGATGTATACGGCAGGAAGACTGGCAGACTTATACATGAAGGAGATCGTAAGATTACACGGGATTTCGAGCAGCATAGTTTCAGATCATGACCCACTGTATACGTCCAAGTTTTGGAAGAGATTTCAAGAAGGAATGGGAACGCGACTAGATTTTAGTTCAACTTTCCATCCTCAAACTGATGGGCAGACAGAGTGAGTGAACTAAGTAATAGAAGACATGCTCAGGGCGTGCATGCTGGATATGCAAGGATATTGGGATCAGTATCTGCCATTGATTGAATTCGCATACAACAACAGTTTCCAAACGAGCATTGGCATGGCCTCGTATGAAGCTATGTATGGACGACGATGTAAATCACCCATCAACTGGGAAGAAACAGGTGAGAAGTTTATTTTGGGGCCAGAACTGCTTGAAGACAACGCCACCGTTGTACGTATAATCAGAGAAAGGCTGAAATCAGCACAGAGCAGACAGAAAAGTTACGCTGACATCAAGCGGACTAGTGTCGACTATAAAGTGGGTGAGCACGTGTTTGTGAAAGTGTCACCTATGAAAGGCGTGATGAGGTTTGGAAAGCGAGGAAAGTTAAGTCCCCGTTATCTTGGACCATTTGAAATTTTGGGTCGCGTAAGCGAAGTTGCTTACCGCATTGGATTACCACCGTTATACGATCGGGTGCATAATGCTTTCCATGTATCGATGCTCAGGAAGTATGTGAATGATCCATCTCATGTGTTAGGAAGTCAACCTTTAGAGATGTGTGAGGACATGAGCATGATAGAAGAACCGGCGGAGATCTTGGACCGAAAGGAACAAGTACTACGTACTAAAGTTATCCCCTTAGTGCTTGTTCGATGGAAGAATCATCCGACCAAAGAGGCTACGTGGGAACAAGAGGCCGATGTGAAAGAACAATACCCTGACTTGTTTACAACGAGCTGAGTACCAAATTGTAACACCGTAAGAATGGTTGCGGATTCTCATCGTCCATGTAATTCAATGATGACCGGTTGGTCAATATATTCAATGAGAATCCGAACAATTTTGAGATAAATATCACCATGGAAATAAAGGACAAAAAGGAAACAACAGAATTCGAGAAGTCGGGTAAAACCGATTAATCGATTTCCAAATCGATTAATCGATTTGAGGACTCGATTAATCGAGTTTTGGTCGACTAATCGACTGGCATCAGCCAGTGAGGAAAAATTTTGACAGATGAAAAATTTGAGAAATTTCGATTAATTGAGGGGATTCGATTAATCGATTTTGGAATTCGATTAATCAAAAGTGGAGTTCGATTAATCGACTGGCAGAGGCCAGTGAGCCTGATATTTGAAGGATTTAAGGTTATGTTGAATTCGACTAATCGATCTAGGTTTCGATTAATCGAATTTCAATTTCGATTAATCGATCTTGAGATTTGATTAATCGAATAACTTAAGGGATTTTAGATACAAATTTGAAAAATACGCAATTTCGATTAATCGATGACAAATTCGATTAGTCGATTTGTAAATTCGATTAATCGAACTGAAAAATTTGACTAATAGAGTTATTGAGGGAATTTGGCAAAATTTAAAAGGCCATACGATTTCAACTAATCGAAGTAACATTCAATTAATCGATTTTAGAATTTCAATTAATCGAAATGAATTTCGATTAATCGACTGGCTAACACCAGTGAGCTCCAAATTTTGAAATTTTAAACGGCTAGGATTTCGATTAATCAATTTTGTATTTCGACTAATCAATTTTGGAAATCGATTAATCAATTTCGGGCACCTTAGCTAGTTTAGCAATTCGATTAATCGACTTTCAAAAATTGATTAATCGAATCTGAACCTATATATATATAAGTTTGGGGATTTTACTGCCCATTCGAATCATTTGGGTTTTCTGCATTTGGGCGCCATTTTCTTTCTCTTCTCCGACCGACCAAGCACCCTAGGGTTTGGATTTTTCCGTCGATTTCGCATCCGCAATCGCACACATTTGCATCCGAAACCTAAGGTAAACCCTAAGATCGCATATTTCTTCAATTTCAAGTTCAAAACCCTAGCTTTTACAGGAATTTTCACCAAAATGCCGCCTAAAACCCGTTTGTCTTCGAAGAAGGCAACCTCCAAACTACCGGTCCGACGTAAAAATGCCGCACCGCCACCACCTACCCCATCACCCATGAGGACCCCATCGCCATCGGCATCGGACACCACGTCCGGGTCGACGGGCGCATCTTCGCGTGAATCTCCACGTGAATCCACACCTATGCCACCACCACCCACCAATGTGGTTCAACCCAACGAGTGGTGGGCGGCTAAGACCATTGGGCTTGATTACAGACCCGCATGTGCAGGGCGAGACCAATTGGGCCCGTAACTACCTCGAAAAGGCCGGTCTCGCCAACCTCTTAAAACCGACCAGTGGGTCCTACTACCCTCGGTTGGTTCATTTGTTTTACCAGGGCCTTACCGATGGCCCTACTGACGATGTGGTCTTGACCAAGATAGAGGGTCGAGACTACACCATCACGCGTCGTCACATCCATGAAGCACTTGAGTGCTATTTGGATTTTGTACCTGAGACCACCCTATTTCCACCATTCCCAGAGGAGGTGGATGTCGAGGAGATCATCCACGACATGACCAAGGGGAAGAGGGGTTCGGGCACCTCAGTTCGGAGGGTGGATCTTCCTCTGTATATGTGGATGCTCGACTCCATCATCAAATGAAATCTGTACCCAATGCGCCATGACACCAAGCGCGTGGAGTTGGTGCAGCAGGCACTCTACGCGGCCTACAAAGGCCGTTGGTTCGATGCCACCATGATGTCCTTGAGGGGATTAGGTACATGAAGGGCAACCTAAGGCCCAAAGAAAAAATGCCCTATGCTCGGTTCATCTCGAGCATATTGGAGAGCTATTCCGCCACCCCGGCGTACTTGATATCGCCCCACGAGGTGCGGGCGACGGATAAGATTAAATGGTTTTCACACTCCTCGTGGAACCGGAGTTACAACCTTATGAAGAAGGTCTTACCTGCTGTGGGCGCAGTTGTCGCACCACCACCACCCCCACCACCACAGACAGACCTTCCTGTCGTGGGAACACCACCCGCGGTGAGCCAGCCTGTCATTCCACCTTCTACCATAGCAGCTACACCCCCACCTCGATCCACCCCGGCGATGCCGACGTCATCCCGTCGCCGACCCGCTTCTCATTCCGGTCCTACCATGGAGGACGTGTTGGCATGCTTGGAGGCCAACAACGAGCGGATGAACCGGAGGATGGACTTCCTTATGTTCCCTACGCTCCGCTACATCTACTCGTCCGACTATCAGCGGTACCTCGCTCAAGAAGAGGAGTGAACCGCGGGACGGATCGCCTTCCATAGGGGTCCCGTCTTCCGTCCGACCACCGTGGCTACCGATGCCGTGAGCTCAGCATCACCGCCACCGGAGCAGCCACCACAGTCTACACAGCCGCCGCTGCCTCCGACCACCCAGCCAGCTCCAGCAGACCAGCCAGACTCCATAGCTCCGCCCGCTCCGATGGAGCAGCCCGCTCCGATGGAGCAGCCCGCTCCAACACCAGATCAGCCTGGCGAGGGGACGGCATGAGCCTTGGACTGCCATGCTTTGCATTGTATTTTGGTTGTATGGCAAATTTTGGTTGTACTGTGGATCATATATATATACAAATTTTGTAAATTTTCTGTTAATTAATACAATATCTTTGTAAATTTTCTAGTGCAATTATCTTTTTATGCTATGTCTTTGTCTGTGATATGTTGAGTTACTCAACTGGCCCGCCTCACCCCAGAGTGTGGGGGGGGGGGGAACCCAGACCGACGCACCTTTGGGTTATTTTCGAGGACGAAAATTCTCAAGGTGGGGAGGATGTAATATCCCAAAAAATTATGCGTTAAACAGTGACCTCGGGATCTGTGCCCGACTGGTCATAGGTTTGACCATGTAAGAGTTTATGAGTTGACGTAGGCTAAGATGAACGGATGAGATGTGAGAAATTAAGTGAATGTGTGGAATGTGACGAAATCCGGAGTTACATACACCTACTTCTGGTGTATGTGCTCAATACACAAGTTAGAAGGGAGATAAGAGGGTTTAATAATTCTAAAATCAATTGTTTTGGTTGTTGAAGGAGAGTAAAGAAGAGAGAGAGAGAGAGAGAGAGAGAGAGGAGTAAAGAGAGGAGTTATTGCAGCTGATTGGAAGGGGGGATTCGAGCATTTAAGGTCGGATTCTAAGCGAGGGATTCCGTTAGAGCAAAAAGCTAGAACCCTAGCCTTTCCAACCATTAGATCTAATCAATTTGAAATTGATTGAAGGTAAAATCCTTGTAAATTCAATGTATAAGTTATGTGAGTTCATTGTAGTTAAGAATGGTTTAAATTATAGAATAAAGGCTTAGAAAAATGAAGGAAAAAGAGTAGGAAAAGATTGGAAAAAACAACCCAAAAAGGGGCTGAATCTGGCCAATTCGATTAATCGAAATTGAGTTCGATTAATCGATTTTTGCCAGGAAGTTGAAAAGTCAAAGAACCCGAATTCGATTAATCGAATTGAGTTTCGATTAATCGACTTTGATTTTCGATTAAGTGATTTTGGTGTCGATTAATCGACTGAGAACCTCCAGTGGACTCCAGTGGATGGAGGAAAAGGACCTGGGGAAATCGACTAGTCGAAATGGGATTTCGATTAATCGATTTCGAATTTCGATTAATCAATTTGGGATCGATTAATCGATTTTGGAAATTCGATTACTCGAATTGAGAATCGAATGGATAGAGTAGAGAATTTCGATTAATCGAATTGGGATTCGATTAATCGAATGAGAATCTCGATTAATCAATTTTGGGAATCGATTAATCGATTTTGAATTTCGATTAATCGATTTTGGGAATCGATTAATCGAATCAGATTCGATTAATCGACTTTGGAGTTCGATTAATCGACTGTGCCAGTTTTTGTTGACTTTTTAATTTGACTTCAAGATTCTCGGGGGGGTCTTGGACCTTCCTTGTTACATCTTTAATGATGTGTTGCATGTGTTATGTTGTACCATAGGTGGTACGTGCGAACTTGGGCACAAGGAGCCACGTGGGACCTTGATGCGAAATTGATCGGAGACTTGAGGTAGGGAACACCTTGAACATGTACTTTAATTCGTAAGAGCATGTATGTAGTGATATAGAATCAAATTGAAAACTGTTTTATTGCTCAAAGTTTTATGAAAAGTGTGTATGTGTGATATCAATAAGTGCATCTAAAATTGAGCCATCCCTAGGGGATGAGGAAGTGAAGTAATAAGAGCATCAGGTGTGATGCAAGTGAATAGATACATCCCAGGGATGTATCTAAGATTGAATAATGTATGATAGGGCCTAACTGATATAAGATACCACACTTACACGGTGAATAACTATATGTAAAGCACTTGATATTTTTGTTATTTGAGGTTTGATAGGATATCCCACCGACGTGGCGGGATACCCACGACTAACGCGGCAGGATATCTGTGACCGATACGGCGGTGAAACCGTAAGCCAGTGCGAAGGCTTATCCGTACACAGTAAGCACACCCCAGGGGTGTTGAATTGAGATAAGTTGAAACCCTGCCACCGATCCTCAGGGGAAAGGGGCTTGGGAACTATTTGTATTCCCAGGGAATATGTTTTAAAAACTGTCTATATAGATGACGATGAAGGGTATCTCATCGGGGCTCGATGCTATATTGCTCGGGGATTACTTAAGTTGAAAGGTTAAGTTTTGCTTTAGGCCTATTCAGTGTCATTCATGATAAATTAAAAGACATGTGTAAACTACCAGTAAAATGTGATTCTTTTTCAACTGTTTTTCTCAGCAACTGCATAGACACATCATGCATAAGCATTTCATGGAATATATGTGAGGTTTTAATCTATTTGTTCACTGTGTTTTGTTCCCTATTGAGCTAGGATGTAGCTCACCCCTTAGACTATACGTCGCAGGTCCACTATTAGCAGCTGCTGAGGCTTCAGGGGACGTTGACCCTGGTGAGTCGGACCTTGCGCCTGGTGACGAGTTGGAGCCACCTCCTGAGGACTTCTTCTAGAGGACTCCGTTGTGCATCTTTGAGAGTTTTTGTGAGCTTGTTTGGTACGGCTTGGTATGTCAAGCCTTATTTTTGTTAAACAATGTAATTAAATTATGGGATTATTCTTTTGGGGCGAGCCATCTGTGATGATCGACGATCATTGATGGTTCGGATCGGTTCTCCATTCATGCAGGGGCATGAAGGATGAACCGTCTTTTGATCAGTATTTAAAGAGTAAATTATTTTCGTAATCATTGTTATCATTTTCAGTCCATTTATATTGCTTGATATGCCAGTGTTCCGTACTTAGCCAAGGGGCATGGTCAAGATGATCATGCTGATGGCACGGGTTTCGAGGTGCCGAAAATCCTGGCTGCCACTTCTATGGGGATTTTTTTTTATCATTTTTTTGTAGACTTTTTCACATTTTTCCATGTAAGATCGGGACTCCTATTGCTCTGACTCACTTTATTCTAGTACGGCTTCCTGGATAAGTCGAATGAGAATCAACATACTGTTTGGGAGCATGTATATCTGTCAGGACTAACAAAACAAAGAGAGGGGGGACCAAGTTATGCACTCGACCCGCTCCAGGCCTGTGGACCAGCTCCTAAATGACAGGCACAACTATTAGTTGCACCAAGCCAAAAGAGGCCCTAAAATTGCCTGACGGAACTAATAGATGCGCCAGGCCTGGCTGGGTTTCGTTGTTTAAGTAGCCCGAGTTCGAGCAGCAAGGGCACATTTGAAAAAAAAATTCTTTCCCTCTCTTCAAAACCGAAAACCGGTCTCCCCTAGAGTTCCTTTACATTGCTTCTACGCGTGCCTCATTGCCGGCATTCGCTCGCGCCGATCGATCGCCATCTCACGCTAGATCAAAGACCCCCTCTTCTTCATAGGATAATCATTTAAAACTTATTTTTCCTGATTTTTCTTATTCTTTCTTGCAAATATGATCATGATCTTACATTCTTTGATGAATAATGATTTAATTTTGTTTTATGCTTGTTTATTGATGATGTGTTGGCAATTTTTTATGAATGGTGCCCTATTTTTGTTAAGCTTGAAGCAGAGTTCGAGGTCTTTGGGCGAACCCATTGATCTCAAAATTTATTTAGCATGACTACCTAACGGAGCGAACAGAGGTCGCGACGCTTTTTGGGTGTCTTTTCAAAACATATTTTTGTTGTTTTATGTGACATTTTTTTTTTTGTGTGTTTTTATCATTTTATGTGATTTTTATAGTTATCATTTTATGTGATTTTTAAATTTTTATCATTTTATGTGATTTTTAGATGATTTTTTTTGTTTTTGAGTTATCATTTCGTGTGATTTTATTACTTCATTACTTCTATTATTTTATACGAATTTTTTTTTGGGTTTTATTTATCCTTTTTTGTTGATTTTTAGATTTTCAAGTTTTTATTTTATGTGATTTTTTTATCTTTTAAAGCTATCATTTTATAGGATTTTTCTAGTTTTTTGAAGCTATTATTTTATGTGAATTATTCTACCATTTTATGTGAGTTATTCTATTATTATTTGACTTTTTTGTGGGAATTTTTTTTTATCATTTAATTTTAGACTTTTTCACATTTTTCCATGTAGGATCGGGACACTTATTGCTCTCGCCCACTTTATTCTAGCCCGGCTTCCCGGATAAGTCGAATGAGAATCGACATACCATTTGGGAGCGTGTACATCTATCGGGAGTGACAAAACAAAGAGAGGGGGAACCAGGTCATGCACCCGACCCGCACCAGACCCATGGACCAGCTCCTATGTGGCTGGCAAACTATTAGTTACGCCAAGCCAAAAGAGGCCCCAAAATTGCCTGGCGCAACTATTAGATGTGTCAGGCCTGGCTGGGTTTCGTTTTTTAAGTAGCCCGAGTTTGAGCAACAAGGGCACATTTAAAAAAAATTTTCTCCTCTCTTCAAAACCGAAAATTGCCCTCCCCTAGAGTTTCTTTATATTGCTTCTACACGTGCCTCATTGCCGGCATTCGCTCGCCCCGATCGATCGTCATCTCACGCTAGATCAAAGACCCCCTCTTCTTCATAGGGTAACCATTTAAAACTTAGTTTTCCTGATTTTTCTTATTTTTTCTTGTAAATATGATCATGATCTTGCATTCTTTGATGAATAATAATTTATTTTTGTTTTATGCTTGTTTATTGATGATGTGTTGGCAATGTTTTATGAATGGTGCCCTATTTTTATTATTATGTGGATTTTATTGGTGCCTAAATTTATATATATACTCTTTTTGTTTTGTTATTTATTTATTTTTTTTTTATATAAGAAGGAGGTTTTGTTTTGATTTTTTTTTGTTTGAATCATAAAGCAAGGATTTTGGATTTTGTGTTTGTTTTTTTGACAACTAATTAGAAAAAGAAAGATTTTTGGTTTCTTTTTTTTGAATTTTATTTAAGGAAAATGATTTTTGTCTTCACAAGGGATTTATACAATCCCTTTTTTATTGTTTTGAAAACTAAGGCATTTATTTATTTATTATTGTGTTTGTTTGTTTTTTTTAATGGGCACAAATTAAGGGTTTTTTTTAAAAGTTTCCGTGTTGTTCTTCTTTTTTACATATAAAAGAAAGGCTCTTCTTTTTCGTTTTTTTCTTATTTTTAGGAGCATAAAAGAGAGATTTTTGAATTTTTATTTCGGGAGCATAAAGAAGTGATGATGGGTTTTCTTTTGTTTTAACTTACTTTATTTTTAAACATAGAAAAAAGGGGACATTTGTCTTATTTTCATTCACTTTCGAAGATAAAAAGGAGCGGGATTTTTTGCATTTTCAATCTAAAATGGATTTTTTTTTTTGTATCTTTATTTTCTGAAAAAGGAACAGAAAGTGGGTGATTATACTTAGCTTTCTTTGGCGTGTAGCATAAAATGATTCTTTATCACTGATCTGCTCTGATGTGATTATTTTCTGTTGCCCTAGAATGTTCGATGACGAAGAATATGTTCCCGAAGAGGGCCATGAGGAGAGGTCCGAGATAGTTTATGGTCCAAGGGGGGAGCAATTCTTTTGGATAGAATGAGGGCGAGGCCACCCGAGTTGGCCTCCTACACCAACAGTATATTCACATTTCAAATTTTGGCATTACGGGCAAGGTAAAAGATAGGTTCAGTTCTTCCTTTCTTTGGCAGCTTTTCTTTCCTTCCAAGATCTGATACATTTTTCCTTGGGCACAGGACCTGCCCCCTATCGTATTCCGCAGGGGTTGGCTGGATTTTCATGATTTCAACCTCAATGTCCCTCCTGTGGTAAAGTTTTTACTAGTGCAGGTGGGCTTTGGAGAGTTTCTATCCTGTCCTCCTATGAGGGCCGATGCTGCGTACCTGAAGGCGCTAATTGAGCAGTTCCGCCCTGAGACTATGACCTTCCATACGCTGCATGCGGAGATGACCCTGACGCCTATTGATTGGGCGATGATTATGGGTATTAGGATGGGGGGCATACCGATAGCTGGCCTCGCGGTGCCAAGCAGAGAGGACATCATCCGATTGATAGGGGCCTAGCCCCCTCGTGGGCAGATACACGGCACTGAGGTTAAGATGTCCTGGTTATCTAGCCTCTTTGCGGCTGATGAGTTGGTGGATCTGGGGCAGCTAGATAGGGTGCTTTACATTACACCTGAGCGGGCGATCATCTTAGCCCGCATCACTCTCCTTCTCCTCTTTTTACCAATGCGAGCGGCAGCCGAGTTGGCTTAGCCTTGCTGAGCATTATGGACAATTGGGGCGACTTCCATAGGTACGACTGGGGCGGGGCTGGATACGCATGGTTGATGTATGGCGTAGCCCGGGCCATCATCGGGGAAGCCAAATCCGTTGGCTTTTGGACGACATTGGAGGTAATCCCTAACCTTTTGCTTTTATTAGTTTTACTTGGATGATATTTGTATGCTACTGACTTGCCCTTTTGTGCACTGTTCTTATCAGGTGTGGGGGTACCACCACTTTCATCTTGGGCGCCCGCTTCTCCACTTGGATGCATTCACCTACCCTCTTCTTAGCAACTGGAACCAATGCTCGGTGCCGTGATGTGGGCCTGAAGCACTTAGTGATGGGCTTGAGGTCTCAACTTGACATGATGATCCCCGAGCAGTTAAAGCCCTTTTCAATTCCATTTGTTTAAGCTAAAAAATTCTCCCTAATTTGTTATGCTACTTGTCTGATTGATTGGCCACTTCTTGACTTGAACAAATCCTCCATGATCCATACCTCAACTCTGTCATATGAGATCGGGCAGCTGTAGGTCCATCGTGCCTTCTCAACAGTGGCTTTCCTTAATAATGAGCTCCCTATCAATGCCCTTCTTGTGCCTAGAGATTATCACATATGGTACGAGTGCCTGCCGTATCGGTTCATCTTGCCGCCCTTCGTCCCTAGCGCTAACTTCCTTGCATTTGGCGGCCCACGCAGGCAGGTAACTCTCTTTTCTTTTTTCAGATTAGTCCCCTTTTTGTTTTAATTTGGGCTTTGTTCTTTCTGAATAGATTCTTATTTTGTTCACAGTTTGCTCAAGAAGATGGCTCGGATAATGAAGGCGGACGGTGGTGGGTACAACTGATACTTGTAAGGCGTCCCTCGGTGCCCTTTGGGTGTGTGGGTCCCTCGGTGAGGGTTCTTCCGCCGGGTCCGGGGTACCTCTTATCGGTGCCCCGTGGGATCCGACCGTGGTTTATGAGACCTTCTGACGCCTTGATGATAGCTTTCTCTTGGGCCTGTGTGCTGATGTGGATAAGCAGGCGCACATCTCCGCTGAAGCGGCCCGGGTCCCTCCTCCTGAGGTGATTCCAAGGGTAAGACTTTCCATGGCCGTTCTTCCTTTGTCTCGACTTCCCTTGAAAATGTATGTGTCTCGCGATTGCCTTGGTAACTAATACCCTAGCCCTCTGACTGTAGGATTTTGACTCGGCCATGCAGTATGCGGCATATCATCGTAACATCTCGGAGCTTCGGGAGGTGGAGACGGTGAGTGTCCTGCTGCTCAGTTTTTCTTAATGGTTCTACTTTCCTTGGCTGTTCGATCGATCCTGATCTCTGATGTTGATTATGACTTGCAGTGTGCACGTGCCAAGGAGTCACGATCCTTGCTTAGCAGATTTCCCAGGCATGGTCTCGGGTGGGAGACATGCAGACTTACCAGGGCCCCTCACGTCGGCGGAAGAAGTCAAAGGGTGCCAACTAAGATTAGGCCCTAGTTTCTGCATTTATGAACAAAACACTTTAGCACTTTTTGAGACAATTTTATTGGGATTTTTGCAAAGTTTGTAAAAGATATTTGTGGCATGGGATGATTTTCTATTTGGACATGTCTAGTGCTCTTCTGTGATTGCGATGCCATCTCTCTCTTGCATATACCCAACTGCTTGCAGGAAGATCTTGATGACTGCTCATGAAAGTGGCCCTTGATGTCGCATGCCTTGGTGCGGGCTTTTCCTGCACACAAATCAAATTCATTTCAACTGTTAGACGCCTTTTTAACTCTTAGGTGCAACTATTTTTATAAAGCAGGTGAAACAAGTCAGCAGGCTGTGGGGGCCAGCAATGGCTCACAAAAATTCCCAGAAACTCAGAAAAAGTGGCCTGGGGGGTTTTTTTGTGCTGGCGCAACTATTAGTTGCGCCAGGCTTACTCTGGGACAAATTGCACTGGCGCAACTAATAGTTGCGCTAGTTTTGGCCTGGGGAGCTGTGGGGCCTTATATACCCGAGCCAGTCCAAATTCCCTCCCTTTTCTATTTGACTTGGTCTTTTTGATTGATTCCTTTTCTCTTTGCTTTCCTAAGGGCAGGTCCATCAACATACATTGATTTCTATATCCTTGAAAGATTGTTGGACGTCTATGGACCCGCTTTCCACCCCCCTTTACATGGAGGGCCTGGGACCAATTTACTAATTTCTTTGGGTTTGGGCCCCAATTTTCTTAAAGGTTGGCTTGGGAGCTTGAATGAGAGTGTACTCGCTGAGCTTGAGCGGCTTGGCCTATCGCGCCTTCCCTTCTTCCTTGAGGTTCTCCCACGGTGGGACCTACTTCATGTGGCCCCGTCGGTTTGGGATGTAAACGCCCACGTGTTCCATTTTGGGAAGCGGGAGCTAACTCCAACCCTTGAGGAGCTATCTAATTTATCCGGTCTGAAGCTTCATAGAGGTCTCGCGAGAGTCACGTCGAAGTCGGGCTACTCTAAATCCGTTCATCTTACCCTCGGTTTGAAGAAATTTGAGTTTGAGGAAAGTCTCGTTGGGGGGCTCACAAGGTGTTCGATCAAATTTCTCAAAGAACTTTTCGGTGACGAAAGTCTTAGAAAATTGCCGGTTAGGAGCGTCTTCAACGTGAAAGCCTTTGCTCTCAGTCTCATTTCAGAAGTCCTTTTCTTTACTAGGGGAGAGAGCTTCTCTTTGGCTCTCTGTGATGTTTTGATCGAATTGGTAGGAGGCTGATCGGTGATGCATTTGGTTCTCATCGAACTGTACCGGTGCCTTGACACATTTACTTGCAATAAGGTGGAGAGTCTCTGGGGATGTCCTTTGCTACTTCAGGTCTGGCTAGGCAAGCATCTTTCTATCTTGGGGCCCATGCCATACTTTTATACTGCCCGAGGTGAGGGGGCTTGATGCTTTTCAGGTAGGTGTCACTTGCTTCCGCAGGGCGATTCGTCGGCTTTGAAGCTTTGGTTGACCGATGCCGAGTTGATATGGAGGCTCCCTTGGTTGGACCGGCCCTTCCCAATAGTTCATTCCTGAGACCATGAGGGTGTCACCCTCTTAGAAGTGACTGGCAGCACCTTCTACTTCCCCTTCTGGGTGTTGCGTCAGTTCGGCTGCTCTCAGCAGGTGCCTTGCGAGGCAAAACCCCTTCTATGCGACTTGATCTTTCTAGGGGGTCCTTTGGGGACATAGATCGGATAGCTGCTCTTTGGGAGATGCGTCAGTCAAAGCTGATGTGTGATATGGAGCATGGAGATTTAGTTCAGTCTTCCCCTGAGTATGAGGCTTGGCTATTGGTTGAGCAGCCTGTTGCTGATCACCGAATCAGATAGAGATCATTGATACAGGAGGCCCTTGGCCGAAGAAAGAGACTGCACTTTGAGCTCATATTGAGCTCTTGGTGGATGAGAAGTGGGTCCTGTAAGAGCTTTTATCACAAGAAAAAGTTAGGGCAGAAGTAGTCGAGACTAGGGCTGGCGTAGCTGAGAGTGAGGTCCTTCGTTTGGAAGGGTCCTTGAATCCTGCTTACGGGGCTACCGATGCTTCTTGGAAGAGGTACAAGAGCTTGCATGGTCGTTGGTTCACCGAGCGAAATGACTGGGAGGATGGTTTTCGTGTTGAGATTAGTGCCTTAAAGCGCGAGTTGGACTGTTGAGTCCCTCTTGCACATACATCCTTTTTGCATAGATTAGATACACAGAAAAGGGGCGTAAGAAACCCCTTTATAGATACACACATCTTTTTGGTATACATATTTTCTTTATATATATATATATATATATTTTTATAAAAAGGAAGGAAAGCAAGCAAGCTAGACATCATACCGGCTATTTTTTGGGATGTAGTGTAAGCGGTGCATTTGTAAAAAAAAAAGAAAAAAGAAGAGCTATTATATATTTACACAGACTTTTCATTGTTCTTTTTATATTTCTTCTCTCTTCTTTTTATTTTTACTTTGATTAATGGGTTGCTTTCACAAAGAGGGCTTTCCGCCCTGTTCTTTATTCTCTTTTTGTTTAGTTTGGTGCCTCAATTGCAGAGTGAGGTCTCGGGTCCCCTTTTGAGTATGGTCGAATCTCCTTTTTAAGTGGTCGGGTCTGAGAGAGTTTCAGTGGCTTTACCAAGACTGAAACGTCAATCCCTTTGGACTGGGTGAAGCCTTTCTCTTTACCTTGGGTCATACATTTTAACAAAGCAGTTTCACAAAGACAATTCTGGTCGTGGCCCGATTCGAACTAGCATGAGCGGCCCAGAAAAAAAGGATCAGGGGGAGTAATTGAGAGGGCTCTTCCAACATCAGTTTTATCAATCATTCCAACAATAATTTTTCTTTTAAAACTCTTTTACTCACAACTCCCAAGGTGGGCTCGTCGTGCTCATTTTTATTTTCCCTCTTTTTACCAGTGGCACCCTTTCGGGTTTTCACCACGTCCATGAGTTTAACTCTCTTACCCCAAGCGTCCTTTCAAGTTTTCACATGGTCTGCACAAACTCGTTGTTTTTACCCGTAATGCCCTTTCAGATTTTCACTACAACCATCTTGCTTTGAGCTTGTATTTTTATTTATTATTTATTTTTTCTTTTTATTTATTTCATTTTTTTCAAAAGCCACGACATAGACGTCGATTTCGTCATAGTCGGCCAGATGGGGTTCTGGTGTCATCCCACAGCTTGGCTTGTGTTGACTTAACAGATACTATGACTGCTTGTGAACCTAAAAAGAGGGCTTTCTTTAGGGTGTAGCTTGGGTATGGGTTGGGTTAGGATTTGAGGTATGCTAAGCTAAAAAGGGTTTCCTTGATACAACTTCAATTTTTTACCACATACATTCTTCCTTGGGGGATTTTGCTGTACACGCCCCATAATTCTTCTATTTTTTTTCTTTTCAGGCAATCTCTTTTTGGGGTTTTGCTAGTCCGAGTTTTTAGATTTGGCTAGTAACTTTACTTCCCCTCTTTTTTGTATATGTACTAACTTTTCCTTTTTTAGGGAAGTGGTTCATTGAAAGAAAGGCCTAGGCTCAAAATGGGATAGCAAAGGATATCATCTTTTTTAGGGATTTTTTTTTGCTACTATGCTTGGAATGATGGCCTCTTTTGGGTGGTTCTTAAGTAGTTACGTATCTGTTTCACCAAGACTTACCTTATCGTGATAGACTAAGCGTAGAACCGTCGGATGTATCCAGCGTTGATGGGCTTAGGAAGATGATCTCTATCCATGGTGGCGAGGCGGATGGCGTATCCCAATGGCACTTCCCGAACGACATAAGGTCCTTCCCAGTTTGGCTTGAACTTCTCTCTCGGATCGGCATGGAGGGATGGGAAGATCTTCAACACAGTGTCTCTTATCTTTAGATCTCGACCGCGGACACGTTTATTATAAGCGCGTGCGATTCACCTCTGGTAAACTTGAGTATGACACAAGGCTAGGAGTCTCCTCTCATCCAATAAGTTCAATTGTTCAAAGCGGGATCTCTCTTTCTCTGCTTCGGGTAAGCCTGGCTCAATAAGGATTCAGAGCGAGGGTACTTCAACCTCTACCGGTAGGACGACCTCTATTCCAAACACAAGGGAGAATGGTGTTGCCCCTATAGCGGTACGAATCGATGTTCTGTATGCCCATAAAGCAAATGGCAGCATTTCGCTCCAATCTCGGTAAGTGACGATCATTTTCTCGAGGATGCGGACGACCGTCTAGTTCGCAGCTTCCACGGCTCCATTACTTTGAGGCTGATAAGGTGACGAGCGATGGTGCTTGATTTTATACTGCTCGCAGAAGGCTCAGATGCTCTTATTCGCAAAGTTGGTGCCATTATCTATGATAATATCCTTGAGTACTTTAAATCGGCATACAATATTACTCTTGAAAAATTTCTCAATGTGACTGGCCGTGATGTTGGCATATGATACTGCTTCTACTCACTTGGTGAAGTATTCAATGGCGATGAGGATGAATCGACGTCCGTTCAATGCTTTTGAATTAATCATTCCGACGATGTCAAGGCCCCAGGTAGCAAATGGCCAAGGAGTGGTCATGCAGTGAAGATCAATGGCAAGAGCGTGTATCAGACTAGAGTGTTTCTGACACTTGTAACATTTCTGAACATGTTTGCAGCAATCTGATTCCATAATGGTCCAAAAGTATCCCTGTTGTAGAATTTTCTTAGCAAGCATGTGACCATTGACGTGGGCTCCGCATACTCCCTCGTGAATCTCCTTCATGATATTGATCGCTTCACTTTCTGTAAGGCACCTGAGTAAGCTGTTATTGTAGGATCGCTTGTAAAGGCATTCCCCACAAATGACGTAGCCTGCCGCTAGACGTTGAATGGTTCGTCGGTCTGTCTTGGCCGTACCCTTAGGGAAAGTTAGTGTCTCGAGGAAATTCTTGATATCTGAGAACCAAGGTGGTTCATCATCAGGCTTTGTATGTTTCTCAATTTGGAGGCAGAAGGCCAGCTCATTCCTTTGCTCGATCATAATCGGCTTTATCTCAGCACCATACGAGATTTCTATCATTGGCGCCAAAGTGGCTAGTGCGTCAGTAAAGCGATTCCTTATCAGGGGGACATATGAGAATATCACATCTTGAAAGCAAGTTATCATATTCTCGAGGTGTTCATAGTAAGGGATTAGTTTCTCATCTTTCGTCTTCCACTCACTGTTCGTCTGGCATATGATTAACTTCGAATCGCCAAACACTCGAAGGTGAGTTATATTCAGATCGAGAGCCGCTTGCAGACCAACTGTACAAGCTTCATATTAAGCCATGTTGTTAGTGCAAGGAAAGTTGAGCTTGATAAAGACAGGTACATGGGATCCTTTCGGCGAAATTTGAATGGCGCCAACTCCCCGACCTTCTGCATTCACTGCCCCGTCAAAGTGCATTACCCATGATTTTTCTAATTTTTTCGTATCGTCTTCTGTCATGAACAAGATGTCCTCATTGGGGAACTCAATTTTCAAAGGCTCATAATCTGGCAAAGGATTGTTGGCAAGATGATCGGCGAGTGCCTACCCCTTGATCGACTTCTGAGTGACGTACGTGAGCCAGGCATGCTTTCTCTATATGAGAATAACGCGTTTCATAATCAGTAAACATCTTTCTCAGATAGTAGATGGCCTGCTCTCTTCTCCCTGTTTTGTCATGCTGCCCTAAGATGCATCCCATGGAAACTTTAGTCATGGAGAGATACATCAAGAGTGGTCTCCCCGGTTCGGGTGGTACCAAAATAGGTGGGTTAAGGAGGTAGCTTTTGATTTTATCGAATGCCGCTTGGCAATCGTCGTTCCATTCAACAGGTGAGTTCTTCCTTAGTAGCTTAAAGATCGGCGTGTAGATGGGAGTTAGCTGTGCAATGAACCGACTGACATATTGTATTCTGTCCAAGAATCCTCTAACTTCTTTCTCGATAGATGGTGGCAGCATTTCTGTAATAGCTTTGACTTTGACTGGGTTGACCTCGATCCCTCTCCTGCTGACGATGAATCCCAATAGTTTTCCTGACATCGCACTAAATACGCACTTCTGTGGATTCAGATATAACCTTTACTTTCTCAACCTCTCAAACAGCTTCTGAAGGTTTACCAGATGATCGCCTCGCTCCGATGACTTGGCTATCATATCATCGACATACACTTTAATTTCTCGGTGCATCATATGGTGAAACAGTGCGGTCATAGCTCTTTGGTATGTTGCACCGGCATCTTTCAGCCCAAACGGCATAACTCTGTAGCAAAAGGTTCCCCAAGGATTGATGAACACAATCTTCTCTCGATCCGCCTCTGCCATCTTAATCTGATTATATCATGAGAATCCGTCCATAAAAGAAAGCATCCCGTGCTTAGCAGTGTTATCGACCAAGATGTCGATGTGTGACAATGGAAAATCGTCTTTCGAGCTTGCCTTGTTCAGATTGTGAAAATCGATACACATGCGGACCTTTCCATCTTTCTTTGGCATAGACACAATATTGGCTAGCCACTGCAGGTATTTGGATACCATGAGAAACCCCATGTTATACTGCTTGATGACCTCATCCTTGACTTTCAGCATCCATTCGGGTCGGAGACGTCTCAGCTTCTGTTTAATCGACATCATATCAGGGTAGAGAGGCAACTCAAGCTCGACCAAATCGGTGTCCAGACCAGGCATGTCCTCGTAAGACCAAGCAAAAACGTCTTGATATGACTGAAGGAAATCGATCATGCTTTTTTCTTTCTTCAGGAGACAACGACGTTCTAATTTTGATAATTCAGGGAATCTCCTCAGTCCTTAGATTAATGTCCTCGGTTTCCTCAACAATAGGGGTATTGCCATGCTCAAACTCAGCAAACCGGTCAAGGAGCTCATTGGAGAGCTCCTCCAAAGGGATATCCTCATCCTGACTCGTAACACCCATCTCTCCTTGTATTTCTACAGGGAAGGGGTCAATTTTACGTGAGACGGGTATTTTAATTAAGGCGTCTTTTTGTGGGACTTTATCTAGAATTTTAAATGACAATGTTTTTGGTCTTTATACTTTTTCAATGTTTATGGGATTTTATATTTTTTCAATGTTTTTAAGATTTTGTATTTTTTTAATATTTTTGAGATTTATATTTTCTGTGGAGACGGACCCTTGGCAGCATGAGTCTGTGTATATATAAGGTATTGCTTGCTAAAGGCTTATCTCACTTTTTATAGGTTATTTTTTTTAGAAACGAGTGCCAAATATTAGTCCACTCCCCGCTTCTAGGGTTTGGGGCAAAGATACCCAGTTGCGTACCTGAGGGGCGCTCTTTTACCTGTTTGGATGGAGGACGCTGATTGATACAGCTCTTTAGAGTCAGCTTCCATCATGTTGATCCTCATTTCGTCTGAGATGATGTCCTCAAACGTTAAAATTGTTTTGTGGTGATTTACCATAGGGAGAGTTTATTCAGGTACTGGCTGTCGTTCCTCAAAGAGGGATAATGCAGCCAAATCTATCTCTAGGCTGGGGAGGATAATGTAGGAATTGGTGGGGTGAACCGGTGCTATAGGCTTGTGTGAGGTTAATCGGGTTTCCCCATTCCAGTCGATCTTTACAACCTTGACACTTATGAATGAGCTCCTGATGTGAGGCTTGGGACGGGGTTTTTCCTCTATGTGGATCCCCCTGGCTTTTGCAGCTACCGCCGCACAGACTTTCTCATTGGCCTCTCTCACTTCTTCTTTTGTGGGCTTATAACCAAGCCCGAATCTGACTTTCTGCCCCCCTTTGGCTGTGATGCGCTCCTTTCTGCCTTGGAGTCTGGGGCCAAGTCCCCTTCCTTTTTGGTAGCCCCACCTCTGGAGCATGGCCACCGCTGCTACCATTCCACCTCCAATTCTCAGAATGATGCCCTCAATGGGCTCTGGGAGTATTGCCGACACCTCGTATTTGAAACTGTGGAGGTCGACGTCCTCGGCGGTGTGTGGTACATCTAGTTCATTGGGCTTCTCAACGCTATTGGTGGCCTTCTCTTTCTCACTATGCCCCTCATCGATGATTGTGATGATCTTATGCCCAGATAATAATTTGAGTTTCTGGTGCAATGTGGAGGGCATGGCTCCAACTTCATGCAACCACGGGCGCCCTAACAGCAGATTAAATGAGGATTTGATGTCCATTACCTGAAATAATATGGAGAAGGTCATTGGCCCAATTAACAGCTCAAGGTCAACTTCTCCCATTATCTCTCTCTTGGTATTGTCAAAACCTCGGGCATTGATTCTTGTGGGTCTCAGCATGCATGGATCTACCCAAATCTTGGTGGCAGTTCTCAGCGAGCATATGTTTAACACAAACCCATTATCGATTAAACTCGAGAGAATTATCATATTTCCGGACTCAACAGTAATGTTAAGAGATTTGGAGTGACTACTCCCTTCATCTGGTAAATCGACATCTGAAAATGAGATGGCATTTAGAGCCATCACTTGACCAATTATTTGCCCCACTTCATTCGGGCTAACTTGAAGTGAGACATGCGCATTCTTTAAAGCCCCCATTAATGCTTGGAAATGGAGTGGGGACGTCATCAACAAATCCCATACAGTAATATGGGCATGCATTCTTCTCAGCTGAGTCTCTAGTATATGTTCGCGCCTCATTTTCTCAAATGGATTTACGGCACTGTCTTTCTTCCCTTCCAGTTGGGTTTGTGGTGCTGTCGAGGCTTTCGGTTGCCTTGAAATTTTCTCGGATCGGGTCACGAAGTCTACTGCTCCTTCTTTGTGGCTGTCAGCATTAATATTTATTTGTTCATAACTCAGCGGGACCTGATGAGGATCATAGGTTGGTCTCGAGATCTGAAATGGCATGGCTGCTAGTATCGGATGCTCTTGTACGATGGGCTCTGGAGGTGTGGGTAACACTTGATTTACCTCGGTGATAGTTGGTTGGGTGGCAAAATTGGGCTAGATGAGGGTGGTGAAGCTTGTGAGTGGTGGCGCCGGGGCAAAAGGGGTGAGGGTAGGCCATTGGTAGCTAATGAGTGCCGGTGGGAGATTGGGGGTAGGGGTAGGCCATTAGTAAGTGGGGGGTGCTGGCGGGGGATTGGGGGTATGATGGGCTATCGGGTAATTGATGGGGGTGGTAGTGTATGGTTGGTATGCATTTATATGCACATAATTAACGTGAGTGGGTGATAGAAAATAAGCCCTAAGATCCAAGGGTTCAATTCGTGGAGTCGGGTTGGAGAAATAATCTGACAAATTCAGGGGTTCAATCACCCCAATATTCCTTCAACATTTCTCGACAATGGCGCCACATAGCTCTCCCGATCACTGATGTAGTCTATTGAGTCAAACTCAAATTCTTCCTCATATTCCTCTACCATCCCGATGGTGGGTCTGGGACCTGCTCCTCCAATAGGATGTGAGGGTAATGGCACCTGGTAGATATTTGCATGTTGATTCACTTGCAAAGGTGCTGGTGGGATGATTTTTTCTGCATCGATCAAATCTTAGATTGCGTTCTTCAATGAGAAGCAGCGTTCAGTTGGGTGATCTGGACCTTGATAAAAATTATAGTGGGTATTCGGATCATAGTTCTTTAGGATCGGGTGGGGAGGAGGTTGCGGTTGACGAATAATAACTAATCCCTTTTCTATTAATAAAGGTAAAAGTACACTTAATGATTTCCCCAAGAGTGTAAACACTCAGTCATAGTGGGCTCTCCTCTGCTCTAGAGTCATCTGCATTCCTTGACCGTTCCCTGCTCTTTGTATTTGCTCATTTCTGATCGGTGCTGGCTGGGCCGCTTAGAATTAGAACGAGGTTATATTATTATTGGGCCTGACATTGGCAATGTTTTGGACATCAGTCTCAATTCTCTTATCATTCCTTTATTCCGAAACCCTTCTAACCCCACTGGCTCCACTTGGTATATTTTTGTTCAGGTGCCCCTCCCTGATAGCATCTTCATAGCAGTTGGCATTCCTTACTAGATCAACAAAACTAGATCACTGCAAGTACACCAAAAAGTCTGAGATCACTGGTAGAGTATTCTTAGAAATCATTTCAATTTTCTCATCATTAGATATCCTGTTACTGACCTGAGTTGCTAGTGCTCTCCACCGCTCCAAGTAGGTGCTGAAGGTCTCATTCGGGTTCTGCTTTAACCGGGCCAAGTCAGACTTACGCGATTCGATGTCAATATTATAGACATATTGTTCCTGAAACAAGTGCATTAAGTCCTTCTACGTTTTCATCATAGATGGTTCTAAAGATGTGAACCACCTCAGGGCTGGACTAGTCAAACTCTTTTGAAAGACCTTTATCAACAGTCTTTCTTCCCTTCCATATTGGCACATGTCCCTACAGTAGGACTTGAGGTGTGCAATAGGATTGTCGGTGCCATTGTATTTGTCAAAAGCTGGCATTTTAAATTTGGGAGGCAAGGGGACCTCTGCAAACAGGCACAAGTCTGTGAAATCTGTGGCGTAGATTTCAGCACCACCCATCTTCAATAACTGCTTTTGGATCTTGTCCAACTGTTCCCTCAATTGTTCTGATTCTTTGGACATAGGGTCGTCTTCTCAATTGTGAGTTTGGACTCACTCTTGGCTGCTAGAGGTGGGGTAATTACAGGTGGAGGATTAACATTGGTCAATTCCCGACATAGGCCCCACTATTTCTGATCTCGCCCTCATACTGCTGGTCTACATAGGGTGCAGTGAAGACAAGATTTTCTTATTGATGCATGAACTGGATGGGGTTGGATTGGATGTGGGTCGGATGAGACCCTTGAATGTAAGGGAAGTGTTGTGGAGTGATGGGTTGAGTGGTAATTTGGTTTTGGGGCGAGGCCATTGGACATCGGGGAAAGTTTGGAGATGACCTTGGGGTGTGGGGCCATGGGAAAATTGGAGTTGATATAAGGCATGGGTTTGATCGGGGTATGAGAGTTGTGTGAATGGGTGAAATTTTAGAGAAATTGTGAAGGGTATGGGTGTGAGGCTCCAAGGTTAGGCTGGGTTTGGGTTTGGGCCATGAAACCTTGGGAGGGTTGGGCTACAAAGCCTTGGTCATGATAGGTTTGGGCCATGGGTCATTAATGGGTTTGGGCCATGGGCCCTTGGTGGGTCTGGGCCAATGGTTCTTGATGGGTTTGGGCCATGGGGCCTTGGGACATGTGGGGAATGGAGGTTTGGGCCATTGGGCCTTGAGCCATGTGGGTAATGGAAGATTGAATGGTGTGGATGAAGGGGGGTTGATGGGAGTCATGGGGGAGTGAGGCATGGAGGCTTGATAGGGTATGAGATGGATCCATGGGTGTGTGGTATGGATGAGAGGGAATGTGTTTGGAGGCCTTCCACCTATTGTAGGCTTGGACCATTTCTTCCATTATGGCCATGGAAGGGAGATCGGATGGAGAAGGGTTATTTGAGCTTTGGAGGGGTATGGATGGGGTGGATGTCGAGGATAAATTGGGCATGATCTCGGTAAAATCGGGCATGACCCGAGTAGGAGAAGGGTTATGAGGTGGATTGAAGGAATGATGTGGGGCATTTGAAAAGGGGGATGGGTTGGGAATGTATGAGGATGATGAAAGGTAAGGTGTGGATGTTTGGGAAGAACCGGGCATGGCCCTGGTAAAAATGGGAATGACCCGGGTAGATGGGGGGATTTGCGGGGGTTGGATAGGGTGGAGGTGCCATATGTTAATGAGGGCGGATCAGGCCTATATGGGAAAGATGGAAAATGGGGCATGGATGTGGATGCGGGAAGTTGGGGGTTTGTCATGGATGGGGGTGGGAAATGTGTCAAATTTGGTGTGGATGTGGGAGCGGGCATGGGCATGGTTTGTGAGAAAGATGGGGAATGGGGGGGTTGATTTTGGATATTTTGGGAAGTGGTGGTTAGAAAAATGGGGGCACCAAAGGACTCGGTAATTGTAAATGGGGATAGGGTGATAGGGATAGTGGTGAAAATTTCTCTCGAATGGGAATGGGTTGGTGAATGTGGTGGGGATGAATCGGGATCGGCATAAGCCGGGTCCATTACCTACGACATTGTTTGTTGGTGGGTTGCGTACGGGTGCCTTGGATAAGGCCCAACAAATTTCCTCCTTCCCCTATAAGATGATGGAGGGTAAGATGATGTCGTTATGCCGGCACCACAAAGACTCTATTCTTAATTTTTTAATTTTAATTTTCTTTTTCTTTTTTTGAATTTTTATGAGTGAAAACAATGATTCCAATGCCTTTAATGTCCCCTTCTCGGGTGACTTTTGTGCCCTAAATAGGACCCACGACAACGATTCTGAAGCACTTCAAACAAATCAAAGGAAGACCTTTGATCTATTGAAGGCATGAAAATCAATGCAAACAACCCAATTCCCTGAAACAAGTAAAAAAAAAGTCACCTTCTTTTGACCGGCGACAGCGTATTGGGTGTTGGAGATGGCGGGGCCTAAACAGAGGCACTAAGACACTAATCAGGGGACTCGGGATGTGGAAAAGGCCACAGATTCGGATTGGGGTTGCTTAGAACCAGCCTGACGCAACTATTAGTGGCGCCAAAGCAAAGGGTCTATATTTAAAGCTGGTTCAACTAATAGTTGCGCTAGTGTACTGTTGGGACATTTTGCATTGGCACAACTAATAGTTGCGCCAGAGCAATATGACTCTCCAGTTTGTTTGACAGCAGCAAACTCAGTCCAAAATTGGTCTCCAAACTGGCTTTTTGTTAAAGCTGGGCTTCCGGGGACTGACTGATTTTTTAGTGAATCGTTCTCTCCTCATCGAACCTAAGGGTTTAAGTCTGATATAACTCGCTAGCGCGCTTTCCAAAGAGTTTTAAGCTTGTAGGAATAGGTGACCCACCCGATATACCTCTGGCGCAAGCGCCTTCTCAAATACTAGGTAGGCTAAGACTTTTCTGGATCATCACTACTAGGGGATGTCACCATACTAAGACCTGAGTGGTTGTATGTGTGCCTAATAACCCAACCCCTTAAAAATCTATCCCGTAAAAAAATTAATTGATTAAGTCCTCTTTCTTGGTTCAGTTTTAATTAATTTTTTTTTAAAAGGAAGATTTTATGGAAGTTTCCTTAAGTCCAAAAATCATGGGTGATGATCCCTTGCTGCCACTACAGGCCGGCGTTCACTATTAGGATATGATTGCACAAGTAGGCCTGTAAATCGGCTAAGACACTCTAAATGACGAAAAAGTAAATGACAATGCACAAGTAGGCCCGCCGATCGGCTAAGACGCTAAAATGACGGAAAAATAAAGAATGTGAAAGCAATGCACAAGTAGGCCTACCAATCAGCTAACGCTCGTATATGACGTGAAAGTAGGGGTAAGTAAAATGACTTAATGGGAGGGGTGAGTAAAAATAAAATAAAAAATAGTAATAAAAGGTTAGTAAAATAAAAAATAAAAAGGCCAAGTTCAAGGGGAAACTCTACAAGCTACTCCCCAGCAGAGTCGCCATCTGTGCAACTGTGGGATTTTTGACGATCCCGTCATGACGATGCACTCGCTAACAAAAATATAGAGTTGCCACCCACAGCTTTTGGTGTCCCGAGAAACCTAGATCATTTTTATAAGCACCAAAGTGCAACAAATATGACTCTGAATCTAGTCCACACCAAAGGTTTTTGGGTAGGGGCTTCGGTTATCGATTGGGAAGGTGTTAGGCACCCAATCAACGCACTTAATGCGGTCTCTACTTATGGCCAAAATAAAAATAATATAAAAGAAAAGAATTCCTCTTTCCCAAAGGGGCTTAAAATCCTATTTGTACATCTCCGTTCCTACCAAAAATTTGGTTGTGCAACGGCGCAAATGGGAGATGGAGGAATGACCGAGAAGATAGAGTAATATAGGGGAGAGCCGGAGCTCTCGAGCCCTTGTTGCACCGTTGAGGAGCCTTACGTAGGCTTGCTTTGATGAGCTTTTAAAGGCTTGAATGATGGAAAATGGGGTACTGTTATGGCTTGCTAGCTAAGAGGTAGAGAGAGGAGTCTAGGGGGTAGCACACACCTAGACTAAGGGTTTTGGATGCAAAATTAAGCTTGAAATAAGGTTGGGAGATTCTGGAATTTTATGTAAAAATGAGGCACAAAAGGGAGGAAGAACTTCTCACTTTGAGCTCTTTCTCTCTTAAGCAAATTTCTCAACCCTTTAACCCAAGGGGAGGGGGGCTCTATCTATAGGAAAAGGGTGGGTTAGGAGGCTACTTAAGTGCTAATTGGGGGTTAGCAATTAGGTAATCTTTAGTCTAAGGTTTCCTAAGATTTTGAGAGCTTGGAAATGTGTGAAGGTGATTTTAATGGTGGATGATAGGTTGGTATTTCAAATCACTTAAGGGTTGTAAATAGGGTGCAACAGAGCTAGCAAAACATACCCCAAAGGTCAAGATGGTTAACAAGTCAAATCCCAATCTCAATGTTCGAGGTAAAAATAAGAGGTTACTGTTCATATGCCTGATGCAACTATTAGTTGCGCCAGGCATATACACAGTAAAACAGTGCATGCACAGTGCCTGGAAGTTGGCTCCTCGAGGTAGGGTCTACACTTTGAACTGGCACAACTATTAGTTGCGCCAAATCCCTAAGGGGACTTTCATAAAATTATTATTTTTCCCTTCGGGTTTGGACCTCCATATCATTGCGTAAACAGCTCTTATTGGGGCGATTCTTGGCCCGTTGGAAAGTTGAGAACTTCTACTTTTCAAGGGTATGAGATTCGAATGTAGTAGAAGGTCTAAGCTAGTCCCAATGCACCACTCTTTGTCCATGGCTCGGGAAGGCTAGGTTTAGGTCCGTGATGGGTTCTAGGAGTCGGGATTGTTCTCTAAGGGTTCAGGAAAGTTCCTAAGGGATCTAGGGTGATTCCTAAGGGTTTGGAAGGGTTCTATACATGCCATCAAAAGCTCAGAGATGCGTCTCTCTCGAAATGTGTTTCGATCGGGCCTTGGGCCAAATCTGGGTGTTTACAAATATATATCTTATATAATCCCAACAACATATTTTGACAATTGAAGCTTAATCACAAATAGGAACCTGTTCTATTAAAAGTCACATAAAAGTCAAACAAGTAATATACCAGAATAAAAGGGTTAATGAACTGATTACAAGTCAGTTACAAGTTAGAATGAATCTCAAACTTTGACTCGTGACACTGCATAGAGACCTAGGATAATAATATGGCGACAAAGTTGTTTAGAGTTTCTTAGGGAACTCTATTTACTGCTAAAGGAGAAAGAGGTCAAGTATAAATCGATACGTGATTCCATGATATGTGTCATAACATGATGATAGACTATTCTCATTAGATAAATCTTTTTGATCTGACGAAAAAAGACTAGTCTTTTGTATGATTTTAATAAGATTTAGTCTCAGTATGACTGAATCATTTATACACCGTCAGATCTTTGGTACACACATTTTGAAGTATATGTGATCGAGTTTAGAACAATTTAATCCTATCGATATCATCAGTGTAATGGATGTTTGGGTCTCCCATGATTTCTACTATATGTTTGACCATTTAGACCATTAACTGAATGGTCAAAGGTTTTGGGTCAAGATCATATCACCGTATGATCATCGAGTGGCTTACACTATCTTTGCATGATTTTAAGACTTATCGAAAGGTTCTCTTCATATTAGAAGGTGAGTTGGGCCTACCTTAGAGGTTTGGGTCCTAGTTTCAAAAATGCATGATTGGCTACATAGGGTATATGAGACCATTAAAGGTCCATGGACAGAAAAGGCCCACATGGGCAGACCCATTTATTTTGTGATAATTTATGATTTTGGATAACAATAATATTCAATAATCCTACACCTTTTGTGCTCAGGTTGTACCCCAATTCACCAATTCCAATTTTTCCTTGTGTTACAAAAGTTTCATGGTTCACATAATATACGAATCATAAGAGTCCACATGTCAAACAAGTTATACGAGGCACATGAGTTTTACATGTGCGTTGCACATGGGTTTACAAGGACATGAATCCTATCTAAACTTACTAAAGGGCCTTTAGCCCTACATACATATAAGTTAAAAAGGTCCTGGGCTCATATACATACAAGTGACAAAAAAGAGTTGGGTCATTTGCATAGGAGAGAGGGGTCTTGGGCCCAACTTAGAGCATAGGGGACCTTGGCATAACTCAACTTGATAAAAGAGCTAGGGACATGGACTTGAAATTAAAGAGCCCGAATCCTATTTAGATTGAAAATAAAGGGCCTAAGGACATTTATTACACAAGGCCTTAGGCCTAACATCACTGTTACAAGGTTGGGATTGTTTCAAAAAATATAAGCTGTTGGGTTCTATATTAATATTATTAGTATTTTTATTTGTGTATGCACTATAGTTAATACTCACATAATTAATACTCAGACAAAGCATCTATCTCTTCTTTTGAGATCTATGATAATATCTTCTTTTGAAATCTATAATAACATCTTGAAACCTAAAAATAATAGGATCCCATCCAATAGCTAAAAAGGATCGAAGTCCCACCGATGACCCAAAGTGCAAATCGGGTATTAGTCTACCATACTCCAAATCAGATTGTGTGTCCTCGTTAAAATCATATGAATTTACTAGAAAAATAACTTAACATTATACCTATTTAGCCAAGAATATTATCGCAATAATATATGTTGCGAATCAAAATAGTGCAACATGTACCAAGTGATAAGGCAGATCGGAATAAATTAGAATATGGTTTAGATTCATTCCGAAATGATTCATATCAAGGAGGTCTGTAGGGTTAAAGTTGACCCTTTAGCTAGTGTGCACAAATTGTCAGATGCAGGAACAGAAAATATTCTAAGTGTTAATAGTATAATTTTCACCGATTTTAGGGTGTTAATATTTATCAGAATATAAACTATCAAAATATAAATAATCAGAGCAATGTGAACCGTTAGATGGGAAGAGAGTGTTGGTATGCGCTTTTTCTGGGTCCTTTTCAGTCCCCGGAATAAGTGGCCCAATTCGGTCCACATGGACTCTGGCTAGGCAGTGGATAATAAACTGAAAAATATTAAATGCATGAAGTAAAGGTAAATTATGAGTGAATAATTCTTAATTCGTTGCGATCGCCAGCTACAGATATTTATCGATGTTGCAACACGTCACTGATCACGCTTTAAGAAGGGTGTGGGTCAACTTCTTTGTTGAATGTCAGCCGACCGACTTCAAGAGCTCTAGGTCACCTGAAGGTCTAGTTAGTTCGGTTTCCTAATCCTGCTTTGAGTCTAATTGGTTTAGTTTTCCTTATCTTTCTCTAACTCTAACTAGTTTAGTTTCCTACTGTTACTGTAACTTTGACTAATTTGGTCTCCTACTGTTACTCTACTCTAATAGGTATCCTAATATCACTCTAATTATAGCCGGTGCAGTTTCCTAATGCTACCCTAATTTTGACTACTTTAGTCTCCTACTGCTACTGTAATTTTAATTAGTGTCCTAATATTATTTTAAGTCTAATTTAATCTCCTAATGGTACTCTAATTCTAAGAGATATTCTAATCCTACAGGGAATCTAATTAATCTGCTATCTTAATCCTGTTAGGAATCTAGTTAACCTAGTCTCGTAATCTTATTAGGAGTCTAAAAAACAGGAGTTGTGGCCCGCTATGCTAAGGAAGATCGGCCCTGTTTCCGGGTACTCTCCGTAAGCTCCCTTAGGCAAATCAGGTGGCTAAGGATGACTTGGTAAAGACTGAAAATTAAAGGCTGAATTTGGCTAAAATAGAGGGTTTGACGATTAAAAACTGAGAATTTAAGGATTAAGAATATGAACTAAGAACTAGAATTGAGGTTAAGAACTAGAATTGGAATTAAGAACTAGAATTAAATTAAAAACTGGAATTCAAAATTAGAATTTAGAAACTAAAAATTCAAATCCAAGAATTAAGAACTAGAAATTATAGACTAAAAACTAGAACTAAGAATTAAGAGTTAGAACTGGGAATTAAGATCTAGAACCTAAAAATTAAGAACTAGAAACTAGAAATTAAGAACTGAAAACTAGAAATTAAGATCTAGGAACTAAAACTAGAACTAAATTTGAGAACTAGAACCTAGAGCCTAGGAAATTAAAAACTAGAGATTAGAAATTAAGAACTAGAACTAAAAAATTAGAAGGATATTACCTGAAGCTGAGCGCTTCTTCCTCCTTCCAGGCCGCAAAGAGAAAAGACTCGAGTTTAGGAAAGGCCTGAGCTCGAGGCAGGAGAGATTGCTATTGAAATTGGTGAGTTTGGACGTAGGATAGGGGTCTTTTTATAAGTAACGGGGTAATTTCGCACATATGGGCATGCGTGAGTTTGGCTGATTAAGCGCATGGGTCCCTGCGTTGAACTGAATTCCTCATGGGGTTCATAGCGCATAATACTCTTTGAGTTGGTCGTTAACTTGAGAGTGGCCGCCTAACCGGGCGTCCTAATTTCAGTCTACTTGGAACTAATTCCATGCATAAGGCTATACGTGGAATGCAATTCCGTGCAGGGGTGTCTGCGCGAGATCGGAGAGTTTGAGCGGTCATGGGAATTAGAGTCCCAGTCCAGGTCTGGACGAATTCTGTGTATGCTCGCACGTGGAATTGATTCTGCGCATGGGTGTCTGTGCGGGATCGGGAACTCAGGCGGTGTACGGAAGCATATACCCACTACATGTGGGACTGATTAAGCGCAATTGTGTCTGCACTCAATCGAATTTAGTGCGTGGTGTTATGCACGTAATTCGGGGACTCCCAAGCCTTGACAGGTCTGAGTTTCTGGGTTGATATTTCAGCCCATTTCTTGACTGTGTACTATTATTTCAGTACATGGTCCTCGTATCATGGTTTTAGGGTCTTCTGAGGTGGTTGATCCTTTTCCACAGATCGTAGGCAAGGTCAAAGGTTGACCGAACGGGCTTGTATATTCTGAGAGGGCAAAATCGAGGTGTCTACAGATGCTCCTCTTCGGTGCATTCTTGTAGAATAAGAATGCATCGAAGAAGTAGACACCCCTTCAAGGGTGCTTTCTCCTTCCTTTGAGAGATCACAAGTGTGAATTGGAGAGTTGACATGAAATGCTTGACTTTTTTATCTATCAGCACAAGCTAGGGAGGAGTATTCGAGGGCCCAGTGGTAGCTGTCGTGAGGCGTATCCATATCCGCAGGTGCAAGTGGCATCCTGTCCCATATCGCGACCTGCTACAAGTGGTAGTCAAATGGGAGGAAATTGGCATGCCCTAATCCGCGGGTGCAAGTGGCATCCCGTTGCATGTCGCGACCTGCTGCAAGGGGCAGTCAAACGGGAGGAAACAATCTAGGTACCGGGGGCGTCATATGAACGTCTAGAGATAAGGTCAAGTGACCAGATAATATGATGTAATTTTGATGACGAAGGCTTTTGCAAGTCATGTCAGGCAGGGGGCGTCATTGCTCACACCAGCGACGCGTCAGGGGTCCCTTTCTAATGGACATTTGCGATTTATCAAAGTTGAGCATACTTAGTATTCGATTTCCCAGGGGAAAGAACAGATTGGAGTGATGAGATATAGAAGTTTGATAGTTTGACAGATATGGGCTTTGAAATTTTGGTTTTTAACTTAAGATCAATTCGGTGGTAAAGCAGCAGAAAACATGACTTCCGAGACGTCGCTGAGCAGATCCATCGAAACGGGATTTGTGGACCCGATCTTTATTTGGTTGTCATGGTGAAGCTTGGTATTCCGAATACTCCATCTAACCTTCTCACAGATACTAATGATTATCTCTTATGCGAGGACTACTGTAATTCACGGATTAGGAGAGGCGGGTTTTGAAAACATTTGACTTAATGCTAGCTAACTATATTTTACAGAGAATATCGAGTAAAGTGAAGGTGTTTACTTACCTGGCTTGGGCGGAAGGGCCCTTGTGTTGTTTGTGATGGGACTCGTCGGCTGTTGTCCCCATGGTGGTTACACAATGAGACATCTCAGGATTTCTTCTCTTCTTTTCGTCTCTGCTGTGAGGACTTGATGATTGCTGGTGTGGTGGGACATTTGGGGAGGTGAGGTTTGCGATGGGACATTAGTGGTGCTCCCCTTCTTTCTGCCTGTTATGCGGGGTCACACAACGGGGCTTGATAGTTATGCGATGGGACAATCATGTTCATTTCTTTCTTTGACAGATCTTGGGTTATATGGGACAGTTGGCCCGAATTATGTGTTAAGATCGAGACGGGACATTTTTGTGAGTGTGCGATGAGACTGTGTGGGATTTCCCCTTGGTTCGCGTTTTGTTATTTTATTATTTAATATTTTTCTTGGGCATTTTTCTGTATATACTAATTTTTTTTCGCTGCTTTTGTTTCATTTTCTACTTGTTTTCGTATTTATTTTGTATTTAGTGAGGGGTTATTTTGGGCTATTTATCTTGTTTAAATCTTGAGTTAGTGGAATCTGCTTTCATCATTGTGGGGGAATGTTTGTTTGAAGTTTGGAATTTTCTTTTGTTTGGTCTTTTGTTTTATTAGAGTGACACTTGTTGAATGGATGTGTGTGTAGATTGAAGTTAGGTGGGTGCGATGGACGACTTGATGTCATTGGCTCCTCTATTTCCTCAAGGATTTGTTTTTCTTGGAGGGGCATGTGCTTTGGGGCTATTGGTTCCTCTTTGTTTGTCAGGGATTATTGTTTTTAAAGGGGGCAAGTATCTTATTTGGATGGAATGATGAAGGGTGCTCTAAAGTGAGACACTTGTCATTTTGTGGCTAAAGGGGATACGTTATAAATAGTTGCTTAAGGGTTGGGTTTTATTTTGAACTTTTAAATTTTTGGGTGAGTTTGAAATACATCTTAGTCTTTTGAATCACATTTTTCTTTAATGTCCTTTCTTCCTCTTTATTTAATTTCCCCAGTATTATATCCCATAGGGGCCTGTGATGGTGGCTTGGCTATTGTGGTATCGGGGTTGTTGGGATATGAGGTAGCACTAGGGTTGCTACCATGCTAGGGAAAGAGATGGAAGAGTTAAAAGTGGGGGAAAGGAAACCAAGGAAAAGAGTTGCATCAGAGTTTTCGTGAACGATGCCAGTTGCTCCTTGGTGGGCTCTGTGGATTGACCTTTTGTCAGCCTTCCCTTAGGGGTTTCTACGATTCGCCTTCCATAGGTGGATTCCTCGGTTCTGGACTGGCTTCCTGTGAGTCACTCTTTCTTTTCAGCCAGCTCGAGACTCTGCGATGCTGTCATTTTATTGTGTAACTTGAAAGATTGCATCATAAGCAGCATCTCAGGGGGAAAAGGAGGCGAAGATGAGATTCCTATTAGACCCCGTTCAGCGTATGCTTCCTCTTCGTGCCCCTCAGTCATCTCTTCCTCTGGGCACGCTCATTCGGGCATGCGTTGCCTGAACGTGCTGATTTTAAGTTTCTTGTTTTAAGTCGTATATTCAGAGGTTATGCCCTCGGTGTTATTTGTAATAATTTTATCATATTTATAAAAGTAATTTTTCTTACTTAGTTTTGAGTTCCTTGAATTTCTAGCTTGGCTTGGTGTTAAGTTTGATTTAGTTCGTCTCGATCGTGGGTGTATTTTGGTTTAGTTTGGTTAAGTTTGGAGTGTGCATGCGGTTAGGGGCTTACTCTTGGTAGCATAAATGCTCAGGTTCGATGTGTTACTAGGATTGTGTGGATGTAGGCGTGAGTTCTGGCTTGTGGGTGTTGTTTGGCGTATGATTACAAGCCTGCAGCTCCCTTTTTGGCCACTGCATACATATTTTTGGTATAACTGGGGAATTTCGCGCATTGGAGGTAGAGCTTAATTTAATCAAGTGCGTATTCAATAGCGCGAGATCAGAGGGTCTGCGGGACTATTTTGCTAGATCCAATTACACTCTAATTCGGGTGTGCATAATCGAAGGGTCAACTGGTTCGTTACGCGCTGCTCCGGTGGTGTGTAATCCTATTACGTGTGTCTGACTAAACGTGTGATCGAAGAGCCAGGCATTACTTTATGTTGACTTCAAGGCATCGATTCGTATTTCGTGTGGAGTGTTAAGTGCGTGTTTTGAATTCTGCTTTAGAGGTAGTGCGCGAGATTGGATCGTCGCATGCATTGTTCGACGAAGTCGAATATCAGGTGCACGGGTTCGCGTGTGATTCCAAATATGCGCACTGAGCCGACCGCTTAATTGGATTAAGCGCTGTGTCTTACACGCTTAATTCACTGGCAGTCTATATATCCATGAGTTTTCCAATTTTCCTTCATTCTTTTCCTATTTCTTTCCTTATTTGGCGACCTGAGGGCCGTTTCTGATGTCTTTTCTCCCGTTCTTCATTGTTTCACGTGATCTTTGGCCTAAGACGGTGTTCGGTGATGGTGTGATTTGGAGGTGTCGTCGTGGTCGACATGGCGGAAATGACGGATGTTATATATCTGTCATTATTGTTAGAAGGAGGTGGAGGAGGAGGAGGTGAAGATGGCGGAATAGTGGCGTTACAAGTAGAGGGAAGGTGTTCCCCAACCAATCCTCTTCTTGCCTTTTCTGAAGCCTCTGATTGGACGCTCCTCTCCGTGTGTCCATTTTGGGATCCTCAACTTTTGATTTTGGTTGTAGGTTAGGTTTTTTCAGTTTTTGTTTTGGGCTGTAATTCAGAAGGTATGCCTCCGGTGATACCTGTAAAGAATTTTAATTAATAAAATTTTATTTTATTTGTTTCTTGCTTGATCTTGGTTTGATTAATGTGGATGCATGTCTCAGGAGGACTTTTGGCCTGTGTTCTGCGTTTAGAGGCCTTCTCGGCCTTGGTATATATTTTTGGTTCGAGTTTAATAATTAAGTGCAAGTGGGTTAGCACATAATTCTATTTCGTGCATGTCATATGGTGCGGGATCCAACGGTCAACAGCTTCATTAAGAGCGAATAGGTTAGCGTGTAATCCGACTGCCCGCTGTCTACGTTGCGCGTAATCAAAAGGTCAGTGGTCCACAGGCTAGACGAGTCAAGGTGACGTTTGCAATTATGCATGGTAGCGGCAGTGTTGGATTCGGATCCAACGCATGAAATGATGCGTGGATTTCGTTTGTCACCCACGCCGGTTAACGAAGTCCTCATTGAGCGCTTTCTGTAAGGTGCTTGATTCGGAATTCGTGATTTCTTTCTACCACATGATTAGATTACGTGCACAAAGGTGTGCACGGGATTAGCTGGCGTCTATATAAGCTGAAAGTTTCCTCATTTGAACTTGTGCGTTATGGTTTTCTCACTTCCTCTGCTCTCGAGTGTTCCGATTTTCATGCATTTTCTTACAATTCGTCTCTCGGATTTCAGCGTGGTTTCTTCCGTACTTCTCTATTTTTCGAGTGCTTTCTAGCGAGATGGAGTCGGAGGATAGTATGACTATCTCGGAGTTCGAGCAGTTGCTAGATGGTGCGATGCTCCAGAGATTACCTTTGGAGGGGGAGCGATGGTTCCCGTGGTTGTAGAGGAGGGTACCGAGGTGGCCATCGAAGTTGCCAGGGTGTTGTTCCTCCATTTGTTGAGGGCGAGGTTCCTCCAATTGCGGAGGGCACTGATGAGGTCGTTCCACCTCAAGCTGTGATCCCGATACAGATTTCATTGGCTGACACCTTCGCAATGAACCAGGTAGGCATTCAAGAACAAGAGTCCCTTTATTTTCCTAGGCATTTAAGTTATAGCGTAGACTATCTAGGATCTGGAAACTCATTTATTTTACGCAGAACTTGCATTTGTCTGTGACTTGTGTGGGCATTCACTTATCATGTCCATCATTCGGTATTATTCTTCCCATATTTTTCATGCCTGCGTTCATTATTTCTCCTTTGTAGTGTTGCTAGTTACTGTTTCATTATTATTACTGTTATCATTATTATTATTATTTGTCATTTATTATTTGTTTATCATTATCGTCGATCAGTTGTCAGTTATTCGTGTTAGTTTTCGAGTGTTTCTCCTAGTTTGACTTTCTTCTATCTTTTTGGTTATTCGTTTAGGAGCCTATCTCTTTGTCCATCAGCTCTGCGTGGGCTGAGTCCCGTGCATGGTATTGGGCTCTCCCTGCATTCCAGCAAGCGAGACTCGAGACTCATGGTTTTGGGCCGATTCTAAGGCTGGAGCCTTTCCACCCTGACCTTGGTCTAGTTGGGGCAATAGTGGAGATGTGGCGGGCGGAGCATCAAGCATTGCTCTTCCCTACAAGGATGATGTTGCTGACTCCCGAGGATTGGGTCTGCGTGACGGGCGTACGATTCGAGGGTGAGCCCGTTATTGGGCAGATGTTATCCGCTTACTAGGTGGTTAGCATTCAGTGTTTTGGGGTTGAGTACGCTTCCAGCGGATCCGGGGATGATTTAGACCACTTGGTTCGTTGATACTTTTTAGCGCGGGGTTTACTCCTACGAGGTGCCATCCTGAGTTAATAGCGACGTACGAGGAGCATCGTAGGGAGATAGAGGCCCATGCCCCGATGCCGGAGGCTGACCATGTTATCAGGGTTTTCCTTATGCACTTCTTTGGAGGAGTTCTGTTTTCTTCCACTCGGGGATTGTCACTGGGTTGTTTCTACCACTGCTCGTGGACTTGGAATGGATTCATTCAAATGCATGGGGTGCAGTAGCATTAGCCCATCTTTACGGGCAGTTATTTCGTCGGGCGAGGCGGGACGCTACCATTGGCGGTTTCAGCCCTTTCCTACAGGTGAGATTTAAATTATGTTCCTCCTTCATAAACTACCAAGGTTAGACGTCAAAAGTACCTGAGTGATGAGATCGCTAGCTACAGATATATATATTGACGCTGCAACAAGTCACTGATTATCCTTTAATGGGAGCAGGGGCTTGCAGGTTGAACTCTTTTACTGAATCGTCGACCGACCAACGTCGACTGTTATAGGTTGCCTATAGTCTAACTAGTTTGGTTTCTTACTTCTGCTACGATTCTAACGAATCGAATCTCTTAATCCTACTGGGAGTCTAATTAACCTAGTCTCCTAATCCTACTAGAAGTTTAATTAATTTAGCCTCCTATCCTATCGGGAGTCTAATTAACCTAGTCTCCTAATCATATAAGGAGTCTAATTAAAAAGGGGTTGTGGCCCATTATGCTAAGGAGGATCGGCCCCATTCCAAGGTACCCTCCGTAAGCTCTCTTAGGCAAACCGGGTGGTTAAAGATTATTTTGTAAATATTGAAGGTTTAAAAACTGAATTTGAACTTAGAATCGAGACTTAGGAATCAAAAAATCGAGATCGAGAATTAAGAATTTAGAACTAGAACGAAGAATTCGAACTAGCATTAAGAACTAGAAAGAAAATTAAGAATTAGGAACTAGGAAGAAAATTAGGAACTAGGAAAAAAATTAAGAACTAGAACTTAGGAACTATGAACTAGAAGTAGGACTAGAACCTAAGAATTAAGAACTAAAACTAGAAAGAAAACTAGAATTTAGAACTAGAACTAGAATTAAGAACCATAACTTTCTAAAAGGAAGAAGTTCAGAACAAAGAATTATGCAGAAGAGAATTGTGTAAAAGAGAATTATGTAGAGTGGCTAGGGGGTAGGGATCTATTTATAGGCTTTTACTAGAAATCGAAGTGTACTCTAATTTCTAATTCAAATAAAAGGAATATCCCAATTCTTAATCCTAGTGTAATTCTAATTCCTAATTCTTCTAAAACAATAAAGTAAAGTCCTAGAACACTAAGAAAACTAATCATGTTTCTAATAAAAGAAACGAATCCTATTTTCTAAAATAAAATAATAAAGAGACTAATCCTAATTTAATTAGGAGCTTTGAAATTCGTCACTTTTTTGTGTAGCTTCCGAAAACTGACCATAACTTCTTTAATACTTGTCGGAATTATGCATTTTTTGGCTCGTTGGAAAGCTACTTCGATAAGCTTTCAAACGTGACTAATTTGTATAAAACTGAATTCATTTGATACTTCAAAATAAGTTAAATATAAAAGTGACAGGATTAACAATTGGGAAAGGTTAGGGAGACCTATTTGGCTCTAAGCTAGGCGCTTCATCTTTTAATACAACTTTGAGAGTCAAGACTAACGGGCTAGTGCCACTAGCTTGACAACCTGGGACTCCTAGAGGAAAGTTTACGATTCTAGAAGTCTAGAAGGCAGCTCGACCCCTTTTGGAAGCCCCACAGGGAACCTCGAATTTTCTCAAAGGGAGAAGCTTTAGAGAGAAGAATAATAAATTGTTTTTATGGCTAAGAGTAATTTTGAAAAGATTGAATTTGAATTGATGATTGATTAAAAGTTTAAGGATTAAAAATTAAGGATTTGAAATTTTAAGGACTAGGAATCAGGAACTAAGGATTGAAATCTAAAACTTAAGAATTAAGAACTAAAATTAGGAACTCGAATGAAAATTAAGAGCTTAGGGCCAAAACTAAGAACTATAATTAGAATTAAGAATTAGAACTTAGAAGCTAAGAACTAGATCCTAACAATTAGAACTAGAAACTAGAAATTAAAAGCTAGAGACTAGAACCTAAAAGATTACCTTAAGCCGAGCGCTTAAGAGAGAATCTTGAAATCCCTAAGCTTGGAAGAGAGGAACTCGAAAATTCGATTGTTGGATGTGTCAATTGGTGTAGTAGAGAGGCCTATTTATGTGTATAAGAGTAACTACGCACCATGTGGGAGGTGCGTAATTAGCCAATCAGATCTAATTACACGCCTTGTCTGGTGTACTTAATTGAATTATGCACCTATGGTAGGGTGCTTAATATACTTTGAGTCGGCAACCGACTCAGTGAGTGATTGGCTAACTGGCTCAGTCGGGTGTCCTAGTTCCAACTCACTTGGAAGTAATTACGCGCCCTGTATAGCACGCGCAATCCAATTAAGCACCTGATTACAGGTGCTTAATAGGAGAATTTGGGCGGTCATGGGAATTAGAGACCTGGTTCAATTGAGAACCAATTGTGCATGGGTGGTGGGATGCGCAGTCGATTACGTGCACTGGTCAGAACGCGTAATCGGGTCTTAGGTCGGTCCATGGAAGGAAGGAGCCTGGCCCTATAGAGACCAATTGCGCGCCATCTATGGGGCATGCAATTGAATTGCGTGCTCTGTGTAGGGCGCATAATTCGAGACCTTCCTGGGTTATGTCAGATTTGAGCCACAAAGGTTTCAGCCTGTGCTTCGACTATATACTATTGTTTTAGTATACGGTTCCCGTACTTAGGGTTTTAAAGTCTTCGGAGGAGGTCAATCCTTTTCCGAAGATAGTGGGCATGGTCAAAGGTTGATCAAATAGGTTCGTATATTTCAAGAGGGCAAAATTGGGTGCCTAAATATTCCCCTCTTCGGCGCGTCCTTGTGGAATAAGGATGCATCGATGAAGTAGGCACCCCTCTTTTGAGGTTCCTTCTCATTTCTTTTGGGAAATCACAAGTGTGAACTAGGGATGCTGACATGAAATGCTGGACTTTTTTATCTATCAGTATAAGCTAAGGAGGAGCATTCGGGGGCCTAGTAGTAGCTATTGAGAGGCGTATCCATAACCGCGAGTGCAAGTGGCATCCCGTTGCATGTTGCGACATGCTGCAAGTGGTAGTCAAACGAGAGGAAATTGACATATCCTAATCCGTGGGTGCAAGGGGCATCTCGTCTCATGTTGCGACTTGCCGTAAGGAGCAGTCAAATGGGAGGAAAGTTGGCATATCCTGATCTGTGGGTGCAAGGGACATCCCGTCGCATGTCACGACTTGCTACGAGTGACAGTCAAATAGAGGGATATTTGATACAATCGAGGTACCAGAGGGCGTCATATAAATGTTTAGAGATAAGGTCAAGTGACCAGATAATAAGATGTAATATCATATAATGGCGAAGGCTTTCGCAAGTCATGTTAGATCGGGCGCGTCATTGCTTACACTAATGGCGTGTCAGGCGACCCTTTCCAATAGATATTTGTGATTTCTCAGAGTTGAGTATGCTCAGTGTTTGATTTCTCAAGAGAAGAACAAATTTGAGTGATGAGAGATAGAATTTTGATAGATAGGGGGTTTATTTACTATCATTTTTTGGAAAGTTTGAGATTTGTAACTTAAGATCAATTCGGTTGTAAAATGGCAGAAAATGTGACTTTCGAGACGTTGTTGAGTAGATCCACCGGGATGAGATTTGTGGACTCGACCGTTGACGTGGTTGTCAAGACGACACTTGGTATGCCAGATACTCCGTCTAATCTTCTCATGAATACTAATAATTCTCTCTTATAGGAGGACTAGAGTGATTTGCGAACTAGGAGAGACAGGTTTTGAAAATATTTGACTTAATATTAGCTAACTTATATTTTATAGAGAATATCGAGTAGAAAGAAAGGGGTAATACTTACCTGGTTTGGGCGGAAGGCCCTTGCATTGCTCGCGATGTGACTGGTTGGCTATTGCCTCTATTGTTGTGTCGCGAGATGACATCAGAGAGTTTCCTCTCTTCCTTTGTTTCTGCTGTGGCGAGGCTTGATGGTCACCAGTGTGATGAGACGTCCAGATTGCCTGATGAGATGTTTGCGACGGGACTTGATAATTGATGGGTGCGATGGGATGTCAGAGAGATTTCCTTTTTTTCTGTCGGTAAGTGTATGCTGCTGTCGTGGTGGAGTCTGGCGACTGTCGCATGACAGGGCATTCGGGAGTCGGCACGATGGGACGTAATAAGACATTTGGGGGGAGGTTCGGCTCTTTGCGATGGGACTTGGTTGAGCCTCTTTCTGGTTGTGTGTCGTGGTAGGTTGCGACAGGATTTCAGGGAAGTGTAATTGGTGATGGGACATTGGCGATTATGCGATGGGCAAGCTATGTTCGTTTCTTTCTTTGGCAGATCTTGGCTGTACGATGAGATCAAATTTTAATTGTATCGCGACGGGACGTGTTTGTGAGTGTGCGATGGGGTGTTGGTCTGATGACTCTTTGGCTGTTTTGACGTCATGATGGGACAATGATGTTGTCTTTCTTTGGTAGGTGATGTCTTGAGATCGTGACGGGACTTGTCTTTGGCCTTGGTGATCTGGTGGGGTTTTAGCGTCACAATGGGACATGGGGGGGCGTGTGAGGTTACGCGATGGGACAAGGGAGATTCAGATCACGGTGGGACGTTATTTGTGGTAGCATCTCAGAGGGTGATTTGGTCACGATGGGACTACAGGAGATGTCCTCACCCCTAATCGGTTTGTGGTGAGTCAAGATGATTATGTATGTATCTTATAGCGATAGGACATATTGTCTTGCGTATTTGTTTTGTTTAAGGTTTTTGTTGAGGGCATATGTTTATTCCGTTGGAAGTATGTGTCGTGTTTGAGAAGTGCATTATGGCTGTGTTGTATTGCTTACCTTACAATTATTAAAGGGTTAAAATCAGAACACTAAAAGACAAATCAAATCAAAATGGGATCAAGGCAAGGCAACCAGTCTTGCAAGAATTAGGGCTGTTGCAGCAAGCTTTAAGGGGGTAAGTAAGGGTAGGTCCACAGGGAAATGTGCTCTAAAATATAGTAAATCTCTAGATCTATGACAATCTGGCACTCTAGCCTATCCTAGTTTAAAACAAAACAACAAAGGAAAGAGGAGATGTTTTTATAGTGTTGTCACTTTACTAAAAACTACAGAACTACAATATAAAAACTAATGATCCAGATATGAGTAAAACACAGATTTAAAGAGATGGAACAAAGGATTAAAATCAAAAGAGGGAGAGTAGTAGCTAGAGGTATTGGTCTTTACTAAAAACTGATTGGTTCAGAGGCAATGCATGAAACTGATTTGCAATAATCCTTCATCTGGCTACAAGCTCAGGTGCCAGGTATAAGAATCCAACTTAGACTAGAGAATTGGAGTGATCCTAAGGCTATGATTTGTCTACTTGAATGGTCACAGATCATCCTAGAGATTCCTCTAATTCAAGGGTTTTAATCAGAATAACTAAATCATTACAGATGCTGTGGATGCAAGGCTACAAGCTCAGGCATTAACAGGGATATTTAATCTAGAGAAATCAAATGGCAATCACAAGATTTATAGATCAAAATTAACTCTACAATCCACAATTTACTACTTTAATACAAACTTATAGTACAATGTGCTCAGATCTGCAATCTGTGTAACATCCAATCCTCATACAGAGTCTTGAACCTCTCAATTTACAGCTCTCAACCTCACCCTAGCTACTAAAGGGGTTTAGCCAACCACGGTTGGTCTAAAGAGAGAATGGGAAAGAAGGAAGAGGGAAGGAATTTTGGAGGAAAAGGGGATTTCAAATTTTGGTCTGAGCTCTCTCAGTTTCTGGATGGATCTTTTGTGCAATTTCTCAGCCATTTATAGTCTTCCCTTCTGCCCTCAGATCTATTTCAGCCAATCAAAGCTCAAGGGAATAAGTCTGTTATTCTGAGTTACTGATATGGCTAATTTTTCTTCTAGAAGCTCTCCACCAATTGGTCCAAACTGAACACGTACATGTGAGGTGGTTAGAGGGTTCCCATTCGTGCCCATTTGTATTCTAAAAATACTCCCAAGGGTTGTTAACAAGTCTTGGAGCGCATGCACAGAGCACTGAAGTGAGCAGCTGATGTAGTTGGAACTGAGAAGTTCCCGAATCGTGTATCGAGAGGTTCAGGGAACCTTTCGACAGGTTTTAAGTCCAATTGGTACTCCATTTGACAGGTTAAGAGTAGCCTTCGACAGGTTGGGTGCACTTCTTGACAGGATCCGTTGAACTGGTCGACAGGATAACCTCAATATCTAACTACTGTCCGAGCTCCATTTATCCATTCGACAAGTTATAATCCAACCTCTCGATTTCTTATACAGCTCCAGTTGAGCTTTCGACAGGTTGACTCAACCTCGCAAAAATGAATGAAGCTTCAAGTAAGTCCTCACTAGGTTGGATTTGACTCCTCGCTAGGTTCAAGGGAACCTGTCGACATGTAAGGGGAACCTCGTGAGCTCCCTTGCATCTCCAGGTGACTTCTCGACAAGTAGCAGCCTGATGTTCGACAAGTTCTTCTGTTGCAGCTTAATCCTTTCGACAAATTCTATCAACCTCTCGATCTCTTTACTTTTTCACCTCGGGACCTCTCGACAGGTTGGAACACACCTCTAGAACCTCTCGACAGGTTGCTTTCTTCAGCTTCTACTCCTCGACAGGATGTGGGGACCTCTCGAAAGCTTCATATTTAAACACCCCACCTCTTGACAGCTTGACTTCTCTAACCAGAACCTCTCGACAAGTTGAATTAACCTCTCGAGCTCTTCTGCTCTTTGCTTCCACAGCTGGCACACAATTTTGGAGTGATGTCCCTCCTCTGTCCAGTCCTCAGTAGCCTTTAGGGGGTTTAATCTTATCAAATACAGCTGTTGGCTTACACTCCTGTGTACACAGTGGAACACATGACATTGTCATGGAGCTCTGAGGCTCTATGAACTGCTTGATGGCTGGCCTTTTGGGCTGCATGAGCACATGTTGAAGCAGCAGGTCTCTTCTTTGACATTTTTAGATGGATGTCTGCACTATGACTGTAATTTATTGCTTAACTACAAAACACACTCAAGACATATTATTAGTCAACTCAAAGGTCCATTAAAGGTTAGGTTAGGAGGTAAAAAATGAAAATTTTCACTAATTAACACACCCCAACCCTAAACTTTACTAGTCCCTGAGCAAAGGAGAAATTAAAAGCAATGATTAAAAATAGAAAATGCCACTTTTGTAGGGAACACAAATGCATTTAGCATATGCATCAAGCCTTTTAAATCCCTAGGTGATCCCTAGTGGAGGAGTGAAGTCTCTTGAGGGTTTTCAATGAAGTTACCCACAAACTTCCATATGAACATGATTAAATCAAGTGCAAGCAGGTATCAGGTGAATCCCAACAACTTCAGCTTTAATTCATACCTTACCCTTTTGACTTTAGAAATTTCAAAGCAGTAAATGTAGACACATTTAATTGCTAAATCCATTTTCAAACTCATCATAACTAATCTGAAATCATCAAGGGAATGTTATGTGCAAAATAGTATATACTTTACTATTAATTTAAGAATCAGGTTTAAACAAGGCCTAAACAAGTCCAATCTCAGACCCAATTATCTCGCAGGCATACTCTCACAAGTGATTTCAAAGGTGTTTTATTTCACTTAGCTCAAGAGCAGTTACAACCCTCAAATAGGACTGTAAGCATGAGCATAGGTGTTGTTGCTGCCACCTTAGCAATTATTATATGATTAAAATAGCAGATTACTGCACAGATTACAACAATGTTGAATCAAAGTGAGCAGCCAGTCCTGCAAGATCTAGGGCTGTTGTAACAAGTTTTAAAAGGTAAGTAAGGGTATGTCCGTAGGAAAATATATTCTCAAGGATGGTAAATCTCCATATCCAGAGTAGATCTGACACTCTATACTAATTTAAACTAAACTAAAATAGGAAAGAGGAGAGGTTTGATGGTTTTGTCACTTTAACTACAAACTACAAAAGATAAATGCTATTGATCCAGATCTAGTCCAACACAGAGAATAGAGGAGATATAGAAGAGATGAAAAATCAAAAGGGTGAGAACGGAAACTAGGGGTATTGGTCTGTCATTGAAAATCAATGGAATCAAAGTCCTTGCGTAGATCTGATTCGCCATAATCCTCCATCTGGCTACAAGCTCCCCATTTCTAGTAGATGCAAGGTATAAGGATCCAATCTTAACCAAAGAATTGAAGCAACCCTAAGGCTATGATCTGTCCACTTTAATGGTCACAGACCATCCTAGAGATTGCTCTACTTCAAGGATCTTGATTAGAATAGGAAAACCATTGCAGATGCTGCCGATGCTAGGCTATCAGCTCCCCATTTCCGGTTGGCATCTGCAAGAGTATCCAATCCAAGAAAATCAAATACAAAAAAGTGAAATGTAGATCAGAATGATCTTTAAAATCTATAATTATATTGCAAGCTTATAATACTATTATGCCCAGATCTGCAATCTGTGTAATATACAGTCTATTACAAGCCTTTGAATCTCCCAATTTACAGCTTAAGACCTCACCCTAACTATTGAGAAGAGTTTAGCCACTCATAATTGGCTAAAGAGAGGATGGGAGAAGGAGGGAGAATTTGGAGGGAAAAATGGATCTCGCTCTAGGCTCTGGTTCTCTCCAATTCTGAGTGATTCTTTTGTATTTTCTACAAGCTTTTATACTCTCCTCCTCTGTCCTCAGATCTGTTTCAGCCAATCAAAGCGCAAGGGAATAATTCTGTTATTTTGGGCTACTGATGTGGTCGATTTCTCTTCTAGAAGCTCTCTTCTCATTGGCTCTCAACTAGCGAGTACACGTGAAGTAGTTAGGGTTTCCATGCGTGTCCAAATATGTACCAAAAATATTCTGAGGGGTCGCTGAAATGCTTTGGGACTCTTGCACAGAAATATGGAATTGGTAGTTGCTGAAGGAAGACGCAGAGAAGTTGCCAAAATGAGTGTCGAGAGGTCAGGGGATCCTCTCGACAGGTTCTAAATTTACATTATAATCACATCGACAGGTTGCATTGGCTTCCGACAGCTTTGCAGGTTTCTCGACAGGATTGAAGTACTAGTTGACAAGTTTGGAATGGCTCTCGATAGGTTTGAACACATCTCGACAGGTTGATGAAGATCCTGTCGACGGCTTGGGAGAACGTCTCGAGAGGTTGGTTTGAACTTGTCAATAGGATTGCAGGCTAATTTCTTCGTTCTACTTAGTTCCACACTCATCCTCTCGGCAGGTTATAGACAATCCCGCCAATGGTTTATACAATCTTCAGTGAAGTGCTCGATAGGTTAGCTCAATCCTCGCGAGAATGAACGTTGCTTCAGGTAAGTTATCGACAGGTTGTCTTGCACTTCTCGATAGGTTCAGTTGAACATATACTTCCAACCTCTCGGTTGGTGCTGAAACCTCTCGAGATCTTTATCTTTTCAACTCAGTACCTCTCAACAGCTTCTTTTACCCATGTTCAACCTCTCGACTGGTTTATTCCTTGCTCTCAAAACTTCGCGACAGGTGCTGGGAAGCTCTCGACAGCTTATTTTCAGTGCTTCCACACCTGGCATACCTCTTGGGTGTGTTGTTCTTCCATTGTTCAACACTTAGCAACCCCTTAGTAGGTTCAATCTTTCTTCCTTGCCTCTAGACTTGGTCTCGGGCCTTTCCAATTAGGTAGCATAGTGCTTCTTGGGTTCTTTTAAGTGGAAATCTGTATTAAGCTTGCAATTTATTGCTTAACTATAAAACATACTTAAAACACATTATTAGTTAGCTCAAGGGTCCAACGAAGGTCAGGTTAAGAGGTGAAAAATGATATTTTTCACTACTTAACAATAGGCAGTGCTCTAGTTCTTGAAATCCTCTAACTTTCTTCACCATAGATTACATAACTCCTTATCTCCACATGACAGCTCAATCAACTTCAGATCAGTAGGGTCTTTTTATTGGATTGTAATGTGGCTTATGAGTGAGGTTTATAAGAATAAAAAAGGGGTAAAGAGAGATTCAACATTGAGAAATTAGTAAAGGTAAGGAGGTGGCATACACCTTCATCTCAGCATAATCTTCATTTCCTTTGAATTTTCAGATTTGAAGTGACCATCTTCTCATCTTCTTTCAATTTTCAAATGAAGTGACTTCTCATTTTTGTTTTGTTTTTCTATTTTTCTCTTTTTTTTGTATTATTTTCTTTTGTATTTTTCTCATATTATTTTTTTTGGGTTGGAATGACACAGCTATACATCTGATACACTATTTTTCTTTAGCTTTTCTCCCTTTTCTTTCCACCAAATATCAAACCTTGCTCCTTTAACCTCACTTCTCCCTCTCCTTCCTGAATTCTCAGATTAAGGGTGAACTGAAATAGGTTAAAAGGTTTAGGAAAAAAATATTTTGATTTTTGTCAAAGAAGAATGGAATTTTTTTGGCTCAAATGATGTAGACAAAGGCAGTTCAAAGGGTAGGAATTTTTTAGCTCAAATTGTCCAAAAGATGGCCTTATAGCATGTCTTTGATGTCATGACTCCTGTCAATTTGTCTCAACTTGGAGTGTATAACTTCTAGTAAAAGAAAGTAGATTTAGACAGTTCTTAGAGCAGAAAGATTTTGCCAAAACGCTCTTCAAAAGAAATTTTCATAGACTCAACTCTCACTGGGTATGGTCTTCCTTGGGACTCTAAAGAAATGTTCTTACTTTTACTCTCCTCAATGGTTTACTACATACTAATTATGACAAAAATTTCTTGATGATGTCTTTCATGGAAATGATGAATTTTCAAAAAGATTCAAAGTTTAAATAGTCTACCATACATTTTTTTTTAAATCTTCCTTTTTCAACACTGTTCAGTTTGAAATTCTGCTAAATTTTGTTTTGATCTCATCCATATCATTGCACTTGGCTTAATTATCTCATAAAAGTTTCAAAAAAATTACCCTGCTATACCCCTAAACCTATGAGGAATAGTGTCCTCACTATTTTGAAAGTATAACAATAGGAAACGACAGGGTAAATAAAAGGACAGTAGCAAATGAAGTATAAAGAGCAAATGAGAACAAAACTAAACACAAAGGAAAGCAAGAAACATAATGGAACTGACAAAACATAAATTTTATTGCACACAAGTAATTACAAGCACCAAAAGAAACAGTACAATCTAAACAAAAAGTATATACAACACAATTCTACGTACAGATTATTAACTACAAAAATCTAAACACAGTCTACACTTAATTAGAATCTGAGTCAGAGCTTGATATGGTCATTGGTTCCCATCCTTTTTGTGCAGCAAGTTTGTCATACTCCTCCTTGAGCTTCTCCTTCCTCTTCAGCTTCTCAGTGCTGACAGCACCCTCCTTAGTCCTTTTGGCAGATGATTTATGAGGCCTGGTGCTGCCTTGGGCCATGGTGGGCTCCCTGATGGAAAGAGCTTTGGATTTCGAGGGACCCAGGGCTGAGTATAGGGAGAGGGTCTCTACTAGCCTAGCTAGCATTTCAGATTTATTCTTGTACATCTTGTAAAAATCTAGGGAGTTTAGGACCATCTTCCATAACTTCTATTCCTCATCCCTATGAGCCTCTAAAACATGATCAATCTCCTCCAGATGGGCCTGCTGTAGTAACACCATGACTGCATCCACTAGAAATTTCACATCCTCTTTGACATATGGGTTGGTTTCAATGGCTTTGGTGAGGGATGGCAGAGGTGAAAGGGTGTTGGTGCCATATGGGACAATGGTCCAATAGTGAGGGTCATCCATGAAGGAGGGAGTGATGGGCAGCTCAGGAAGTGGTAGTGATGGTACAATGAGGGTCAATGGCAGCTCCTCTTCCACAGCAAGAGACTCAGGTGGGGTGGAGGGGTAGGTGAAAGGTAAAGAGGGTAGGTCAGCTTCTATGGGGTCAGTTTGAGTTGAGGAGTCTCTGGTAGAAGGCACTACTATGGGGGCAGGGATTGGCTCTTCCACCTTAGCAATGGAAACAACTATTAAAGGGGACAGCTGAGGGGATGGAGGTGGAGTGGATACAGGAGTAGGTGTTATAAGGGGTTGACTGGTTAAGGTGGATGGAATGAGAGTGGACTGAATGGCCTGAAGGCAGGTGACCATATTAGCTTGGTTTGTTGTGTTGGTTTAGAGTTGAGCTAGGATGGTGGTGAGAAGGGAAAGAATCTGGGCAGAGGCCTCTGGTAGGATTTGGGCTTGAGTAACAAGGGAATGGGTATAATGGGCTAGAAAGGAGATGTGGGGGCATGCTAAAATTGAGTAGGCTGTGGAGAGTCAGGTAAAGGGGAGTACTCATGCCCAATGTCCTCCACAATGGAGTTAATTAGGAATGAGTACCCCTCAGTGGTGAAGTGGTCTAAATCTTGGGTATGTGGAGGTGACGTGGAGGTAGTGAGGTTAATGTCAGAGGGTATGGAGGGTGGAGAGGAAGTAACTGTGTCAAATGATGTAGATGGAGCTGCTGGTGCAGGGCTCAAAGCTTCAACAACTGGGATGGATGGGCTAGCTGGAGGGGTTGTGGGTGACTTTGATTTTCTTTGGTATGTGGATGTGATGGGAAGTGAAGGTAAGGTGACAATGGGGTCTGTGGTAGGAGCTAACAAAGGTGTGATTGTGGTGATGGTGGAAGGGATAGCTGAACTGCTGGGAGGTATGGGGACTAAGATGGATGGTATAGAGGGTGATGGAATGGGAATGCCTGCAACTTAAGAGCTGACAAAGAGCAATGGCATATCAGTGGAAGGGAGGAGTATGGGTGTAGAGGTCACAGGCGGAGGCATTGAGCTAGGACCAACAAAGGTAGGTAGAGGCTTTGAGCTAGCTGATGTAGAGGTCCAGTGCACCGAAATGTGAAGAGGGGTCAGGGATCACAGTGCAACTCGATGTACACCTGAGATGCTTCCATTTCAGGACCCTCAACTGATTTTTTCTTGCTTTTCCCTATCAAGGTTATGCTAATAGACCAAGCCCTTTTCCCAAACACCTTAGGGATCAATTTGTCCACTGACTTATCTTTTTGTATCACAAATTTTCCTTTCCTTAGCAAAGCAGTGATGAGTCTGCTGTAGGGTAACCCTGGCAACATCTATCCCCTCTTTATCTTTTCATTCACATCCACCATGGCCTCAAATATCAGCTGAGAGGCATTCATGAACTGGCCCTTGGAGAAAAAGTAAAGGGCATCCACTATGGGGGTCCTTCGCTCCTGCTGATATCCACTGACATATATGTTCTTCCTCAAGATTGAGTCTATGAAAAATAGGCTAGGGTCTAGATCTCTCCTCATTAATGACTCCCTAGAGCCCACAATGCCTTGGGTCAAATGTCTAGCCATTGCTCTGAAGGGCACAATCTCAGGTGCTCCTAGACCATAAATTGAGTTAAAAACTGATGGGACCCCTAGTGCCAACCCAATATCACTGTAATCCACAACCAACTCCCAATTGTCAATCAAAACCACAAGGGTAGGCTCAGTTGACCATGACTTCATCTTTTTCTTGATGTTTTGATACCGCAACTTGACCAACCTTGGATAGACCTTCTCTTGTAAGGGGGTCAACAAAGGGATCAGGGCTGCCTTCACCAAATAGTCCAAGGTGTCCTTGCACTCCTCTATCTTAGAAAAATAGGGTAGGTTAAAAGTTGTCTCAGGGATCAGGCCTAAGGCATCCACAAACTCATTGGGGTTGTCAGGTTCTCAGGGATTTCGGTACAACCTCAGGTTGAGGTTCAGGCACAGGGACATCCTCAACAACCTCTTCAGTTATTTTGGCTTTCTTAGCTTTCTCAGGTTTTTCCATAATGAGCTTCCTCTTTGCAGGTGAGCCATCTTTAGGTTGTGTAGCTATCCTACTTGAATTTCTGGTGGATTTTTGGACATAATTGGAAGGGGCTTTGAAAAGGTCAGCCAAGGTATCCTCACGGTCAGCCATTGGTCACAAAAATCTACACAATCACTCTCAACAACCACAACAAACTTCTTTTGCCCAATTAATTAACCAATCACACGGAAAGATGGAAGTACAAAGCTTGAAGATCACAAAGTGGAGGTTGAAGAGGAACTTACCCATAGATCCTAGGGTCAGAACTTTGTTATACACGACACCAAATCAGCTAAAACTAGGCGCAAAATGTCGCCCTTGTAAAATTTAAGCAATTGGAACAATGGTTGAGTGATTGGAGTTGGAGTCAGTGAGGTGGAGGAGGAAGAAGAAAATTGGAAACCTGCAGAGAAGGAACAGAGCATGCACACAGAAGCTGTTGAATGGATGGAATGACCTATCGATAGGTTTAAAATGAGTGAAATCCTATTTCGACAGGTTGCTTCCGACAGGTTGAAGCAACCTGTCGACAGGTTCAAAGCTTCAGAAAAATCAATTTGAGAGGTTTATGCAACCTCTCGACAGGATGAAAACTTTTAGATGTTAAGGCTCCGAGAGGTTTCTCAACCTCTCGACAGGCACTCTGAACCTGTCGAGAATGTCGCCAACAACCTTCAATACCTCTCGACTTCTTCTCTCAACTCCTCACAGGAACATAGATCCTGTTGAATCTTAGATATACACCTTCAATACCTGCCGAGAATCAACTCAAACCTTTCGACAGGTCTCAGTACCTGTCGAAATGTTCTCTGCACATCTCAACAGGTTGTTTTTCAGTTCAAAAGTATTTCTCATCAGTTCATAGTCCATCTTTAACACAAATTTATCAATTCTACTCTGCTCCCATTTGATTTCTCATGCCTTGGAGACCTTCCTACCCTGATTACTGTTGACTCATGATTCCAAATGAAAAAATGAAGCAAAAATGGCAACATATATACAATTCCAAACAGTTTTGAAAACAGCAACAGAAACAAAACCAACAGTTATGATACATAGTATACAATGTTGAAAATCAGTCACATTTTGGAGGTTCTTGAAGGTGAATGGTCACCACAGGTTCAACTATATTTTCAACAAATAGTTTGAGCCTTTGACCGTTAACTTTCATGATCCTACCATCCTTTGGATCCATGATTTCAACAGCTCCAGATGGGGATACATGCATTATAATATGAGGTCTCTCCCATCTAGATCTCAAATTTCCTGGGAAAAATATCAATTTAGAATTGAACAGCCATACCTTATTACCAGCAGTGAACTCCTTTCTCAGCAAATGCTAGTCATAAAAAGCTTTTACTTTTTCTTTGTAGGTCCTTGCATTGGAGTAGGCTTCTAGTCTCAGCTCTTCCAGCTTGACAGCTGCAGCCTCCTGTGCATGCCAGCAGAAGTTAGATCAACATTCAATGATTTAATAGCCCAATACGATTTGTGTTCCAACTCCACTGATAAATGGCATGCCTTTCCATACACCAACCTAAAGGGAGACATCCTTATTAGGGTCTTATAGGTAGTTCTATAAGCCCAAAGAGCATCAGTCAACTTCAGGTACCAATCCTTCTTATCTCCTCTCATAGTTTTCTCTAAAATGTGTTTGATCTCTCTATTAGAAATTTTCACTTGTCCACTGGTCTGTGGGTGGTATGGGATAGCAACTTTGTATGTCACAGAGTACTTTCCAAGCAAGTTCTCAAACTGTTTATTGTAGAGTACCCCCAGAGCTATCATTAGTGATGGGAGAAGCCATCTCTGCAGCACTAAGCTGAGATGATATAGACACTGACTAAAACTATCCCCAAAGATAGAAAATTCATCCATGAATATCTTTAAAAACTGATCAATCATGTCAGAGAAGATGACATACATACACCTTTAGAAAGTTGTAGGGGCATTGCACAATCCAAATGACATCCTTCTATAAGCAAAGGTGTCAAATGGACATGTAAAAGTTATTTTTTTCTGGTCTTGTGGATACACAAGGATTTGGTTATACCCAAAATATCCATCAAGAAAGCAATAAAAAGTTTTGCCTGCCAACTTATCCAAAATCTGGTCTATGAAGGGCAAAGAAAAGTGATCTTTTCTGATTTTTAAATTGAGCTTTCGATAATCAATGCACACCCTCCAACCAGTGGTTTTCCTGGTTGGAATTAGCTCACCAGAATCAGATTTAACCACAGTGATTCCAGATTTCTTAGGTACCACCCAAGTAGGTGCCACCCATTCAGCATCTGAAATGGGATAGATGACTCCTGCATCTAACAATTTGAAGCACCTCCTCATCACTACCTCTTGCATGTGGGGGTTTAACTTTCTCTGCATCTCTCTAGAGGGTTTGAAACCCTCTTCCAAGTGGATCTTATGCATACTAATAGCAGGCTGATGCCTTCAAGATCAGCAATAGTCCAACCTATTGCTCTCTTATGCTTTTTTAACACACACAACAGCTCATCTTGCTCATCAGCGAGGGAGAAAGAAATGATCATAGACAACTTCTGATTTGCTCCCAAAAATGCATATTCAAAGACTTGAGCAGCTGTTTCAGTTCCACATCAGGTGGATTTATGAGTGAAGGCAACAAAGGTGCCTTTGATGATAGTGAAAGAGGCAACATAGCTGGTTTCTAAGGAGGATATTTTATTGTTAGCCCCACTTCAAAATTTAAGGCTTTGACCTCTTGAATCATGGGTGTGAGAGCCTTTTCTTCCACAATTTCACTCCACACATTTTCATAAACATCACACAAATCATCACAATGCAGCAGCCTCGGCGAAGTCTCTTCCACAAGCTCATCCAACGCATTTATAAAAAAGTAATCCTCACTATCCAAGTGAGGCTGACTTGCTGTATTGTAAACATTCAATTTTACTTTAATATTTCTAAAAGACACCTCCATTACACCTGATCTATATTATATATAGGCATTGGCAGTGGCCAAGAAAGGCTTGTCCAAAATTACAGGAATGGAGGTAGTGCACTTTGCTCATTGTCAAGAACCAGAAAATCTGCTGGATAGAAAAACTTGTCAAGCCCAACTAACACATCTTCTATCATTCCCACAGGTTTTCTTTTAGATCTGTCAATCAGCTTTAATACCACATGTGTGGGCTTTAATTCTCCCAAGCCTAATTTCTCATAAACTGAATATGAAAGTAGGTTCACACTAGCTCCCAGATCTAAAAAGGCTTTTTCAATGGTGTGATCCCCAATGATGCTAGGGATTGTGGGAACTCTAAGGTCTTGGAGTTTTGTTGTGGTTGCAATAGACAACACTTGGTTCACTTTCTCAGCACAAAAGACCTTAGATAGGTGTATCCTATATTGTCTTTTGTGCATACACAAATTCTTCAAAAAGTTTGTATAGGCTGGAACATGCTTGATTGCATCAAGTAAAGGCAAGTTAATCTTCACTTGTTAAATGTTTCCATCATTTCCTCAACTTTAGCATTCCCCTTGTCAAAAGGAGAAAGTGCTTGAAGTACATTGAGAAATGGCAAATGAGGGACTGATCTCCCATGTGCTGCCTTAGCAATCTCATCATTCCCCTTGTCAAAAGGAGAAAGTGCTTGAAGTACATTGAGAAATGGCAAATGAGGGACTGATCTCCCATGTGCTGCCTTAGCAATCTCATCAATTTTTTCCTTATTTTTGTTCTTATTTTTCTATTGCGGCTCATCAGCACCCCCCTTATTTCTCATATGCTGCTCCTGCTGCATATCAACATGGGTTTGTTCTTTCATTTTTTGCATTCTTATCACACTCAACACCAACCTTGTTATCTACCAGCCTTCCACTTCTCAAAGTGGTGACAGATTTAGCTTCTTCATGTGAAGAAGTCTCATCCACCATATACTATCCCTTTGGATTGTTCCTGGACTGACTAGGCAGTCTTCCCTCCTCTCTCCTAGTCAAAGTATTGGATAGCTGACCAAGGTTGTCCTCTATTTTCTTAATGCTTTGACTATGGGAGTTGACTGTTTGAGACAAAGAGCCTAACTTCTGCAGTGAAGCCAGAACTTGCTCTTCAAATATGAGGGATCTAGAGGGTATTGTGGCCGGTGCACTTTGATGCACAGGCTATGCCATTGGCTGGGCCATAGGCTGCTGGTATTGGGGCCTTGGGAAGTAGTTATGCTGGTAGGGCTGAGCATCCCTATAAGACATGGACTGTTGTTGTTGTTGCTGCTGCTGATTTGGAAAATTGTCTTGCTTCCACCTCAAGTTGGGATGTTTTCTCTAATGATAACTAGAAGTTGGTTGTTGTCCAAAGGACTGAGCAGCATTCACATGTTCCATAACTAGATCTGGAAATTGGGCAGCAAAAGGACATTCCTCAAGTGAGTTACTGGGGGACTGGCATATCACACATGCCTCCTCCATTGTATACTATTGGTTGGGAGCATAAAAAGTCAAATTCTGGCTCTGTCCTTTAGTAAAATAGGAGAGACCCTCAACCTAGTTGCTTCCTCCCCCAAACCTGCAATATTGAAGGTAGTGCACAGTCCTAAGAATTAATCAATGTGCTTGTATGAGTCTTCCTTACTCAAACCATGATATAAGGGTACATCTGTATAATGGAAGATTTAATCTCATAGTTCCCTTGGACAACAGAGAATTGAATGCAAAAGGGAGAGTTGTACACTCCTGGTGCATTGAATTCTTTCAATGTCCTAGGTTGCTCACCCATTGCAGAAATCTCACAATTAATCATAGGTGTGTGTAGGGACTGCTTAGGTCTGAGAAGTCTCTCAACTTCAAGATCTAAAGGAACAATCTCAGGATTGAGAGATCTTCTACCAAGCATACACACAGCAGGAACCAAGTATAACACACAAAATTATAGCACAGATTTCAGCAAAATAATTACAAAAACAAACAACTATTGCTGCAGATCTAAAAATGTGCAGATCTAAAAGTATAAAAGAGTTAGGAAATACAAACTTTAAGCACAGCTTGCTCCTCTAATTAGCACAATGCTCTTCTTAGAACCACAGATCTAGATCTGCAATACAAAATTAAATCACAAAAAACTACAACAGTAATTAGTCAAACACAAAATAGGCAATTATAAATCTAAATCTAAAATAAGAAAAACCTAGATTTACCAATTTAAAAACACAGATCTCCGATAGCAGCGCCAAAAACTTTTTGTATTGCTTACCTTACAATTATTAAGGGGTTAAAATCAGCACACTAAAAGATAAATCAAAGCAAAATGGGATCAAGGTAAGGCAACCAGTCCTACAAGAACCAGGGTTGTTGCAGCAAGCTTTAAGGGGTAAGTAAGGGTGGGTCCATAGGGAAATGTACTCTAAAATGTAGTAAATCTCCAGATCTATGACAGATCTGGCACTCTAGCCAATCCTAGTTTAAAACAAAACAAGAAAGGAAAGAGGAGAGATTTTTGTAGTGTTGTCACTTTACTAAAAACTATAGAACTACAATGTAAAAACTAATAATCCAGAGGTGAGTAAAACATAGATTTAAAGAGATGGAAAAAATGATTAAAATCAAAAGAGGGAGAATAGCAGCTAGCAGCTATAGGTTTTAGTCTTTACTGAAAATGGATTGGTTCAGAGGCAATGCATGGAACTGATTTGTAACAATCCTTCATCTGACTATAAGCTCTGAAGCCAAGTATAAGAATCCAACTTAGACCAGAGAATTGGAGTGATCCTAAGGCTATGATCTATCCACTTTAATAGTTATAGATTATCCTAGAGATTCTTCTAATTCAAGGGTTTTAATCAGAACAACTAAATCATTATAGATGTTGTGGATGCAAGACTACAAGCTCAGGCATCCACAGGGATATTTAATCTAGAGAAATCAAATGACAATCACAAGATTTATAGATCAAAATTAACTCTATAATCCACAATTTACTGTTTCAATACAAACTTACAGTACAATGTGCTCAGATATGCAATCTGTGCAACATCCAATCCTCATATAGAGCCTTGAACCTCTCAATTTACAGCTCTCAACCTCACCCTAGCTACTAAAGGGGTTTAGACAACCACAGTTGGTCTAAAGAGAGAATGGGGAAGAAGAAAGAGGGAAGGAATTTTGGAGGAAAAGGGGATTTCAAATTTTGGTCTGAGCTCTCTCAGTTTCTGGATGGATCTTTTGTGCAATTGCTCAGTCATTTATAGCCTTCCCTTTTGTCCTCAGATCTATTTCAGCCAATTAGAGCTCAAAGGAATAAGTTTGTTATTCTGAGCTGCTGATGTGACTGATTTTTCTTCTAAAAGCTCTGTTCCAATTGGTCCAAACTGGACAAGTACATGTGAGGTGGTTAGAGGATTCCCATTCGTGCCCATTTATATTCCAAAAATACCCCCAAGAGTTATTAGCATGCCTTGGAGCGCGTGCACAGAGCACTGAAGTGAGCAACTGATGTGGTTGGAACTGATAAGTTTTCAAATCGTGTGTCAAGAGGTTCAGGGAACCTTTCGACATGTTCTGAGTCTAATTGGTGCTTCATTCAATAGGTTAAGAGTAGCCTTTGATAGGTTGGGTGCACTTCTCGGCAGGATCCGCTGAACTAGTTGACAGGATAACCTCAATATCTAACTGTTGTCCGAGCTCCATTTATCCTCTCGACAGGTTATAATCCAACCTCTTGATTTATTAAACAGCTCCAGTTGAGCTTTCGACAAGTTGAAAATAGTTCTCGACAGGTTGACTCAACCTCGCGAAAATGAATGCTCCTCGCTAGGTTGGCTTTGACTGCTCACTATGTTCAAGGGAACCTGTCGACATGTAGGGGGAACCTCGCGAGCTCCCCTACATCTCCAGGTGACCTCTCGACAGGTAGCAGTGTTGGTTCCTCTTAGTGTGCTTGATTTATGTGTGTTTTGAAAACAGGTTTGCAACTGCTAAATTATACTAAAAAAATATCAGCACAGGTAGAAGCGAATTAGCCTGCAAGATCAGGGCCAATTGTAGCAAGTTTTAAATGTAAGTGAGTGAAAGATCGTCCATAGAGAATTTGTCTAAAATGCAAGATAAACCTCCAGATCTGGCCTCTTATCCTATCTAGAAAGCACATAAGATGGGAGGTTGAATTTGTCACATTAACTAAATGATAAAAGTAAAAGTTAAACTAAATGATCCAATCTTATAAAAAATGGAGAAATAATATCTAACTTTGATTTGGTCCTTGAAATCTAATGAGAATGATTGCAGCTCAACTGAGAGATGATCCAATCTTCATCTGGCTACAAGCGCAGATGTAAGAGAAATAAATCTAATTCAAGGATTAGGTTTAAGCTTATGGCTATGGTCTGTCCACTTTAATGGCCACAAACCATCCAATAGTCTTTAATCCAAAGCCTTAATTTAGAACAAGAAGCATCACTACAAATGCCGTGAGAGATTAGGTTACCAACACTAATTCTTACAGGATTAATGAATCAAGGGAAGTTGCATGAAAAACAATAAATCTAAAGGAGTCTAATGCAATAAGGAGATCAGAAGGAACCCTTAACATGAGTCCAATTGAGAATATACGGTTTACAGCAACCTTTTCAAATCCACCATTACAATTCTGAGCACCTGACTTAAAAGACTCTCGATTTGTAGTCTTGAATACAACTCTCTTTTGAATTACAGAAATGTCTCACAGCTCCCAATTGCAAGTCAAAGTGAAGCTATTACAGGGATTTCAGACAAACTATCTGGTTTGGAAATGGGGGAATAGGAATGAAACTCAAAATCTGGATGCCCAAATTGGGCAAATGGTTCGCCTATTTATAGTTTTTCCCAAGTCCAGCTCAGATGTGTATTAACCAATCAGAGTTGCTCAGATCTGTATTGACCAATGGTGGTAGAGCACGAGGATCCAGATTTGTTTTGGCCAATCAGAATTCCTCGATCTGGTTCAGCCAATCAGGTGAAAAAGGCATCAATTCTGTTATGCATTTTGCAAATCTGTTAGAGTTTCTAGAAGTTCCCGCCAAGTTATTTCATCTCTGGGTGCTCACGTGGGGTGGAATATGCCTTCACTTTATGCTTAGAATCCTCTGGAACGTCCCTAGGTTTTTAAATGCATTGGGACACGTGAAACAGATTACTGAATTGCCCTTGCAAAAGCTGAGAACCTCCAGAATACCTTTTCGCAAAGTTTAGGGGGCTTTTCGCAAGGTGTTATAACTCCTGAAGCTCTTTTCGCAAGATTCTGGTTCTGTTCGAATTGAGTTTTCTCCTTTTCGAAAAGGTAAATCATCTCTTCGAAGAGTTCAGATGCTCTTCGAAAGCTAAGTTTGGAGTTTTTTGTTCTTTTCGCAGAGTTTCAGGTTCTTTGCGAACAGTTCAGGTTCTTTGCGAAAAGTACTCCGTAGTGTATTTTTCTGTTCGAATTGCTCCCTACTTCTTCTCTGGGTTGAGACCAGGTCTTTGCCTCTTCAATTCAGACCTTCCAGCAGCTAGTGAGGTTGTTTCTTCTCTTTCTTTCTTTGGATTGACATGGGTTGTTATCTTTTTGGCACTTTTATGCTGCTTTTATGGTTAAGCCTGTCTTTATTGTTAGCTGCAACATAAGCACTTAAAACACTTATTTAGTTTTCTCAAAGGTCTATCAAGACTCAAGTTAAGGGGTGAAAAATGGTAATTTTCAGTTCTCAACACACTCCCAAACCTATGTTTTGCTAGTCCCTAAGGAAAGATAAAATTAAAAATAAAGTAAAAAGCCACTTTTGTAGGGAGCACAGTTGCATTTAGCATATGCAACAAGCCTTTTAAACCCCTAGGTGATCCCTAGTGGAGGAGTGAAGTCTCCTGAAGGTTTTCAGTGAAGGTACCCACAAACTTCTCCAATAAATCAGTTAAGAACAATGCAGTTCTGTTAAAGCAAACTTTCATCCAATCAGATTATTCACACCTGCATCAGTCAGGTTGTAAGAAGATTTTCAAGAAAACATCAGTTCAAAATTAAAATTCTGTTGTAATTCCTTTACCATTCACTCAGTTGGTGTCAAAAAGTTTTTACAAGAAAAATTAATGAAAAGCTTGCCTTCTATTTGAGAATTCAGTTTTGATGTTATCCCAAATAATTTGATTTCAAACTCAACTCTCACCAGGGTTTTCACTCACCATGCAAATATGAGGGTTGCACTATTTCACACAGCTCAAGAGCAATTACAGTCCTCAAATAGGATTGTAAGCAGGAGCATAGGCATTGCTTTTCAGTTCTGAATTTACTACTTTTTTCACCATAGATTACACAGATCCTTATCTCCATGTGACAGCTCAATCCATCATTGATCAGTAAGGACTTGAACTTGAGTTGTAATGTGGCTTATGGGTGAAATTTATCAAGAATAAAAGGGTTGGAATGGAGTTCAAAATTTTAGAAGTCAGTCAAGGTAAGGAGGTGGTATGGACACCTTCTTTATTTCAGAACAATTTCATCTTCTTCTTTGAATTTTCAGAGGCAAAGTGGCCATCTTTTTCTCTTTCTTTTTCAAACTTCCAATGAAATGACTTCTCTTTTTTTTTTTTTTCAAATCAACATTGACTGGAATGCCACATTTCTTCTGCTGATACATCATTGCCTTCAATTATTTTTTTTTCTTTTACCAAACTATTACCCAACTCACCTTTCTTCAGCTTTCTTTCCTTTACCTTCTGAATTCTCAGAGTGAGGGTTAGGCTAAATGAGGTTGATGAGGTTTCAAAGAAATCTTTGATTTATAAAGCTCAAATGGTGTGTATCAAGGGCAGTTTTAATAGGTGGGGCTTTTTTGAAGTTCAAACTGTCCAAAAGAAGGCCCTACATCATGTCTTTAATATCATGATTGATGTCAAGCTATTTTGACTTGGATATGTGTAACTTCTAGTGATAACAAGCAGGTTCAAACAGTCGCTAGAGCAGAAAAAAATTGCCAATTCATACCTCCAAAGAATACATTTCCGGTCCAAATCTCACTGGGTGTGGTTTTCTATCAACTTCCTGAGGTATATCATCACTGTTTTCTCACTTTTTAAGTTTACTGAAACATCAATTTTCTTTTGGAAATTTTCTAACATTCATTTCATGAAAGTATTAGAATTACAGTAGAAATTAATTTTAAAAAGTTTTAACTTCCTCATTTTTCAAAACAACAGGTGTGAAATTACTTCATTTTCAAAAGTTCTACTGATCATAAGCTGCACCAAGCATTAACTTACTTATTTTATTGGCATACCTGCCATACCCCCAAACCAAAGGAGAGCAGGGTCCACACTGGTCCATAGTAGAGAAATGATAGAAGCAAGAAAGAAAAACAAAACATTATGATGCCAAGAAGACAGACAAAAAAGCACATAAATTACACAAGAAGAAACAGAAAGTTATATTACAAACTCATAACACAGAAAAGTTCAATGTGATCTTATAACTGGGGTCAAAATCTGTATCATAAGTTGGTTCAATTGGCTCAGAACTTGAGTCACCTGCTGAATCGAATCGAATCGATTGGAGTACGAACTTGATTGAGCTTTCTCCTGGATAGTGTTTTGCAGCTCAGTGTATTCTTCTGATTTTATCTTTTTGGTGAGGCCAATGTACTTGCTAAGTCTAATGGTCTTTAGTTTTTCCTGGTCAAGCTGTGCTTGTAACATGGTCACCTTGTGTTGCTCACTCCTAACCATCTGAAAGGTTTGACCCAGCAAGTCCTTCATTTTCTCTCTCTCAAATTTCATAAATAACTCCAACTTCCTAATCTGGTTTTCATAAGGGGTGCGAATGTAGGCTTGTAAATCAGCTAACCCTTTTAGAACATCTCTGCAGATATAGGGATTTTCTTCCATGGCTCGTCTGAGGGAGGCAAATCGGGGAATGAGAATGGAATGGTAGGGGACCAAAGGTATCCTAGCTGTGGGAGGGGGGGCAGAAGTGTCCAAAAGGAGAACTTCAGGGTCGGTCTGAGTGGCTTGCTCAGAGAAAGTGGGGAGTGGTGAAAGGGATGCAACCAGAGGGACTTCAGGTTCAGCTACAGAGAAAGTGGGGAGTGGTGAAAGGCCAACTTCCTCAAAAGTGGGTGCAGCTACAGAGCTGGTCACCACAGGGTCTGGCAGAGCTGTTTGAAGAAGTGGTGCAGCTAAAGAGCTGGTCACCACAGGTGCTGGCAAAACTGGTTCTAAGGGAACCGTGAGGCGGGTGTTCGTAAATAGTCAGAGGTGCGTGTTCAAAGTGTGTTCATTCACAAATGCAGTTCAGTGCAAGTGCAGGTTCACCTTCCTCTCTCAACCTTCTCAGCATGGCTTGGCTTGTAGTCCATGCCTTTTTCCCAAAAGTGTGAGGAGCAATGACTTCAAATGGTTCCTCATTATCAATGTCAAACTTGGCTCTGAGGAGGGCTGTGATCAATCTACCAAATGGGAGGCCAGCTAATTTCTGCTCCTTTTTCAACTTAGCACTAATGTCAGCCATGGCTTCAAAAATTAACATAGGGGCATTGAAAAACTGCCCCTTAGAAAAGTGAAAGAGCGCCTCCAAAATTGGTGTTCTCCTCTCTTGGCTGTGCCCAGTGACATAAAAACTTCCCCTCAAAATGGAGTCCATCAATAGAAATTGGGGGGGTAGGTCTCTCCTCATGATGGGCTGCCCAGTGCCCACAATTCCTTGGGTTAAATGTGCAGCCATTTCTCTAAAGGAGGCTATTTCTGGAGCAGCCAATGGACCAGCAGGATCAAATTGGAAGGGTATACCCAAAGCATTCCCTATGTCTTCAAATGTGACCGTAAGATCGCAATCATCAATAAAGATAACTAGGGTAGGGACATCAGCATCACTTTCAGTGACCTTGATTAGGTTTTGGTACCATAACTTCACCATTCGTGGATAAATTTTCTCTGGAAAAGGGGTAAAGATATTGCTTAGTGCGGCATCCCTTATGTATCTTAAAGATAACAGGCACTCCGGTTTGTTGACGAAAAAAGTTTCGTCCACAATCATTCGAATTAACCGAGCTTCAATGAATGGGTTTGGCGTACCAAATGTATGGCGGAGGAAGCTCGGGCTCGGGACTAGCGCGGCGAGATGGGTTCCTCATGTCTCACTTTCTTCCCTTTTTCCACCCTATCCGCTTTATCCATAGATAGTTTTCTTTTGGCTGAAGGTTTGGCTTTTCCCTTTGGGGTAGGTTTGCTAACTTTCTTAGCAGAGGATTTTGGGAACATGGCAGCCAACGATTTCTCTGCTTTTCCCATTCGAAATTGATGTATGAAAGTGCCCACAACAAATGCTGACACAAATTGAAAATTTTCAAATGATAAACAGAGAGAATGTACAGAGCAATACCGAGATCTAGGGTTTTTAATTGAACGAGTTGTTTGCTTGCAGAAATCCCCCAGACTAGAAGCTAAAATCCTTCTCTGAAAACGCAAATGATCGAACAAAGGTGAAGAAAAATGAAGCAAGCTTCTCAAATTGCGCAAGGAAAGAACGAAGTAGGGTTTCCGTGTAACAGGTCGCTCTTCAGAAAACCTTCGAATATGAAACCCCTACTTCGAAAGGGTTTAAATATACTCAGAGTTAATTTCGCAAAGTTCTTTATAAGTTTTCGAAAAGTTCCAAAATAGACCTTTAGACAACTGTGAATGGCATCAGTACCATTCGAAAAGTTAAGAGCTTCAGAAACATCTTTTCGAAAAGAAAATAGCTTCAGAACCAACTATTCGAAAAGCAAATCTTTGCTTTCGAGCAGTTCGTTACATATCCAGAGTCTTTTCGAAAAGTAAATTGAACTTTGCGAAAATAGAATTATTACTTTGCGACTTAACTTGGAGCATATTTAAACCATGCGAAAAGAGACAAATCATGAATAAAAACAGAAACAAAGAAACTAAGCAAAAACTATGAAATGAAAACATAATGTACAGTTTATCCACCATCAGATTTTTGGAGGTTCGTGATGACAGATGGGCAGCATAGGCTCCTGGGTATTTTCAATGCATGGTTTGAGCCTCTGACCATTTACTTTCAGGATTCTTCCATTACTTGGATCTCAAGGGGCCGCTCGAAAGTGACAGTATATGGCCCTTCCCATCTGGATCTCAGCTTTCCTGGGAAAAACTTGAGTTTTGAGTTAAATAACCATACCTTAGAGCCAGCTGTGAACTCTTTTCTTAATAAATTTTTATCATGGAAAGATTTGACTTTCTCTTTGTACAATCTTGAATTTGTGTATGCATCCATTCTCAGCTCCTCCAACTCAGCAAGTTGCAGTTTCCTGTCATTACCAGCAGTAGTTAGATCCATGTTCAATGTTTCAATGGCCCAAAAAGCTTTATATTCTAACTCTACTGGTAGATGGCATGCTTTGCCATAGACCAACCTGAATGGGGACATACCAATTGGGGTTTTATAAGCTGTCCTGTATGCCCATAATGCATCGTTCAGCTTAAAGGACCAATCCTTTCATCCTTCTTCTGATCTTTTTTAAAATATGTTTGATTTCTCTATTGAAATCTCCACTTGTCCACCGTTTGTGGATGATATGGAGTGGCTACTCTATGAGTCACGTAGTATTTTTCAATAAAGTTTCAAAATGTTTATTACAAAATGGCTTCCCCATCACTTATAATGGCTCGGGAAAACCAAACTGGAAAAATGTGATCCTTAAGAAATTTAAGAACCACTTTGTGATCATTTGTTTTAGTGGTTGTGGCTTCAATCCATTTGGATACATAATCCACAGCTACTAAAATGAAATTATTCCCATTGGAAGGAGGAAAAGGACTCATAAAGTCTATCCCCCAAACATCAAACAACTCAACTACCAAAATAGGCTGTAACGGCATTGAGTTTCTCTTGGAAATGTTGCCCAATTTTTGACAGTTTTGGCAAGACTTACAATGCTGCAGAGCATCTTTGAAAAGTGTAGGCCAATAAAATCCGACCGCAAAAACCTTTGCAGCAGTTTTATTTCCACTAAAATGACCTCCACAGGCCTGTTCATGGCACATAGAAAGTATTCTATGAAATTCTTGGTCAGGGACACATTTTCTTATTATTTGGTCTGCACAACTCTTGAACAGATGAGGATCTTCTCAGATGAAATGTTTAACCTTTGCGAAGAAAAGATCTTTATCCATTTTATTCCAATGTTGAGGAATTCTTCCAGTAGCCAAAAAGTTGACTATGTTTGCAAACCAAGGAATGTGTATACTAATGGCAAAAAGTTGCTCATCAGGGAAAGATTCATTGATAGGCAGCCTATCAATATCAGCAGTTAGAATTCTAGACAGGTGATCAGCCACCACATTCTCCACTCCCTTTTTATCTTTGATCTGTAAATCAAATTCCTGTAATAGTAGGATCCACCTGATTAATCTTGGTTTGGTATCCTTCTTAGACAGAAGGTATTTCAAAGCAGAGTGGTCAGTGAACACCACTATTTGTGAACCCAAGACATATGACCTGAATTTTTCTAAAGCAAAAACAATTGCCAGTAGCTCCTTCTCAGTTGTTGTGTGAGCTGTGCATCAATCATTGATCTACTGGCATAAGCTATGACATGCGGCAGCTTTTCTTTTCTCTGTCCAGGGACAGCTCCCAAAGCATAATCTGATGCATCACACATCAGTTCAAAAGGTAATGAATAATTCGGAGACTGCAATATTGGAGCTGAAATCAAACAGTTTTTTAGGAATTCGAAAGCCTTCATGCATTCATTATTGAAAACAAAAGGGACATCTTGACACAGAAAATGAGAAAGAGGTTTGGTTATTTTACTGAAGTCCTTGATGAACCTTCTATAAAATCCAGCATGTCCCAGAAAACTTCTGATTTGTTTAACAGTTTTGAGAGGTGGTAAATGTGCAATTAAATCAATTTTTGCTCTGTCCACCTCAATGCCCTTGTGAGAAACAACATAGCCAAGGACAATGCCTTGGGTGACCATGAAATGGCTCTTTTCCCAGCTTAGAACTAGATTGGTTTCTTCACATCTTTGCAATAACAATTTGAGATGATGTAAACACTGGGAAAAATTGTCTCCATAGATTGAAAAATCATCCATAAAAATCTCCATAAATTGGTCAATTATATCTGAAAAAATGGAATACATGCATCTTTGAAAGGTAGCAGGAGCATTACAAAGACCAAAAGGCATTCTCCTATAGGCAAAAGTGCCAAAAGGGCAAGTGAATGTGGTCTTCTCCTGATCTTGTGGGTACACAGGAATCTGGTTGTACCCAGAGTAACCATCAAGAAAAACGATGCTTTTCTGCTAGCTTATCTAAAATCGATCAATGAATGGAAGGAAATGGTCTTTCGGTCATTGCATTTAATTTTCTGTAATCGATACAGACTCTCCACCCAGTTGTTTGTCTGGTTGACATCAGCTCACCTGAGTCTGCGGTTACAACAGTGATCCCAGATTTCTTAGGTACCACTTGTGTAGGTGCCACCCAAGCTGAATCTGAAATGGGGTAAATGACCCCTGCATCCAACAACTTAACAACCTCTTTCATGACCACTTCTTGCATATGAGGGTTCAGCCTCCTTTGCATTTCCCTAGAAGGCTTTGCATCTTCTTCCAAATGGATTTTGTGCATGCAAACTGGTGATTCTCCCAAATCAGCAATAGTCCAGCCAATTGCCCTTCTATGTTCTTTCAAAACAACCAGCAGCTCTTCCTCTTGCTCCTTTGTGAGGGAGGAAGAAATAATCGCAGGCAATGATTTATGATTTCCTAAAAACACATATTTCAAATTTTCTGGTAGTTGTTTTAATTCTAAATCAGGTGGACTGCGAAAAGAAGGTAACAAAGGTACCTTATCTGTTTGTGGAAGGGGAAGAGTAGCAGGTTTCCAAGAAGAGAAACTTGCTGATTGATTATGAGTTCCTTGCACAACATTTATTTTCTCAGAATTTGAGATACAAACTGTTTCTTCCTCAGAATTTTTTCAAGCATCTTCAACATTTGTGGTGAACTCTTCACACTGCAGAAACTGTTGAAAAGTCCCTTCTACCAATTCATCCAATAAATCAACATAAAAATATTCTTCAGAACTGAATTGAGGCTGTGTGACTGCGTTATAAACATTTAATTTTACCTTCATGTTTCCAAAAGAGACTTCCATAATTCCAGACCTGCATTGGATGCAAGCATTTGCTGTAACCAGGAATGGTCTTCCCAAAATGACAAGGATGGAAGTTTTGCTTTTGGTTGGTTCCATGCCCAAAACTAGAAAATCAGCAGGATAGAAAAATTTATATACTCCTACCAATACATCTTCAATCATTCCAACTGGCTTCCTTTCAGATCTGTCTGCTAGTTGTAACACCACATGAGTGGGTTTTAATTCTCCCAAACCTAGTTTCTCATATACAGAATATGGAAGTAGGTTGACACTAGCACCCAGATCTAATAAAGTCTTTTCAATGGTATGTTCCCCAATAATGCAAGGGATTGTGGGGATTCCAGGATCTTGAAGTTTAGGAGGTGTGGCAATGGATAACACCTAATTAATTCTTTCCATAGTAAAGACCTTCTTGGACAACTGTATCCTAGATTGTCTTTTGTGAGTGCAAACATCTTTCAAAAATTTTACATATGCTGGAATTTGTTTGATTGCCTCAAGCAAAGGTAGATTTATCTTGACTTGCTTAAAAGTCTACATCATTTCATCTATTTTTGTGTTCCCTTTATCAAAAGGGGATACAGATTTCATTGCATGAGGAAATGATAAATGAGGAACTAGTTCTTCATCTACAGCTTTGGAAACATTTTCAGAAACTTTTTGGATTTTTTATTTTTCATTTTTTTTATTTTTCTGAGGTCCATCAGCACCCCCACTGCTATCACTATGCTGCTCTTGCTGCATATCTTTATCATTTTCCTCATTTTTTTCTTCTTCAATACCCACTTTGTTATTTATGATTCTTCCACTTCTCAAAGTGGTAACAGTTTTTACTTCTTCATGTGAATTGGAAGCTTCGCCAACCATGAACTGTCCTTTGGGATTGTTCAAAGGTTGGCTGGGTAACTTTCCTTCCTCTCTTTTTGTCAAAGTATTTGAAAGCTGTCCCAATGTTTCTTCAATCTTCTTTATGCTCAGTGAAAATTCACGATCGAGTTAAAGATCCTAAATTCGAGTGAATTTAGGACTTGATCTTCAAAGAAGGGGACCGAAGGGGTTTGAATTAGGGCATCGCTGCACGTTGTTGTGGAATGGGTTGAAAATTTGGTTTGGCATAAAAATTTCTGATAAGGCTGAAAGGCATTTGGTTCTTTGGTTGTTCTTCTTTGGGATTGATAATTCCTTGGTTCCACCTCAAATTGGGGTGTCCTCTCCATGGATATTCATTTGTTGCATCTGTCCAAATGATTGAGCGACATGAGCTTGTTCCACCATCAAATGAGGAGCGTGATGTGCGGGGACATTGGTCAATTGAATGAGTAGGGGACTGGCATATCAGACATGCCTCCTCTACTCTTGCAACATTTGGATTTTTAAGTGAGTCCATCAATCTATCAAACTTTGTGGTTAAATTGTTCATCTTTTTTTCCAACTCATTCACCTCATAAATCCTCCCTTTGGTGGGTTGGTGATTGTTCAACCTAGCAGGATTTTCAATATCTCTTGACAGAGATTCCTGTTGAGTTGAGTTTTCACCAATTACTTCAAACAAGTCCCAAACCTCCTCAACTGTTTTTTGCAAGTAAGTGCCTCCACAGGTGGCATCCACCATATTTTTGCCTTTTTGATCAATTCCTTGATAGAAGCTTTAAACCAGCTGCCATCTGGGAATTTGATGATGAGGACATTGCCTTAAAAGTTCCTTAAATCGTTCCCATGCTTCATAGAAAGTTTCAGTTGAGTTTTGTGAGAAGTAAATGATACTTTGTCTCAATTGACTTGTTTTAGACATTGGAAAATATTTGGCTAAAAATTGACATTACAAATCATTCCAAGAAGTGATACTATTTGGTGCTAGCATAGATAACCATGGTCTAGCTTTATCCTTTAATGAAAAAGGAAAGAGCCTAAGCTTGGTTGCTTCTGGACCAAGTCCAGCTATGTTGAATGTGGTGCAAAGAGCCAAGAATTCATCCACATGTTTGTATGGATCTTCCTTACTCAACCCATGGAAGGAAGGAAGCATTTGGATAGTTGATGATTTGATCTCATAATTTCCTTCAACGAGGGAAATTGAATGCAAAAGGAGAGTTATAAGCACCGGTGCAAGTAATCCCTCAAAAGTCGAGGTTCTTCACCCATAGTAGCGATTCTGTGTTGTTTGTTTGGTTCGTAGTAGCCTTTCAACTTCTAAATTCAGTGGGACAATCTCAGGGCTGAGAGTCCTCCTACCAAACATACAACTCAGAACAAAAATCGATTATTCGACAAACCTTCAGAATTTCTTTTTAAGTAGTTTCCCTTCTTCAAAAATTGGACATGAATAACTGCACAGGTATAAACAATAGAATAGTTTAGTAATGATATAAAAAAAAAAATAAAGGTAAAAACTTAGGTCTACCTATTTTAGAACAAACTCCCCGGCAACGGCGCCAAAAACTTGTTGGTTCCTCTTAGTGTGCTTGATTTATGTGTATTTTGAAAACAAGTTTGCAACTGCTAAATTATACTAAAAAAATATCAGCACAGGTAGAAGTGAATTAGCCTGCAAGATCAGGGCCAATTGTAGCAAGTTTTAAATGTAAGTGAGTGAAAGATCGTCCACAGAGAATTTGTCTAAAATGCAAGATAAACCTCCAGATCTGAGCTACCAGATCTGGCCTCTTATCATATCTAGAAAGCACATAAGATGGGAGGTTGAATTTGTCACATTAACTAAATGATAAAAGTAAAAGTTAAACTAAATGATCCAGATCCGAGTTGGGGGAACGTTTGAGGTAAACTTATAAAAAATGGAGAAATAATATCTAACTTTGATTTGGTCCTTGAAATCTAATGAGAATGACTGCAGCTCAACTGAGAGATGATCCAATCTTCATCTGGCTACAAGCGCAGATGTAAGAGAAATAAATCTAATTCAAGGATTAGGTTTAAGCTTATGGCTATGGTCTGTCCACTTTAATGGCCACAAACCATCCAATAGTCTTTAATCCAAAGCCTTAATTTAGAACAAGAATCATCACTACAAATGCCGTGAGAGATTAGGTTACCAACACTAATTCTTACAGGATTAATGAATCAAGGGAAGTTGCATGAAAAATAGTAAATCTAAAGGAGTCTAATGCAATAAGGAGATCAGAGGGAACCCTTAACATGAGTCCAATTGAGAATATACGGTTTACAGCAACCTTTTCAAATCCACCATTACAATTACAGAGCACAGCTTAAACAGCTCTCAGATTTGTAGTCTTGAATACAACTCTCTTTTGAATTATAGAAATGTCTCACAGCTCCCAATTGCAAGTCAAAGTGAAGCTATTACAGGAATTTCAGACAAACTATCTGGTTTGGAAATGGGGAAATAGGAATGAAACTCAAAATCTGGATGCGCAAATTGGGCAAATGATTCGCCTATTTATAGTTTTCCCCAAGTCCAGCTCAGATGTGTATTAACTAATCAGAGTTGCTCAGATCTGTATTGACCAATGGTGGTCGAGCACGAGGATCCAGATCTGTTCTGGCCAATCAGAATTCCTCGATCTGGTTCAGCCAATCAGGTGAAAAAGGCATCAATTCTGTTATGCATTTTACAAATCTGTTAGAGTTTCTAGAAGTTCCCGCCAAGTTATTTCATCTCTGGGTGCTCACGTGGGGTGGAATATGCCTTCGCTTTATGCTTAGAATCCTCTGGAACGTTCCTAGGTTTTTAAATGCATTGGGATGCGTGAAACAGATTACTGAATTGCCCTTGCAAAAGCTGAGAACCTCCAGAATACCTTTTCGCAAAGTTTAGGGGGCTTTTCGCAAGGTGTTGTAACTCCTGAAGCTCTTTTCGCAAGGTTCTGGTTCTGTTAGAATTGAGTTTTCTCCTTTTCGAAAAGGTAAATCATCTCTTCGAAGAGTTCAGATGCTCTTCGAAAGCTAAGTCTGGAGTTTTTTGTTCTTTTCGCAGAGTTTCAGGTTCTTTGCGAACAGTTCAGGTTCTTTGCGAAAAGTACTCCGTAGTGTATTTTTCTGTTCGAATTGCTCCCTACTTCTTCTCTGGGTTGAGACCAAGTCTTTGCCTCTTCAATTTAGACCTTCCAGCAGCTAGTGAGGTTGTTTCTTTTCTTTCTTTCTTTGGATTGACATGGGTTGTCATCTTTTTGGCACTTTTACGCTGCTTTTATGGTTAAGCCTGTCTTTATTGTTAGCTGCAACATAAGTACTTAAAATACTTATTTAGTTTTCTCAAAGGTCTATCAAGATTCAAGTTAGGGGGTGAAAAATGGTAATTTTCAGTTCTCAACAAGCAGTCTGTTGTTTGACAGGTTCTTCTGCTACAGCTTAATCCTTTCGACAGGTTCTATCAACCTCTCGATCTCTTTACTTTTTCACCTCAAGATCTCTCGACAGGTTAGAACACACCTCCAAACCCTCTCAACAGGTTGCTTTCTTCAGCTTCTACTCCTCGACAAGATGTGGGAACCTCTCGACAGCTTCATATTTAAACACCCCACCTCTCAACAGCTTGACTTCTCTCACCAGAACCTCTCGACAGGTTGAATTAACCTCTTGAGCTCTTCTGCACTTTGCTTCCACAGCTGGCACACAGTTTTTGGGTACTATCCTTCCTCTTTCCAGTCCTCAGTAGCCTTTGGGGGGTTCAATCTTCATCAAATGCAGTTGTTGGTTTGCTCTCATGTGTACACAGTGAGACACATGGCATTGCCATGGAGCTTTGAGGCTCTGTGAACTGCTTGATGGTTGGCCTTTGGGCTGCATGTGCACATGTTGAAGCAGCAGGTCTTTTCTTTGGCATTTTTAGATTGATATCTGCACTATGACTGTAATTTATTGCCTAACTACAAAACACACTCAAGACATATTATTATATCAACTCAAAGGTCCATCAAAGGTCAGGTTAGGAGGTGAAAAATGGTATTTTTCATTGATTAATAGGCTGGCGAATTGTGCGCTCTGGTCTGGGCACTTAATTCAATTGTGCGCCTTGGAGGGAGTGCGTGATCGAGAGGTTCAAGGGGTCAATCACGCGTCAAAGTGTGCGTGGAATCCAATTATGATCAGTGTGCGTGATTGAAGTGTCACCAGGTCCTTGTGCGGGTGACCTTTGGAATTCTGCGCATCAGTGCAAGGGTATAATTCGATTACGCGTGGGGTCTTTAACATAGGATCAGTTCTTCAAGATTTTTGCGGTGACAGAAGATGAATCGCGCGCTTGTAGTGTGACGTTTAATTCGGAATGCGCACAATCGTGCCTACGCTTAATTGGATTGTGCGTCGTATTCCAAGTGCTTAATTCATCGAGCGCCTATATATGCCTGAATTTTCTTTGTTTTTCTTCATTCTTTTCTGTTTTATTCTATTTTCTATTCGACCTAAGTTCGAAGTATCCTGATTTCCATATTTTAGTGATATCACGTGATCCGACCGTCTGATTGTGATGTCATTTCGTTCGATATTCATTGTTTCGCACATTCTTTGTCCTAAAGCGGTCTTGGATGGTGGTGTAATTAGAGTAGTTGTTGTGGCTTGGGAGGTGTTGGGATTGAGGTGTGATGTACATCCTTCATTATTGTTAGGAGGTGAAGATGGCGGGAGGGAAGCCCTCCAAATGAATGGAAAGGGTGTTACCCAACAAATCCTTCCCTCGCTTTTTTGTTGCTTCTGAATGGACGTTCTGCGCATCGTGTTTTAGGTTTGTGTCCGTTTTGGGTTCTATGTTTTTTTTAAGCTATATGTTCAGGTCCTAGATCTTCGTTTTGGGTTGTATGTTCAGGAGGTATGCCTTGGGTGATACCTGTAAAATATTTTACATAAATAAAGCGATGTTTTATTTATTGTGTTCATTTTATTTACGTTTGTTGTTGTATGTTTCTTGTTTGTCTCGTTTTGAAAAAAAAATTGGTCTCATGGCAGAAAAGTAAGGAACAACCTGAAAATTAAATTAAAAAAATACCCTAGTTTGGGTTGTTGGTCTCGTGACCTGAGTATCGCTACCAAGGTACTAGTGCTCTTAAAAAAATGCCCCACTATCAAGTAACGGTGGGGACTTTTATCGGCCTCACAGTTGTCCTGGAGTGTATCTGTGACGCTCTCATGTTGGGAAGTAGTTTGATTATTTCAGTCACATGCTAGGCTCGATTTTGTAGGTGCTGAACGATCATCATGTATTGTAGCTTTTTAATAAGATTGGGATGAATGGTATATAATGTGTGATTGCATCATTTGCCATTTGAGAGTTTTCAATTTTATTCTAAAGAGATTTTGAAAATCATTTGACTCATTATCCGAAAGAGAAATAAAGAGGTGAAGAAGAGATAAAGTTCATTGATCTAGGGGTAGCTTCTTATTTAACCGATTTTTAAAATAGTAGTCAACTACTTTCTTCTCGGGTGGGTAATGTGGTGCCATAATTGAGCTCTCCGTCTTGGTCCAACACCATAAAATCATCAAATTCTTTGGTTAGCAGGAGTTTTGTCCTCCTCCCACCACCATACGACGATATCTAATAGTGTGAAGATGTCAGGGATGCCCTCGGGGTTTGCTTATACTTCCCTAATAAGACTATCAAGAATGCCCTCATAATTTGCTTATGCTTTCCTGAATTTATTGACTGTTCATTCGTCGTATTGCTCTTTCTCGATTGTGCTTCTTTTCTGTATATTTTTTTTATTTTTTTTAAAGCATCTATGCATTTTTTTTTAAAATATCCTGCTGAAGCAAGAATTATGAGATTTGATGGAACCTTAAAATTTTTATTTTTTTTTGTTCTAACATCAACCCCAATGGCTGGAAGGGTGTGTGAGAATCTAAAGTTTTCTACATTTCAGAAAGAGAGTTTCATGATCTACTAGTCCTTTCGATCAACTTGCCCGAATTGGAAGGTGGTCAATGAGTCAGATGATTCCTAAAATGATTTCGAAAATAATAACCTATGGTTGGTGAATGCCTTGCGATGATTACGAGGATGATAAGTATATAAGTATGCCTGTTTAGGCTATGAGATATGATGATTGAGTTGTGATTCCATGGGTTAGAAAGTATTTCCTTTATAGCTATTTTTTTTAGGCATGCTGCCAAAATAGTGAAAGTACTTCCCATGTGGGGTTTTGATTTCTTCCAGACGAGGCGGTTGTGTAGGTGTTATTTCCTTAGCACTAGCTCCTCGACTTCGAGTTCTCGATCGAGTAAGAGTTTTAAGTCAGAGATATTGTTAGTTAGATGATATCTGTATATATTTTTATTTTTTTATGTATTTTTGTATTATTTTTGTTATTATTATTGTGTTATGAAACAACATCAGTTTCTTAAGCAAGGACTAACTTAGAAGGTCGAATGGACGGAGTGATAGTCGGATAACTATTTCGAGGTCCTCGATCCCTCTCGATCTGATTGATCTAGGATGAGAGAGATGTTATGTTTAGGTTTGTGTTTTGGATGATACTAAATTTGTCAAAATAGGTGTAGTGTCTTTTAACTTATTTTGATATGTCTCTTATGGCCGGTGGCTCCTTGTTAGGAGAGACCTTCTTTAGTTTCTCGATGGGGTGAGGCAACTCGTAGAGTTGGGGCGTGAGACAGGGTCCTTCCCATAACGTTTTATGTAATGTTATTATTTTTAGTTGATAATTATTCGAAAATATTTCTGAGATGTATTATTTTAATTTGATGAAAGGAGTCACTTGAAGGGGAGTGTGATGTTGATTTCGTAAAGAGAGTGATAAGGAGAGACAAAGGTAGAACAAAAGGAGAAGATAAGAAAGTGTAGACCATGGTGGGCCCTTCCTTGGCGTGTGGATTTTCAGTTTTATTTGATTATGCTTGTTTTGTTTACTTCGCACTTTGGATTTATCACAAGCTTGTTTTATAGTTTTGTTTATAATTTTTTGGGGAATCTCTGTGTCGACTGTTTGACGTAGTGGTTTCGTTGCCGGTTGGTGTTCTGTGAAGGTTTTGATTATGAGGTTTACGAAAATCTGGATTCGATGGTTAGAATCGATCTTAGTTATGATGTCGATTTTGTGTTTTGGTGGGATTTGAGAGTTTTGCGATATGTCGATTTGGATATTGATTGGGGTAGCAAGATTTAAGTTTGGTTTGACTTCGAGAGTGGGAGTGATGATCGACTCCTTGATAGGTTCGGTGGTTGGCTCAAAGGTGAGTGGAGTTGGCATTATAGGGATAGGTTCGGTTTTAGTGACGGGTTCATGTTTGATAATAGGCTCGAGTTTGACGACAGGTTTAGGTTTGATAATGGGTTCAAGTTTGATGGCGAGTTTGCCTTTGATGGTGGGTTCGAGCTTGTGGATGGGTGGAGGGTCGATGATAGGTTCGGGTCTAGGTTCGAAAATTGGTTTAAGTTCAATGATAGGTTTGGTTTCGTGTCCGATGACAGTTTCAAGTTCGATCATGGGTTTAGGTTCAGTGATAGGTTCATGTTCGAGGATCGGTTTGATGACAGGTTTAGGTTCGAGGCTTAGTTTCGTAGTTGGTGGAACGGTTCAATAGTGGGTTTAAGTTCTTGTTTCGGAGTTGAGAGGATAAAAATCTCGGTGGCGAGTTCTGTAGGGGTTGATTCATGAGTTGGTTCTGAATATAGCCCAACGAGTGATTCTGGAGTGGGTGGTTCGGAGGTTTGTTTAGCGAGAGACCCAGATTCGGGGTTTCGTTTTGAATTTGGTGAGGTGACGAGTTCGGTAGTGAGTTTTGGTTTTGAAATGGGTTTTGGTTCGAGAGCTGGTTCTGAAGTTGGTGGGGTGAAGTGTTTATTGAGTTCGAGTTTTAAAGAGGTGTTGGGATTGATTCAGGGACTGGTTTTGAGAATGGTGGGGCAATGTGTTTGACAATGTGTTCAATTTCAGGGGTTTGTTTCGTAGTTGATTTGGAAGTGAGAGGGCTAGTGATTTCGGGGGTACATTAGATTACAGGTTTAAGTTCAGAGTTTAGTTTTGTGATCGGTTTAAGTATGAATGGCGTCGTATGATTCCGATTGATTGGTTTGAAAATTACTTCTAGAATTGGCATGTGAGCTTGTTCAGGGATAGTTTGCGTCATTGGTTTGGGCGTCTGTTCAGGAGGTGTGGGGGTTGATTTGTTTGTTGGTAGGTTGTCAGATTCAAGGGTAGGCTAAGTCGGCTCGGAGATGAGTGTGTTGAGCTTGGCGATGAGTTTGGTGATGGGTTGAGTTAGTTTAGGAGTGGATTTGGTGATAGTTTGAATTTTAGTGATCTTGGTGACCGGTTCAGGGCGAAAGATAATTTCACGTTTATAGGTACGTGGGGCAAGGTTAGTTGGTCGTGAGTGAATGGTATGGACGTGCTCAGAGGGATGTTCAATCCTTTGGATCAGGCTTGCTGGGTGGAACGAGGCAGGAGTGAGTGAGTGTACGGTATCGTATGCGAGTCGAGGGCTTGATGAAGTTTGTTCAAATAACGGGTTATAGTAGGTGATGTTAGTTTGCGCAATGCCAGGGTGTTGGTTTTGATCATAGTGCAGGTTTGTGTATTGATTGGTATATAAAGGTTGGTAAGGGTGTTGATCTTGGTTTGTGTGTGGTAATTAGTTTTGGTCAGGGTATAGGTTTGTATATAGATCTTGAGCTTGGTCATATGGGTAGTATGGTTGAGAGTTTGTTTGATTTTATTTTTGGTTCGTGTTGATTTGTTCAGAGCCTATAGCTTCATTTAAGGTGTTTACTCTAGGGTTGTTGGACGTCAGTGTGGAGAAATTAAGGTTTCCATTCTTTAGTAGACGTTCTATGCGTAAAGCGCGTTGATAAAGGCTTGCAAAGTCGTGATAGTCGCTTAAGAGAATAGTGCTTCAAAGAGGCTCTTGGAAATTACTGATCACATTTCTATTGCATCGTTTTCGTTTATTTGATTCCCTATTAAAGCAGCGAGCCTCCTCCAGCAGTTAGCAAATGTCGCAAAGTCTTCGTCGTCTTCATGAGTCAGGTGTTGGTATTGGCTTAAGAATCTGTCGGCTAGATCTTCGAATGTCTCAATTTCCATTAGAGGTAGAGCAGCAAACCAGTCAAGGGCTTCTCCTTCTAGCGATCTTTGAAAGTAGTGGAATAGGAGCCTGTGATTGGTTTGGATCGGGAGGCGGTCGTTATAGAATAGAGTCAAGTGGTGATTCGGATTCCCTGTACCGTTGTATTTGTTAACTTTTGAAGGTTTAAAGTCAACTGGTACAGTGAAGTCGATGTCTCGGTAAAATTTATCGAATCCAAAGGACTGTTTTGAGCGTTCCCTCTTAGCCACGCAGTCATCTAGAAATCGAGGGAGGCCGTCTATGTTTATGGTGGTGTCTTTTCTAGATGCCTCAGGAGAGGGTTGTCTTCGGCGATTGTTGTCGTAGGAGGTGCGAAGGGTATGCGTGTTATGTGTCGGCATCCTTTCTTCTCTCCTGCTTCTAGGGGTAACTTGGTGTTCGTTAACCAGCTTCTGATCCATGATGGTTTCGTATATCTCGGCTAGGGTTTGCCATAGGGCATCGACTTCTTTTCCTCCCTTCATTAGCTTTTGGGCCATGAGGTCCACAATCTGACCAGCGGTGTATCTTGGCTCGCTATCACTTGCCCTGCTACTGTTATTGTGACTTGTGTTTTAGGGAGTGAAGGGGTATTTTTCGCTCTCACTAACCATGTTTACCGAAGCACGACACTGAGCTATCCACGGAGACGGCCTAACGTTATACTCGGGGTCGCTATGGGAGCCCCATGCGGTTGGTTCACTGCAATTAATGTTTAATTCTCTAATGCCTAACATTCTAAAAAAAAAAAATTATTATTTTATTTTTTTTGTTTGTAAAACTGAGTATACAGGTGAGTGTGTAAAAAGTGATCAAGTAAAGTGAAGAAAATAAAAATCCAAATTAAATAAATCAAGGAAAATAGAAAACCAAATTAATTAAATCGGGATAACCTTCACGAAAAAGAGTCTCATCGTGATCGCCAGTTTGTTGGTATGCGCTTTTATGGGTTCCTTTTGATCCCCGAAAAGAGTGGCTCAATTCGATCCAAGTGGACTCTGACTAAAGGCAATGGAGTAATAAATTAGGAAATATTAAGTGCTGAAATGAAGAGACGAATATTAAATGAAAAGTACTTGAGTGACGCGATCGCCAGCTACAGATATTTATCGACGCTACAATACGTCACTGATCATGCATTAAGGGGAGCAGGGGGTTACAGGTTGAACTCTTTTACTAAACCGTCAGCCGGCCAACGTCAGCAGCTATGGATTGCCTATAGTCTAACTAGTTTGATTTCGTACTTCTGCTAGGATTCTAACGAATCGAATCTCCTAATCCTATTGGGAGTCTAATTTACCTAGTGTCCTAATCTTACTAAAAGTTTAATTAATCTAGTCTCCTAATCCTATTGGGAGTCTAATCAACTTAGTTTCCTAATCCTATTAGGAGTCTAATTAAAAAAGGGGTTGTAGCCCGTTATACTAAAAAGGATTGGCCCCGTTCTTGGGTATCCTCCGTAAGCTCCCTTGGGCAAATCGAGTGGCTAAGAATTATTTTGTAAATATTGAAGATTTAAAATTTGAATTTGAACTTAGAATCGAGACTTAGAAATCAAAAATCGAGATCGATAATTAAGAATTTAGAACTAGAATGAAGAATTCGAACTAGCATTAAGAACTAGAAAGAAAATTAAAAATTAGAAAGAAAATTAAGAACTAGGAAGAAAATTAAGAACTAGAACTAGAACCTAGGAACTAAGAACTAGGAACTAGAAATTAAGAACTAGAACTAGGACTAGAACTTAAGAATTAAGAACTAAAACTAGAAAAAGAACTAGAACTAGAATTTATAACTAGAATTAAGAACTAAAACTTTCTAAAAGGAAGAAGCTCAGAAGAGAGAATTGTGCAGAAGAGAATTGTGTAAAAGAGAATTATGTAGAATAGCTAGGGGGTAGGGATCTATTTATAGGCTTTTACTAGAAATCCTAGTGTAACTCTAATTCCTAATTCAAATAAAAGGAATATCCCAATTCTTAATCCTGGTGTAACTTTAATTCCTAGTTCTTCTAAAACAATAAAGTAAAGTCCTAGAATGATAAGGAAACTGATCCTTTTTCTAATAAAAGAAACGAATCTTATTTTCTAAAAGAAAATAATAAAGAGAGTAATCCTAATTCAATTAGGAGTTTTGAAATTCGTCACTTTTTGTACAGCTTCCGAAAACTAATCATAACTTCTTCAATAATTATCAAAATTATATATTTTTTGGCTCGTTGGAAAGCTACTTCGATAAGCTTTCAAACTTGACTAATTTTACATCAAACTGACTTTGTTTGATACTTCAAAATAGGCCAAATATAAAAGTGACGGGATTGACAATTGGAAAAGGTTAGGGAGACCTATTGGCTCTAAGCTAGGCGCTTCCTCCTTTAATACTACTTCGAGAGTTAAGATTAACAGGCTAGTGCCGCTAGCTTGACTACTTGGGGCTCCCAGAGGAGAGTCTATGATTCTAGAAGTCTAGAAGGCAGCTCGAACCATTTTTGGAAGCCCCAGAGGAAACCTCAAATTTTCTCAAAAGGAGAAGCTTCAGAGAGAGAAGAATAATAAATTATTTTTATGGCTAAGAGTAATTTTGAAAATACTAAGTTTGAATTGATGATTAAAAGCTTAAGGATTAAAAATTGAGGATTTGAAATTTTAAGGACTATGGATCAGGAACTAAGGACTGAAATCTAGAACTTAAGAATTAAGAACTAGAATGAAAATTAAGAGCTAGGGCCAAAATTAAGAACTAGAATTAGAATTAAGAATTATAACCTAGAAGCTAAGAACTAGATCCTAAAAATTAGAACTAGAAACTAGAAATTAAAAGCTAGAGACTAGAGCCTAAAAGATTGCCTGAAGCCGAGTGCTTAAGAGAGAATCTCGAAATCCCTAAACTTGGAAGAGTGGAACTCGAAAATTCGATTGCTAGATGTGTTAATTGGTGTAGTAGGGAGGTCAATTTATAAGTATACGGGTAATTACGCACCCTGTGAGAGGAACTTCTTAACCCATGGAACGCCATGTACTTGAGAAAATACTACCCTGAACACCGTGATCAACATGCTCTGTAGTCAGATATAGATACTTGTATTTACCACCCTCGTAGTCATCATGACTCATTCACCAATCATACATCATTATTTCCAAGATATCTGTGAAACCTTCTAACTCATCGCCCACCTCCTTATTCAGGCGATACGATTGAAAGGACTAGTGGAATACCCAACTTCTTTTAAAAGATAGGTAACACCCGATTCTCACCCCTTTCCCCGTCATTGGAGGAGACGTTAGAGCATAAAAAATGAAGATGTTAAGCTCATTTAAAACTCACTATTCTTGCGTTAGCAGACTGCTTTTAAAATATATACGTGCTTCGAGAGAGAGACAAAAGAGAGAAAACCAAAAAGAGAACAACAAAAGAAGCATAACTAAGTGAGCATACGACGAGCGAACAAGTCAATGAACCTAGGGAAGCATAAACAAACTATGAGGACATTCTTGGTAATCTTATTAGGAAAGTATGAGCAAACTACAAGGACATTCCTGGTGTCTTCACACTACTAGATATCGTCATAAGGTGGTGGGAGGAGGAGAAACTCCTGTTAATCATAGAATGTGAGACTTTGATGGAGCTGAAATATGACAGATAGCTCAGCTACGGCACTACATACCACCCGAGGAAAAGACTACTGCCTATTCTTTTTAAAGTTGTCAAGTGAAAAAAAATTGTCCCTACATCATTGAGCCTTACCCCTTTTTCACCCTTTTATTTTATTTTAGACGATGAGTTAAAACTTTTCCTAAGATATTTTTATAAATAAAATCAAAAACTTGTGAATGACGATTGATGCAATCACCTATTACCTATCGCTCACCCTCTCCTACCAAGGCTACGGGATATGATGGCTAGTGTCAAAGGTAAAACCCGCTATACGACTGATATAACTAAACATCCCCTTCCAATATGATAAGACATCATCAGAGAATCTTCTTCGAAATTAACTCACCAAGTAAACACACATAGCTCTCCATACACCCAAGTGCTCGTAAAACCATGAAAAGCTCTATCATGACTTGACACAAGGGCATTTTTTTTTACATCAAGGCCCCTGCTTGATCATAGTTGGATGCAAAATAATAAGGTCATCACTCAAGAAAGACTGTCGAAGACACCACACTAACTGTCCTATCACGCTCCTATACTGGGGCATTTTTTAAAAAAGTTTTTAGTCTTAGAATTTTATTTCAGTATTTTGCTTTCTCTGTTGCTTTATTTCCTTTCCTTGTAATAAAAAAGTAGAGATGAGTAAAAAAAAAAAAAAAAGATACAATGGTGCTTCCTTTTGTTACCAAACTTCGATTTGAGATATCACCCCCATTGACAATCAGCAAGGGGGAAATAAAATTACCAATGACTTCTCTTTTGTGTACAGATATAAGTAACCTTCAACTGCTATAGGGCTAGCTCGAAAGCACCCAAGTCCCAATAACAAATGACAACATATGAGCAAGCAGTTAAAGCATAAAAGATAAGGCAAAGTAGAAAAGCAGAAAAGGTACATCTGAACAAAATCCATATATATACATCTCAAAAAAAATTTACATGAATCACCGAGGGCATACCCCTTTATGTATAATAAAAGAAAAATACACAAGTGCCCTACTCCCTCCGCTGCCTCTGGGATGGTCGGCTGCTATCTCCAGTGTCAACGGCTCGGAGATTAGGAGTTTAATCCGCTGAAACCTCAAGTTAAGCCCCAGAAGTAGCCAGAGGTATCCTAGGAAGAGAAGGCCTGGCAATAAAACCTTCCTCACTCGCCTGACTGGTCGAGCGCCTGGACCTTGAGCGATAGGGACCAATCACGAACAGATCACGAAGAATAAAACCATCGTAAGCATACTCCCTAACGCACTCACAGGTCTTATGACGAGGTTGACTAGCCAAGGAGCCATTAGCCACCGACTCCAACTGAGCAAGACGACTAACCCCTGCACCCCTCGCTCGCTCCTCGCCTATTGGTACTGTAGGCGGTCTATCATGGCCTACATCTCGGCTCGCACGGTCTGCTGAACAATATCCAGCTCAGTCGCGTGGGTCTCCTGACGGATGATTAGGTCGGTAAGTACATCCATGCGATCCCGCTTTGGATCACCTGTAACCATGCGACGCCTCGCCTCTGGGTAGGTGCGAGCCTGCTCAACCTCCAGACGGGACTCCCCAAGCAAATGAGCTTGCATGAAAACACATAATTAAGCACTAAGTACCCAACAAAGGACAAGACGCTGAAGAAGAAGAGAAGGTACCAGATCGGCTCACTCCCGGAGAAGGCGCTCGACCGTCTCAGCTGTCACTAGATCAGCGGCTGACTGAGGAGGTGGCACCACCGTAGGCTGCTACAAGATAAATGAAGACGCATCAGATAACGTCACATACGTAAACCTAGAAATAAAACTATGCTAACCCAACGTACCTAGGGAGGAGTGGACTCCTGAGGAAGAGCCTCGGGAGCAGAGTCAGGAATGACCTGCGTAAAATAAACAATAAACACATCAGGTAAAGATGACAAACAAAATGAACAACACATACACATAAACTCAAACACATACTATACTTGACTCTCTGAGAGTAGTGAGGCAGCTGTGGCCTCCCTCATCTGGAGGTCCTCAGCCATCTTGCGTTGAACATGTTCCAACACAATATTAGGAAATAACATCAAACAAAATGAAACAACTCAAACACAATACTCACCTAGTGAGCTAACTCGCCTCGAAGATGAGTCAACTCCGGGTCCTCACAACTAGAGGGCGCATCTGACATGGGATCAAAAGTTGGAGCAGACACCCAGCAGCATCAAGCTCTGCCTTCTATAAACACCATTGCAAAACACGACAGAAACACAAAATGCTAACAATTAGAACAATTAACTAAACTGAAACGGCATAAGTAAACGTGCACCAATCGGTCGATCTCCGAATGTAGGCTAGCCTGCACCTCACGACTAGCCATCTGCTCACCCCGAAGCAGCTCAATATACATCGCCTGGTGAGCGACCTCATTCTCCCTCGCCGCCTAAGAAAAGCAACAACGATCAATTAACTAGAACATGACAAACAAACTAAAAATAACTAAGGAAAACAAACTAATAAACTCCCCAAAACACGACGAGTCTCCGCCATCTGATCCTCCACTGCCCTAGCATCAGCTATGGAGGTCGCCAAGGACCTCAACATCTCATCTGGATGGGGGGCGCTTCCCATCTGCTTCAGTGCCGCATGAAGAGCTCCCAATGCTCCTACCTTAGGTTCGAGATGGCCCTACTCCAATGCAACCACTCTCTCCCTTAATGCCAAAGTGGAATTAGGTCTGCCAACACCGAAGGAGGTCTTCCCCTGAAAGGGGAATCGCATAAAGAGTTGGCCACTGCCAAGCTCTTGGAACCACCTTGAGAACTCCCGAGTGTCTGCCTCATCGCGTGCTCTAGTCACCTCGATCCCCCCGATTCTGAAATCCGCATACCGATCCTGCATCTTCCGCTCGAAGAAACGGCCAAGGGGACCGGTCATCTTCTTCGCCACTCGTGAGCGAAGCTCAGGAGGAACTCCCTAGAGAAGTCCTAGTTGGCGTGCAGCTTGGGATACGTGGATCCACTCTACCTTCTCAAAGCAGGGGATCCATTTATCTCGTCTAAGGAATGCCTGACAAGATCGTATCACAGCCTGATCAGCTCCTTCGTCATCCCCATACGGCCTCCAGACGACCTGTAACCAAACACAAACAAAATAAACATGTCAGTAAAACTAAAAACACAAGACAAGATAGATTCGACAAAACAAATAAAAAATACGCACTTGGCTCAGGTGCATGTCCTCAAAGAGCCACCTCGCAGTCTGGAGGTCGGTGGTCCTCCAGCGAGCTCCCATCAGCCTCCGCCACACATACATGTGCGGGAACGAAGGCTCGGTCCGAGGGGGGACCATCGGGTGTAAGAAGATGAAATGGTCATACGCCTAAAACTAAAACAAAAGAGGAAACAAAACAACGGTAACGAAACTTCTAAAAGAAAACAATGAACCCTAAAAAACTTCTAAAAACTAAGACCTCACCTAAGGGAAAGGAATAAAACCGTCGATGGTGGTGACACCTCTTGCATGGCAAAACAGCTGCTCAAAGAGGTGGGCTAGCGCCGCCACACCCCATGCGTACGATGAAACCGGGTCCAGATCCCTGAGTAGTGGCAAAAATAACCAGGTCACACACCCCCAAGTAGAAGAAAAGAGCACTGCTCCAAAAAAGTGCATCAGGAAAGCCCTGATAACCTGATCTGTCTGCACCCCTGACTCTAACACATGGCCACGGGACTCTATCTCTCTACGATGCTGCTCATACTCTGCCGCAGAATCTGAGTGGCACCTCGGGGGGATGAACCCGCACCAAAAGTGTCGATTAACGAGGTGGTCTGAATCAAACCCGACCCAGACCCACTGGGGGGATACTCCAGCCCCAGCAACTCTACGCACACCACCTGGTAGTCCGATAGCATCTACTCGGTCATGGGCTTGCCCTCAAACCTCACCCTAGTGATGTGGACCCAGTCATCGGGGATCAAAATAATCATCCTCGTAGGGAAAAGTAGTGCCTGTTGCTCCTCTCTCTACCTCGCCACTAGGTCCCGAATAAGCCATGGTTAGGATGGAAAGGCTCGAGCCCCAAGATTGGCCCAAAATCGAACGACGCCAGCCTCTCTTGCTGAAAAGCAGGGAGAGCGCGGTACCAAGCATGAGACTCTGCCCACACAGAGCTAATGGATAATGTAAGAGGCTCCAACACACCCGACCAAGGACAGAAAGGAAATATAAGGCAAAATTTATAAAGAAAAGTTAAAAGATTGCAAAAGTTACTAAACTGTAATAATTAAGTAACAATGCTATAACACCAAAAATAAATACTAATAATAACAAGGAAAATAATGTTAATAATAGCAACAATGATAATAGTAAGATACTAATAATAATAATAATAATAATAATAATAATATAAATAAAATAATAACTAATAATAATAATAATCGATAATAGTAGGATAAAGTATGACGATGACAAATGTAGATAATCGGCAATAGAAAATTGACAAAATGACTAGATAGCAACAATGACAATAACAAAATAAAGTGACAATAATATCAACAATGAAAACAACAATGATAGAAGAATGATCAATGACAAGCAAAAAAAAAATGAAAAATAACCGAGACATGTGGCAAAGATAGCATAAGAAACATGATAGCGATAATATAGCAATGGCCATGGCAATAGACATGTAAAACATGATAAAAGTAATGCAAGGCAACAAAATAAACGTGGCCTAGAGCTATATACAGGCCGGTCAAGATATTCCTCTGTTATTTTCTTCTTTCTACTCATTTCATTTCTGATCGGTCAATTGGATCCTGACCGGTTGCTCTTTATATTTCTGAAGCCTTCAGCGTTTTGATCGATCAAATATGATACTTCGACCGGGCCAATTTGACTCTATTCTCTTCCTCTTGGGTTCCTCTCTACTGCGCTATCCTGACCGGTCGAAAACCCCATTTCGACCGGTCCATTTGACCTTTAGAAGCATTCCTTTCAGCTGCATCCCCTTATCCCCTTTGGATCATTGCCGTTTGCTTGAATTTCTTCATGACTTTGCTCTTTTAATACTTTTATCAGTTAACCCACTTTCACACTTGTTGCAACACAACATGAACTAAAAGCGCACATTAGTGGTTAAATGAGGGTTAACAAAGTAAGGATTCGGGGATAATTTATACAACTCTTGAGTTCGATCACTTAGAAAATAAGGGGACTCTTATTTCCGAACACCTACCTGATCTCTCGCGAAGGCATCTTCCAGTGGAATGCGAATCGGACGCGGAGCACAAAGCAGAGCAGCATCCGCACCCTCAACTCCCCCATCACCGGCATCAACACCTCCACCAACCTCGAGAGCACCCTCGCCGGTAGCCATCTCGAGAACGCCCTCTCTCTCTACGCTCGGAAGCCCAAGCATCTCGCCCTCCAACTCAGCCGCCAACTCCAACTTTGAAGCAATCGTACTGCCCTCAGGATCCATCTCAAAAGAAAGATCTCGAAAAACTTGAGAGAACACAAGAAACGATACTAAAATCCAATGGGCGGATCGCAAGATCGCACTAACAAGGAAATCAAGGCACTAAGGAAGCACAAAAAGCAAGAAAACTCAAGAAAGTCAGAATGCAAAATGAGAAAAAATTTCAGTTTATATAGACTCCGGTCAATCACGCGTCTTAACCCCCGCGCGGAATTGGATTGTGCGCCTACAAAGCTGCGTGAATTTCAAATTAAGCGCCAAACCGGTCATGCACAATTAGACTTCCATCACAAGCGACGAACGGAAACCGTGCTAATGCACTAATGCGCAATTAGAGTCACGCGTGCGAGCTTCCACACACAATTTGAAACGACACAGACACTTGCCCCAGTAACCATTGACCCTTCAATCACGTGCACTCCCCTACGCGTAATTGGATTGAATGTTAATATATATGAGCGCAATTGACCCACTGATTCCTAGATCACACGCACTTACACTTATGTGTAATTGAATTGTGTGCCCAAGCACACGATATATATATATATATATATATATATATATATATATATATATATATATAGAGGCCGAGAGAGCACACTTGCACACATATACACTTATACAACAGCAACAGGAACAGAACGGAACCAATACACACGCACTAGACGAATAGAACAACCAAAAATACAAATCCAAAGCCAAAAATTCTTAATAAACTTGAAATCGACCCAAAAATAAACCAAGAAAATACATAATGCTCACGAAGGTGGCAAACAATAATAGAAACATTAACACAAGAGCAACCGATCCAAAAAATAATCAAACCATGAACCCAAAGCCACCTAAAAATAAAAAATAATAAGCCTATTAACGAACTAAACTAAAAATTAAAAGCCCAAGATTAAAACAAATAATTGAATAAAATAACTCCCATATATGAGCAAAATCATTACAAATTACATCGGGGGTATACCCCTGAATATACAATACAAAATAAAAGACGAAATTGAGGACAAACACCCAAAAACATGTTGGTTGAGGCATACACCTATGGAAGGCCGATCTAGAAAGCCCCCAAAGAGGAGCTCACGAAAGGTCAATCCGAGGAAGAGGAATATGAATAAGAACCACCCGTTTGTAAGACCTCTGGCCCTCCACTGACCTCATCATCATCCCTGCCTCCAACATAGTAGCACGTCGGGTCAGACTAACTTTATCGACCCTAGAGCTACTCTTCATTGCCAACACCTCCAATACCCAAAGAATAATTATTCACCCTGACCTGCCTTAAGATGCAGCACCCGTGAAACGAAACAAAAGGGAGAAAAGACATTAAAAATACACTAAAATTTACAAATTACAAATTCACAAAACTAAGCTGAATAAATAATAAAAACAAGAGCACTAACCCAAGCCCCTAAATCCCTATATATAGGGAATAACTTTTTAACCACAACATGACAAGTGTCTAACCCATAGGCACCCCTCATCCATTTAAACCAAAAGAAGACACCTAGCTCTCTAAGAAACACAATCCGTGGCAAATCAAGATAAACCAATGACAAAGAAACTCTTACCCCCCGCCCCCCAGAAAAACAATCCATGACAAAATAAATGCACTAATAACACCAAGACACCTAATTCACCTCCCAAAATTCATATACTCTTAACAAGTGTCACATCCACAAAAAAAAGAACAAACCAAAAACTCCATACCTCATACAAACACATGAAACTTCTTACACTGTGACAAAAGCAATTCCACATACTCAAAACTTAAAATAATAAATCATCAAAATAATCAACAACGAATGCCTAAAATGACCAGCCCTAGCCCATCATGACCCATGAGAATGAACGGAATAAATAAATAAAATAAAATAGGATGAACATAATAAAATAGAATAAAATAAAATTAAATACAATAAAATACAATACAAAAAAATAATGAAATAAAATAAAGTACGAAAATAAATAAAATGAAATAAAGATAAAATAAACAAAGAAAAAATATGAAAAATCACCCCCCACAGTCCCATCGCGACTCGAGGATTACACCAAGATGAGTACAATGCTACTAATGAAACGAAAACACCCCACCAGCATCGTTCAATACCCAAAGTACAAAATCACTCCAACAGCCCAACTAGCTTGTACGATGAGGATGATACCGATGGAGGAGATGGAGATAACAATGACACCCCCCGGACAGACCCTGCCAAGATATAACTCCACCCAAAGTCCAAATACTGACCTCACTGAAGAAAAAGGTAACCAAAGCTGCTGACGAATTGAATGATCAATGAAACAGAGTTGATGTAGAAAATGCAATGGAGAGTGAAACAGACCCATCTATTTGTCACCATTAAGCACCAGCTTATTCTTGATGAGGAAATTGGAACACTTTGCAGATAAGATTGCACGCCCTTCGCAAAAATCTAACACAAAACCTCCTACTGTCAAAGGAGAACACTCCTCGACATTAGAGTGGACTTGACTTTGAAGACAACGGTGATGATGTCTCCAACGAGTGAAGATTCTTACTAAGGGAACAATATGTGGAATCATCCTGACAATACATACACACCAACAAGGAGGCTTTGAGTTCATATGAAAAAATAGTAACAAGAGGCATTATAGTCCAAGAGCTGACAAACTCAACCAACTCCAATGATGTGGGTGGCAGTGTGATTTCATATGCTACCGGAACAGGTAAAGCAATTGCCTCCATCCAGGCACCCTTGTCCCATCGCGTAACCTCGCATACCAATGCCCCATCGCGCACCCATAAGTATACATGATAACATGTCCCATCACGACAGGATGCACACATAACCAATACCATCCCCAACTCCCAAACCGAACCAACGAAACCCATTGTCCCGTTGCGACACTAGCCCATCGCATAACCCAAGATCTGCCAAAGAAGGAATGAACCAACCCATCTCATAACCCAAGAAGAAATGAACCACCACTGTCTCATCAAAGTGTTAAAACAACCAAGGAACCACAATCACAAAATGTCCCGTCGCACAATCTTCAGGTCCCATCAGGATCCACCACGCACAACCAAAGGGGATGCTTAACCAATGTCCCGTCATGAAAAGCCAACTCAAACCATTAAACAATCATCACATCCCATCACGAGCAATACAAGGGCCTTTCACCGACGGTAAATCAAGTATCACCCCCCCCCCTTCACTTGATATTTTGTACAAATATAATTAGCTAATATTAAGACAAATGTTTTCAAACCCCGACTCTCCTGCTTTGCTGACTACTGTAGTCCTCCCAGAAGAGACAATCATCAGTACACGCGAGAAGGTTTGAAGGTGTATTTTCGGCATATCAAGTGTCGTCTTGACAACTAAACAAAGGTCGGGTCTCTAAATCCCGTACCGATGGATCTTCTCAGCGACGTCTTGAGAGCCACGTTTTCCAAAGTTTTACCGAATTGATCTGAGTTTAAAACCCTAATTTACAAAAACCTCTTATCTATCAAACTTTAATTTCTCACCTCCTCAATCCATTCTCTTCCCCTGGGAAACCAAACACCAAGTATACTCAACTTTGAGAAATTACAAATGTCCACTAGAAAGGGATGCCCGAAGTGTCATTGGTATGAGCAATGACGTGCCTAGTCTGACATGATTTGGAAGTCTTCGCCATTATATTACATCATATTGTCTGGTCACTTGACCTTGTTTCTGGACATTCGTGTGACGCCACACATACCTCGTTTGTGTCAATTTTCCTCTATTTGACTGCGATATGCAGCAGGTCACAATATGCGATGGAATACGATATGCACCCGCGGTTGAGAATACACCTCTCGACAACTACACTATGGCCCGTAAATGCTTCCCTTTAGCTTGTGTTGATAGATAAGAAAGCCAAACATTTTATGTCATCTGCCCGGTTCACACTTGTGAATTTTTTCAAAGAGACGAGAATGCACCATAAAAGGAGAGTGTCTACTTCTTCGACGTATTCTTGTTCCACAAGAACGCGCCGAAGAGAGGCATCTATTGACACCCCATTTTCGCCCTTTCAGAGTATACAAACCTGTTTGATCAACCTTTGACCTTGCTCATGACCACCGGAAAGGAACCGATCCTCTCCGAAGGTCTTAAAACCCCTCCCAGTCTGGACTCAAGAGCACAATTGGTCTAAATTGGACCCGAGTACACCTTCCGTAGACAGCCTGAAGACCCAGATTAAGCGCCTACCCCTAGGCGCGCAATTCAATTACGCACACCACTGGGTGCACGCAATTGATCTAAATTGGACCAGGTCTCTGAATCTCAAGACCGCCCGAATTCCTCCATCACGTGCATTGCTCCATGCGTGTAATTGGATTATGCGCATGGATCCATGCGCGTAATTAGTTCCAAGTGAACTACAACTAGGACACCGACTTAGCCAGTCAATCGGTCATTCCCGAGTCGGTGATCGACTTCTAGGGAGTTACGCACCTAGAATCATGCACGGAATTCAATTCCACGCAAGACTTTGTGCACATAATTGGTTAACTACATACATTCTTCATGCGCGTAATTAGCCAGATACCTATAAAAAGACCCTCAATTCACGCCCAAACTCACAAATTCTCTAGTTTTTCTTCTCTTTCTGAAGCTTAGTCCTTTTAGAAAATTTGAGATTTTCTTTAGGGTTTTCAAAGAAAGGTGTTGGGCTGCATTCTAAGCTTCTAGAATTATAGACTTTTCTCTAGGAACCTCAAGGTAATCAGGCTAGAGGTACTAGCCAGCTAGCCCTAGCTCTCGAAAGAGTATTGAAGGAATAAGCCCTTAGTCTTAGATCTTAGGAAACCCCTGCCCAAATCATTAGCCTAGAGCCAATTAGGTCCCTAACCTCTTCTAGTTTTTAGTCTCAGCCACCAGATTTGCCAACGAGAGCCTATGGAGGGCACTCAGGAACGGGGCCGATCCTCCTTAGCATAGAGGGCCACCACCCCCTTTTTAAATAGGTTTAGCAGGAATAGAAAACTAAACTAGATAGACTTTAGGCTACTCGTAGCTGCTGAAGTTGGTCGGCCGACGTTCAGTAAAGGAGTCAACCCTCGCCTCGCAAAGCGTGATCAATGACATGTTGCAGCGTCAATAAATATCTGCAGTTGGCGATCGTATCAACCCAGGTATTATCCATTTAAAATTCGTCTCTTTCTTTTCAACATTTAATATTTCTTAGTTTAATATTCCAGTGCTTTCCACCAGAGTCCACGTGGACCAAATTGGGCCACTTATTTCGGGGACCTAGAAAATACGCATACCAACAGATATGTTATGAGATGTGGTGAAATACGTTAGGATATGAGTGTATAGATCATGATCTTGCATTTATATTATGATATGAGTTCTACGATATGCACATGATTGATATTCTTTCTGACTGATTATATTGATATACTATTATTATCACTCACGTGATGCACCCATAATGCACCTGAGTAGTATGGGATGGATTGGTAGTGTATCCATTGAGTTATATGACTGAGCAAACTCATCCCATAAAAATCTAACAGATGCAAGTGATTATACCGACGGAGTGGACATTGGCTATTCTGATCCGATTAGTGTTAATTTCATTAACCCTGTGCAAGCTGAGTATCAGGAGCCTTAGGAGGGTGACGTCGTTAGTTACCAGGAGGACTTCAGTGTTGATTTTGATCCGTGCGCCAGTTATTGATAGTTGTAGACTCAGTATTGAGTTTTATTTTATACAAATATTATTGACTCTATGATTTCCTTTATCAGATTTGTCTCTAACTTTTATTTCTCTTTTATTCGTGATTACCTGGATTTTATTGCATATTTCAGTTATTTATGACTGCTTTTATATTCACCCTTATTTGTTGGTTTTCACAGATTTCGTGGAATCAGATTTACGCGAGAACTTTGATTATGTGTATGTCCGCTCAACGTATTTGAGATGCTTGCGGGTCATAACTCAAAATTTTAGGCCCTCGAGATGGGATAGAATTTCGGGTCATGACATATATATAAATATATATATATATATATATATATATATATATATATATATATATATATAAAGAGAGAGAGAGAGAGAGAGAGACCTAGCTGAATCCTTGGATCTCAATGAGAGGGAAATACATATAGAGAGTGTGAGAGCTTCTTGCTCTAGAGAGAGATGCCCGGTTGGGGAAGGGACTTGCATAAGGAATGAGTCCTAAAGGACTCAATTTGTAAAATCTTAAGGGAAGGGAGTCTTGTTGGACGTTTTGGAGTGAGTCAGTGTGTTCCCACACATAACACAGTATGTACGGGTGCATCTAGCACCACACATACTTATACATCTATAGTTTTATATATCATATATTTTTAAAATGGTCCGAATAAAGTCTTGGGTTTGAGTTTGGAGTCACTCATGTTCAGCCCCAAGTTTGGTTAGATCGGAGTAAGATAATGGGCTTGAGTTTAGTTTTGTGCTCGAGATTTGGGTTGTGTACAATAAATATATATGTCCCACATAGAGTTTGAGTTGGAATCTAGTGTGCCCCATATATCCTATGAGAAAATAGTGGGCCCGAAGCCATGTCATACCGGCCCAAGGTTTCACCAAGGTCAAACTAGTCAAAACAATCACGTTTTCGTCAATTGTCAACGATTCAATAATACAAAAAAATCAGGGTCATAACAAAAGTGAATCCATTGGCTAGGGCTGACCCTATGCAAAGCCGGATAGTGGACTTTTGGTTACTTATAAAGTGAATCAGTCCGCTATCCGGTCAAACAGAAGCCACCGAATCTGATACAAAGCTTTCGGATACTTATAAAGTGAATCAGTCCGCTATCCGGTCAAACAGAAGCCACCGAATCTGATACAAAGCTTTCTTTTTGACCTTTGGGTCAACTCTTTGACGATGGCAATTTATGTGAATCCATTGGCTCAAGGAATCAGTGCTTACATTCATATGTGATTGTAGACACTTAAATTTGGCCCAAGGCATGATCGACCCGTTCTTCGAGATAGACGTACTCCTGAGCTTCCGAAAGCACCTCTCATACCTTTTAGAGCCCATCTGGACCTTTAGAACCCATATCAGACCCCTTGAACCCATACCGGACCAAGCCCAGGCCAACTAGTCACCATTTGAAATTTCACGTGAAAATAACCCATGCGTGGATAGTATGCACGCATGAGTAATTTAACACATGCGTGCATACTATGCACGCACAGCCAAAAATGTATCTTCTCTAGAATACAGCTCCAGCACGGGCTCTCAACTTCTCAGTTATATTTTGAAGATTTAAAGCATGCGTGCATAGTATGCAGGCATGCCTTAAAAATCTGTACATTCGAGATGACAGGTTTTTTATTTGGGTTTTTGATTTGTGGACTTTCCCCAATTTTGGGGAGAGTTTCTTTATGACCTTTATACCCCCCACAAGTCTTAGAAACCACCCTTGTGCAATTCAAGTGGCTACCCTGTCATCCACCATTCGAGCTGACAGATTTTTTATTTGGGTTTTTGATTTGTGGACTTTCCCGGATTTTGGAGAGAGTTTCTTTATGACCTGTATACCACTCCACAAGTCTTAGAAACCACCCTTGTGTCATTCAAGTGGCTACCCTATCATTTACCATTGGAATCCATTTTTACCTTCTCCAAGCCCTTGAAATCTTCGAATCCTTAGATTGGCCATTACCTAATATTAATCCTCCCATTAGTGCCTTAAGATTTCATTAATCACTCCCCACTCTATAAATAAAGACCCCCCCTCCTCACTTTAACACACTTGAAAAAATTTCCTAAGTTAAAACTCTAGCAAAATACCCTTATCTCGAGACTTGAATTTCCCTAAAGTAAAAAACCTAGCTCATCTCTCTCTTACCACCAAACTTTCAAGCCTTGAAATCCTAACTCATCTCTCATACCACCACACTAGCCTTAGCAAGTTTGGAGACCCTAACTCATCTCTCATACCACCCCTCTTCCAAACCTTAGCAAGTTAAGGTTTACCTCATTATGCTATTGGAAGCTCACCGAAGTTAGCTCAAATGCGAAGATCAGACAACAATGCTACAAGAGCTCCGACTCTCCTCTCTTTCTCTACCCTCTATTTTTCTTTTAGATTTTCCCTTATCCAAGGATTTAAACCGCTACACCGCTAAAATTTCATTGATTGGGGAGAGCTTAATAAGATCTGAATGCTTTCGGGCAAGGAGAAGTGTCACTTATTTCTTCTCTTTATTTTTTATTTTGACTATAATAAAGACGGCTTATGAGTGGGCTGATTAGGTGTTTAACATCTGCCTAATCGATAACCGAAGTCTTTACTTAGAGACTTTGGCTAGACCGGATCGGAGTCAAATCTAGCACTTTGATGCATATAATATTAATTTACGTATTTTGAGACACTAAAAGCTCCGGATGGTGACTCATTATTTCGTCTCATCGTTGCAATGGATCCGCGAGATCCACAGTTACATAATGATCAAGACTTAAGTTGCTTAATTTCGCTCACTCATCCATCAAATTGCGAATTGAATACAAGGAATCGAATTCCACATAACAATCAAATTGTCGAATTAGTCCCTTCGAATGGAACTCATTTAAAGTTTAAAGGCATAAAGAGATGATTTGAACTTAAGGTCTAATGAAATTAACAAATAATTTTAAAACTTATCCTACCCCTGCGAATAGGATTCATTCAAAAATAGTAAATTGTGAACTCGAATACGAATTAAGCGAATTAGCGAACTAAGTAACTATGATAAAGACCAATGTTATCAGATTTGTTGTGTTGCTTGGTTCGGATTTTGGTTCGAGATTGGGTTTCATTCTCCACCCGCAAGCGAACCCAATTTGCTAGGGGTAGGATGAGTTTGTTTTTATAATAAATAAATATAATATATTACCCTTTTTCAATAAGCAATATAAGTTACCGTTATTTGCTATCAGAGATTCTTTCTTTTTGCCTGTGCAAGAATTCTTTGAACCAGAGTTTACACTTGCAATACCCTGGGTGCCTAGAAAGAATCTATGGTTACAAATAAGGGTACCCAATAATATATTAGACGCAATTTTAAATCAGCAACCTCCACGTAGCTTGTAGATAAGTGACTCACGGAGAACGCAAGAGACCAGTGTTCAAACAAGTTACACTGCACTTTTCACTTTCTGAAAGGGATTTTAAAAGTTTGAATCGGTCTTAGGCATGGGTCCAAATCTTGGGCTTCTGGTACATATCGGTTTCAGATGATGCATTGATATGTATCGGCCTATACATCCAAAATATATATGGGTCCATACATTCCACGTATCGACCCGGTCAGTTCCAAAACCAATACATATAGGTTTCATCCGGAATTTTGAACCATGGTCTTAGGAGAACCGGACGGAACCAATGTATATCACGTCCGTGTCGGCCATGGTCAGAACATATCAGTGAAACAGAGATTTTTGCATCAGACAGTTACTTTCTAGTTACATTTCTTAAAGCCATTCATGAAAAGATCAAAAACGACTACAACAAACTAACCCTTACCAGAAATTTTACAATCCAATACTCAAATCCTTGCAGGTAGACAGACACCCCTTGAGCTGGCAAAGCAATCATAAACTATTAATGACTCTTGCCATTTTCTCAAGATGATACACAGATTTAAGGGCCACACCTTTAGAAGACAAAAAAAAAAGTTAAGACTTAAAGATCACACAAACCATGAGTTAAATATGATCAGAAAGTTCACTTGCTGCAAAATCAATCAAGAGTCCCCCGTGAGCCACTAAAAGCTCACTGCCAATTGATACTAAAAGGAGATGTGCTGCAGAAGCAAGGAAGTTAAACTTCCCTAATCGATGATTTGCTACGATCTATATCTTCATATATATAGGATCGAAAGCGAATTCACAAAATTGAAATTGGAGGACGGATGACATAAACATTGAAAAGTGAGAATTTTGTGCATATCATCCTCACATTTCATTATCGATGATGTTCCTTATCATTTGCGTTGGGATGAGGCCTTCTGTTCGGATTGCATCCTTCCCTGACTGTGGACTGATGAATAAGAGCGTCGGCAACCCACGAACCTAAAGACAGTAACAAATGATTTTACCAAGTTGAGCAGGTGGGTCTATGGAAAATTATATATTAGAAAGAGTTTTATTTTATTTTAGAATCAATGGGCTTCGATAAGCATTTATAGATAGAGACCATGAGAAGCAGCCATTTCGACCACATGGCACATCTTTTGAGCAATCCAAGTTCATCAAAGTTGTAGCTCATACTAGGAGCTACGGTAGGCCCAAAAATCATGGCCATTAGGGGATACTAATCATCTGATTTGTGCACTCTAATATGGATCAGTTGTGCACAGTGTTGTAACAGTCCGTATTAAAGTGCTAGCTCTGATCGGATGGTTCCAATGCTTTGATATAAGTGATTTAGGCTGTGTGGTGCAAGTGATAACCCTACACGCGAAACTCTTAAAATGATAAACAAATGCATGCCGCATGGCGCGGGCCTAAAAGGTGCTTTTCATGGCCATATCTGTGTTAAGCGGTCATAGGAGTAGGTCTCTTTATTTTATGGGTGAGTGGCAATTGAAGCCGCCCCACTGCTACATGTTTGAGAGTATCACCAACTGGGCAAAAATCCAATCATCTTAAAAAAAGGGTACTAGTATTTGCGCCCTGCGAAAAGGTATGTGCATCAACGGCCAAAACCATTGACTGCTTTAAATCAGGCAATGGACATCGTTTTTAGTCCCTTCTTCCATACAATGGATCTTGATATCATGGGTGATATCATGTGAGTCGCAGTTTTCCTCCCTTTTTTGGAATTTGTGCCATGGGGAATCAAACTGACCGTTTGTTGGTATGCTCATGATCTCAAATCCATTGTGTGGAAGATTGGATGAAAAATGATCTCCATTGTCTGATTCAAAGCAGTCAATGTTTCCCGGCATGGATGCGCCTACCTTTTCATGGTGTGCAAATACAGCTACCCTTAAAAAAATTGAAGTGGCTTCTTATCGGACTTGAACCCAAGTCCTTTTATCCGAAGTTACCACCTTCTAGTCAGTAAGCTGACTTACAGGTTGCATTTTCAAAAGAAAATAGGGAAGACAATGCTAGGCTAGTTGTTGCGTAACAGCAATACCTGCATATCACGTGCAAATTCGTACTCTTCATCGGTGTCTACTTTGACAAATAATGCAGCACCCTCATACTCCACAGCAAGCTGAGGACAAATGACAGTGAAATTGAGAAAATATCAGAGTTCAGTTTGTCGCTATCAGAAACTAATATAATGCATTGACTTTGATGGCAGGTTATAAAGAGCTGTAGCTCACTATCAATTCAACACCCTAGGAAAATCTAAAACCATCCAGATTGAGAACATTAATTCCTACAGCTAATTTCTAGTTGCGGTTCTCAAGAAACGATATTATATAAAATGGATAACTCTGATAAATTAAAAAAAAAGGGAAAATTGGCAGTACAGAGTCCCTGCATGAAAGTAATGGGATTTTGTTTCTTGCAAAAAATCATCCTATAACAGTATTACATCTGGACGGTCTGATATTTGTCAAACTAACACTGCCAATTTTTTTTATTGAACTAGTGCAGGAACGCTATGTAAAAGAAGAAACAAATCAATTAACTGACAACATATCATTTATCCATTAAGTAGTATATGAAGGCATGTGCATTGAATTTTTTGCTTTTTTTTCATCTTTCTCTTTATCAAAAAGACCATTTATCCATTAAGTGGTATACGTAGTCCTGTCCATTGAAATTTATTTGTTTTTTTCTTTCAATTTTTTCCCTCTATCTGCAGTTGATCATGTTCTTTTTTTTTTTTTTTGGTCTTAAAAGAAAAGTGTGTTACCATTGATTTACAATGACATGAAACCAACCGTCAAAGATGAGTGTCGTCATGCCATTCTTTCCATATCCCGACCATCAATATCATAGTCTCGTCATGTCACTACTCTTTCTGCAAGACATTGCATGGTTTACAGAGAATAGCATGTGGTTCAGTGACGCACCATGTCTAAAGGGGCAAGCTTGTAAGGCACCTTAGTAGTCATGCATGGCAACAATCTACATATTCTACTGTGGAAGCTGATACTAATTCGACAAAGTATGATCTCCTGGCGCCAAGGATTCAAAGCTTGGTTTGGAGGAGTAAAATTGGTTTCAAGGTTACCCTCAATGTTACCTGTGCAATAAACACAACATCGTATAAATTGGTCTAGTCATTAATGCATACCTCCAATGTTCTGCTCCAATTAATCAACTCCATGAAAATTGGTAGCTCTAGTTGGTTACATCCCAAATCACAATTCCGGGCCCTTTGGACCAAGTAGCTATGACATTAATTAATGCAAACCAAGTTTGGTTTGAAGAAGAACAACCGATAAGAGTTAGAAAAAGAACTTGAAGAAGAGGGTAAAATTAATAGAGAACTATTTCTCTAAAGTCTATACTGTAAGAAATTTGAATCCAAATTAACACATGCATATATAAAGTATAAACTCAAATTCCAACGAATATATCCATATATACAAGTATATATATAGAGGGGGCCTGGCCCTCATTCCCACAGACTGAACTTTGGTCTAAGGTCCTTTTGCCATGTCATATATACCCCCCCCCCTGGTTCTCAATGGCTGGGTATGGGCTGAGGTAAGTAGGCCCGTATGTAAATCGGCCCGCCCGCTTAATAATTGGGCCGGGTATGAGCTAGTTCCAAAATCCCGATTAAAAATCAGCCCATTTAACCAGTGGCCCGGCCCAAAATGGTCCGGGTATGGGCTAAGGTATGTAGGCCTGAAGATAAATTAGGCCCAGCCCGGCCCGATTCATAAACATGCCAGGTATGGGCTAGCTCCAAAAGCCCAATTAAAAATCAGCCCGTTTAAGGCGTGAGCCGTACCCGGCCCAGCCCATTGAGACCCCTACCCCCCTCCTTGGGTTCTCCACCACCATTTCCCTAGAAGGGCATTGTTCATCTCACTGAGTTTTCAAATACCGAGGCCCCCTTCCTCTTTAGAGAAACAACAGACTAGTTAAATTTATCGTGTCAAGATTAGGCTTAGACTTAGGTGAGGAAGAAGAAGAGATAAGCAATTAGGGTTGAGTTGCTTAGATTAGCACTCTTCCTAATACATAAACAATATTTTTACTAGAACAATACAGCATGGATTACAAGGACATTGAAATAAGGAAAGTAAGTAAGATGCTCTACTTACTTACACGCACACAGCAAAACTATATCTACATACTACATCACCAACACTCTACACAGCAACACCCTATCTACATACCATATCACCAACACTCTCCCCCAAGTTGGAGCACGTATATCAATCATGCCCAACTTGGAGTTGATGTCAAAGAACCTCTTTTTGCCCAAACCTTTAGTGAGTATCAACTCCCTAATCTTCAGAACAGATTTGAGGTATGGCATATCCTTCAATTCAACCTTCTCTCGGATGATATGGCTGCAACTTGTATATGCTTTGTCCTTTCATCATAGACCAAATTCTCCGCGATATAATGTGCAACCTCATTATCGCCATAAAGAGTCATGGGAAAGGTAACATGAACTTCAAATCAAATAGGATATGTTTCAAGCTCATACCCTAGTGTGCTGCTTGAGAGATGGCTCTGTACCCCTCTTATGCACTAGAGTTGGATAGTACACGTTATTTCTTTGATCTCCAAGTTGCTAGGTTTCCTCCTAGAAAGGTGCAGTACCCAATAGTGGACCTTCTATCATCAAGGGATCCGACCTAATCAGCATCTATGAAGATCTCAATATCCAAAGTGACTGTGGTTAACATATAAGAGTCCCCTTCTAGGACTCTCTTTCAAGTATCTGAGTGTCTTTTTTTTTGGGTATCTAAGTATCTTGTAAACAACGCCGAGATGAGTGTTTCTAGGTCAGTGCATGTACTGGCCCACCACACTCACAACGTAGGCTATATCTGGATGAGTCACAATAAGATAGATTGGTTTGCCAACTAATCACTAATAAGTTCTAGGGTCGTTAAAGGGTACACCAACCTCTCCATTCAATCTATGAATGGGATTCATAGCAGTCATGCAGCCTAACAATCTTGTTTCATAAAGTAGATCCAAAGTATATTTTCTTTGTGACAACACAATCCCTTTCTTTGATATTGCCACCTCAATACCTAGAAAGTACTTTAGGGGGCCCAAATCCTTAATTTCAAAGGCCCTATGAAGGTAGTCTTTCAAAGATAGTATCTCCTTACTATCATCACCAATGATGGTAATATCATCCACATAAACCAAAATGGTTGTAGCATGCACCCGTTTCTTCACAAACAAGGTGTGATTGTAGTGACTTCTCTGATATCCTTAACCTATTACGGCTTCACTGAATTTCTGAAACCATGCTCGTGGAGATTGTTTCAACTCATAGACGATCTTTTTGAGCTTGCGCACTTTTCCAGTCTCCCTCTGTTTGACAAAAGCCAGGTGGGAGAGCCATATAAACTTCCTCCTTAAAAATTACCATGAAGGAGCGCATTCTTCACATCGAGCTGTGATAGGGCCACCCCTTGTAGGCGGCTAAGGATAAGAGGACTTCGATTGTAGTCTATTTTGCAACTAGAGCAAGCATGTCTTGGTAATCGACTCTATGAGTTTAAGTGAATCCCTTTGCTACCAATTTAGCCTTATACCTTTCTACTTAACCATTTGGCCTGTATTTCAATAGTACACACCCACTTGCATCCCACAATTTTATTACCCTCAGGTAAGTCCACAATATCTCATGTCTTGTTATGCTCAAAGGCATCCATCTCCTGAATCATAGCCTCTTTTCCCAATGGCTACGACAAAGCACTCGAAACAGTGGTTGTAGTAATAGAATCCAAGGAAGACATAAAGGAAAAATAAGTAGACAAACCTTTGTAAGAGATGAATTTTTGAATAGGATATCTAGTACGTATCCTTTGAGCAATGGGAAGGTCAAGATCAGTAGGAGGATCAGCCTTTGGAAGAGGTTCATAGTCGATGGCCTAAAAGTGGCTCTTCCTGTACTTTCGTGACTTGAGGTGTAGGCTCCTGTGGAGTTTGAGTTTTCTTAAACTTCTTCCTCACAGATACTTGCCCTTTTCCATATCTATAAATTGAGGCTGCTCCTTGTTAGTCTCTTCGCTTTCTTTGTCTTGATCTTCTTCATGTCTATGATGGGAAGCACATTAGGGATTTCATTCCTCATCCCTTTCTCCCTCTAAAGTTTAGCGAAGGGAGTATTCTAAAATTGGGTGGTGTCCATAGACACAAATCTCCTCCTTGGAATGGGATCATATAGCTTACACCCTTTCTGTGATGGAGGGTCAAACGAAGATACACTGGACAACTTTGGGATCTAATTTGTCACAGCCGATTTCAGGGATTTGGCCAAAAGCTACACAACCAAACACTCTAGGAGGAACAAGGAGCATAGGTTTTTAAAGGGGTTAGCATGCTTTGAGGAGACTTTCCGTAAAGAACAGGTGTGGTCATTCTATTAATGAGAAAGAAGGTTGTGAGGACCACTTCACTCTACAAATTCTTTGGAATATTTATTCCAATCAATATGGCCCGAGCAACTTCCAAAAGGTGGCGGTTCTTCCTTTCATCTACCCTACTTTGTTGAGGGGTGTAGGGACCTGATGTCTGCCACTCAATCCCATAGTTTTGGAGGTAAAACTAGAGGAGATGAGAAGAATACGCCCCCCATTATCAAAACAAAGAGATCTTATGGTGACATTGAGCTGATTTTGAATGAGTTTATGATAAACCAGGAAAATAGAAACAACTTCAGCTTTGGTTTTCATCAAGTATATGGTAGTGAGGCAGCTATAATCGCAATAAAGGATATGAAATAACAAAACCAAAATATTGAGGTGGTTGGGGATGGTCCCTCCACATTAGAATGAACAACTTCAAAGGAACTATTACTCCAACTACCACAAGGACGATAAGAAACTCGATTGTGCTTTGAGAGTTCACACCTTTCACACTTGAAGGGAATACTATTAGTTGCCTTGAGCTTTTGTGGTAATAAAATTTTCAGCCAGGGCAAAGGCACATGACCACAACGTACATGGCACAATTCAATCTCTCCAATGGACGTAGTTGCAGCAGCTACAGATTTCTGAACCCTCTAATTTTTATGATTCTATTGTTCTTTGTTTATGTCGAGCCCTCAATCTTCTCGACCATGACCAATAACCTTTCCCATCGACAAATCCGGAAAAAAACACAATAAGAAGGGAAGAAGGTAACACTACAATTTTGATTTTTAACTAGGCTACTAACAGACAGAAGATTGATAGAAATTTTCAAAACAAATACTGTAGAGAATAAAGGAAGAGAACCAGCTTGGATAGTTCCTTTACCACTAGCAGGAACAAGAGATCCATCAACAACACGAATATGACATTTGTCAGACATAGGAGACAACACTTTAAACAAACAAGACATCCCTGTCATATAATTAGTGGCACCAAATCCGACAATCCAGAAGATGCCAGAGGAACTGCAGACATGAGCGGCTCCAGTAACATTGGCTTCACCACCAAGAATACTGTATCTATTCTTCAATTCAATCATAGAACATCTGCTGCACATTACCGCTTGTTTTTCCTCCATGGATGAGATATCTCAATACAAATAGAGGGTAATTCTTCCAAACACTGTAAAACCAGAGAAAAACCACTCCCAAAAAGGATTCAAGGGTTCACGCAGGCCCGGTCACTACTCGCTATACCTCTGACCAATAGACCTTCTTTTGTACTGAAGAGGGTGATCTTTTCGTGGACATCACCAATTCCACAGGGCACGGCTGTACCAGCAGCTACTGGGATCGAAGGGTGAAAGGAGATAAAAGAAAGAGAGGGGTTTATTCACCACAAAAACATCAGCAATAAACCAGTCACAAATTAGCCACAAATCTGAAACTAATCAGCAACAAATTAATCACAAACCAGCAAGGGCTATACACCCAAAAACATGAGGTACACATCTCAATCAATCCACATAGTAAGGGTACACACTCTATTCACAGATTCACAGATCTTCAACAGTTGAAAAAAAGTCAAAGCAAGAGCACTACAGCCCTTTAAGCATGAACCATGATATCCGAAAACACATTCGAAAGCCCAATCAATAATCGATTCGAAGAAAGAACACAAATCTTCATCAAAATACCATGAAAGCACATATTATCAGTCATTTTAAACAAAACACAAGAAATCTCAGGTTTCCGATGTATTTCCAAAAAAAAAAAAGAAAGAGGAGTTTCGGGCTAGATTTCCAGTACCATCAACTACGAATCATCGAATGAAGCCAAATACCACATGCTAAAATCAACACTTACATCCCTTCAAAAAGTGGGCTATAAAGTTTTCTGGAGTCCCTGGGAGAACCGTGTGGTGATTGCAACAATTTGCAGTGACGGCTGGAGGAGGAAGATGAAGAAGACGACCTTCGAAAGTCTCTTTTCCGCTGCTCGAATCGAGAAGTTGCAGAAGATAAAAACATTCAGGGGCTGAAACAGATCAAAACGCAACCAAGATCTATCGGTTTTGGGTCAAACATCTGACCATGCAGCACGATGTCAGTGTGACGTGTGCAATGGCGTCAGCAGGGGGTGGTGATGGCATCGATGAAGCTTGGAATGTGGGGATCGGTTTCTCTAATGCCAAGCTAAAGTTAGTTTGTCAAGATTAGAGTTAGGATTAGGTGATGAAGAAGAAGAGAGGAAGAGAGAGAAAAAGAGAGAAACAGAGGAAGAGAGAGAGAGAGAGAGAGAGAAAGAACTAGGGTTGAATTGCTTAACTTAGCACTCTCCCCAATGAATTAACAATTTATATACTAGAACTTTACATCACGGATTACAAGGACATTAAAATAAGGAAATATGGTGGAAAACAAATTTAATGTTGGAAAAATTGTTGTGTCAAAGACAATTTTTGGACAACAATTTTTTTCGTAATTGCATCATTGGAAAATAAGTAAGATCTCTACTTACTTACACACCCAAAACTACTAGACACACATCCACTATATTTACATACTACATCACCAACAAAACTTCCCAGTTGAGAAGGAGAAGTTTTTCCTTTGACCACCTCATCCAAGAGGAAGTCCTGATGATCTTGGTAACTTTCATCGGAGCCTTGAGCATAGACATGAAGAAGATGGGAACGCTGGAGACGTAGACTTGAACAGAGCCAATCTCCCCCCACTACTAAGGATTTTTCTCTTCCACACCACCAGTCTTTTTTGGAACCTCTCAACAGCCGGGATCCAGAGGGAAGCCTTAAGCATACTGATTCCCAGGGGCAGCCCCAGATAGGTAAGGGAAGGGGCTCAACCTAACATCCCACCAACGAAGCCAGGTTACTCACATTACCTCGTCAACCTTAACCCCCAAAATCTTACACTTGGGAAGATTGACTTTTTGGCCTAAGACAGCTTCATAGACTTAACAGCCTCCAACTGATGGGCTTCTGTGCCACAAAAACTGAGAGTAACGTCGGCATACTGGAGATGTGTGCTCTCCAACTCTCCTTTCCCACTGTTAAAACCTGTGAAGCATGATCCGAGACCAGCAGCCTTCTGAAGCATTCCATGGAGGCCTTCTCCCACAATATTAAAGAGCAAAGGAGAGAGGGGGCAAACCTGTCAGACCCCAGCTGCTAGGGAAGAAACCACCCTTCATCCAAGAACGCCATCTATCCCCGAAACCCAGTCTTCCCATCATGTAGTGCAGGAAAAGCCAGTTGACCCTGTCATGGGCTTTCTCCATGTCAACCTTCCAAAGACCCCACTTCTCCCCCCTTTCTTTATGGAATCAATGGCTTCATGGGCAGTAACCACCACGTCCAACAGCTGCCTATTTTCCATAAAAGCACCCTGAGGGCTGGAGATAACTTACCCAATCACCGTTTTTAGTCAGGTAGCAAGGACCCAATGATTTTGTAGACACTGCCAAGGAGGCTTATAGGCCCGAAATTCTTCCTATCATCAGTCCCATCCACCTTAGGAATGAGAATTATGAAAGTAGTGTTCATGCACCACTTGATGGTACCATTGGAGTGAAGTTCCTTAAAAACTTCAATAAGGTCAGGCTTAATGGTATCCCAGCAAGCTTGATTCAATTCAATAAAGAAGCCGTCATGACCAGGAGCTTTGTTCCTACCACTTCTTTGGATCACCTAATGAACGTCCTCCCCAAAGATCCCTTTCAGCGAGGATTTTTGCTATTAAGTGATGGAATCAAAGGCAATTTCATCCAAAACCGGTCTCTGGACATTTGAATCAGGGTAGAGGTGCGCATAGAAACTGAGAATCCGACTGCTGATAACATCTGCATCATTGCTGCCGACCCCATCCACCATGCGCGTACTAATAAAGTTCCTTTTATTCCGGCCATTGGCAACATAATGGAAAAACTTGGGGGTGGTGTTCCCTACTCTCAACCAATTCAGTTTGGCCTTCGGCTTCCATTTTTTTTCTTCCTCCAAGTACTTTTTATTGTACTGCATCTTCAAAGCCAGACAGATGTTGGACTCCTGATTGAGATCTCTCTCTTCTTCCAAAGGTAATAGAGTATTCCCACTAGTCAGGTGGTCTCTACCTGGAAGTCCGCTTTGCAAGAAAAGACTCAAGGAGTGCACGCTTAAGCATCACAGACAGTACAACTATGTAAGGCAAGGTGTAGCCACACTTATATTATCCAATAAAACCATGTTAAAATAGGGGATTACACAGATATTACTCACATGCAACAAGTGCATTACCACTTGTATATATAAAGGTCAAGTGGAACAACGTATAGTTAACTATTATTATTTTGCTTCGAGAGTGAGGTTGTGACCCCATATAGGACTAGATGTCCAATTGCATTGAACCTGTCTGGCTCTTACATATTTGGGCTCTATGCGGAACCATTTTGCAATTAATATTATTTTAAGCTGCTATGATTGTGCATCCAAATGGTACCTTTATATATCAGACTTTCCTCTCTGTTCTTCTATCACTTGTTGTTGATATATAATTTGACTACATCGCATATGAAGCATGCATTTATTAGACACCTTTCACAGGTCATGCTAAAACCCAGATTACTTATAGTGCAATATTATCCAAAAAAGCATCACGAGGATGAAAAGAAGAGACTTTCAGTAGCAACCATGGATCAAAATATTGTCTAATACCGATACGTATTGGCTTTGGACTTGGACGATAGGATAAATTGGGTTTTTCTCGGGCCCCTTAAAAAATAGTCAAATTATCATCCGTATCGTCCAATGTATCGTCTGTATCGGACGATAATTTAAAATTATCGCCCAATACTTTCAAATTATCACTTTGTTATTTTATTTTATTTTTTTTGGAAAAATACCGGAATGTATTGTCCCGGAACAAATACGTATCGTCTGGTACGTATCGGTTTTGGAGTTGAACGATACGATGTGGAAATCCGAGATTTTGACCCATGGTAGCAACAAAGGCCAACTTTTATTAGCAAGTAGGCATCCATAATCTACCAGTGCCGAGTAGAGTATTTTTGTTGTGCAGATTTACGTTTTATTCAATGGAAAGATGATTTAGTTGCTCTCCATCTAGCTGAACAATTATAATGTGATCTAAAGACTTGGACGATACGATAAAGCTTCTTCAAATAATCAACAGATTACAAATCCATGTGACTTGGAACTCGGTCCAATGAATTTACATAAAGAATTATGGAGGCGTCACCTACATCAATTATTGGAATGCTCAAATGTGCAGTTATTTAGCCACATGACCATATTCTTGACCAATCCATGTTTACCAAGTTGCAAACCATCATGTGAACTGATGTTAGCCTAAATTTTGTGCCCATCAAAGGATTCTAACCATTCAATCTGGGCTCTTTAATATAATCTGTTGTTCAAATCTGATGTAGAGTTCATATTGAAGTGTGTTCATATGATGCCTAACCACTTGGACGAGTGGAGTCACCAAAACTGCAGCCCACGTCGTACCACATGGCCTAAAAGTAAGCCAGTGAGAGGTGCCATCTATTGAGATAGGTGACCAGAGTCAAAGTCTACATAAAAATATCTTGACAATGCTTCAAAAACAAGTCTTTTCGAGCTTTCACGATGACTAGAATGTTGGTGATGTTTACCATGTCCATGTCTACCAACATGGTGACTGTTACTTCTGTGTACTAAGGAAGGACACTCCATTTTTAAAGACAATTTTTGGACTCTTTTCGATGTTGCTACTAGGAAAAAAACCTTAATAAGTTGTCTCTTTTATTATAAAGGGTAATCCATTCTTTAATTTAATTTACTCACTTAGCAACAAAAGAAAATTCGGCTTTCTTTTTTTATATAATTTATACATTAATTAATTATATAACTTCAACATTCCTTTTTATAAAGATAATTTTTTATAATATAAAAATTTATGTATGCTTATATAGTAATACAGCTTTCAAGAGTATCATACAATTAAATGGATGAGTTGACATGCTTGGTTCCCAGGGGTTATAGTGTTTCAAACCTAGAAATGCCGTTTTGGTTTGAGATTCACTTCAGCAGAGACTGCAACAATCTAAATAGAATTTTTGAAAAACCAAGCACCGACGTGATTCACACAAACAGAAAGGACATTAAATGCGTGAACTGAAAGGATATCGCTACCTAGTGCTCGGTCACAGAATCCATTTTTGTTCTAAAAAATCCTTATTCAGTTGCTGTTGCCTGTAGTTTAGGATCGTCATTCTTATAACTATTTCTAAATTGTAATTATTTTCATACCACATGTATTTAATAATGTTGCTTTGCAGAAAAAGTTGGTTGATTTCAAAGCTTCTACAAGTGAGCAACCTCAGCCATTAAGAAGCTCAAAAAGGTTAATTTCAAAGTTTATACAATATGATAATGCTAAAAGCAAAAAAAGGCATAAGAATTGCTTCAGATGCATGAACAAACTCATTGAAGAGGGAGAATGAAAATTTCAAGACTGATGGGCATTAACAAGGTGCTACTGATAAGATTGACCTACAGTTGTTGGCTTGGCTTTACATGCTGGATCAGGTATATGAAATTTCCAAAATTTAAAAACACCTTAGGAACCATTAGCTACTGAAGGCTTTCCTCCACATGACCTAGAATTGGAGCTCTTCCCTTGATTATGGATTGCCAAAGATATGTCGTTGCATTGTTAAAGATTGTTATATTGATTCATTGAGCGAGAACTTGTCTTGTCAGAGTTTACTTAAAGACCATTCCGCCACCAATCCAAAAGGAGATTCTCAAAAGTTAAGTATTAATCAACTGATGAACCTGATAACATCAACTCAGTATCCTCAGATTAAATAACTCAAACTCCCTGTTCATCCAAATCCAGATTGTAGTATTTGGAAATCCAAACTTCCTCTATCCACTTCAAATGCTATTAGAAATAAAAGGGTATCAAAGTAGCTGGAACTCCATTATTCAGAATTAAATTCAAATTCAAATTTTTCTGTTTATTTTGATCATTAACTAACAACTACAGAGGCATTCTGGATTTCATTGGATTCAAATACAGTACATCTAGCTCAACTCAAATGCTCAATTGATCCTAATTCAAGCTTTTCTAGATCAAGTGTGAGTGCCTAATTTCTCTCCCCGCAACGATTCTTTGTATAAAATTTCTAACTCAGTTACCAACTACTTGCCAACCCCCACCAACTAGAAATTAATTCAAGTAAACCCATTAGTGATCATCTACTTCAAACTCAGACTAGTTTTGAATGCCATTAGAGATAAAAAAACAAAAAAGGGCATTGAAGTAGCTGGTCATTGTTTAGAACCAAATTCAGGTTTTTCTTTTTATTTTGATCATTAACGGAGGATTTTATTAATGCAATAAATAAAGAAATACAAAAGGTGCCTGCAGGATCAAATACAGTACAGCTAGCTCAACTCAATTGCCCTATTGATCCTAATTTAAGCTTTTGCTAGATCAAGTATCGCTCTGTACATAAAATCTTTATCACAGTTACCTAATTCTTCCCAACCCCCACCATTACTAATTAATTCGAGCAAACCCATGGGCGATTTTTCTCGACTCCGACTAGTTTCTTTAGATTTCAATAGATGAGCAATGAACTACAAATCTTGTAAATTAACCAAAATGTGAATCAAGTAAATAAAAATGGTACGAAATGATTGAGGATAATCAAATAACTCAATGAAAAATCAGAAACCCATTAAATTAAGGACCCAAAAACAAGAAAAAATCGAGTAGGAAATGGTGGTGGGTACCGTTTCAAGTTCTTGGGCCATCAAAATACAGGGACCACACCAAGTGGCGTAGAAATCGATGACGAGAGGAACACTCTTTTTTTCCTTCACCAATTCCTCAACCTCCTTTGAAGAAATTTTCTTCTGAACAAGAGAAACCAAGCAAGAAATTAAAAGGGTAAGAACAACCAATGAAAATGGGCTAGAAATTTTTTTTTTTTTTGGAAATTGATTGAGAACGAACCACGAGGTAGTCTTCTCTGATATACTTTGCAGAGAGAGAGAGAGATTTGGAGAGCAACTTCTTCTTATTGTTAATGTTAATGGAAGTGAATGAAGAGAGACGACGAAGGGGCGGCGATGGAAGAAAAGAGGTGGTGGTGGTGGTGGTAGTGGTGGGGGCGTTGTGAGTGAGAGCCATTTCTTGGTGCTCGAACCAGAGCCAACGCTTGAGAGTTGAAAGCTGAGACTCTTTAACACAGGTGATAGGAAGATGATAAGAAGAAGGGAATCTCTATTCGTGCCCACCGAGCGCAGTGGACCTCAACATACCAGCTTGAAGTCGAGCCAAAATAAAAAGTCATAAATGCCCCCCCAAGGTTTGTAAAAGTGATAAAACCAACCTTTTGGTCTTGAGCTATTCTAAACGCCTTAGATTGATTTGAATCCTATGATGGAGATCGCTTCCGTCCTGATCTTTCACATGATTGATCTTGAGATCATGTGTGTACCATCAAACGATTCATTTTACACAAAAATGAGACAAAAATGAACGGGCAGCATTGGCGCTACTACAGAGAAGCGATGTCAATTTCATAAGAGGAGCGATATCGCTTCCATAGATGAGTGTAAGCGCTCCCGTATTAGGGTGATATCACTTCCATAAAGGGGTGCCAACACTCGTGTTCCATAGATGAGTGTAAGCGCTCCCGTATTAGGGTGATATCACTTCCATAAAGGGGTGCCAACACTCCTGTAGTGGGGCGTCAGCACTCTTGTAGAGGGGTGTCAATATTCTTGTAGTGAGGTGTCAACGCTCCTTTAGCGGGGCGTTTGCGCGCCTATAGTGGGGTGTCAGTGCTCCTCTAGAAGGGTGTCAACGCTCTTATAGTATGGTGTCAACGCTCGTTTAAAGGGGTGTTAGCGCTCATCTAGTGGGGTATCAGTTGTCACAAAGTCACTACTTTCGACGGGCACTCGCGTGTAGCACCTAACTTCCAAAGGTAAGTCAGCCAAACAAACTCACAACCAAGTGAAGCAGCACGGAGTCCCGGATGAAACTGAGAATGCGATGAACTGTGATGAGTAAGGGGGTGGCCTCCGTTCGGAGTTGACCCACACCGCAGGGATGGTTGAAACCACCCCAAACGAGATGGCCATAGGCTGCACACGGAGTGTTCCCTAGAGCGACCAAGCAAAGCAAGGCCCGGATGCACGGACTCAAGCCGAAGAGGGCTAGCGTACGTGTTGGTATACCAGTACACTCAGGCTAGCAATCCGTCCAGTAGTACGACACATAGTAACTGAGCTACAACCAGTATATATAAGGGTTAAAATCCATCTAGGAAAAGTAATGGGAGGACTTCAAAGGCATTAGTTTGACATACTCCTATGACACACGTCATCGACCCATAGCACACAATGTCCTCATCCACACCAATACGCCCACAACGCCCCACATCTTCCCCTCATGCCATTGGGTTGTGAGCCCTCATGGCCCACGACCAACACACTCGGAGTCTCTACGGCGAAGCCCTCATGGCTTGGTGGCACGCCTACGATTCCTTGACGCAGAGAAGAAGTGGCCCTACGGTTGGCACTGATAGCCACGCCGCGAGCCCCCGTCACATCCTTTCCCACTCAAAATCGTCAATGTTCTCATTGACACCAAGGCACTTTTTTCCAAGAACACGCCCTCCCCCTCATGCTGCAGTATCTGAACTTGAAGTCTTCACTACACACAATCGGTGCTTGGCCTAACTGACACTTCACCCCAAACAATACCTTATGCTAGCTGACAACGTCAGAACTCACTACGACATCCCATACACAATGCAGCTCACTCTCCTATCCTAACCAATACTTTCTAAAAGTTACCCCACTATTGATGCTTGAGAACCCACGCCCCTTACCGTAGTCCCATGGCAACCCTCGCCTTCACCCAAGTAGCCAATCCAAACAAACAACATTGCTCTAGTCCCTTGGCTGTCGAAGCTTTCACCCTGAGTAGCAAACTAACCTAATAAGACCACGTCCTTCGTTGGTGTTTAAATCTTCCCACAGCCCATGCCAACAAGACCGAGGTGTCCCACCCACTTCTCAACAGTTCACCAGTCGGAGTCCCCCTACCCTAGGAACGATCTCCCCATCAACTTCCTCCTCTTTCCCTTTCCCCTTCTCAGTGGCCAAAGCATTCAAGGCGGCCTTCTGTGGACACTCCCACACCAAATGTGGTCCACCACATAAGAAGCAGCTCTTTGCCTTCGGCTTGTCCTCTCTCTTCCTCTCATATCCACTTCTCTCCTGACTGAACCGCTCATGTCTGTTCTCATTTGGCTTCCTCACATGCTTATCAACATTGTTTTTGGGTGTTTGGTCTGCCTTCTTCTCTCGCTCTTAGTAGTACTCGGTTAACCGCTCGACAGTAGCCAATGTATCACCCAGGTTATCCAGGCCTCTACGACTCAACTCATTCTGCGCCCACGACGCCAATCTGTGAATGAAGTAGAAGACCCTATCTTTCTCACTTATATCATCAATGTCCAACATCGGGCTCATGAAGGTCTTGACATATTCATGCAATTGCCCAGTGTATTTCAACATCGACAGTGTCTGTCGTGCGGCCTATCCAACGTTGGTAGATAGAAATTAAGTCTGTAGCTTCCTTCTCAAATCAACCCAAGACTTGACTGCTCAATTCCCCAGGCATGCTTCTGACGCTCGATGTCTCCAGCACAATTTGACATCTCCAACTAGGTATCTCGATGCAATCCTTCGTTTGATCTTCCCATCAATGTCCCCCAAAGATTCGAGGTATTCCTCCACATGATTGGATATTTCTAGTGTGTTGATTTATTGTGCAATGAGAGTAAAACAAAATAAAATCAGAGTAAAACAGAGGATGGATTCAGCACAACAAAAATATCCTAGGCCTGCAAGATACAGGGTCCTTTGTAGCAAGTTTTAATAAGTAAGGGAATGTCCACAGGGAGGTGAGTTCAAAATATGCTAAATCTCTAAATCTGTGAGAGATGTGGCACCCTAACTAATGCTAAGTCAGCCAAAAGAAAGGGGAGAGGTTAAAAGGGGTTGTCACTTGAGCTAAACTACACTTGAAATGCAAACTGAGATCGAGTCCAGAGATCTAGATTTTACAAGTGGAATGGTTTAAAAATAGAAAATGGAGAAGAGCAGCTTGGAGATTGGTCTCTCTACAATCAGGTTGAGCTGATCATGTTACAGGGGTTCAAAGCACACAAATCCCTCAGCTGGCTACAAGCACAGCTGCAGGGTAGAAGATTCCACTCTAAACCAAAGGATTTAACTGACTTAAGGCTATGGCCTGTCCACTTCAATGGTCACAAACCATCCTATAGGACTTCATCTGATCCAAAAGTTTATGGTTGAAGAATTCGATTGAAACCAGCGATTGGACTGATCTTAAGGCTATGACCTGTCCACTTCAATGGTCACAGATCATCCTAGGGAATTCCTCCAAACCAAAGGTTTCAACCAGAGCGTTAAAACCACTACAAATGCTACAATTTTCAGGTCACAGACACAAGAAACTGTAGAGATATCAGATCTAGGGAGATCAGATGGTATCCAAGAGGTCTACTAGTTAAGTGGGTGAGCTAATCAACAGACTCCTCTACATAGATCTGTAGTCTATGCAGCAATTAACCCACAATAACACTCTCAACCTTACCCAATCATAGATCTCACCTCTCTCCTCACTGCTACTAGGGAATTAGCCAACCATCGTTGAGCTAAAAGAGGGAAAATAGAATTTCGCTGTAAGCTCTGATCTCCAGAATTTGATCTAAATCTCGATCTCCCCCAATCGCAATTGGGGATCTCAATATATAGCTTTCTCTCTTATTTTTTCCGCCAATCTTCCCTTCTAAAAGGTCCTCAGAGTTTGTTAGAGTTCTGTCAGAGCACGTGGGTTAGTTAGAGTTCCCTAGGGCATCTTTTAGATCGTCGTGTCGGTCACCAATGTGCCTCGATTTGCGTGTAGCAGGTCACCAAGTTGCAGTGTGTGAACAACCTATTTTTTGATAAGTTCTTCACACAATTTTGACAGGTTGAGGAAGCTTTCAATAGGTTCAAATGGGGCTTTTTGGTCCTTTCGCTAGGTTCTCAGATCTCTTCAATAGGTTCCGATAGGATGAGCATTCTCTTAAACTTTCACTATTCTCAGCCCTTTTCCTGGAGCATTCGACAGGTTAGGGAAGCTTTTCGACAGGTTGGAGGACCATTTCGATAGGTTCAACTCTACATGCCATCATTCCAATAGGATTGCTCTAACTCCTATTGAAAGGCTCAAGCACCCTTCGGTAGGTTCTGTTCTAGCGTTTCCATCTCGATAGGTTCAGGAAACCATTCAATAGGTTCCTCTTACACCTCATACACCTCAAGCAGGTTTTCGATAGGATGGTTTCTTCCATTCTTTCAGCTGCTCGATAGGTTCTTGGGTCCTATCGAACTCCTCAATCGACACAAATCCATCATTTCTCTGCCTTCAGATCCTACCAAAACCTTTCCAACTGCACGAATTCCTCCATTTTTAGCTCTCAGCTCCTATCGACGTCTTCAGATAACCTCTCGATAGGATGTTTTCAGCCTGTTTTCACTTCCTTCACCTTGCCTTGCTGTTGCCACACGCCCCAAGGGCCCAATGGTGTGCAGCCCTTTGGTGTGCTATTGTTGGGTCTGTGTTGTGCTGAGAGATGAACTTCCTTATGTGGCATTCTTGAGTGGTTTTCTGCATTTTTTCTATCTTTTATTGCTATCTACAAAACAGACTCAACTCACAGGTCTTGCAAAGGTCAGGTTAAGGGCTGAAAACTGGCATTTTTACTACTTAACACACTCCCAAACCTAAGCTTTGCTAGTCCCTGAGCAAAGGAGAAACAAAGAAAATTAAAATGCCACTTTCATAGGGATCACAGATGCATTTAGCATATGCATCAAGCCTTTTAAACTCTTAGGTGATCCCTAGTGGAGGAGTGAAGTCTCCTGAGGGTTTTCAGTTAAGGTACCCACAAACTTCTCCAATAAAGTTAGTTAATAGTAGTGCGTCCTGCTAAAACAGAGTTTAAGTAAATAAAATAAATTCACACCATGTCCATTCAATTCATTAGAGGAATTTCAAAAGAAAAAACATCAGTATAGAACTTGAAAGTTTGCTGTAATCCTTCACCATCACTCAGTTCATGTCAAGGCATTTCTCCTAAAAATTAATGCATGGCTCACCATCAATTCCAGAATTTTGCTCTGATATTACCCCCAACAAATTGGATTTCAGACCCAAGTCTCACTGTATGTTCACTCTGTGAAAGATGAAGGGTGTAGAATATCACTTAAGAGCGATTCTGACCCTCAAATAGGACTGCAAGCATGAGCGTAGGCATTACTCTAATTCTTGAAATTCTCTAACTCTTTTCACCATAGATTAAACAAATCCTTATCTCCCCATGACAACTCAATTCATTTTAGATCAGTAAGGTCTTTTTATTGGGTTGTAATGTGGCTTAGGGATGAGGTTTGTAAAAGAATGAAAGGGCAAAAGGGAATCAAATTTGAGAAATCAGTAAAGGTAAGGAGGTGGTCTAAACAACACCTTCTTCATTTCAGCACCTCTTCACTTTCTTTTTGGAAATTTTAGACTTGAAGTGATCAGCTTCATCAGCTTCTTATCTTCTTGTAGATTTTCAAATAAAGTGACTTTTCTTTCTCATCCTTTTGCTCTATTTTTTTTTTCTTTTTTTTTTCTTTTGTATACTCTTTTTCTTTCTTTTTGTATTTTTCTCCATTTTTTTCTTTTTATGGACTGGAATGCCACAATACCACCAAATGCGCTTTCTTCTTTCCCCACCAACCATCAAACCAGCTCTACCTTATGAAATCTTAGAGTGAGGATCAGGCTGTATCAGGTCACTGAGGTTTTGGGTTCAAATTTTCTGATTTTTTTATCAAAGAAAATTGGGACTTTTAAGGCTCAAGTGGTGTGTATCAAGGGCAGTTCAAAGGTAGGACATTTTAGGCTCAAACTATCCAAGGGATGGCTTTACTTCATGTCTTCAATGTCATGAATGCTGTCAAGCTGTTTCAACTTGGATTTGCCTAACTTCTAGTGAGCAGAATTGAGTCCAATCAGTCCTTAGAGCAGAAGAATTTGCCAGGACACTCTTCAAAGAAAAATTCTCAGGCCCAAATCTCACTGGATATGGCCTTCCATCAAATTTTCAGAGGTGTATCTTCACAATCTCCTCTCATTTCAAGTTTACTACACATCAAAATTTTTAATTTCCTCTTTTCCAAAAAAAATCAAGTGAGAATTTACTCTAAATCCAAACACATTTTCAACATAGCTGCACTAGCATTAACTCATTTCATTGGCATACCTGCCATTCCCCCAAACCGAAACTAAACAGTGTCCTCACTATTAGGAGCACGGTAGTAAGGAAATGGGTAAGACATAATATTAGAGAAACAGAAATTGAAAGTATACAAGCATAGATAACATTAAAAAGACATTTTATTGGAAATAACACACTACAAATATGAGATTTATCTCTACAGAATAACAAAATCTGTTGTCACTTAAAATTTGTCGTCCCCCTGACGCAGGGATATCCTCATCCTGCTTACGGTGGAAGAGGAACTGCAAGCCAGGATGGGAGGAAGAAAAGGAAAAAGAAAAAAAACAATTATGGATCAGGGGCAGGGGGTGGGGTAGTGGGGGAGGATGGAGGTGGGGATGCCGAAGGCTCGGTCTTCTGTCTCTTCTTCTCCCTCTTGTTTTTTTTCCTTTCCTCCTTGGCCAGGATTCTCTGTACCTCTTCGTATTCATCCCAGAGAAATTGAAGAGGATCAGGCTAGTGGTGGTGGTGGCAGGCCGGTAGGTAGAACTTGGTTGGCGGTCTTGAGGTTTGTACTCGGCCATGAGTGTGGGATGGAAGGATTGAGTCAAGGGAAGATGGGTGAAGGCTGATATTTAAAGTGCATGGGCGTTGGAATATGAATCGGTACAATAAATTTTTGCATTCTTCCACGCTGAAAATGAAAGTGGGAATAAATGGAACGGTGGTTACTGTGTGAGAAACAGAGCGCGGATTGCATGATGGGCTATTTTTAGGAGTGGTAATTAAGTCAAGGAAGTATGCGCAATGAATGCTGAGATACCGATTTGTGGATAAGGATGAGCACGTGCTCTGATAGTAAGAAGGGCAAATGAGGAAGAGGGAGCTAGGGTTTTCAGTGGGTGTCGAATGGAAGAGACTATCCTAACAAAAGGTTCTAGAGAATGAAAGACGATTTCGATAGGATGAGATGAGTGATTCTGAGAGGTCAAGGCATCCTGTCGAAATCATAGCAAATAAAGCTTTCAAATGGAATGATTCGATGGGATTCCGATAGGTGGAACCATCCTTCCAATAGGCCTCAGTGCCTATCGAAACCATCAAATATCTTGTCGAAATCACCATGTGACCTAATGAAAGGTAAACTTGACTTATCGAAAGCTCCCAAAATCCAAATAAGGCTGCATTTCTGAGTACTCTCAGCCTCAGCACTCAGCAGGCTCTCCTGCTATGCTGCTCTACAGTTTGTTTTCCTTGTGGACAAGCTCCCATTATCTCAGGACAGCTGGTAATATTGAAATGATGGCATAGTATTGAGCATGGCAGTTTTTTATTACAGAAAAAAAAAAAATCAATCAACAACAAAGTAAACATCTAAAACAAAAGCAAAGTATGGTACATATGATACATACTGAACTTCAGGGGCTAACATGGAGGATCTGGAAGGTCCATGGTTTCCTCAGGCTCATCAAACTTGGTACCTTTCGTGGATCTTTTCTGCAGCAAATGTCCATTCCCTGGGTGCTGTTTTGTATTTGTGAACCAAACATTGCCCTGCATCAGCTGATGTGGATTTTCATGTACAACCTCCTCTAGTACATCAATGGAAAAATAGGCCTCATCTAGAGGGGGTTGATGAGCTATGTTGTACACATTCAGCCTGACTTTCATGTTGCCAAAGGAGACTTCCATAACTCCTGACCTGCATTGTATACAGGCATTAGCAATGGCCAAAAAGGGCCTGCTTAGAATCATAGGTATGAAAGAAACTCATTTGCTTGGCTCCATGTCTAGCACCAAAAAGTCAGTAGGGTAAAAGAACTTGTCAACTCCCACCAGGACATCTTCAATGACCCCCATAGGCTTCCTTTCAGATCTGTCAGCCAATTGCAAGACCACATGTGTGGGCTTCAACTCTCCTAAGCCCAGCTTCTCATATACTGTATATGGAAGTAAATTCACACTGGCTCCTAGATCCAATAAGGCTTTCTCAATTTTATGATCCCCAATGATGTAGGGGATAGTGGGCAATCCAAGGTCTTGAAGTTTTGTGGGGGTAACAATAGACAGAATTTGCTTTACCTTTGCTACTGAAAAGACCTTCTTAGATGAGTGTATCCTAGACTCTCTTTTATGGGTACATAAATCCTTCAGAAACTTGGCATAGGCTGGAACTTGTTTAATTGCATCAAGTAAAGGCAAGTTGATCTTTACTTGCTTAAAAGTTTCCATCATTTCCTCTATTTTACCTCGCCCTTTATCGAAAGAGGAAGGTGCTTGCAATGCTTTAGGAAATGGCAAATGTGGGATTGCTCCCTCATTTGCAGCCTTGGCCAATTGGTCATCTTTCTTTCTGATTTTTCTCTTTTCTTGAGGATCATCATTATCCTCTTTATTCTCATTCGGTTGCTCCTTCATGTCCACCACTGGTGGCCCTTATTGTGTCCTTTCAAAAACCACCTCTTTGCCTTTTTCAAAATTTCTCAAAGTCTCACAGCCAACTTGGTTTTCAACTAGCCTTCCACTTCTTAATATAGTAATGGATTTGGCTTCCTCATAGGTGGAGGTAACTTTACCTACTACATATTGTCTCCTTGGGTTATCCAATGGTTGGCTAGGTAGCCTCCCTTCCTCTCTCTTAGTCAAAACATTAGACAGCTGACCAAGATGGTTTTCTATCTTTTTAATGCTTTGGCTGTGAGAGTGCACAATTTGAGTTAAGGGACCCAAATTCTGTAGTGAGGCCAGAACTTGTTCCTTGAAAGAAAGTGATCTCACGGAGTTCTTTGGTGGCCTGCAGTGGGTCATAAACTCTTGGTCAGTAATGAGGCTTGGGAACATATCTTTGGTGGTAGGGTTAAGCATTTTTGTAAGGCATGGACTGCTGTGGTTGCTGGTTTGGGTAGGCATCTTATCTCCACCTCAAGTTGGGGTGGTTCCTCCATTGGTACCCAGCAGCAGGCTGTTGCCCACAGGACTGAGTGGTAGCCACATGCTCCATAACAAAATCTGGAAACTAGACAGCTGATGGGCATTCCTCAAGGGAGTGAGCAGGGGACTGGCAAATAGCACATGCCTCCTCCACCCTAGCAGCCATGGGTGGCTGCATTGTTCCCATGAACTTATCAAATTTCAGTGTCAGGCTATCTACTTTTCTCTCCAAATCACTTTGCACATTTACCTCAAACATCTTCCCTCTGGTGGTATTCTCGTTCACCAATCTAGGAGGATCTAAATTCCTAGACAAGGTTTCCCTCTGCATGGAGTTCTCACTAATGATTTCAAATAATTCCCAGGCCTCCTCAACAGTTGTTGAGAACTAGAAAATACCATTTTCCACCCTTTAACCTGGGCCTTGATAGACCCTTGAGAGAACTAAATGAGTGTTTTAAGTGCTTGTGTTACAGCTAACAATAAAGACAGGCTTAACCATGAAAGCAGCTTAAAAGTACCAAAAAGATGATAATCCATGTTGATCCAAAGGAAAAAAGAGAAGGGACAACCTCACTAGCTGTCAAAATGCCTGAACTGAAGAGGCAAAGACCTGGTCTCAACCCAGAAAAGAAATATGGAGCAATTCGAACAGAAGAATGCACTACAGAGTGCTTTTCGAAAAGAATCTGAACATTGCGAAAAGAACCTAAACTTTGCGAAAAGAACTAAAAGCTCCAGGCTTAGTTTTCGAAAAGCACCTAAACTCTTCGAAAGGATGTTTGACCTATTCGAAAAGAAGAGAACTCCTTGCTAACAGAACCTGAACTTTGTGAAAAGAGCTTCAGAAGTCACAGTACCTTGCGAAAAGTTCCCTAAACTATGCGAAATGGTATTCTGGAGATTCCTAGCTTCTGCAAGGGTAATTCAGTAATCTTTTGCACGCGCCCCAATGCATTTAAAAACTCAGGGACATTTTAGAAGATTCTAAGCACGAAGCAAAGGCAAATTCCACCCCATGTGAGCGCCCGAAGATGAAATCACTTGGCGAAAACTTCTAGAAGCTCTAACAGATTTTCAAATTGCATAACAGAAGTGATGCTACGCTGATTAATTTGAACTAGATCGAGCAATTCTGATTGGCCAAAACAGATCTGGATCCTTGTGCTCGACTCCTATTGGCTGATATGGATCTAACCAATTCTGATTGGTTGATGCACATCTGAAATGGACTCATGGAAAACTATAAATAGATGAACTATTTGCCCAATTTGGGCATCCAGATTTTGAGTTTTATTTCTATTCCCCCATTTCCAAATTAGCTAGCTTGTCTGAAACCCTTGTAAGAGCCTAACTTTTACTTACAATTGAGAGCTGTGAGATACCTCTGTAATTCAAAAGAGAATTGTATTCAAGACTACAAATCGAGAGTTTAAGTCGTGCTCTGTAATTGTAAATGTGAATTTGAAAAGGTTGCTGTAAACCGTACGTTCTCAATTGGATTCGTGTTAAGGGTTCCCTCTGATCTCCTTATTGCACTAGACTCTTTTAGATTTACTGTTTTTCATGCAACTTCCCTTGATTCATTAACCCTGTGAGAATTAGTGTTTGTAACCTAATCTCTCACAGCATTTGTAGTGATATTTCTTGTTCTGAATTAAGGGTTTAGATTAAAGACTATTGGATGGTTTGTGGCCATTGAAGTGGACAGACCATAGCCATAAGCCTAAATTTAATCTTTGAGTTAGATTTATTTCTCTTGCATCTGTGCTTGTAGCCAGATGAAGATTGGATCATCTCTCATTTGATCTGCAGTCATTCTCATTGTGTTTCAAGGACCAAATCAAAGTTAGATATTATTTCTCCATTTTTATAAGTTTACATCAAAATCCCCCCAACTCAGATCTGAATCATTTAGTTTAACTTTTACTTTTATCATTTAGTTAACGTGACAAATTCAACCTCCCATCTTATATGCTTTGTAGATAGGATAAGAGGCCAGATTTGGTAGCTCAGATCTGGAGGTTTATTTTATATTTTAAACAAATTCTCTGTGGACGATCTTTTACTCACTTACATTTAAAACTTGCTACAATTGGCCCTGATCTGGCAGGCTAATTTCACTTCTCTCTGTGCTGATATTTCTTTATTCTTTTTAATTTTCCAGATTCAGTATAACTTAGCATTTGCAAATCTGTTTTCAAAACACAAATAAATCATGCACACTAGAGTAAGCAACAAGTTTTTGGCGCCGTTGTCGGGGAATTTGTTTTAAAATAGGTAGACCTAAGTTTTCATTTTGTTTTTTTTTTATCTTTACATCAGTGCTAAACTATTCTATTGTTTAAATCTGTGCAGCTATTCATATACATTTTGAAGAGTGGAATCTACTTTAAAAGGAATTCTAAAGGTTTGCTGTGCATAATCTGATTCTCTGTTCTGTGTTGTATGTTTGGTAGGAGAACTCTCAGCCCTGAGATTGTCCCTCTAAATTTAGAAGTAGAAAGGCTACTACAAACCAGACAAACACCACAGAATTCTGCTGAAACAGTTACTATGGGTGAAGAACCTCGACTTTTGAGGGATTACTTTGTACCTGGTGCTTATAATTCTCCATTTTGCATTCAATTTCCTACTGTTGAAGGAAATTATGAGATCAAATCATCAACTATCCAAATGCTTCCTTCCTTCCATGGGTTGAGTAAGGAAGATCCATACAAACATGTGGATGAATTCTTGTCTCTTTGCACCACATTCAACATAGCCGGACTTGGTCCAGAAGCAACCAAGCTTAGGCTCTTTCCTTTTTCATTAAAGGACAAAGCTAGAGCATGGTTGTCTATGTTAGCACCAAATAGTATCACTTCTTGGAATGATTTGCAGTGTCAATTTTTAGCCAAATATTTCCCTATGTCTAAAACAAGCCAATTGAGACAAAGTATTATTTCCTTCTCACAAAACTCAGCTGAAACTTTCCATGAAGCATGGGAAAGGTTTAAGAAACTTTTAAGGCAATGTCCTCATCATCAAATCCCCCGATGGCAGCTTGTTCAAAGCTTCTATCAAGGAATTGATCAAAAGGGCAAGAATATGGTAGATGCTTCCTGTGGAGGTACCTATTTGCAAAAAACTGTTGAGGAGGTTTGGGACTTATTTGAAGTAATTGGTGAAAATTCAACTCAACAGGAATCTTTGTCAAGAGATATTGAGAATCCTGCTAGGTTGAACAATCAGCAAACCACCAAAGGAAAGATTTATGAGGTGAATGAGTTGGAAAGAAAGATGGATAATTTAACCACAAAGTTTGATAGATTGATGGACTCACTTAAAAATCCAATGGTTGCAAGAGTAGAGGAGGCATGTCTGATATGCCAGTCCCCTACTCATTCACTTGACCAATGTCCCGCTGCACCACAGTTCCCAGATCTAGTGGTGGAACAAGCTCATGCTGCCCAATCATTTGGACAGATGCAGTCAAATGAATATCCATGGAGAGGGCACCCCAATTTGAGGTGGAGCAGGGAATTATCAATCACAACATGCAAGACAATCAAAGAACCAAATGCTTTTCAAACCGCCACCTTTATCGTGAATTTTTATGCCAAGCCAAATTTTCAACCCATTCCACAACAACTGCAACAATGCTCGGTTCAAGCCCTTCCAGATCCCCTTCTTTTGAAGATCAAGTTCTAAATTCACTCGAATTTAGGATCTTAACTTTCGTGAACTTTCACAGTCAAAGCATAAAGAAGATTGAAGAAACATTGGGTCAACTTTAAAAAACTTTGGCCAAAAGAGAGAAAGGAAGGTTACCCAGCCAACCTTTGAACAATCCCAAAGGACAGTTCATGGTTGAAGAGGCTTCTGTTTCTCATGAAGAAGTAAAAACTGTCACAACTTTGAGAAGTGGAAGAATTATAAATAACAAAGTGGGTTCTGACAAGGAAGAAGAAAAAATTAAGGAAAATGATAAAGATATGCAGCAGGAGCAGCATGATGTTAGCATTGGGGGTGCTGATGTACCTCAGAAAAATTAAAAAAATGAAAAATAAAAAATTCAAAAAGATTATGATAATGCTTCTAAAGCTGTAGATGAAGGACTAGTTCCTCATTTACCGTTTCCTCATGCCATAAAATCTATATCCCCTTTTGATAAAGGGAAGACAAAAATAGATGAAATGATGGAGACTTTCAAGCAAGTCAAGATAAATCTACCTTTGCTTGATGCGATCAAACAAATTCCAGCATATGCAAAATTTTTGAAAGATATTTGCACTCACAAAGACCTAGGATACATTATCCAAGAAGGTCTTTGTGGAAAGAGTTAATCGTGTTGTCCATTACCACACCTCCTAAACTTCAAGATCCTGAACCCCACAATCCCTTGCATTATTGGGGAACATACCATTGAAAAGGCTTTATTAGATTTGGTGCTAGTGTCAACTCGCTTCCATATTCTCTATATGAGAAACTAGGTTTGGGAGAATTAAACCCACTCATGTGGTGTTACAACCATGATGAGATCTGAAAGAAAGCCAGTTGGGATGATTGAGGATGTATTGGTAGGAGTAGATAAGTTTTTCTATCCTGCTGATTTTCTGGTATTGGACATGGAACCTACAAAAAGCAAAACTTCCATCCCTGTCATTTTGGGGAGACCATTCGCCACTGAAAATGCTTGCATTCAATGCAGGTCTGGTATTATGGAAGTCTCTTTTGGAAATATGAAGGTGAAATTAAATGTTTATAATGCAGTCACACAGCCTCAATTCAGTTCTGAGGAATGTTTTCATGTTGATCTATTGGATGAACTGATGGAAGAGACTCTACCGCAGTTTTTGCAGTGTGAAGATTTAACCACAGATTTTAAAGATGCTTGGGGAAATTCTGAGGAAGAAATATTTTGTACCTCAAAGTCTGAAGAAGCAAATGCTGTGCAAGGAACTCATGATCAATCAGTAAGGTTCTCTTCATGGAAACCTGCTATTCTTCCCCTTCCACAAACAGCCAAGGTACCTTTGTTACCTTCTTTTCTCAGTTCACCGGATGTAGAGCTAAAGCAGTTGCCAAAAAATTTGAAATATGTGTTTTTAGGAGACCATAAATCAATACCTGTGATTATTTCTTCCTCCCTCACAAAGGAGCAGGAGGAAGAGCTATTGATTGTATTGAAATAGCATAAGAGGGCAATTGGCTGGACTATTGCTGATTTGGGAGGAATCAGTCCAGCTGTTTGTATGCATAAAATCCATTTGGAAGAAGATGCAAAGCCTTCTAGGGAAATGCAAAGGAGGTTGAACCCTCATATGCAAGAAGTGGTCATGAAAGAGGTTGTTAAGTTGTTGGATGCAGGGGTCATTTACCCTATTTCATAGCTTATGTCAGTAGATCAATGATTGATGCACAACTCAATTACACAACAACTGAGAAGGAGCTGCTGGCAATTGTTTTTGCTTTAGAGAAATTCAGGTCATATGTTTTGGGTTCACAAATAGTGGTGTTCACTGATCATTCAGCCCTGAAATACTTTCTGTCTAAGAAGGACACCAAACCAAGATTAATCAGGTGGATCCTCCTATTACATGAGTTTGATTTACAGATCAAAGATAAAAAGGGTGTGCAGAATGTGGTGGCTGATCACCTGTCTAGAATTTTAACTGCTGAGATTGATAAGCTGCCTATCAATGAATCTTTCCCTGATGAGCAACTTTTTGCTATCAGTATACACACCCCTTGGTTTGCAAACATAGTCAACTTTTTGGCTACAAGAAGAATTCCTCAACATTGAAATAAAATGGATAAAGATCTTTTCTTCTCAAAGGTTAAACATTTTATTTGGGAAGATCCTTATCTGTTTAAGATTTGTGCAAACCAAATAATAAGAAGATGTGTCCCTGAAGAAGACTTTCATAGCATACTTTCTATGTGTCATGAACAGGCCTGTGGAGGTCATTTTAGTGGCAACAAAACTGCTGGAAAGGTTTTGCAGTGTGGATTTTATTGGCCTATACTTTTCAAAGATGCTCTGCAGAACTATAAGTCTTGCCAGAAATTGGGCAGCGTTTCCAAGAGAAACTCCATGCCTTTACAGCCCATTTTGATAGTTGAATTGTTTGATATTTGGGGGATAGACTTCATGGGTCCCTTTCCTCCTTCCAATGGGTGTAATTTCATCTTAGTAGCTGTGGATTATGTATCCAAATGAGTTGAAGCCACAACCACTAAAACCAATGACCACAGAGTGGTTCTGAAATTTTTAAAGGATAACATTTTTTCCTGTGTTGGTTTTCCCAGCTATTATCGTGATGGGGAAGCCATTTTGTAATAAACATTTTGAAGCTTTATTGAAAAATACTGTGACTCATAGAATAGCTACTCTATATCATCCACAAACCGGTGGACAAGTGGAGATTTCCAATAGAAATCAAACATATACTAGAAAAGATGTGAAGAAGGATGTAAAGGATTGGTCCTTGTTTAATGATGCATTGTGGGCATATAGGACATGACTTACAAAACCCCAATTGGTATGTCCCCATTCAGATTGGTCTATGGCAAAGCATGCCATTTACCAGTGGAGTTAGAATATAATGCTTTTTGGGCTATTAAAACATTGTACATGGATCCGACCTGCGTAATCACAGAGAAACCAACTTGAGTTGGAGGAGCTGAGAATGGATGCATACACCAATTCAAGATCTTACAAAGAGAAAGTCAAAGCCTTCCATGATAAAAATTTGTTGAGAAAAGAGTTCATAGCTGGCTCTAAGGTATGGCTATTTAACTCAAAACTTAAGTTTTTTCCTGGAAAGTTGAGATCCAGATGGGAAGGGCCATATACTGTCATTCATGCATCACCTTCTGGGGCTGTTGAAATTTTGGACCCAAGTTATGGAAGAATCTTGAAAGTAAATGGTTAGAGGCTCAAACCATACATTGAAAATACCCAGGAGCCTATGCTGACCATCTATCATCAAGAACCTCCCCAAATCTGATGGTATACAACTGTACAATATGTTTTTATTCTGTAGTTTTTGCATAGCTTTCTTTTTCTCTGTTTTTAGTCATGTTTGTTCTCTTTTCGAGAAGTTTAAATATGTGAAAAATTAATTCGCAAAGTAAAAAATTGTCTTTTCGCAAAGTTTAATCTGCTTTTCGAAAAGGATCTGGATTTGTAACGAACTGCTCGAAAGCAATGATTTGCTTTTCGAATAGTTGTTTCTGAAGCTATTTGCTTTTCGAAAAGGTGTTTCTGAAGCTAGTTGCTTTTCGAATGATACTGATGCCATTCTCTTTTGTAAAGAAGGACTGTTTTGAACTTTTCAAAAACTTAAAAATTACTTTGCGAAAATAACTTTGAGCATATTTAAACCCTTTCGAAGTAAGGGTTTCATATTCGAAAGCTTTCTTTCCTTGCGTGATTTTAGAATTCAGCCACACTTTTCTTCACATTTGTTCGATCATTTAAGCTTGAAGAGAGGGATTTTAGCTTCTAGTTCTGGTGGATTTCAGCGAGCAAGCAACAAGTTCAACCAAAACCCTAGATTTCGGTATTTTTCTGTACATTCCCTTTGTTTATCATTTGCAAAGTTTGATTTGGTGTAAGCATATGTTGTGGGAGTTTTTATACAAAGCTTTAGAATGGGGAAAGCTGAAAAATCACTAGCTGCCATGTTCCCCAAATCTTCTGCTAAGAAAATTAGCAAACCAACCCCAAAAGGAAAAACCAAAGCTTCAGCCAAAAGGAAACTATCAATGGATAAAGCTGATAGGATTGAGAAAGGGAAGAAGGTTAGACATGAGGAACCCATCCCAACAGCTGCTGCTAGTCCTGAGCCTGAGCTTCCTCCTCTGCCTATGCATTTGGTACTGCCAAATCCATTTATTGAAGCTCAGAAGCTGATTCCTGAGCTTATTGTTGATGAGAACTTTTTCTCCAACAAACCGGACTGTCAGCTATCTTTAAAATACATTAGGGATGCCTCACTAAGCAATATCCTTACCTCTCTGCCAGAGAAAATTTATCCGCGAATGGTGAGATTATGTTACCAAAATTTGGTACAAGTGACAGAAAAGGATGCTGATGTCCCTACTCTTGTTATTTTTATTGATGATTGTGATCTAACTGTCACATATGAAGACATTGGGAATGCTTTGGAGATACCTTTTCAATATGATCCTTCTGGTCCATTGGCTGCACTGTATACCTCTTCGTAGAAATGGCTGCACATTTAACCCAAGGGATAGTTGGAACTAGACAATCCATAATGAGGAGAGACCTAGCACCTCAATTTTTACTGATGGATTCAATTTTAAGGGTTAGTTTTTATGTCACGGGGCACACCCAGGAAAGAAGGACACCAATTTTGGAGGCTCTTTTTCATTTTTCTAAGGGGCAATTTTTCAATGCCCCTATGTTAATTTTTGAAGCCATGGCTGATATTAGTACCAAGTTGAAAAAGGAGCAGAAATTGGCTGAAATACCATTTGGTAGGCTGATCACAGCCCTACTAAGAGCCAAATTTGACATTGATGAGCAAAAACCATTTGAAGTTATATCTCCTCATGCTTTTGGGAAAAAGGCTTGGACTACAAGTCAAGCAATGTTGAATAGAATGAGGGAGGAAGTGGAGCCTGCCCCTGCAGCTGCTAGTGGACCTGCCATACCTGAACCTGCCCCTGCAGCTACCTTAGAACCTGCTTTGCCAGACCCTGAGGTGACCAACTCTTTAGTTGCACCTATTGTACCTACAGCCGACATTGAGCAAGCTATCCTTCCTGTGGTGGCCAGCTCTTCAGCTGCACCCATTCCTGAAGAAGCTGTCCTTCCTGTGGTGACCAGCCCTTCAGCTGCACCCATTCTTGAAGAAGTTGTCATTTTACCCTCCTCACCTAGCCCAGCTCCTGCCACTTCACCCATTCCAGCAGTCCCATCTCCCATAACCACCATTATCCCAATTGCAGACTCCCCCTCTACACCAACCACTCCAGCCATACTCACACCACCAATTTCTCCCAACAATGCCCAAGACCTGGCCACGGATTTTATTGAACAATCTCCTAGCACTCCTCTTCTCCAAAGCCTCTCAAGTTCACCTGCTCATTTAACTCATACACTTGAAATAACTCATACCCAAACTGAACCTGAGATATTCACTACAGAGGCCTATTCATCACTGATGGGATCTATTTTAGAGAATATTGGGCTTGAATCTGTCCCTATACCTGACCCTCCTTATTTCACTCATTTGGCTACTTCACCCTTTACAACCATTTCACCCATTGCACCTCAACCATCTACTTCAGTTTTACCAGGCCCTACTATGCATACCACTCCCACACCTGAATCAATTAGCCAAATATTTACCTTTCTCCAATCCATCCAAGCCCAACTACAGATCAACACGACATAATCACCTGCATGACCAATGCCCTTCTCCAAACCTTAGCCTCCACATCCCACACAACTACCTTAGCCACTTTACCTGCTGTTGATGACCATGCTACCCAAACAGAACCTGAGGTAGTTCTTCTTGAGTCCCCTTCACCACTCCTCATTTTTTCTGATCAAGCCATTCAGACCGACCCTGAGGTCATTCTTCTAGACCCCTCTTCTCCCACTCCCACAGCTGGGATACCTTTGGTCCCCTACCATTCCATTCCCATTCCCATATTTGCTGCTCTCAAAAGGGCTATGGAAGAGAATCCATATATCTGTCGAGATGTCCTCAAGGGGTTAGCTGATTTGCAAGCTTACATTAGAACCCCTTATGAAAACCAGATTCGAAAATTGGAGTTATTCATGAAATTTGAGAGAGAGAAAATGCAGGACCTGCTGGGTCAAACTTTTCAGATGGTTAGGAGTGAGTAGCACAAGGTAACCATGTTGCAAGCACTGCTTGAACAGGAAAAATTGAGGACTACTAGACTTGGAAAGTACATTGGCCTCACCAAAAAGATCAATTCAGAGGAATACACTGAGCTGTAAAACACAATCCAGGAGAAGGCTAAATCGAGTTCAGACTCCAATACTGACTCTAGTTCTGACTCTGACAGTGACTCCAGTTCTGATCCCATTGAACCAACTTATGATACAGACTTTGACCCCAGTTATTAGAATCCATTGTACATATCTATTTTATGAGTCTATAATATAAAATTTTGGTTTTGTGTTAATGCATTGTACATACATTGTGCATTTCTTTTCTTTCTTCTTGTCATTATGATTGTTTGTTTCTTTTCTTTGCTAATACACTTCGGACCAGTGCGGACCCTACTCACCATAAGTTTGGGGGTGTGGCAGAAATGCCAATAATAGAGTTAACATTAATGCAGCTGATCATCAGTAGAATTTTTGAAAATAAAGTGATTTCACACCTGAAAATTGAGGAAGTTAAAACTTTTAAAACTAATTTTTAGTGTAATTCCAATACCTTCATGAAGGGAATGTCAGAAAATTTTCAAAATAAAAAAAATTGATGTTTTAGTAAACCTAAAAGGAGAGAAAACAGTGATGATACACCTCAGGAATTTGCTAGAAAACTGCACCCAGTGAGACTTGGGCCTGAAATGTATTCTTTGGAGATATGAATTGGCAAATTTTTCTGCTCTAAGGATTGTTTGAACCTGCTTATTTTCACTAGAAGTTACACATATTCAAATTAAAATAACTTGACAGCAATCATGATATTAAAGACATGATGTAAGGCCTCCTTTTGGACAGTTTGAACCTTACAAAGCCCCACCTTTTGAAACTGCCCCTGATACACACCATTTGAGCTTTATAAATCTAAGATTTCTTTGAAATCTCATCAAATAACCTCATCAACCTCATTTAGCCTAACCCTCACTCTGAGAAGTCAGAAGATAAAGGGAAGGAAGCTGAAGAAAGGAGAATTGAGTAACAGTTTGATAAAAGAAGAAGAATCATAATTAAAGGCAATGATGTATCAGCAGAAGAAATGTGGCATTCCAGTCAATGTTACCTTGATAAAAAAAAAAAAAAAAAAAAGAGGAAAAGGAGAAGGCATTTCATTGGAAGTTTGAAAAAGAAAGAGAAAAAGATGGCCACTTTGGCTCTGAAAATTCAAAGAAGAAGATGAAATTGTGCTGAATTGAAGAAGGTGTGTCTATCACCTCCTTACCTTGACTGACTTCTCAATGTTGAACTCCATTTTACCCCTTTATTCTTGATAAATTTCACCCATAAACCACATTACAACCCAAGTAAAGTCCTTGCTGATCAATGATGGATTGAGCTGTCACATGGAGATAAGGATTTGTGTAATCTATGGTGAAAAGAGCAGTGAATTCAGAACTAAAGAGCAATGCCTATGCTCATGCTTATAGTCCTATTTGAGGGTTGTAACTGCTCTTGAGCCATGTGAAATAGTACAACCCTCTTATTTGCATGTTGAGTGAAAATCTTGGAGAGAGTTGGGTTTGAAATCAACTCATTGGGGTAACATCAAAACTGAATTCTCAAATAGAAGGCAAGCTTTTCATTAATTTTTCTCTTAGAAATTTTTTGATACAAATCAAGTGAATGGTAAAAGAGTTACAGCAGAATTTCAGTTTTGAACTGATATTTTCGTGAAAATCCTCTTATAACTTGACTGATGCAGGTGTGAATAATCTGATTGGATGAAAGTCTGCTTTAACAAAACTGCATTGATATTAACTGATATATTGGAGAAGTTTGTGGGTACCTTCACTGAAAACCCTCAGGAGACTTCACTCCTCCACTAGGGATCACCTGGGGGTTTAAAAGGCTTGTTGCATATGCTAAATGCAACTGTGTTCCCTACAAAAGTGACTTTTTATTCTGTATTTAATTCTGTCTTTGCTCAGGGATTAGCAAAGCTTAGGTTTGGGGGTGTGTTGAGAACTAGAAAATACCATTTTCCACCCTTCAACCTGGGCCTTGATAGACCCTTGAGAGAACTAAATAAGTGTTTTAAGTGCTTGTGTTACAGCTAACAATAAAGACAGACTTAACCATGAAAGCAGCCTAAAAGTGCCAAAAAGATGATAATCCATGTTGATCCAAAGGAAGAAAGAGAAGGGACAACCTCACTAGCTGTCAAAATGCCTGAACTGAAGAGGCAAAGACCTGGTCTCAACCCAGAAAAGAAATATGGAGCAATTCGAACAGAAGAATGCACACAGAGTGCTTTTCGAAAAGAATCTGAACATTGCGAAAAGAACCTAAACTTTGCGAAAAGAACTAAAAGCTCCAGGCTTAGTTTTCGAAAAGCACCTGAACTCTTCGAAAGGATGTTTGACCTATTCGAAAAGAAGAGAACTCCTTGTGAACAGAACCTGAACTTTGCGAAAAGAGCTTCAGAAGTCACAGTACCTTGTGAAAAGTTCCCTAAACTATGCGAAATGGTATTCTGGAGATTCCTAGCTTCTGCAAGGGTAATTCAGTAATCTTTTACACGCGCCCTAATGCATTTAAAAACCCAGGGACATTCCAGAAGATTCTAAGCACGAAGCAAAGGCATATTCCACCCCATGTGAGCGCCCGAAGATGAAATCACTTGGCGGGAACTTCTAGAAGCTCTAACAGATTTTCAAATTGCATAATGTATGATGCTTCGTCATGCGATTAATCAACCAGATCGAGCAATTCTGATTGGCCAGAACAGATCTGGATCCTTGTGCTCAACTCCTATTGGCTGATATGGATCTAACCAATTCTGATTGGTTGATGCACATCTGAAATGGACTCAGGGAAAATTATAAATAGATGAACTATTTGCCTAATTTGGGCATCCAGATTTTGAGTTTCATTTCTATTCCCCCATTTCCAAATCAGCTAGCTTGTCTGAAACCCTTGTAATAGCCTAACTTTTACTTACAATTGAGAGTTGTGAGATACCTCTGTAATTCAAAAGAGAATTGTATTCAAGACTACAAATCTGAGAGCTGTTTAAGCTGTGCTCTGTAATTGTAAATGTGAATTTGAAAAGGTTGCTGTAAACCATACGTTCTCAATTGGATTCGTGTTAAGGGTTCCCTCTGATCTCCTTATTGCACTAGACTCCTTTAGATTTATTGTTTTTCATGCAACTTCCCTTGATTCATTAACCCTGTGGGAATTAGTGTTTGTAACCTAATCTCTCACAGCATTTGTAGTGATATTTCTTGTTCTGAATTAAGGGTTTAGATTAAAGACTATTGGATGGTCTGTGGCCATTGAAGTGGACAGACCATAGCCATAAGCCTAAATTTAATCTTTGAGTTAGATTTATTTCTCTTGCATCTGTGCTTGTAGCCAGATGAAGATTGGATCATCTCTCATTTGATCTGCAGTCATTCTCATTGTGTTTCAAGGACCAAATCAAAGTTAGATATTATTTCTCCATTTTTATAAGTTTACATCAAAATCCCCCCAACTCAGATCTGAATCATTTAGTTTAACTTTTACTTTTATCATTTAGTTAACGTGACAAATTCAACCTCCCATCTTATATGCTTTGTAGATAGGATAAGAGGCCAGATTTGGTAGCTCAGATCTGGAGGTTTATTTTATATTTTAAACAAATTCTCTGTGGACGATCTTTTACTCACTTACATTTAAAACTTGCTACAATTGGCCCTGATCTGGCAGGCTAATTTCAAAACACAAATAAATCATGCACACTAGAGTAAGCAACAACAGTTTTATGGAGGTAGGTGCCACCACAAGAAGCATCTACCATGTCTCTGCTTTTCAAATCAATCCCTTCATAAAAACTTTGAACCAATTTCCATTCAGGGATTTGATGATGGGGGCATTTCTTTAGGAGTTCCTTGAATCTCTCCCAAGCTTGGTGAAAATCTTCAGTTGGATCTTGGGCAAATGAGATGATGTCCTTCCTCAACTGGCTTGTTTTGGACATGGGGAAGAATTTGACAAAAAACTGACATTGAAGGTCACTCAAGGACTGAATACTGTTGGGTGGAAGCATTGACAACCAGGTCCTGGCTCTATCCTTCAATGAAAAAGGAAAGAGTCTCATCCTGGTTGCCTCCTCCCCCAAACTTGTGATATTGAAAGTGGTGCACAGTCTTAAGAATTCATCAATGTACTTATAAGGATCCTCTTCGGTAAGGCCATGAAATGAGGGTAGCATCTGGATTATGGAAGACTTTAGTTCATAATTTCCTTGAGTAGCTGGGAACTGAATGCAGAAGGGGGAATTGTAAACCCCTGGTGCATTAAATTTCTTGAGAGTTCTAGGCTGCTGTTGCTCACCCATTTCGGGAAATTCAGCTACAAGAGATGTGAGTGGAGTTTGTCTAGATCTGAGAAGTCTTTCAACCTCTGGATTTAATGGGACAATCTGAGGTTGAAGAGTTCTTCTCCCAAACATACACCACTCAAGATCTAATGCAGAGCAAATCTTTAAACACAACAAGCAAGAACAGAAACAAATGACTACTGAATCTAAAAATTAAAAGATCTGACAAATAAAGGGGAGTAGAGGGATGCAAACTCAAGAGCAGCCTCAAGCACAGTGCTCCTCTTTTCGCAGCAGCTTCAGATCTGATGAAATATAAACAGAATATTGGAAAACAATAAAACTTACAAACACAGTTAGTGAAAAATAAAACAAACTACTACAGATCAATGGTCTAAACTAAATCAAACTTAGATCTACCAATTGCAAAAACACCTCCCCGGCAGCGGCGCCAAAAACTTGTTGGGTATTTCTAGTGTGTTGATTTATTGTGCAATGATAGTAAAACAAAATAAAATCAGAGTAAAACAGGGGATGGATTTAGCACAACAAAAATATCCTAGACCTACAAGATACAGGGTCCTTTGTAGCAAGTTTTAATAAGTAAGGGAATGTCCACAAGGAGGTGAGTTCAAAATATGGTAAATCTCCAGATCTGTAAGAGATCTGGCACCCTAACTAATGCTAAGTCAGCCAAAAGAAAGGGGAGAGGTTAAAAGGGGTTGTCACTTGAGCTAAACTACACTTGAAATGCAAACTAACTGAGATCGAGTCCAATAGATCTTGCAAGTGGAAGGGTTTAAAAACAGAAAATGGAGAAGAGCAGCTTGGAGATTGGTCTCTCTACAATTAGGTTGAGCTGATCATGTTACAGGGGTTCAAAGCACACAAATCCCTCAGCTGGCTACAAGCACAGCTGCAGGGTAGAAGATTCCACTCTAAACCAAAGGATTTAACTGACCTTAAGGCTATGGTCTGTCCACTTCAATGGTCACAAACCATCCTATAGACTTCATCTTATCCAAAGGTTTATGGTAGAAGAATCCAATTGAAACCAACGATTAGACTGATCATAAGGCTATGACCTGTCCACTTCAATGGTCACAGATCATCCTAGGGAATTCCTCCAAACCAAAGGTTTCAACCAGAGCATTAAAACCACTACAGATGCTATAATTTCTAGGTCACAGACACAAGAAATTACAAGGATATCAGATCTAGGGAGATTAGATGGTATCCAAGAGATCTACCAGTTAAGTGGGTGAGCTGATCAGTAGACTCCTCTACATAAATCTGATTGAGCACCAAATGAAACCAAAGGAACTATAGATCTAATTAAAACAATAAAAACAATATTTACATTGCAATAAAACTCACTCTACAATGACATGCTCTCAGATCTGTAGTCTGTGTAGCAATTAACCCACAATAACACTCTCAACCTTACCCAATTACAGATCTCACCTCTCTCCTCGCTGCTCTTAGGGAATTAGCCAACCATCGTTGAGCTAAAGGAGGGAAAATAGAATTTCGCTGCAAGCTTTGATCTCCAGAATTTGATCCAAATCTCGATCTCCCCCAATCACAATTGGGGATCTCAATATATAGCTTTCTCTCTTGTTTTTCCCGCCAATCTTCCCTTCTAAAAGGTCCTCTGAGTTTGTTAGAGTTCTATCAAAGAACATGGGTTAGTTAGGGTTTCCTAGGGCATCTTTTGGATCTTCGTGTCGGTCACTAATGTGCCTCAGTTTGCGTGTAACAGGTCACCAAGTTGCAACATGTGAACAGCCTATTTTCTCAGAAGTTCTTCACACGATTTTGACAGGTTGAGGAAGCTTTCGACAGGTTCAAATGAAGCTTTTTAGTCCTTTCGCTAGGTTCTCAAATCTCTTTGATAGGTTCTGATAGGATGAGCTTTCTCTTAAAGCTTCAACATTCTCAGGCCTTTGCCTGGAGCATTCGACAGGTTGGGGAAGCTTTTCAATAGGTTGGAGGACCATTTCGATAGGTTCAACTCTGCATGCCATCATTCCAATAGGATTGCTCTAACTCCTATCGAAAGGCTCAAGCACCCTTTGGTATGTTCTATTCCAGCGTCTCCATCTCTATAGGTTCAAAAAACCATTTGATAGGTTCCTCTTACACCTCAGGCAAGCTTTCGATAGGATGGAGTCTTCCTTTCTTTCACCGCCGATAGGTTCTTGGATCCTATCGAACTCCTCAATCCACATGAATTCATCCTTTCTCTGCCTTTAGATCCTATCGATATCTTTCCAACTGCACAAATTCCTCCATTTTTAGCTCTCAGCTCCTATCGACGTCTTCAGATAACCTCTCGATAGGATGTTTTCAGCCTGTTTTCACTTCCTTCGCCTTTCCCTGCTATTGCCACACGCACCAAGGGCCCAATGGTGTGCAGCCCTCTGGTGTGCTATTGCTGGGTCTGTGCAGTGCTGAGAGATGAACTTCCTGGTGTGGCATTCTTGAGTGATTTTCTGCATTTTTCCTATCTTTTATTGCTATCTACAAAACAGACTCAACAGAGGTTTATTAATGTGCTCACAGGTCCTGCAAAGGTCAGGTTAAGGGGTGAAAACTGGCATTTTTCACTACTTAACACACATCTCAAATAAAGTTCTTTTAAATGTTTTCGACTGGGGGAACTTGAACCGGGGTGTCGATGTCCCCATCGACATTTTTAGGATAAGCTTCTTCAAAGCGTTCATGTCGTCTCGCATCTCTTCCAACGTGACTTTTACATCTCGCACTTTTGCTGACAACTATTGTATAGTCTCGGCCAAGGCGGCATAGTTTCCTTTGTGTCTATTCAATCGATCACCTTGTCCCATCACCAATCTCATCAATGTGTCCATTTGCTTGACTCGAGCTTCCAACATGGCCACCTCTCCCTCGTGTGTCGCCTAGTCTCACACCTGTCCCTTCCACCTTAGCCATCTCAATGGCTTTGATTCACAGAGTCACTGCACTATGGGGGTGCACGGAGTATGCCCTAAAGCGACCACGCAAAGCAAGACTCGGATGCACGAACTCACGCCGACGAGGGGTAGCATACGTGTTGGTATACTGTTGTTGCTCCAAGTTTGCCATAATTGTGTGCATTATGAATAAAGAATTAAAGAATTGAAGAATGCTAAGTTATATGGATGTTAACTTATGAAAGGAATATCGGCAGCACATTGGGGCTAACATTGACCTGCAAGATCAGGGCCAATTGTAGCAAGTTTTAAAAGTAAGTATTTCAAGATCGTCCACAGAGAATTTGTCTAAAATGAGAGATAAACCTCCAGATCTGTGCTACCAGATCTGGCTCTATAATTATCTAGAAAGCAGATAAAGAGAGAGTGTTGGGTTTTGTCACGTTTAACTAAAAGCAAATAAAGAAAAGAACTAACTACGTGATCCAGATCCGAGTTGTGGAGGTGTTTAAAATAAGACAAATGCAGAAATAATAGCTTCATGTATTTTAGCCTTTGAATTTTAATGGAGAATCAGATTCAATAGAGCAGATTCAATCTTCATCCGGCTACCACAGGATGTAAGAGAAATAAATCCAATTAAGGAATAGATTTAGACTTATGGCTATGATCATCCACTTAAATGGTCATGATCATCCAATAGTTGTGGCCTATTCTTTAGTTCAGAACATGAACATCACTATAAGTGCTGCTAGAATTAGGTTACCAACGCTAATTCGCACAGGGGTGATGAATTAAGGGAAGTTGCATGCGGGTGAGTGAATCTAAAGAAGTCTAATGCACTAAGGTGAACATTCAGAACCCTCGACATGACTCCAATGGAGAAGACACAAATTACAAGAACCTTTAAAATCCAAAATTACAATTACAAAGCACGCTTAGAGAGCCCTCCGACTTACGGTCTTGAATCCAACTCGAAGTACAAATCACTCACAATGGCTCTCAAAGGTAAACTACAAGAAGGATTATGGGGGTTCGGGATAAGGTTATCCGGACCGAATGAGGGAAACAGAGATGAAAACTCTAAAATCTGGATGCCCAATTTGGGCAAATGTCTTCTATTTATAGATCAATTGACCAATCAAGTGTTCAGATCCGGATTGCCCAATGGCGCTTGAGCACGGGATCCAAATCTGTTCGCCAATGAGAATGCTCGATCCGTTCAAATAATCAGCGCTAGAAGCATCAATTACATTATGGAATTCAAAAATCTGTTTGAGTTCTAGAAGTTCCCGCCAAGTGATTTCATCTTTGAGCGCTCACATGGGTTAGAATATGCCTTTGGATCTTGATTGAATCTTCCAAATGTCCTCGGTCGTTAAATGCATTGGGGCGTAGAGATTACTGAAATGCCCTTTAAACAAGTAATTCCCGTAATGTCTTTTCGCAGTTCGTAGGGCCTTTTCCCAAAGTTCAATGACTTCAAGCTCGCTCGCAAAGTTCAATCTTCTTTCGAGGAGTTCGGATGCTCTTCAAAAAGATACACCGAGTTTTAGTCCTTTCGCAGAGTTTAGGGGCCTTTTCGCAAAGTTCAATGACTTCAAGCTCGCTCGCAAAGTTCAATCTTCTTTCGAGGAGTGTTTTCTTCTTCGCAAAGTTCAAGGTTCTTATGCAAGTTCTTGCAAAAAGAACTCAGAGTGCATTTCTCTGCTCAATTGTTCCCCGCTTCTCTTACAGTCTTTGCCTCTTCTATTTAGACCTTTCCACACCGATGAGGTTGTTTCTTCACTTCCTTCCTTTGGTGACATGGATTGTCATCTTTTGATCATTTTAGGATGGTTTTTGATTTGGACGCCTTTTTGGTTAGTGCAATATGAACACTAAAGCACTTATTTAGTCCTCTCAAGGGTCTTTCAAGGCTCATGTTTAGGGGTGAAAATGGTATTTTCACTACTTAACACACCCCAAACCTAAGCTTTGCTAGTCCTGAGCAAAGAAACATAAAAGCAAAATAAAGAGCCACTTTGCATTTAGCATATGCAACAAGCCTTTTAAACCCTAGGTGATCCCTAGAGGAGGAGTGAAGTCTCCCGAGGGTTTTCAGTGAAGGTACCCACAAACTTCTCCATGGGACAAATTGGCATTAGTGCACTGTTATCTCATGAGCAATCAAAGATCGAAATTAGTTACTCTTGAATCCATGTTTACACAGAAATTTAGTTGTATTGTTTGCAAGGAGATTTCAACATTTATAAACCTCATGAATGTTTCAATATTTCCAATCTGTGAACAGTCATAGAAAATCATACAAATGTGCCAGCAGTAAGCTCATCCTATGGATAAAAATTAGGTTATAAGTCATACTTAATGTGCTCAAGTTCCAACCCAAACACTCACCAGGGTATACTCTCATCAGTGTTTTTGTTGAGGGGTTCATTTTCACTCAAGGTCAAGAGCAGTTACATCTCCCAAATGGATCTGTAAGCATGAGCATAGGCATGATTCTTAGGCAATGGCATCATTGACATCTCCTCACCATAGATTGGGTCACTTCTTATCTCCACATGACAGCTCACTCAACTTTGGATCACAAGGGCTTTTAATCTAGGTTTGTTTGTATGGCTTATGGAGTGAAATTTCAAGGAAAGGCAGTTTGAACAGGGGTTTGAATTTGAGAACTCAGGAAGTGCAGGAGATGGTTCATGACTCCACCTTTTTGAGTTTAGCTTCTTTCTTCTTCTTTTCGAGATTCTCACATTCACAGTGATCAGTTCTTTCTTTGATCTTGCATTTTTCAACATAAGGTCCCTTTTTTGCCTTTTTGCTTGCAACTTTTTCACATTGTTTGTCTCTTCCTTTCTCAGTCACCATATTGCCTTTTTGAGGTATTTTCTCTTCATTTTCTTGATCATGCCCAGAAGTGGTCCATATTCAGTTCTTTCTCCTTCACCTCCTGCATTCTCAGAGTGAGGGAAGGTCAATTGGTTCCATCGGTTGGTGCAAGTACTTTTGGGTATTTTTGATGAAGAATCTCAAATGGGGTACAAACAGTGATTTTTCTTGGTTGGTTCTGTTAGGTTCAAGCTGTCCAAAGAAGGCCTTGATCTTTTCCTCAGTTTCATGAGTGCTGTTACTTGTTTTAATTTGGAGTTTCCTAACTTCTAGTGGATCTAATGCCTCAGCCAATCCTTTGAATCAGAAAAAATTGCCTCAGTCACTCTTCAACAGAGATGGAAAATATATGGGCTCAATTCTCACTGGTTATGGTTTTTCCTTGAGCTTTTAAGTATATCTTTACCTTTTTCTCTTCCTTTTGACTTACTACGTGCTGATACCAGTATGTTTTTATGGTGTAATCATCATGGAAATGTAGAATATCGCAAGGTTTAGCATGTCTAAATTTTTGCAAAGAATATTTAAAAATTTCCTAGTTAACTTGATTCTTAAGTACATTAAATTCTTTCCTGCTTACTTAGGTGATTTTTCTGCCTTTATGCTGACTGTCCCGAGGGAAGGATCTGTCTGCCACACCCCCAAACCTATGAGGAGCAGTGTCCTCACTGGTTCAAAGGTGGCATAGTCACAGTTATTAGGGGAAAACAGCAGAAAAAATAATAGCATGGAGAATTGCAGAAAGCAAATTGCATGAACCAGAAATTTTACAGAAAATAAAAGGAAAAGAGGGGGGAAAGGGAGTAAGGGTGAGGGGTTTATTTTTGTCTTTTTCTGAAGTAGGGGAGAACAAAAATGATCAAGGTGCACATGCTATAATGAGAAAAAATTGCAAAATAATGTAAAATGTAACAATTAATGAGAGAAAATGGAATAAGAAAGAAAACAAATGATGAAAATGTGGGGGTGGTGAAGGGGGTCTGCTTTGGGTAGCTAAGTTAGCATGAGAGGAGGTGATAGAGGGGGGTCTGTTTGGGTAGCTAACTCAGCAACAAGGGGAGGTGAGGCCACAGGTAGTTCAGGGGTGGTTTGGGTAGCCTGGGTGGTAGTGGAGGGGGGAAGCACTAGGACTTCTGGGTCTGTTTGGGTTGCCTGTGAGGCAAAATGGAGAGCAGGGGGAATGGGGGTAGGTGGTAATGGGTTAACGATCGGATGAGCTCAATGTAGCAATTGATTATGACGCATTTGGAGCCGGGCTTGGATATTTTGGAGGTAGGTGAGGATCGGGGTGTGGGGAGCAGGGGGGGGGGAGATTGGCCTAGAGGGGATTGGGATTAGTGAGGTGGAGGGTTGAGGTGTGATGGCTGTAAAGGGGGCATTGGGAATTGATATACAAATGCAAGAAAAATCAACAAAACAACGCTAGAACTGCGAAAAAAATAAAATCTAAAAAAATAAGCGATTGCTATGCAAATGGAAGGAAACTAATGCTAATAATAGAGAAACAAGAAAACAAGGTAAGGGACTATACAAAGTTTTTAAAAAATAGAAAAGTGTTGATACAAAACAGAATTTGTGAATGCAAAATAGGAAAACAAAGTTAGAAACTAACTGCACTCACGTAAAAATGACGAAAATCAAGAAACGAGGACACATTAACCTAAGAAAGAAAAAAAAAATCGATCTAAAAATGTAATTTGAAACTAAAATTTCTAAAATAGAAACTCTAATGCCAAATGATTCATAAGATTCATAAGATTCATAAGATTGACCCCTTTGTTCTTGATGGGTATGTATAACAAAAAAAAAAATAATAATGCAGCATGGGAGCACATATTAAAAACAGGGGTTCACACAATACCGAGACCCATTTATGATGAAGAAATCTCAAGGAAAATAAAATGAGTCCATTGAATATTCAAAAGACCTATGATCCACTACTCATTATCCTACATGATTCCTAAAAAGAAAAATGATCTCGAGTCCGGATGGGAAAAGTGGATGCAAATGGAGAAAAACATTATCTGAAAGATATATATATATTTTTATTTTATAATTTTCTATTTTTTATTTTATTTTTACTTGTTTTTGGATCGTAGCTCAACAAGAGCCCTTATTTACTACTGCAGAAAATAATGAGAAACAACTAAGAAATTTTCTATTTGTGTTTTCATTTTCTTTTATTTTGTATTTGGTTTTGTAAAAAAAAAAAAATCAGCATGCCTAAAAGACAGCAGAAATTATAATCAGAACAAACAATAAACACAACTGTAATTTGGTTCTCAAGAATTTAAAATAGAAAATGAATGCAAAGGAGAAGAGGATGCAAACTCAAGCGAGATCTGCTCGACTTTATCCAGATGCTCCTTGTTGAATTTGCTCAGATCTGCAAAAATCCAAAAGCTGCGCGATACCTTATTCGATATATTGACAAAATAAAAAGAAAACTCAAAGCTCGCCCAAATTTGACAAAAGACAAAAGAGTGGCGACATTTATTCAAACAACTAGAAGGCAAAGAATAAAACTTAGAAAAATAAATAAATAAAAAAAATTACTGCATAAAGAAATAGGTTTTCTATACAAAGCTGCGAGAGACATTTAATCAAGCACTTGGAATACAAAGTGCAGTTTAAAGCAAAAACTAAAATGAAAATCAAATCTATAAAATTAAAAACTTAGGTCTACCAATTTTAGAACAAATTTAAGAACGCAAAAACTTGTTGTCGCCCAAGTGTGCCAAAAATGTGTGCAAAAATTAAAGAATTAAAGAATGCTAAATTATATGGATGTTAACTTATGAAAGGGATATCAAGACATTAGGGCTAACACCGGCTGCAAGATCGGGGCGGTTGTAGCAAGTTTTAAAAGTAAGTATTTCAAGATCGTCCCACAGAGAATTTGTCTAAAATGAGAGATAAACCTCCGATCTGCTACGGATCCGCTCTATAATTATCTAGCGATAAAGAGAGAGTGTTGGGTTTTGTCACGTTTAACTAAAAGCAAATAAAGAAAAGAACTAACTACATGATCCGATCCGAGTTGTGGAGGTGTTTAAAATAAGACAAATGCGTATATAATAGCTTCATGTATTTTAGCCTTTGAATTTTAATGGAGAATCAGATTCCAATAGAGCAGATTCAATCTTCATCCGCTACCAAAGATGTATGTAAGAGAAATAAATCCGAATTAAGGAATAGATTTAGACTTATGGCTATGATCATCACTTAAATGGTCAGATCATCCAATAGTTGTGGCCTATTCTTTAGTTCGTAACATGAACATCACTATAAGTGTCCGCTAGAATTAGGTTACCAACGCTAATTCGCATTGTGGTGATGAATTAAGGAAGTTGCATGCGGTGAGTGAATCTAAAGAAGTCTAATGCACTAAGGTGAACATTCAGAACCCTCGACATGACTCCAATGGAGAAGACACAAATTACAGCAACCTTTTAAAATCCAAAATTACAATTACAAAGCACGGCTTCTTAGAGAGCCCTCCGACTTACAGTCTTGAATCCGAACTCGGAAGTACAAATCACTCACAATGGCTCTCAAAGGTAAACTACAAGAAGGGATTCTGGGGGTTCGGATAAGCTATCCGACCGGAATGAGGAAGCAGAGATGAAAACTCTAAAATCTGGATGCCCAATTTGGGCAAATGTCTTCTATTTATAGCTTTCCTTGATCGCAAATGAATTGACCAATCGTAAGTGTTCAGATCCGGATTGCCCAATGGCGCTTGAGCACGGGATCCAAATCTGCGCCAATGAAAATGCTCTGATCTGGTTCAGCCAATCAGGCGCTAGAAGCATCAATTCTGTTATGGAATTCAAAAATCTGTTTGAGCTTCTAGAAGTTCCCGCCAAGTGATTTCATCTTTGAGCGCTCACATGGGTTGGAATATGCCTTTGGATCTTGATTGGAATCTTCCGAAATGTCCCTGGGCTGTTAAATGCATTGGGGCGCGTGCAGAGATTACTGAAATGCCCTTTAAACAAGCTGTAATTCCCCAGTATGTCTTTATGCAGAGTTCAGGGCCTTTTCCCAAAGTTCAATGACTTCAAGCTCGCTCGCAAAGTTCAATCTTCTTTCGAGGAGTTCGATGCTCTTCAAAGATACACCGGAGTTTTAGTCCTTTCGCAGAGTTTAGGGCCTTTCGCAAAGTTCAATGACTTCAAGCTCTGTCAAAGTTCAATCTTCTTTTCGAGGAGTGTTTTCTTCGCTTCGCAAAGTTCAAGGTTCTTTACTGAAAAGTGCAAGTTCTTGAAAAGAACTCAGAGTGCATTTCTCTGCTCAATTGTTCGCTTCTCTTACGTGTCTTTGCCTCTTCTATTTAGACCTTTCCACGGTGATGAGGTTGTTTCTTCACTTCCTTCCTTTGACCCGACATGGATTGTCATCTTTTGATCATTTTAGGATGGTTTTGATTTGGACTCTTTTTGGTTAGCAAATATGAACACTAAAGCACTTATTTAGTCCTCTCAAGGGTCTTTCAAGGCTCATGTTTAGGGGTGAAAAATGGTATTTTTCACTACTTAACACACCCCCAAACCTAAGCTTTGCTAGTCCCTGAGCAAAGAAACATAAAAGCAAAATAAAGAGCCACTTTTGTAGGAAGCATGTGCATTTAGCATATGCAACAAGCCTTTTAAACCCCTAGGTGATCCCTAGAGGAGGAGTGAAGTCTCCGAGGGTTTTCAAATGAAGGTACCCACAAACTTCTCCATGGGAGCTTGGCATTAGTGCACTGTTATCTCATGAGCAATCAAAGATCGAAATTAGTTACTCTTGAATCCATGTTTACACAGAAATTTAGTTGTATTGTTTGCAAGGAGATTTCAACATTTATAAACCTCATGAATGTTTCAATATTTCCAATCTGTGAACAGTCATAGAAAATCATACAAATGTGCCGTAAGAAGCTCATCCTATGGATAAAAATTAGGTTATAAGTCATACTTAATGTGCTCAAGTTCCAACCCAAACACTCACCGTGGTATACTCTCATCGTTGTTTTTGTTGAGGGGTTCATTTTCACTCAAGGTCAAGAGCGATTACATCTCCCAAATGGATCTGTAAGCATGAGCATAGGCATGATTCTTAGGCAATGGCATCATTGACATCTCCTCACCATAGATTGGGTCACTTATCTCCACATGACAAATCACTCAACTTTGGATCACAAGGGCTTTTAATCTAGGTTTGTTTGTATGGCTTATGGAGTGAAATTTCAAGGAAAGGCGCGTTTGAACAGGGTTTGAATTTGAGAACTCAGGAAGTGGGAGATGGTTCATGACTCCACCTTTTTGAGTTTAGCTTCTTTCTTCTTCTTTTCGAGATTCTCACATTCACAAAGTGATCAGTTCTTTTCTTTGATCTTGCATTTTTCAACATAAGGTCCCTTTTTTGCCTTTTGCTTGCAACTTTTTCACATTGTTTGTCTCTTCCTTTCTCACCACCATATTGCTTTTTGAGGTATTTTCTCTTCATTTTCTTGATGTTGCCTTAAATGGTCCATCTTCGCTTCTTTCTCCTTCACCTCCGAATTCTCAGTGAGGAAGGCTGAATTGGTTCCATCGGTTCAGTGCAAGTACTTTTGGGTATTTTGATGAAGAATTGTAGGATTCTGACTCAAATGGGGTACAAAAAAAGGGCAGATTTTTCTTGGTTGGTTCATAGGTTCAAGTCGTCCAAAGAAGGCCTTGATCTTTTCCTCGGTTTCATGAGTGTTACTTTGTTTTAATTTGGAGTTTCAACTTCTAGTGGATCTAATGCCTCACCAATCCTTTGAATCGTAAAAAATTGCCTCACCACTCTTCAAGAGATGGAAAATATATGGGCTCAATTCTCACCGGTTATGGTTTTTCCTTGAGCTTTTAAGTATATCTTTACCTTTTCTCTTCCTTTTGACTTACTACGATGATACCGTGATGTTTTTATGGTGTAATCATCATGGAAATGTAGAATATCGCAAGGTTTAGCATGTCTAAATTTTTAAAGAATATTTAAAAATTTCCTAGTTAACTTGATTCTTAAGTACATTAAATTCTTTCACCTTACTTAGGTGATTTTTCGCCTTTATGCCGTTGTCCAGGAAGGATCTGCCGCCACACCCCAAACCTATGAGGAGCAAAGTGTCCTCACCGGTTCAAAGGTGGCATAGTCCACGATTATTAGGGGAAAAGCAATGAAAAAATAATAGCATGGAGAATTGCGAAAAGCAAATTGCATGAACCAGAAATTTTACAGAAAATAAAAGGAAAAGAGGGGGGAAAGGGAGTAAGGGTGAGGGGTTTATTTTTGTCTTTTTCTGAAGTAGGGGAGAACAAAAAACAGACTGGGCAGGCACAGCTATAACAGAAAAAATTGCAAAATAACAGAAAACAGAACAATTAATGAGAGAAAATGGAATAAGAAAGAAAACAAATGATGTAAAACAGGGGGTGGTGAAGGGGTGCATTTGGGTAGCTAAGTTAGCGCAGAGGTGGTGATAGAGGGGGTCTGTTTGGGTAGCTAACTCAGCAACAAGGGGAGGTGAGGCCACAGGTAGTTCAGGGGTGGTTTGGGTAGCCTGGGTGGTAGTGGAGGGGGGAAGCACTAGGACTTCTGGGTCTGTTTGGGTTGCCTGTGAGGCAAAATGGAGAGCAGGGGTAATGGGGGTAGGAGGTAATGGGGCGATCGATGGATGAGTTTCCAATGTAGTGCATCGATTGTCTCGCATTTGTTTGAGCTGGGCTTGGATATTTTGGAGGTAGGTGAGGATCTGGGTGTAGGGAGCAGGTGTGGGGGAGATTGGCCTAGAGGGGATTGGGATTAGTGAGGTGGAGGGTTGAGGTGTGATGGCTGTAAAGGGGGCATTGGGAATTGATATACAAATGCAAGAAAAATCAACAAAACAACGCTAGAACTGCGAAAAAAATAAAATCTAAAAAAAAATAGCAGGATTGCTATGCAAATGGAAGGAAACTAATGCTAATAATAGAGAAACAGTAAAAACAAGGTAAGGGACTGCATACAAAGTTTTAAAAAAAATAGAAAAGTGTTGATACAAAAACAGAATTTGTGAATGCAAAATAGGAAAACAAAGTTAGAAACTAACTGTACTCACAGAAAAATGACGAAAATCAGTAAAACGAGGACACATTAACCTAAGAAAGAAAAAAAAAAATCAGCGATCTAAAAACAGAATTTGAAACTAAAATTTCTAAAATAGAAAATCTAATGCCAAATGATTCATAAGATTCATAAGATTCATAAGATTGACCCCTTTGTTGATGATGGGTATGAATAAAAAAAAAAAAAATAATAATGAAGCATGGGAGCACATATTAAAAATAGGGTTCACACATTTGAGACCCATTTATGATGAAGAAATCTCAAGGAAAATAAAATCGTGAGTCCATTGAATATTCAAAATTTATGATCCACTACTCATTATCCTACATGATTCCTAAAAAGAAAAATGATCTCAGAGGTCCGTATGGGAAAAGTGGATGCAAATGGAGAAAAAGCATTATCTAAAGATATATATATATTTTTTATTTTTATAATTTTCTATTTTTTTATTTTATTTTTTACTTGTTTTGGATCAGCCCAGGCTCAACAAGAGCCCTTATTTACTACTGCAGAAAATAATGAGAAACAACTAAGAAATTTTCTATTTGTGTTTTCATTTTCTTTTATTTTGTATTTGGTTTTGTAAAAAAAAAAAAAATCAGCATGCCTAAAAAGTGAGAAATTATAATCGAACAAACAATAAACACAGAATCACTGGTTCTCAAGAATTTAAAATAGAAAATGAATGCAAAGGAGAAGAGGATGCAAACTCAAGCAGATCTGCTCCGACTTTAGTCCAGATGCTTCTTGTTGACTGCCGCCCAGATCCGCAAAAATCCAAAAACGCAGCAGACTTATTCCAAAGATATTGACAAAAATAAAAGAAAACTCAAAGCACGCCCAAATTTGACAAAAGACAAAGAGTGGCGCAGATTTATTCAAACAACTAGAAGGCAAAGAATAAAAACTTAGAAAATAAATAAATAAAAAAAATTTCACTGAAGAAAATAGGTTTTCTATACAAAGCTGCTAGAGACATTTAATCAAGCACTTGGAATACAAAGTGCAGGTTTAAAGCAAAAACTAAAATGAAAATCAAATCTATAAAATTAAAAAACTTAGGTCTACCAATTTTAGAACAAATTCCCCGGCAACGGCGCCAAAAACTTGTTGTCGCTCCAAGTGTGCCAAAAATGTGTGCAAAAAATTAAAGAATTAAAGAATGCTAAATTATATGGATGTTAACTTATGAAAGGGATATCAGCACATTGGGGCTAACACTGGCCTGCAAGATCAGGGCCAGTTGTAGCAAGTTTTAAAAGTAAGTATTTCAAGATCGTCCACAGAGAAGTTTGTCTAAAATGAGAGATAAACCTCCAGATCTGTGCTACCAGATCTGGCTCCTTAATTATCTAAATAAAGAATAGATAAAAGAGAGTGTTGGGTTTTGTCACGTTTAACTAAAAGCAAATAAAGAAAAGAACTAACTACGTGATCCAGATCCGAGTTGTGGAGGTGTTTAAAATAAGACAAATGCAGAAATAATAGCTTCATGTATTTTAGCCTTTGAATTTTAATGGAGAATCTGTATTCCAATAGAGCAGATTCAATCTTCATCTGGCTACCAGCACAGATGTAAGAGAAATAAATCCGAATTAAGGAATAGATTTAGACTTATGGCTATGATCTGTCCAGAATTTGATCCAAATCTCGATCTCCCCCAATCACAATTGGGGATCTCAATATATAGCTTTCTCTCTTGTTTTTCCCGCCAATCTTCCCTTCTAAAAGGTCCTCTGAGTTTGTTAGAGTTCTATCAAAGAACATGGGTTAGTTAGGGTTTCCTAGGGCATCTTTTGGATCTTCGTGTCGGTCACTAATGTGCCTCAGTTTGCGTGTAACAGGTCACCAAGTTGCAACATGTGAACAACCTATTTTCTCAGAAGTTCTTCACACGATTTTGACAGGTTGAGGAAGCTTTCGACAGGTTCAAATGAAGCTTTTTAGTCCTTTCGCTAGGTTCTCAAATCTCTTTGATAGGTTCTGATAGGATGAGCTTTCTCTTAAAGCTTCAACATTCTCAGGCCTTTGCCTGGAGCATTCGACAGGTTGGGGAAGCTTTTCAATAGGTTGGAGGACCATTTCGATAGGTTCAACTCTGCATGCCATCATTCCAATAGGATTGCTCTAACTCCTATCGAAAGGCTCAAGCACCCTTTGGTATGTTCTATTCCAGCGTCTCCATCTCTATAGGTTCAAAAAACCATTTGATAGGTTCCTCTTACACCTCAGGCAAGCTTTCGATAGGATGGAGTCTTCCTTTCTTTCAGCTGCTCGATAGGTTCTTGGATCCTATCGAACTCCTCAATCCACATGAATTCATCCTTTCTCTGCCTTTAGATCCTATCGATATCTTTCCAACTGCACAAATTCCTCCATTTTTAGCTCTCAGCTCCTATCGACGTCTTCAGATAACCTCTCGATAGGATGTTTTCAGCCTGTTTTCACTTCCTTCGCCTTGCCTTGCTATTGCCACATGCCCCAAGGGCCCAATGGTGTGCAGCCCTCTGGTGTGCTATTGCTGGGTCTGTGCAGTGCTGAGAGATGAACTTCCTGGTGTGGCATTCTTGAGTGATTTTCTGCATTTTTCCTATCTTTTATTGCTATCTACAAAACAGACTCAACAGAGGTTTATTAATGTGCTCACAGGTCCTGCAAAGGTCAGGTTAAGGGGTGAAAACTGGCATTTTTCACTACTTAACACACATCTCAAATAAAGTTCTTGAGCTCTTTTGCCTCGCGAGAGCCCTTAAATGTTTTCGACTGGGGGAACTTGAACCGGGGTGTCGATGTCCCCATCGACATTTTTAGGATAAGCTTCTTCAAAGCGTTCATGTCGTCTCGCATCTCTTCCAACGTGACTTTTACATCTCGCACTTTTGCTGACAACTATTGTATAGTCTCGGCCAAGGCGGCATAGTTTCCTTTGTGTCTATTCAATCGATCACCTTGTCCCATCACCAATCTCATCAATGTGTCCATTTGCTTGACTCGAGCTTCCAACATGGCCACCTCTCCCTCGTGTGTCGCCTAGTCTCACACCTGTCCCTTCCACCTTAGCCATCTCAATGGCTTTGATTCACAGAGTCACTGCACTATGGGGGTGCACGGAGTATGCCCTAAAGCGACCACGCAAAGCAAGACTCGGATGCACGAACTCACGCCGACGAGGGGTAGCATACGTGTTGGTATACCAATACACTTAGACTAACAATCCGTCCAATAGTATGACGCGTAGTAACTGAGCTACAATCAATATATAAGGGTTAAAACCCATCTGAGGGAAAGTAATGGGAGGACCTCAAAGGTATTGGTTCGACATACTCTCATGGCACAAGCCCTCTATCAATGGCACACAGTGTCCTCATCCGCACCAATACACCCACAACGCCCCACATCTTCCCCCATGCCACCGGGTCGCGAGCCCTCATGGCCCACGACCAACACACTCGAAGTCTCTACGACGAAGCCCTCATGACTTGGTGATACGCCTACGGTGCCCCGATGCGGAGAAGAAGTGGCCCTACGGCTGGCCCGAATAGCCAAGCCTCAAACCCCCGTCACACATTGCTCCTGTAGTGGGGCTCCAACTTATTGAGTAAAATGGACCATATGATGGCACACCCACGATCTCAAGATAAATCTTGTGGAAGATGGTGATGAAAAATGATCTCCATCATGAGATTCAATGCAGTCAATGATGTTAAGGCGATTAGAACTCCTAAGACAATAAGCTTGATTTTATCACCTTTTATAGACTTTGGGGGTATTTTTGTCATTTTAAGTTTGGGAGTACTGGCTCGGCTTCAAGCTCGTCGATTGCGGAAAAGATGAAACTATAGGTCCACTACTGGAAAAGGTGAAACTATAGTGGTCGATTAGGGAAATTTCCCTAAAAAAATTGACTACTTGGAATCATACAATGGCAATCTTCCCACGAGGGATCCAAGGCATAATATCAAACAGTCAATTTTTTTATTCCACGTGGCACATATCCCAAAAATTTACTCAAAAATCATGTGGTACAAAGTAGGATTAAATGTGATTTTAGGGCAGGCTCAAATGTGATTTTAGGGCCACTTTGCCATATAATAATAAAACTCATTGTATGATGGTAAGCCAATGATACAGAGGTCTATTGTGTGGAAGTCTAAGAGGAAAACAAATCATCATCATCCGATTCAAACAAGTCAATGGTTTTTTTTTAGTGTAGACACTCAGTAATTCGATAGGTACAAATAGAGGTACTCCCGCAAGAAGTAACTACTTGCACCTGAAAACTATGAAGTTAGGAACTTTGTAAAATGGCTTGATATTTTTAAGGGGTAGCTCTATTCGTCCCCACACGTTCTCCAAAAGCGCCTACTTTTCAGGCCCCTTGAAAATCGTTGTTTGCTGATCACATGATGGAGATTGTATTTCACCTCGATCTTCTACAAAATGAATCTTGAGAGCATGGCACACTATCAGATGGTCAATGTTTGATTTCATGTGTCACGGATCCCTAAAAAATGGATCTTCAATCATATGGCACACATCACACTCAAGCATGATTTTAGGGCCATTTTGAAGGATTTGTGACACATGTAATCAAACATTGACCGTCTAGTAAGTGCGCCATGATCTATAGATCCATTGTGTGGAAGATCGGGGTAAAACACAATCTTTATCATCTGATCTAAAGCAATCAAATGGTTTCAAGGGGTTTGAGACGTAGGGGTTTTCAAAGGACACATGGGCGTGAATAGAGCTACCCTTTTTCAAGGGGTACCTCTATTAGCGCCTACGCAATCTTTGAAAGTGCGCACGTCGGAATCCCCTTCAAAACCCTTGATTGCTTGGATCAAATTATGGAGATCGAGTTTCACCCTGATCTTCCACATAGTATATCTTGAGTTCCTGTCACACCTATCGAACCGTCAATTTTTTATTCCACATGTCACGAATCCCCAAAAAATTCCCTTGAATCCTATGGCACACTTCACGTTCAAACGTGATTTTAGGGCTTTTTGGGGGGATATGTGACATGTGGAATAAAAAATTGACCGTCTGATAGGTGTGACATGACCTCAAGATCCATAATGTGAAAAATCGGGGTGAAACACAATCTCCATCATCTGATCTGAAGGAATCAATGGTTTTGAAGGGGTTGCACACGTGGGCACTTTCAGAGATAGTGGGCCCTAATAGAGTTACCCTTTTTTAAGGCTTGTGCCATGTGAAAACGCGTGCTCAGCCTTTTGATTTGAGAGTTATGATGCAAAGAAAATACTCTTTTTCAAATAATAATGGCTATTCTTGTATTATTTGTTATAAAATTAAACGAAAATTAAGACAAAATAAAGAGACTATAAAACTATTTCTTCAAGAACTATATATCATTCACTTCTCCTGAGTCATTTTATACATCCATAAAACCCTTTATATAGAATTATAATATGAGAATGTGAAAGGTTAGGGGAATATGAAAGGTTAGGAGGATACATGCACATTGTCATAATTCTAAAAGAGTCACATAGTAATGGATAAGAATTCCAAGGGACTACATAAATGTGGTTAAGAATTCCAAAAGTTGAAAACTAAATGGTCATGCATCATAAAGAATATATTTATAACACTCCCCCTTGGATGACCATATATAAGGAATAAATTCCTCGAGAAAAATCTAGTGGAAAAAAATTGTTGCGAAGGAAAGAGAGTACATGATTCTTGTGTCATAAAAAACTTTTAAGATTACCTCATTAAAACCTTGCAAAGGAAAACCTTGTAGGATAAAATCTTAGCGAAGGAAAAAGAGTACACTCCGTTTAATCATTTACTCCCCCTCAAAGAATGCAAATCTCCACTATTTATGAACAAAAATCTTTGAGTCGATACATTCCAATGTTGTGCACCGTCTTCTTGAATGTTATAGTTGGTAATTCTTTAGTGAACAAATCCGTCAAATTATCACATGATCATATTTGCTTAACATCAATATCCCTACTCTTCTGGAGCTCATGTGTATAAAAGAATTTTGGTGAAATGTGCTTGGTTATGTCACCTTTGATATAGCCTTCTCTAATTTGTGTGATACAAATATCATTATCTTTATATAATACTATCGGACTATCTTTAATTACAGATAAACTATATTTTTCTCGAATGTCACTACGTGAAAATCGTCAAAAAACAACGGCCCAAAACCGTTGTAAATGTTATACACAGCGGTTATGGGCCGTTGTAACGGCCGTTGTTTATAGAGCAGTGGTTTTCAAAATCCACGGCCCAAAACCGTTGTTTATTTACCAACTAAACAATAGCTCATGGCCGTTGCAAATTAACAACAGTTTCGAGTCGTTGTTATATGGTTGTTATTTTTCTTTAGAAACCACAGCCTAAATCAGTGGTGTATATATACAACGCCAACGGACCATTGTTAATTCACTCCAAAAAACAATGGTTATAGACTGTTGCTTTTTTTTATTATTATTTTTTAAAAAAATACACAGCTTCCATTTTTTTACTGTAATTAGGGTCAATCTACCGTTACAAATATTGTATCAACCACATATCACTCTACGAGGGAAAAAATTCATAATCCATTCAACTAAATGAAAAAAAATAAATCGAAAATAAAATTATTCTACAATATCGTATTAATACATTCAACACCATCTCATTAAAATATATTCAACAATATTCTATAAACACATTCAATAACTTCCTATTCAAGAATGACTCGGGTTGCCAATAATACCCAATGATAAAAAAATTTAATGTCTCATTGCTTGATACTTTTGATCGAGCACCTTTGATCGGGCATGACTCAGGTTCTCTTTCTTCTCCTTGGAAAGTGGCAGGAGTGACACACCAGAAACCTTCACCACCTTGAACTTTATTCTAGGAATATCTCCCATTGCATGACCCTTACGACCAAATTCAGCAATTGAAACTTCATCCTATAAGAAGAAACATAAATGCATTTAAAATCTATGAAAATCTATGAGAAGGTCAAAAAAGGGGAAGGTTTCACCAAATCCAACAATTAACCGTTACAGAAATTTTCAACACCATCGAAGCTCAACCGGCTGTCTCTTTGTCCTCAACATATTGTCGTTGGGATTTTCCTATTCTTACTGGATAGTATAGTCTTCAATTCTTCAATATAGCCCTGCATTTTAAAGCATGCAGAATAATGATATTAATACGAAATGCACCATGATATTAGGTAAAAAAATTATAATGCAAAGTGGAGAACAATATAATCTGCAATACTGAAAAACATTAGTGATGGTTAACAAAAGATAAAGGCGATGACATAAGATGGCGATCATAACAAATTTAATATTGTGCCTTGATCACATTTAATTAATACAAATCTGTAGTTCTATTAATGTGAATTTAAGTTCCAATATAGAAAACCAAAAGTTCTCACTGATATTTTACTCCTTATCATCTGAATCCACAAAGAAATAGTTCTGGCAAGTAATGGTCCATGATTGGAATAAGCAAGCACGCACATGGTGGTGGAAGGTAGAACTCTGAGATAAAGACACCAAGGGTAGAACTACATATAAGTTTGAGAAAAATTTTGAAGGTCAGAAATTTTCACATGAAGGTGATCAATATATACCGAAAAGCAAAATCATCTCATCCTCCAATGTAATGCTAAAACAATAATATAAGAGTTATAGTTCACACAATGGGATGCTAAGCAAATTTGTCAAAATATCTGAAGAACGCGCAACATAGGCAACTAGAAGGGCATAGTGTATAAAAATATATGACCAGCTACAACAAAAATAAATAGTAGTGTGATATTAGTACACATAAATGCATGTGCTAAATAAAGCTAATGAAATTATCCACAGTTCATCTCCGACAAGATAGTATATGGAGGACAGAGGAATCAACTTAAAGAGTCTCAAAAAACATAATACACATACATGTAGTGAAATGTGCCGTCAAAGACGACAACCTTTGCTCGCATTTCACCATACATTTGTCTTATATGAGAGCTAAAGAACAATCATATGAACATTTACCCTCAAAAAATGAAATAAATGCAACTCATGGTAGAACCTTTCCATTATTTTTCAACTATTGAGTTTAATGCGAGCTAACGTACTAATTACCCCTTTCTCTAAATGTCAAACCGAGAGGCATAAAATCTATTCTTTGGACCCTACCACCATAAGCCAGCCCATTACATTAACATTGGAACAAATCCCTAAGGTCTTCTTGAATCCGCACATCAGGTACACTCCTTGTATTAGTTGTTTTCTGATTCTGGTTATTGGCTATGCCAACCTCTCTTTTCTCTCATTTTCCTACAATATCCATATGGTGGACAACAACTAATACATGCAACTACACTTTAAAAGCCACTGATGAAACAAACTTACATCACAGACTCCATCTGCATCTAGGAGTTGGGATGAATTTATGAATATTTGGGCAGCTATTAAGGAGATATTTTGGAATCGCCTCGGCCTAAGCACATGATTGCAGATGATTCTGTGTTTCCCTATTTTGAGACCGTATTTTAACTTGCTGATATGGTAGTGATGGAACTATTATCTGTTGCCGAGGCCGGGGGTTCCAAGCACCTCGCTTAGACTACCTGCAGCCTTGTTTCATTCCTCTTTCATTTTTATAGTAATTCTTGTCACTGATCGAAAACTAAATTCACCCATAGAACTCAAAAACTCGACGTTGTAGCTCAAATAATGTTTGTCCCAACTCCCAAAGTGTCAGCTAATCTCACTTCCACCAAACAACTCATTGATGAATATGTACTATATATCCACATCAAAAATTTGCATGCCAACATAATTTTGAGTAACACATATCTAGCATTGTAACCAAAGAATTCAATCTCTATTAACCCCTACAGAAAAATGACAATTTCCAACACTCTTATCAAAATGTCTCCAGCCATGAAAATTGTAGAATCTCAGACATATTAAAATAGTATCCATTTACAACTAAACTCATGATTAGATAGACAAAATGGAATCGGAAATATAATGAGCATATAATATCTGCAATGAATCTCTATTCCCACGTTAGTAAATACAAAAAAAAACATTCTAGCTGCAAACAAATCATAGTGGCTCCTTCAATTTAGTTTCTGAGCTGTAATCTTGATGGTACTGAGCATGGTTTCAAAACTAGACGGATACCAATACGTATCGGTGATATGTATAGGTTTCGTCGAGAACCGATACCGATACCACCCCGATACAAGTATTGGGGTAGTATCAATATTAGTATCGATACAAGTCAGTATCAGCTGATACTGTCTCGGTATCGGTCGATACTGACCGATACAAATCTGTTTTCTTTTCTTCTTTTTTTACTTTTTTTCGATACCCACCACCGATACCGATACTGATACCTTGGTGCTGAGAGTACATCTTGGTGACTTTGCTGAATTGCCCTCGGAAAATTGAAGTATCGCTACTCGACAAATTATTGCACAGTTGGTGGTGAGGCACCTCCTGTTTGCAACAGCAAAGGCCAGTACACCATGATGGCGTGCAGAGCACTATTCTATATTTTGCCTTAGTTTCATTAAAAAATATGAATAGCTTGCATGGAAACATTTTGTATATCAACATCGGATAATCAATTATCATTAAAAATTATTGGATTTAAGAAAATATATAATACCTGACCTACTAACCTACCAAGCAATATGAACTCCAACTTTTCCAAGAGTTCTCATGGCCATTGACACCTGAAAATAACCAAGGCCAACAATTCACAGCTAAATTAGCTATCATATGGTTCCAATTGCATCAAGTTTTAGCCTTTTTCTTTCTCATGGATCCTATTATTACTTCTGTTGTGTTGATTCAGGAAGACCCATTAAAAACTTTGCTTGATTGTGGTAGTAGTGTTGGGGTTAATTAAAGATGATCCTATCGAGTCTTCAATTTTTAAACATCTTAGAGACAGTTTTCCTGCCAGAAGCAAGAAAAGATGTTGTGCAATTAGGCATCATATGACCAGGATGATTCAAGGAGATTCTTGTATTGTGGATGGGGCCGGCATTTGAAAATCTCATGTTTACATTGGTGAGTCAGAATCTTGTTTGGGTTATTTGGATTTGATTGGTGGGTGTGTGCCGAGCCGCCTTGGGGAGGATGTTAGGATTTGGACCATTGATTTAAGGGAGTCTTCTCGGTCAAGTCATTCTATAACTTCCTTTTGAGACAGCCGTTGATGTGTCATAATTGGGTCTCCATTTGGAAGGCTTGTGCTCCCTTGAGAGTACAATTCTTCAGATGGAGTGTCGCTTGAGGGAGGATCCTCACTGTCAATCTACTCATAAACAAGGTTGGGAAATGGTTAGCATCACATTACAAGTCAGTTGGGAAATGGTTAGTATCACATTACAAGTCTACTTTTTCTGATACCTTGAGAGCCCAAAATCAGCTATCTTTAGCACAACATCACTATCAGAGGTTGAGAGTAGAATATTCTACTCAAAGTAAAGTATCAGTCAGGCTCAATCTGAAGAACACAATGACTCATAAATGGAAGTGCAGATATAGGGTAACCGACACGTTCCCAAACTATATTGGAATGGGGTCACCGGTTGGGTACAACAACACTATTTTTCATCGAGTGTACCAATTGATGCGAAGGACCCGATGTATGATCTGGTGGGTCGAAGATTGGATTAAAAAAACATCTCCATCATGTGATGCAAAGCGGCACACTTGATGGAAAATAGAGCCACCTGTACCTAACCAGTGGTCGGTTACCCTATAATAGCTCTAAACGAAACAGGTGGGAATGGTTTCGTACCTATGGTTTCAAGTCCTGATGGATAATGTGGTGAGAATGCAGTACTGCTAGACCAACTCCTGCCCCAAAAAGATCAATGACATCCATTGAATCTGAATCGAAACCACGAAGCAGCACCAAGATCACTTCATGCTAATTAGTTTGCAAAAAAGCAACCACCTAGCTGCTGTATGAATTTTTTTGGTATCTTTTCTTGCACTCTTCCATTGTGTTGAATGAAAGAAGCTAAATTTCCCCCAGCATAGAATTCCAATACAAGAAACACATACCCATCTGCCTAAAGCATAAAACAGTCGAGTTATGAGTCATTAGTGCACGAAGATCCAAATTTTATTAGGTTACGAAGCAGAAGACCATTGTTCTTCAGGTGGACACATAAAACACGAAGAGACCACTGAAAGATCTTAACAGTTCTCATGATAAATGAGGAATGACAAATCGTAATGCATATAAACTACGCTAACTTAGACATTCTTCTCAAGGTAGTAATGGTGTTCATATGCTGATTCTTGATCAACTACTTTAGCTTGAAAAAAATGAGTAGAGCTGTTAACAGGGTACGCTCAAGCCGAGCTGGGTTCATATGGCGATTTGCCTTATTATTCGTCATGGTGGCGCCATGACCTCACCTTGACAACCATAGTTTTAACAGCTAAATCTAAAGAACTGTGTTCTGTGAAACACTAGGAAATTTTGTTTGTATCTTTCATGAGGAATCAACATGTTTGAGAAACTAGGCTCCGAGCAAAAAGAAAACCGAAAATATAGCACATGTGTGTAAGAAAACTTCAGTCACTCAAGGAGGGAATGCTTTCCAGCTGCTCGCTGGTTCTCTATTAATATACTTTATTTTACCGGTTAAAAAAAAAAAGGAGGGAATGTTGACACATTCTGACTAGATTGACCTCTTTCTTCGTAAAGCCATTGGCCAAGTTAATTGTTTCATAGGAAACATGGAAGGAGAAAACACTCGTATATTGCAACTCTCCGGCTTACTCAAAACTTAAATATATCTTCCAAGTGCCATGGATATATTCCCCCTTGCCTAACCCACTCGATAACATTGCTAGAATCCCCTTCAACATATAAAGGGCCACTAGAAATAGTTTCCAATGCTTGTAAACCTTCTAGAATGCCTCTCATCTCCACCTCCATTGATCTAGACCACACAATAGGCCTAAGAAATTTGAGCGAGATCTACCCACTAAGCCACTTAAATTCCTCAGAACAACCCCCCCTCCGCCCCACCCAACCCCAACCGGCGTACTAAAATCATGAAGAAGTCAATAGGACAGGGTAAACGGTGTGGAGTCTAATTGCCTTTGCCTCGTCCGTCTGGAGGGACCACCGAGCACCCATCAACATTGACCTTTAGCCAATTTATATGGGGAATCCACATTGCATTAGTGGTCTTCTTGTACTCACCCAATAGAAGGAAATCAGACCAATTTCTTTACAAAGGGTCGCCATGCGCACCATTGCTATCAGCCTATCCTTGTGAACCATAGCCCACCCAATGATCTTATCTTTGATATAATCAAAGATTATTTTTTACAAAGCATTCTATGCTTTGTCAAAGGTCCTTTTACAATAAAATTATAAATTCCCTATAACATGAAAACGTGAACAAGGCTTTAAAACAAGCAGCCAAGAGAGTCGAATGGGCCTGAATTCCGCGCTTGCTAACATCTCTCCATCATATTGCACACCAAAAAAGTGTGAAGAGATAGTTCCATAATAAAGCTGTTGTACAAAATTGAAGGCATAAATGGTGACCAATTCTTCACTTGAACAACACACGATACAGTGGCTAACAAACTAGTATATATGATTGGTTATTCACTCTTCTAATCAACAATCTAGGACTTGATTTTTTTTTTTCCAAGGGATCCTCCTATGTACTGAAAATGTAAAAAACATCATAGTGCTCAGGCATAAATCATGTGGTTAGCAACCAAACACCTAAGCAAAAGATGGTCCACCCTCTCATGAAAATAGAGTTTTGGCCCTTTTGAGTGCCATGTAGCACCAATTCCCCCCCACCCATCAACACACTCACACAGATAATAAAAATCAACAAAATAATACAATAATTATCGAATTCAAATTAAAAACACGAACTAATTCAAACAACAAAATTACACCTAATTCAAGAAACAAAAATAAGAGATTCTCAAAAAATTTTATAGCGTCGAACCTGATTGTGGCATCGAAGCAAAGACCTCAACGCAGTGTTTATGTTAAGCACACGAATCGCCCCTAATTTCAATCTGTAACATATAAACGTCTAATTAACTACAATCTGACGGCCTACAACAAGCCCAGGATCTGAGATATACTTTATCGGAGTAACTTCGAGTTGCGGGTGCACCTCCCCTAGAAACAGTACATCCACATCGTAAACTACACGATCACCAATTAAATGATGCCCCTTCGGTAACTTACTATTCGGCAACCGCGTCGGAGTAGGCTGTGGTGTCGCCAAGCTAACTGGCGGCGCTGATGGGATGGTCGACGAGATCAGAGAGTTCGCCGTCGCATAGAATTCCGATGGCAATGGTGCCGTCAACGTACGACACTAGGAATTCATGATTCGAAGGTGTGTTCGGGCTCAATAAAGCCATTAGCCTGACTCTTGGATTAGGGCTTCGAGAGGAGAGGTATGGGGGAGGGGAAGTAGGATAAGATATGGGCCTCGGGGCGTGCACGTTAGCAAGTGGTTCTTGTGGGTAGTGTAGGTAGTGATGGAATCGTGTGGTTTGGGGAGGGTAGGAGTAAGGGCCCGACAGCATAGGATAAGAAGAAGGCGGCAGAGGATAAGAGGATGGAGGGTATGATGTTTTGTTAGGGTTTGGATTGTTAGGATTTGTTGAGGGTTTGAAGAGCTTGTGCATGTCAAAAGGGCCTGGAGCCATTTTATAGAGAGAGAGAGAGGGAAATAGGGGAGAGAAGGGAGAGAGAATTTATTGTGCATACCTACGATCTGATGATGGGGTTTTCGACTTGGAATCGATAGGAATCGAACTCAAAACCCCACAATTGAGTTGAAGTGAATAGAATGCAGATCATTGGGGAAAGTAGACGAAGAAGAAGAAGCGTTTCTACGGGGTTTCTAGGGTATTTGATGGATATTTGGGCTCCACGCCAATTTATTTTAGAACGGTTTCCACACAAAAAGTGATTGATTTGGGTTCAAAATCGCTCAATGACATAAAGGTCGTGGGTTCGAACTAGCTGACTTAGAAATAACACATTTAAGTGGCGTTGTATTGGTTTAACTACTGATATGGGCCGTTGTATACATGAATTACTTCTACAACGGCCAATATCTGTGGTATTTTAAAAGTAAGTAGTGTTGTTTTTTCTTTGTTTTCACGTAGTGTGTGTTGAATGACCGATCTTAGTCAAATACATTCTCGACTTGCTTCATGGATCGTAATGATCTCTGAATGATTTAAAGAAGTAGTAAATAATGGTTGCTTGATAGAGTTCCATGAGATAATTGTATCACCACATGTAAATATATATCCCGTTTGTGATCTTCCTTTATGTAGATCAGAGAGATAACTTGCATATGCATATCCAACTAATTGTGAATTTCATCCACTTGGATAAAATAATCCTATATCAATTGTTCCACGAAGATAGTGTAGAACATGTTTAACTCCATTCGAATGCCTTCGAGTTGGTATAGAATGTTCGAGGCTTTTCTATGTATATCTAATTGTACTTATTTATCCTTAACCTATTGCAAGCGTGCAATGGAAATTATAGCTCTAGTTACAGGATAATTCCCAAGAGGGAGATTGATTTTCTATATATAATTATTTTCTCTCTTTTTTGAACTTTTACTTATCTTTAAAGGTTGAGAAAAATGAATAAAAAGAATGATTGTTTAAACTAAGTGCAGGAAAATAAATCTAAATCTAAATCCTCCTCCTTCCAGATTATAGTCGTAAATCACAGTCCTTCAATTCTCAGATATCTATGAATTTAAAATACCGTTACACTATATCCCATTCCTCTATAATTTGGGCATCAATCAAAAACTAGGTTTCCTCAATATAGATCTATACTAATATGTAATCTTCCTGAAATTTGGGCATCAATCAAACTCAAGAAAATTGAAAATGAAAAGTAAAAACCATTACACTAATATGCAAATTCAAGACTTTAAGCTTAAATCAAAATCAAGATTTCTTAGATGTTTACAAAGCAGGAAAATCTAAACAAGAAAGCAAAATAAATCTAAACTAGAAAGAGAAGTAGAACCATCCAAAGGGTCGATCTTTCAGCTTCTTTGGTCTTGGTTGTCAGGCAAGACTTTCAAAGAATTGTGGATGATTTTACTTAATAAAATTATTCTATAATTTTTTTGATCTTCCAAAATTCCAACCTCAGTTGTCAATTGATACTGAAAATTCTTTGGATAAAATTCTTCCTATGTCGAGCCCTCTTATTTATAGATCATAAGGGGTCAGTTTACATTGCTCAAATTCTAAGAAAAGAAAACTACTAAGAATAAAAATTTCAAATATAACTCTAACTTCTAATCGTACTCTTCCTTGTTTTGATTGGTTGATGCGCTCAGGATTGTTCTCCTTCTTTTTAGCAATAGAGATTCTTAGGAGTCTTTTGTCAATCTTCTAAGATCTGTGGGTTGTCAAACTTCTAATTTAAGAGACCTTCTAATTCTATGCATGGCGGTATAACTCTCACGTGATCAACAACAACAGGAGCCTTTAAGTTCTGTAAAATCGTAACTACGATTTCCTCTTTTCAGCGTAGTCCTCCTAGTATGAACTATCATTTTTCTCTTGTATCGCGCTCCACCTGAAGCGTCTTTTGAAGAATCGTCAGTTACAATTTCTCCTTTTTCTCTTCTTCTGCATTCATTTGTAAGTACGATTTCTCTTTTTTTTCCTGGCCTTCAAGTATGATTTGAATCGTCTTTGCGCTTGATCATCTTTCTTACTGCTTTTTGAGTTTATTTTGACGAAGATTATCACTTTGGCTCTGTTTTGCTGTCTATTCTTAATATCTGCACATCATTATCTCGTTAGTAGCAAACTGGGGTCTATAATCACTAAGTTAAGGGTGATAAATTAGTAAATTATGTGACTAGTCACACCCTCAAACTTAAGCTTTGCTAGTCTCTAGCAAACAAGGAAAATAATCGATCTTAAAACTATAAATTTAAATGTCATTTTTGTAGGGAGCATGATTGCATTTAGCATATGCAACAAGCCTTTAAAGCCCTAGGTGATCCCTAGTGGAGGAGTTATAGTCTCCTGAAGGTTTTCAGTGAAGTTACCTCCTTCAAATATTTTTGGGGTTTTCAAAAAATTTCAAAATCAAAAGAAATTCAAAATCTAAACTAATTCTGTACACTAACTAGTTTAATAATCACATGGTTGTTACGATTTTTAAAAGTATGATTCAAGCAACCACAACTTTCCATCCTAGCAGTTTATCTTTGATTAGAACTCCAACAATTCCAATTCTGTAAAGCGTGGAGTGTGTGCGTGTCAGTGAACAGTTTATTCATCATAAATTTTTTTAAACTGCAAATTTAGAAAATATTTTCATCCAAACTCTCACTATTGGCATACTCTCATAAAGAATGTCAAATTTTTTGAGTTCTCTCTATATGATGTGTATGATAAATTCAATGGATAATTGACTAGAAGGGATGAATCTCATGAAAAGGATAATCAATTCTATTAATATGTTTCCCTACTTTTTTATAGTACCTATTATATACATCTCTACTAAGCTTACACTTTTGCAGATCATGAATTAAAAAGGTCTTTATTCGACTTGTAATGGGCATTGGGTTAAAAAGGTTCCAAAGAAAGGTGAAAGGATTAAAAAAATTATGAGAATTTAGCTCTTCTTTCTCCTATTCTTCTTCGTTTTCTTTCTACTTCAGTAAGTATCCAAAAAGTTAGATAACTTCTTCCCATTTACTTTTTTTCTTTCTCGTGTAAATCCCATTTCTTGATTCTATTATTTTCCTTTTTTTCAGATATTCCCTTGATTTTTCTTCAGCTTGGAAGCTTTTTTGCTTCTTTCTTTTCTTCAAAATCATCTTTACGATTTCTTTTTATTCCCCATATATCTTTTTTAGAACGTTAATTTCTTTCAGCTGTACCCCTTTTTGACATACCCCTTATCTGTTATTTCATACTCCTTTCACTCCCTACTCTTTCCTGTTGTTCTAAATTCTCAGAATAACAAGGGTTAAAGGTTGAAAGTTTTGGATAGTACACATGGTTAAGGGTTTATAAGATTTTGGTACAAAGAAATTCGATTTAGGTTTCTAATATGGGTTCAAAGGTTAAATATTTTATTGGGATTTTAGTTTTTTCTCTCAGATGAAATAAAAGATAACCTTAAATCATTTTCACGATTCACTAGCATAAATGTCATATTGTTTTGATACATCTAATAGATAGTTCTAGAAAAATAAGGCATCATAATCACAAAATATTTGATTCTAGTTTTAGCAATATGAGATTTCTAAGAAGTTCAAGAAATTTTGAGTTTGAATAGATAGCAGTCTCTCTAAAAAAGAGGAAATAAGTCCCAAAAGCTCACTGGTTATATAATTTCAAAACTATCATTTAAATATTGCAGTTTAAATTAAAGTATAGTTTTAAATATTCAATCTGATACAGTGTTCAAAAGAGCTAAACATGAATTGTAACTGCTCTATTTTGATGGTTGAACTACTACTACGATGGATCATAAGGTGTATGGATTCATAATTTTTTTCTGTTATATTCACATGTGAAGGATCGTAAGGTATATGGAAAATATTTTATTTTATGCAAAAAGCGAAAAGTAAACTAAAAAGTGAACTATTATACACAGAGGATGTGTACCCCCCCCCCCCCCCAAAACTTAAACAGGACAATGTCCTCATTGTCATAAAACATGGGATACTTCAAATTTTACCAAAAAATTATAGCATACCTGGTGAGGTTCATGATTTCCTAGTTTGTCTTACTCACTTGGTGATGAGGGGTATGGTACAAGTGCTGAAGATGGAGGTTCTGGTAAGGCTAGTAGTGGAGTATGGCTGCTTGAGGATTCAGATTCTGAGTCAGACACCACATCTATAGAGAATTCAGGTTCTTCTTCTGGACTTGGTTCCACATGTGGTTCAATCTCAATTTCCTTGTAGAGGGCATTAATCCTTTCTTTCTCGACCATCAACGCATTATGTTTTTCTTGCAAAGCTTGCAACTCCTCTGCAACTTTTTCTTTTTCTTTCAGGTCATCTTTAAGTTTGCAGATCACAACAAACTTCTCCTTTCTTGCAATTCTCAGCTTTTCTGACTCAACTTTCAATCTATTTGCTGCAACAATGCTATTGTTGGTAATGGATTGTATCTACTACCTCTGACTCTCACAGATCTGGATTAAGGAATCTTTTTCTTCTTGCAACTCAAGTATCTTCCCTTCAGCTACTGTAAGTTCGTGGTTTTTCTCATCCAACAAATTTTTAAGTGCTTGCTAGTACTCCCGGTTAGCACTTTCTGTCTCATCAGGGTCTGCAAATAATTCTCCAAACTGCTCATGGAAATTAGCTATTCGAACCTCATAATCCTTTTTCTATCCCTCTCATGCCTGTTGCTCATTCCTCAACATATTATTATGTTGTTGCAGCTCTGCAATTTGTTCTTGAAGGGCCCTAGTGGCTTCTTGGACTTTCCTAGCTGTCTCTATTGTCCAATGTGCATGGTGGTCTCTCACAGTTTTCCGTCGTAGGTTTTCCATTATCTCTAAGTGTTCTTGTGCGGTGGGCATCCAATGTGCATGCTATCCAATCTTCTTACTACACCTGGCAACGACATTAAATTTGGTGCATTTATGTTTTGCCATTGCTATACTTCTCGCAATCTCCTCTCCCAATCAGGTTGTTCTCATGAGAATGTAGGAACTGTTGTAGTGGTGATTGGAGGAGATGTCTCTTGATTCATCAATTCTGTGAAACCCACTCGTAGAGTTTCAAAACTTGGTCCTACTTCTGCTACTTGAATGATAGGAGTATGCTCTGTAGTTGATAGAATTGTTGGTGGAGCAGTAGATTCCGTAAGTGTAGGAACATGGCTAGAAGTAGCCATTTCATCAATTTGTTGCTCTCTTGGTGGAAGGATTTCCTCAGCTATAGCAATAATTGGGCTTACAGGCTCTGCTTCGGGAATAGCTGGCAGTGTGTCTGCCACAGTGGAAGGAGGCAACACATGCCCTGTTGGTGAGTCTTACGCTAAGTCATAAAGACTAGCTTGCTCTACAGCAGGTGTTGGCGTCTTTTAAATGCTTGCTACTGACTTTATTGAAGACAGTGATAAGAATGGGGTGAATGAAAATGAATGAAAGGTAGAGTGAGGATTACGGAGCAGCAAGCTAAAATATGCACAGTCCTGCAAGATACAGGGCTTGTTGTAGCAAGTTTTGATAAGTAAGAGTTTGTCACACAAGGAAGTTGATCTAAAGCTCCAAGGGAGCTATCGTTAGTAGGCTCTCCAGATCTGGCAATCCTAAATGGAAGGGGGTTTAAGGTCACAAAAAACCTAAATCCTAAGGCAACTTACTGTCTAGATTAGAGAAAGGGTTAAGAAGAATGGTGGAGTGAGAAAATAAATATAAAAGGGTGAAAAGTATATTATTAGGTACAGGTCTGATGGGTCTTATAACTCAGACTCAGATCTATTGCTATAGAAATCCTGTCCAATGGCTACATTATCACCAAAGAGGAGAAAGAATCCAACTCACCCCTGTGCCATGATCTAATCCCTTATGGCTATAACCTGTCAACTTAAATGGTCACAGACTATCCAATAGGGGAACCACAATCCCGAGATGGGTCAGAACAAGCTTACCATTGTAGGCACTACTTCATCCAGGCTACAAGCTCAAGAATCCATAGGAACCTCATCCTCTAAAGTTCTGTGTGTGGGGCTAGGCCTACAAAGTGCACAAGCCTGGACACACAGGACCAGCAAGAGTTTGAGTACTAGCTTGCTTTAGTAAGACTACAGTGATCCAGTCACAAGCCTACGATCTCTACAGCCAAATCAGATCTGCAGTCTGATGATGGATCTATACAAATATAGGGGAGTCTGTCTCTGCACAATCTCTCACAAGGCTATAAGCACAAGCGCAGGAAAGAAAAATCTGTCTTAGGTCCGTGGATTGGCTTCACCCTAGGGCTATAACTTGTCCACTTGAATGGTCACAGACTATCCACAGAGGCTATCTTCCTCGCAGAGGTCTAAGACAGAACAAGATCATTGCTGCCGCCACCATGGTCACAAGGCTTCCTACTCAAGCTCTCATAGGGATTCAGATTTAGTGGATCCTGTGGTGGGGGAAGGCCTGCAATGTGCCTAACCTGGACACACAGGTCACTTGGATCTAAATGAAACCTTAAAAATAATCCTCCATTTCTTATGATATAACTTAGCAATGGGGGATCTTAAGGCAGCAGCCTTGTACAGAACAACTCACAACAAAAACATTACCCCATACATGCAATAAATCCTATTGCAAAACTCCATTAAAGACTATACCATCTAATCATACAAAAGGCATAGCCAACAAGTGCTGGACTATGGAGAGAAAAAAAAAGGAAAAAGAAAACTCCTAAACCCTAACCTTAGCCTATTGTAATTCTATAGTTGGTTTTAGAGAAGAAGCACAGAAGTTAAGTCCCCAAAAGAGAGCCCCTAAACCTAAGCTAGGCTTAGGCTTATATAGCAGTCGGCTTCCCCTCCATTAGGGTTAGGAAAACCCTAATTTATCTATGTGATTACGGCCCATTCCTGTCCCTTGGATTCCTCGGGGCGTGTGAACATAGATTGAAGCATTGGAGTGCATGCCCTAATTGCTGGAAGTCCCCAGATTGCCCTTGCAGAAGTGGGGAGAAGGTTAGAACCCGATCCTCGCTGGGTAGAAAAGATTTCAGATCCTTCCGCATGGTAGAATTGGCGTCGCGGGGTTGGATTGACTTGAAGTTTATGCAGTCGTGGGATTGACATTTTGATCATCGCAGGATACTAATGGCTGTCGCGAGATTGAATTTTTTCAGCTTTGAATGGCGCGGGGATTGCTCGCGCGGTTTGTCCCTTGGTGAATCTCGCTATAGATCTTCACGAAGAAGCAGTGTTCATGAGTTTCTGGGTCGCACGAGCATTTCCCTGAAGGTCTGTATCTCACGGCCACTGCGCGACAGCTGCGCGCAGGAATACCTGGAGCTCTTACTTCTGAGTGAATCGCGCGAAGCTTAACGACTCCTCTTTTGAGCTGCGCGAGACTGCACAAATGCTTCACCCACTTGTGGCTGAGCTTCCTGAGAACCGCACGAAGATTGATTTGCATTTCTTCCTGTCATCAAACCGCGCGGGAGCAGCGCGTGGACTGCGAGGCCAGTTGTTGTGCTTCCTCCAGGAGCCTGCGACAACTGCGCGAAGGAATCCTTCTTGGCTTATTTCTGCTTTGATGTGCCCATGCTTCAGCCAACTCTCTATTTGGGTTCATCCTTCATTCTGCTGAGGTAGTTCTGGGGCAATAGTGAGCTTCTTGGCATGGTTAAGGGTTTATTTACAGTTGCTTCTTATTACCTATAGAATAGACTTAAAACACATTTATTAAATGATTAAGGGCTTAACTGAGATTAAATTAAGGGTAAAAAGTGGTACTTTTCAGGTCTTAATACACCCCCAAACCTAATCTTTGCTAGTCCCTTAGCAAAGTTGTAATTAAAGGCCACTTTCGTAGGGATCATAGGTACATTTAGCATATGTACCGAGCCTTATAAACCCCTAGGTGATCCCTAGTGGAGGAGTGAAGTCTCCTGAGGGTCTTCAATGAAGACACCCACAAACTTCGCCATTAAAATCAGTTAAGTATAGTACAGATAATGACAACACAAATTCAAATGTTTAAAGTTTCATTCCACACCCATTTAACACTTAGAGGAAACTGCGGTAATATTTATAGGCCATTTAAAACTTACAAGTTACATGTGTTTGCCTTACCACCATTCATTTAACATTAGAATTTCAATATATAAAAATCAGTACTCTGCTTGCCTTTAATTCAAAATCCAGGTTGGATACTACCCTAATGAGGTTAAAATTCAGACCCAATTCTCACTTGGGCTCTCTCTCAACATTAATAACCTGAGGGCGCTCTCATTCTAAACAGCTCAAGAGCAATTGCAGACCCCAAATGGGCTTGCAAGCATGAGCATAGGCCAAGATTCTAATTTCTAACATCTTCAAGGATTTATACCATAGATTGAGCACTCTCCATCTCCACATGACAGCTCATTTGACTTTGGATCCACAAGGTCTTTTTGAAATGGTTGTAATGTGGCTTGTGGTTGAGGGGTGTAAAGAATGAAGGGGTAAAAAGGGAATCCAAATTGAGAAATCAGCAAGGTAAGAAGTGGTTCATGACTACACAACCTTTATTTAAGCAAAACCTATATCTTCCTTTTTATATTTCAGACTCCAAGTGGCCAACTTCTCCTCTTCTTTTCAATTTTTAGATGATGTTGTCCTCTAGATTTCTTTCTTTTTCTCTTTTTAGTTCTTTATTCATTCTTTTGATAAATGCCACACAACTACCCTTGATACATAGCTGTTCACAAGTTGCTTTTCTTCCCCCTTTCACAGAATATTGGACCCTTCTCAATATCTTTACCTCCTTCTCCTTTACCTTCTGAATTCTCAGAGTGAGGGTAAGGTTGACTCAGGTCATGAGGTTAAGGTGCAAGTGTTCTGGTGTTTGTGAAGGAAAATTATGATTTTAAGGCTCAACTAGTGTATACACAAGTACAGATTTTGAAAGGTTGGATTTTCAGGCTCAAACTATCCAAATGAGGGCCTTGGATCATTTCCTTAGTCTCATGAGTGCTGTCAATTAGTTTTGATTAGGAGTTGCACAACTTTTAGTGAAAAAGTCATGAATCAATCAGTCCTTAGAGCAGAAGTAATGCCAAAAACACTCTTCAAAAGAAAATTCTGGGCCCAAATCTCACTAGGTATGGTCTTCAAATTTAACTCATGGGGTGTATTTTCGTCTGTTTCTCTCCTCTTAGGCTCACTGAGTACTTAACTCAAAATTTTTTCTAATATTAACTTCATGGTGGTGTCAAGATCAACTTTTTTATTCTATTTCCAAAAGTCTGTAAAAATATTTAAATTTTTACATGTTTCCTCATTGTATCAAGTTAAGTGGAAATTAACTTTATTCATCCTAGTTATACTGCCATTGTTGCACTAAAATTAACTATTCTATTGGCAGACTACCACACCCCCAAACCATTCGGAGTAGTGTCCTCACTGGTTCACAGGGGATAATAGGCAGTAGATTCCGATCAGACAGACAAAAAGAAACACAGCAGAAGATAGAGAAACTGAAAAAAAAAAAAATGCTAAGAACAGTATAGAACGCAAAGAAATTATCATTAAAAGAAAAATGAAAATGGTACAAAAAGAGGGAAAAGAAAAAACTAAATGGGGGGGGGGGGAAAGGGATCAAGGGAGAGGTGGTGGGGGAGTTTGTGAGGAAGATGGTGGGGGAGATGCAGGTGGGTCCAATTTTTGCTTCTTCTTCTTCTCTCTCTTCTCCTTCTGCCTCTTTTTCTTTTCCTCCTTGGCGAGGATCTTCTGAGCCTCGTCATACTCATCCCATAGAAATTGTAAGGGGTCCGGCTCCTTGGGCGGTGGGGGATCCTCCCAGATGGGGTAGAATTTGATGGGGAACCCGAAGGGTGCGTCATCCGCCATGGGTGTGAGGAGGTATGGACCGCTAGGGTTAGAATAGGAGGGATGAAATTAAGAGGAACTGAGGGCCGATTTAAAAGAGTTGGACGGTGGAACATGAATCGGTGGATTTAAAGTTGTTCCCTATCCAAAGCTTGGCAATAAATGATCCCTATGTGGGGAAGGAAGAGGCACACAACGATTTATGGGAAAAGAGAGCGCAAAATAAATGAAGCTTTAAAGAGAGGCGTGTGAGTAAATGGGGGCCACCCTAAATACATCTCCCATGAGAAAATGGAACAAAGATAAAAACTTAAACACCCACCGAAAATAGATCAAGAGACAACAATTTGAAATTTATATTAAAATTAAAACATGTACAATGGGAATTACAGTTACTAAAAAAAAGTAATATAAAATTTATGGTTTAATCTGAACCCGAATCTGTGTAGAAATCCCAGCCCATCTTTTTAGCATGTGCCCTAAGGGCATCTATGTCCTGTTTCTTCTTTTCCTTCCTTTCCTTTTTCTTTTTGGCTAGTGTTTTCTTTGCAGTTGGAGCTTTAGGTGCCCTCACCCTCACTTTTGGCTGCTTGGGAGCTTTGGGTTCCGTGGGTGCTTGAGGGGCTGTTCCTTTACTCTTAGCAGGGGGTGGTAGGGGATTTTCCTTTTCTTTTGCCTTTTGTTTCCTCAGTGGGGACCACTGGGGATTTCCCTTTTGCATGGGACTCCGACTGGCCAGGGGAATGCGCCTCCTCAGACAGGGCAGTAGGCTCTTTGCCAATTTTTAAAGGAGTAGCTTTAGGAGCAGACCTCTTAGCAGTGACTTTCCTCTGCTTAGGATAAGTTTGCTCTTGAGGAGGTGAAGCAGAGGCCTTGGGAAGTGGAGGTTGCTCTGGAGGAGGTGATGGGGGAGGAGCAGCTGGGGCCTTTCCTTTATCCTACTGGGTCTTAGGTTGTGCCTCCTTAGACTGGGCAGCAGCAGATGGAGTAGCTTTAGGCTCTGGGATGGGTATTTGAACAGAGATTGGGGTGGGCTGCAGAGGCACATTTATGGCAGCAGCCAATGCAGATTCCAATGAGGCAATCTAAATTTGGTGTTTTAAGAGGTCAGTCTCATGGATATCTTTTTGGATGTTGAATATCTCTTGGACATTTTTGAGCCTCTTTTCAAACAGTCTGGCTCGGGCCTTCTCTGCAGCAACATTTGCTTTCTCTAACTTCAAATTCAGCGCATTGTACTCAACTGTAGCTTTGGTCTTCTGATAGTCCTCCAGGATATTTTTCCATCCCAAAGAGATGCCCAGAAGTTGCTTTCGGTGGGCCTCCTTCATTTCATCGATTTGCTCCAGTAGGGGGGTCTCAATGGATTGGTGGAGCTGGACCATGCCCCTCAGGACATCCTTCCTAAGGTAAGCATTATCCCTCATGTGATGGAGGATGGTGAGGTAGGGAGGGCAGTAAAAATGATGCTTTGGTGCGATGGGCAGATAGGAAGTGGAAGGAGTAAACTGAGATAGGTCCTGGGGGGAGAAGGGGGGTAAGTCTAGTTGTGGGGGAGGGGGGATAGGTTCTGGGTCAGCCTGTGTCTTTTTGTCAGTGTAAGTTGGAGGTGGTAGGATAAGAGGTGGGATAGAGGGTATAGGGGGAAATGAGAATAGGGAAGGCTCGGTGAGGGGTAGGTGGTGGTGGGGGGAATGGGAATGGTGAAAGGAATGTGAGGAAATGGGGGTAAAAGGTAATGTGGATGGTGGGGGGGTTGTGATTCAGGAGGGAAGTCTGTTTGGGTTTCTTTGTCAGTGGACAGGACTAGGGGGGTTGAAGTGGGTGGTGGAGCGATGGGTGGGTTGGTTAAGGTGTGTAGGGTGGATTAGATGTAGGTGAGTTCAGTCTGCGTCTGATCTTATTTTTGGGTATTGGCGGATAACTGAGCTTGGATGTCTTGGATAAGGGAAAGGATAAGGGATAGTGTGTCAGGGCTAGGAGGTTGGGTTTGTGAAGAAGAGGGTACTGGTTGGAAAGGTGAGGAAGGTGCATGATGGAAAGTAGAGGGAGGGGAAGAGTGGGGTTCCGGGGAATCTGGGAGAGGGGTGTAGTAGGCAGGCATTGTTTCAAGGAAGGTAGACATAAAGGCTTGGAAGCCTATTGATGTGTTAAGGGTTAAGTCAATGTCTGTGAGGGGGGATGTAGTAGATATGGCTGGGGTGGTGGTTTCTTCTAGGTGTGGTGGGGCAATGGGGATAGAAGGGATTGAGGGTGGTGTCTGGGATATGGTTGGGATTGTTCTAGTGGTCTTTCATTTTTTGTAGGAGATGAGTGGGGGGCTTGTAGGTTTATGTGTAGATGAGGGGGGAATTATGGCTGTGTACTGAGGTAAGGTAGGGGATGGGGAGTCCTCCATGGACCAAGCACAGGTGAAGGGGGAGTGGGCATGGAGAATGGAAATAGAGGGGGGTGAGAGATGGATGCAAGAGGGGTAGTGGATGCAGGGGTAACAGGTGTTGCTACAGCGATGGAAGTGATAAGCTCTGGGGGCACCTCCTTTGTAGCAGGGGTAGACCCTGATCCAGCTGCCTCCTCCGCTTGCTTGGGCAGGGCCTGAGCCTCAGCTTTCTTCTTTTTCTGACTCCCCATCAAGCTCCTGCTGATTCCCCATTGCCTCTTGGCAAAGGTAGTAGGGGTAAGGGTGGTGGTCTATTCAGTCCTTCCTATCTTATATCCCCCTTTTAGCAGTAATAAGGTAATGATTCTTGCATAGGGTAGTGTGTGAGGCTTCTTGTTTGTCCCTATCTTCTCCACTGTGTCTTTCATTGCCTCAAAAATTAGCCAGGCTGCATGGAAGCCATGGCCCAGGTGGAAGGAGAAGACAGCATCCGCAATGGGGGTTCTCCTCTCTTGCTGATGTCCTGAGCAATATATGTTCTTTCGCAGGACTTGGTCAATGAACAAGAGTTCAGGTTCCAATTCTCTCCTTCTGATCGAGTCCCCTGTGACTTTTAATCCTCTAGTTAGGGCCCATACAATTGTATTAATCGATGCACTTAGAGGGGGGCCATATCCACAGCTAGGGTCGAATGCTGCTGGGATGTCCAACACTTCAGCAATCACCTTGGGGCCCACTAACATATCAAAGTCGTCAATCAGCACCAGCAAGCACACTTGTCCATCGTTGTCCTACTTGACCCTGATGTGCTGATAAAATAGCTGCACTAGCCTAGGGTAGGCTAGTGCTGGAATTCCTCTCATCAATGGCATTAGGCCCGCTTTGCTCATAAACTATACTGCAGGGGTAGAGAGAGGTTCTTTCTTAAAAAATGGTACATCAAAGGCTGTTTCAGGCTCCAATGGAATCGACTCCATGAGCTCAGAAGGAGTAGAGAACTTAGTGGTTGGTACCGTCACCTCCTCAACCACTTCCTTTCCTTTTTTGGGGGACTTTGAAGTTTTGGCCTTTTTAGGGGTGGTCTCTACAGGGTCCTTGTCCTTCCCTTTTCTCTTTTGTGCAATTTTTGGAGCCATTTCTAACTCTATCTTCTAGTATGAGAAACGGAGACTGAGATCTAGGGTTTGGTTTTATTTAACACACAGTGCACCGTGAGATCTCTGAGCAGAGGGCAATCGATGTGTGTGATGCTAGGAACAACTCTGTAGATTTGTGGAGTGAATGATGAGCTGTAGGATTGATGCTGGAGGAGAGAGGGAAAAGAGCGCCAGAAGCTAGGGTTTCGCAGAGGGAAGGAGGAAGAAAATAATAGAAAAGGGACCAAGTGCGGGGTTAAAATACTTATCGTGAAGCTCGGCGCGCTTTGGGACATCTGGTCGCGAGGTTGGAAATGAACCTAGCGAAGGTGTTGATTCAATCTGGATTACGCGATAATCACCCAGGTTGACCTTGGAGCGCACGACAGTGTGAGATGAATTCATGTCAATTGCGCGAGCAACTCCTAGGTCTCTATTTGGATTGCTCGAGAAGCTCTGAGGTTCATTTTGAATCTCGCGACAGACTTAGAATCTCGCGATAGCAAATGAAGTATTTCTGTTGAATTGCGCGAGAGTCTCCCAGGTTACCTTCTGAACCTCGCAAGAGTCTTGGAATCTCGCAATAACTAATGAATACCTTGATGTGGACCGTGCGAGAGGTTGTCAGGTACACATGAATCTCGCGGTAGGTATTGAATGTTTTTATGCAAACTGCGTGAAATGCTCTCAGACTCCCTTTTTATCCTCGCGACAGCAAATGAAGTAAGCTATCTGTAGTGCGCGAGAGTCTCTCAGGCTTCAAATTAGACCCAACGACAGTAAGGTATAAAACAGAGAGCATGTGCTCTATGTTCTGCCCTTTTGCATGTTGGTTGTGTTTGGATCCTAGGTATGACTCTCACCTATGGCTACCTCTAGACACATGTAAGCTCAATCATACAATCAAGGACAACAAAAATCGACCTCCCACATTAGGCATTCAACAGAAGCTATCAATTGAAAAGTAGGAAGAATCATACCAAGCATTAAAAGTTTAAAACAGATAGGTCTAGATTCAGATAGGACCACTAACAAATCCTAGAGAATATAAACAAAAGAACGCAAGATAAATAAACCAAAAACTAAGTACATATGATACAATAATGACACACCTGTGGATCAGTTTGAAGAAGGATCCCCTTGAAAGTGAATGGTGTCCATGAGTTCGGCAGGTTTCTCAAAACAAGGCTTAAGCCTCTGATCATTCACCTTCAAGGATCTCCCAGACTTGGGATCCTTGATTTCCATAGCACCAGATGGGGAAACATGCATAACAATGTAGGGACCTTCCCATCTGGATTTCAATTTGCCAGGAAAAAATTTAAGTTTGGAGTTAAACAGCCAAACCTTATCACCAGCTCTGAAACTCTTTCTCAATAGCCCTTTGTCAAAAAAAGCTTTGGACCTTTCCTTGTAGATCCTAGCATTAGCATACGCATCCATCCTTAGTTATTCCAATTCGGACAGCTGCAGCAATCTGTGAAGACCAGCAGAAGTTAGATCTAGATTTAAATGTTTGATGGCCCAATAGGCTTTGTGTTCTAACTCCACTGGGAGATGACAGGCCTTGCCATAAACCAGTCTGAAAGGGGACATACCAATGGGAGTCTTATAGGCAGTCCTATAAGCCCACAGCGCATCATTAAGCTTGTCAGCCCAATCCTTCCTATCAGTCCTCAGAGTCTTCTCAAGGATATGCTTGATCTCCCTATTTGTAATTTCAACTTGCCCATTGGTTTGTGGGTGGTAGGGAGTAGAAATCCTATGGGTGACAGAATATTTCTTGAGCAAGCTCTCAAAATTTCTGTTGCAGAAATGGCTTCCCCCATCACTGATAATGGCTCTAGGGGTGCCAAATCTGGAGAAGATATTTTGCTTTATGAACTTGAGGACAACCTGATTATCATTAGTTCTTGTGGAAATGGCTTCTACCCATTTAGAAACATAGTCCACTGCCACTAAGATGAAATGAAAACCATTTGAAGGAGGAAAGGGGCCCATAAAATCAATACCCCATACATCAAACAGTTCTACAACAAGGATGGGCTGTAAAGGCATTGAATTTCGTTTAGACAACCCTCCTAGTTTCTGACATCTTTCACAGGTCTTGCAGTGTGTATTGGCATCTCTGAAAAGTGAAGGCCAATAGAACCCACACTGCAGCACTTTGTTAGCTATTTTTCTCCCACTAAAGTGACCCCCACAGGCATTTCATGGCACATGGCCAGAATACTGGGGATATCACTTTCGGGAAAACATTTCTGAATGATTTGGTTTGCACAATACTTATACAAGCAAGGTTCTTCCCAGAAAAAGAATTTGACCTGTGAGAAAAACAAGTCTTTGTCCATTCTTGTCCAATGGGCAGGAATCTTGCCTATAACTAAATAATTGATAATATGTGCATACCAAGGAACTACAGATTGGATGGCGAACAGTTGCTCATCCGGGAAGACATCATTTGTAACAAGGTCATCAACACCTTTCTCCAACATAATTCTAGACAAGTGGTCAGCCACCACATTTTCTACACCCTTCTTGTCCTTGATTTCGATGTCAAACTCCTGCAACAGGAGTATCCATCTAATCAATCTGGGCTTTGCATCCTTCTTGGACAGTAGGTGCTTTAATCTTTGAGTGGTCGATGAAAATGGCGATTTTAGACCCAAGTAGGTAAGGTCTAAACTTGTCCACAAAAACCAACGCGAAGCTCTTTCTCGATGTGGTCGTAGTTGATTGAGCTTGACAAGTGACTTGCGAGATATGCAATGACCACAGCTTATCTTTCTACGGCCGGGGCGGCACCTATTGCCAAGTCGGATGCATCACACATCAATTCAAAGGGCAAGGTATAGTCAGTGTTTGGAGTCTGAGCGGAGGTGAGGCAGATTTTAGAGTTTCAAAAGCCTTGACATTCAAAGAAAGAAGTCAAAGGGCACATCCTGGCAGAGCAGGTGGCACAATGGTTTAGCAATTTTGCTGAAGTCTTTGATAAACCTCTTGTAGAATCCAGCATGTCCAAGGAAGGATCTGATTTGCTTGACTATTCTCAGAGGGGACAAATTTTTAATGAGGTCAACTTTGGCCTTGTCTACCTCAATTCCATCTTTAGAGACTACATGGCCCAACACAATTTCCTGTGTTACCATGAAGTGGCTCTTCTCCCAACTTAAGACCAAATTGGTCTCCTCACATCTTTGTAAGACCTTGTGGAGGTGTTGCAGATATTGGTCAAAGCTATCCCCATAAACTGAAAAATCATCTACAAAAATTTCTAAGACTTTGTCAATCATATCAGAAAAGATGGCATACATTCACCTCTGAAAGGTGGCTGGAGAATTATACAGTCCAAAAGGCATCCTCCTGTAAGCAATGGTGCCGAAAGGACAAGTAAATGTAGTTTTCTCTTGATCAAGGGGGTGCACAGGGATCTGATTGTACCCTGAGTACCCATCAAGAAAACAGTAAAAAGCTTTCCCAGCCAACTTGTCCAACATTTGATCAATAAAGGGGAGAGGGAAGTAGTCTTTTCTGGTCTTGGAGTTGAGTTTTCGATAATCGATGCAAACTCTCCAGCCAGTGGTCTCCCTAGCTGGTCTCAACTCTCCAGACTCGGTTGTGATCACTGTTGTGCCAGATTTCTTGGGTACCACCTGGATTGGTGCCACCCATTCAGAATCAGAGATGGGGTAAATTACCCCAGCATCCAACAACTTAATGATTTCTTTCAGAACCACTTCTTGCATGTGAGGATTCAATTTCCTCTGTATTTCCCTGGAGGGTGTTGAGCCCTCCTCTAGATGAATCCTATGCATACAGATTGATGCATCAATCTCTCCTAGATCAGCAATGGTCCAGCCAATTGCTTTCTTGTGCTTCCTCAAAACTGTTAGCAATTCCTCCTCTTGCTCACTAGTAAGAGAAGAGGAGATAATCACAAGAAGTTTCTCATCATTCTCGAGGAAAGCATATTTTAATGTCTCTGAAAGATTCTTGAGTTCCAGATTAGGGGCTTGTTGGATGGATGGCAGGATTGGTGTATTGTTGGTTGGAGGAAGGGGCAGCAATGTAGGTTTTCAATTGGAATGCTGCACTTAGCCCACAGAAGACCTCACTAGGAATATGTCTTTTGGCATTAAAGCTAGACTTCCTTCCTTCACCATGTTCCAAACTTCAGTTAAATCAGTGACAATGTTGCTCCACTCCAGCAGAGTGGGCAGTTCTTCTTCAACAATTTCTTCTAGTACATCCAATGCAAAGCATTCCTCATTGTCCAATTGAGGGTACTTTGCACTGTTGTACACATTAAGCTTAACTTTCATATGCCCGAAAGTGACCTCCATGATCCTAGACCTGCATTGAATGCATGCATTGGCAGTGGCCAAGAATGGTCTGCCCAGAATAACAGGTATTGGGGATGTACTCTTGCTGTAACCCATGTCCAAAACAAGGAAGTCCGCAGGGTAGAAGAACTTGTCTACCCCCACTAGGACATCCTCAACCACTCCCATGGGTTTCCTCTTAGACCTATCAGCCATCAATAGAACAATGGGGGTGGGCTTCAGCTCCCCCAAACCTAGCTGCTGATATACACTGTATGGCAGCAGGTTAACACTGGCTCCAAGGTCCAGAAGGGCTCTTCCAACTGTGTGTTCTCCAATAATACAGGCGATAATGGGTATCCCTGGGACCTGTCGGATTGCATCAAGCAGGGGTAAATTTATTTTGACCTGCTTAAAGGTCTCCATCATTTCCTCGATCTATGCCTGACCCTTATCAAAAGGGGCAGGGCCACTCAAAGCTTGAGGAAATGGCATCTGAGGTAATCTTCGGTTCCTCAAGCCATGACCTATTTGAACTTTTGTTTTTTTCTTTTATCTATTTTTATCTCCTGCTGAGGCTCAACTACAACCTCTTTATTTTTCCCTTGTTGAAGAGTAGCAGGCAGTTCTTGACTTTGTGCCCTAACAAATTCCTTATCACTTTCACTTGACATTTCCTTGGGATAGACCTCTCCTTGTTCCTTTCCCACCTAGTTGTCGACCAGCCTGCCAGACCTTAGGGCAGTGATGGCATTGGCCCCCTCAAAATTTGAGGAGCCTTCTCCGATGGAATACTGGCCCTTAGGGTTGGCTACTGGCTGGCTTGGCAACCTGCCCTCTTCTCTTTTAGCCAGAGCATTGGCTATTTGGCTAAGCTGCTCTTCTATTTTCTTAATGCTTTGGCTGTGAGAAGTCACAGTCTGATTCAAGGGTCCAAGGCTTTGCAATTGGGCCAAAACCTGGTCCTCAAAAGAAGCACTTCGAGGCTGAGGTGGGGGAACTACCAATAGATTTTGTTGCTGGGGCTGCTGTTGCTGCTGGAAATTCGACCTTGGGGCATAACCTTGGTTAAACTGCTGTTGTGGCCTTTGAGGTAAGGCCAACATCTGTTGTGGCTGTATATAATTGTCTAGCCTCCACCTCAAATTTGGGTGGTCTCTTCATTGGTAACCAGCATTTTGGTGCTGGTATCCATATGGTTGTTTATTGTAGCCACCAGATTGTTGTTGTCCAAAAGATTGGGCAGCAGCAGCCTGTTCCGTTACATACTCAGGGTATTGCCCCACAGATGGGCACTCTTCCATTGTGTGCTGTGGGGATTGGCATATCAGACATGCCTCCATCACTTGTGCAACCACTCTAGGCTGCACCATAGTCAGAAGTTTATCAAATCTTTCAGTAAGATTAGCCATCTGCATTCTCAGGTCATCATTTCCCCTAACTTCATACATTTTTCCTTTAGAAGTCTCAGCAAGCCCCAACTTAGGAGAAGGATCTTGAATAGTTCTAGATGAGGACATCTTCTGGAAAGCATTTTCACTTATGACCTCGAACAAGTCCCATGCGTCATCAGCTATTTTATGCATGTACGTTCCACCACAAGAGGCATCTATCATGTCTCTGCTCTTCTCATCAATCCCATTGTAGAAGCTCTGGACAAGCTGCCAGTCATGGATCTTATGGTGGGGACATTGTTTGAGCATTTCCTTAAATCTGTCTCAGGCTTGGTTAAAATCTTCAGATGGGGATTGGGCAAAAGCAAGTATTCCTTTCCTCAATTGGCTGGTCTTGGTCTCTGGGAAAAATTTAGACAGAAATCTTGTCTGGAGGTCTTTCCAGGAAGTGATGCTGTTGTTTGGGAGAGTATATTACCAGGTCATGGCCCTATCCTTTAGGGAGAAAGGAAAGAGCCTTAACCTAGTGGCTTCTGGTCCCAAACCAGCAATAGAGAATGTCGTGCATAGGGCCAAGAACTGGTCAATGTGCTTGTAAGGGTCTTCCTTGCTAAGCCCATGGAAAGAGGGAAGCATTTGGATGATGGAAGTTTTAATTTCGTAGTTTCCTTGAACATCTGGGAATTGAATGCTGAATGGAGAATTGTAATCATCCGGAGCATTCAATTCCTTCAATGTTCTAGGTTGTTCTTCACCCATAACTGCTGTCTCAATTTCAATAGGGGGCTCGACTGTGGTGTGTCTGTGCCTTCTCGGTCTTCTATCCCTTTCTATCTCAAGGTTAGCAGGCACTAATGTAGGACTGAGGGTTCTCCTTCCTAACATGCACACACACCAACAGCAGGGAAGACTATTCACAGGCACATTGCATTTAACAAAAATTGCAACTATCCTAATCAACTGCTGTGGAATCTTCAAAGGAGAAATAGACTGAGTTTTGAGGGTTAGAAAAATGCAAACAGAGGTAGCTAGACTCCCAGTGCAATTCTACTCTCCTTCTCTGCTACGGTCCAGATCTGCAAGAAAAATTTCAAATGTAAATCAGCAATATCAATTATTCACAAGTACAGCTACCAAAGAATAAAGAATAAAAAATCTAGAGTCTACTAATAGATCAATATCCCTGACAGCGGCGTCAAAAACTTGTTGGCATCTTTTAAATGCTTGCTACTAACTTTATTGAAGACAGTGATAAGAATGAGGTGAATGAAAATAAATGAAAGGTAGAGTGAGGATTACGGAGCAACAAGCTAAAATATGCACAGTCCTGCAAGATACAGGGCTTGTTGTAGCAAGTTTTGATAAGAGTTTGTCCCATAGGGAAGTTGATCTAAAGGGTCTTCCTTGCTAAGCCCATGGAAAGAGGGAAGCATTTGGATGATGGAAGTTTTGATTTCGTAGTTTTCTTGAACATCTGGGAATTGAATGCTGAATGGAGAATTGTAATCATTCGGAGCATTCAATTCCTTCAATGTTCTAGGTTGTTCTTCACCCATAACTGCTGTCTCAATTTCAATAGGGGGCTCGACTGTGGTGTGTCTGTGCCTTCTTGGTCTTCTATCCCTTTCTATCTCAAGGTTAGCAGGCACTAATGTAGGACTGAGGGATCTCCTTCCTAACATGCACACACACCAACAGCAGGGAAGACTATTCGCAGGCACATTGCATTTAACAAAAATTGCAACTATCCTAATCAACTGCTGTGGAATCTTCAAAGGAGAAATAGACTGAGTTTTGAGGGTTAGAAAAATGCAAACAGAGGTAGCTAGACTCCCAGTGCAATTCTACTCTCCTTCTCTGCTACGGTCCAGATCTGCAAGAAAAATTTCAAATGTAAATCAGCAATATCAATTATTCACAAGTACAGCTACCAAAGAATAAAGAATAAAAAATCTAGAGTCTACTAATAGATCAATATCCATGACAGCGGCGCCAAAAACTTGTTGGCATCTTTTAAATGCTTGCTACTGACTTTGTTGAAGACAGTGATAAGAATGAGGTGAATGAAAATAAATGAAAGGTAGAGTGAGGATTACGGAGCAACAAGCTAAAATATGCACAGTCCTGCAAGATACAGGGCTTGTTGTAGCAAGTTTTGATAAGAGTTTGTCCCACAGGGAAGTTGATCTAAAGCTCCAAGGGAGCTATCGTTAGTAGGCTCTCCAGATCTGACTACAGATCTGGCAATCCTAAATGGAAGGGAGTTTAAGGTCATTAAAAATCTAAATCCTAAGGCAACTTACTGTCTAGATTATAGAAAGGGTTAAGAAGAATGGTGGAGTGAGAAAATAAATATAAAAGGGTGAGAAGTATGTTATTAGGTACAGGTTTGATGGGTATTGTAACTCAGACTCAGATCTGTTGCTATAGAAATCTTGTCCAATGGCTACATTATCACCAAAGAGGAGAAAGAATCCAACTCACCCCTGTGCCATGATCTAATCCCTTATGGCTATAACCTGTCCATTTAAATGGTCATAGACTATCCAATAGGGGAACCACAATCCCGAGATGGGTCAGAACAAGCTTACCATTGTAGGCACTACTTCATCCAGGCTACAAGCTCAAGAATCCATAGGAACCTCATCCTCTAAAGTTCTGTGTGCGGCGCTAGGCCTACAAAGTGCACAAACCTGGACACACAGGACCAGCAAGAGTTTGAGTACTAGCTTTCAAGCATGGCTGTTCACTGCTTTACTAAGACTGCAGTGATCTAGTCACAAGCCTACAATCTCTATAGCCAAATCAGATCTGCAGTCTGATGATGGATCTATAAAAATATAGGGGAGTCTGTCTCTGCACAATCTCTCACAAGGCTATAAGCACAAGCGCAGAAAAGAAGAATCTGTCTTAGGTCCGTGGATTGGTTTCACCCTAGGGCTATAACCTATCCACTTGAATGGTCGCAGACTATCCATAGAGGCAATCTTCCTCACAGAGGTCTAAGACAGAACAAGATCATTGCTGCCGCCACCATGGACACAAGGCTACCTGCTCAAGCTCCCATGGGGATTTAGATTTAGTGGATCCTGTGGTGGGGGAATGCCTACAATGTGCCTAACCTGGACACGCAGGTCACTTGGATCTAAATGAAACCTTAAAAACAATCCTCCATTGCTTACGATATAACTTAGCAATGGGGGATCTCAAGGCAGCAGCCTTGTACAGAACAACTCACAACAAAAATATTATCCCATACATGCAATAAATCCTATTACAAAGCTCCATTAAAGACTATACCATCTAATCATACAAAAGGCATAGCCAGCAAGTGCAGGACTATGCAGAGAAAGAAAAAGGAAAAAGAAAACTCCTAAACCCTAACCTTAGCCTACTATAATTCTACAGTTGGTTTTGGAGAAGAAGCACAGAAGTTAAGCCCCCAAAAGAGAGCCCCTAAACCTAAGCTAGGCTTAGGCTTATATAACAGTCGGCTTCCCCTCCATTAGGGTTAGGAAAACCTTAATTTATCCATGTGACTGCGGTCCATTCCTGTCCCTTGGATGCCTCGGGGCGTGTGCACAGAGATTGGAGCATTGGAGTGCGTGCCCTTATTGCTGGAAGTCTCTAGATTACCCTTGCAGAAGTGGGGAGAAGTTTAGAACCCGATCCTCGTTGGGTAGAAAAGATTTCAGATCCTTTCGCGTGGTAGAATTGGCGTCGTGGGGTTGGATTGACTTGAAGTCTATGCAGTCGCAGGATTGACATTTTGATCATCGCGGGATACTAATGGCTGTCGCGAGATTGAATTTTTTCAGCTTTGAATGGAGCGAGGATTGCTCGCGCGGTTTGTCCCTTGGTGAATCTCGCTATAGATCTTCACGAAGAAGCAGTGTTCATGAGTTTCGAGCATTTCGGTCGTATCTCATGCCTTCTTGCGATAGTCAAGTGCGAGAATACCTGGAGCTCTTACTTCTGAGTGAATCGCGCAAAGCTTAACGACTCCTCTTTTGAGCTGTGCGAGACTGCGCGAATGCTTCACTCACTTGTGGTTGAGCTTCGCGAGAACTGCACGAAGACTGATTTGTATTTCTTCCTGTCATCAAACCGCGCGGGAGCAACGCGAGGACTGCGCAGCCAGTTGTTGTGCTTCCTCCAGGAGCCTGCGACAACTGCGTGAAGGCATCCTTCTTGGTTTATTTCTGCTTTGATGTGCCCATGCTTCAACCAACTCTCTGTCTGGGTTCATCCTTCATTCTGCTGAGGTAGTTCTGGGGCAATAGTGGGCTTCTTGGCATGGTTAAGGGTTTATTTGCAGCTGCTGCTTATTACCTACAGAATAGACTTAAAACACATTTATTAAATGATTAAGGGCCTAATAGAGATTAAGTTAAGGGGTGAAAAGTGGTACTTTTTAGGTCTTAACAGCAGGTACTAGGACAATAGTTAATTCTATCTCAGCTGGTCTCTCTTGTATTGGGGAGCCAGGCTCCAATCTTTCATGGAGTAGAGTAAAAGTGCTCACTCCCTCTATTATAAAAACTCTCTTGGAGTTTCTGTCATTGGCTCAACAACAGGCTCTTCCTAAACTTTGGTAACTGCTTCAAGGACCTGTGTGGTCTCTGTCATAGAAGAGACTCCCTCTGTCTGTGTAGAAATAGGAATTTTCTTTTTGTTTTTAGCACTTCGAGTTCTATATGCCATTGTTGTTAGGCCTTCCTCTGGTCTAGGTAAAGCCTTTTCTTTGGGATCAAATCTATATCCCACATTCATCAATAAATTTGTGATTAAGCGTCCAAAGGGCAGACTCAATTTATTCTTCTCATATTTCTCTCTATTCAATTTCTCCCTCACGATATTGATGACTCCAAGAGATAGGAAGGTACAATGAACCCGAAACGATTAGCCATTAAATACAAGATCCTTACAAAAAGTGCTCTTCTCTGTGTGCCGTGACCCGTGGGGTGGATAGTCTTATGAATCAAGACATTCAAGAAATGAAGTGGTAAATTTCGTAATTCCGTATCCTTACGCAAGAAAAATGATCGGTCCCATGGGGGTTCTTCTAACAATTCTGTTGCCATTGGAATAAAATCCGAAAAGGTATTGGGTGGCATCCTTAACATATTGGCTTCTGGATTTCCAGGGGATAATTCTAGTATGTCCAAGGGTGCATGCATTACCCTGGCGATCATTTCCTCCATTATTTGGATTGGGAATCCATCAATACTTGTAGAGAGAACTGGGGATGGACCCTTGCTGTTGTTGGTCATATTCTTATAAAACAGCCTCACCAATCTAGGGTAGGCTAGTGTGACTCCAGGCTCTAAGAAATAATGCAGCTCGACATCCTTAAAATACTTGATGGCCTCTCCACTGATTTTAAATTCCTTCAAAAAGGCAACGTCCACCGCAACTTCTGCTCCTACTAGATGGTGTTTCATTGAGGCTGGGTGCCGATCCAATGCCCTATTAGAGGATGCTAGCTTTTTGCCTTTATCCAGTTTCTTGTCCTTTTCAGGTGCAGACACAATTTTAACTTCCATTCCTTCTTCGAGTAATTCTCTAATAACTACCCCAACAGACTTAGACTTCTTCTTAGGTGGTTCTGTTGCTTTTGATTTAGCCTTGAGGGCAGCAGCCCGTGCAATATGTCTTGCTAATGGAGAATGATCTAAAATGTCACCTCCTTCATCTTCCTCTTCCCTCTGCCTCTTGTTTGTCGATTTTGTCATGTTGTAATTCCTTTTCCTGCAAGAGTTAAAGAAATATTAATCAATAAACCATGAATTTCATATATCGAATCAAAATTTCTTGCAGAAACCCATCTGTTTGAAATTGAGAATCATCACCTTGATTATAAATAATCCCCAAAACCCTAATTTCGAAATGCTAAATAGAACGCACACAGGGTTTCAGAGATAAACAGGGGATGCGAGGGAGGTATGAGTAACTAAAATGGTTGGGTTGGACACGAGAACTTTTTTCTTTTTTTTTTGAAAAATAGAGGGAAAGTAGGAGTAGATTGGAGAGCTCGAAGATGGGGCTGACGTATTCTCTCATGAATGTGTAGGCCCTAATTTCAGTGATGACCTGCTGAACCGGTCATCACACGTTTATTTAACCTAGAGTCATCGGTTCGACTCTAATCATTCAGTTTTCGTACATATGAACTCTCGTATCGGTTAACTCGCAATCGCTACGACTTAACTGATAGGCTTATCCAAAATTACAAGCAATCGTAAATCCATATGATTGTTCACAATAGTATACATTAAGGATCACATTACGATTGGTCATGTGTTTTCATGATTTAGCTCGTAATGTAACACCTAATTTTTTAACGATAAAAAGAAATAATTTTGCTTAGTGTATAAAAGTTGCTACGGATGAGTTAGTAGCTCGACATATCCATGAGGTTTTCTAACTTGAAGTATGGGGAGTTGGTGTCTCCCCTAAGAACACTTGTCCTCTAAGATTATTGACTGGCTGCGTCGGCAATTGGCTACTTTCTCTTTTTGCCACCTGTGAAGCTAGTTGGCCAATCTGGCTTTCATACTTTGTAATGGGCTGGGTATGCAAGTGCAGTACTTGAGAGAATTGAGCAAGTTGAGATAGATCTTTGGAATGCTGATGTGACTATTGCTGCAAATCCCAAAGGATCTGAATAAGTGTGACATCAAGCATATTGCTCGGTAGAAATTCATTCTTCTTGGCTTAAAAAGATGGATTACAACATTAAGTTCTTATTTCCTCTTTTCTACAAAAACACAACTAAAAACCATTATTAACATGCTCAGAGGTCCATCAAAGGCCAGGTTAAGGGATGCAAGGTGGTACTTTTTAGGGCTTAAAAGTAGTCCAAATTGTGACTGCATAGCCGACATTTGAGGTCTTTGCTGGAAAACTTGAGTTGGGGGAAACCAGGGTTGCGCAACCAATGGTGCTAGTTGTGCCCCACCTATGGAATCATAGTTAAATCCTAGATGATTACTCCATGACGGGTTGTAGGTATTCCCATAATCTCCCCTCTGGAATGCTAATACTTGTTCTTTTTCCACTGCCTCTTGGTATGATGGCACAACTGGGCTCTCGGTATACGTTAAGTTCTGGCAATTTGAACAAGCTGCTACAGGTCTTTCCGAAATGCTTGGTTTGGCCACCAGTAATGATGCTATTTGTTGCTTCCAATACCATAACCTTGGCACTCATGTCATCTTCCTTCTTTAACTTGTCTTTGCTGACATCGTAAAAAATCACCCCTTGCGAGTGGGGTGTGGCGAATGACATTTGGGTCAGATCTCAGCAACACTTATTTATGCTTTGAATTATCGGCCAAATTTTCAAATAAGTTTACGATTGCTGGCCATTTTGAGCCATAAAGGCTTCTCCACTTATGACATCAATTGTAAACTGGTTGGTCTCAATTAGCCCTTGGTAGAAGCTTTGCGCAAATGACCAATTTGGTACGTCATGTTGAGGAATTTTCTTAGCAAATCTTTCATCCGTTCCCAATTCTCATGGAATAGTTCTCCAGGAAATTGTCGAAAGTCCTGAATTGCCGGAGGAATCTGATTAGTTTTACCAATTGGGAAGTATTCATTAAAAAACTGAGATTGCATTCCATCCCAAGTGGTAATACTCCTAGCGGGTAATGAAATTAGCCACGCCTTTGCTCTATCCTTGAGAGAAAAGGGAAACAGTTGAAGTTTAACAACCTCATCATTAGCTGTCGATAATTGTAACATCATGCAAAGTTCTATGAAATCCCGTAGATGTTGATAGGGATCCTCTCTATCAAGCCTGTAAAAGGTGGGTAAGGCTTGGAGTGTATTGAGCTTGATTTCATAATTTTGACCCGCCGCTACCTCTGGTATAACTATACAAGAGGGCACAGTCAAAGTAACTGGCTAAAGTATGCTTGAATAGAACGATCGTTAGCCATGGTTCGGGATTCTCTTGCAGAAGATTGGTTTGCTGCTAAATTGCACAAGAGAGTCCTTTCAATTTATGGATTGTACTTGAAGGAATCTAGGCTTCTAGACTGAGTACGAAGCATACACTAAACATTTTTCTTTTTATGTTTTTAACTTTTTCTGATTTTTATTTTAGCAAGCAGGGAGAGAAGACCAATCTGAGCCTCTAGCTTCAATTGTCAGAAGAAGTGTTGAAACCTTGGGTTCGCTACTCCAAATAAACCTGCAAAAGCTTAAGAAGCGATCAAAGAAAGTAAAATATAAAGAAAAGTAAAGAGAAAGACAAGTATTGGTTTCAGAAAAGAAGAAAATACTAAATAGAAAATTTCCGCTTCCCCAGCAGCGACTCCAAAAATTTGTTCGAGGCTTTTCTATGTATATCTAATTGTACTTATTTAGCCTTAACCTATTGCAAGCGCACAATGGAAATTATAGCTCTAGCGGTATGATCGTTCCCACGAGGAAGATTAATTTTCTATATATAATTATTTTCTCTCTTTTCCTAACTTTTACTTATCTTTATAGGCTGAGAAAAATAAATAAAAGAATGATTGTTTAAACAAAGTGCAAGAAAATAAATCTAAATCCTCCTCCGAGATTGTGGTAGTCAATCACAATCCTTCAGTTCTCGGATATCTACGAATTTAAAATACCATTACACTATATCTCTGCCCTCTTAAATTTGGGCATCAATTAAAAAATAGGCTTCCTCAATATAGATCTATACTAATCTGCAATCTTCCCAAAATTTGGTCTTTAATCAAACTCAATAAAATTGAAGATGAAAAGTAAAAACCATTCCACTAATCTACAAATTCAAGACTTTAGGCGTCAATTAAAATCAAGAATTCTTAGATATATGCAAAACAGGAAAATCGAAACTAGAAAGCAAAATAAATCTAAACTAGAAAGCGAAGTAGAACCATCCAAAGGGTCGATCTTTTAGCTTCTTCGGTCTTGGTTGTTAAGCAAGACTTTCAGAGAACTGTGGACGATTTTACTTAAAACTATTCTACAATTTTTTTGATCTTCTAGAATTCCAACCTCAGTTGTCAATTGATGTTGAAAATTCCTTGGATAAACTTCTTCCTATGCCGAGCCCTCTTATTTTTATATCATAAGGGGTCAGTTTACTTTGCTCAAATTCTAAAAAAAGAAAACTACTAATTTAAGAGGTCTTCTAATTCTATGCATGGCGGTGTTACTCTCACGTGATCAGCTACAACAGGAGCCTTTAAGTTTTGTAAAATCGTAACTACGATTTCCTCTTTTCAGCGTAGTCCTCCTAGTACGAACGATTGTTTTTCTCTTATATTGCACTCCACCTGAAGCGTCTTTTGAAAACTTGTCAATTACGATTTCTCCTTTTTATCTTCTTCTGTGTTCATTCGTAAGTATGATTTCTCTCTTTTTTTTTTGGCCTTTAAGTACGATTTGAATCGTTTTTGTGAGTGATCGTCTTTCTTACTGCTTTTAAAGTTCATTTGACAAAGATTATCATTTTGGCTCTATTTTACTGTCTATTCTTAAACACATCATCATCTCGTAAATAGCAAACTAGGGTTTAACATCACTAAGCTAAGGGTGATGAATTGATAAATTATGTGACTGATCACATAACTGTATCATGCTAGTAAGTTGACCAAAAAGGCTATATCAGGTCGAGTGTAATTTGCAAGATACATTAGAGCACCGATTGCACTGAGATATGGTACTTCAGGAACAAGAATTTTTTCATCATTTTCTTGAGGGCAAAAAGGATCATTTTTCACATCAAGTGAACGTACAACCATTAGAGTGCTCAAAGGATGAGCTTGATCTATATAAAAGTGCTGTATATGTTGATTGATGAACAAAAATTCCATTTGAAAAATGTTCAATTTGTAAACCCAAGAAAAATTTAGTTTTCCCAAGATCTTTTGTGACAGCCTGGATTTCCTAACCATAAAACCCAGACCGTCGGATCGCCAATAAGGTCGATCCCTGAACTAAACACTTGGTACATCCACACGAAGCAGAAACAAAGATGATATCTCTAACTATGCAGATAGAGTTATCATAAATACATGGCAAAAGATATTCCTATTCGACAAAATAATAAAATGACGATTCTATCCTTATGTGAATCATAAGCTTGACAAAACCAAAATGAACTACTGTTGATGAACAATCATCACTCAAACAGTGGTTCAAAATAACTATTTACATATCATTCTAAACAAAATAAAAAGGCTGGACGTATCAAGCCTTATACAAAATCTCAAAAATATCTCCTTTAGTCCCCAAAGGGAAACAATCCTCTGGCAGAAGATCCGATTCCTCTTTTGATATGTAATCAGCAACTTCTTCTTGCCCCCCTAAGGGAAACAATCCTCTAGCAGAAGAATCCTCAATGCCCATATCTGCATCTGTACTTGTGACGTATAGTTGAAGGGTGAGCTAACATCAAAGATCAATACGGGAAAATCACTATCATGCATAACATATTTTAAAGCATAAATCTCATAGCTGAATTCAAAGCACATTTCATGAAATTGAACTTTTAGATGCCTAAAATTGAAATAACTGAATTTTAAATACACACACACATGATTTGTCTCTTAGTTCTCAAGTTTCTAATTCATTTTCCTATGCTTCTCATGCTTCAAAATGACTTAATACTTTAACTTAAATAATCTCCTGTAGACACCCAAATTTGGCCCAAGGCCCGATCGAGACATACTTCAAGAGAGGAGCACCCTCGAGCTTTTGATAGCATTCCTCGAACCCTTAGGAATCATCCTAGATCCTTTAGAACCCTCCCCAAACTATTACTTTCCAACAAGCCAAGAATCACCTCAATCTGAGTTACGCATAAAAAGTTATGGCAACCCGAAGTTTGGTACTTGAGGTGGCCCCATTTCACGAAGGATTGAACCTCGCGACAGGTTCAAAGCCTCACGAGATCTTCGCAGCAGGTTCAGAACCTCGTGAGGAAATAGGTGCATGGCGCATGTAATGCATGCGCCAAGCCATTTTTTTCCCAAAAATGGCTTGGCGCATCTATACTCGCCAAGTAGCAAGTGGTCCACTCTGGATTTCAGGTGTTGTAGTTATGTCTACGGAAGTAATACAATGCTTGAGGCTTAGCTATAGTGACCTGATGGGTTTGGCTCGAAGTTCACTTTTGGGGTTTGACTTGTTGACCATCTCAATGTGTAGGGTTGGCTTCATTAGGACTGTTGCACCCATGTTTACCCTATTTGCAACCCTCTAGTCATTTGAAACCTCAACCTATCATCTACCATTCAAGCCCCTTTGCATACTTTTTCAAGCTCTCAAAATCTTAGGAAACCTTAGATTAAGAGATTACCTAATTGCTAACCCTAATTAGCATCTATGTAGCCTCCTAACCTACCCTTTTCTTATAAATAGAGAGCCCCTCCCCTTGGATTAGGGGCTTGCAAAAATTTCAAAAGAGAAAATATTAGAGAGTTCCCTCTTCCCTTGTGCACTAAACCCACAAAATTCCAGAACTAAATTCATCTCTTTCAATCTCATTTTCCTTTATCAATCTCCCAATTTTGGTAGGAACTAGGCCTTAGTCCTCTTCTCCTACCCTCTAGCTTCCTAGTCTTAGAGTTTAGAACCCATCCAACAACCCGTTTACTATCGAAAGCTCACCGAAGTGCCCTCACGAGAAGGACCACAGCGGTGCTACAAGGGCCAGAGAGCTTCGGCTCTCCCCTCTATTCCTCTATCTTCTTTGCTTTTCCTCTATCCAAGATTCAAGCCGTTAAGCCACCAAAATTTCGGTGCTGGCGGAGAGCTTGATAGGATCGTGGGCCTTCGGGCAAGGGAAAGTGCCGCTCATTCTCTTTTCTTTTTTTATATATAATTATATATATATATATATATATTTTTTAATATACACATTCAAACAGCCATAGTAGAGACCGCTTACGAGTGGCTTGGTCAGGTGCCTAACACCTTCCCGATCAATAACCGAAGCCCTTACCCAAGAGCCTTTGGCGTAGACCGGAATCAGAGTCATATTTTTGCACTTCGGTGCTTTCAATATTCATTTAAGGTTTTTCGGGACACCAAAAGCTCCGGGTGGCGACTCTATATATTTTAGGGAGTGTGCATCGTCGCGATGGGATAGTCAAAAAATCCTACGGTTGCACAGATGGCGACACTGCTGGGGAGTAGCTAGTAGAGCTTCTCCTTGAAACTTGGCATTTTCTTAATTTTTACTAATCTTTGCTTATTTTTCTCACAGTTTCATTCACTCCTACGATTCGGCCTTATTTTTACTTACCCCTACTTTTCCGTCATTCACATGCCTTAGCCGATCGGCGGGCCTACTTGCGCATTGTCTTTACGTTTCATTTACTTTTTCGTCGTTTACGTGCCTTAGCCGATTGCGGGCCTACTTGCTCATGGTCCTTACGATTCCTTTATTTTCCTTTTTCCTTCAAGTCCAAAAAAATGGGTGGTGATGGTCCCATGCCGCCTCTACGGGCCGGCGTCCACTGATAGTATATGATTGTGGAAAATGTAAAAGCTCCAGTAGGCCCGCCAATCAGCTAAGACATGTAAATGATAAAAAAGTATATAAAACATAAAGATAATGCGCAAGTAGGCCCGCCGATCGGCTAAGGCACGTGAATGACGGAAAAGTAGGGGTAAGTAAAAACAAAACCGAATCGTAGGGGTGGGTGAAACTAAGAGAAAAACAAGCAAAGGTTAATAAAAACAAAGAAAAGGCCAAGTTTCAATGGGAAGCTCTACTAGCTACTCCCCAGCAGAGTTGCCATCTGTGCAATCGCAGAATTTTTGACGATCCTGTCGCGACGATATGCACTCTCTAAAAAATATAGAGTCCCCACTTAGAGCTTTCGATGTCCCGGGAAACCTTAAATTAATATTGAAAGCACCAAAGTGCAAAATTATGACTTTGATTCTGGTCTACTCCAAAGGCTCTTGGGTAAGGGCTTCGGTTATTGATCGGGAGGTGTTAGGCACCCGACCAACCCGCTCGTAAGCGGTCTCTACTATGGCTATTTGGATGTGTATAAAAAAAAAAAAATATATATATATATATATATATAATTATATATATATAAAGAAAAGAAAATAAGCGAAGTACTTTCCCTTACTCGAAGGCCTACGATCCTATCAAGCTCTCCGCCAACACCAAAATTTTGGCGGCGTAACGGCTTGAATCCTTGGATAGAGGAAAAACAAAGAAGGTAGAGGAATAGAGGGGAGAGCAAGAGCTCTCGAGCCCTTGTAGCACCACTGTGGTCCTTCGCGTGAGGGCACTTCGGTGAGCTTCCAATAACAAACGGGTTGTTGGATGGGTTCTAAACTCTAAGGATTGGAAGCTAGAGGGTAGGAGAAGAGGACTAAAGCCTAGTTCCTACCAAAATCGGGAGATTGATGAAGGAAAATGAAATTGAAAGAGATGAACTCAGTTATGGAATTTTGTGGGTTTAGTGCTCACAAGGGAGGAGGAAACTCTCTAATATTTTCTCTTTGAAATGAGTGGAAATGCTGAAGGAGGTGATGCTAATTAGGGTGCAGTTAATCTAAGGTTTCTTAGGATTTTGAGAGCTTAAAAAAGTGGGCAAAGGGGCATCAATGGTAGATGATAGGTTGAGGTCTCAAATGACTAGAGGGTTGCAAATAGGGTAAACATGGGTGTAACACTCCTAATGAAACCCATCCTACACTTTGACGTGGTCAACAAGTCAAACCCCAAAAGTGAAATTTGAGCAAAAACCCTTAGGTTACTATAGCTAAGCTTGGCGCATGTATTACTTGTGTCAGGTAAAATTATAGTGTCTAGAAGTTCAAAGCCTGCGGGGGACCCACTCATACTTGGCGCAAGTATTAGATGCGCCAAGTCATTTTTGGGAAAAAATGGCTTGGCGCATGTATTACATGCTCCATGCACCTATCTCCTCGAGAGGTTCTCACGAGGTTCATTCCCCTTGCGAGGATCTCGCGAGGCTCTGAACCTGTTGCGAGGTTCAATTCTTCTTTGCGAAATGGGGCTACCTCGGGTCCGGAACTTCAGGTTGCTGTACATTTTGGTACGTAACTCGGATTGAGGTGATTCTTAGCTTGTTGGAAAGCTGGAAACTTCTACTTTTCAATAGTATATGTTTCAATTTCAGTAGAGGTCCCTGCCATCCTTGGTACACCTCTCTCTAACCATTGCCTGGGAAGGTTAACTATGGGTTTGGGCATGGTTTCTAAGTGTCTGGATTGGTTTCTAATGGTTTGGGGAGGGTTCTAAAGGATCTAGGGCGATTCCTAAGGGTTTGGGGAATGCTATCAGAAGCTTGACGGTGCGTCTCTCTTGAAGTATGTCTCGATCAGGTCTTGGGCCAAATTTGGGTGTCTACATCTCCCAAGCGTATATAGCATTGGGAGCCACATTAATACCGATGGCAATCTCCAATCCACTATCTTTCAATGAATAATTTACACAATTGCCAAGCCCTTGAGCTATGTTAACAGGGTCACTTAAGCCACATTGCCATGCCCCTGAGTTAAGTTAACAGGATCACTTGTGCTTCATATTGACTGTTGTTCGGTCAACATGTACAGATAGCCCACCGTACCGGATATACAACAGGGATTTATTTCACGGAAACCTTAAATCATTGTGCAATTCTAACTTATAGTTATTCATCGTGTAGTTGATTAGTGTGATTATTTATAGCTAGGTTTTGAGTTTCCCATGCTTGCTTATCACATTCACACACGTTCATGATCTTCACACATGCTTACTTTTCACATTCATACATACTTGCTTAACATGCTTATTTAGTTCACGCTCATCTCTTATCATGTTCATGTTCTTATCACATACACATGCACACACATGCTTAATCACATTCACACTATCTACACAATTTATATCGAAAGTCATGTTATTGAATTTCCCCTACCTCTTTTGAAGTTCACACTAAGGTACATAAAACGGAGTGAGAATCCTTAGGCAATAGTCCACATCAAACCTACATTTTAAGGTATTCACAGATCATTAACTAATGCCTAAAAGACCACACACACCAAAGATTTGGAGAGTTCTCAAACAAAAATTCAAAATTTCCTTGCTTGTATGAGCTCCAAGAGTCATGTGAGCTTCAGTGGCTTGCTTGACTTTCTTTAGCTCACGGCCTGAGATAGTCGCATAAGCGAGTTTGATGTCGCACGAGCTGCTTCTCAAGTTCTTTTTCAGTCGCGCGAGCGACTGTTCACAATACATTTTCATGCCTATTCTGAAGTTTTTTCGTGCGAGCAAATCTAAGCCGCACGTGAGCGAGGCTCAAAGTCGTGCAAGTGACTTTCGAGATTTTGGAGTTTCTTCATCAAATCGAATTTTCTTTCTTTTTTCCCTTTCACCCAACTCTCGTACACATTTAATGCAACACTTCTAGGGCATTAGTTGACCCTATTCATTACCATTAATCTACCATTTAATGCATACAATCCATATGATCTTACCTTATTTATTTCGCATGAATTTGCGGTAGACCACATGATCTTACCTTATTTATTTCACATGAATTTGTGGTAGAAAGGATGTATCCATCGATGCATTTAGACAGTTCTTGTGGTCCACTCTCCCGTAAACACCAACTGTGATCTCTCTACAATTTCCTTGTTGTATTCTAAATTCAAACAAAAGGATTGAGAGGGAGATCAACAATCCTAGGTTGATAAATGTTCTTCTTCTCAAATCTTTTCACAAATCTCCAACACGCACTCCTTAGATCACCTTTGCATCAACGATCAAGAAGGAAGAGCAACTCGCATGGTCGCTCACCCACCAATCTCGATCTACACTCGCCATTCTCACAACTCTCTTCCTCTCTCTCTCTCTCTCTTTAGAATTTATAAGCAAAACAAGCAAAGGGCTTTACCCTTATCTTATAACTCACATGGCTTCCTTGTGAAGCGCCAACACCAACACTTGGTGTTTTACACAAGGTTGGTTCTTTTGTGAACCTCGTACACATAAGTCAGGTGTTATTCTGTTCTCACTCACACTAAGGTCAAATCCGGCATGACACATTACGTTGCACCAACACATGCACCGAGTTGGTCGACACAGTTTCCCACATTTTGAGGTTGTTACATTCCCCCCAACTTGTAAAATTTTCGTCCTCGATAATTGATGACACACACACTGTTTTACCTATAACACGCACATGCATGTAGCCTACAAGCACACACATGATCACGTAGATATATATACCTGCATATCCGCATCATTACACCTATCTTTCAGACCACAAAAGCCTTAACAATCAAACCCATTCACAATAAAACCTGTGATGAAGAGACCATAGATGAATCATTCGATCATACACACATTGATTATAATTCATAGAAAAACCCATTCATAACCAAAGTCATTTACAAACGCTATCCACATTAATCAAAATTTATACAACCAACTCGCAACTGATTACCATTCAAAAAGTTACGAAAAGTTACAAATTTCTAGCATGACACTCATGCTACGATGCATAATTATTAAAATGTACAACTGCCTTTCTCCCTAAACATGTAAATTTTTTTCTAAAACACATTCAACCATTGTTCAAGTTTGAAAGTATCCCTAAAATTTACAATATTTTAATTTAAACATAACAACAAAAGTATCCCATAACCATGGCCTCTTGATTATTCCTTCTCACCACCCGGTTGATCTTCATTGCCATCACGATCTGCCCCTCTGGCTCCGGAACTCGATGCCTCAGGCATTGAAGCTCGGGTGGCCGCCATCCGCTGGAGATAATTGGGTAGGCATGCCTCATTAGATTGCTCATCATCGCCTGTTGGTAATAAGACTGGCGTGTGAGACTGCCGATATGTTCCTTGAGGCGGTTCAACTTCATCTCCTGAAAATCCATGCACCGAAATATCTCTGCCGTGAATTTGACACCAACATAAGGGTCCATCGGTGGAGGCACAGGGTTCTGAGCCGCTTGTTCTGGCTCAACATGAGGTTGCTGAGGTGGTGCTTGTTGCTGTTGGGCTAGTTCTTCGGTTTGTCGATGCTTGACACTCGTATTTAGGCTATTGAGGCTCACTTTTAAATTCTCATACTTATATACTTCGATATTTCCCGTCATACGGGTTTCATTTGGAGCTATCGGAAACTTTTCACCTTCCTCGTTGACATGGGTCTCAATCATATAAGTGATCAATCGGGCATAGGGTAGCCATTTGAGGGGATTTTTCTGGGAACCCTCCCTAGCATTGTTTCGGGCATATACCATGCCATCAGCTATGACGGCAGGAGCAGAGAACCACTTCTCCTGATAGGTCGAGTACAAGGCCTGTAGAAGTGCATCTCTCCTCTCTTGTTCACGCCCCATTGGAAAGAGGTTCTTTTTAAAGATAATGTCCAGTGGCCACATGGGCTGGCAACTGAACATGCTTTACAGACACTTCGGACCCTGTCTTTCCCTTGGCCATGTCGGCAACTATGTCAAGATAGGGTACCTTGGCTGGGTTTGGGGGTTGCATTGGTCCACCCTCAACGTATTTCAATGGGTATCATTGCAATAAAGATGTCATCAAAGTCAAATTGAAATTTGTAGCCATCGATCTCGACCAAAAACTTTGTTTGATCATTGTTCATTCTTAACTTTTGATAAAATAGGCGTACAAGCCTAGGGTAGTAGTGTGTGTGGTATGGTTCCAAAAGTGATTTCAAATTGGCGACGGTTAGATATTCGAGGGTCCATTTGGTCGAATTGTGACCCTCAAATAAACTATCGTGAATCACCCACTCAGTTTCAAATTTTCTAGAATCTCACCATTTCGTGGGTTGTTCCCTCACGATTGGTGGAGGCCTTGTTTTAGGTCGCTTAGAGCGTGGGTGCTTCGAAGCGGAAACCTTCCTTGGTCCCATCCTAGTGATTTATAAAAAAAAAACCTTGAAAAAAACTAGGTTAATGATTGATCTTACCCCACTTGGGGAAGAAATCCTTGGATAATCCTTGGTGGTAGGGAATCCGACGCAAATTCGAAGTGAAATCATCGTGAAATCAACTTGAGAATGGATTTTGGAAGGTTGGGGACCAAACCCTAGCTTTCGAATTCTTCGCGCCCAAAATTTTTGAAGAAATAAGGTCCGCAGGCCTCATATAGGTCGACAGTCACGCGAGCGACATTTAATGTCGTGCGAGCGACATTCCAGGAGCCTGAAGCCTTAAAATAGTCATGTGAGAAACTGAGATGTCCAGTTTTCTCGCGTGAGCCTCTGAAGCAGTCTAAACTCGTGCGCGCGAGTTCAGAAGTTTGTCTTGATTTGTTCAATTTTTTGTTCTGGTTCTTCTTCCTTGGTTCTCAAACTCTTTTTGTACTTCACTTATACCCTTTAACTGAATTTGTTATAGACCTTCGTCTATTTGTTGAAACACATTACTACTCAACCATTCCTGATTTAAATCATAACAACACACTTGAACATAATGTTTTAGACATAGCCATGCATCCCCATTGAAACTTACAACTTCAATTACATCAAATTTACTCAAAAAGTTGTGGATACGTGTAACGGATATCTGATTCACGTTCCTATGTGGCCTCTTTCGGTGCATGATTTTTCCACTTCACAAGTAGTAATGGAATAGGTTTGGTACACAGTACTTGTTCTTTCCTATCTAGAATCTGCACGGGGTCTTCTCTAATGGTCAAATCTTCATAGAGCTCGATCGGTTGCTCATCAATGATGTGAGTCGGATCTTGTACGTACTTCCTCAATATAGATAAGTGGAATACATCTGTACTCTTTCTAATTGTGGAGGTAGTGCACTCCGATATGCAGTTTCACCAACTCGACCCAAAATGTTGAATGGACCAATGTAGTGAGGGCTAAATTTTTCACGCTTCCCAAAACGCATTACACCTTTCAAAGGCTAAATCTTTAGGAACACATGGTCTCCAACCTGAAAGTCCACACTCGTTTGTTTGAGATCGGCGTAACTTTTCTGTCTACTCTGAGCAATCTTTAATCTCTCACAGATCCAACGTACAGCTTCAATAGCATTCACAAGAATTCTCAGACCTAATACAAATTTCTCTCCTATTTCTTTCCAATTTAGAGGAGATCTACATCTTCGCCCGTACAATGCCTCATTGGGAGCCATACCAATGCTCATTTGGTAATTGTTATTATAAGCAAACCCAATCAAAGGTAAATACTGATCCAATGATCCCCTAAAATCAAGCATGCATGCCCTGAGCATATCTTCAATGATCTGATTTATCCTTTCAGTTTGTCCAACCGTCCAATCTTGAACCCATTCCCTCTTGGAATTTCTACCAAAAACATGACGTATACAACAAATCACGATCATACACGCTACTTGCCGGAATGCCATATAATCGAACTCTCTTTCAAATACATCTTGACTAATCTACTCGATGTATATTGAGTGTTGTAAGGCAAGAAATGTGTAGACTTAGTCAATCTGTCCACTACAACCCATATGGCATTGTGTCCCTTTGCTGTCCTTGGTAATCTCACAATAAAATCCATGGAAATGGACTCCCACTTCCATTCTGGTATCGGTAGAGGTTGCAATAAACCTGATGGATCTTGGTAATCCACTTTTACCTGTTGTCATACTAAGCACCTTGAAACATACTCAGCAACATCCTTTTTCAAACCTCTCTACCAAATTTTTTCTAAGATCTTGGTACATTTTAGTACCACCCAGATGAATCGCATACTTGGACTTGTGCGCCTCTTCTAGTATGTTATGCCTCAGATCAGCATCGGTCGGTATATAAAAATGCCCTCTGAATAACAATGATCCATCCTCTCTAATGGAGAAATCTAGTCTAATACCCTTAGTTACCCCCTGTCTGATCTTCACTAGCTCGGCATCTTTCATCTGTAGCTCATAAACATCATCATAAATTGTTGATCGGATCACGATGTTTGCTACTAGGGTTCCTGACTCTTGTACTTCAATTTTAGTATCGTATAGTGCAACGTCTTTCAAAATTTTTCGTCGACGTATTCCCATAATAAGACTTGCCAATTGAGTCAAACCTTTCTGACTCAATGCATCTGCCATGACATATGCTTTACCTGGGTGATATGAAATAGAGAAATCGTAATCCTTGAGAAACTCGATCCATCTTCGCTGCCTCATATTCAAATCTTTCTGCGTGAATAAGTACTTGAGGCTCTTATGATCTGTGAAAATTTCAAAGGTCTCTCCATATAAATAATGCCTCCATATCTTTAACACAAAAATCACCGCGACAAGTTCAAGATCATGTGTGGGATAATTCTTCCCATGATCCTTAAGTTGTCTTCATCCATAGGCGATAACTTTCTGGTTCTGTTTCAGCACACAGCCTAACCCGCTATGTAATGCATCACTAAATACCACAAACTCTCCAGTGCCTGTTGGGATAGAAAGCACTGGTGCAGAAGTAAGCCTCCCCTTAAGTTCTTGAAAGCTCTTCTCACATGACTCGGTCCATTTAAATTTCACATGCTTCCTTGTAAGTTGTGTAAGAGGACCAGAGAGTTTTGAAAATCCCTTTACAAAACATCTGTAGTAACCAGCCAAACCTAGAAAACTTCTCACTTCTGTGACCGTCTTCGGCTGTTCCCACTATTCCACGACCTTTATCTTAGTTGGATCTACCTACCTCAGAAATAACATGCCCTAAGAAGCTCGCTTGTTTTAGCCAAAATTCACACTTATTAAGCTTCGCGTAAAACTGGTGGTCGCGAAACGTCTACAAGGTAATTTATAACTGCTGCTCATGCTCTTCTTTTGTTTTTGAGTAGACAAGGATGTCATCTACAAATACTACCACACATGTCCAGATGTGGTTTAAACACTCTATTCATGAGGTCTATGAAAGAAGTTGGCGCATTAGTTAAGCCAAAAGGCATCACTAAGAATTCATAATGCCCATATCAAGTTCTGAACACTATCTTCTGAATATCTTTTGCTTTGACTTTCAACTGATGATAGCCAAATCTCAAGTCAATATTTGAAAAGAACCTTACTCCTTGTAATTGATAAAAAAGATCATCGATCCTTGAAAGCAGATAAGGGTTCTTGATTGTTAATTTTTTCAACTAACGACAGTCGATGCATAACCTCATCGATCCGTTCTTCTTCTTGACAAATAAGACCAGTGCTCCGCAAGGAGACACACTTGGCCTTATGAATCCTTTGTCCAGGAGTTCTTGTAACTACTCTTTTAGCTCAGCTGGAGCCATCCGATAAGGTGCTTTCGACACTGGCTCTGTGCCTGGAGCCAAGTCAATTGCAAACTCCACTTCTCGATCTGTCGGTAACCCTGGTAGTTCTTCAGGGAACACATGAAAACTCACAAACAACCAGAATTTCGGTGATGTTATTCTTCTCATCCCGTTGCTCTTTCAAAAATGTGAGATAGCCACTGCAACCGTTTCTCATCATACGTTCTGCTCGTATCACGGAGATGAACAGTACAACATTAGCTTTGTCACCGATAAATCGAAATGATTTCTCCTTTGGAGGATGGAAAGTAATAACTTTTCTTAGGCAATCAATGCTTGCATGATAAGTGGATAGCCAATCCATGCTAAGGATTACATCAAATCCTTACATATCCAATAAAATGAGATCTGCTACTATCTCACGATCTTCAACTTGTATAATGATCGATCGACAGATCATATCTGAACTTCCAGTAGGAACTGACACGGTCAAAATAAAATCCAATGACTCAGGAATGACCTTCAATCTTCCCACAAACTCTGGAGTTACAAACGAGTGAGTAGACCCTAGATCTATCAAGACTCGTGCCTCATAACAATAATAATCTTTTTCTCTATACAACTGTAATGTACCTACGTTATGTAACTACATGATTAGATATGCGTTATAGAATTTAACACTCAATGTAATTGGGAGTTAAATATAAATTTAACACTTAATGTGAGTAGGAATTAAAAGAACACTTATATCTATGCACCTTCTTCATATAAAGATTTTATAACAAAAAATTTATTAACAATCGACAAAATTTTTTACCTTGGATGATCTCATTATTTGCCTGGACATCCTGGGCATTGACTGCATGTACACGTCCTTGAATTATAGGCCTCATAGATCATGTAGGTCTAGGTATCACGGCCGACGATACTCCTTCCTTTCATAGTTTAGGGCAATCTCTAATTGCGTGCCCCATCTTGCCACATTTGAAACATGCCCCTGTACCACATCGACATTCAGAAGTCTTATGTGACTTCCCACAATGCGTACATGTCTCCACAGGCGTAGACGATGTAACACGTCAAAATCCTTGAGTAATCGATGCCTCCGATGTAATGGTAGGACCAGGAAGATGATATGATCTTATAGGTGGAGGCAAAGGCGGCCTAGAATAATAACCCTGATTTGGTTGCCTTGGTGTCGGTATTGTGAACCTCGGTTTCTTACTTGTAGGTTCATAGTTATCCAATCTTCCTTGATTTTCCTTTCCTTTGTTTTGCTGGTCCTGCCGTTTGTACATGCCCTCGATATCTTTCTCGACAACAATTGCCTTTCCCATCACGACCCCATAAGTCTCCAATTCTAACATGGAAATCCTATCCCATATGTTTGGTCTTAGACCATGTTCAAATTTATATGCTCTCATTAGTTCTACGTCCACATACTCTGGGGTGAACCTTGATAATCTGGTAAACTCTATACCATAGTCTCGTACGGACATTGCTCCTTGCTCCAAGTTCATAAATTCTACTGCCATTTGACTTCTGACCTGTTTAGGAAAGTATTCCTTGTTGAATACTTCCATAAACTCCTCCCAAGTCCACATCCCGTTGGGATTCTCCTGTTCTTTGATTCTCAATACGGTCTTCCACCACAGATCAACTTCACCTTCTAGTAGAAAGGAAGCCTAACTTACTTTCTTTTCCTCCGTACACTGTAGCCTCTAAAGAAGCTTCTCTATTTGATTTAGCCACTTTTTCGCTTCAAGCGGATCATTTTGACCATAAAAACTAGGAGGTCTCAATCTCCTAAACTCGATGAAGGTTGATGGCATAAGTGGAATTGGAGGTAGTTGTTGATGATTATTAGCATTGTGCGCCATCATCAACATAGTCTGCTGTGCCATTGCATTGGCCACATCCTCCATGGCATGAGCCATCCTGTCACTTTCACTTCTTTCTTGGTTTTCCTCCTCTTTAGAAGGGTTCCTCTGGCCAATAGGGACACAGTTAGAACTCATGGGAATATCTTCCAAATGTCTTACACCTCTTCCCCGACCGCCTCTCGGTCTACCTCTATTTCTTGTAAACATACTGCTTTATTAACATGAAACAAACGTTTCATTAACAGACAATCCCTATACTCTGACATAAACTAAGAATCTAACTCTAAGTTTTATTAGAATTTTCTAAAGCCATAGCTTTGATACCAACTGTGACAACCTGAATTTCCTAACCATAAAACTCGGATCGTCGGATCGCCAATAAGGCCGATCCCTGAACTGAACACTTGGTACATCCACGCGAAGAACAAACAAAGATAATATCTCTAACTATGCAGATAGAGTCATCATAAATACATGGTAAAAGATATTCCAATTTGACAAAACAATAAAATGATGGTTCTATCCTTGTGTGAACCATAAGCTTGACAGAACCGAAACGAACCACTGGTGATGAACAATCATCACCCAAACAGTGGTTCAAAATAACTATTTACATATCATTCTAAAAAAAATAACAAGGCTGGATGTACCAAGCCTTATACAAAATCTCAAAAATATCTCCTTTGGTCACCTAAGGGAAACAATCATCTGGCAGAAGATCCGATTCCTCTTCTGGTATGTAATCGGGATCTTCTTCTTGGCCAGAATCCTCAATGCCTATATCTGCATCTGTACCTGTGACGTATAGTTGAAGGGTGAGCTAACATCAAAGCTCAATAGGGGAAAATCACTATCATACACAACATATTTCAACACATGACTGAATTCAAAGCACATTTGACGAAATTGAACTTTTAGATGCTTGAAATTAAAATAACTGAATTTGAAATACACACACACACACGTGATTTGTCTCTTAGTTCTCAAGTTTCTTACTTAATTCATTTTCCTATGCTTCTCATGCTTCAAAATGACTTAATACTTTAACTTAAATAATCTCCCAAGCATATATAGCATTGGGAGCCACATTAATACCGATGGAAATCCCTAATCTACCATTGTTCAATGAACAATTTACACGATTGCCAAGCCCCTGAGCTATGTTAATAGGGTCACTTGAGCCACATTGCCAAGCCCCTGAGCTAAGTTAATAGGGTCACTTGTGCTGCACATTGACCGTTGTCCGGTCCACATGTACAAATATCTCGCCGTATCGGATACATAATGGGGATTCATTTCACGGAAGCCTTAAATCATTGTGCAATTCTAACTTATAGATTCACCGTGTAGTTGATCAGCGCAATTAATTATAGCTAGGTTTTGAGTTTCGCATGCTTGCTTATTGTTGGTTCAATTTGTGTTGATGTTCTTTATTATAAAAGTGGTCAAAATATGACAGGAATAAAGAGTGGTAAAAATAAAACAAGAGGGCTAAAGATGGAATTAGAACACAAACACCACCTGCAAGATACAGGGTCGTTGCAGCAAGTTTTAAATGAAGTAAGGGTTGTCCCACAGAGAGTTATGGATCTAAAGATAGTAAATCTCCAGATTTGCTACAGATCTAACAACTCTAAACCTAATCTATCTTAAACTAATAAAACAGGGTAAAGAGAGGGTGTTTTTGGGGTTTGTCACTAACTAAACTAAAACAAAAATAAATGCAAAATCTAAAGAAAGGGGTTAAAGCATAATGAAAATGGTTTGGTAAAATAAATAGAAAATGGAGAAGTAGGCAGTTAGAGACTAATTTTTACTGCAAACAGCAATGTAACATAGAGCAAAAGTTGGATCTGCAGCAATCCTTCATTTGGCTACAAACCCAAATGCAAGGAAGAAGAATCCAACTCAATCCTGAGATGTGGATTAGTCTTAGGGTTATATCCTATCCATTCAAATGGTCACAGGATATCCTGTGGATATAATTTAGCCATAGGGGTTAAAGCTAGAACAGTAAAACCACTACAAACACTATGTTTGCAAGGCTACAAGCTCATGCATCCATAGGTGCATAAAATCCATAAACATCTAATGAAAAGCGCAATAGAATACAGATCAAACGAAACACTATAACTTGCTATTCATTGCGAAAAAGAAGCTTTCAATGCTATAGCTCTCAAGTCTGCAGTCTCTGCTAGATTCCAGGTCTCTTCATAATGTTATTACAAAGTCATTTGCAGCTCACGTTAGCCCTAACTGCTTCAAAGACTTAGCCAGCCATGCTGAGCTAAGGAGAGAAGAAAAACAAAAAGGAAAAGGGAAGATGATCTAAACCCTATAAATGAGCTCAGTCTCGTGTGTGTCTAGTATCATCCCCCCTACAAGCATGCTTTCCCTTCTTTATATACACAACAGAAAGTAACTTTATTCTCTGGCCAATCAAAGGGGAGGAGAATCAAAATAGTTAGGATTGCCGATGTGGCCCAATTTCAACAAAGTATTATCCCATTCTAGTAAGAAAAGCATAGCACACTCAGACAGGTGTCCCATGTGCTGCAGAAGTTTCAAAAATGCTCCCAAAGTCCATAAATATCTGCTGGGTGCTAAGCCTCGAGAGGGTGAAGTCTTCTGAAGGCTTCATAGTGTATAGATCGAGCATATAGACTACTTTCTGAAGGTTACTAGAGTGGATGAAGTGCTACAGTCCAGATCTGCTCAAGAAGAAGAGCTGCTGCTGAAGATAGCTTGCTAGGATAGCTTCAGAAGTTACATAACTGCTCAAGAGGTGCTTGAGAGGCTGAATTGCTATAGGAATGATATGCTCGGGACTGCTTGATAGGTTGCTTCTGAAGGCTTTTAATCTGCTTGAAACTGCTCGAGGGCTGCTCGAGGGAATTGATTTGAAGGTTTGTTTTGCTAGAGACAACTCGAGAGGATTATCTGAAGGTTTCAGATATGCTCGAAACTGCTCGAGATGAGATTTCTGAAGGACTGAACTGCTCGAGTGTGCTCGAGATGAGATTTCTGCTTCTCAGCAATTGTTGTAGCTCTCCTTTAGGTATGAGTCCCACTTCCTCTCATTACAGAACTTTTAGGGGTCCAAGGCATGCTGAATAGCCCATTGGGTGGGGACCACAAGGTTTAATCTTTATATTTCTATCAGCTCCAATGCTTGACTCTAATTCTTCTCTTCTTCGCATTTGTTACATGGTTTGCTGCACAATTCTGTAGATAATTGCTAACTATAAAACCATACTCAAAAATCAATTATTAAATAGCTCTAAGGTCTAGTAAGGGTTAGGTTAGGAGGTGGAAAGTGGCATAATTTAGTGATTAACACACTCTCAAACCTAATCTTTGCTAGTCCTCGAGCAAAGAAAAGATAAAATAATTATTCTAAAAATTAAATGCCACTTTCGTAGGGAGCACGAATGCATTTAGCCTATGTATCAAGACTTTTAAACCCTTAGGTGATCTCTAGTGGAGGAGTGAAGTCTCCTGAGGGTTTTTAGTGAAGATACCCACAAACTTCTCAATAGAACAGTTAAGCTCAGTGCAACATATGACAAATAAGATTTTCACAAAAAAAACTTCATTCCACACCCTATTTTTTTTTAATTCAGAGGAGTTAAAATAGTAATGCAGTCAATTTAACACTTAAATCATAATGAATTTCCATCGCAGCCAGCCAACTTACATTAAGAGTATTGTGTGTGTGAATTACTGCCAAGCTCATAATTAATTCAAGAATCAGGTTTAAATATTACCCCAATGAATTTAATTTCAAATCCAATCCTCACTAGGGCTATCACTCAAAAATGAAATTCCATGGTGTATCACTTTTACTGTAGCTCAAGATCAATTACAAACCTTAAATAGGCCTGTAAGCATGAGCATAAGCAATGCTGCTAATTCCTAAAATCTTCTTGTTCTTTCCACCATAGATTACACATCCCCTTATCTCCACATGACAACTCAATTAACTTCACCTTCTTCATTACATCACAACTTCATTTTCTTTTATATTTTTCAGAATGAAAGCGGCCAGCTTCTTCTCATCTTTTTAATTTTTTAAATGAAGTACTTCTTTCAACTTCTCCCTCTCTTTATATATATATATATTTATATGAAATGCCAAAACTATACAACTGACACATTGCTTTTTTTTATATATATTTCTCTTCTCTTCTCCTTTCACCAAATGTTGGACCCAGCTCAACTTTCTTCTCTTTTACCTTCTAAAATCTCAAAGTAAGGGTAAGGTTGAATCAAGTCAATGAGGTTTAGGTTCAATTACTGTAGTATTTGTTAAAGAAAAATGGATTTTCAGGCTCAAATTGTTCAAATGAGGGCCTTAAATCATATCCTTAGTGTCATGAGTTCTGCCAAATAGTTTCAATTTGGGGTACATAACTGATCAGTCACATAATTTACCATTTTATCACCCTTAACTTAGTGATTCTAGGCTTTAGTTTGCTACTAATAAGATACTGATGTGCAGATATTAAAGCTAGATAGTAAAAGAGAGCCTAAGTGTTAATCTTTGTAAAAGAGAACTCAAAGAGCAGTAAAAAGAAGATTGAGCGTAAAAGATAAATCTTCGCCTAAAAAGGAAATGAAGAATCATGTTTTACGATTATGCGGAATAAGATACTGAGAAGAGAGAAATCGTAATTTATGATTCTCTAAAGAAAAGCTGTATTAAGTAAAGATGATACAAGAGAAAGCGAAGAATCGAAATGAAGAATCGTTAGCTGAAAGCCTACTGAAAATAGAAAATTGTTATTTATGATTTTCCAGAAGGATAAAACGAAATTGTTATTTACGATTTCCTAAATATAGAAGCTTACCACTACTACAGAACGTGAGATCTACACCGCCATGTATATTTTCAAGAGTCTTCTATAATTAGAAGACTGACCAACCACGGATCTGAGAAGATTAATGAAGATATACTCCAAAAGACTCTGCTGCTGCTAATTAAAGAACACTCTAGCAGCGCATCAACTAAAGAAAGTAATGAAGAATAAAATTAGAAATTAGAGTTATATTAAGATACTTTTATTTTAGAAGTTTCTTTGTAAACTGACTCCTTGTGATCTATAAATAAGAGAGCTCGGCATAGAAATAAACATCGAAGAATTTTAGCATCAATTGACGCCTGAAGTTGGATTTTCTTTCGATCAAAATAATGTAACATAGTTAGAATAGAATAGATATCAGAGGTTTCTCAAGAGTAATTGACGACTGCGATTGAGTGCTGAAGATTAGTGTAGATATCTGTAGTTTCTCAGGAGCATTGACGACTGCAGCTGAGGGGTGAAGGATATATTTTATTTTTCTTTTTAGTTTAGATTTATTTGCTTTGTAAATATCTCCAAGTTTTGATTTGAATTGACGACTTAGGTTAGAATTTGCATATTAGTGTAACAGTTTTACTTTTCCATCTTCAATTTTTTCTAAGGTTTGATTGACGCTCAGATTTTAGGAAGTTATTGATTAGATTAAATCTATGTTGATAGGATCTTAGACTTGATTGACGGCCAATGCTAGGAGACTAGAAATATAGTGTAACAGTACTGTAATTTATCTTTATTTCTATTTATATCTAATATTTTTATTCTCTTAGAAACCAATATTTATCTTCTCTTTTTATATTTCTTTATATTTTCATTCTTTCTCTGATCACTGTGTAATCTTTTGCAGGTTTATTCGGAGTAACGGATCAGACTTTCAACACTTTTGTGAGTCTCAGAAATTAAAAACTCAAACTTGTTTCTCTCCTTGCTTTCTAAAACCAAGATTACATAAATTTAAAACAAAACTAGAAACATTTAGTTTTAGACAACATATGGCTAAAACGATGTGGGACTACTATGCACTTTCCCCGTGCATACAATTAACCCTTATGACCGGCAATGAGATTTTTAAAGTTACGCCCAAAATATTTCAAGCACTTTCAATATTTTGTAGGCTAAGGGATGAAAATCCTTATTCACATTTAAGATAGTTTATAGAAGTGTGCAACCTTATCCGAATAAAAAATTTGCTAGAAACATCTCTTCGTCTAAGGCTGTTTTAATATTCTTTTAGAGATGAGGCAAAGTAGTGGATACATTCTTTGCCTCATAATTCGTTCATCAACTGGGAGGACTTGGAATGATAATTTCTCATGAAATACTTCCCAATACACAGAACAAATCAAATCCAATATTTTATTCAAACTTTCAAACAATCTTCGGATGAATGTCTTCAAGAGGGATGGACGCGCCTCAACGAACTTTTATATGGGTGTCCACATCATGAAATATCCCGTTGGCAAATAGTCCTCACTTTCTATGAAGGTCTGAATGAGAAAACCCGGCACATAATTGATGTTGCCTGTGGGGGTATGTTCCATACTTTGTCTGCTGAGACTATATGAGAATTCTTTGAGAACTTTAGTGAGGACCCAGTGCAATGCCAAACATCGGGAGAGATTGAATCAGAGACCACAAGGAGTATACCTCTTAGGCAGAGAGGACTACACAAATTAAAGTCAATGATGAATTACCTTTCAAAATTAAGACTTTGGAAGATAAAAATTCAAACTCTGGTGGGTATAAAATTACACCCAACATCTCAACAAAGAGAAGCCTATGAACTCAACCATGGCCTAACTCAGATAGTTTCTAAGCACTTTCCTATATTTTGCCTCACACAGACCCAAGACCACAGTGATACTGAGGAAGCCTTGTTACAGATAGTCAATAGTTGGATGCAACATGGCCAAATTCAAACGCAATTACTCCAAAATCTCCTGGAATCCCTTACACAATTGGAAATTCAAGTTGAGCGCCTGACCAATTAGGTTAACTCAAGAGAGAGAGTAATTCTTCTTCCTCATGGCTAGTTGGCACCTCAGGAAGAATTACTTTTATGAGAGGTACATCAACTCCCCTTTACCATCATTGAATTCCTTTTGAACCTGTCGAGCTACCGACTCACCCATAGCAAACACATGTAACATATATATATATATATATATATATATATACGTACTTTTGAAATTACCCTCTATGATTTATAAAAGAATACTAATCGTAAAGACTCCTTTCTTTATTTTAATCACTTGAAGTGCATGGATTTGTGATTCTCATGAATATAGAGTCTAATCGTAGGAGTACGACTTTCCAGTCATAGATTCTCGTGATCGTTATCCAGAATTGCAAAATGACAATTCTCGAGAACAGGAGAACTTGGTGATCAGTCTTATCGGGTGCATTGGAAATACAAACCCATTTAATCTTGTAGAATAAGTGGACAAGAAGTGCATTTAAGACTACCACTTCCCAACCACCCTAGACATCGACATTTACTCGAAGTGACGGTTCAAAACCAAGACTTTTCCCTATAAAATCCATACACATCCATCAACCAAAACTAGTTCATAACCCTTGTTCTTCCTCCATCTGTAACCTTAAAACCCCATGACAGAAGAGCATAACTAGAGTGATTCTAGCAAAATTCTTGAAAAACACAGAGCCGAGCTCTTGGCTGCAGAATAAAAGGTAAAAAAATTAAAGCGCCAGCGATCTGTCCCTAGTGCGGAAGCATCCATCGAAACTACCCTTGACCCTAAACCTAACCCAGATCTGAAACAATATACCATGAAACCATCTTCCCCCACTTCCTAACCCTTATAGCATTATAAACCACCCGGGATGAGACTTCCTTTATGATAAGGATGGGCTACAATTTTCAGTGTCATTTCCCATCCCATCCTTGATCTCCTCACAACCCCTCCATTGCTCATACCTCCTCCCTGCATACATTACAATCTCTTCATAAAATCTTTGCACAGGAGCAGTATAGGCTGAATGGGGTGTTGTGCAGCCCACCTTGTGATTATTAAAGAATTAAAATCAACCAATTAAAAGGAAAAAATCATAGAGAAATGGAATCAGGGTGAGCAGCCAGTCCGGCAAGATCCAGGACCGTTGTAGCAAGTTTTAAAAGGTAAGTAAGGATATGTCTATAGGGAGATGTGTTCTGAAGGATGGTAAATTTCCAGATCCAGAGTAGATCTGGCACTCTATCCTAATTTAAACTAAACTAAAGCAGAAAAGAGGAGAGGTTTTATGGTTTTGTCACTTTAACTACAGACTACAAAATTAAATACTATTGATCCAGATCTAGTCCAACACAGAGAATAGAGGAGATATAGAAGAGATGAAAATTTTAAAAGGTGAAAACAATAGCTAGGGGTATTGGTCTCTCACTGAAAATCAAAGGAATCAAAGGCCTTGCACAAATCTGATTTGCTACAACCCTCCATCTGGCTACAAGCTCCTCATCTCTGGCAGATGCAAGGTATGAGGATCCAATCATAACCAAAGAATTGAAGTAATCCTAAGGCTATGATCTGTCCACTTTAATGGTCACAGACCATCCTAGAGATTATTCCACTTCAAGGATCTTGATTAGAATAGGAAAACTATTATAGATGCTGCAGATGCCAGGCTACCAGCTCCTCATTTTCGGTTGGCATCTGCAGGAGTATCCAATCTAGGGAAAGCAAATATGAAAAAGTGAAATGTAGATCAGAATAATCTTTAAACTCCACAATTATATTACAAGCTTATAATACTTTGGTGCTCAGATCTACAATCTGTGCAATATACAGTCTATTACAAGCCTCTGAATCTCTCAATTTATAGCTCAAGACCTCACCCTAACTACTGAGAAGAGTTTAGCCACACATGATTGGCTAAAGAGAGAATGGGAGAAGAAGGAAGGAGGGAGAATTTGGAGAGAAAAATAGCTTTCGCTCTAGGCTCTGGTTCTCTCCAAGTCTAGATGTTTGGTTTGTATTTTCTTCAAGCTTTTATACTCTCTTCCTCTGTCCTTAGATCTGTTTCAGCCAATCAGAGCTCAAGAGAATAATTCTGTTATTATGGGCTGTTGATGTGGCCGATTTCTCTTCTAGAACCTCTCTTTCCATTGGCTCTCAACTAGCGAGTACACGTGAAGTAGTTAGGGTTTCCAAACATGTACTAAAAATACCCTTAGGGGTTGTTGAAGTACTTTGAAACTCATGCACAGAAATTTAGAATTGGCAGCTGCTGAAGGAAGATGCTTAGAAGTTGCTAAAACGAGTGTCGAGAGGTTCAGGGGATCCTCTCGATAGGTTCTGAATCTGTATTATAATCACGTTGACAGGTTGCATTGGCTTTCGACAACTTTGTCGACTTCTCGATAGGATTGAAGTACTAGTCGACAGGTTTGGAATGGCTCTCGATAGGTTTGAACACATCTCGATAGGTTGATGAAGATCCTATCGACAGCTTGGGAGAACGTCTTGAGAGGTTGGTTTGAACTTGTCAAAAGGATTGCAGGCTTATTTCTTCATTCTGCTTAGTTCCACACTCATCCTCTCGACAGGTTATAGACAATCCTGTCGACGGTTTATACAATCTTCAGTGAAGTGCTCGACAGGTTGGCTCAATCCTTGCAAGACTAAATGTTGCTTCAGGTAAGTTACCGATAGGTTGCTTTTTATTGCCTGACAGGTTCAGTTGAACCTCGCGATAAGTGACTTGAACCTCTCGACTTCATCTGTACCTTGAAGTATCCTCTCGACAGGATCCACGTCTATACTTCCAACCTCTCGGTAGGTGCTGGAACCTCTCGAGATCTTTATCTTTTCAACTTAGTACCTCTCGATAGCTTCTTTTACCCATGTTTAACCTCTCGACTACTTCACTCCTTACTCTCAGAACTTCTTGACAGGTGCTGGGAAGCTCTCGACGGCTTCATGGAACCTCTCGACAACATATTTTCAGTGCTTCCACAGTTGACACACCTCTTGGGTGTATTGTTCTTCCATTGTTCAACACTCAGCAACCCCTTAGTAGGTTTAGACTTTATTTCTTGTAGTTGGACTTGGTCACTGGCCTTTCTAATTAGGTAGTACAGTTCTTCTTGGGCTCTTTTAACTGGAAATCAGTATTAAACTTATAATTGATTACTTAACTACCAAACATACTTAAAACACATTATTAGTCAGCTTAAATGTCCAACAAAGGTCAGGTTAAGAGGTAAAAAATGGTATTTTTTACTACTTAACACACCCCCAAACCTAAGCTTTGCTAGTCCCTGAGCAAAGGAGAAAGTAAAAATAATTAACCTACAAAATTAAATGCCACTTTCGTAGGGAACACGGGTGCATTTGGCACATGCACCACGTCTTTTAAACCCCTAGGTGATCCCTAGTGGAGGAGTGAAGTCTCCTAAGGGTTTACAGTGAAGTTACCCACAAACTTCTCCAATAAAGTCAGTTAATAACAGTGCAACATGTTAAAACAAAATTAAAGCAATATAAAACTAGAATTCTGCTGTAGTTCCTTCATAATCAATCAGCTCATGTCAAGGTATTTTATATGAAAACTAATGCAAAGTTTGCCCTCAAATTGAGGATTTTATTTTTGGATATTACCTCCATCCATCCTAATTTTAGACCCAAAACTCACCAGGGCTGTCTCTCTCAATACAAGTAGAAGGGTGTATTAATTCACATAGCTCAAGAGTAGTTACAGCCCTCAAATAGGACTGTAAGCATAAGCATAGGCATTGCTCTAATTTCTGAATTTTTCTAACTCTTTTCACCATAGATGAAATAAATTCTTATCTCCATATGACAGCTCAATCAATTTTAGATAAGTAAGGACTTTTTATTGGGTTGTAATATGGCTTATGGGTGAAGTTGTATAAAGAATAAAAAGGGTGGAATGAGATTCAAAATTGGGAACTCAAAAAGGTAAGGAGGTGACATGTACACCTTCTTCATTTCAGCATAGTTTCATCTACTTCTTGAATTTTCAGATTTGAAGTGATCAGTTTCTAATCTTCTTTTCAATCTTTTAATGAAATGACTTCTCTTCCATATTCTTTTGTTTTTCTTTTCTATTTTTCTTTTCTTTTTGTAGGCTTTTTTGTATTTTTCTGCATTTTTTTCTTTTTATAGGCTGGAATGCCACCATTGTTCTTCTGATACACAATTGCCATCAAATCTGCTTTCTTCTTCTTCCACCAAATGTTGAACCAGCTCCACCTTCTTCAACTTCTTCTCATTTACCTTCTAAAATCTCAGTGTGAGGGTCAAGCTGAATCAGGTCACTGAAGTTTTGGGTTCAAATTTTCTGGTTGTTGTCAAAGAAAATTGGGATCTTTATGGCTCAAAAAGTGTGTATCAAGAGCAGTTCAAAGGGGTAAGGATATTTTAAGCTCAAACTGTCCACAGGATGGCCTTACTTCATGTCCTCAATGTCATGAATGTTGTCAAGCTGTTTTAATTCGGATTTGCCTAACTTCTAGTGAGCAGAGGTAGGTCCAATCAGTCCTTAGAGCAGAAGAAATTGCCAAGACACTCTTCAAGAAAATTTTTTCTCAGGCCCAAATCTCTCTGGATATGGTCTTTCATTAGACTTCTAGGGTATATCCTCACAAGTTCCTCTCATTTCAGGTTCACTAAGCATTCATTTTTTTGAAAATTCTTAACATTTGCTTCATGAAGATGTTAGAACTATAACATGTTCTAGTTTTAAAAAGTTTTAATTTTCTCGCTTTGAAATAAAAATCAGGTGTGAAATAATTTCATTTCTTGAATTTATGTTAAAAGTCTTACTGCACTACCATTAACTATCCATTGGCAAGCTGCCACACCCCCAAACCTATGAGGAGTAGTGTCCTCATTGCTTGAAAGATAGGGAAATGTGCAGCAAGAGAAAAAGATAAATAGACAAATAAGGACAAAAAAATACACAACTAAAGTGCAGCTTAAGAAAGAACGGCAATAGACAAACAAGATAATAGCTAGTAGGAAGCAAAACACATAAAAGAGGACAAGACTACAGCAAAATTTCTATATTAACACCAAAATATACAAAATGTAAGGGAAAGTGCTCTATAAGAAATGAGGTAAAAAATCCTAACTGTACAACTCTAATCATGACTATATACATCCTACTCAGAATCAGGATCTGAGTCAGAGCTAGATGGGGGCTTTGGCTCCCAACCATATTTGGCAGCTATCTCATTATACTCCTCTCTCATCCTCTTCTTCCTTTGCAATTTGCCAACTCTCTTCTCGGCCTTGGACTGCTCTTTGGGAGTGGCTGCCTCCTCGATCAAGGCCTATCTCTCCTTCCACAGGAGGCGTGCTCGAAGAGTTAACCAAGATAGTAATTTGACGTTCAAGGATTTCAATCTTTTTCATAGATAGTGAAGCATCAGTGTTATACAATTCCTAGGCTGCCTTGTTTCTAGCTTTGGAGGCAGCCAGCCTTTCCTCTAATCCATCAGCTCTTGATTTCTCAGAGGCTGAAATGAGCTTTTCAGCTTCATAATAGAGTAAAATGGTTTTTCAGCCCTTGGATATCTGCGATATTTCCTAGTTGTAGTCCATAGTCATTTGTCCGATCTTTGCTTCATAGGGTAGCTCAATTGATCTGCGAAGGGCAACCATTCCTCGCACAACATCCCTATTGAGGTAAGGTATCTGTTTCATGATATGGAGGAGGGTGGCTTATAGAGGGGGGTGGGGAAAAGAAGAGGTAGGGAGTATGGACTGAGGAGTTTTAGGATTAGGAACTGGGTAAGTTGGGGTTGGGATTAGGTCCTCCACTTCTGTGGTAGCATCTGAGGTAGCTACCACAGGTGGGAGATGAGTTTAGGATTGTGGCTAAGGTAGGGGAGTGACGGTAGGTTGGATGTGGTCAGGTTGGGGTTCTGGTTTAGTTTGAGTAGAGTGGTCAGTGTAGGTAGGAGAAGGGATGACAGATTGTTGGGAAGGTTTGGTTAAAAGTTGCAAGGTAGAGTGAATGGCTTGAAGTGTAGTAGGCAAGGAGGATTGACTTTGGACAATGGAGTTCATGGTATGGAGTGTGGCCTTAATTGATGATTGAGTTTGACTATTGGCCATCACTTGGAATTGGAGGGAAAGTAAGAAGTTTAGGATTTGAGGTAAGGGGTCAGGTGGGACAGGGGCTGTGGGTTGGGTTGATGGAATGGTTAGGGTAAATGAGTGGGTAGGTTATGGATTGGTAGGATGTGGAGAATCTGGCAAGGGAGTGTAGTCATGCCCAATATTCTCCACAATGGATTTTATCAGTGATGAGAAACCCTCAGTGGTCAACTGGTCCTGGGTGTGTGGAGGTGAGATGGGAAAAGTGGAATCAAAGTCAAAAGGAATAGATGGAGGGGAAGAAGTGGTTGGGCCAGTTGATGAAGTTGGTGCAGGGCTCAAAGGTGGGGTAGTTAATATGGATGGGCTGATTGAAATGGTGGGTGAAGGTAAGGTAGGGATTGGGTCAATGGTAAAAGGGATGGATAGGGGTGTAGGCGTGGTCATGGTAGAAAAGGAGGCTAAGGTACTAGGGGGTATGAAGGTTGGAATGGAAGGTAAGGAAACTAAGATGGAAGGCAAAGGAAATAAGGTGGGTGGTTGAGAGGCTGATGGAGTGGGGAAACTAGGGATATCAACTGGAATGGAGGGAATGACTGCATGTGCTGAGGGAATCAAAGGAGAAACTGTAGAGCTAACCACTTGAGGTGCCTCCCTTTTAGGACTCTCCATAGATTTGCTTTTACTTTTCCCAATCATAGTCCTACTGGTAAACCAGGCCTTCTTCCCAGATACTTTAGGGCCCTCCTTCTCCACTTCCTCTCCCTCCTTGAAAATAAATTCTTTTCTCTTGAGTAGGGCAGTAATGAGCCTGTAGTAAGGGAGCCCTGGTAGGGCTTGGGCCCTCCAACACTTGTCATTTATATCCATCATTGCTTCAAAAACTAGTCAGGCAACATTCAAAAATTGGCCCTTAGAGAAGGCATATAGGGCATTCACTATTGGCACTCTCCTCTCTTGTTGGTGCCCACTCACATAGATATTTTTTCTCAAAATTGCATCAAAGAAGAGCATGCTGGGGTGTAAATCTCGGCTCATGATTGAGTCCCCAGACCCCGCAATGTCTTGAGTGAGGTGCCTGGCCATTACTTTGAAAGACACATTCTCAAGTGCAGCCAGGTCATAGACTGGATCAAAAACAGAAGGGACCCCCAATGTTATCCCTATATCTCTGTAATCCACCACCATCTCCCTATGATCAGTTAAAATTACAAGGTAGGGCTCAATTGAATCTGGCTTGGTTTGTTTCCTGAGATTCTGATGCCACAACTTAACCAGCCTTGGGTAAGACTTTTCATTCAATGGGCTCATCATGGGTGTCAGGCCAGCCTTCACCAAATAATTCAAAGTACCCTGACACTCCTCAACCTTAGAGAAATAGGGGGTATCAACAATAGTTTTTAGGATTAGATCTAATTTATCCACAAATTTATTGGGCGTGGATCTGAGTGAAGGAGCTTCAGGCACCAATTCAAGGTTAGGTTCAGCCCCAGGAATTTCAGGCTCAAGGGTAGATTATGTCTCAGGGGCCTCCTCCACAATGTCTGTACTGATTTGGGCCCTCTTAGATTTCTTGAATTTCTTAGATTGGGCAGGTTTCTCAACTTCCTTTTGTGGCTTGCCTACTGGACTTCCTAGTGGTTTTGGTGGCAGATTTAGAAGGCACCTTGAAAGGATTCACCAATGATTCCTCGTGACCCGTCATTACTCAATTAACACAATATCAATCACCACTAATGCAATAGCAATTACCACAAAAACTTCTTAAATTCTCAAACAACCCAAACAAAGTAAAGATCGAAATGCCAAGCTTGGAAATCACAGAGAGGAGTTGAGAAGAAGCTTACCAGCAGAAACCTAGGGTTTCACAGATCTTAAAATGCAAAACACCAAACCAGCTTGGACCAAGTGCAAAGTGTAGCTTTTGATGGATTGAAACCAATGGGAAAATAGCTAGGAAGTTACAGTAACGGTCAGTGAGATAGAGAGAGAAAAAGCAAAATGGAAAAAATCATCAAAGCAAACTTAAAGCGCAACGAGAAGCTATCGAATGACAAAAATGGAGTTGTCATTAGGTTTAAAGTAGTGGAAAACGATTCTCGACAGGATTGGGGCAAGTTGTCGATAGGTTGATGCAACTTGTCGACAAGTGCAAAGTGACAGATCCTCGCGAGAGGTCCACACAATCCTGTTGAAGAGTTCCAAAAATACAGAAGCCATCTTTTCAAGAGGTTCATAAAACCTTTTGACAGGTTCTTTGAAATCAATAAGCAATCCTCTCGACTAAAATTATGTCTTTGAAAATTACTTCGAGAGGTTCTCAGAACCTGTCGATAGGTACTCTAAATCTAGAGGACTCAACTAAAAAATTTTCAGAACTTGTAGGAATGCTCCTGGATCCTATCGACAACCAGTTTTACACCTTCCAAACCTGTTGAGAATTAGTTCACACTTCTCGATAGCTTCTAGATCTTGTTGAAAAGCAGACTGGGAATTCCCAGACCATGTTCCTAAAACCTATCGACAGGTTGTACTTCAGTTTAAACAGGCTTTTAATCCATTCCCAGTTCATTCTTCAACAGATCTGACACTCCAACTCAGGTTACTTCACCAATTCTAACTTATTTTCCTACTTGGGGTACTAACCTGCATGGAAAATTTATGTACAATGGCACAAAGAACTGAAACCAAAACAGAAAAAATTAGAAAAAATAAATAACTAAGGACATAATTTATGATACATAGTGTACATTTATTAGAACTTAACCAGTACATGGGCCCATTGAATGAAAATATTATTGTAGGATCGCTTGTAAAGGCATTCCTCGCAAATGACATAGCCTGCCGTTAGACATTGAATGGTTCGTTGATCCGTCTTGGATTTACCCTTAGGGAAAAGGTTAGTGTCTCGAGGAAATTCTTGATATCCGAGAACTAAGGTGGCTCATCATCAAGCTTTATAGGTTCCTTAATTTGGAGGCAGAAGGCCGGCTCATTCCTCTGCTCGATCATGATCGACTTCATCTCAGCACCATACGGGATTTCTATCATTGACACCAAATTTGCTAGTGCATTGGTAAAATGGTTCCTTATTTGGGGGAATATGAGAATGCCACGTCTTGGAAGCAAGCTATCAGATCCTCGAGGTATTCATGATAAGGGATCAGTTTCTTGTCTTTCATCTTCCAGTCACCATTCGTTTGGCATATGATTAATTGTGAATCACCAAACACCTGGAGGTGAGTTACATTCAGATCGAGAGCCGCTTGCAGACCAGCAACACAAGCTTCATATTCAGCCATGTTGTTAGTACAAGGGAAGTTGAGCTTGATAGAGACCAGTACATGGGATCCTTTTGGTGAAATCAGGATGGCGCCAACTCCTTGGCCCTCGATATTTGTTGCCTCGTCTCAAAGTGCATTACTCATGACTCTTCTGCCTCTTCAGTATCTTCTTCTGTCATAAAAAGGATGTCCTCATCAGGGAACTCAGTTTTCAAGGGCTCATAGTCCGGCAAAAGATTGTCGGCGAGATGATCGGCGAGTGCTTGCCCTTTAATCGACTTCTGATTGACGTACATGATGTCAAACTCAAATAATAAAAGCTGCCATCGTGCAGTTCGCCTAGTGAGAGCTGACTTCTCGAACAAGTATTTCAACGGGTCCATTCGGGCCAAAAGTAGAACGACTTGAGATAGTAAGTAATGGCGGAGCCTATGAGTAGCCCATACAAGAGCCAGGCATGCTTTCTCCAGATGAGAATAGCGTGTTTCATAATCAGTAACTTCTTGCTTAGATAGTAAATGGCCTGCTCTCTTCTTCCTGTCTTGTCATGCTGCCCTAAGATGCATCCCATCGAGACTTCCGTCGTGGAGAGATACATTAAGAGTGGTCTCCCTGACTCAGGTGGTACCAAAATAGGTGGGTTAAGGAGGTTACTTTTGATTTTATCGAACACTGCCTGACAGTAATTGTTCCATTCAACATGCGAGTTCTTCCTTAGTAGCTTAAAGATCGGCGTGTAGATTGGAGTTAGCTGTGCAATGAATTGACTGATATACTATATTCTACCCAAGAACCCTCTAACCTCTTTCTAAGTAGACAACGATGGCATTTCAGTGATGGCTTTGACTTTAACTGGGTTGACCTCGATCCCTCTCTTGCTGACGATGAATCCTAACAATTTTTTGAACATAGCACCAAAAGTGCACTTCTGTGGATTTAGACGTAACCTGTACTTTCTTAGCCTCTTAAACAGCTTCTGATGGTTTACCAAGTGATCGCCTCGCTCCGGTGACTTGGCTATCATATCATCGACGTACACCTCAACCTCTCGGTGCATCATGTCGTGAAACAGCACAGTCATAGCTCTTTGGTATGTTGCATCAGCATTTTTCAGTCTAAATGGCATGACTCGGTAGCAAAAGGTTCCCCAAGGAGTAATGAATACAGTCTTCTCCCGATCGGCCTCTGCCATCTTTATCTAGTTGTATCCTGAGAATCCATCCATAAATGAAAGCATCCCGTGCTTAGCAGTGTTAACGACCAAGATGTCGATGTGTGGCAGTGGGAAATCTTCCTTCGGGCTCACCTTGTTTAAATTTTGAAAATCGATACACATGTGGACCTTTTCGTCCTTCTTCGGCACAGGCATAATATTGGCTAGCCACTGCGGGTATTTGGATACCATGAGAAACCCCGTATCATACTGCTTGTTGACCTTGTCCTTGACTTTCAACATCCACTTGGGTCGGAGACATCTCAGCTTCTACTTAACCGGCTTTACATCAGGGTAGAGAGGCAACTCATGCTCAACTAAATCAGTGTCCAGACTAGGCATGTCCTCGTAGGACCAAGCAAAAATGTCTTGGTATGACTGAAGGAATTCAATCATATTTTTTCTTTCTTCGGGTGACAGTGATGTTCCGATCTTGGTTATTCTGGGAATCTCCTAAGTCCTTAAATTGACATCTTCAGTTTCCTTGACAATGGGGGTAGGGCAATGCTCAAAGTCGGCGAACCGGTCAAGGAGCTCATTGGGGAGCTCCTCCAAAGGACTATCCTCGTCCAAACTCGTAACACCTACCTCTTCTTGTATTTCTACAGGGAAGGGGTCGATTTTACGTGGGACGAGTATTTCAATTAAGGCATCCTTTTATGGGACTTTTTCTGGAATTTTAAATGATAATATTTTTGGACTTTGTATTTTTTCGATATTTTTAGAATTTTGTATTTTTTCAATGTTTTTGAGATTTTTGTTTTCTTCGGAGACGGACTCTTGGTAGTATGAGTCTGTATATATACAAGGTATTGCCTACCAAGGGCTTATCTCACTTTTGATAGGTTATTTTTTTTTTGGAAACGGGTGCCAAATGTTAGGCCACTCCTCGCTTCTAGGGTTTGGGGCAAAGATGCCCAGTTGCATACCTGAGGGGTCGCTCCTTTACCTATTGGGATGGAGGGTGCTGACTGATATGGCTCATTAAAGTCAGCTTCCATCATATTGATCCCCATTTCATCTGAGATGATGTCCTCAAACAATAACTCAGTTTGTGGTGATTTATCACAGGGGGGGTTTCTTTAGGTACTGGCCATCGTTCCTCGAAAAGGGACAGCGCGGCCAAATCTATCTCCAAGCTAGGAAGGGTAATGTGGGAATTGGTGGTATGGATAGGGGCTATGGGTTTGTGTGGGGTCAGAAGGGTTGCCCCATTTCGATCGATCTTTACAACCCCAACGCTGATAAAGGATTCCTTGATGTGCGGCCTAGGGTGAGGTTTCTCTTCTATGTTGATTCCTCGAGCTATTGTAGCCGCGGTGACCCTGGCTTTCTCTTTAGCCTCTTGGACCTCTTCCTTCGTGGGCTTGTAACCTAACCCGAATCGGACCTTCTGCCCCTTCGTAATAACTGGCTCTTTTCTTCCTTGTAATCTGGGTCCCAGACCCCTTCCTTTTTGATAGCCCCACTTTTGGAGCATAGCCACCGCTGCTTCCATTCCACAGTCGGTTGTTGAAGTGATGTTCCTAGGAGATTCTGGGCTTACTGCCGACACCTCATATTCAAAAATGTGCAAGTCTCTGTCTTCCTTAGTATGTGGCACATCCACTACCTTAGGATTTTCAATGTTGTGGGTGGCCTTGTCTTTCTCATCGTGCCTTTCACCAATGATGGTGATCACCTTCTGTCCTGATATGAATTTCAATTTTTGATGAAGGGTAGAGGTGTCACCCCAACCTCATGCAACCATGGGCGTCCTATCAGTAGATTAAAAGAGGATTTGATATCCATTACTTGGAACGGTATGGAAAAGGTCATGGGCCTGATTACGAGCTCAAGGTCAACTTCTCCCATGATCTCCCGACTCGTGTTATCAAAATCCCAAGCACTCGTCCCTGTTGGCCTCAACATGCAGGGGTCCACCCCAATTTTGGTGGCAGTTATCAATGGGCACACGTTTAATGCAGATCCATTATCAATTAAAATCAAGGGGATTATCATATTCCCAGATTCGACAGTGATGTTGAGAGATTTAGAATGACTATTTCCCTCCTCTAGCAGGTCCGCATCCGAAAAAGATATGGCATTGGGAGCCATCACTTGACCAATTATCTGCCCGACTTCATTCAGGCTGACTTGAAGTGATACATGAGCATTTTTTAATGCCCCCATTAATGCTTGAAAATAGAGTGGGGACATCATTAATAAATCTTATACAGTAATATGGGCAGGCATTCTTCTCAGTTGAGTCTTTAGTATATGCTCTCGACTCATTTTCTTGAATGGGTTCACTATACTACCCTTCTTTCCCTCTGGCCGTGCTGGTGCTAGTGCTGTTGTTGTTGCTATTGCAGTTGCTGCTGCTGCTGCCTCGGGCTGTTTCAAGATTCTTCCTGATATGGTAACGAAGTCCACTGCCCCCTCCCTGCTGCTGCTACCGGCGTTAGCATTGGTTTGCTCATAGCTTTGTGGGACCTGATGTGGATCATAGGTTGGTCCTGAGAGCTGGAATGGTATGGATGCTGGCACCTGAAGTGCATGTACTGATGGCTTTGGGAGGGTAGGTAAGACATGGCTTATCTCAATGATGGATGGGTGGGTGGAAAAATTGGGCCGAATGGGGGTGGTGAAGCTTGAGGACGGTGGTACTAGGGGAAAGGGGGTAAAAGTAGGCCATTGATAGCTGATAGGTGTTGGCAAGGGATAGGGGGTTTGATGGGCCATTAGGTAATTGACGGGGGTGGCAGAGTTTGCAGGTGGTTGAACCAAGGGTAATGGGGTGGGCGCAGGCCATTGGTAGTTTGTTGGTGGTGGAGGATTGGGGGCCTGTTGGTTTATTGGGTAATTGTGGGGGTGGTGGAATATGGTTCATACGCATTTATTTGTAGTTGATGGGGGTGGGTGATGGGAAATAGGTCCTAAGATCTAAGGGTTCAACTGCTGGTGTAGGGGTAGGAAAATAATCTGCCAGATTCAGGGTCTCAATCACCCAAATGGTTCTCTCTTCTTGGTCTCGCTGCCAGGGACCACAAAATTTTCTCTGTTGCTGATATAATCAGAGGGGTCAAATTCATACTCTTCCTTAATTTCCTCTACCATCCCTATGGTGGGTCTGGGACCTGCTATTTCGATAGGGTGTGGGGGTAGTAGCACCTGGTGAATATTCTCATGCTGAAAAGGTATAGGTGGAATGATTTTTTCGGCGTTAGTAAACTCTTAGATTGCGTCCTTCAATGGGAAGCAACGGTCGGTTGGGTGACCCGGACCCTGATGGAAATTGTAATGAGTATTAGGGTCAAAATTATATGGAATCGAATTGGGAGGAGGTCGTGGTTGGAGAACAGTTATTAAACCCTTTTCAATTAATAATGGCAAAAGTACACTTAGGGATTGCCCCAAGGGCGTAAAGACTCGATCATAACGGGCTCTCCTCTCTGGGGTCATCTGCATTCCCTACCCATTCCCTGCTCTTTGTACTGGCCCTGTCCTGACAGGAACTGGGCTACATTGTTATTATTGGGCCGGGTATTTGCAACATTTTACACCTCTGCCCCTGTCCTCTTGTCGTTCTTCTGCTCAGTAAACCTCCTAACCCCGCTAGGTCCCCCTGAAGCATTCTTACTCAACCGCCCTTCCCTGATGGCATCCTCATAGCGGTTGGCATTCCTTACCAAATCAGCAAAACTGGACTATTGTTGGTATACAAAAAAACCGAAAATCACTGACAGAGTGTTCTTTGAAATCATCTTTATCTACTCATCGTCTGGTATTCTATTTCTGACTTGAGCTGCCAGAAATAGAATACACCTTTGGTTATTTAAAGGATGTCCATATGAGTTATTAATGATTTGACGCATCATAATTGATCTCGGATGACCAAGACGATCATGTCAAAGCATAAAGACCTTTGGATCAGAGCACTTCTGGTGCATCACAATGTGTGATTCAATTGTTCTCATGGTCATATAATATAGCCCAATAGAGAAAGCATACAATTTTTCTAATATAAGCTTTTGGCCTAAATTTGTTGAAGTAATATAAAGATATTCCTTTTTATCTTTATTTGAGGTTTCAACATGATAACCATTACAACGAATATCCTTAAGACTAGTAAATTTCTTCGAGAATTGGAAGAATACAAAGCATCATCAATATAAAATTTTGTCTCTTGGTAACATGAGAATTGCTCTTTTATATCCGTCAATTAAGTCTGATCAACCCAATGTGGTATTGACATTAGCTTTGTTTAATTTCAAATAATAAAAATATTTTTTATCTTTAAGAACTGTGTGGGTGTTACAACTGTCTACTAAATAAATATCTTCATCAACTATGTTCAAATTAATCAATCAATTAGTACAATGCCACATTACATATAAAAAAAATCTTAGATATTAAATTTTATTACTTAAAAATAAAATACATGTAAATATAATAGAATCTAAAAAGACATATTAGTTATTATAAACACATTCATTACAAACTAAAAGATAAGTTTTCTAATTATGGTCTACAAAGAAATCAGAAACATCAAGATGAGTTATATCCACTCCATTTTGATTACCAAGGTAAGCATTAGGATCTATTAAATTATGGTGATCAGCAAAATTCATTTCAATTCCCTTTAATTTTTCTTTGATAGAGGCCTGGTATAATTCCATCAAATGTTTAGGCGTACAACAGATACACGACCAATGTCCTTTCATACCACATCTGTAACATTTATCTTCATGGCTCTTTGTAGGCTTATTCTGTAAACCTTTGTATTCACCTTATTTTTTTCTCATCGTGGTTCCACTCCTGGTGGTATGATATATTTTATTTGAAGAATTATGATTATATATCCCTTGAAATTGATAATTTTTCCTACCACGTCCTCGACCTCGGTTTCCTATAAAACTATGAAATGAGGTTTCATTCGCTTCAGGGAATGGTGTAGAACCAATTGGTCGGGATTGATATTTTTCATTATAAGCTCGTTGTTTTGTTCAGCCATTTAAAGATAAATTAATTTAGAGTATTTTACAAACTTATGCTCTCGATATTACTGCTGCAAGAGCACATTCGAGACATGAAAAGTAGTAAATATTTTTTCTAACATATCTTCTTGAGTGACTTTTTCTCTACACAGTTTTAATTGTGAGCTGATTTTAAAGAGTGTGGAGTTGTACTTGTTAACAGTATTAAATTCTTGCAACTTCAGGTGCATCTAGTCATAATGAGCTTTTGGGAGGATTACGGTCTTCTGGAGCTTGTATCTCTCCCTTAAACTATTCCACAAAGTGAACGGATCTTTTACAATAAGGTACTCAACTTTTAACTCTTCATGTAGATGATGGCGAATAAAAATTATGGCTTTAACACAACTGGAATGCTTGATTCCCTTCCTTAATAGTGTTTCTAAGGTTCTTAGCCTCAAGATGGATCTCAGCATCAAGTATCCAAGATAAGTAATTATTGACAGAAACATTAAGAGCGATAAACTCAAGTTCTATAAGATCTGTCATTATCGCCAACAAACAATATTACACCGGTAGCTTTTGATGCCAAAGATTTAAGAGACCCAACAATTGACCTGAGCTTCGTGCTGATAATGTGATATAAAATTAAAAGAAAATGAAGACAACATAAAGAGACTACAAAATATAAAACAGTTCTTCAAGAACTATGTCATTCACTTCTCTTAAATCATTTCATACATCCACATGACCCCTTTATATAGAATTACAATATGAGAATGTGAAAGGTTGGGGGAATATGTAAGGTTAGGAAGATATATGCATATTGTTATAATTCTAAAAGAGTTACATAGTAATGGATAAGAATGCCAAGGGACTACATAAATGTGGCCAAAAATTTTAAAAGTTGGAACTAAATGGTCATCCATCTTAAAGAATATATTTATAACACTCCCCCTTGGATGACCATACACAAAGAATACATGCCTCGTTAAAACCTTGCTAAGAAAAACCAGTGGGAAAAAAATTATGGCGAAGGAAAAAGTGTACATTATTCTTATGTCAAAGAAAACTTTTAAGATTGTCTCACTAAAACCTTGCAAAGGAAATCCTTGTAGGATAAAACCTTAGCGAAGGAAAAAGAGTATCATCCACTTAATCATTTACTCCCCCTCAAAGAACGTAAATCTCCACTATTTATTAACAAAAATCTTTGAGTCGACGCATTCCAATGTTGTGCACCATCTTCTTAAATGTTGTTGTTGGTAATAATTTAGTGACAAATCCACCAAATTATCATATGATCGTATTTGCTTAACATCAATATCCCCACTCTTTTGGAGCTCATGTGCATAAAAGAATTTTAGTGAAATGTGCTTGGTTCTGTCACCTTTGAAATAATCTCCTCTCATTTGTGTGATATAAGCATCATTATCTTCATATAATATTATCAGACTATTTTTAATTGCAGATAAACCATATTTTTCTCGAATGTGTTGAATGATCGATCGTAGCCAAATATATTCCCGACTTGCTTTATGGATTACAATGATCTCTGAATGATTTGGAGAAGTAATAGCTAGTGTTTGCTTGGTAGATTTCATGAGATAATTGTATCACTACATGTAAATATATATCTCGTTTATGATCAACCTTTATGTTGATAAAAGAGATAATCTGCATCTGCATATCCAACTAATTGTGAATTGGATCGAGTTGGATAAAATAATCCCATATCAGTTGTTCTGTGAAGATAACGTAGAAAATGTTTAACCTTATTCGAATGCCTTCGAGTTGGTGCAGAATTATATTTTGCTAGTAAGTTGATCGAGAAGGTTATATCAGGTCAGGTATAATTTGTAAGATACGTTAGAGCACCGATTGCACTAAGATATGGTACTTTAGGACCAAGAATTCCTTCGTCGTTCTCTTGAAGGCGAAAATGATCATTTTTCACATCAAATGAGCGTACAACCATTAGAGTGATCAAAGGATGAGCGTTATCCATATAAAAGTACTCCAAAATCTTTTCTGTATATGTTGATTGATGAACAAAAATTCCATTTGAAAAATATTCAATTTGAAAACCTAAGCAAAATTTAGCTTTCCCAAGATCTTTCATCTCAAATTCATTCTTTAAATAAGTAGCAGTTTTTAAAAGCTCTTTTGGAGTTTCAAAAATATTTAAATCATCAACATATACTGTAATAATAGCAAATCCAAATTTAGATTTTTTAATGAAAACGCATGGACAAATTTGATTATTCTCAAATCCTTCTTTCAATAAATATTTACTGAGATGATTGTACCACATGCGCCCAGATAGCTTTAACCCGTATAAAGATCTTTGAAGCTTAATAGAATAAATACTTCGCGATTTTGAATTATATGCTTTGAGAATTTTATATCCTTCGAGAATTTTCAGGTATATATCATTATCTAGTGATGTATATAAATATGCGGTACCCACGTCCGTTAAACGCGTATCCAAACTTTCTGTAACTACAAAGCTAATCAAAAATTTAAATGTAGTTGCATCCATTATAGGGGAATATGCTTTCTTCATAATCAATAACAGGTTTCTGCGAGAAACCTTGTACAATAATTCATGCTATATATCTCACAATTTCATTTTTCTCATTACGTTTTCGTACAAATATCCACTTGTACCAAATAGGCGTTACACCTTCAGGTGTTTGAACTATGAGTCCAAATACTTCATGCTTTGCTAAGGAGTTTAATTATGCCTTAATTGCCTCTTTCCACATTTGCCAATCATTTCTATGTCGACATTCTTCAACGGTTCGTGGTTCAATTTCATCATTACTTTCGGTAATGTCAAGAGCAACTTTAAATGGAAAACATCGTCGATAATGATTTTATTTCTTTCTAATATTTCTCTTGTACTTACATAATTTATTGAGATCTCATTATTTTCAGGTATTTATTCCTCTTCAAGGGATAGCTCTTCAGGAGATTCCTCTTCAGGGGATTCTTTTTCAGGAGAATATTGTGTAGAAAGTTTGGATGGATCTAATATTTCTATTGCATGTTCTGTGGGCATGACCTCTTCATGAGCTTCGATTTCATTTGTTTGGGCTTTTCTCTTTCGAGGAACCTTATCCATTGCACCAATAGGTCTTCCAAGCTTTAAGCGTGCATTTGATTCATTTACTGTTATACTCACTGGTTGTCCTACATGGAGTTCAATCTTTGCTGGAGTATTAACAGTTGGGATATATGACTTTACTATTTTTCTATTGTCAGTAAATGCATCTGGTAATTGATTTGCAATACTCTGCAAATGAATTATCCTTTGAATTTCCTATTTACATTGGTTTGTTTGAGGTTCAAGATGAGATAACGTCAATGTATTCTAAGTGATTTCTCGTCGTACTTCAGGCAATAACTTTTCTCCCCCTAATGGTGGAAATATTATTTCATTAAAATGACTATATTCAAAACATGCCCTAAATATATCACCACTTAAAGGCTCAAGGTATCTAATAATTGAGGGAGAATCAAAACCAAAATAAATACCAAGTATACGTTGATGACCCATCTTAGTGCGTTGGGGAGGTGTAATACGAACATAAACAACACAATCAAATATGTGAAGATGAATTATATTTGGAGGTTGACCAATTGTAAGTTGCAATGGAGAGTATTTACGGAAAGCAGTTGGTGTGATCCGAACAAATAATGAAAAGTATAATATCGCATGTCCCTAAGAAAAAATAGGTAGTTTTGTTCTCATAGGCAAAGGTCTAGCAATAAGTTGAAGTCATTTAATAAATGACTCTACTAAACCATTCTGAGTATGAGTATGTACAATAAAATGTTCAACATTAATCCCGATTGACATACAATATTCATTAAAGTCTTGGGACAAAAATTCACCGACATTATCTAAAGAATAGACTTAATTGGATAATTAGGAAATTATGCTCGTAGCCTAATTATTTGGGCGAGAAGTCTAACAAATGTAACATTAAGAGTAGAAAGAAGACAAACATGTGACTACCTTGTTGATGCATCTATTAAGACCATAAATTATCTAAATGGTCCACATGATGGATGTATTGGTCCACATATATTCCCATGAATTCTTTCTAAAAATGATGAAGATTCAATAACTACTAGAAGGAGATAGTTTTACAATTAGTTTACCTTGTGAACAAGCGACACATAAATAATCACTTGGTAAAAGAATCTTCTAGTTCTTTAAAGGATGTCCATGTGAGTTATCAATGATTTTGGCGTACAACAGGTACACGACCAATGCCCTTTCATACCACATCTGTAACATTTATCTTCATTGCACTTTGTAGGCTTATTCTATAAACCTTTGTGTTCACTTTTTTTTTCATTATAGTTCTACATCTGGAGGTATGATATATTTTTATTTGAAGAATTATGAGTACGTATCCCTTGAAATTGATAATTTTTGCTTCCACGTCCGCGTCCACATCCTCGACCTCGGTGTCCTTTAAGATTATGAAATGAGGTTCCATTCACTTTAGGGGATGGTTTAGAACCAGTTGGTCGAGATTGATGATTTTTCATTAAAAGCTCATTGTTTTGTTCAGCCACTAAAAGACAAGATATTAATTCAAAGTGTTTTGTAAACTTACGCTCTCGATATTACTGCTGCAGAAGCATATTCGAGGCATGAAAAGTCATATATATTTTTTCTAACATATCTTCTTGAGTGACTTTTTCTCTGTACAATTTTAATTATGAGCTAATTTTAAAGAGTCCAGAGTTGTACTCGCTAACAATCTTAAAATCTTGCAACCTTAGGTGCATCCAGTCATAACTAGCTTTTGGGAGGATTACGGTGTTTTAGAGCTCGTATCTCTCTCTTAAACTATTCCACAAAGTGAAAGGATCTTTTACAGAAGGTACTCAGCTTTTAACTCTTCATGTAGATGATGGCAAATAAAAATCATGACTTTAGCAGATTCTTCTAGAATGCTTGATTCCCTTCTGTAGATACCCAAATTTGGCCCAAGGCTCGATCGAAACATATTTTGAAAAAGGCGCACCCTCAAGCTTTCAATAGCATTTCCCATGCCCTTAGAAACCTTTTTCAAACCCTTAGAACTCAACCTCAACCCTTAGGAGCCTATGCCCGACCCTTGGGAGCTAACCCTAACCTCTAGAACCCCTCCCGAACCTGCTTCAAACCCTCCTGAGCAGTAGTTCGAAAGAGGAGTGCCAAAGCTTATTGGGACCTTTGTTGGGACTAAATCATACACCATTAGAAAGTAGAGGTTCTCAGCTTTCCAACAAGCCAAGAATCATCCCGATCTAAGTCATACATTGAAAGTTATGGAAATTTTAGTTTGGAGTAGAGCTGGGGCATTTTGCCTAGTGTGTATAATATACATGCTAGGCCATTTCTGAAGGAATTTTGCCTAGCATGTATAATATACATACTAGGCTATTTTCTGGAGGAATTTGGCCTAGCGTGAATAATATACACGCTAAGCCAAATGGGCCCCACAGTGGGCTCTAAACTCTCATAGGCACTGTACATATGCCTAGCGTGTATAATGTACACACTAGGCTTAGCTACATTAACTGTGAGATTTTTTCTGAATTTCACATTTTGGGTTTGACTTGTTGACCATTCCCATGTTTAGGGTAGATTTCTTTAGGACTGTTGCACCCCCATTTACCCTATTTGCAATCCCCTAGTCATTTGAAACCGCATCCTATCATCTACCATTGAACCGATCCGCACACCAATCCACGACCTTGAAAAACCTAAAAACCTTAGATTTAGAATTACCTAATTGCTAATCCCATTAGCATTTAAGTATCCCTTAACCCTCTCCTTTTCTATAAATAGAGAGGCACCCCCCCTTACAAAAGGGCTTGAAAAATTTTCCAAAGAGAGAAAAATTAGAGATTTCCTTCTCTCCTTTGGTGCACCAAACCCATATAAATTCCAGAATTCAAAATCCTTCCTTAGACCCCATCTTCCATCAAAAATCCCTTAGCCTAGGTGAGCACTACCCCCTAGCCTTCTTCTCCTACCCTTTAGCTATCAAGCCTTAGAGGTTAGAACCCATCTTCCAACCACTCAAGCCATTGGAAGCTCATTAAGTGCACCTACGCAAAGGTTCACAGTCATGCTACAAGGGCTCGAGAGCTCCGACTCTCCCCTCTACTCCTCTACCTTCTTTGCTTTTCCTTTATCCAAGGATTCAAGCCGTTATGCCATAAAATTTTTTGTGTTTTCGGAGAGCTTGATAGGATCATAGTGCCTTCGGGCAAGAGGAAGTGTTGTTTTATTTATTTTGGCCATAGTGGAGACCATTTTTGAGTTGGTTGATCGGGTGCCTAACACCTTCCCGATCGATAATCGAAGCCCGTACCCAAGAGCCTTTGGAGTTAGACCGGTGAATCAAAGTTATATTTTTACACTTTGGTGCATTTAATATTGATTTAAGTTTCCCGAGATACCAAAAGGTCCGGGTGGGGACTCTAAGTTTGTAGTAAAGAGCGCATCATCACGACGGACTCGTGAGAGTCCACGGTTGCACAGATGGAGACTCTGCTGGGGAGTAGCTAGTAGAGCTTTCCCTTGAAGTTTGGCCTTTGTTGTTGTTTTTATTTTCATTTTCACTAACATTTGTTTATTGTTTTTTCTTCTTTCATACTCAACCCTACGATTCTGTCTATTTTTTACTTACCACTACTTTTCTGTCATTTACGTGCCTTAGCTGATTGGCGGGCCTACTTGAGCATTGTCTTTACTTTTATTTATTTTTGGTCATTTACGTGCCTTAGCCGATTGGCGGGCTTACTTGCACAATTATACACCTTAGCCATTTGGTGGCCTACTTGAGCATTTAAATTTTCGGAATCACATCCTACCAGTGGACGCCAGCTCGTAGAGGCGGCACGGGATCATCACAACCCATTTTTTAACCTAAGCAAACTCCCCTTTAAAATTTAAATATTATAATTGAACCTTAAAAGTGAACTAAGGGACTTAATTCAGTTTGCGTTGGGTAGATTTTAAAAGGGTGAAAATTTAGGCAGTGATACAAACGTCTCAATTCTTAGTACCGCGGCAGCCCCTAGTGGTGATGATCTAGAAAAGTACCACCCCATCCAGTATCTGAGAAGGCGCTTGAGCTGAAGGTATATAGGATGGGTGATCGATCCAATTATAAATCTTAAAACCCTTGGGGGAGAGCGTTAGTTGTCCCGAATCAACCTTGTATCCCTAGGTTTGGAGAGGAGGGACCTGCTGCAACAAAGAAAATTAGTCCCCGAAAGCACTGCTTCCCAAAAACCAAAAAATCATACCAATTTCAAGCCTATTGTTTACTGTCAAAATTTTATATATAAACAATTTTTGCCTAGAGTGTGTAATATACACGTTAAGCCAAAATTCCCCAGAATTTGCCTAACGTGTATAATATACACACTAAGCCAAATATCTTCAGATTTTGCCTAGCGTGTATAACATACACGCTAAGCCAAAATCTCTAGATTTTTTGCCTAGCATATGTAATACATACGCTAAGCTAATTCTGGCATGGCAGCCCGAATCTGAGTCCTTTTTCTCACTTCCTTGAGTCCCTTGCTTAGTGGTTTAGTGCCTCTAATAAATTGCCACACGTCCCGACACCCAATACGGCCTCGCCGGTCAAAGGAGGTCACCCTCTTATTGACTTTTTCTGAGGGATTGGGTTGTCGCGTGGATTCTCGTGCCTTCATATAGAACAAAGGTTTTCCTTTGTTTCTTCTAAAGTGCATTGGGATCCCACCATAGGAATTATTTTGAGTGTGAACACTGCTCGAGATAGGTATTCGAAGGCCCCGAAATCCATCATAGAAAGGTTCATTTTTTCCAAAAAATCACAATTAAGAAAAAATCAAATAATTAAAAAACCAAAATGACTGGTGGTGCCAGCACAATGGCATCGCCTTACCCTCCGTCATCCCGTAGGGGGAGGAAGAGAAAACTTTACGGACCCCATCCGAGGCACCCGTATCGAACCCACCGCCAAGCCATGTCGTGGGTGATTGATCTGGCTTATGTTGATCCTGATTCATCCCTGCCACACTCCCCAACCCATTCCCATTTAGAGGAAATTCCTACCTCCATCCCGTTCACCCTAACACCATTTATCGTCACCCTTCAGTGAACCCATGTTTCCCCCCACATCCTCCACATTCCCTCAAAGTCCATCCCATTCTTCCCCTGTAGCAACTCCAAATTTACCCTCCACATCTAACATACCAAATTTTCCCACATTTTCCCAAAATCCAACACCTCATTCCCCACTATCTTTTCAAATCATACGCCATCCAACCATACCTTCCCAAAATATAAATATCACCCAAGCCATACCCTATTGTTCCACATCCACACATACCATGCCCATTTTTTCAAACCCCTCATCTACACAGGCCATGCCCAAATTTTCCCATACACTCATCTCATCCATACCCCACATTTCCCCTCCATCGGATGTACCATTTACATCTACTCCATCACCCAGTCCAATGGCCATGATGAATGAGATGGTCAAGGCCCATACAATATGGAAGGCCTCATAAAGCAGCCTCCCTTATCCATCCCCCACAAAACCATCTCATGCACTCCCAAATCTCCATGCCTCTTTCCTCCAAAGCTCCCATCAACCCCCCACTATCCATACCACCCAAGACCCCCATCAACCATGGGGTCATTTGAACAGGCCTCAGGTCCCCATACCTCAAGCCCATCAAGGCCCAATGGCCTAAACCCAAGCCCACTAGGGCCCAATACCCTAAGCCTACCAAGGCCCCATACTCCAAACTCATCAAGGCCCAATGGCCCAAGCCCTCTTGGGCCCCATACCCCAAGCCCACCAAGGCCCAATGGACCAAACCCACCAATGTCCAATGGTTCAAGCCCATCAAGGCCCAATGGCCCAAGCCCACCAAGGCCTAATGGCCCAAGCCCATTAAGGCCAATGGCCCAAGCCCACCAAATTTCAATGGCCCAAACCCAAGCCTACCAGGGCCCAATACCCCAAACCCACCAAGGCCCAATGGCCCAAGCCCATCAGGCCCAATGGCCTAAACCCCAAGCCCACCAGGGCCCGATACCCCAAGCCTACCAAGGCCCCGTAACCCATACCCAAAACCATCAAGGCCCACACTCGGAAGCCCTACTCTCCCATCCTCCCTCATTCCCCCAGTATCCTACATACCCCCAACGGGCCCCCATTCCACCCCAAATAATGCACCCATATCAGCAGGGCTCTCAACCCAACATAGGGCCTACTTGTCCACAAGGCTCACACTTGACCCGATATGGGAATCCATCCCAAACCATCAACCCCCCCAGTTCATCCATCCCCATACCTCTCAGACCCATCCCCAAGATTTCTCCCATATTTAGTTGGCCCACCAAGCACCCATCCGACCTGGTCAGAACCAACAGGACAATCTCACCCTCCCTCACCATATACAGACTCGTAGTATGAGGAGGATGAGATCAGGAATAGTTGACCCTACGCAGGGGGCATTCACCAGCTTCAATCCCCCACCACCCGTATTCACTAACCCATCAGGAGCCCAAAGCGAATGGAGGCCGCCTTTTGAGGGACCGATCCCGCCGTCCAAAGAGTCTGAGATGTTGAAAGAGCAAATTGACAAGATCTAAAAACAACTGATGAAGATGGGTGGAGCTAAAATCCATGCCACAGATTTTTTTGATTTATGCTTATTTTCAGAAGTGCCCTTGCCCCCAAATTTCAAAGTGCCTGTCTTCGATAAATACAACGGCATGGGCAACCCCATTGCACACCTAAAGTCCTACTGTGGGGACATATGCCAGTATAGAGGGGATGAACATCTACCCATAAAAGTTTTCCAGAAGAGTCTTACTAGCCCGATTTTGAGGTGGTTCACTTTGTTGGAACCCTCCATGATCAAAACATTGAAAGATTTGACCCACCTATTTCAAGAACAATATGTCTACAACATAGACATTGAACCCCGGAAGTCAGATCTAACCTGACTAAAGAACAAGCTTGATGAAGCATTTAGTGACTACTTGGGGCGATGGAGTGCATTAGCAGCTCAGGTTAGGAACAGGATATCTGATGATGAGCAAATCGAGATGATCTCAAAAAACACTCTACCAGTCATCTTGGGTTTCCTGGTATACCAACAACAGTCCAGTTTCGCATATTTGGTAAGAAATACCAACTGATGTGAAGATGCCATAAGAGAAGGACGGTTAAATAAAATCGTAAACAATGGGGTTCGGAGGTTCATTGAATAGAGGAATAATAGAAGAATCGGGATGGATGTATAGACGGTCGTAAATACACAACCTAACACCAACATAACTCCATTTCAGTTCAAGGCAGCACAGCCAACCCCAACCCGAAGCGAGCCAATACAGAGGACCAGAAATGGACAAGAGGCACAGATGACCCCAGAATAGAGAAGGGCATTGTTTGATCGAGTTTTCACACCATTGGGGTAATCCTAAAATATCTTATTACCTTTACTAATTGAAAAAGGTTTGGTCAGTGCACTCCAACTGCGACCTCCGCCGAATCCGATCCCAAGGAATTACGACCTCAATACCCATTGTAATTTCCATCAAGGATTGGGCCACCTAACCGATTACTGCTTCCCTTTGAAGCATGCTATACAAGACTTAATAGAGGCCGACAAGATTATTCCTCCAGCACTTTCCCAGGCCAACCAGCATGCCAATATCCATCAGGTGCCTCTACCACCACATCCACTAGGTGGAGTAGGTCCAAGGCCGACTGCCAGTATGATAGAGGAGGATGACGGGGAGTTTGACCCGTCAGAATATATCTACACCCAAGAAGATTTTGTAACACCGAGGTAGAGAGATCAAGAGGATAGAGGCATCGGAGTAATTAAGCCCCTAAATTTGATTGATTACTTTCCTAATCCCACATTATCGACAAAACCCTTAGATTTAAGGGCATATTTTTCATCACCAGCTCCCGTCAGTTATGTCTAAACCAACTAATATCAACCATATGAAGTAGTAGCCCCTACCAATTACCTGATGGTTGAATTTGCCCCATATCCCCCTCCGGCATAGGTTAATTATCAATGGCCTACCCCTATCACACTGCCCCCAATGCAGCCATTCACAATCCCCACTAACCCCACATGGCCCAATTTTTCCACTCCCCCGATCTATCCAACAGAGGTTAACCAAGTGTTGACCACCCATGCCAATCTCCTAGTTCAAGCACCTTTGAGGCCTATGTCCACTCCACTTCAAATCCCAGGACTAAGCTACGATCCTCATCAGGTCCCGCTCATTTAGGATCAGACGAATATCAATGCAGGCGGTAGTAGAGAAGGGTCAATGGATTTTATCACTCGATCAAGAAGAATCTCAAGGTAGCCAGAAGTACCAGTACCGGCCCAGCTAGAAGAGAAGAAAGAACCCACACCTATAAACCACTCTGAGAAAATAAGTTGAGAGCACATACTTGAGCCATAATTGAAAAGGATGCCTGCACACATCACGGTCTGAGACCTGTTAGTGACCTCGCCGCTTCATTTCCAGGCTTTGATGGGGGCGTTAAAGGATGCACATGTATCTATCGAAGTAACTTCGGATGATGTGGGACAGATCATCTGGCAGGTGTTGGCTCCTAATGCCATTTCCTTTTCAGATGCTGACTTACCAGATGAGGAAAATAATCATTCCAAACCCCTTAATATCACGATAGAAGCTGAGAACTTGGTGATCCCATTGGTATTGATAGACAATGGATCAATCTTGAATGTGTGCCCTCTAAGAACCGCAACCAAGATAGGGGTGGATCCCTTCACATTCAAGCCAATGAGAACGAGTGCCAGAGGATTTGATAATACGAGAAGAGAGATAATTGAAGAAGTAGACCTTGACTCGTCATTGGGCCAATGACCTTTTCCATACCCTTCCAAGTTATGGGCATCAAATCTACTTTAAATCTACTATTAGGGAGGCCCTGGTTACATGAGATCAGAGCAATACCTTCAACTCTGCACCAAAAGTTGAGATTTGTAGCAGAATAGAAGATTGTCACCATTTTGGGCAGGAGGAAGGAGACAAGGCTACCCACAGCATCGAGAACCCCAAAGTGTTGAATGTGTTGCATACAACCAAAGACACAGACCTCCATAGCTTTGAGTATGATGTATCAACGGTAATCTCGGAACCCCTCGAGAGAATCACTTTGAAAACTGATGGTGGAATGGTCACAGCTGTAGCCATGCTCTAGAAATGGGGCTATCAGAAAGGTAAAGGATTGGAACCTCAATTACAGGGATGGAAGGACCTAGTTAGAGTCAGAGGCGGACAGCGGGTCAGATTCAGCCTAGGCTACATGCCTACTGAAAAAGAGGTCCAAGAGGCCAAGTAAAAGGCTCAAACCATTGCTGCTGTAAAAGCCCAAGGAATAGACATGGAAGACAAACCCCGTCTGCGACCTCACATCCGGAGTTCATTCGTGAGCATCGGGGTCATAAAATTTGATCAGAATGGGGCAACATAGCTAAGCCTACACAAGCCAGCAGCCCTGATCCACCCAACCAATCCCCAAATCATCCCTCCTAATTTTGAAGTAGACCTAGCCTCCCTGTCCCTTTTTGAGGAGTTTCCCATACTTGTACAGTCTCCCCTATGGTAAACCACCATAAAACCATGTTGACGTTTGAGGGCAGGCTCCTAGATAGGCCTCGGATAAACATGATGTAGGCTGACTCCCAAAAGTCATATCAATCAGCCTCCTCCACCTGAGCAGATAAAGGGACAGCACAACAAGTAAGAAATTGGGCGACTGTGCCCTTAACTCTAGAAGCATCAAATGGTCACAAATTTGGCACTCGCTTCCCAAGAAAAATAACTTATAAAAAGTAAGGTGAGCCCTTGACAGGCAATACCATGTGTATATAGGGACCCGCCTTGCCAAGGGCCCATTTCCGAAGAAAAAAGAAAATTCAAAGAAAGAAAAGAAATATAAAATAATCCAAAAAAATTGTCTTTCAAAATTCTCGAGAAAATAAAAAAAAAAGGTGACTTAATAGAAATACCCATCCCACATGAAATTGACCCATTTCCAGTAGAAATACAAGAAGAGGTGGGAGTGGGAGTCATGAGTCTGGACTAGGAGATCCCCACCGAGGAGCTCCCTAATGAGCTCCTTGAACGGTATGTCGATTTTGAGCATGGCCCTACACCAATTGTTGAAGAAATAGAGGACGTCAATTTAGGGACCGAGGAGATTCCTAGAATTACCAAGATCGGAACATCGTTGTCTCCCGAGGAAAGAAAAAGCTTGATTGATTTTCTTCGATCATACCAAGACGTCTTTGCATGGTCATATGAGGATATGCCTAGTTTGGACACCAGTTTGGTCGAGCATGAGCTGTCGCTATATCCAGATTTTAGGCCGGTCAAGCAGAAGTTAAGATGTCTTTGGCCTGAGTGGATGCTAAAAGTGAAAGATGAAGTTATCAAATAGTACGACACGGGGTTTCTCATGGTCTCTAAGTACTCGCAGTGTCTGGCCAATATCGTCCCTATACCAAAGAAAGATGGAAAGGTTCGCATGGGCATCGACTTCAGAAACCTGAACAGGGTGAGCTCGAAAGACAACTTCCCGTTGCCCCACATAGATATCTTGGTTGATAACACTGCGAGACATGGGATGCTCTCATTCATGGACGGATTCTTTGGGTACAATCAAATCAAGATGGTCGAGGTCAACCGGGAGAAGACAATGTTCATTACCCTATGGGGAACTTTCTATTTCCGAGTCATGCCATTTGGGTTGGAGAATGCTGGGGCAACATATCAGAAAGCGATGATTGCATTCTTCCTTGATATGATGCACCAAGAAAATGAGGTGTACGTTGATGACATGATTGCCAAGTCACCAAAGAGAAGTGACCATCTGATAAACCTCCAAAAGCTATTTCAGAGGTTGAGGAAATATAGGCTCCGTCTGAACCCTCAAAAGTGCGCATTTGGCACCATGTCAGGAAAATTTTTAAGTTTCATCATTAGCAAAAGAGGCATTGAGGTTGACACGATCAAAGTGAAAGCCATCATCGAAATGCCACTTAAATCTATAGAGAAAGAGGTCAAAGGCTTCTTGGGCAGAATACAGTACATCAGTCCTTTCATCACACAACTCACTCCTATCTGTACGCCGATCTTCAAGTTACTAAGAAAAGATTCGCCCATTGAATGGAACGAGGACTATCAAGCAACATTTGATAAAATCAAGGGTTACCTTCTCAACCCACTGGTGTTGGTACCACCCGAACCAGGGAGACCACTCTTAATGTACCTCTCTACAACAAAAGTTTTGATGGGATGCGTCCTAGGGTAGCATGATGAGATAAGAAGAAGAGAGCAAGCCATCTACTACCTGAGCAAGAAATTCAGTGATTACGAGACACGCTATTCTCATCTGGAGAAAGCATGCCTGGCTCTCGTATGGGCTACACAGAGGCTCCACCACTGCTTGCTATCTAAGGTCATTCTACTCCTAGCGCGAATGGATCCATTGAAGTACTTATTCGAAAAGTCGGCTCTCACTAGCCGAACTGCATGCTGGCAACTTCTCTTATCAGAATTCGACGTCACATATGTCACTCAGAAGTCAATCAAGGGGCAGGCACTTGCTGATCATCTCGCCGAAAATCCTTTACCTGGCTACGAGTCTTTGAGAACTAAATTCCCTGATGAGGACATCTTGTTCATTACAGAGGATGATACCACAGAGACAGAGGAGTCCTGGGTATGCACTTTGATGGGGCAGTAAATGCCGAGGGCCAAGGAGTTGGCACTATTCTGATCTCGCTAAAAGGATCTCACATACTAGTTTCCATCAAACTCAATTTCCCCTGCACTAACAACATGGTCGAATATGAGGCCAACGCAGCCAGCCTTGGACTTGAACGTAACTCATCTTAGGGTATTCAGTGACATACAGGTAATCATATGGCAGATAAATGGAGATTGGAAGACAAAGGAAGAGAAGTTAATCCCGTATCATGAGCACCTCGAAGATCTAATAGCATGCTTCAATGATGTTACCTTCTCTTATGTCCCGCAAGCGAGAAATCGTTTTGCCGATGCACTAGCAACGTTGGAATCAATGGTAGAAATCCCCTATGATGTCGAGATGAAGTCGATCATGATTGAACAGAGAACTGAACCTGCCTTCTACCTCCAGATAGAGGAACCCCTAAGGTTGGATGATGAGCCTCCATGGTTCTCAGATATCAAGGATTTCCTCAAAGCTCGTGCCTTCCCTGAGAGGACATCCAAGGAAGACAGACGGACCATTCAGCGATTAGTAGCAAACTATGTCATCTATGGTGAATACCTCTACAAGCGGTCTTATAACAATATCCTGCTCAGATGTCTAACTGAAGGTGAGGCAGCCAACATCATGAAAGAGATCCATGAGGGAGTATGCGGGGCCCACGCCAATGGACACATGCTAGCCAAAACGATCCTACGATAGGGGTATTTCTGGTCCACCATGGAAGCGGACTATTACAAGCATGTTCAGAAGTGCTATAAATGTCAGGAGCACTCCAGTCTGATACACACTCTGACCATAGATCTATACAGCATTGTTGGTGCGCGCTTTTTATGGGTTCCTCTCAGTCCCTGGTAAATCAGTGGCCCAATTCTGTCCTGAGAGGACTCTGGCAATGCGGTGTTTTGAATGTTGAAAATAGGGGGATTCTAGGAAGATTCTTAGTTTGTTGTGATCGCCAGCTGCAGATATTTAACGACGCTGCAACACATCAATGATCACTCTTTAGAGCGGGTGTGGGTTACTTCTTTACTGAATCGTCTGCCAGTGAATGTCAGCAGCATTGACTCTTCTTATAATTTAGATAGTTTAGTTTTTCTTTCCCTGTTATTGTTGTGATTTTAAGTGGCTTAGATTCCTAGTTCTACTATGAGTCTAATTATATGAATTTGCTATGGTGAATGAATCTAATATTCTACTCCTATTAGGAGTCTAATTAGTTTAGTATTTTAGTCTTATTAAAAGTCTAATTAATTAAGTTTCCTAATCCTACTAGGAGTCTAATTAATTTAAATGTTCTAATCTTATTAGAAGTTTAATTGATTAAGAATCTAATTACTTTTGAGTGTCCTATCTCTATTAGAATTCTACTGTGAATAGGTATCATAATTTTACTGTGATTTTAAGAGGTCTCCTAATGCTATTAGAAGTCTAATTGATTTAATATTTTTAATCCTATTGAAAGTCTAATTAATTAAGTCTCCTAATCCTACTAGGAGTCTAATTAATTCAGGTGTTGTGATCTTATTAGAAATCTAATTAATTTAGTTTCCTAATATTACTAGAAGTCTAATTAATATTAGTCTCCTAATCGTACTAGAAATGCAAATATACCAATTCTAATGGAACTCTAATTAAATCAAACATGCTAATTGTACTAAAATTCTAATTGAAGCAAGTATACTACTTTTACTGAAATTCTAATTAAAGCAGGTATACTAATTGTATTGAAATTTTAATTAAAGCAAGTATACTAATTTTAGTAAAATTCTTATTAAAGCAAGTAAACTAATTTTATTAAAATTCTAATTAAAATGAATTAATTATACTAAAAATCTAATTAAGATAAAAGAACTAATTTTACTAAAATTCTAGGCAAATAACGGAACTGATTTTACTAATTCTAATTAAAGCAATGAATTAATTCTACTAAAAATCTAAGAAAAGGGGTTTTGGGCCCACTATCTAAGGAGGATTGGCCTTGTTCCTGAGTACCCTCCGTAAGCTCCCTTGGGCAAATCGAGTGGCTGAGATTAAAGTAAATTGAGTGTTGGATTATAATATAGTATTTTTTGGGTTTTTGAAGTTGATAATTTTGGGTTATGATTATGGATTAAATTATAAAACTAGAAATTTAGAAAACTGAATTAAGAATTGGGATTTTTAAATTTTCAAATTGAGGGATTAAAACTAAAATTTAAAATCTAAGGATTGAATTCAGGACCGAAATCAGAAAATCAGACTGTATGATTAGGGATTGATTCTAGAAACTAAGAACTAGAACCAGAGATTAATGATAGGACTGGAGATTAAGATTTCATAACAAAATTAAGGTCTAAGGTCGGTGATTTAGGCCGTCAGATTAAGGACTGGTTCTAGAAACTGAGAATTAGGAATATATATTAAAATTACGATCTGAAAGGTGCTACGGTCTAAAACTGAAAATTCAATATTAATAATTAAAGCTAGAAAAAAACCTAAATCTAAGAACTACAACTAGGGTCGGGAATTAAAAACTAAATTCTTACCTAAGGTCGGGGCTGCGGAGAGGAATCTCGAATTTCGAAGCTCGGATGCCGAAAGGCTTAAAGTTCAAATCCTTAAGTCATGGCTCTGTTTCTCTCTGTGTTTGTTCTCTAAATTTTCCAGCGTCTCTCCCACCTCAAATTTTTCAGCCCCCTCCTTGGGGCGAATTAATAAAGGTCTTTTATACATTTTTTTTTAATTAGACATCCTGTTTCAGGCATTTAACTGAATTGCACGTCGGTTTTCCAGTGCTTAATCGCTTTGAGTCAGTCACCGACTCAGTGAGCAACCGACTGACTGGCTCATCCGAGTTTCCTAGTTCTAATCATGTTAGGACTAATTGTGCGCCTGGTGTGGAGTGCACAATTCGATTAAGCATCTCATTAGAGGTGCTTAATCATGGAATCATGGGGGTCAAGGACTGTGAGACTAGGTCGAGCATAGGCCAATCGCGCTCCGGTGGTGAGGCGCTCAATCCGATCGCACGTGCCATGTGGGGTGCGTAATCGAGTCTCGAGGTGGTCTGGGAAAGGAAGTCTAGTCTAAAGGGGGATCGATTGCACGCTTGTGAGTTGGCATGTAATTGAATTACGAGCGTGATTTTAGGCGTGTCATTAGAAGGAGATGCTCTAGATTGGTTTGCGGGACTCCCGCTGTATAAGATAGAAATATTTGACAATTTAGTCGGTCAATTCCTAGACCAATACAAGCACTTGATTCAAGTGACAGTCAGTCTCAGCGATCTAATGATGGCAAAGCAAGGACCCGAAGAAGAGTTCGCAGACTTTATTGCCAGATGGACGAAACTCACTACAGGACCAACACTTCAATGAAAGAGAAAGACTCGATTGACATAATCATTGATAACACTAGAGAACCATTAAAGAGCGCGCTTGTCATAAGTGACTGTCTTGACTTCACCGCACTCCACTCCCAGGCCTCTCGACTAGCACGAAACATCAAAGGCGGAGACCTCGCCCTATCCATAGTCACATCGAAAGTAGGATCTTCTAGTGAATCAAAGCCAAAAAATAATAAGAAAGTCTCAGGAATCGAGCAAGTCAACACTGTTGTCAACCAAGGATAGAACTCTGGGAACATAAACTTCCAACCGAGAAATTTCAGGCAAAATCATAATCAACAACGGTACACAAACTAAAACCAAGGCATTAATCAACAAAGATATGCAAACCAAAACCAAGGCCAGAACTAGAATCAGGGTCAATACTAGAATAGAAACTAATATCCCAACACTAACCAGAATCAGAATACCACACAGAATCGACCGGCCCACACACAGAGCTACAATAACGTACCCCCACCATAAAACTTCAACCTAACTAGAGGCCCCTACCAGCCGAGGCGGGAACACTATCCCCCTTTACCTGATATAATTCCCAACATATTTCATCTCATTAACACTCAAAATCTCTTCTGATTCTCGTAAGAAAGACCCCGACCATGGCCGACAAATCTAGACTATAGCAAATACTACACATTTCATTGGTACGCAGGACACAATCTAGAGGACTGCTGGGTCCTCCGAGATGTAATCTATGACATGAATGGCCAGAACCAAATGGGCTGGGAAGCACTCAAGAATCCTAACCCTAACAATAACCAACCCCAGTAGAACTTAGGAATCATTAATAACCCTATGCCCAACCACAACCAAGGAACACCAGCCCAGGTCACCACCGTGGATCTTCCCGGTCAATCCTCCTTCCAGCCTTCCACCTTAATCACTCGCATCCTACCTTCCAACATTGTTGCTACCCCTGTGAGAGCTACTTCACCCCCGCACCCCTCAGCCTTGATTACCCAAATCACCCCACCGAGCCCACCTCCTTACCCAAAATTCACTTAGTTACGAGTCCACTCCTTTAGGGCTTGGAGACCATTCCTCCATAGTCACCCACTAGAACCTTCGACCCCTCCAAATCCTAAACCAACACCATTGCCACTCCCCTCGTCCTATTCTGAACTTGAGTATGAAGATCATGTTCTTTAAACTGCAGCCCAAATTGCCGCATGGGTAGACAGTGTCACCCGAAAGACTCTAAGCCAAGAAGAAGAAACAAAGACTGAGTGTTCACTGAATATAGAACAACATCCTGACCTGTGCAAGACACTGGTCTCTGCTTTCCTAGAATAAGAGAATTACACATAGTACCTCCCACCTTGGAGCGGCATAGTGCAAGTATGCGCTCCGTCCTCAAATTTTACTGACTTCACAGGCACCTCAACGTCGAGCAACACCGGGTTCGGTCAACAACTGACTTGCCCGATTCTTAAATCAAGAACCAATTATCCACCTCTGCCTTTCCTTCGAAATAAGGATTTCATGAACGCGCAACCACCAGAGAGGAACGTGAGAGAAAGAGAAGTTAACTTGCCGCCCCCACCTCACATTATCCCTCCATCAATTCCTACAAATCAACCACTCCAACCACCGGCTCCCAAGGCTCATCGCTCGAGCAAAGAAATTACACTCGAGCCAGGACAAGAATATGACCTTCTGTAGTATCTCCAAAAGATCTTGACCTAGATATCAATATTAGAACTTATTAAGAAATTGTCTGACCATCACCGATTATTGATAAGGACACTTGAAGACACACAAGTGGACGAGGACACAACCTTGGATGAGCTACATCAAATCACCTCAGTCATGGCGTAACCTCTGGTGCTCACTTTCAAAGATGCAGACATGCCTAAAGAATCCCTCCAAGGAAGTGTGGCTCTCATATACCTTATAGTCATAATTAGAGGATTCTTCGTGCCCCATGCGTTGGTCGATACAGGAGCAGGACTCAATATCTGCCCTATCACAACGTTAAAGACGCTTGAATACACAAAGTAGGATGTCAGGCCCTCTACACTATCACTTATAGCTTATGATGGCTTGTATCATTTTGTCAAAAGAACAATCAAACTCCAGGTTCACCTCGGACCTGTAACAAAATACGCCATCTTCCATGTCTCTGATTCCTCTAGTATGTACAATCTTATCTTAGGAAGAAAATGGTTAGAGTCAATGAAGGCTATCACATCCACATATTACGCGGATTACGTCAATGCACCCCTCTAAGAGATAGACACTGATTATGCGACAAGTATTCTGATAGCTCATGATTCTATGTTGAACACAAGCCATATTTAGAAGACCTGAATCCCCGATGAGGCAACCGTTGCAGAAGTCTGTCCCCCTATCTCTCTTAGTTCTCCCCCAACGCGCCAATAAAAATTAATGAGAAGAGAGGTTGGCCCAGACCTCACCAAACTCTACGACATCAACCCAACCGTGATAAAAGGTTGGGACCTTATGTATCAGCTTTGGTACATCTCCCACATCGGGCTCGGTAAAAACAAGCAAGGTCCTGTAGGGCCTGTCATCCCAAGGAAAATACATAAATACATACGGTTAGGTTACCAATCGGACGTCCCACAAGACGACTTGCTCCCTACCGCGCCAAAATGGTCTCTATATGACCACTTTATCTACGAGACCACTGAGAAAGCAGATATACCAAGGCAGAAGGAAGTGTCCTTCACTAAATCCCAAGAAGCGGAAATCGAACGAATGGCTAAAGCATTCAATGATTTAATGAATCTGAATGACGATATTGATAAATCGCTCAAAGGAGTCAAACCATTGTTTGACTCTAAGGAGTTTATAGAAGAGAGAAAGGAAGAACCTCCCAAACTCGAGCCGCAAGTAGGAGATTGGGAATCTACCAATGATGAAGATTTTCACATAGCTACCTTACAAGATGATAAAGAACACTTACACTCAACATGGGAAGAAGATGACACCCCACAAGAAAATCTTAACTCGCATAGCATCTACCTCGGCCTTGGCCTTGAAGGATGGGAATGCCAGTGGGACTCCCCTTGTATCGATCACCCACACCTATCCCGCTGTAGGGCATGCACCAGCATATTAGAATATTTTGCTAGTTGGATCCGACATTTCGTAATAGTAGGAACGAATGACTCCAACCTCGTAACGACAGAAGCAAATAATGACCTACCAACTCGACTATCGACACAAGAGGAAGAAAATCCTAACAGTCATTTGGTTGACCCAAGGGGAAACACCCACATCACCCTCATAACATTTGAAGAGGAACTCGAACTAGACACTCCTCCATCCCCAGACATGCCACAACTTCAAATATTCTGAAAATCTCTCGAGGAAGAGTGGCAACCTCCCCCGAGTGATGACGAGGACTACTAGATTGACCTCCCTACACTCGAGTTAGCAGAGCAAGCTAACCTAGGACTTCAAGCATTGTCAAATCAAGAAGACGAGTTCGATACCAGCCTTGGCTCCAGCTAAGAAGGATGGGAATGCCCTTGGGGATCTCCATGCATTTCTCACTATTACCAGTCTTGTTGCCGAGCGTGCGTGCTTATCTTAACATACTATGAAGTTAAAGGGAAAGAACTCACCACCCCTGAGGATCCCTTAGGAGGTCACCCTTGACAGGGAGAGCAACCATATTCTATCTCAGAGGATGATAGTTCGACCGTTTACGATCTCTAGAGCTTCTTCGAAGATGAGGCAATCAATGTGATAGAGGAAATCCGAACGTTAGTGCTGCTGTCACCCGCGTCACTTATTCAAAAGGTCTCATCAGATGAAGTCTCAAAAAAAAAATACCAAATTCGAAACAAGTCCACATTTCCCAAAGAACCGCTCGAACGGCTCTGATAGCCGTCTTGCTCTCTCAATTAGAGGAAGCAACTCTCCCTGTGCTTCTTGAGGCGACCAACCTTGTACCATATCTACTATCAAAAATCAAAAAAATAGAAAAAGTGGAAAACCCTAAAATTCATAAATACAAAATCTAAAAAAACTAGAAAAACCTCATAAAAGAAAGGAAACCCTTGTCCCAAATCAACTTTTTGACCAGCAAGGAGACTTTTCTCCTAAGATTACTGTCCCCACTCCCGCACAAAGACGCAAGACATCCAGGCTAAACAACAAGCCGGTCGAGATACTTCATGACTTTGAGAAAAGGATCAATAGACTTGATCTTCACCTTACCAAAGATCTCTCAGTCATAAATTGCACCGATAAAGGGTTACCTTTCACAAAATCAAATCCCCAGTGTAGTAATTTTGCAGTATATGAACTTACCGAGGATGAAGAAGAAACACCGGTCATCGAGGAGGCGCAGGACTTCCAACGGGTTATTAAGTGTTTCGACGAGCAAACCCAAGATGTCGTGGAACCTACGAACGAAATCAACTTTAGCACTGAAGAGAAATCTAAGAAGCTACTAATTAGCGTAACGCTTAATTCCAAGGAACATCAACAAATCATACAAGTCCTGCAAGAACACCTTGACTCCTTTGCATGGTCTTATGAAGATATGCCTGGTTTAGACCCAAGTTTAGTAGAACACTGTCTGAACCTGATGCAAAGCCCGTTATGCAGAAACTCTGAAAGATGTACCCACAAGCAGCCCTACAAGTTAAAGAGGAAATTGACAAATTGCACAAAGACAAATTCATCTGAGTCGTCCTCTACCCCAAATGGGTCGCCAATATAGTACCTGTCGCCAGGGAAGATGGTAGAGTACGGGTTTGCATCGACTTCTGAAACCTCAACTAGGCATGCCCAAAAGATGACTTCCCATTTCTGCACATTGACACTCTAGTCGATAACACCGCTGGACATAAGATACTATCCTTTATGGACGGTTTCTCTGGGTATAATCAGATCAAATTAGCAGAGTTCGACCAAGAGAAGACTTCTTTCACCACGCCATGGGGAACTTACTGCTACGTCGTCATGCCTTTTGGGCTCAGGAATGCGAAAACCACGTATCAACGCGCCATGATGGTTATTTTTCATGATATGATGCATGTGTAGAAGTCTATGCTGATGACATATTAGTAAAGTCCTAAACACGGGCAGGGCATGTTGAAACACTTAAACTGGTGCTACAAAGAGCTAAGAAGTACCAACTAAAAATGAACCCAAATAAATGTGTCTTTGGAGTCACCTCCGAAAAATTACTTGATTTCATAGTCAGCAAGCGAGGGATCGAAGTCTACCCTGCAAAAGTCAAAGCCATCATCGAGATGCCACCTCCCAGTAATATCAAAGAATTACGAAGCCTGATAGGAAGATTGCAATTCGTCAGGAGATTTATCTCCCAACATTTAGACAGATGCGATCCTTTCTACAGACTACTTAAAGGAGGAATTAAGTACCAATGGGATGACTAGTGCAGCAAGTCTTCTACAATATCAAGAAGTACCTCCTTAACTCGCCAATACTATCGCTAGCAATTCCTGAAAGACCTCTGATTCTCTACCTCTCAGTGAATGACAAAGCAATGGGAGTAATTCTGAGACAATATGAAGAAGATGGCAAGAGAGAAAAGGCTATCTACTACCTTAGTAGGATGATGGTCGAGTACGAACGAAAATACACTTCAATGGAGAAGACCTACCTCACATTGGTGTGGGCCTCAACTAAATTACAGCACTACTTTAGAGCACATAAGATACTAGTACTAGCCTGAATGGATCCTCTGAAGTACGTGTTTGAAAAGCCCGCGACGCCCGAAAAGATCACTCACTGGCATATGCTCTTGCAAGAATTTGACATCACGTACGTCACACAGAAGTCGATCAAAGGACAAACAATCGCCGATTATCTCGCAGATCTCCCACTCCCAAGTGATGAGCCCATACATGTGATTTCCCTGATGAAGACTTACTCTTGATTCATAACGAAGAGCCCGATAAGATGTCATGGACCCTTTATTTTGACAGTGCTTTAAATCACAAAAGAAAAGGCATCGAGATAGTCCTCATAACCCTTGAAGGAGTTGTTATACCTAAGGCTTTTCAACTAGACTTCCCTGTCACCAATAATATCACAAAATATGAAGCTTTCATAACTAGACTGCGAGTGGCACTACAATTAGGCGTTAAATAGTTGAAAACCATCGGTGACTCCAAGCTCGTAATCTAGCAAGTCATAGGAGAATGGAAAACTAAGGAAAGGAGACTAATGGCATACCTAGAAACCGCTCAATATTTGATAAAGAAATTTAAAAGAATCTCTTTCACGCACATCCATAGGTAGACGCCCTTGCCATGTTAGCCTCTGTCATCCAAATATCCATCGAACAAAGTACCATGACCTTCTCTATAGAAAAGCTGACAGTACTCTCCCATGAGGTAGCATAGACGGTCAAGAGAGAATTACCAATTCTCCCCACAAGTACAGGATCAAATGAAGCAATCACTCCGAAAAATCATGTCAAGGCAGAAACTGAAGTCGTTATGTTCAGGATTGAAAAACCACCAATCGATGATGAACAATAATGGTATTTCGACATCTAGAACTTCTCAAAGCATCAACACATCCCTCCATATGCCATGAAGATCAAACGAAAGACTACAAGGAATCGATACGCCCGATTCTGCATACTCGGTAAAATATTATACAAAGAAACATTAACTAAAGGAGTACTGCTACGATGCATCACAACCACTGAAGGATAATAAATCATCCGAGAAGCACACGCCGGTAGACAGACTCGCCGATCAAATCATACGATAAGGCTACTTCTGGCCAACAATGATAAGAGATTTCCACCTCTACGTCCAATTCTGTAAGCAATGCCAAGAACACACCGCACTTATCAAAGCTTCATCAGTTGTATTGTATACTATGACCTCACCATGGCCGTTTTCGATGTGGGCCTTCGATGTCATCGAACCTTTCACAGATACAGTTGGGAACACTCACATGCATGCGTTCATACTTATGGCAATTGAATACTACACCAAATGGGCAGAAGCTGAATCCTATGTCAGAATCATCGCTTTAACACTCGTAAGGTTTATCAATTGGAATATCATCACTAGGTTTGGAGTACCCAAGATGTTCATCACCGATAACGGACCACAGTTCATCGCAGAGAAGACGAAGAAGTTATGTAAGAAGTTCGACATCAATCTATGCCACTCATCACCGTTCTACCCTTAAGGAAATGGACAAGCAGAAGCTACAAACAAAATATTGATTCAAATTCTAAAACACACAGTAGAGATAAGCAATGGAGCCGACTGGCCCGAACAACTACCAGAAGCACTCTAGGCCTATAGGACCTCTATTCGTACGACCATTGGCTAAACTCCCTACCTCCTTACCTACGGGATGGAGGCAATCCTACCATATGAGATACAAGTACCATTCTTACGGATTCAGCTCGACGATGAGCTATCCTTAGATGAAAGGAGAATCGCCTTACTCACGCAGTTAAAGCAGCTCAATGAAACACGTTTAAGGGCAGCTGATCATGCTCAGGTATATCAGAGGAGAGTGGCCAGGGCTTACGATAAGAAAGTCCTCGAACGAACCTTTAATATTAGAGAATTAGTCTTGAAGAAAATCATGCCTTCCAAGCACGCCCATTCGAAAGAAAAACTGAAACCAAACTGGAAAGGCCCTTACGTTATAACAACCGCATACCCTGGGAATGTATATAAACTAGTGAACCAAGAATGGGAAGAACTCCTTAGCCCTTGGAACGCAATGTACCTTAGATAATACTACCCTTAGCCTTGTGATCATCACACCCCATGATTAAATACTTATACTTATCACCCCCGTAGTCGTCACGACCCATTCATTGGTCGTACATCATTAATTCTCATAATATCCTTAAGACCTCCAATTTATCGCCCACTTTCTTATTCGGGCAATCTGATTGAAGGACTAGTGACATACTTAACCACTTTCAAAAGCATAAGTGACACCCGATCCTTATTTCTTTTTTCCTCGCCATTGGAGGAGATGTTGGAGTAAAAAAAAAATGAAGATGGAAAGTTCAATCAAAACTCATTATTCTTGCGCTAGCAGGATGCTTTCAAAAATATATATACCCAAAAAAATTGAGTGAGAGCATTACGATGAATGAATAAGTCAATGAGCTCAGGGAAGCATAAGCAGGCTGCGAGGACATCTCTGGTAACGTTACTAGAAGTGTATAAGAAAGCTGCGAAGGCCTCCCTGATGCCCCCATACTACTAGATATCATCGTAAGGTGGCGGGAGGAGGATAAACTCCTGCTAACCATAGAATTTAAGATTTTGATGGTACCAAAACATGACAAAGAGCTTGATCATGACACCCCATATCCCTTTGAGAAGAAGATTGTTACTCATCCCTTTTGTAAAGAATTAGTTACAAACTACTCCCCACATCACTGAGCCTTACACCCTTCTTCTTTTTTTATTATTTCTGATAATAAATCCGAATCCTTATAGGATACTCCTAGGAATGAAACTGAAAACCGATGAATGATGATTGATGCAAGCTCCTACTATACCTACCATACTTCTCCTTGATAATCGCGGGATAGGATGACCACCACCCAAAGATAGACCCTGGTATACAACTGGCATAATCAGAATGACCCCCTCTAGTTCGATGATAGTACTAATGAACTTTTCTTTAAAACTAACTCGCCAAATACCCATAACTTCTTATAAACCCAAAGTGCTCATCTAAAACCCAGAAAAGCTCCATTGCATCTAGACACTGGGGCATTTTTTTTATCAGAAGGAGAATCACCTTAAAAGCGCCGACTCGTCCACAATGAAGATAAGGAATAATGAAGTCACCATCCGGAGAATGATACTGAAGATACTGTACTGCCAATCCTACCACGCTCCTACACTAGGGCATTTTTATTTTTATTTTTATTTTATTATTATTTTAATTATTTGCTTTACCTGTTGCATTATTTTCATTTTAAAAAAAAAAGAAAAAAAAGAGAAAAAAAAAGAAAAAAAGAGCACATATCCACCTTTACTATCAGGCCTCGGTCTAAGACACACGCCCCCCTTGACAACTAGCAAGGGAGAGAATAAAAATATTGATAGCCTTCCCTTTACATGTGCAGATATAAAGCAACCTTCAACCATCACCAGACCAGCTAAGGGAGCATCCAAGTCTTGATGATGACTGATAGCACCAAAAGCAAAAAGTAGATATAAGAGGTAACTAAAAGAAAAGGAGCCAATCAGGTACATCTAAACCAAAAATATATATATATATATACATATCAAAGTTTTTTTCTTTTCTTTACATCTATCACCGGGGGCATACCCCCTATATATACAATAAACACGCACAATGAATACAAAAATACACATGCACCCCTACGGCCTATACTGCCGCTGGGAGGGCCGATCACCATTGTCCCAAGTATCATCAGCCCAGAGGTCCGTAGACTGATCCTCCAAAAACACAATCCAGGCACTCGGAGTCTGCGGAACCTCTAGATGACGAGGCCCCGCTACAGAATCTCCCTCACTCGCCTGACTAACAGACCGACGAGGAGGATACCCCGCAAGGATCTCATGAATTACATAATCCTCACGAGCATAATCCCTGACACAATCACGTGACATGCGACGAGGCTGCCCGGTAGAGGAACTCATAGCCCTCGACTCTGATCCATCAAGCTGACCGACCAACCTGCGCACTCCCTGCTCACTCCTTGTCAGACGATACTACAGCCAATCTAGGGTCACCTGCATCTCAGCCCGCGTCGTCTGACGTGCCGCCTCCAATGCCTCAGTCTGAGTCCTCTGTGCAACCATCATCTCGACAAATAGGTCATCACGACTCTGCGTATCCCCAAGGATCCGTCTCGCCTCAGGAGTGGCGCGTGCTTGCGCCGCCTCTAGATGCACCTCCTCAAGCTCCCGTACCTATGTTACCACATCGAGTCAAAGAAAACAAATATATATACGAACATAGAAAAAACTTTGAAAAGAAGAGAATCATACCAGATCCACCCTCTCCCCCAGAAGTCGTTCAACCGTCACAGCGATCACTGGATCAGCAGATGGCATGGAAGGAACAGCAAACGCCGACGGCTATAACAAATATAAATAAATATATCAGATAACACTACGACAGTGAATAAACCATAAACACAACAACTAAAACATAGCTGAGTAGGGATAGGAGCAGACCCCTGAGGGGGAGTCTCAGGAGTGGAGTCTGGAACAGCATGTACAAAAACCAAATAAACCAACACAAGATATGTAAAAACAAAGTAAACCAAATAAGCTAAACTAAATTACACCAACCCAAACTACGCCGTTATTAAGACCAATCTAAAAACACTCCTAACTTAGAGAATATACACCCCGAAAGCTAAAAATTGCCCCCCATCATTTACGCACTTGAACTTAGACTATGCTAAACTAAACTAAAAAATGTCTCCAGCACACCCCAAATCAAAATAAATGAACAAAATCAAACCAAACTTAAATAAATAAATATCCCACTCAAAATAAATAAAGTAAGCTACAAAGTAGACCAGAACAAAATTTACTAAATACCCACAAATGGAATTAAAATCATAATCACTTCATAAATAGATAGAATTATTACAAAATACATCGAGGGCATACCCTCTGAATATAAAATTTTAAATAAGAAATTTAAAATCCGCACGTTCAGGCAATCCCCGAATCTGAATTTATTCGGGAAACAAGAAATCTCGGAGAAGCCCGGAGGAGGAACGCACCCTGAATGAATTCTGACAATGACAACCTTTCCCCACTCTGAGCTGGCAGAAATGAAAGAGTGGCTCACGAAAAGCCACCCAGGACCTGCCGGATCCACCTTTGGAAGCTCACCTTGGAAAGCATAACAAGGAGGAGCAACTAACACTGAATCCGCAGAACCTACCGAGGAAAAATAGGCATTGGTCACAAGAACTCTGACCATGCCTTATCCTTGGGTTTTCTTTCTACCACCTTTTTCTCTTCCATCTCCTCTCCCAATGGGGTGACACTTCGAGTTGGATTGATAGCACCAACCCCAGTATCACCTCGGATTTCCAATCCAGTCCATTCCCAATAATTCACTCAATAATTACAACTCTTTTGGTTCAATACCCGCGATACGAAATAGAAAGAAAGAAAAGACATTAATAAATAAATAAATGCCCTAGATCACAAACAAAAAAAAAATGCCCCAAAACTCGAAATAAGATTCAAAATATAAAAAATAAAGCCTTTCGCTTATACTTATATAAACTATACCTTCCCAAACCACGGAGTGACAAGTGTCACATTTAAAAAAAAAAAAAAACCTCCCACTCTAATTAAATCCAAACCAAACACATACCCCCCTTGAAAAACCATAATCCGTGATAAGCCTAGATGAACTAATAATCACACAACACTTACCCCTAGGAAACACAAATTCACCACAAATCTAGATAAACTAATAGGATTAAAACACCCAACAACCATCTAGAACTTTTAAAAACTCACATCTTTTAACAGGGGTCATCCCAAATCAAATCTAAGACCAAAACAAAAAAAAATCCTCGCAATAATCCTCCTAATAAAAAGAATGCCCCTGACATACCCAATATGGTCAAGTAAACCCTCTAAATAGAACTCAATAAAGTAAATTAATTTTGGGATAAACCCTGAATAGATCCGGAATGAATCCTAAAACTCTAAGTCGAATCCTAAATAAATCAAACAAATCAGATAGGCCTGATTAATCCATTAATAAGCACAATAAGATCAAGTAAACCCTCTAAACAGAACTCAATAAAGTAAATTAATTTTGGGATAAACCCTGAATAAATCATGAATGAATCCTAAAACTTTAAGTCAAATCCTAAATAAATCAAACAAATCAGATAGGCCTGACTAATCCATTAATAAGTTTAAACAAATAAATAAGCACAATAAACAAAAACACCTCTTTATTTATAATTTAAAATTTATACAAGTATTACCAGAGGCATACCTCCTAAACTTACAACCCAAAATGAAAACCTAGAACCTAATCTACAACCCAAAACGAAAACTGAAGACTCGAAACAGACACAAAGCGAGGAGCATAGCGTCTAATCAGAGACATCAGAAGGAACAGTGCCCAACTTGGAGCATCCAATCGGAGGCTTCAGGAAGGATTAGTTGGGAAACACATCCCTCCACTTGTTACACCTTCTCTTCTGCCATCTTTACCTCCTCTGTCACCGCCTTCTCAACACTGCCTTCACTGCTCCCTAAAAGGGATCGATGTGAAGACTAGCATCCTCTTTCCCAATACCGCCCATTCCCAAAATAATGTCGTCCCCAAGCATCAGCTCAGGTTGAAGATCACGTGAAATCACAAATATAGGAAGAAACGACATCTTAAACAGACAGTTAGATCACCCGATATCGCTAAAACATGGATTTTAGAGCATAAGAGATTTAGAAAAAGTAAAACTTGAGACTAAACTGAGGGATGAAAAACAAATAAAGACTCCCTCGCTTATATAGAGTACGGACTCAGTCATGCGCAGCGCACACTGTGCACAACCTAAATAGCACGCTCTGACCAGAATGCACAATAAAACTATCACCCACGCAGATGACGTGACGCTTCAGTCATGTGCTCACTATAGACTGCACAACCCTATTAAACGACCCACTCACACTGCGTAATACGAAAATTTGCCAACACCGTGACCTGGTGACGCCTCAATCACGCACTATGGTTAGAGCGCGTAATCTAATCACATGCACACGTCCACACGCGTAAACAACCCCTTCAAACCTTCAATCGTACACCCGAAAATAGGCACGCAATTATATTAAGCAACCGAAAATAGGCGTGCGATACCTGATTTTAGACAAAATCTACACCCTCACACATTTTTATCTTGTCTTGGTCAAAATTCACCTGTCCCATCGCGTAGCCTCACAGGCTGTTCAGAGAGAAAGAGGGAGAGCTGCTCACCCTTCTCCCATCACATAGCCCTACAGGAAACATTGACCGTGCCCCTGGTCCCATTGTGACAAGACATACCTCCCTTATTGTGGCACCGTCACTTTCCCTCATCCCCTCACGATCACCGGAGAGGGAGAACCCCATCGCATAACCCAGTCATGCATGTCCCATCGCAACAAGATGAAAACACATGATACCACCTCAATATCCAAACTCATTGACCTAAATCAGCTGTCTCATCGTGCATCCTCTTGTGAGAACCCCAAAGACGAGGCCAATCATGGTACAACCACAACATGATCTCATATAACCCGAGATTTGCTAAAGAAAGAAACATGACACACCTATCGCGCAAATATCCCATCAACACCCCATTGCAAACATCACCACCCGAAACACCCAGACACAACCCGCCACACATTCATGAACATGTCCCCTCATGAGCCGACTACAACTCATTCTCACCACGAACATGCCCCATCGCGACACAGCAACCACAACTTGCCTACGGCCCCGACATCAATCACACCTCCCCGAAACTCTCATCGTGAAACCTTACATAGAGTCAAGCCTTCTAAAAGTCCCATCTCTAATTATGCTCAACCAATATCCCATCACAAAAGCAAAGGGACTCCTCCCACATCCCATCGCATCTCAAAAACAAAAAAAACTACCATGATCCAAAGGTCCCCATCAGGCCTACAACCAGTAATCCCTCGGATCCTAATGCAAACCCTAATGTCACATCACACCAATGATTCGCTATGGTAGGAAGAAAGAGAAAAGTCTTTCTTGTGCCAGTCCTCACCCCAGCTCACAGCCAAAGAAAGAAAAAGTCATAGATGGCCCATCGCGACATCACCTCCCCAAGACACTACATCACATTGGCGACCGCTAGGCCCTGCCACAGCAAAAATGAACAAAAGAGAAGAAATCTCTGAAGTCCCATCGCGGTATCACTGCGGCAACTAGTCACAAGATTCAGGTAAGCATCACCCTATCGTTTACACAATATTGCTTTAAAATATAGTTAGTTATGATTAAGTCAAAATGTTTCAAAACCTATCTCTCTCAACTCACGAATCACTGTAGTCCTCCCATAAGAGACAATCATCAGTATTCATCGAGAAGGTTTAACGGAGTATACGGCATGCCAAGTGTCATCTTGACGACCACATAAATAGTCGGGTCCACAAAGCTCATACCGGTAGATCTGCTCAGTGGCGTCTCAGAAGCCATGCTTTTCAAAGATTTACCACCGAAGTGATCTTAAGTTAAATTCCTAAAATTTCCAAACAAAAAACCTCTTACTTCTTACTTCCAAAAAAACAACAAAGCAACAAAAAATAACAAAAAAAAGAAACCAAATAAAAATAAACAAATAGACTTTACCTACCAAAATTTACCTCAATTACTAGCCCAAACTGGCCATTCTCCTAGGAAATTGAACAATGAGTATATTTAATCTAAGAACTTACAAACACCTATTGGAAAAGAAACACCTGACGCGCATTGGTGTGAGCAATGACGCACTCGATTTGACATGACTTGCGAAAGCCTTCAACATTATATTGCATTTTATTATCGGTCCCTGGACCTTATTTATGGACATTTGTATGACACCCCCTAGTACCTCGATTGCGTCATATCCCTCTGTTTGACTGCCCCTTGCAGCAGGTCGCGACATGCGGTGGGATGTCCCTTGCACCCACAGATTAGGATATGGTGATTCTCTTTTCCGTTTGACTGCCCCTCGTAGTAAGTCGTGCCACGCGATGGGATACCCCTTGAACTCGGGAAATAAGATACACTGACTTCCCCCGTTGACTATCTATGACAGTGGGTCGCGATACGTGATGGGATAGCCCCTGGGCATCCACGGCATGGAATACGCCTTTCGACAGCTACCACTGGGCCCCAAATCCTCCATTTTAGCTTGCACTGATAGATAAGAAAGCCAAGTATGTCATGTCAGCATCCCCAGTTCACATTTTTGATTTCCCAAAAGAAACGAGAAGACACCTCGAATGAGGGGTGTCTACTTCTCAAGAGCGCGTTCTTACTTCGCAAGAGCGAGCCAAAGAGGGGCATATGTAGACACCCTCATTTTACCCTCTCAAAATATACAAATCTGTCTAATCAACCTTTGACCTCGCCCGTGACTTTTCGGAAAGGACTTACCTTCTCTGAAAGTTTCACAACCTTAATGTGGGACCATATATTGAAACAATAGTATATGGCTGGACACAGGCTGAAACAATAGCTCTGTGGCTCAGGCCCCATGACCCTAATTGGGAATCATGCACTGAAATAATAGTACATGGCTGAAATGCAGGCTGAAACAATAGCTATGTAGCTCAGGTCCTGAAGTAGGGAGACTATATACTAAAATAATAGTATATAGTCAAAATATAGACTGAAACAATAGCCTGACATTTCAGACCCCCCTGACCCTAACGTAGGGACCATGCACTGAAATAATAGTACATGGCTGAACACAGGCTGAAACAATAGCTCTGTGGCTTAGATCCCAATGTAGGGAGACTATATACTAAAATAATAGTATATAGTCGAAATGTAGGCTGAAACAATAGTCTGACATTTCATACTTGACCCAGACCCGGACAACCCTGAATTACGCACCTAAAACCACGCGTGTAATTCGATTGCACGCTAAACCACAAACATGCAATTAGTCCCCTTTCAAACTAGACTTCCTTTTCCCAGACCACCTTGAGACTCGATTACGTGCCCCACATGGCACGCACGATCGGATTAAGCGCCCGACCACCGACGTGCAATTGGCCTACGCCCGACCTAGTCTCACAGTTCTTGATCCCCAAGATTCCATGATTAAGCACTTAGAACGAAGTACTTAATCAGATTGCGCACTCCACACCAGGCACACAATTAGTCCTAACATGGTTAGAGCTAGGAAACTCGGCTGAGCCAATCAGTCGGTTGCTCGCTAAGTTGGTGACTGACTCAAAGCGATTAAGCACCGGGCAATTGGCATGCCATTAAGTTAAAATCTTGAAACAGGGTGTTTAATTAGGAAAACCCCTATAAAAGACTTTTTAATTCGCCCCAAAGAGAGGGGCTGAGAATTTTGAGGGACTAAAAATTTGGGAGAAGTTTTGGATTTTCGAGGCTGGAGAATTTTGAGAATGAACACAGAGAGAAACAGAGCCATGACTTCGAGATTCAAGCTTCGAATTTTAGGACTCCTCTCCGCAGCCCCAGTCTTAGGTAAAAATCTAGTCTTTAGTTCCTGACCTTAGTTTTTTTTAGTTCTTAGATTTAGGATTTTTCTCAGTTTTAACTATTAGTATTAAATTTTCAGTCTTAGACCGTAGCACTCTTTTTTTTAGACCGTAATTTCAATCCTTGGTTCTAGTCCTCAGTTTCTAGAACTAGTCCTTAATCTGACGGCATAATCATCGACCTAGACTTCAATTTTGTTCTGAAACCTTAATCTCCAGTCCTATCATTAATCTCTGGTTCGAGTTCTTAGTTTCTAGAACCAGTCCCTAATCATATGGTCTGATTTTCTGATTTCATACCCGAATTCATTCTTTAGATTTTAAATTCTAGTTTTAATTCATTAATTTAATATTTCTAAAATTCCAATTCTTAATTCAGTTTTCTAAAATTCTAGTTTCATATTTTAATTCATAATTATAATCCAAAATCAACTCTAAAAAATCCAAAAATGCCATCTTATAATCTAAAATCTAATTTGCTTTAATCTCAGCCACCCGATTTGCCCAAGGAGCTTACGGAGGGTACTCGGGAACGAGGGCAATCCTCCTTAGTATAGCGGGCCCAAAACCCTTTTTTTAAAAAGAATTTTAGTAAAGTTAATTCCTCAATTTAATTAGAATTTTGGTAAATTCAGTTCCGTTATTTTCTTAGAATTTGAGTAGAATTAATTTATTGTTTTGATCAGAATTCTAGTAAAATTAATTCATTGCTCTAATTAGATTTTTATTATAGTTAATTCATTGTTTTAATTAGAATTTTAGTAAAATTAGTTTATTTTCTTTAATTGGAATTTTAATAAAATTAGTTACTTTGCTTTAATTAGAGTTTTAGTAAAATTAGTCCTCTATTTCAATTAGAATTTCAGTAGAACTAGTATATTTGCTTTAATTAAAATTTCAGTCAAATTAGTATACTTGCTTTAGTTAGAATTTTAGCAAAATTAATACATCCGCTCTGCTTAGAATTCCAGTACAATTAGCATGCTTGATTTAAGTATAGTTCCATTAGAATTGGTATATTTGCATTCCTAGTACGATTAGGAGACTAATTAATTAGACTTCTAGCAGCATTAGGAAACTAAATTAATTAGATTTTTAATAAGAGTAAAATATTAAAATTAATTAGACTCCTAGTAGGATTAGGAAACTAAATTAATTAGACTTTTAATAAGAGTAAAATATTAAAATTAATTAGACTCCTAATAGAATTAGAATATTAGATTAAGCCACTATAATAAGTTCACATAATTAGACTCATAGTAGAACTAGGGAACTTAAGCCAAGTATAATTACAATAATAATAAGGAAAGAAAAACTAAACTATCTAAAGTATAAAGAAGAGCCAGAGCTGCTGACGTTCGCTGGCGGACGATTCAATAAAGAAGTAACCCACACCTGCTTTAAAGCGTGATCACTGAAGTGTTGTAGTGTCGTTAAATATCTGCAGCTAGCTATTGAAACTAACTAGGAATCTTCCTAGAATCCCCTTTTTTTTATTTCTAATATTTCAAATACCGCATTGCCAGAGTCCACTTGGACAGAATTTGGCCACTGATTCAACAGGAATCGAGAGGAACCCAGAAAAAGAGCACACCAACAGTATGGGATTCAGGATTAGGGTGACGCCTGGTCACTGTGCAGGTGACCTTTGGCATTTATGCGCCGCGGTGTAGGCTCTTGGGATGATTACGTGTCTGGCAAGTAGCGCACAACTGGGGCGTCGGGTTAGTTTGAGCGAGCGATGATTCGTTTATGCGTTCAAGACTAGGCGTTTGATCCTAATTGAGCGAGGGGAGAATGGTGCGTACTTTGATCGAACGCGTCAGTTTACGCGTGCGATTTGGCTGCATTTTATATATACTTCAAAATTTATTATTTTTTTGGGCTATCTATTTTGGTCTTTGATTCTCTGTTTCCTTGTTTCCCTACGCTCTAGTTTTCGTGTTTGCCCGATATCTTGCGATCTGGTCATCCGTTTTAGGCACCGTTTCTTCTTTTCTTTCTAGTTTTTTACGCTCTTTCTTCTACGATGGAGTTCAGAAGTAGTGATTAGTTCTATTCATTTATATCAGAGATGGAGCGGACGCTAGCGGTAGAGATCGGTGAGTCTTCTGAGGCTCGGATCGATGATGTTTCCATGGAGGAAGAAATCAGGGTGATGTCTAGAGAGGAGGTACTGTTAAGTAATGAAAAATACCATTTTTCACCCCTAAACATGAGCCTTGAAAGACCCTTGAGAAGACTAAATAAGTGCTTTAGTGTGCATTTTACAGCTAACCAATCAGACAGGTCCAAATCCGAAAAGCATCCCAAAAAGATCAAAAAGCTGACAGCTCATGTCAAGTTTAAAGAAGGAGTGAAGAAACAGCCTCAGCAATGGCTAAAGAGGGTCTAAAAGAGCAGACAAAGACCTGAAGCAAGAGAGAGAGCCATTCGCAAAGAACTTCTACTATTCGCAAAGAAGAATGGGAGCCTAGAGTTCAATTCGCAAAGAACTTCTACTATTCGCAAAGAAGAATGGGAGCCTAGAGTTCAATTCGCAAAGAACTTCTACTATTCAAGAAGAACTTGCACTTTTCAGAAGAACCGTGAACTTTGCGAAGAAGAAAACACTCGAAAAGAAGATTGAACTTTGCTAACGAGCTTTGAAGTCATTGAACTTTGCGAAAAGGCCCCTGAACTCTGCGAAAAGGTATTCTGGAGATTCGCAGCTTTAACAAGGGCAATTCAGTAATCTGCTGCACGCGCCCCAATGCATTGAAAAGCCCAAAGACATTCCGAAAGATTCTAAGCATAAAGCGAAGGAATATTCCACCCCACGTGAGCACCTAGAGAGGGAATAACTTGGCGGAAACTTCTAGAAACTCTAACTACTTTGCGAAAAAGCCCTTTAAACCATGTGAAATGGCATTCTGGGGATTTGCAGCTCGTCCGAAGGGTATTTCAGGAAACCTTGCACGCGCCCCAATGCAATCAAAAGACCAGGAACATTCCGGAAGATTCCAATCAAGATTCGAAGGCATATTCCAACCCATGTGAGCGCCCAAAGTTAAATTACCTAGGCGGGAACTTCCAGAAGCTCAAACAGAATTTCAAAATGCATAACAGAATTGATGCCTCTGTTTCCTGATTGGCTGAACCAGATCAAGCAGTTCTGATTGGCCAGAACAGATCTGGATCCTGGTGCTCGACTCCTATTGGTTGATACAGATCTATCCAATTCTGATTGGTTGATACACATTTGAGCTGGCTTAGGGAAAACTATAAATAGACGAACCATTTGCCCAATTTGGGTATCCAGATTTTAGAGTTTTCATCTCTGTTTCCCTCATTCCGGTCAGAAAGCTCATCTGAACCCCCTGTAATCCCTTCTTGTAGTTTACCTTTGAGAACCATTGTGAGTGATTTGTACTTCCAAGTTCGGAGACAAGAGTGTAAGTCTAAGGGCTCTCTAAGAAGCCGTGCTCTGTAATTGCAATTTTGGATTTTAAAAGGTTGCAGTAATTTGTGTCTTCTCCATTGGAGTCATGTCCAGGGTTCTGAATGTTCACCTTAGTGCGTGAGACTTCTTTAGATTCACTCATCCGCATGCAACTTCCCTTAATTCATTGCCCCATGCGAATTAGCGTTGGTAACCTAATTCTAGCAAGACATTCTGATGATGTTCATGTTTTGAACTAAAGAATAGGCCCTGACTAGTCGATGATCTGTGACCATTTAAGTGGACAGATCACCATAAGTCTAAACCTATTCCTTAATTGGATTTATTTCTCTTACATCCTCTGGTAGCGATGAAGATTGAATCTACGTTGAACTACAAACTCTCCATTAAAATTGAGGCTAAAGTACATGAAGCTATTATTTCTGCATTTGTCTTATTTTAAACATCTCCCCAACTCGGATCTGGATCATGTAGTTAGTTCTTTTCTTTATTTGCTTATAGTTAAATGTGACACAATCCAACACTCTCTTTTATCTATTCTTTTTAGATAATTATAGAGCCAGATCTGGTAGCACAGATCTGGAGGTTTATCTCTCAGTTTAGACAAACTTCTCTGTGGACGATCTTGAAATACTTACTTTTAAAACTTGCTACAATTGGCCCTGATCTTGCAGGCCAGTGTTAGCCCCTATGTGCTGATATCCCTTTCATAAGTTAACATCCATATAACCTAGCATTCTTTAATTCTTTAATTTTTGATTCATAATGCACATAATTATGGCACACTTGGAGCGACAACAAGTACCGGAGGGTGACCAGGTGGTGGTCAGGGAGGAGGTATCCGAGATTGATTAGGGTGTAACTGAGGGTTAGAGGGCTGAGGGAGAGGTGAAGAGCATCAAGACAAGGATGAGGGGCATCAGGGCAAGGAGCGTCGAGCTAGCACACACTTCCCGCTGGAGGATTTCTTCACTCGAGGCCAGTTACGTACCCATGAGCAAGAGTTCCTTTGCTTTCTTTGACATTTAGGTCATGACATAGACTTATTAGGATCTGTAAACCCTTTTTAATTTATGTCAAACCTGCATCGATCATTAATTGTGTGCTCACTCATGCATCGTGAGTGTGTCTAGGGATAGGTCATGTTTCTGTTTTGTTGCTCTTATCATGTTTTACGTGCTTGTTAAGGACTATTACCATGTGTTTTTAATATACCTTATCTGCTTTTTAGTAAATCTACCTATCTTTCTACCTGTCTTTCGGCATAGGTATGTGGGTTAGTCAATTTTTTTCCCTTGTATTTCGTTCGATAGGAGCCTCCACAGCTAGCTACCAGCTCGACATGGACTGAGTCTCATACTTGGTACATGCCTTGTTGGAGTTTCAGCGGGAGTGACTAGTGTCTTTTAGCTTTGGGCCGATCTTGGAGTTAGAGCCCTTTCAGGTCTATCGTGGTCTGATCGTGGCGATTGTCGAGAGGTGGAGGGAGGAGCACCAGGCGCTTCTCTTTCCAGTTAGTATGTTGTTGTCGACTCCAGAGGATTGGGTCTGCATTACCGGCCTTCATTTTGAGGGTGAGCCAATCACGGGGTGGATGGCAGGAGATTATTTGGGGGTGTGAGGAGATTTTGGGTGTACCATATAGATCAAGTGGATCGGGGCCGGGTGTAGTTTGGGTCACTTGGTTCTTCAATATATTCGCCAATTCGGAGTCGAGAGTGTCTTGCGAGGCACGTTGTGTGGCGATGGTGGGTCGGGAGCTCGTGGTTGAGATCGGGTTGGCTGCGGATAGGGTGCTTCGAGCGTTCTTCATGCACTTCCTTGGTGCGGTACTCTTTTCTTCTTCAACTCGAGGATGTGTCACCGAGTTGTTTTTTATGGTTCTCAGGGACTTGGATCGGGTCCCTACCTATGCATGGGGTGCGGCCGCATTGGCGCACCTCTATGAGTAGCTTTATCATTGGGGACAAGGTGTTGCGACGATCGAAGGTTTCCTCCCCTTCCTCCGGGTGGGTTTTAATTAATTGGCATCATAGCGTCTTTATTTTTTTTCTTTTGGTCGTAGTGGCCATTTAACATCTCATTTTTTGTGTTTTCTAATTTTAGGCATATGATCACTTTTCTTTTCTTCATCCATGGGTTCCGTTGGAGGTTACGTTCACATTTCTGTGGATGCATGTGTTGAGGATAGCACTGCGGGGTTGTCGTTGGTCTTCAGATCTTCAGACCACGCGCGGTCTTTTTGAGGACATGCATGAGGGGCAAGTATATATCAATGTGTATATATTTTGTTTCATTTTTTTTTGGGCTTTTAGGCTCTAAGGCTTCATTGATGAGTTGGCTTGCTTATGGGGTTGTAGGTGATTCGGAAGCCATATGCAGCAGAGGAGGATGCCGACGTGCCAGTGATTCAGTCTGGCCATCCTTTTTTTGACGTGGACATATGGGTCCATTGTTTTGAGAAGGTGGAGAGGATCCACCTATCTCGAGTGGTGCGACAGCTGGGGCTCGCTCAGGGAGTCCGTCTAGAGATTTGCCACAGAGTGGCGAAGAGGATGAGTGGTCCCCCTGGTCGAGATTTTGAGAAGAAGATGGTGCTTCAGATGGCTGGTTTTAGAGCCGGGGGCACCAAGGTGACAAGTGCGCATGATGAGGCGGATGTCCGAGAGTTTGGGAGATGGTTCAGGGCATTGGGTGGTGGGCGCCTCTTCACATGTCCCTTCCATGGGAGTGGTTCTTTTATGGGCAGCGGGCCTGATTCGGTATCGGCATTGAGGGAGAGATTGGCCATGTTGAAGCATGGCCATCTCACGACGGGTGTCCGAGGAGCATTGGATACCCTTCATAGGGTGACGGAGTAGACGGGATGCGCCCCTTGTCCTAATGAGGAGGTGCTATGCTCCCTCTCCTCCTCGGTTGCTCAGGCTAGGGCAGCGGAGGATGATTTGGGGGTTTGGCTTGTGGCGACCCAGAGATCTCTAGTGAGTGTATTCATTTATGGGTTTCGTCCACTTCTATGTTAGTGTGGTGGCCTTATCTGTTTCTTTTGTTGTTTATCAAACTGAGAGAGAGGGTGAGGTCGCTTTTCAGGAGGCTCTGCTGGAGGTCTATTGTAGCCAGTAGATGGCTAACAAAGAGGTAGCGGCTAGTCTACATTCTGAGATTGATCGATTGGTAAGTGTGTATGAATATGGTTTTGTTAATTGTTAGCATTGCGAGCTTACCAACTGATGTGTTTATTGTTATTCGTAGAGAGCCGAGCTTACTGCTAGAGGTCCTGCTCCGACATTTGTTCCATCTTTAGTTGCTTTCTCCAGTCGGGAGGATCCAGCGATGGCCCAACTTCGGGCCGAGCTAGAGCACTGGGTGAGTTTCATTCAATCTTTTGACTTGTTGGTATAATTGCAGTAGTTCATAGGGTGTTATTGTTTCGCTTTTCTTTAATAGTTTATTAACATCATTATTGTATCCCAGCGTCAGGTTGCTGAGGATCTTTAGACGAGGGAGGCGACTGTTGCCTCTCTACGCCCTGAGAGTCAGGTATAGTTTCTGGTTTGGTGTAATTTAGTCTAGGTTATTTCATTTATTTTGTTCTGACATATCTTGTGTTGGCTTGTTTGCCTTTTTTTGTTTATAGGCTATTCCGGAGTCGACTCCTGAGGCTCCCCCTCGAGGGTCTGCTCCTATTCCTTCTCAGGTATGTTTTAGTTGTATTTATAGTTTATTCATCATCGTAGTGTTATCTGATATATATATATATATATTTATATATATTTGTTTCTTCTAGTAGTAGCTGCTCACATTTGTTGTTCCTTCCCTGCCGCCTGCTGATCCAGTGATCGTTGCGACGGTTGAGCACCTTCTTGGAGAGAGGGTGGATTTGGTATGATTATATTCTTTTCAAATTTTTTTCTTACAAATTTTCATGTATATATATTGGTTTTCTTTGACTTGGCATGGTTACACAGGTTTGCCAACTTAAGGAGGCGCGTCTAGAGGCGGCACGAGCGCATGCTACTCTTGAGGCGACACGGATCCTTGGGGAGACACAGAGTCGGGAGGACCTATTTGTCGAGATGATGGTCACGCAGAGGACCTAGACTAAGGCATTGGAGGTAGCAGGCCGGACGATGCAGGCAGAGATGCAGGTGACCCTAGATCGGCTGCAGTATCATCTAACGAGTGAGCGGGGAGTGTGCGGATGGTCAATCAACTTGCTAGATCTGAGTCGAGGGCTACGGGGTCCTCAGCTGGGCAGCCTCGTCGTATGACACATGATCATGTTAGGGATTATGTTCATGAGGATTCGATTATTCATGATTTTCTTACTGGGTATCCTCCTCGTTCTCGGTCGAGGCGGTCTGCTAGTCAAGCGAGTGAGGGGGAATCAATAGCAGGGCCTCGTCGTCTAGAGGTTCTGCGGACTCCTGTGCCAGGATTATGCTTTCAAAGGACCAGTCTATGGATCTCCGAGCTGATGATACTGGGGACAGCGGTGATCGACCATCCCAATGGTAGCGTAGAGAGTAGGGGTGCACGTGTATTTTTGTGTTCATTATATGTGTTCATTGTATATGCAGGGGGTATGCCCCCAATGATAGATGTAAAAAGAAAATTTTGATATATACAAAGATTTTTGGTTTAGATGTAACTGATGGCTTCTTTTCTTTTAGTTACTTCTTGCATCTACCTTTTGCTTTTAGTGTCGTCAGTCGTCATCGGGACTTGGATGCTTCCTGAGCTGGCCCGATGGTGGTTAAAGGTTGCTTTGTATCTACACATGTAAAGACAAGGCTATCAATAATTTTTTGTTCTCCCCCTTACTAGTTGTCAAGGGGGATAAGTATCTCAGATCGAGGTCTAGTAGTAAAAGACAGATATACGCTTTTTTTCTTTTTTTGTTTTTGTCTCTTTTCTTTTGTCTCTTTTTTTTTAGGAAATGAAGATAATACAACAAGGAAAACAAATAACTAAAATAATTAAAAATAAAAATAAATATGCCCCAGTGTAAGAGCATGGTAGGATCGGCAGTATAGTATCTTCAGTATCATTCTCCAGATTGTGACTTCATTAATCCGCATCTCCTTTGTGGATAAGTCGATGCTTCTAAGGTGATTCTCCTTCTGACCAAAAAAAAAAATGCCATAGTGTCTAGATACAATGGAACTTTTCAGGGTTTTAGATAAGCACTTTAGGTCTATAAAAAGTCATGGGTATTTGGTGAGTTAGTTTCTAAGAAAAATTCATCAATATTGTCATCGAATCAGGGGAGGTCGCTTTGATTATGTTAGCTGTATACCAGGGTCTACCTTTGGGTGGTGGTCATCCTATCCCGTGCTTATTATGAAGAAGTATGGTAGGCATAGTAGGTGCTTGCATCAGTCATCATTCATCGGTTTTCGATTTCATTCTTAGGAGTGTCCTATAAGGCCTCCGATTTATCGCCCGAAATAAATATAGAAGAGGGGGTAAGGCTCAGTGATGTGGGGAATAGTTTGTATCTAACACTTTGCAAAGGGGATGAGTAACAATCATTTTCTCAGAGGGATACGAGGTGCCATGATTGAGCTATTCGTCATATTTTGGTACCATCAAAATCTCACATTCTATGATTAGCAGGAGTTTGTCCTCCTCCTACCACCTTACGACGATATCTAATAGTATGGGGATGTCAAGGGTGCCCTCGCAGCTTGCTTATATATTTCTAGTAAAGTTATCAGAGATGTCCTCACGGCCTGCTTATGCTTCCCTGAGCTCATTGACTTGTTCATTCGTCGTAATGCTCTCGCTCGATTTTTTTTTAATATATATATATATATATATATATATATATTTGAAAGCATCCTGCAAGGGCAAGAATAATAAGTTTTAATTAAACCTAGCATCTTTATTTTTTTTTACTCTAACATCTCCTCCAATGGCAGGGAAAGGGGGGATGAGAGTCGGGTGTTACTTATACTTGTGAAAGAGGTTAGGTGTGTCACTAGTCCTTTGATCAGATTGTCCGAATAAGAAAGAGGGCAATAAATTGGAGGCCTTAGGGATGCTCTGAGAATTGATGACGTACGATTGATGAATGGGTTGTGACAACTACGGGGATGATAAGTATGAGTATTTAACCATGGGATGTGATGATCACAGAGCTAAGGGTATTATTTTCTAAGATACATGGTGTTCTAAGGGCTAGGGAGTTCTTTCCATCTTGGTTCGCCAGTTTGTATGCATTCCCAGGGTATGCAGCTGTTATAATATAGGGGCCTTCTCAGTTCGGTTCCAATTTTCCTTTCGGATAGGCATGCTTGGAAGACATGATTTTCTTCAAGACTAATTCTCTAATATTAAAGGTTCGTTCGAGGACTTTCTTATGGTAAGCCCTGGCCACTCTCCTTTGATATACCTGAGCGTGATCAGCTGCCCTTAGACGTGTTTTATTAAGCTACTCTAGCTGTGTGAGTAGGGCAATTCTCCCCTCATCTAAGGATAGCTTATCATCGAGTTAAATATGTAAGGATGGTACTTATATCTCATATGGTAGGACTGCCTCCATCCCATAGGTAAGGAGGTAGGGAGTTTTACCAGTGGATGTACGAATAGATGTCCTATAGGCCCAGAGTGTTTCTGGTAGTCGTTCAGGCCAGTCGGCTCCACTGCATCTCTCTATTATGCATTTCATAATTCAAATCAATATTTTGTTTGTAGCCTCTACTTGTCCATTTTCTTGAGGGTAGAACGGTGATGAATGGCGTAGATCGATATCGAACTTCTGGTAGTCGTTCGGGCCAGTCGGCTCCATTGCATAACTTTTTTGTCTTCTTTGCGATGAACTGTGATCCGTTGTCGATGATAAAAATTCTGGGTACTCCAAACCTGGTGATGATATTTCGAACGATGAACCTCATGAGTGTCGAAGTGGTGATTCTGATGTAAGATTCAGCTTCTGCCCATTTGGTGTAGTATTCGATTGCTGTAAGTATGAATGCGTGCTTGTGAGTGATCCCAACTATATCTGTGAAAGGTCCGATGACATCGAAGGCCCACATTGAAAATGGCCATGGCGAGGTCATAGTGTTCAATGCAACTGATAGAGCTTTCATGAGTGTGGCGTGTTCTTGGCATTGTTTGTAGAATTGGAAGTAGAGGTGGCAATCTCTTATCATTGTCAGCCAGAAGTAGCCCTGTCGTATGATTTGATCGGCGAGTCTCTGTCTACCGGTGTGGGTGCCACAGGCACTGGTGTGTGCTTCTAGGATGATGTATTATCTTTCGATGACTGTGACACATCGTAGCAGTACTCCTTTGGTGAAAGGTTCTTTATATAGTATTTTGCCGAATATGTAGAATCAGGTACATCGGTTCCTTATAGTCTTCTGTTCGATCTTCATGGCGTATGGAGGGATGTGTTGATGCTTCAGGAAGTTCTAGATGTCAAAATACCATGGCTGTCTATCATCGGTTGGCTATTTTTCAAATCTGAACATAGCGACTTCGACTTCTGCCTTGACGTGATTTTTCTGAGTGATTGGTTCATTTGGTGCTGTGCTCATGGGGAGGATTGGTAATTCTCTCTTAATGATCAATGCTACCTCATGGGTGGGGACTGTCAGCTTTTCAATAAAGAAGGTCTTGGTACTTTGTCCAATGGGTATTTGGATGACCAAAGCCAACGTGGTAAGGGAGTCTGCGAGCTCATTTCTAATCTAGGGATGTGCGTGAAAGAGATTTGTTCAAATTTCTTTACCAAATATTGAACGGTTTCTAGATATGCCATCAGGCTCCTTTCCTTAGTTTTCCATTCTCATATAACTTGTGAGATTGCGAGCTTGGACTCACCAACGATTTTCAACTGTTTAACGCCTAGTTGTAGTGTTGCTCGTAGTCCAGCTATGAAAGCTTTGTATTTCGTGACATTATTAGTGGCAGGAAAGTCTAATTGAAAGGCCTTAGATATGACGACTCCTTTCGGGCTTAGGAGGACTATCCCGATGCCTTCTCCTTTGTGATTTAAAGCACCGTCAAAATAAAGGGTCCATGACGTCTTATCGGGCTCTTTGTTATGAATTATGAGTAGGTCTTCATCAAAGAAATCCGCGTGTATGGGCTCATTGCTCGGGAGTGGGAGATCTGCGAGATAATCGGTGATTGCTTGTCCTTAGATCAACTTCTGTGTGACGTAAGTGATGTCGAATTCTTGCAATAGCATATGCCAACGAGCGATCTTTTCTAATGTCGTGAGCTTTTTGAATATGTACTTTAGACGGTCAATTCGGGCTAGTACTAGTATCTTATGTGCTCCGAAGTAGTGCCATAATTTGGTTGAGGCCCACACCAATGTGAGGCAAGTCTTCTTTATTGAAGTGTATTTTCATTTGCACTCGACCATCATCCTACTAAGGTAGTAGATAGCCCTCTCTCTCTTGCGTCTGCTTCATATTATCCCAGAATTACTCCTATTACTTTGTCATTTACCAGGAGGTAGAGAATTAGAGGTCTTCTGGGGCTTGGTGGCGATAATATTAGTGGGTTAAGGAGGTACTTCTTGATATTGTCGAAGGCTGGCTGACACTGGTCATCTTACTTGTACTCATTTCCTCCTTTAAGTAGTCTGTAGAAAGGTTCGCATATGTCTGAATGCTGAGAGATAAATCTCCTGATGAAATACAATCTTCCTATCAGGCTTCATAATTCTTTGATATTTCTAGGAGGTGGCATCTCAAGGATAGCTCTGACTTTTCAGGGTCGACTTTGACTCCTCGCTTGCTGACCATGAAACTGAGTAATTTTTCAGAGGTGACTCTGAAGACACATTTCTTTGGGTTCATTTTTAGCTGATATTTCTTAGCTCTTTGTAGCACCAATCGGAGTGCTTCAATGTGTCCTGCTCGTGTTTGGGACTTCAGCAATATGTCATCAATGTAGACTTCTATACATTTATGCATTATATCATGAAAAATAGCCATCATGGCGGTTTGATACGTGGCTCCTGCGTTCTTGAGCCCAAAAGGCATGACAATGTAGTAGTAAGTTACCCATAGTGTGGTGAAAAAAGTCTTCTCTTGGTCAGACTCTGCTAATTTGATCTGATTATACCTAGAGAAATTGTTCATAAAGGATAGCATCTCATGTTCAGCGGTGTTGTCAACTAGAGTGTCGATGTGCGGGAGTGGGAAGTCATCTTTTGGACATGCCAGGTTGAGGTTTCAGAAGTTAATGAAAACACATACTCTGCCATCTTTCTTAGCGATAGGTACTATATTAGCGACCCATTTGGGGTAGAGGACGTTTCGGATGAATTTGGCTTTGTGTAACTTGTCAACTTCCTCTTTAACTTGAAGGGCTGTTTGTGGGTGCATCCTTCAGAGTTTCTGCTTAGCGGGCTTTACATCAGGTTCCAAGACTAGACGGTGTTCTACTAAATTTGGGTCTAGACCAGGCATATCTTCATAGGACCATGCAAAGGAGTCAAGGTGTTCTTATAGGACTTGTACGATTTGTTGACATTCCTTGGAGTTGAGCGTTGCACTAATTAGTAACTTCTTGGGTTTCTCTTCAGTGCCAAAATTGAGTTCTTCTGTAGGTTCCGCGACAGCTTGCGTTTGCTCGTCGAAACGCTTGATGACCCGTTGGAAGTCATGCGCCTCCTCGGTGACTGGTGTTCCTTCTTCATCATCGGTAAGCTCATATACTGTAAAATTGCTACACTGGAGATTTGATTTTACGAAAGGTAGCCCTTCATCGACACAATTTATGACTAAGAGATCTTTGGTAAGGTGAAAATTTGGGCTATTGATCTGTTTCTCAAAGTTGTGAAGTATCTTGTCCGGTATGATCACTGGCTTGTTGTTTAGCCTGGATGCCTTGCATCTTCACGCGGGAGAGGGGATAGAAGTCTTAGGAGAAAAGTCTCCTTGTTGGTCGCAAAATTGGTTCAGGATGACGGGTTCCCTTTCTTTTATGAGGTTTTCTTATTTTTTGGATTTTGCATTTCTAAATTTTTAGGGTTTTCTGCTTTTTCTATTTTTTAATTTTCGATAGTAGATATGGTACAAGGTTAGTCGCCTCAAGAGGCACCGGGAGAGTTGCTTCCTCTAACTGAGGGAGCAAGACGGCTGCCAGAGCCGTTCGAGCAATTCTTCAGGAAATATGGACTTGTTCTGAATTTGGCATTTTTTTTTTAGAGTCCTCATCTGATGAGATCTTTTTAATAAGCGACGCTAGTGACAATGGCACTGACATTCGAATTTCCTCTATCGCAATGATTGCCTCATATTCGAAGAGGCTCTAGAGATCGTAATCAGTCGAACTATCATTCTCTAAGTTATAATATGGTTGCTCTTCCTATCGCGGGTGATCTCCTAAGGGATCCTCAGGGGTAGTGAGTTCTTTCCCTTGAACTTCATAGTATGTTAGGATGAATACTCATGCTCGACAGTGAGGCTGGCAATGGTGAGAAATGCAGGGAGATCCTCAAGGGCATTCCCATCCTTCAAAGCTGGATTCAAGGTTGGTATCAAGCTCGTCTTCTTGATCTGACAATGCCTAAAGTCCTTGGTTGGCCTACTCTGCTAAATCGAGTGTAGGGAAGTTTATCCAATAGTCCTCGTCATCACTCAGGGGAGGTTGCCACTCTTCCTCGAGAGATTTTCAAAATATTTGGAGTTGTGGCGCGTCTAGGGATGGAAGAGTATCTAGTTCGAGTTCCTCTTCAAACTCTATGAAGGCGATGTGAGTATTTTCTTTGGGGTCGACAAAATGGTTGTCGAGATTTTCTTCTTCTCATGCTGCTAGTCGAGTCGGTGGATCATTACTTGCTTCTGTCATTATGAGGTCGACGCCATTCGATCCTACTATTGTGGAATGTCGAATCCATCTAACGAAGCATTCTAATATGCTAGTGCATGCCCTATAGCGGGGTTGGTGTGGGTGAGCGATACAAGGGGAGTCCCACAGGCATTTGCATCCTTCAAGGCCAAGGCCGAGGTGGATGCTATGTGAGCTAAAATCATCTTGTGGGGTGTCAACCCCCTCCCATGTTGAGTGTAAGTGCTCTTTACCACCTTGCAAAGCTACTATGTGAAAATCTTTGTCAACGATGGATTCTCAATCTCCTACTTGCGGCTCGAGTTCTGAAGGTTGGTCCTTTCTCTCTTCTGTAAACTCCTTAGCATCAAACAAGTGTTTGACTCCTTTGAGCGGTTTATTAATATCATTATTTAGATTTGTTAAATCATTGAATACTTTAGCCATTCATTCGATCTCCGTTTCTTGGGTTTTAGTGAAGGACACTTCCTTCTGCCTTAGTACATCTACTTTCTCAGTGGTCCCATAGACGAAGTGGTCGTATAGAGACCATTTTCGTGAGGTAGGGAATAAGTCAGCTTGTGGGTCATCCGATTGGTAACCTAACCCTATGTATTTACGTATTTTCCTTAGGACGACAGGCCCTACACAACCTTGCTTGTTTTTATCGAGTCCGGTGTGGGGGATGTACCTAAGTTGATACATAAGGTGCCACCCTTTTGTCACGGTTGGATTGATGCCGTAGAGTTTGGCGAGGTCTGGGCCAATCTCTCTTCTCATTAATTTTTATTGATGCGTTGGGGGAGAACTAGGAGGGGTAGGGGGCGGACATCTATAACAGTTGCCTTATAGGGGATTCGAGTCTTTTGAATGTGGCCCGTGTTTAACACAGAATCATGGGCTATCGGAATACTCATCGCGTAATCAGTGTCCATCTCTTAGAGGGGTGCATCAGCATATATACGGACGATAGAGTCCTCGTACGGGAATTGGATGCATTGGTGGTATGTGGACACGATGGCCTTCATTGACTCAAACCATTTTCTTCCTAAGATAAGATTGTATGTACTGGAGGAATCATAAACATGAAAAGTGACGTTTTGTGTTACAGGTTTGAGGCAAACCTGGAGTTTGATAGTTCCTTTGACGAAATGCCGCTAGCCGTCATAAGCTATAAGAGATAGTGCTGAGGGTCTGACATCCTACTCCGTGTACTCGAGCATCCTTAACATTGTGATAGGGAAAATATTAAGTCCTGCTCCTGTATCGACCAACGCATGGGATATGGAGAATCTTCTAATTATGACCATAAGATATATGGGAGCTGAACTTCTGCAGAGTGACTCTTTAGGAATGTTTGCATCCGTAAAAGTGAGTGCCGGAGGTTGTGCCATGACCGAGGCAATTTGGTGTAGCTCATCCAATGTTATTTCCTCGTCCACTTCTGTGTCTTCAAGTGTCCTTATTAGTAGCCGGTGATGGTCAGGTGATTTCTTGATGAGTTCTAGTATCAATATCTGGGTCAGGATCTTCTGAAGATGTCATAAGAGGTCATATTCTTGTCCTGGCTCGAGTACAATTTCTTTGCCTGGTCGATGAACCTTGGGTGCGAGTGGTTGGAGTGATTGAGGTGCAGGGATTGGTGGAGGGATAATGTGAGGTAGGGGAGGCAAGTTAACTTCTCTTTCTCTCACGTTCCCCTCTGGTGGTTGTGCATTCGTGAAATTCTTATTTTGAGGGAAAGGCGGAGATGGATAATTGGTTCCTGACTTAAGGATCGGGCAAGTCGGTTGTTGACCAAACCCAGTGTGGCTCGACATTGATGTGTGTGTAAAGTGAGTGAAATTTGAGGACGAAGCGTATACTTGCAGTGTCCCGCTCCAAGGTGAGAGGTACTGTATGTAATATTCTTCTTTTAGGAAAGTAGAGACTAGTGTCTCACACGGGTCGGGATGTCCTTCTTGTTCACTCTCTTCTATGTTTAGCAAATACTCAGTCCTTGTCTCGTCTTCTTGGTTTGGAGTCTTTTGGGTGACATTGTCTACCCATGCGGCGAATTGGGTTGCGGTTTGAAGAACATGATCTTCATACTTGGGCTCTGAATCGGATGAGGGGGGTGGCAATAGTGTTGGTTCAGGATTTGAGGGAGCTGAAGGTTCTGGTGGGTGACTATGGAGGAATGGTCTTCTGGCCTTAAAGGAGTGGACTCGTATCTGAGTAAATTTTGGGTAAGGAGGTGGGCTCGGCGAGGCAATCTGAGTGATCAAGGCCGAGGGATGCGGGGGTGAAGGAACTCTCGTAGGTGTGACAAAAGTGTTGAAGGGTCGAATGCGAGTGATTAAGGTGGAGGGCTGGAAGGAGGATTGACCGAGGAGATCCTCGGTGGTGACCTGGGCCGGTGTTCCCTGGTTGTGGTTGGGCATATGGTTGATTATTGTTAGGGTTAGGATTCCTAAGTGCTTCCCAGTCGATTTGGTTTTGATCGTTCATGTCATAGATTATATCTCGGAGGACCAAACAATGTTCTAGATTGTGTCCCGCATATCGATAGAATGTGCAGTATTTGCTATAGTCTAGATTTATCGGTCATCGTCAGGGTCTTTCCTATGAGAATCAGAGGAGATTCTGAGTGTTAAGGAGGCAAAATATGTTGGAGATTGTATCAGGTAAAGGGGGGTAGTGTTCCCGTCTCAGCTGATAGGGGCCTCTAGCTGGGTTGAAGTTTTGCTACGGAGGGACGTTATTGTAGTTCCGCGTGTGGGCCAATTGATTTTGCATTGTATTCTGGTTCTTATAAGTGTTAGGGTATTGATTTTTGTTCTTGTATTAGCCCTGATTCTGGTTCTGGCCTTGGTTTTGGTTCGCGTATATTTGTTGATTCGCGCCTTGATTTTGGTTTGTGTACCGTTGCTGATTTTGATTTTGCCCAAAGTTTCTCAATTGGAAATTTCTGTTCCCAGAGTTCTGTCCTTGGTTGACAATGGTGTTAACCTGCTTAGTCCCGGAGGCTTTCTTATTATTTTTTTACTTTGATTCACTAGAAGAGCCTACTCTCGACGTGACTTTGGATAGGGCGAGGTCTCCGCCTTTTATGTATCACGCTAATCTGGATGCCCTGGAGTGGAGTGCAGTGAAGTCGAGGCAATCACTTATGACAAGCGCGCTCTTTAATGGTTCTCTAGTATTATCGATGATAATGTCAACCGAGTCTTTCTCTTTTATTGAAGTGTCGATCTTGGCAGCGAGCTTCCTCCATCAGGCGATGAAGTTGGCGAACTCTTCATCGGGTCCTTGCTTTGACACCATTAGATCGCTGAGACTGACTGGCTCTTGGATCAAGTGTTTGTATTGGTCTAGGAATTGACTGATTAAGTCGTCGAATGTATTTATCTTATATAGCAGGAGTCACACAAACTAATCTAAAGCTTCTCTTTCTAACAAGCGTTGGAAATAGTGGATGAGAAGTCCTTGATTATCGCATATGGGTTGACAATCATTGCAAAAGAGAGCCAGATGATGGTTTGGATTTCCCGTGCCGTTGTATTTGATAAATTTTGGCGGTTTGAATCCCGTTGGTAAGCTAAATTTGACATCTCGACAAAATTTGTCAAATCCCAATGAGTGACTAGGGCGTTCTCTCTTGGCCATGTATTCGTCGAGCATCTTCGGGAGATCTTCAATCTTGATGGTGCTGTCCTTTGAAGCAACTTGCGAGCAAGCCTTGTCCGGAGAATCATCGTTAAAGAATGTGTGAGTAGGTTGTCTCAATGGTGAGGCGCGGGCTGACACCGTGCTCGGGGTAGGAGGTGGCCTTTCCTGTCATTCTTGTTCTTCTGAATATTTTCATGCCCTAATGGTCTCAGATACAACGGCCAGCCCTCAAAGCAGTTCTTCAGCGTCATCGTCTCCTCTTTCTATTCACTAAACACTAAGTTCTATGGTTTGTTGAGCAGTGAGGTTTTGTCCAGTGTTACCATCTCTCCCGTTATGATTATTACCAGTATGTGGGGTAGAGAAGGGATTTTCTTGATTGCCAGCCATGTTAATCTCAAGTTGTCGTAGGCTGGAATCATAAGGGGATTCTTCTTCGTATACAGGGTTGTCATGATATCCCCACAATGGAGGGTCTCCTAAACTCAGTCTTCATATATCGGACATTTCGAGTCTTTAACGAATGCTCATATATTTAAAGGAATTCGAAATGATACGATGGGAAAAAATAGGAAAATAAAATAAAAACTAATTATCCAAGAAAGAAAGAGTTTAGCAAAAGTGTCCCATCGCGATCGCCAATCTATTGGTGCATGCTTTTTTTGGGTTCCTCTTGGTCCCTGGTGAATCAGTGGCCCAATTCTCTCCTGAGCGGACTCTGGCAATGCGGTATTTTGAATGTTAAAAATAGGAAGATTCTAGGAAGATTCTTAGTTTATTGCAATCGCCAGTTGCAGATAATTAAAGACACTGCAACACGTCAATGATCACACTTTAGAGCGGGTGTGGATTACTTCTTTACTGAATCGTCAGCCAGTGAACGTCAGCAACACTGGCTCTTCTTGTAATTTAGATAGTTTAATTTTTCTTTCCCTGCTATTGTTGTGATTCTAAGTGGCTTAAATTCCTAGTTCTACTATGCATCTAATTATATGAATTTGTTGTGGTAAATTAATCTAATATTCTAATCTTATTAGGAGTCTAATTAGTTTAGTATTTTAGTCTTATTAAAAGTCTAATTAATTAAGTTTCCTAATACTACTAGGAGTCTAATTAATTTAAATGTTCTAATCTTATTAGAAGTTTAATTGATTAAGAATCTAATTACTTTTGAGTGTCCTATCTCAATTAGAATTCTACTGTGATTAGGTATCCTAATTTTACTATGATTTTAAGAGGTCTCCTAATGCTATTAGAAGTCTAATTGATTTAATATTTTTAATCATATTGAAAGTCTAATTAATTAAGTCTCCTAATCCTACTAGGAGTCTAATTAATTCAGGTATTGTGATCTTATTAGAAATCTAATTAATATAGTTTCCTAATCTTACTAGAAGTCTAATTAATATTAGTCTCATAATCGTACTAGGAATGCAAATATACCAATTCTAGTGGAACTCTAATTAAATCAAGCATGCTAATTATACTGAAATTCTAATTGAAGCAAGTAGACTACTTTTACTAAAATTATAATTAAAGAAGGTATACTAATTGTATTGAAATTCTAATTAAAGCAAGTATACTAATTTTACTAAAATTCTGATTGAAGCAAATAAACTAATTTTATTAAAATTCTAATTGAAGCAATGAATTAATTATACTAAAAATCCAATTAAGATAAAGGAACTAATTTTACTAAAATTCTAGGCAAATAACGGAATTGATTTTACTAATTCTAATTAAATCAATGAATTAATTCTACTAAAAATGTAAGAAAAGGGATTTTAGGCCCGCTATGCTAAGGAGGATTGGCCTCATTCCCGAGTACCCTCCATAAGCTCCCTTGGGCAAATCGGGTGGCTGAAATTAAAGTAAAATGAGTGTTGGATTATAATATAGTATTTTTTGGGTTATAATTATGGATTAAATTATAAAACTTGATATTTAGAAAATTGAATTAAGAATTGAGATTTTTAAAATCTCAATTAAGGGATTAAAACTAAAATTTAAAACTAAGGACTGAATTCGGGACCGAAATTAGAAAATCAGACCGTATGATTAAGAACTAGTTTTAGAAACTAAAAACTAGAACCAGAGATTAATGATAGGACTAGAGATTAAGATTTCAGAATAAAATTAAGATCTAAGGTCGGTGATTTAGGCTATCAGATTAAGGACTGGTTCAAGCAACTGAGAACTAGGACCAGATATTAAAATTACGGTCTGAAAGGTGCTACGGTCTAAAACTAAAAATTCAATATTAATAATTAAAGCTAGAAAAAAAATCTAAATTTAAGAACTAAAACTAGGGTCGGGAATTAAAAACTAAATTCTTGCCTAAGGTCGGGGCTGCGGAGAGGAATCTCGAAATTTGAAGCTCGGATGCTGGAGGGCTTGAAGTTCGAATCTAGAAGTCATGACTCTGTTTCTCTCTGTGTTCGCTCTCTAAATCTTCCAGCCTCTCTCCCACTTCCCTCGAAAATTTCAGTCCCCTCTTTGGGGCGAATTAAAAAAGGTCTTATAATAGGTTTTTTCCTAATTAAATTCGCTGTTTTAGGCATTTAACTGAATTGCGCGCCGGTTTCTTGGTGCTTAATCGCTTTGAGTCGGTCACCGACTCAGTGAGCGATCGGCTGACTGGCGCAGGCGAGTTTCCTAGTTCTAATCACGTTAGTACTAATTGCGCGCCTGGTATGGAGTGAACAATCAGATTAAGCATCTCATTCGAAGTGCTTAATCATGGAATCTTGGGGGTCAAGGACTGTGAGACTAGGTCAGGAGCAGGCCAATCGCGCGCCGGTGGTGGGTACTCAGTTCGATTGTGCGTGCCATGTGGGGCGCATAATCGAGTCTTGAGGTGGTTTGGGAAAGAAAATCTGGTCTGAAGGGAGACTGATTGCACATTTGTGAATTGGCGTGCAATCGAATTACGCGAGTGGTTTTAGGCGCGTAATTCGGGGTTGTCCGGGTTTGGGTCGGGTTTAAAAGGCTAGACTATTGTTTTAGCCTGCATTTTGACTATATACTATTGTTTCAGTATATAGTCTCCCTACATTGGGATCTAAGCCACAAAGCTATTGTTTCAGCCTGTGTGCAGCCATGTACTATTATTTCAATACTTGGTTCCCAATTTAGGGTTAGGAGGTCTAAATGTCAGACTATTGTTTCAGTTTGCATTTAGGCTATATACTATTATTTCAATATATAGTCTCCCTAAGTTGGGATCTGAGCCACAGAGCTATTGTTTTAACCTGCGTTCAGCCAAGTACTATTGTTTCAGTGTATGGTTCCCACGTTAGGGTCATGGGGCCCGAGCCACAGAGCTATTATTTCAACCTGTGTTCAGCCATGTACTATTATTTCAGTGCATGGTTTCCACGTTAGGTTCATGGGGCCTGAGCTACAGAGTTATTGTTTCAGCCTGTGTTCAGTCATATACTATTATTTTAGCATATGGTTCCCATATTAGGGTCATGGGGCCTAAGCCACAGAGCTATTATTTCAGCCTGTGTTCAGCCATATACTATTGTTTCAGCATATGGTTCCCACATTAGGGTTGTGAAACTTCCTGAGAAAGTAAGTCATTTCCAAAAGTTATGGGCAAGGTCAAAGGTTGATCGAACATATTTGTATATTCCGAGAGGGCAAAATGGGGGTGTCTACAAGCATGACTACTCCCTGGCCATTTGCTTCCTGGGGACTCGACATCGTTAGAAAAGTCATTTCGAAAACATCAAATGGGCATCAGTTCATCCTCGTCGCCATTGAATACTTTACCAAATGGGTAGAGGCAGCACTATATACGAACATCACGACTAATCATGTTGAGAGGTTCATCAAGAACTACATTGTGTGTCGGTTTGGCGTGCCCAAGGACATCATCACAAACAATGGCACTAACTTTGCGAACAAGCGCATCAGAGCCTTCTGCGAGCAATATAAAATCAAGCATCATTACTCATTACCATATCAACCGTAAACTAATGGTGTCGTAGAAGCTACTAACATGACAGTCGTCTGAATCCTTGAGAAGATGGTTATCACATACCGAGACTAGAGCGAGATGTTATCATTAGGATTATAGGCCTACCGAACGTCAATTCGAACCGCTACAGGGCCAACACTGTTCTCCCTTGTGTATGGAATCGAGGTCGTGCTACCAATTGAGGTTGAGATACCTTCACTATGCATCCTCATCAAACCTGATCTACTGGAAGCTGAAAGAGAAAGGTCCCGCTTTGAGCAGCTGAACTTGCTTGATGAGAAAAGGCTCCTAGCCTTGTGTCACACCCAGGCCTATCAGAGAAGAATCGCACGTGCTTACAACAAGCGTGTTTGCATCCGAGATTTAACAGTGGGTGATACAGTGCTCAAGAAGATCTTTCCATCTCTCTACACCGATCTGAGAGGGAAATTCAAACCCAACTGAGAAGGACCCTTCGTCATCCGAGAAGTGCTCCCAGGATACGCGCTCCGCCTTGCCACCATGGATGGAGATCACTTTCCTGAGCCCATCAACCCTGGATACGTCTGACGATTCTACTCCTAGTCTCCCACAGTAAGGTAAATACGGATAAAAATGGATACGTGACTGCCTAAGGACCCCATAAAAGAGGCCATCATTTCAAAGCCAAGTGTCCAAAAATTGTCCTTGACTAATCATACCCTTTGCTACACCCGTTAAGCCATTGGCTTATCTTTTATAAACCCCTCACCAGAAAAGAAGACTGAAAAAGTGTATATATCAAATAAAAAAAAGGGAGAAAAAGAATTACCATCAAATAAAAAAAAAATCAAAAAAAAAAAATCCCAAAAAGAGGATGCCCAAAAAAAAAGAGAGAAGAAGCAAAAAAAGCAAACAAAAAATTGAAGAGAAAAAGTGGGGCATGTATAGTCAAAATTTCCCAACGAAGAAGTGTATTACGGCAACTAGAACCCTATCAAGGAAACCTTCTTAACCCAAGAATACCTTCAAAATTCCTAACCTATCCCATGGCCAAGATACATCCCAAGAAAGAGCCCTCTTTAAAGTCTACAAGTAGTCATAGTATCCATTAAATCAGCACGAGCCAAGCTATGAGACAATAAAAGAATCTCCATCTAGCTAGCTATGACAAAATTGACATCCATGTCATGGCCTTTGAGAAAATAAAGAAGAAAAGAAAAAGAAAAATACAAGCTCAGACTGAAAAGGACGTGGTGAAAACCCGAAAGGGCGCCACGAGTAAAAACAGAGAGCTTATGTGGACCAGGTGAAACCTGCAAGGGTGCCTAGGATAAAAATGTAAACCCATGGATGTAGTGAAAACATGAAAGGGTGCTACGGGTAAAAAGAGGGCAACAACGGGCACGGCGAAAACCTATCTTGGGCGCTGTGAGTAAAAATGTTCAAAGGGAAAAGGAGAAATCAGTTACTCCATAGGTTTTGATTCTAAGCTCTGGTCTTCATTTGGACCGCTCATGTTAGTTCAAATCGGATCTTGATCAAGGATATCTTTGGACTACACCGTCAAATGTATGACCCGAGGTAAGGATAAAAGGGTTGACTCAATCCAAGGGGATGGATGTTTCGACCTTAGTAAAAGTTACTGAACCTCACTTGAGTCCAACTGCATGAACGGGTTCGGTTTTGTTCAGAATGGGACCCGTGACTTCATCTCATTGTTGAGGCATCAAACAAAGGAAAGGGAAGGACCACATTTGCAAACGATAGTAAATTTCCCTTCCCCATTTTCAGGTCGACATTGTGCACACCCCACCCCGAGATGGTCGATTTGATGACCGGAAGAACCACATTTGTAAAAGATAATAAATTTCCCTTTCCCATTTTCATCCCCGTACTGTGTGCACAACATTCCAAAAGGATGATCGACACAATACCCAATTTCTCCCATTTACAAAAGTTAAGAAAGACAAAATTTATGTAAGATAATTAATTTCCCTTTTCCATTTACATGTCTATACTGCGCTTGCACCACATCTCAAAAAATAATCAGTGTGATGCCTTGCGTACCCTTTACAAAATTGAAAAGCAATAAAAACATGAAGAAAATACATATACCCAAAAAAATCTAACAGGGGTTCTTATGTCCCTCCCTGTGGTGATTTGATCTATGTAAAAGGTATGTGCAGGTCTAAGTCAACGACGCAACTCGCGCTTCAAAGCATGAATCTCGGCTCGTAAGGCATTCTCCCGAGAGTCCCGATCTGTCATCCAGCGGCCATGAAAGCTCTTATACCACTTCTAGGAAGTATCAGTAGCGCCAAGAGCATCACTCAGATCTCCTTCCAGATGAAGGACCTCACACTTTGCAAAACCAGCTCGTGCTTTGGCGACATCTGCTCTGACCTTGTGTTTCTCTAAACATTCATGCATGGCCCATTTCTCATCTACCAGCAGATCAATCCAAGCCTGAAGTGCTGACTCCTTACTCGGCCAAGGCCCCTCTGCACCACTACTCTTCGCCTAATCCACGTAATGGACAAAAGGCCTCTCAGATAGTAGTCAGGCCTCATACCTCGGAGAAGTCACAAGAGAATCCCCTTGCTCCAAGTTGTACATATGCGCCGATTGGCGTGTCACCCAAAGAGTAGCTATCCTATCCAAGTCCCTAGAGGAACCCCGAGAAAAGATCAGTCCACACAGGGGAGGTCTCTTCGAGTAGGTCACCTGCTGAGTATAACCAAACTGGTGCAGTACCCGAGAAGGAAAATAATGGGTGCTACCAGCCAAGCCAAGAAGGGTGGTGCCCTCATGATCTCTAGATCGAACTACTAGGAAGGTTCTGCCCAACCATGGAAGCCTCTACACCAGCTCAGCCTCAGCCAGCCAAAGTTTTAGCTCGCACATATTCCCTCCTGGCAACCTATGGCATCGGCCTAAAAAGCAACGAGCCACCTCTCCATGAACCACATAAAAGTGGGGCACATGCCCCAAAATGGCAAGATGCTCCCCAGGACAAACCTAGAGCAGAACGAGGCATCCCCAGAGGCACTCAATCTTGCCCAAAGTAAAAGCGTCGAGACAGCGGTAAAGGTCCGCCAGTACCATATGCATCACAGAGCGATCCTCCTCCAGTTCCGCCAGCATATCACAAAGTGTAAAAGAAAAGGTCTCCCCCCAAGTGTAGAAAAGTACCTCTGAGAGAAGGCAGAGAGCGAAAGCTTTTGCATTATGGATGTTTCTAACCGACAATTTTCGCAAACTCTTGTCACCAAAAAGCTCTCTCAGGAATTTCATAGAACACCTGGTGGTCCCACCGACAAAGCTTTTCTCATAATCAGCTTTCTTCAAACCCAAAGTCGTGTGGACGGCTTTAGCATAACCTGGTTTTGGCACTATCCTGGCAAGACCTCTATGTAGCTTCAAACCTGATAGGTAGCAGAGTTCTTTCAGAGTGGGAGTTAGCTTACGGTTCCCAAAGCAGAAGACATGGGTACCCACGTCCCAATGCGAAGCCACCATGTAAAGGAAATCCCAAAGCAAAGGAATATCCAGGAAGGACGGGAGACAGGCCAGCCCGAGTTGATCCAAACCCGTCAGCTTGCTTTTGTTCAAGCTATCAAGCCATTTCTTCAAAAAACTAGGCCCTGTGCCCAAAGAGGGAATTGTAAGAGTTCTGGACCCCCCAAAAGAGGCGGGGTCTGAAAGTGGGTTCATGGCCATACAAAGATGTTTTGAGAAATCACAATTCGATGTAGGACGATGGACCCACCCTCGGGAAAGAGAAAAGAAAAAAATGCCAGCAAAAATTCAAAACCCAACTAGAAATAAAGAAAAAAGGGACATTCACGGGTCTTAAAGACCACACACTACCCAAAAAATACTTAGCGTGTGTAACACACACGCTAGTTCAAAATCTCCCAGATTTTGCCTAGCATGTATATTACACACTCTAAGCCAAAAAGTCCCCAAAAAATGCCTAGTGTGTATAATATACACGTTAGGGGCTATTTATGAAGAAAGTTTGCCTAACGGGAATATTACACACACTAGACCAGAAAACCTCCAATAAAAAGAGAGAGGGAATTTGGGAGTTTATTTTTTACCGGTCCTTTAACAGCCCACATACACTTTCTTTTGTCATACAAAGCACCCCATGTTACATGTTGGGATACCAAACTTCGCCCTCTAACCTATCTGCGTGATTTTCTTTCAGGTACCACCCACATAAGCATACAGGGTTTGGCCATTTTTAAACTAAATACACAACCCAAGGGCCAGTTTCCCAATTCGGAGCCCATCCTGTAGATAATCAAGTATGTCACATCTAGAAGAAAGGGACAGAACAAATAGAAGGGGAAAGCAATAACATTCATTCCAAATCATCCAAAATGTGTTCAATTATCCATTACATTTAATTCCCAAAAATAAGAGAAGAATGTTCAAAAGTCTCAAATGTTTATAAAAAGCAGGAAAAGAAAAGCAGGCTATCCTAATCTGTGCCTATGGTCCTCTTTCGTCGGTGCAAGGTACTCTGATAGGTCTGCACATCCCCCACCCGGGACCACACTTGGGACAGTCTACTAAGCAATGAGTGCGACTCCTTTTCATGAGCACGCTGCAAGCATCACACCAAAAGATCAGTCAAGGTCGATTGAAAATAGGGCAGTAAAGCAACAAGCATAATCAATTAGTGCCATACTCACCACTTTCACATCCCAAAGGCCAGCAATGATACGATAGTATTATGCCTGGTTGACAACATACTCATAATCATGCAAGGGGAAGAGAGAAAGAGAAGTCAGCTGCATGAGAAATGATACAAAGACATGCATATCCTCAAAATAATAGGCAGGTAAGAAAACTCACCCCCAGAACCAACTCAGGAGGAGGGACCCTAACTGCCTCAGCCGATATACGAGTCTGCTCTACCACATCAGCACAGAGGCCCGAGAGGAGCACGTCATCAAAATGCCTAAAGGTCCTTTGGGTCCCCATAGTCAAGGCCCCTGAGCCCCCCGCACCAGTAGGGTTTGAAGGACCGGCACCTGATGCCTCTGTATAACCCGCCTCGACCACGTCCTCATCAGAATCCTCCTCTCCCTCAAACTAAAAAAGAGGCAGAAATCCAGTAAGTATGGAAAATCAAGACAAACAGGAATGCATATGAAAGAAAGAAAAGAGGAATAGTACTTGAGATCGCGGGCCTCCAAATGCCAAAAAGTTGGCACCTGGCACAAAGTGTGGGAAGAGGGACCGGTATAGGAGAGACCCATACCACATCTGATACCCTCCACGCTCAAAGAGACCATCAACTGGGAGCCCATGGAGTAGGAGTCCATCTGCAAGCTCTTCAATTGTACCCTTCGATGACATAACATCCCCAGGAGGACCCTGCAGCACTGCGAAGTAGTCCCGATACTGATGCACCGCCCTCTCCCCCAGGTAATATGCTCTGACCTAGGAGCCATAAAAGAAGATGATGTGATGATCAATAGGGATCAAAGGTCACCTGATCATAAAAGAAGGGCCCTATTAGTCAAAGTAACACCATCTAAAAATGCAAGGAAAAGAGAGAGAGAGAGAGAGAGAGAGAGAGGGAAGGGGAAGGTGGATACCTGCTCTGAGCTCATCAGGTCAAACTGGGACCTCAGACCCAGTTCTAGATGCTTCATCCTCAGGTCCTTGCGATGACGCTTGTGCCAGCTGCCCATGAGGGAATATGTGAACTCGTTTGAGAAGAGGAGGGGGTGGCCCGACTGGAAGTGTAAATATCCCTAAATCTGAAAGGACGAACAAACAAGAAAATATATCAAAAGAAAGCAAAAAGATACACCATGGGTGATGGAAAAATGAAAAAAAATCAATCACCTCGATCGCAAGCCTGAAGCCGAGAACAAAGACCACATCCCTAACTGAGCCCTGACCAAGCTGGCGATCAACACGACATATCTTGCTCCCCCTAGTCGAAATGATGCACGTTCTCCCAGTTTCCCATCAGACTGAGGAGGGATAGCGAGATCCGACCACCACTAGTATTGGCGAGAATGGTCTTACCCAGCAGGAAGAGGAGTGAGATACGGGCGAGCATTACTGCACGCTCGGGCTCAATGACGATATCCATATCCGGTTGGTCTGGATCCACCAACTCGTCAATATCAAACTGATTGACCAGCCAGGATAGCTTGACCTCGGAGCTGGTCATATCTCGGGAGGTGGGGTAATCCTCGATCAACTCAATCACCTCTGCATGGTCTGGTATGTGAGGAGGAACCACAAGTATCCCTCCTATCCCGATCCCGGTAATCATGGACCAGTCCACTTGGGTGATGGTCATCTCAGCCATGGACATATGGAAGGTCATCGTCTCAGGCCGGAACCGTTCTACCAGGGCCTTCACGTATGCCATATCCCCCCTTATGGCCAGGCATGACAAGAAGTCCCCAAAGCCGGCCTGGGCTAAAAGGAACCTCACAACCTGGGGAAGACGAACATAGAGGCACTGGAGGTCGAACCAACCTCCGTGAAACATGAGCGGGGGCAGGGGCTGCATCAAGAGAACAAGGAATGTCATATTCAAAAGCAAAGAAGCCCAAGCAAAAATATATAGCCAAAAAAAATACATCTTTTACCTTGCTGGCTATACCAAAGTTAGAAATATGGGTGTACTGCTGATGCAGTAACCAATGGCATGCTGCTCCACCCTGCATTTCCCACCAGTCATGAGAAGAGCGCTGCACCTGAATAAGGCGCTCCCCTTTGGCACCATAAGTCACATCGGGGCCACCCTCATGACCAAGGTCCTCTTCACTCGACATCCTAAAAGGGGAACATGCAGCAAGTACATAAAAATCATCATCATCATCAACCAAAAGCATAATCAAATCATCAAGGGCATTGCTAAACATATCATATCGAAGGAAGGTGAGTATGCCTCTCTCATGCTATTATTTTCCAAAAAAGGGCACACCCAAAAAACAAAAAAAAATCATCAAGTCATACACCCTTCCAAAAAAAAAAGGAGAAGAAAATCTTTACAAAATCCTCTCAAAATTTCGATTAAAAAACCCCACAATGCATACACACTGAAAGTATGGTTGGGGAGGCATTCAAAAATTCAAAATCAAATCACTTTTTTTCATCATGTATTTTAAAAATCAAGATCACAATGGTGTAAGAAGGAAAATCAAAATTTTCGAACAAAAACCCATCCCTTTTCCAAAAAGAGTTAAAATACACCCTCTTTTCAAACCAAAATTCATGCGAATTAATGCAACTATCATGAAATAGATCACACATGCAGAGAATATCATTTAGATAGATCATACATGCAAAGATCAGCATCTCTATCCCAAAAAACCCTAACCACATTGGAAATAAATCAAGATAAATAAAAGAAAATAGGGTTTAAAATGATTGCCTTGAAGGAGAGATGAACCCTAAAACCGGCAGGAGAAAGTGTGATTAATCGGTGATGTTGGACAATGGCGCGATGTCAAGGTTCAAATCGAATCAATAGAGCACAAGGAGAGCCTTCCGTTTTGGTTTCGGAGAGAGGGGAAAAAGAATTTTTTGAAAAAACACCCTCCCTGCTAGGGCCCGACCGATTTAAGGCACCTTTTTGCCTAGCGTGTATAATATACACGCTAGTCATAAATTTTCCAGATTTGGCCTAGCGAGTATAATATACACGCTAGGCATAAATCCGCCAGATTTGGCTTAGTGTATATAATATACACGCTAGGCTTAAAATCCTCTCTTAGATATGTATGTTCATTCTAGGTGCATACGTATGTGTACTAAAAATATAAAAAAATAAAAAAGAGAGACTGTGGCACACATCCCAATAAGCGTGTCGACTTCCATTCGACCTGCTTGAGGATCGTGCTAAAATAAAATGTGTAAGGACAATGAGCATGCTCAAAATCCCAAACAAACATGAAAAACAAAAAAATAATAATAATAATAAAATGCACAAAATAACAAAAATATGAAACTCATCAAATATCTACACACACTCCCAGAAAGTATTACGACATCAATTCGCTCCGCTCGGGTAGTTGTGCTAAAGTAACCTCGAGATCAATGAGTTCGTCCAAAGACCTTGAACCCTGCTTCATGTAGGGGCACCTGTGGCCAGTCGAATGGGGCAATCAATGCCTCAGGCGATTGGACATAAACTGTGGATCTTCATGCCATTGTATCACGCCAATTTTTATGTATGGGTCGATCACCCTCCCGCTCGCGGGGCTGTTTTATTTAGAATGAAAATTGAACATTAAACATCATCAAATTATGTCGAGGAGCAGACTTTTTTCCCAGCATATTTGGCTTTCGTAAACTCGCACCATCTCGGTCATGCCCAGTAATGTCGCTAAGCCCTTAGGGACCGATAGCCATGAGGAACGGATGTTTTTCCTAACATACAGGGTTTTCGTATACTCACCATGTTACCATGTGATGTTTCAAGTTCGCTTTGAATACCATAGACCCGTTAGCCTGCCTTGGGCCTCTTTGGATGTCTTTTTCTTTGGCATTCGATCATTAGTGATCGGATACCAAAGAGGGGCATCTGTAGACACCCAAATTTGGCCCAAGGCCTGATCGAAACATACTTCGAGAAAGGCGTACCCTTGAGCTTATGATAGAACTTCCCATACCCTTAGGAACCTTTTTCAAAACCTTAGAACTCAACCTCAACCCTTAGTAGCCTATGCCCGATCCTTGGGAGCTAACCCTAACCTATAGAACCCCTCCCAAACTCGCTTCAAACCCTCTCAGGCAGTGGTTGGAAAGAGGAGTGCTAAAGCTTACTAGGACCTCTTCTGGGACTGAATCATACAACATTAGAAAGTAGAGGTTCCCAGCTTTCCAACAAGCCAAGAGTCATCCCGATCCTAGTCATACACTGAAAGTTATGGCAATTTGAGTTTGGGGCAGAGTTGAGGGCATTTTGCCTAGTGTGTATAATATACACGCTAAGCCATTTCTGAAGGAATTTTACCTAGCGTGTATAATATACACGCTAGGCCATTTTCTGGAGGAATTTGGTCTAGCGTGAATAGTATACACGCTAAGCCAAATGGGCCCCACAGCGGGCTCTGAACTTCTCACAGGCACTGTACATATGCCTAGCGTGTATAATATACATGCTAGGCTTAGCTATAGTAACTGTGAGATTTTTCCTGAATTTCACTTTTGGGGTTTGACTTGTTGACCATTCCCATGCTTAGGGTGGGTTTCTTTAGGACTGTTGCACCCAATTTACCTTATTTGCAACCCCTAGTCATTTGAAATCCCATCCTATCATCTACCATAAACCCATCCTCACACCTATCCATGACCTTGAAAAACCCAAAAACTTAGATTTAGGATTACCTAATTTCTAATCCCATTAGCATTTAAGTATCCCCTAACCCTCTCATTTTCTATAAATAGAGAGGCACCACCCCTTGCAAAAGGGCTTGAAAATTTTTCCAAAGAGAGAAAGATTAGAGGTTTCCTTCTCCCCTTTGGTGCACCAAACCCTTATAAATTCCAGAATTCAAAGCCCTTTCTTAGACCCCATCTTCCATCAAAAATCCCTTAGCCTAGGTGAGCACTACCCCCTAGCTTTCTTCTCCCACCCCTTAGCTTAGAGGTTAGAACCCATCTTCCAACCACTCAAGCCATCGAAAGCTCATCAAGTGCACTTATGCAAAGGTCCACAGCCGTGCAACAAGGGCCCGAGAGCTCCGGCTCTCCCCTCTACTCCTCTACCTTCTTTGCTTTTCCTTTATCCAAGGATTCAAGCTGTTATGCTGCCAAATTTTTTGAGTTTTCGGAGAGCTTGATAGGATCGTACTACCTTCAGGCAAGAGGAAGTGTTATTTTATTTATTTTGGCTATAAGTAGAGACCGCTTCTGAGAGGGTTGATCGGGTTCCTAACACCTTTCCGATCGTTAACCGAAGCCCCTACCCAAGAGCCTTTGGCTTTAGACCAGTGAATCAGAGTCATATTTTTTCACTTCGGTGCTTTTAATATTGATTTAGGTTTCCCGAGACACCAAAAGCTCCGGGTGGTGACTCTAAGTTTGTAGTAAAGAGTGCATCGTCGCGACGGACTCGCGAGAGCCCACGGTTGCACACCTTCTTAAATTATGTTTCCAAGGTTCTTAGCCTCAAGATGGATCTCAGCATCAAGGATCTAAGATAAGTAATTGTTGCCAGAAACATCAAGAGTGATAAACTCAAGTTTTGTAAGATTTGACATTATCTACGACAAAACTATATTGAGAATTAGATGAGTCATTTAAAATATAATAAATTAAAATTATCAAATATTCCTCACACTAATATGATAATTTTCTAGTCCATATTATCTCACATAAAATATATTCACATGTTATAATATGATTCACAATACTTTAAATTATAAAAAATATATAATAATCAATAAAATAAATTACTAAATTATAAAAATATATGCCGCTAACAAACAATATTGCACCGGTAGCTTTTGATGCCAAAGATAAGCGATCCAACAATTGATCTGAGCTTCGTGCTGATAACGTGTTATAAAATTAAAAGAAAGAAAGAAAAAATAAAGAGACTATAAAACTAGTTCTTCTAGAATTATATATCATTCACTTCTCTTCAGTTATTTCATACATCCACAAGACCCTTTATATAGAATTACATTATGAGAATGTGATAGGTTGAGAGAATATGAAAGGTTAGGAGGATACATGCACATTGTCATAATTCTAAAAGAGTTACATAGTAATGGATAAGAATTCCAAGGGACTACATAAATATTTTTAAGAATACAAAGCATGTGCTCAACCGTCTGATTTGAGAGTTATGATGCAAAGAAAAGACTCTTTTTTATATAATAATAACTATTCTTGTATTATTTAGAGTTTAGACAAAAAAAATACTCTTTTTCGAGATTTTTTTTCAAATAATAATAGCGATTCTTACTCTTTTCAAGATTTTTTCTAGATGCACTAATTAAATAAGAGAAATCAATTTTGAAATCAAAATCATTCATCAAACTGCCTAATCAAACTATAAAATTTTTGGGATAATAGCTCCTGACCGACATTTAAACACCAAATGCGATTTAAATGATCTTCCACTATTAAAATGCCATTTTTCATCTCACACCATTGAAGTGTGATTTGTCATTGTACCATGTGGCACACATCTATGATCAATCTAAATTTCCCAAGTGGCAATCCATCATTGGAATATGTCCTAGCCAAAGAATCATTCTTATAAGTGGATGTAAACCATCCAATCGGTGAACTTTAATATCAGCTATCAAAATTAAGAGCAATCGTTACTATTAAAGTGCACAGATTGGATGGTTCAAAAGTCACGACTCGAAATTCTATCCCATCCCGACGGCCTAGAATTCTGAGTTATGACCCACATGCATCCCAAATACGCTAAGCGAACATACACATAATTAAAGTTTTTACATAATTATAGTTCTACGAAATCTGTGAAAGCCAACAAATAAGGATGGAAAATAAAGGTAGCCATAAATATGAATAAATAACTACGATAAAATCCAAAAAATTCACAAATATAATGGAAATAAAAGTCGAAGACAAATCCGATAAGGGAGTCTATCAAGTCAACAATAATAGTATCAAACGAAACTCAATACCGAGTCTACTACTATGAATAGCCGGCACACGGGTCAAAGACGACACCAAGGTCCTCCTGGTAATCAGCGGCGTCGCCCTCCCACGGCTCTTGGTACTCAGCACTCATGTGGTCAATGAAGTCAATGTCAGCAGCATCTGGATAGCCCGCATCTACTCCGTCGATATAATCACCTGTAGCTGTTAGATTTCCGTGGGATAAGTTTACTCAATCACGTAAACTTAGTGGATATACCACCAATCCACCCCATTCTACTTAGGTGCATTATGGGTGTATCACGTGAGTGATAATAATATATCAATAGAATCATAAAGACAAAATGATAAATTATGTGTATATCGTAGAGCTCATATCATAACATAAATACAGGACCATGATCTAGACACTCATATCCTAACGTACCTCACCATATCTCATAATATAGCATATCTTATTATTTTCGCACATACATCTGTACATCGCATGAGTGTACCTAACATACTCATAAATCCTATACGACTTGTACCAACATCGCAGCTCAAGCCTATCATTTAAGGGCCATAGTAGCTTGCCACCATATCATAATGCCCTCCATATCATACTCACATCATACATCCCATTCAGTCACAGGGGCAATTAACAAGCGTTACTCATATCATACTCTCTCCCAGAGACCCGTCTTAACTGAAGGCATTATTGCCCTTACGGTGGCTATGTAAAGAATGACACGTACAGACTTATGTTTTTAATCTTCTGTTGGCCTACACAACGGTATCTTATTATCATACTCATAACTTATCTTATCTTATCTTACTTACTCATATCATAACATACTCTTACTATAGTGGGATAATTTTACTAAATCACAATATCCAAGGTTCACTATTATACAAGTTCCATACTACCATAGAGGGATTACATCCATACATAAATGCCTACATTCTGAGTTTCACATGACAGTAAAGAGATCTCACTACAACTAAAGTCTAAGGGTCAAATCTCATATCATAACTCATATCTTGTCCTATCATATTAAAACTTGAAGTGATAGGATTACTGATGTATTTTAAATAAACCCTTGCAAGTGTGCAAGATCTGTTCTAGTAAGGCAAGAACAAGGGTGTCGAACCCACAGGGAAATCTGAAATTTTATTCAATTCTTCCTAGAGATTTAGAAAATATCCCCGAGGAAGTACCAAGGGGCAGATTTTAATTTTTACCAAGAGTTAACACTTTTCTAATTGCAAGAAAGAAAACAAATTAATCTAAAAATTATGTAATGAGAAATCTACGAACAAATTTTAAAAACAAGATCAAGGAATTTGCTACCCCAGATTTATACCCTTTTCTATTTTTAAACCCACAATTTTATGAACATCAACACACCATCATTCTAAGAGAACCATGACTAGTAATTAAGCATGATCATTAACCCGGCATACCCTATCTAAAAACAATGACTCAAATGTTGAATCATGTGAAAAGCATAGCGTATCTCATGGTATTTTAGATCAAAACACTAAAAACAGAATCACTAATCTTTAAGAAAAATGATTTGATGATGAAATTATCAAACTATGGCATTAAACATAAAATATAGGTACTTATCTGGGGATCGCATCCTCCTTGACCTACAGCCTTTAGCCTCTCATCCTTGCTGTAAGATCTTGATTGTATTCAAAATCATTCCCAATGTAACGAGCAAAGAAGGTGTAAAAAGAAGAACACAATTTTAAATACTCTCAGAAAACTCTTCTTACAAAAGTCTCTAGTTATTACACAAATTTCTCTCAAAAATAATAACTCTCTAAGAAATAAAAACTCTCTATTCAAAAGGCTCTCTCTCTAAAAAAAAAAACCACTCTCCCTTTTACAAAGCCGTAAGCCTCTTATTTATAATATCCGATTGAAACTAACCCTAATTGCCTCAATCGATTGAGACAGAAATCTCAATCGATTGACTTAGAGTTCGAATTCCCTTAGAACACTTCTGCCTTCATATCTCAACCGATTGAATATTATGTCTCAATCGATTGACTTTCCAGGGTTGAGTTTTTCTCCATCTGTCAATCGATTGACCATAATGCCTCAATCGATTGACTCTTCAATGCAAAGTCTCCCCTTTCTTGATGGAGGTTGATTCTCTTCATGGCTTTCAATGCTTCTTTGGACCTTTTTGTCCATATCTCTTTTTTAGCCTGTAATTTCCTTCTTTTATGCACTTGAACGATCTAGCTGTCAGAAACACCTGTAAACATCAAAACCTCACAACAACCATCAGATGCTTTCATTGAACAACTAAATGTAGGATTTAGAGTGTGAATTATAGTCATATTTCAACACCGATCACACCCCCAAACCTACACTTTGCTAGTCCTCGAGCAAAGAGAATGATAAATATAAAAATAAACTAACATCCTAAAATTTAAATGCCACTTTCGTAGAGAACACGATTGCACTTAGCGTGTGCAACAAGCCTTTAAACCCCTAGGTGATCCCTAGTGGAGGAGTTGTGTCTCCTGAAGGTTTTCAGTGAAGGTACCTACAAACTTCAAGGCTATCATGATTGATTAATCATGTCCTTAAGCAATTAGACGCTCTTGAAAAATCTTTTTAGAATACATCTAACCATGTTCATTCCATTTATGCCACATTCAGTTCAGACCGTTGTCTTCTAATGTTCATATTTCATGCCTCAATGTCATGAGATCATCACTGCCCAAAGTTCTTATGTCAGAGGAAAAAGCTTAAACTGGAACTTTTAGATCACATGTCTAGACTCCAATCCTCACCATGGGTATACACTCAGAATGAAATCACTTCCGATGAATGAGATGAAATTGTAACACAATTAGAAGAAAATCTCACAAGTTTAAAGATATACGGTGTATCAAAGAATTATAAGGGAAATCTCATTAAGAAAGATAATGTATTTTAAGCATGCATATATCAAGCACCATAGACAATTGCGTACTTACTCTCCACAAGGCATTTCATCACTCATGATTGGATCAAAAAGGTCTTTTCTAAGGTTGTAATGGGGCTCGGGTTAAGGTTAAGAGAAGAAAGGAAGGATGGATTCAAAAGTTTCTGAGAAATTGGAAAAGAAACAACTACTGATTTTTTATTTTTTTTTTTCTTTTCTAGTCTCTCACCATTCTTCTCAATATATTTTTCATTGTTTTTACAATTTCTTTTTTTTTTTTTTTTTTTTTTTTTTTTTTTTCAGTACACACTATAACACATATAATCCCCACTTACTCTCGTTTCACTCATTTTCATCCGTTGTTCCTAATTTCTCAGAAATAAGTAAGGGCAAGCTGAATTTTCAGAAGCGGTGAAGGGTTAAAGGTTATTGCAGCTTATCAAAGAATGTATAAAGGTAAATTTCCAATAAGCTCAAAGGTGTACTAGAAGGATAAATTTATAAGGTGGGTCATTAAGCTCGCATTTAACCAATGATGGCCTTAGATCATTTCCTTTCATGATGGTAAAATATGCCCATTTGCCTTAAGTTAGTACACAATGATTTCTAGTGTAATGTTATAACACACATAAAATCACAAATCAATGGGTTTTAACAATTGGAACAAGGATTTCCAAGATACTCCGAATTGATTTCAGCACTCATTAAGAACAAGGACAAGTGTTTCAAAAACTTTCAAGGTTTTAGTCTTTCTTTGTGATCTTTAGGATTCCATGTTACACACTTAATCCTCCGATTTTGAGATTGAAAGCGAGTGATGAAAACAATTATTTTTAAGCATGATTCATGATCATTAATGTTCAATATCTACACCTTATGGGCACTCATAAAATAACCATGGTATGATAGCATTGATTAAAGAAATTTCAAGAAGAATTTTTCATGCTCACAAATATGAATAATCAATTAGATTACAGCTTTTGCCAACCCTCAGTTAATCGATTGAGACCAAATTCTCAATCGATTGACTGAGTGGACTCAATCGATTGACTGAGTGGACTCAATCGATTGACTGAGCCACATATTCTTATATCCTTTAATGTTTATCAGTTGATCGATTGAGACAGTATGCTCAATCGATTGACTGATAAACATTCAAAAATCCGAGAACAGCTACAAGGTTCCTTTTTTTTTTTTTTTTTTTTTATAAGAAGAACAACAATTACCCCCCCCAAACCTGAACGGGCCAATGTCCTCATTGTTGATGATGTGGAGAAAGGGAAGAAGGCCTCCCCCAAACCTGCTCTATGCAAACAAAGGACAAAAACAACCGAGCAAGGGAAAGAGAGAAAACACAAATACGAAACTATATTATTATTAAAAAAATAAAAAATTATAACAACGTAAAGCAAAATTCTAACAGGATGCAACATGAAACAAACGAATTCAAAACGAAAACAAACCAAACAAAAACAAAAAAACAACCCTACCCTAAAGACATGTAAAATTAGACCCTAAAAACCAAAAACAAATCCTCTAGTCCGCCATGGTCGAGATTCCGCCCCGTGGCTTTGGAAAAGCGTAGCGCCATATTTCTTCAGAAATTCCAACCGCGCCGACGGGTGGAATTGGTGGCCGAGGTGGTGATAAGGGTGGGGTAGGGGTGGTGATGACAGATTCATCATCAAGGTGGATGATGGTATGGGTGGACCAATCGATGGGTGGTGGAGCGGTGTATCGGGCACGTTTGCGTGCGGGTTCCATGAACTTTTGGACTGCGGCGCGCGTACGAGGACGGATGGAAGACATAGCGACAAGGCAGGGACGGAAACTGCAAATATGGACTAAAGGAGGACCCGGCAAGTGCCCTAAATAGCTAAGAATTTCCTAAAAGAGGGACACTTTAAAAGAAGAAAAATTCAGAAGTCGGTGCATGGAGAAATATTGAGAAAGGAGTCTCAGTCAATCGATTGACATGTTTGTGTCAATCGATTGACAAGAGAGGGCAAAGATGGTAAATCCGAGCTCCACAGCAAATATTTGGAAAAACACCCCTATTCCAGTAGGGGTTGACTGGCGGACCAAGTAAGTGTAAATCGATTGGCACCTAAATGTCAATCGATTGATGAACCATGCTAAAAATAGAGACCAAAACCAGGAATGTCCAATTTGAGGTGCATCAGTCAGTCGATTGAGACAGAAGTCTCAATCGATTGACGGAGGAAAATTTAGGAGGGCATGAAGTAGCTCAATCGATTGAGAGGGAGATCTCAATCGATTGACTGAGAGCCAGTAACCAAACACAAAATATGCCCAAAACAAAGCAACCATTATCATTAAAAACTTGTAGCCACCGATCCGATACATCAACAACTAAAAAAAAAAAAAACACCAAACAGAGAAAAGAAAAACTTCACAATAAAACAAGACAATCACACATCATCATCATCATCTTCATCTTCATCTTCATCTTCCGGTTCCCGCCCCTCGTTCATTGCCGCTCTTGCGCCGTCGATGAAATTGTTGGCACGATCCGGGAATGACTCGCCAGCCATCCGCATAAGAAGAGCAGTTTGAAACCGGGACCGCCTATCCACACCACCAAGCCGTGCATTCAGCCCGTCCATCCGCACCTCAAGGCGAGCAACAGCCGCCTCGGCATCAAAATCGGGGACCTCTTCGGGACGAGGTCGCCTAACACCGCCACGTTGGCGCTGTGCGGGGTTTGGACGGGGAGGAGGAGGAGCATCCTCAATCGGGGCCGATTGCACGCGGATGATCGCCTTGATACTCTTGACCCACACATTCACACCATATTGATAGAATTGCATGTCGCCCATCTCCTCATCGTCATAGATGGGGCAGCCAAGGTGATCCAGAAGGTGCATCACATAGTGTGGGAAGTGGAGGAGAATCATGACGCTTGGCGTGCACGCAATGGCGATATCACTATGGCAGCGGTACATCTCCATGACATCAACTCAAAGCATCAAACCAAGTATTGGTGTGTGCCGCGTACAGCGCCTTCACCCGACCCAAAGTCCGCTCGGTCTTGGTGCCATGTGGCAAAAGGTTATTGGCCATAACTATATCCCAAAGAGGATATCCATGGGCAACACAATGGCGCTTTGTGGCTGACCGGTTCCACGACCACCACACATATTGTTGATCATATCATCTTTGGCTACTCGATAGCCGGAGGAAGGTGGTGGTTGACGGGGCGAGCCTCGTAGAAATTAAAGGCACGGGCAAGATCGGGCATGGAGATTATATTGCCAATTATCTACCTCAATGGTGATAAACGGCAAGCCGGTTGGGAGAGGGTCTCACCACACCATCTTTTGATAGAATAGGCGAATGATGCGTGGGGACATCGATGGGTGGTGGGGTCGAGCATTTCCAAACGGAGGGCCTCGATGAATTCGATCGACCGTGCGCATTCCGCGATGTTCCGATACTTCACCAAGTCGAAAAAATTCTCCGTTTGGAATTGGCGATCGACATAATGCTCGTTAGGGATGCGCATCGGATCATGGGCTGGACGCGGTGGTCGGATAAGGGCAGCCATGGGATCAAAAATAAGGAAGAGATAAGATCTCGGCTTGAAAATTAGGCTGGAATTCGAATGAAGACTCCACGGGTGGGGAGGACCATATATATAGTGTGAGCCTCAATCGATTGAGGCGTACTGCTCAATCGATTGAGGATGCATGGACTCCCCACGTCGCGAGGAGGGAGCGGTAACGTGGCACTGCTTGGGAGACGGGGCGCGTGCCATTACTCCACACCTTAATGTCAATCGATTGACACTAAGGTGTCAATCGATTGAGGATTGATAGCGCCGGTTGGTGTCCTTGGAAACGGAAGGGCATTAAAGGGCCACGAAAAACCAACCCGAGACGGCAGCTGCCATGACAAGAGTTGTCGGGTGGCGGTTCAACTTCCAACACAAATGCACAAACTCTTAAGACGTCAATCGATTGAGGCCAAATTCTCAATCGATTGAGACAAAAGACTAAAAAAATTGATGATGAAGCTCAATCGATTGACACAGACTCTTCAATCGATTGAGGAATCTCAGTCAATTGACTTTCACAGACCCTTCAATCGATTGAGGAGTCACAGTCAATCGATTGACTGTGGGCTCCTTTTTTTTTTTTTTTTACAACAACTGGGGTGCCTCCCAGGAAGCGCTGAGTTTACATGTCGACAGCTCGACCTTTCAGTAATCAGTCCCCAGGATCACGGAGGTGCATCGCCTCAATCTGTAACTGGGTGATCGGCTCAAACATTGGTTTGAGTCTTTGCCCATTAACTTTGCAAATGCGATTGTCAACAAGGCTCCGAATTTCTATGGCACCATGCGCACTAATGGACACTACCTGAAATGGGCCTTCCCATCGAGATTTTAATTTTCCCGGGTGGAGCTTCAGTCGGGAATTGAATAACCAAACTTTTTGGCCAACGTGAAATTCTTTTCGAGAAATGGATGCATCATGCAGCTTTTTATACCTTTCCTTGTACATTTTCGAATTCTCATACGCTTCGTAGCGTAATTCCTCCAATTCATTCAATTGCAATCGGCGATGTGACCCAGCTGCTTGCATGTCAGAATTAAATCTTTTTATCGCCCAGAATGCTTTATGCTCCAATTCGACAGGAAGATGGCAAGCTTTCCCGTAAACAATTCGAAACGGAGACATTCCAATCGGAGTCTTGAATGCGGTCCGATATGCCCACAGAGCCTCGGAGAGCCGGTTTGACCAATCTTTTCTATCCGGTCGGACCGTTTTTTCTAGAATTCGCTTAATTTCCCGATTAGACACTTCCACTTGACCGCTAGTCTGTGGATGGTACGGCGTAGCAACTTTGTGAGTGACGCCGTACTTCTTCATTAAGGTGGCAAAATGGCTATTACAAAAATGCGAACCGCCGCCATCGATGATTGCTCTTGGAATCCGAATCGGGTAAACACATTTTCATTTAGAAATTTGACCACAACCTTATGATCATTCGATCGGGTTGCCATGACTTCTATCCATTTGAGACATAATCAACCACTAGAATATATGAAAACCCAAAGGATGGGGGAAAGGGACCCATAAAGTCAATCCCCCAAACATCAAAAATTTCAATAATCAGAATTGGATTAAGGGGCATCATATTCCGTTTGGAAATATTGCCAAGCTGTTGACATCGTCGACATTCCTTGCAAAATTGAGCACGTCCACGAAGATAGAGGGCCGGAGAATCCACTTTGAAGGATTTTCCGGGCGGTCTTCGTCCTCGAAATGGCATACGAGCTGACAAAGTGTAGGATGCTCATTTGCTCCTCTTGGTCACATCTCTGATGAGTTGATCCTGAGCGAAATTTGAGCAGACATGGTTCATCCCAAAATAGTGTTTTATTTGGGAGAAAAAGAGATTCTTGTCATTCTTACCCCACTCGGGGATTACGCCAAGATAACGGATAATTCACAATGTTCAAACCATGGAACCTTTGCATAAGCTATATCAATTGCTAGCAAGTGTTCATCCGGAAACGTGTCACGGATGGTCTCGGGTATTGCCGATTCTTCAGGTAGAATTCTCGACAAATGATCGGCCACCACGTTCTCCACCCCCTTCTTATCTTTAATCTCGGAATTGAACTCTTGGAGCGTATGATCCAACGGATTAATCTTGGTTTAGTATCCTTCTTTGCTAGAAGATATTTCGAGCGGAATGATCGAAAAAGACCACTATTTTTATCCAAGCAAATAGGAACGCGAAACTTGTCTAGAGCATACACCACAGCTAATAATTCTTTCTCGGTGGTGGTGTAATTGAGTTGGGCATCAATTAATGACTTGCTAGCATAATAAATAACGTGGGGTAATTTATTCACCCTCTGTCCAAGGACAGCTCCAATTCGTGAATCGATGCATCACACATGAGTTCGAATGGGAGAGAATAATCCGTGGTTTGGATGATTGGTGCATTGGATAAGAGCTCTCGCAATTTCAAAAATGCTTGCATGCTCCTCAAGAATTCAAAAGGAACATCCTGCCAAGCAAGGTGCACAATGGTTTAGCCACCTTCTTTGAAATCCTATAAACCTTCGATAAAATCTCGCATGACCCAAAATGACCGAATTTGTCGAACACTGTTGGGTGGTGGCAAGTTAGCAATTAGATCAACTTTTGCTCTATCCACCTCGATTCCTTTCTGTGAAATAATGTGCCCCAGAACAATCCTTTGTTTAACCATAAAATGGCTCTTCTCCCAGCTAAGAACAAGTTTGGAGTCAACACAACGTTAAAGACTTATGCGAAGATGATTCAAACAAGAATCAAAAGTTCTCCCAAAAGCAGAAGTCGTCCATGAATACTTCAATGAATTTGTCAATCATATCTCGAAAATATGGCCAACATACACCGTTGAAATGTGGCCGGGCATTACATAGGTCTGAATGGCATCCTGCGGTATGCAAACGCACTATAAGGGCATGTGAACGTTGTTTTTCTTGATCACCGGGTAGACAGCACCGATTGTATCCTCGAATACCCATCAAGAAAACAAGAAACTCTTGCCCACTTCTCAAGGATTTGATCAATGAGCGGAAGGAAAATGATCCTTTACGGTGGCGGCGTTTAATTTTCGAAAATCAATGCAGACACGCCATCCAGTAGTTTCTCGAGTGGGGACCAATTCTCCTTCAGCAGTTTCCTTCACAGTGATTCCGGACTTTTTCGGAACAATTTGGACTGGACTAACCCATTCACTATCAGAAATCGGATAGATGATTCCAGCATCAAGGAGTTTAATGACTTCTTTTAGAACGACTTCTTGCATGTTTGGATTAAGTCGCCGCTGTGGTTCCCTTGAAGGTTTACTCTCATCTTCCAAATGTATTTTATGCATACAAACCGATGGGTCAATCCCTTTGAGATCAGTGAGAGTCCAACCGATAGCTTCCTTGTGCTCTTTCAGCACCTTCAACAATTCTTTTTCTTGTTCTGCCGACAACGTGGATGAGATTATTCTTCGAAGTGTTTCATGAGGTCCCACAAAAGCATACTTGAGGGACTCTGGCAATTGTTGCAATCCCTGAAGTTGTGGTTGCTCAAGTGATGGAGGCAACGCGTCCTCCATCGCACCAGGTCATGATTCTATCTCTGGCACACTCATGACTAAGTGATCATCCCGGTATGATGAGCTAGACTCTCTCTCGTCGGCTTGCTTCTCTTAGATCCTTACTCTTCATAGATGGCTAACAAAGCATTTTCAAATTCCTCTTTGGTAAGCATTGAAGGTAATGCCTCATCCACCACTTCATCTATCTGATCGATGTAAAAACATTCGACTTCATCTTCGTTTGGGAAATGGTTCATCGCATGGAAGATATTCAATCGAACCTTCATGTTTCTAAAAGAAATGTCCATGACTCCTGTTCGACAATTAATGCACGCGTTGGCCGTAGCGAGAAACGGACGTCCAAGGATGATGGGGACTTGATTAAGTGACTTAACGTGTGTCCATGTCCAAAACAACAAAATCCACGGAAAGACAAACTTATCTATTCCAACCAAGACATCCTCAATAACGCCCTCGGCGTCTTTATCTATCTGCTTGCGATTAAGCAGGACTGTGGGTCTCAATTCACCCGATCCGAAGTTTCTCGTACAATGAATATGGGATTAAATTAACGCTCCCAAATCCAATAACGCTTTCCCAACCGGGTTGCCCACCTATGACACATGGAGCAGTAGAACTCCAGATCTTTTTAGTTTTGTGGGGTTTCCAATTGCAATATAGAATCGACTTGATTAGTCAAGAACACTTTCCTCGAAACATGATTACGTGCCTTTCTCTTCCGAAAGTGCATAAATCTTTGAAAAACTTTGCATACTCAGGCACTTGCTTGATCGTTTCAAGCAATGGAAGGTTTATCTTTACTTGCTTAAATGTTTCGAAAATATCTTCCATTTTTGTTTGTCCCTTTCCCATTCTTGATGGAGGAGTTAGGCATTGAGGAAATGGTGCCTTTGGGACAAAAGGTGCGGGTTCCCCTTCTGAATCTTGTCCTTGTTGGACAGTTGAGGGAGACTCATCCTCTATCACCTTTTCTTTTCCCTTCTCTCTTCGTTTCTCTTCCTCCTTCTCTTTTCTTCTCTCCGCTCTTCTCTCGACTCTTTCTTTTATCTTCCTGCTCTTTATGCCTTCACTTTCTTCCTCTGCTTCCACAGGCAATTCCACTTGATTATGAACTTCCCGTCCACTTCGCAACACGAATGATGGTCCTTCATCGGATGATGCTTGGCGAGGATTGTTGATGGGTTGGGTGAAGCTTACCCTCTCTCTCGTCGACTCAGTTGATTTGCCAATTGGACGACTTTGGTCGATTATCATCTATTGAAAAGATTGCATACTGCGCATTACCTTTTCTTCCAGATCAGAATCCTTTGAAGTGCTTGTATGAGATTGATTAGGATTCTGATTGAAATTCTGATTTTTCCGAAAATCAGAATTTGGATGAGAATATGGAGCATTCTGCTGAAAGTTAGAATTCTGGTGAAAATTAGAATTCTGCTGAAAATTCTGTTGTGGACGGAAATTTGGCTGAAAATTTTGTGGAAAAACTTGTTGTCCATTCATAGGATTGGCTCGGTATTGCTGGTTGACCACCCCCATCCTAAGTTGGGGTGATTTTTCCACTCTGGGTTGTAGGTATTTGAGTACACGTTTCTACCTTGAGATTGAGTGACATTTATCGCTGCGGAAGAGTAGATTCATCGGAAGGAATGTCAAGGTAGTTGGGCACTCATTAGCCATATGACTGGTGTTCACAGATTGAGCATGCAAAGGGGGGGTGACAGAACTTTAGCTTGCTTGGTTGCGCAAACAACATTGTCATCTGTTTGGACAAAGATATCAACCTTGGTTGATAGATCAGAGTTATTATTGTTGTCCTCATACACTCCGTCTGTGGTCAACACATGAGATTTAGGTGCTAAGTCCAAAGTGGTTCGCCCCAGTGTCGCACTTTGTATCGAGGTTTGATACAATTTCTCAAACAATGCCCACAACTCATCGGCCTCTTTTCGTGGCACAAGATCCACCGCAAGATGCATCAACCATGCGTCTTTCTTCGTGAATCACCCATTGTAGAAACTTTGGACTTGTTGCCACCTTGGAACTTGATGGTTAGGGCAACCCGATTAACTCCTTAAAACGTTCCCGATTCATGGAATGTCTCTCAGAGGTTGTTGGGAAAAGAAAAGGATCTTTTGACGCATCTCTATGGCTTTAGTCATGGGAAAATACTTTTGAGGAACCGACGGCGTAGCTCGCCCAACTCAATAGATTGCGGTTCTAAAGAATAGAACCACGTTTTGCCTTGTCTCTTAAAGAGAACGGAAAGAGCCTGAGCTTCGCTATCTCATCGTAACATTGTGGACTCAACATTTTGCATACCCATGAACTCGTTCGGATGAACGTATGGATTTTCATTTGCCAAACCATGGAATATTGGTAGCATTTGAATCATTCGATTTGAATTCATAATGATTCCACGGAATGGGAGCATGCATGATACACCTCGATCCTCGTAAAAACCGGGATCATTATAGTATTCAAGTGTTCTAGGTCCCCATAGTAATTATTGTTCCCATTATTTCCATTATTCACATTGTTGCCATTCGATTGTTGTTTTCATTCATTTCTTGCTCTTGATTAGCCATGGTATCAGTAGGATGATACTGATTCCTTTGGATTCTAAGATTGTCTCGCAAAGATCGTTCGATCTCCGGATTAAACGGTAGCAAATGTGGGTGATGAGAACGAGTAAAGCTCATACACCACACCAACAATCAAAGGTTTGAAGAACCCAAAACAAGTCCTCAAGCAGACTCAATCGATTGAGACTGTGGTCTCAATAGATTGACAGAAGCACAAAAAATTTCTCACAAATGACTTGTCAGTCAATCGATTGAGGGGATACTCTCAATCGATTGAGGTTCCAAGAGTCAGAAAGCACACAGAATATCAGAAAAAGATTTTATCAGTCAATCGATTGAGAGACTTATCCCAATCGATTGAGGTTCAAAGATTAAAAACACTCAAGAATTCTGTCAATTGATTGACATAGGAATGTCAATCGATTGAGAGAAAAGTAGAGAGCCCACAGAAAGTGGCTCAGTATCAATCGATTGAGAAAGTAGCTTCAATCGATTGAATGCTGCTATCAACAGAGAGCAAAGTAAAAAGGAAAAGGAAAGAAGATCACTAAAAAAAAAAAAATTTTATTTATTTATTTATTTTTTTTATTTTTTTTTATTTATTTATTTATTTTTTTATTTTATTTTTTTAAATAAAATAAAATAAAGTCTAAATTCGATTTTTTTTTTTTTTTTTTTTTAGCTTTCAATCTATTGACAGAGTTGTGTCAATAGATTGAGACACAATTATTGCTAAAAACACAGACAATCAATCGATTGAGAACAAGGCTCAATCGATTGACTGACAAGCAAACACACACACACAAAATAGAGTCAATCGATTGAGGGGTTATTCTCAATCGGTTGACTGCTATAAAAAAAAATAAAATCTCTAATCGGAATTAACCAAAATTTCGCCGATTTCCCCGGCAACGGCGCCAAAAACTTGATGTATTTTAAATAAACCCTTGCAAGTGTACAAGATCTGTTCTAGTAAGGCAAGAACAAGGGTGTCGAACCCACAGGGAAATCTGAAATTTTATTCAATTCTTCCTAGAGATTTAGAAAATATCCCCGAGGAAGTACCAAGGGGCAGATTTTAATTTTTACCAAGAGTTAACACTTTTCTAATTGCAAGAAAGAAAACAAATTAATCTAAAAATTATGTAATGAGAAATCTACGAACAAATTTTAAAAACAAGATCAAGGAATTTGCTACCCCAGATTTATACCCTTTTCTATTTTTAAACCCACAATTTTATGAACATCAACACACCATCATTCTAAGAGAACCATGACTAGTAATTAAGCGTGATCATTAACCCGGCATACCCTATCTAAAAACAATGACTCAGCCTAATCGCGGTATGAATCATGTGAAAAGCATAGCGTATCTCATGGTATTTTAGATCAAAACACTAAAAACAGAATCACTAATCTTTAAGAAAAACGATTTGATGATGAAATTATCAAACTATGGCATTAAACATAAAATATAGGTACTTATCTGGGGATCGCATCCTCCTTGACCTACAGCCTTTAGCCTCTCATCCTTGTTGCAAGATCTTCAGTTGTATTCAAAATCATTCCCAATGTAACGAGCAAAGAAGGTGTAAAAAGAAGAACACAATTTTAAATACTCTCAGAAAACTCTTCTTACAAAAGTCTCTAGTTATTACACAAATTTCTCTCAAAAATAATAACTCTCTAAGAAATAAAAACTCTCTATTCAAAAGGCTCTCTCTCTAAAAAAAAAAACCACTCTCCCTTTTACAAAGCCGTAAGCCTCTTATTTATAATATCCGATTGAAACTAACCCTAATTGCCTCAATCGATTGAGACAGAAATCTCAATCGATTGACTTAGAGTTCGAATTCCCTTAGAACACTTCTGCCTTCATATCTCAACCGATTGAATATTATGTCTCAATCGATTGACTTTCCAGGGTTGAGTTTTTCTCCATCTGTCAATCGATTGACCATAATGCCTCAATCGATTGACTCTTCAATGCAAAGTCTCCCCTTTCTTGATGGAGGTTGATTCTCTTCATGGCTTTCAATGCTTCTTTGGACCTTTTTGTCCATATCTCTTTTTTAGCCTGTAATTTCCTTCTTTTATGCACTTGAACGATCTAGCTGTCAGAAACACCTGTAAACATCAAAACCTCACAACAACCATCAGATGATTTCATTGAACAGCTAAATGTAGGATTTAGAGTGTGAATTATAGTCATATTTCAACACCGATCAATTACCACATTTGCCACTGTATACGAGGCTACACTAAATTTGCACTTACCCTACTCGTCATGATGTCCCATACCACTATGAGTTGTAAGGCATGTGAATGCAATATTTTGATACCATCTTAGTGAATCACCACGCCCAAGCATGGGCATAATCACATACACTCGTGTACATATTACCTAACATGTCCATAACTTATATATCATGATCAAGATGGAAGTATAGAACTATCATACTGACAATAAAGATTTGCATCCAAATTTCACTACGTTTATATATATATTTATTTACATATCACCTCAATACAAATATAGAATATGATAGTTATTAGTGTGATTTCGAGAACATTAAGGTTAGAGTTCAATTTTCACGAGGGCATTGAATTTCTAACTCAGTGTTATCGAAGAGGTCGCGTTGGAGCAATAAAACTGATATATATATATATAGATTATTATAATTAAATGCTCAAATTGATAGACATTATAATTTAAAGTTGGGTACATCACAACCATCAATCGAAACATTTAAGTGATTAATATGCATTAAGTTCTAGTCGTGCCACAGGGAGGTGATTAAAGTCATCTGTTCGGACGAGAATCGATCGATCAAAAACTTATAGTTGATCGATCAAATTTAAAGTAGATTTAATGTAAATAGTGATTCAATTCTGTCCAGAATTGATCGATCGGGAACTTGAAATCTATCGATCGAAATTAAAATATATAAGTCATTCAATTCGGGTTAGAATCGATCGATCAAAAATGAGGGTCGATCGATTGAAAATATAAAGTTAATTTAAATAATATAGGTGAATCGATTCTGTCTGAAATCAATCGATCGAACACAAAAGCAATTATATATATATATATAATGGTCTCTGTTAAGAATCGATTGATCGAGCAGAAGGAATTGATCGATCGATAATTAATAAAATATAAGCACAGTCAACTTTGTGACACCCTGTAAAGTCATGCATGTGTAACCTAGAACACATGGCAGGTCAATAACCACTGGACCTTTAACTGGAGAAGTCCACTTAGAAATTGACTGCTAGAGACCCATAGGAGGATAGTCCATTTAAAGCCCACAGGTGGATTAGGTCAATTGAGATCGATGTGGACCCAGACCCACAAGACCCTTTTTGGAAACCAAACCCATCTTGGGTCTATTTAGGAATTAAAGTTTCCTTTGGGCCAATTGGAAGGCAAGTGCTAGTGGAAAATTGGTCACTTAAGACCCATTAGATTCGTATTCTATAGAGACCCATCTAGAAATCTGATGAATCAAGGCCATTAGAACTGGGGCACTGAGACCCATGAATTAGAGCCAAGTGATGGATGTATACGCAACACTTGTGTACATGAGCTATACACCTAAACCAAATCGCCTTCTATTTAGCCACCTCCGCACGTATCCATGCAAATCATTGCATTGAGAGAAGCCGGATGTTGTAGCTCGATGAGAAACGAGAGAGAAAGAGAAGCCATTTGCCCTTCTCCCTATCTGGCTCCTTGTAACCCTTAGATCTCTCCTGAAACCCTTTTCACTTCAAATAGGAATCAATCCCTATAACCTTTGAGCACCCTAAATTTTGTGGTTTCTTTGACCAAGGCGAAGAGCGTTAAACAATTGTAGGATTAGCGCTTCAACGGTGTTAATCAGACGCTGGCAAGTCGTAGATCTCCGCATGCGAGGAAATTAATAAAGGTAACCCTCATAATGCGTGCTCTTTATTTTAGAATTTGAGTGTTACTACTGATTATTGATAATCGAAGCCGCATGCAGTGACTCCACGAATTGAAACGCATGAGAATCGTGAGGATGGATATATCTTGGTTTTATCATTGGAACCCTTGCATGTGCTTCAAATTTGGGGATAAATAGCATGTGTTAAAACTAGTAAATGCGTGAGAATGTGATGTGTGGTTTGATGTAATTAAAGGGTGAATCTCGTAAGTGAGGGATGACTCGTATAGGGCGTGTGTGATGTGTCTTTAAAACTATCTTGAGAAGCCATAGAGTACAGCTCGAGCAAACATATCAAGCTATAAAAGAGGACAGATCTGTGAAGTACGCTTGATCGTGATCTAGAGCCGCTCAAGCGGGAATTCTAGGCAAATTCAGTTCGAGTCAAAACCGCTCGAGCATGAATTGAGGGTTTGTACTAAGAACCCACTAAAGTGTGATTGGAACCGCTCGAGCGTAAAATCACCTGAAGCCTACGCTCGAGCGAGAATTCTAGGCAAATTCAGCTCGAGTCAAAATCGCTCAAGCGTGAATTGAGGGTTTGTACTAAGAATCCGCTCGAGCGTGATTGGAACCGCTCGAGCAGGAAAATACCTGAAGCCTATGCTCAAGCGAGATTTCTAAGCTTATTTCACTCGGGTAAAAATCGTGCGAGCATGAATTGGAAGAGCCACTGGAGTACGCTCAAGCAGGAATGAACCACGCTCAAGCTAGAATCTCTGTTTGTGGCCTAAATGACTGATGTGCTTGGGACTTGACCTGTGTGACATACGTGTGTGAATGTATTGAGTACAAATGACAAAGACATGTATTGGGCATTATGATTTAGGAGAAACACATGGAGTAACACTTTAATGAACTCATTAGATTCGTGATACATGTGCTTAACGTGACTTAAGGTAGGGAAGTTTCAAATGCAAAGTTATATGCTTGATTTGAATCATGGGATAACATAAATGATTTGCTCGTATTTGATTTACATATTTTCATCACATACCTGATAAATGAAAGCTATCCATATGATTTAAGATTGTTCCATACATGAAATTGCATGATTTACTTGACATCTTGCTTGCACTGATCCCTAAGTTCTATTGAGAAATCAAGATCTATTTTGTGATATGATTCATGTCCATTCTTATTCGTGCGAACTTATTATGTGTAAGAATCAACTCCCGTCTGTTACTATTCGTGTGTATATGCTATGTGTGAGATTTTGTGCAACTGAGGAGCCTCAATGAGAGGGGTGGAGTTTCCAAGGTATTAACCTTGTGTCCGCTACGGACTGCTCAATTCCAGCTACAGGATGCAATTGCCACAAGTCTATTCTTATTCTCGTGATTAGTTGTGAGTAGAGTGGAATCTCCAAGGGAGGAGTGGAGTCCCAAGGATTTTAACCGCTACGGGATATTCACACTAATATTATGTGACTCGATTACTTGATGTGATGTGCTATACTAGATTTTGTGATCCTATATGCTCATCATGTACAACTCGTCATCTCGAACTTGATATGAGTGTCAGTTTTATTTCCTTTGCCTCGATTATTGATATGAATTCGTACGCTTCCTTGCATCATGACATGGCATGTTTATGAATGCATGTTTTCAAGTACTTACTTATACTCGCATACTTTTAACTCTAGGGAATTGAGCTGTTAGGTTTGGATCTAATTGCGAGATCTGAAGGCTCGAATTTTGGGTAAGGAAATCTCGGACTGTCACAGGTGGTATCAAAGCCTAAGTACTAGAGTTCACGTCCTATGGAAAAGCGGGTTTGATGTGATGCTGTTGTTGGTACGCGCTTTTTTTGGGTTCCTCTTAGTCCCTGGAATAAGTGGCCCCAATTTGGTCCAAGTGAACTCTAGCAAAGGTAGTGAATTGTAAGTTAAAATATAGAAATAAAAGAGGAAAATTCTAAGAGAAAAATACTTGGTTCGTTGCGATCGCCAGCTGCTGATTTTTATCGACGCTGCAACACATTACTGATCATTCCTTTTGAGGTGTGGGTTCGACTTCTTTACTGAATTATCGACCTGCTAACGTCAGCAGCACTGGGTCACCTAGGAGTTTAGTTTATTTAGTTTTCCTATTCCTACTCTAATTCTAATTGCTTTAGTTTTCCTAGTCTTACTGAGAGTCTAATTATTCTAGAAGTTTAATTATCCTAAATATATTGGTCCTATTAGGAGTCTGACTAACTTAAGAGTCCTAATCTCACTGGAAGTCTAATTGGTATTAGTCTCCTAATTCTACTAGGAGTCTTATTAGTCCGAATATCCTAATTCTATCAAAAGTCTAATTAATTTAAGTATCCTACTTTTATTAGGAATCTAGTTAACTTAAATATCCTGATTCTATTAAAAGTTTAATTACCTTAGATATCCTAAGTCTACTAGGAATCTAATTGATCTAAATATCTTATTTTTACTAGAAGTCTAATTATTCTAATATTCTACTTATACTAGGAATCTGAGAAAAAGGGGTTTGGCCCACTATGCTAAGGAGGATGAACCTCGTTTTCGAGTACCCTCCGTAAGCTCCCTTAGACAAATCGGTTGGCAAAGGGTCATTTTAAAAATAGTATAGATTGAAAAACTGATTTTTGAGTTGGAAAGTTAAAGTTTTCAAGATTAAAATTATGGGATTTTTAGGATTAGAGCAGAAAATTATGAACTAGAAAAGATTAAGACTAGAATTTGAAAATGAAGGCTACAATCTAAAATAATTAGAGACTAAGAACTGGTTCTAGAGATTAAGAACCAGAAGCTTAGAGACTAAAAACTAAGTACTGGTTCTAGAAATTAAGACCTAGAACTAGAGATAAAGAAAACTAAGAATTTGAATTTAAAAATTAAGAGTTGGAATTGAAGATCTAAAAATTAAAAGATTAGGGACTAGAAAAACTAGAAACTGTGAAGGGAATTAGAATTTAAAACTAAAAACTAAAAAAAACTAGAATGAAACTTAAGGATTAAAACTAAGATCTGGCTCTAGGAGCTAAGAATCAGAGATCAAGAACTAAAATTTAAGAACTAAAATTAAAACCTAAGATCTAAGACTAGAAATTAAGGACTAAAACTAGAACTTAAGAACTAGAACCTAGAACTAGAAAAGGAAATTAAGAACTAGAACTAAGAAGTTACCTAACCGCCAAAGATAATCCCGAAATCCCTAAGCTCAAAAGAGGGGAGCTCAAAAACGCGATTGTTGGATATTAGTGTGTGGGATAGGGGCCTATTTATAGATATTCGGATAATTGCGCGCCCTATGAGAGGTGCCCAATTAGCCAGTCAAATTCAATTATGCGCCCTGTATGATGTGCTTAATTGGATTATGAGCCCTATCTCGGACGCTTAATCACTTTAAGTTGGTGACCGACTCAATGAGGGACCGGCTGACTGGCTCAGCCGGGTGTCTAAGTTGTAATCTAATTAGAACTAATTGCACACCCTGTTGGGAGCGTGCAATTCGATTAAGCGATAGATCAGTTGCACTTAATTGAGGAATTCAAGTGGTCAAGGGAACTAGAGGCCAAGCTCACTTGGGAACCAATTGCGTGCAGGTGGTGGGACATGCAATCGGATCTCAAGGCGGTTTCTAAAAGGTTAAGGACCGGTCCACGTTGGACCAATTGCCCGCCAGTGGTGGGGCGTGCATTTGAATTGTGCACGCATTATGGGGCACGCAATCCACTCCTAAGGTGACCCACAGGAAGAACAAGCCTGGTCCAAGTGGGACCAATTCCGAGCCAACTATGAGGCGTGCAATCATATTATGCGCGCTAGTCAGGGCATGCAATTCGGGACTTTTCCTAGGTTGAGTTGGGTCCGAACCACAAGGCTATTATTTCAGCATGTGCTTAACTATATAGTATTATTTTAGTATATAGTCCACGTATTTAGGGTTTTAAGACTTTCAAAGAAGATGACTCCTTTATGAAAGAGGTGGGAAAGGTCAAAGGTTGACCAAATAGGTTCGTATACTAAGAGGGAAAAATTAGGGTGTCTACAGATGCCCCTCTTGGCTTTCTAATCTATCAGTGTAAGCAAACATGGAGCATTCGGGGGCCCAATGGTAGCTGTTGAAGGGCGTATCCACTACCGCGGATGCAAGGGGCATCCCATCGCATATCGCAACCTACTGCGAGTGACAGTCAGACAGGGGGAAATTAGCATATCCTGATCCATGGGTGCAAGGGCATCTTGCTGTATATCACGACTTACTGCAAGAGGCAGTCAAATGAGAGGAAAGTTGACATATCCTAGTCTGTAAGTGCAAGGGCAATCCAACAGAGGGATATTTGACACAATCGAGGTACAGGGGGTGTCATACGAATGTTTAGAGACAAGGTCAAGTGACCTGATAATAATATGTAATATCATATAATGGCGAAGGCTTTCGCAGGTCATGTCAGACCGAGTGCGTCATTGCTCACACCAATGGCGTGTCAGGTGTCCCTTTCCAGTGGACATTTGTGATTTCTCAAAGTTGAGCATACTTAGTGTTCGATTTCCCAGGAGAATGAACGGATTGCAGTGATGAGAGCTGAATTGTCATAGATATGAGGTTTATTCATTATATATATTTTTTATTATTTTTTTCTATTTTTATTTATTTATTTTTGTTTTTTTTTTGAAATTTTGGGATTTTAACTTAAGATCAATTCAGTTGTAAATCTACGAAAAATATGGGTTCTGAGACATCACTGAGCACATCCACCGGTATGGGATTTGTAGACCCGAGCATTTATGTGGTTGTCAAGACGACACTTGGTATGCTAGATGCTCCATCTGACCTTCTCGACGAATACTGATGATTGTCTCTTATGAGAGGACTACAGTGATTTGTGAGTTAAGAGAGACGGGTTTTGAAAATGTTTGACTTAATATTATCTAACTATATTTTAAAAGAATATCGAGTAGAACAAGGGTGTTTTGCTTACCTGACTTGTTGCCAGTGGGAGGCTTTTGCTCGCAGTGGGACTGACCGGCTGTTGCTCCCCGTGGTTGTGTCGCGATGGGACTACGGTCGGCTCCTCCTTCTGGTTTGAGTTGCCTTTGCTTGGCGTGTAAGGTTACCTGATAAGACGGGAGTGCTTGGGGGGTAGAGTCATTGGAAGGACTCGATCTCTTTGTGGAAGCATGAGAAATCACACAACCACTCACATCATTCGTATCAACGGGCATTGTCGCCTTCAGGTTGCTGAGCTTTCGTGTGAATTTTTTTCACGTGAACTCAAAGCCTCCTGTTGGTGTTTATGCATTGTCACGGTGACTTCCTATGCCGCTTCATATTCCGATGGGAGTGTCGTGATGGGACATTTTGGAGGGGTGTGGTTTGCTATGGGACATTGGTTGTCGCCCCCTTTCATTCTACCTGTTGTGCATGGTCATGTGATGGGACATCAAAGGGTCTATTCTTCCCCTCCGCTAATTGTTGTAGTGGTGTAACGTCTCCAAGTTTTGACCCATGAACTATACACCTCGGTACATGTGTCTGACGGTTCACACGTCGAAGATCATACCGATGGGTTATGTAATGTCTATAGATCAAATCTGACAGAAGGGATTTTGTATAAGTAGGCTAGGTTATGGGTTAGTGAACCCTCGTACACCCAACCTTGGTGTAGCTGTTTTGTACCCAAGCCTAGGACTATGTTAAAAGGAAATAAATGTCTCATTTGTATTTGCATTTAAAACCCTATTTATTACTCATTATTTGGAATTAAGAGGAGAGAGGGTGAATCGGGTGTTGAATGCGAGAACGATCCATTCTCGAGGCTAGCTACTAAGGGTTTGGAGCGACGAACAAGCCGCTGTCTGCTTGGTGAACCCTAATACGATTTAGAAGCAAGGATTGAGGATTCGGATGAAATCAAGGTATAAAAAAATTAAGCTTAAATCGTGAAATTATGTTAGTAATGGTTTTTATTCAATTTAAGATCAAAGAATCACAAGAAATGAGGTTTGATTTGGGAAAGAGAAAAGAGCGAATGCGAAAACCCAAGAATAGATAAAATCTGTTCATTTTGACCGATCAAAATTTAGTTCGATCGATCGAAATGGACTTAAGGAGGAAGAATTTGATGTCTGAAGAAATTTGTTCGATCAAACAAAACGTGTTCAATCGATCACAGCTCTCACTCGATCGATCGAAACATATAGAACAGAGATTATGAAAAAGCTTGTTGCGAGGATTCGATCGATCGAAATATCTTCAATCGATCGAATTATAAATTTGATTGATCGAATTAAAATTCGTTCGATCAAACTGTGTGGTTTGTTAATTAGCTTCTGAGGGATTCGACCAATCAAGATATTTTTGATTGATCGAATTATATGATTCGATCGACCGAATTAGGATTCATTCGATCGAATTGTATTTTGGTCAAATTGGCTTCTGTGGGATTCGATCGATCGAATTTTTGATTCATTCGATCGAACTGGAAAATCGTTTGATTGAACTGAGAAGTGTTGTATATGTTCTGAGGAGTTCGACGGATCGAAATGAGTTCGATCGATCGAAATCGAGTTTCGATCGATCGAAATAGGGATTCGATCGATCGAAATTCCTAGATTCAGGATTTTATTGTGTTTTGACTGAGAGATTTAAGGGAAATCTTTCAAGGTTTATTTAGCACTGTTCTAATGTGTGAACCATAAATTTGATATGTTTAGGTGACTTGGTGTTGTGTGGTGAGAAGCTAACCCAAATGGTGAATTGAGCACGTGCTGGTTGAGATCTCGAGGTAGGGAAAACTTGATATCATGTGCATTCACTACATTAGCATGGGTGTTATGTTATGATACATCCTTTGATTAAATCATGTGAATTTCATTTATGACTTCGAATTGAAAAGGCATGTGCATTAGTATCTTTCTTAAATGTGTAAGAGTTATGGAATCTTTCAAGATTCAATCTAATGTATGTGTGTGTGTGAACTTCACACTTTATCCCAACTTTTAAACTAAACTATAATTATCACTCTACACGGCAATAAGTTATATGTATGCACTTCGATTTAAGGTTCTATGTGAATACCCGACTGACGCGGGGGTATAACCGTGACTGACACGACAAGATATCTGTGACCGGTACGGCGGCCAATCCGTACACCATTTGTGCTATGTGTTTGGATGAAGGTCATTCCTCGACTAAATGTCACAGGTTCAGATGAAGACATTGGAGCTGAGATTTCAGAGAGGGAGGATCCTGACTACTCACCTGGTGAGGAGTTGGAAGAAATCTCCCCTGAGGGTTGTTTTCTATGTACGATGCCTAATATATCTAGTCTTAGGTTGAAGGATTAAAAATTGTTAAGTTATTGTAAGGGATATGGGTAGCACTGAATGATGATAGAAATTCTTTTTGGTGAACCATGTTTTGGTAAGGAAGGGTCCTTAGTGGTGGTTCTTGTCGGTTCTTTTTTCATAGGCATTCGTATGAAATTAGAACCGTCATTTTGAGCTTTTGATGGTAAACATTGGTACCTTCTTATTTTGTTTATATTAGTTAGTTAGTTATGGTTCTGCTTTGTTTCCACTGTGCGAATGATATGCCATGTACTTCGTCCGGGGTTCGGCCTTAGTGCCAACCCACTGACGGCGTGGGTTTCGGGGTGTCAAAATCCGAGCTGTCATAATTGGTATCAAAGCAACGGCTTTAGAGACGTCTGACAAGTCTTAGACCGTTTAGAGATTTGAGATTTTGTTGGATACTAGGGACGGTCTGTTAATGAGACCTTTGTTTCAGTGTGACAGATTCTAATGGACCAGAGAAGTAGAGGTCGGCCTAGAGGAGGTCGCCAGAGGAGTGTGAGGAGTATAGATGATATTCCTTCGGGTTTCGGAGGAGAGCAGAGACCACCTCCTGAGGCGGAGAGGGGTCATCAGGATGAGTCAGCAGATAGGCTGGCTAGAGTCATGGAAGCCATAGCCGCTACTATGACTCAGTAGACCCAACAAACTACTCTTTTGGCTGAGCAAACGGCATTGTTGGCCGCCAATAATGTCAGCCATCAGCAACAGCTGCCACCACCACCACTTCCTCCACTACTGCCATCATCCTTTATGGATTTCAGGAGATTGAGACCTCCAATATTTCTAGGGCAGACAGATCCGCTGGAAGTAGAGAAATGGTTGAAACAGATGGAGAAATTACTTGAAAGACTCCAGAGCCCTGAAAGCCAGAAAGTTGGTTGGGCTTCCTTCCAACTTGAAGGTGACACCAATGCTTGGTGGAAGTTGGTGTTAAGGAAGAGGGAAGTTGAGGGTCCACAAGACTCATGGACCTAGGCTGAATTTGTAAGGGTATTCAACAGGGAGTACTTTTCGAAACAAGTTAGAAATCAGTTGAAAAGGTATTTTGCCAATCTTGTACAAGGGAGCATGACTGTAAGGGAGTATGACAATGAGTTTGTGCGATTATCAAGGTTTACTCCAGAATTGGTAGCTACGGAGGAAATGAAGGCCAATAGATTTGAGGAAGGCCTGAGACCGAACATTCAGGAAAGGGTGTCAATATTTGAACTGGAAACATACACAGTAGTGATGGGAAAGGCCATTGTTGCAGAGAGAGATATAAATAAGAGGCGTGATTTGGAGAACAAAGCAAGTCCAGGGGGAGTGAGTGACTACAACTTGGGGAATAAAAAGCCGAGGTTGTTAGCACTTGCTCCAGTTTCAAGACCGGCCTACATGAGCTATCAGAGGTCTAATGCATTTACTCCTATGAGACCGTTCCGCAGAGAGGGCCCTACTCAGACTCAGGCGTCTGAGGCATCAGTTACACAGGGATCTTCAAGAGCAACATCTTCAAGTCCACAAGTAAAATGTGCCCGTTGTGGCAAACCACATTAAACATTGGACTGTAGACAGGACACGGGAAGATGTTATAAATGTGGGAAGATAGGCCATTTGATATGAGACTATCCCGAGATGAGAAAGGAGGGCACTGTTTCGACTTCTACGATGCAGAGGCCTACACATTCCACCCGACCTATTATCCAAGGCCGCACTTTTACCGTTACAGCTGAGGACGCCCGTACAAGTAACAATGTAATCCAAGGTATAACCTGCTTTTTATATTTAAATTGATTCACTTGTTTTCTAGATGAAGAAAGTGCATTGATAGGAAAAGATCTAGGTGCATTTTGATAATTGTGTGGTCATGACATGCATGTCTGAATGTTAGTGTATATATTAAATCATATAGGTACACTACAACTCTATCGATAAAGCGACGACGATCATTGTATTGTGTTAAGTAGTGAAAAATACCATTTTTTACCCCTAAACATGAGCCTTGAAAGACCCTTGAGAAGACTAAATAAGTGCTTTAGTGTGCATTTTACAGCTAACCAATCAGACAGGTCCAAATCCGAAAAGCATCCCAAAAAGATCAAAAAGCTGACAGCTCATGTCAAGTTTAAAGAAGGAGTGAAGAAACAGCCTCAGCAATGGCTAAAGAGGGTCTAAAAGAGCAGACAAAGACCTGAAGCAAGAGAGAGTTCAATTCGCAAAGAACTTCTACTATTCGCAAAGAAGAATGGGAGCCTAGAGTTCAATTCGCAAAGAACTTCTACTATTCGCAAAGAAGAATGGGAGCCTAGAGTTCAATTCGCAAAGAACTTCTACTATTCGCAAAGAACCTTGAACTTTGCGAAAAGAAGAAAACACTCCTCGAAAAGAAGATTGAACTTTGCGAACAGAGCTACAGAAGTCATTGAACTTTGCGAAAAGGCCCCTGAACTCGCAAATGGCATTCGGGATTTGCACTTGTCCAAGGGTATTTCAGGAAACTTTGCACGCGCCCAATGTAATCAAAAGACCGTGAACATTGAAGGTTCCAATCAAGATCGAAGGCATATTCCAACCCATGTGAGCGCCCAAAGTTAAATTACAGCGAACTTCCAAGCTCAAGCAATTTCAAGCCCATAGAATTGATGCTTTTGATTGGCGAACCAGATCAGAGCATTTCCATTGGCCAAACCAGATCTGGATCCCCGTGCTCAACCCTCATTGGGCAATCCAGATCTAAAGCAATTCTGATTGGTTGATACACATTTGAGCTGGCTTAGGGAAAACTATAAATAGACGAACCATTTGCCCAATTTGGGCATCCAGATTTTAGAGTTTTCATCTCTGTTTCCCTCATTCCGGTCCGGATAGCTTATCCGAACCCCTGTAATCCCTTCTTGTAGTTTACCTTTGAGAGCCATTGTGAGTGATTTGTACTTCCAAGTTCGGATTCAAGATCAGAAGTCCGAGGGCTCTTCGAGAAGCTCGTGTAAGTCCGAGGGCTCTCTAAGAACCCGTGCTCTGTAATTGTAATTTTGGATTTTAAAAGGTTGTTGTAATTTGTGTGTTCTCCATTGGAGTCATGTCGAGGGTGCTGAATGTTCACCTTAGTGCATTAGACGTCTTTAGATTCACTCATCCGCATGCAACTTCCCTTAATTCATCGCCTGTTAGCGTGGTAACCTAATTCTAGCGATTTATGATGATGTTCATGTTCGAACTAAAGAATAGGCCAGACTAGTAGCGATGATCTGTGACCATTTAAGTGACGGATGATCATGACCATAAGTCTAAACCTATTCCTTAATTCGGATTTATTTCTCTTACATCTCTGGCTGGTAGCCGATGAAGATTGAATCTGCTCGTTGAACTACGGACTCCATTAAAATTGAGAGGCTAAAGTACATGAAGCTATTATTTACGCATTTGTCTTATTTTAAACATCTCCCCAACTCGGATCTGGATCATGTAGTTAGTTCTTTTCTTTATTTGCTTATAGTTAAATGTGACACAATCCAACACTCTCTTTTATCTATTCTTTTAGATAATTATAGAGCAGATCTCGGTAGTACAGATCTGGAGGTTTATCTCTCGCTTTAGACAAACTTCTCTGTGGACGATCTTGAAATACTTACTTTTAAAACTTGCTACAATTGGCCCTGATCTTGCAGGCCAGTGTTAGCCCCAATGTGCTGATATCCCTTTCATAAGTTACCATCCATATAACCTAGCATTCTTTAATTCTTTAATTTTTGGTTCATAATGCACACAATTATGGCACACTTGGAGCGACAACAAGTTTTTTGGCGCCACGGAAGTTTGTTCTAAAATAGATAGACCTAAGTTTTTCAATTTTGTAGATTTGATTTTTATTTTAATTTTACTTTAAACTGCACTTTGCATTCCAAGTGCTTGATTAAATGTCTCTGATTTTGTATAGAAAACTTTGTTTTCTTTAGAAATTTTTATTTTTTATTTTCGAGTTTTATTCTTTGCCTTCTAGTTATTTGAATAAATCTGCCGCCACTCTTTTGTCTTTTTGTCAAATTTGGCGTGCTTTGAGTTTTCATTTATTTTCATTTATTTATCAGTCATTTATTAATTTTGTTGTTATTTTTATGACAAATGTGTAAAAGGAAAGGAAAGTTCTTAAATAGACAGGTTTCTTGTACCAAACTCTCTCGAGTTGTATGTTTGGCGGAGAACCCTCAATCTGAGATTCTCCGTTAAATTCAAGTTGAAAGACTCCTAAGAAACCGACATACATCACAAACATCTATTTGAAATGGGTGAAGAACAGACATTAAGAGACTACTTTGCCCCGGTGCTTATAATTCCCCATTTTGCATTCAATTTCCCACGTGGAGGAAATTATGAAATTAAGTCCTCCACCATCCAAATGTTGCCTTCATTCCATGGATTGAGTAAGGAAGACCCTTACAAACACATTGATGAATTTCTGCTTTATGCACAACATTTAACATAGTCGACTGGGTCCAGAGGCAACCAAGCTTAGGCTCTTTCCTTTTCATTAAAGGACAAAGCTAGAGCATGGTTATCTATGTTAGCACCAAACAAAGATCACATCATGGAATGATTTGCAATGTCAATTTTGTCAAAATATTTCCCAATGACTAAAACCAGCCAATCGAGACAAAGCATCATCTCTTTCTCCCAAAACTCAATGAAACTTTCCATGAAGCATGGGAAAGGTTTAAAGAACTGGCAATGCCCTCACCATCAAATTCCTAAATGGCTGGTTCAAAGCTTCTATCAAGGAACCGATCGGAAGGGCAAGAACATGGTGGATGCCTCTTGTGGAGGTACCTACTTGCAGAAAAGCAGTTGAAGAGGTTTGGGACCTCTTTGAGTGATTGGAGAAAATTCAACCCGGCGGGAATCTACGCCAAGGGACAATGAGAATCCAGCTAGGATGAATAATCCCCAATTCACAAGAGGGAAAGTTTATGAAGTCAATGAGCGGAAAGGAAAGTGGATAATTTGACCACAAAATTTGATAGATGATGGACTCATTTAAAGCTCCAAATGGGTCAAGAGTAGAGGAGGCATGTCGATATGCCGGTCCCCCACTCATTCCATTGATCAATGTCCTTCGCATCACAATTTCCGAACTCATGATGGAACAAGCTCATGCTCGATCTTATGGACAGATGCAATCGAATGACTACCCATGGAGATCTCATCCTAATCTCGGGTGGAATCGGAAATTACCACAATGGCGCAGCCCAAAAATCAATTACCTTTCAAACACCTTTCGTCACCATATCGCAGAATTTTATAATAAATCAAATTTTAATTCCTAACCAACAACAAGCCATGCGCGTCAGCACGCCCCTCCTAGATCACGACCTTTGAAGAGCGGTCTTGAGTTCACTTCAAAATCTTGGAACTGTCTCGGTCGTGAACCTTCACAGTCGAGCATTAAAAATTGAAGAAACTCGGGCCAACTCTCAAATTCATTGGCTAAGAGAGAAGAGGTAAACTACCGACCAACCCGTGAACAATCCTAAGGGATGGTTCATGGTTGGAGAATCCTCAAATGGCCATGAGGAAATCAAAGCTGTGACTACTTTGAGAAGTGGAAGAATAATAAACAACACAAAGGGTAGTGAAGAGGAAAAAGATGAAGAACAAGTGCAGAACAACAATTTGGATAGCAATATGGTCATTGATTTACATCGAAAAAATTCAAAAAATGAAAAACAGAAAATAACAAAATTGTTGAAAAGATGAGGAGGAGAAATTTGTTCCTCACCTCCCATTTCCCCATGCAATGAAGTCGTTTCTCCTTTTGACAAAGGAAACACAAAAATTGAGGAAATGATGGAGACATTCAAGCAAGTTAAAATTAATCTACCTGCTTGATGCAATCAAACAGGTCCCCGCTTATGCAAAATTTCTCAAAGAGGTGTGCACCCAAAAGGCAATCTAGGATACATTTATCCAAGAAGGCCTTTGTGGAGAAAATCAACCAAGTGCTATCAATTGCAACACCACCTAAGATGCAAGACCGAATCCCCACAATCCCACTGCATCATTGGGGAGCACACCATTGAGAAAGCCTTGCTAGATCTGGGTGCTAGTGTCAACCGCTTCCCTATTCATCTATGAGAAGCTAGGTTTGGGAGAATTGAAACCCACTCAAGTGGTGTTACTGACCTAATGACAGATCCGAAAGGAAACCTATGGGGTTGATTGAAGATGTTTTGGTAGGAGTAGACAAGTTTTTCTACCTACCGACTTTTTGGTGTTGGATATGGAACCAACCAAAAGTACCGCCATCCTGTCATTACGGGAAGACCATTCCACAGCTCTGACTAATGCATGCATTCAATGCAGTCCTGCATCATGGAGGTGTCTTTTGGAAATATGAAAGTTAAATTGAATGTGTATAATGTTACTCAACCTCAATTCTCTGTGAGGAATGTTTCCATGTTGACATCATTGATGAGTGGTGGAGGAGTCTTTACAAACATTTCGCAAGGTAAAGACTCCACCACGAATTTAAAAATGATTGGGGATCCGAGAAAAGAAGGAAAAGGAGATCAAATTCAACGGAGTCTGCTGTGCAAGGCACTCACCAACGATCATCAAGTTCTCTCTCTTGGAGACTGCTCCTCTCCCTCTTCCACAAGTTACCAAGGTACCTTTCTGCCTCTTTTCTCAAATTACACGAATTGGAACTCAAACGACTCCCCAAAAATCTGAAATATGTGTTTTGGGAGATCATCAAACACTACTGTGATTATTTCTTCCTCCCTTACAAAGGAGCAAGAAGAGGAGTGGTAGTTCTAAATGAAGACAAGAAAGCAATTGGTCGGACCATTGCTTGATTTAGGAGGAATAAACCCAAATTGTATGCATGCATAAGATCCACCGAAGAGGATGCCAAGCCTTCTAGAGAAATGCAAAGAAGGTTGAATCCTCACATGCAAGAAGTGGTAATGAAGGAAGTTGTCAAGTCGCTAGATGTCAGTCATTTACCCCATTTCAGATTCTGCTTAGGTAGCACCCACACAGGTGCTGCCTAAGAAATCTGCATCATCAGTAGCATTTGAATCTGTAAACTTATGTCCACCGGACAAACAAGCTGGATGGAGGGTCGCATAGACTACGTAAAATTAAATACCATGACAAGGAAAGACCATTTCCCTCCCTTCATTGACCAAATCCTTGATAAGCTTGCGGGCAAAGCACTACTCGCTTCCTTGATGGGTACTCGTTACAACGGATCCTGTACCCACAGGACCAAGAAAAGACCACCTTCACCGCCTTTGGCACTTTTGCCTATAGGAGGATGCCCTTTGGTCTTTGCAATGCCCTGCTACTTTTCAAAGATGCATGTATGCCATCTTTTCCGACATGATTGATCAATTCATGGAGATCTTCATGGATGACTTTTCAATTTATGGAGCGACTTTTCCCAATGCTTACACCACCTCAAGTTGGTGTTGCAAAGATGTGAAGAAACCAATTTGGTTCTAAGTCGAAAAGAGTCATTTTATGGTCACCCAAGGCATTGTCCTAGGACATGTGGTCTCCCATAAAGGCATAGAGGTGGACCAAGCAAAATTGATCTAATTGCACATTTGCCTCCTCCCGTAATCATTAAGCAAATCAAAGTTTCTTAGGGCATGCGAGGATTTTATAGGAGGTTCATCAAAGATTTGAAAATTTCCAAGCCACTCATCATTTCATCGTGTCAAGATGTTCCTTTTGTGTTTACTAATGAATGCATGACCTTTGAGGTCCTTAAGAAATGTCGATTTCACTCCCATCTTGCGTCCCCGACTATTGATGCCCTTTGAGTGATGTGTGATGCATCGACTATGCCCTAGGAGCTGTCCTAGGCGGAGAAAGGATAAGCTTCCCCATGTCATAGCTTATGCGCAGATCCATGATAGATGCCCAGCTCAACTACACAACAAGCGAGAAAGAGCTGGCCATTGTGTTTGCATTGGAAAAATTAGGGCCTTATGTTTTAGGTTCACAAATTGTGGTGTTCTTGACCACTCGCCCTAAAGTACCTTCATCTAAGAAGGATACCAAGCCAGTTAATGGGTGGATCCTCCTATTACGGGAGTTTGATCTGATTAAGGATAAGAAAGGAGTGGAGAATGTGGTGGTGATCACTTATCCGAATTCTCAATCGAGGATGATAGCTTACCCATTAATGAATCATTTCGATGAGCAACTTTTGCCATCAATACCCACGATCCTTGGTTTGCAAACATAGTCAACTTCTTGGCTATTGGATGATTCCTCAACATTGGAATAGAATGGATAAAGATCTTTTCTTCTCACAAGTTAAACATTTCATTTGGGAAGATCCTTATCTATTCAAGAATTGTGACTAAGTGATCGTAAAGTGTGTCCCGACCATGAATTCTCGGCATATTGTCAATGTGTCATGAGCAGGGCTGTGGAGGCCATTTCAAATTGGCAATAAACAGTGCAAAAATTCTGCAGTGTGGTTTCTATTGGCCCACAATCTTTAAAGATGCCTTACACCTTTGTAAATCTTGCGAATCGCCAAAAGCGGGCAAGATTTCCAAAAGAAACTCAATGCCCTACAGCCAATCACAGTAGTTGAGTTGTTTGATGTTTGGGGCATAGATTTTATGGGCCCTTTCCCTTCTAATGGAAACAATTTCATCTTGGTAGCCGTGGATTATGTCTCCAAGTGGATTGAGGCCATAGCTACCAAATCCAATGATCACAAAGTGGTTTTAAGATTTCTCAAAGACCACATTTTTCCAGATTTGGATTCCCAGAGCCATCATTAGTGATGGGGAAGCCACTTTTACCTGCTTTGACTCTCTATTAAAAAGTACTCATCACTCACAGTAGCCACTCCCTATCATCCACAAACCAAAGGTGGGATGGTGGAGATTTCAAATAGAGATCAAACACATTTTGGAAAAAGCGTGAAGAAGGATGAAAGGATCGGTCCTTTAAGCTTAATGATGCTTTGTGGGCATGAATCGCTTACAAGACTCCTATAGGATGTCCCCTTTCGATCGGTTTATGGCAAGGCATGCCATCTACCAAGAGAATTAGAATATAAGGCCTTATGGGCAATCAAAACTTTTAATGCTGCTTGGTAACCACGGTGAAGCTTCAACTCACCGAATCTGGAAGAACCGAGGATGGATGCCTACACTAGCTCCAGTTGTACAAAGAAAAGGTTAAATCATTCCATGATAGGAGCCTCATGAGAAAAGAGTTCATACCGGGGTCCAAGGTATGGTTATTCAACTCTAAACTTAAATTCTTTCCGGCAAATTGAGATCCAGATGGGAAGGGCCATACACATCATCAAGGCCTCCCCTCGTGAGTCAGTGGATATTTCAGATCCCAAGGATGGAAGAATACTCAAGGTAAATGGTCGAGGCTCAAACCATGCATTGAAAACACCAGAGCCCTTGCCCACCTATCATCATGAATCTCCAAAATCGATGGTAGAAAAGTGTATAATATGTTTGTACAACATTGTTTTTCGATTTTCTTTGTTTTACATCTATTTTTCTTATACGCATAGTGTAAATACACTTCAAAGTTCAAATCGCAAAGTAAAAAGTACTTTTCGAAAAGTTCAAAGTTCTATTCGAATTGATTCTGGAGCTGTAATGAACTACTCGAAAAGAACCATGTTCTGTTCGAATAGTTAAAATTTCCTTTTCGAATAGAAAATCTGGGGAGAAGTCCTTTGCGAAAAGATCTTTCTGGAGCCAAATCCATTTCGAATAGACATACTGAAGCTCAGTTCTTTGCGAACTACACTTTCTCAATTTTTTTTACCTTTCGAAAGACACTTTTGCTTTTCGAAATAGAGAAAAGGACTCTTTTGGAACTTTTCGAACACTTAAGGGTGCTTTGCGATTTTACTTGTTAGTATATTAGGTCATTTTGAAAGTCACTGGATATCTGCAAACACTCTCCCAAGCAAAACCCCTTTTCAAAACCCTAGCTCACCCTCTTCTCTCACGAGCTCCACACGAATAACCACCATCTATTCTAATCTTCTGCGCTTTTTCTCTTGTCAGAAATCAAAAGGGTAGAGCCCAGCTGCGCGATCTGTTCAAAGCAAAGAAACCCAAACAGAGGAAACCCCTAGATCGCGTTTTTGGATTTTTGCAGATCTGGAGCAGCCGTCCAACAATGAGCATCTGGACCAAAGCTGGAGCAGATCTGCTTGAGTTTGCATCCCCTTCTCCTTTGTATTCATTTTCTCTCTTTAAATTCTTGAGAACCAGCAGTTCTGTTGTGTTTAATGTTTGTTTTGATTATAATTTCTGCTGTCTTTTAGGCATGCTGATTTTTTATTGTTTTTTTGCAAAACCAAATACAACATAAAAGAAAATGAAAACACAAATAGAACATCTCTAAGTTGTTTTTCATTATTTTCAGCAGTAGTAAATAAGGGCTCTTGTTGAGCCCGGGCTGATCCAAAACAAGTAAAAAAAAAAAAAAAAAAAATTATAAAAACAAAAACAAAAAAAAAATTATATACATATATAGATATCTTCCGGATGGGCTGTTTTTCTCCATTTGCATCCACTTTTCCCATCTGGACCTGCTGAGATCATTTTTCTTTTTTAGGAATCATGTAGGATAATGAGTAGTGGATCATAGGCTGTTTTGAATATTCAATGGACTCACTGATTTTATTTTCCTTCGAGATTTCTTCATCATAAATAGGTCTCAGTTGTGTGTGAACCCTGTTTTTAATATGTGCTCCCATGCTTCATTATTATTTTTTTTCATACACATCATCAACAAAGGGGTCAATCTTATGAATCTTGCTTTTCACTGTATTCCTGCTAATCATTTGTATAATCACTTAGATTCATAAGTATCTCAGGCTTTTGGGTTTGTTTCTTTGGGCTTAGGATACATCATTTGGCATTAGATTTTCTGTTTTAGGAATTTTAGTTTCAAATTCTGTTTTTAGATCGCTGATTTTTTATTTATTTATTTTTTCTTTTTCTTTCTTAGGTTAATGTGTCCTCGTTTTACTGATTTTCGTCATTTTTTATAGTTAGTTTATAACTTTGTTTTCCTATTTTGCATTCACAAATTCAGTTTTTGTATCAACACTTTTCTTTTTCTTTTTTTTAACTTTGTATTCAGTCCCTTACCTTGGTTTTACTGTTTCTCAGTTATTAGCATTAGTTTCCTTTCATTTGCATAGTAATCCTTCTATTTGTTAGATTTTATTTAGCAGTTCTAGCATTGTTTTGTTGATTTTTCTTGCATTTGTATATCCTGTTTTCCATTTCCTTGCTCATATCTTCAGTTTTACATTTTTATTTTCTGCTGCATATAGTTTAGATTTTTTCTGTTCTTAGTTTTTCTTTCTTCTTTTATCCTCACGCCTAGTCTCTCATTGTCTAGAACATTGAGGACAATGTTCATCTTAGGTTTGGGGGTATGGCAAATGTGTCCCATATGGGATAATTAGCATAAGGGCATCACAATCACCAAAGTAATCAGGAAATGAATCAATTTACTTAAGAATCATGACAATGTGGAAATTTTAAAATTTTCTTTGCAAGAATTTAGACATTCTAAACCCTACAATATTCCACATTTCCATGATGTTAACACCAGGAAAATACACTTGTATTAGCACATAGCAAGTCCACAGGAAGAGAAAAGGTAAAGATATACTTAAAAGCTCAAGGAAAAACCATAACCAAAGTGAGAATTGAGCCTATATGTTTTACATCTCGTTGAAGAGTGACCGAGGCAACCCTTTTCCGATTCAAAGGATCGGCCGAGGCATTAGATCCACTAGAAATTAGGAAACTCCAAATCAAAACAAGCAACAAGATTCATGAAATCGAGGAAAAGATCAAGGCCTTCTTTGGACAGCTTGAGCTTAATGTAACCAACCAAGAAAGATCCGCCCTTGTTTGTACCCCAATTGAGCTATAAATCCTACAATGCTTCATCAAAACATCCATTTTCTTGCACCGAACCAATGGAACCAATTCAGCCTTCCTCACCTTGAGAATTCAGGAGTTAAAGGAGAAAGAAGTAAAGATGGAACATTTCTGGGCAAATATCAAAATAAATGAAGAAGAAATACCTCAAAAATGGGCAGTATGGTGACTGAGAAAGTAAAAGAAAAACAATGTGAAAAAGAAGCAAGCAAAAAAAGGCAAAAAGGGGAACTTTATGTTGAAAATTCAAGATCAAAGGAAGAAGAACTGAGTACTTTGAACACGAGAATCTCAAAAGAAGCTAAACTCAAGAAGGTGGAGTCATGAACCACCTCCTTCAATTCCTGACTTCTCAAAAATCCAAACACCTGTTCAACCTTCCTATCCCTGAAACCTCACTCCACGAGCCATACAACAAACCCAGCCTAAAAGTCCTTGTGATCCAAAGTTGAGTGAACTGTCATGTGGAGATAAGCAGTTTCCCAATCTATGGTGAGGAGATGTCAAGGATGCCAGCACCTGAGAATCATGCCTATGCTCATGCTTACAAATCCATTTGGGAGATGCAACTGCTCTTGAGCTTGAGTGAAAATGAACCCTTCAACAAAAATCTTGATGAGAGTACACCCTGGTAAGTGTTTGGGTTGGAACTTGAGCACATTAAGTATGACTTATAACCTAATTTTTATTCAAATGATGAACTCCTGCTGACACATTTGCATGATTTCTATGGCTGCTCACAGATTGGAAAGAGTGAAACATTCATAAGGTTTATAAATGTTGAAATCCCCTTGCAAACAATAAACCTAAATTTCGCTTAAACATTGATTCAAGAGTAACTAATTTTGATCTTTGATTGCTCATGGGATGACAAAGGCACTAATGCCAACTCCCATGGAGAAGTTTGTGGGTACCTTCATCGAAAACCCTCAGAGACTTCACTCCTCCTCTAGGGATCACCTAGGGGTTTAAAAGGCTTGTTGCATATGCTAAATGCACTGCTTCCTATAAAGTGGCTCTTTATTTTGCTTTTACATTTCTTTGCTCGTGGACTAGCAAAGCTTAGGTTTGGGGTGTGTTAAGTAGTGAAAAATACCATTTTTACCCCTAAATATGAGCCTTGAAAGACCCTTGAGAAGACTAAATAAGTGCTTTAGTGTGCATTTTACTGCCTAACCAATCGACAGTGTCCAAATAAAAGCATCCCAAAAGATCAAAAAGTCGATACCATGTCAAGTTTAAAGAAGGAGTGAAGAAACAAATTTCAAAGAATGGCTAAAGAGGGTCTAAAAGAGCGCATAAAGACCAAGCAAGAGAGAGTTCAATCAAAAGAACTTCTACTATTCGCAAGAAGAAGAATGGGAGCCCAGAGTTCAATTCGCAGAACTTCTACTATTCGCAAAGAAGAATGGGAGCCTAGAGTTCAATTCGCAAAGAACTTCTACTATTACAGAAGAAGAATGGGAGCGTAGAGTTCAATTCGCAAAGAACTTCTACTATTCGCAAAGAACCTTGAACTTTGCGAAAAGAAGAAAACACTCCTCGAAAAGAAGATTGAACTCTGCGAACAGAGCTTCAGAAATCATTGAACTTTGCGAAAAGGCCCCTGAACTCTGCGAAATGGCATTCGGGATTTGCTTGTCCGAAGGGTATTTCAGAAACTTTGCACGTGTGCTAATGCTATCAAAAGACCAGGAACAATCCGGAAGGTTCCAATCAAGATCCGAAGGCATATTCCAACCCATGTGAGCGCCCAAAGTTAAATTACCTGGCGGGAACTTCCAAAAGCTCAAACAGAATTTCAAACCCATAACAGAATTGATGCTTCTGGCACCTGATTGGCCGAACCAGATCAGAGCATTTCCATTGGCCAAAACAGATCTGGATCCCCGTGCTCAACCCTCATTGGGCAATCCAGATCTAAAGCAATTCTGATTGGTTGATACACATTTGAGCTGGCTTAGGGAAAACTATAAATAGACGAACCATTTGCCCAATTTGGGCATCCAGATTTTAGAGTTTTCATCTCTGTTTCCCTCATTCCGGTCAGATAGCTTATCTGAACCCCCTGTAATCCCTTCTTGTAGTTTACCTTTGAGAGCCATTGTGAGTGATTTGTACTTCCAAGTTCGGATTCAAGACTGTAAGTCTGAGGGCTCTTAAGAAGCTCAGACTGTAAGTCTGAGGGCTCTCTAAGAAGCCGTGCTCTGTAATTGTAATTTTGGATTTTAAAAGGTTGCTGTAATTTGTGTCTTCTCCATTGGAGTCATGTCGAGGGTTCTGAATGATCACCTTAGTGCATTAGACTTCTTTAGATTCACTTACCCGCATCCAACTACCCTTAATTCATCGCTTCGCAGAATTAGCGTTGGTAACCTAATTCTAGCAAGATTTACATGATGTTCATGTTCGAACTAAAGAATAGGCCACTAGCTTGATGATGAATCATGACCATTTAAGTGGGTCTAAACCTATTCCTTAATTCGATTTATTTCTCTTACATCCTGTCTTTGGTAGCTTGGATGAAGATTGAATCTGCTCTGTTGAACTACAGACTCTCCATTAAAATTCAGAGGCTAAAGTACATGAAGCTATTATTTCTGCATTTGTCTTATTTTAAACATCTCCCCAACTCGGATCTGGATCATGTAGTTAGTTCTTTTCTTTATTTGCTTATAGTTAAATGTGACACAATCCAACACTCTCTTTTATCTATTCTTTTTAGATAATTATAGAGCCAGATCTGGTAGTACAGATCTGGAGGTTTATCTCTCAGTTTAGACAAACTTCTCTGTGGACGATCTTGAAATACTTACTTTTAAAACTTGCTACAATTGGCCCTGATCTTGCAGGCCAGTGTTAGCCCCAATGTGCTGATATCCCTTTCATAAGTTAACATCCATATAACCTAGCATTCTTTAATTCTTTAATTTTTTATTCATAATGCACATAATTATGGCACACTTGGAGCGACAACATATTGCACGAGTTCTGATAGACCCAGGGTCTACCCACTCGTATATAACTCCTGAATTCGCGAGGAAATTGAAAATTGTTCCTGAGGAGTTGGATTTTATTTTGGATGTATCAATTCCTACGGGGAGCGCGATAACCGCAGACACCTGTTGCCGATCAGTCATTATTCAAGTGGAGGATCAAGAGACTATAACGGACCTCATTTTGTTGAACATGTAAGGACTTGATGTACTCCTTGGCATGAATTGGCTATCTTCTTATCATGCAAGCATTGATTGCCTACGGAAAGTAGTCACTTTTCATTTGCCAAAACAAAAATCCTTTCGGTTTATTAGTGAGAAGGGAAAGATAGTGTCGATCATCTCCACGGTACAAGCTGGACGGATGATGAAGAATGGGTGCGAAGGGTATTTAGCTTTCCTATAAGAATAAAAGGAAATGAAGAATATCATCACCGATATCCTGATTGCCTGTGAGTTTGAGGATGTATTTCCCAACGAATTACCAGGATTGCCACCGGATCGGGAGATTGAATTTGTAATTGACTTAGCTCCAGGCACGGAACCAGTCTCCAAAGCTCCCTGTTGAATGGCTCCTGTCGAATTGAAAGAATTGAAGGAGAAATTGCAAGAGTTGTTGGATAAAGGTTTCATAAGACCCAATGTGTCCCCTTGGGGAGCACCGATCTTGTTTGTTAAGAAGGACGGGTCGATGAGACTTTGCATCGACTACCGTCAGTTAAACAAGCTTACGATCAAGAACAAGTATCCTTTACCTAGGATCGATGATCTATTTGACTAGTTGCAAGGGCTAAAATTCATTACGAAGATCGACTTGAGATCCGGGTACCATCAACTAAAGGTGAAGGCCGAAGATGTGTAGAAGACAGCATTCAGAACTAGATATGGGCATTACGAGTTCTTAGTGATGCCTTTCGGCTTGACGAATGCACCAGCTTCATTTATGGACCTCATGAATCAGTTGTTTAAACAGCACCTTGATACATGCGTAGTGGTGTTTGTGGACGACATTCTTATTTATTCAAAGACTAGAGAAGAACACGAACATCATTTGCGCATTGCCTTTTAAACTCTACGTGAGCATCAGTTATATACCAAACTCAGCAAGTGTGAGTTTTGGCTGGAATAAGTGATCTTTCTCGATCACATAATATCCAAAGCAGGCGCGATTGTAGATCCAGAGAAGATTGAGGCAGTATTAGATTGGGAGAAACCCTAGACTGTGACAGAGATTCGCAGTTTCCTCAGTCTAACTGGATATTATCGATGATTTGTGAAAGGATTCTCCAAGATTCCAGACCGCTCACCCGACTTACAAGAAAGAATGTGAAATTTGAGTGGACTAGTGAATGTGAAGAGAGCTTCCAAGAATTCAAGAAACGACTTACCTCTGCTCCAGTGTTGGCTATTCCATCAGGTAGTGGGGGATTCGCTATGTATAGTGATGCATCATATGGTGGTTTGGGTTGTGTCTTGAATCAGAATGCCAAAGTCATAGCTAATGGATCAAGATAGTTAAAAGAGCACGAGAAGAACTACCCGACGCACAATTTAGAGTTGGCCGCGGTGATTTTCACACTTAAGATTTGGAGACATTACCTATATGGTAAGACCTTTGAGATTTTCATGGATCACAAGAGCCTCAAATACTTGTTTACACAAAAGAAATTGAATATGAGGCAACGAAGATGGATCAAATTTCTCAAGGATTATGACTGTACTATTACAATATCACCCCGATATAGTAAACGTCGTGGCTGACGCATTGAGTAGGAAGAATGCGGCTCAATTAGCTAGTCTCATTGTGGAACTTCGACGATGGAAATTATTGGAAGACCTCCTTGTATAATAAGAATATAGAGGTCATGGATACTGGGGTGTTGTTGGCAAATCCCAGATTATAGACCAACTATTTTTTATCGCATCTACGAACTTTAGATGAATGATGCAAAGCTCCTAAAGATTAGACAAGATGTGACTGCCGGTGAAAGTGGGGACTTTTCCATCAAAGAGGATGGGTCATTGCTATTTCGTGGACGCTTATGCATACAGGCTGATGCCGACCTACGACAAACTATATTGGAGGAAGCTCATAAGTCTAAGTATGCTATTCATCCTGGTGGTACAAAGATGTACCAAGATTTGCGAAAGAGTTATTGGTGGAGAGGATTGAAGAAAGACATTGCTGAATATGTGTCAAAATGCCTAGTGTGTCAACAAGTAAAGGTGGATCACAGACACCCAGCAGGTCTGTTGCAACCTCTACCAATACCGAAATGGAAATGGGAGTCCATCTCCATGGACTTCATTATGGGATTACCGAGAACGATGAGACACCACAATGCCATATGGTTAATAGTGGATCGATTGACGAAGTCGGCTCACTTCCTGCCCTATAACACAACATACACTGCAAGCAAGTTGGCAGATTTATATATGAAAGAAATTGTCCGACTGCACGGTATTCCGACAAGCATTATGTCTGATCGTGACCCATTATACACATCAATATTCTGGAAAAGATTTCATGAAGGTATGGGCACGAGATTGGACTTTAGTTCCACATTCCATCCATAGACTGATGGTCAGACAGAGAGAGTCAATCAGATTATTGAAGATATACTTCGAGTGTGCATGACTGATTTTCAGGGATCGTGGGATTAGTATCTTCCGTTGATAGAATTCGCTTATAGTAATAGCTTTCAGCAGAGAATTGGGATGGCTCCGTATGAAGCATTATATGGACTGAGGTGTAGGTCTCCGATCAATTGGGAGGAAATTGGCGACAAATTTGTATTGGGACCGGAAGTCATAAGGAAAAATGCCAAGACCGTTTACATTATACGAGAAAGAATCAAGACGGCATAGAGTCAGCAGAAGAGCTATGCTGACATCAAGCGATCGAGCATGGATTTTCAAGTGGGAGACCGCGTCTTTGTGAAGATATCTCCAATGAAGGGTGTGATGCACTTCGAAAAGCGTAAAAAGTTGAGTCCTTGCTATATTGGACCGTTCGAGGTATTGGGAAGAGTGGGTGAAGTTGCATATATGGTTGCATTACCCCTGTAGCTTGATAGAGTGCACAATGTATTTCATGTTTCTATGTTACAGAAATACGTGCGAGACCCAACTCATATCCTCGATGAGCCACCAATTGAAGTCTACAGGGATCTGGCGATCATAGAAAAACCAATGCAAATTTTGGATCGAACCGAACAAGTGTTGCGCACAAAACGGATTCCTCTAGTGTTAGTCTAGTGGAAGAATCATTCTAGAGAGGAAGCGATGTGGGAATGCATAGCCGAGATTCGTGCCCAGTATCCCTCATTATTTTAGTGATTTGATAGAGAAGAGATAGTTGTAAAAGTCGAATTGCGACTTCAATGTATGTAAACAGGTTAAATGATGAGTATGAGGTGTGACTTCGAAGTCTAAAGTGTGAAATTGTTGACGAAAACTCAAAAATACAAAAACTGAGTGTTTTCTGCAATTTTGATCAATCAAAATTAGTTTTGATCGATCGAATATGATTTCATTCGATCGAGGTGTAAATCGACCGATCGAAATGTCCTGGCAGAAAGTGATTATTATTTAAACCAAGGCTTATTAAATTCGTTCGATCGAATTAATTTTTGATCGATCAAATTTTAATTTCGGTCGAACGAAATTTATTTCGTTCAATCAAAAAATTTCGTTGGCCTGAGAAGTTCGACCGATCGAAATTTATTCGTTCAATCGAATTTTGGATTTCGATCTATTGAACCTGAAATTTGTTCGATCAAAATGTCGGATCCAGTCTCATTTAAGCCATTTTCGACCGATTGAAATTTGTTTCGATCGATCAAATTTGTAGAGTATTCTTTATTAAATGGATTTCAATCGATCGAGTCGCGCAGTATATATACGTCAAGTGGATTTTCAGTTCAAAATTTCAAAAAAATTGGGGTTTTTCGCTAAGGGCTTTCGAGGGTTTTCTTTTGGGAGATCAAACGGCCGATAATTGTGCACGGATCCTTCGAATCCAAACTTCTTCAAAAAGGTAATGCCCTAAACTTCCTTTGCGATTTCGCATTCGATCCGCCTATTTTCTAGCGATTCTAAAGAAACCCTAGCTTTATTTTCGTAACCCTATGGCTCCCAAAACGCATTTGGCATCCAAACCAATGACTTCGAAGCGACCCAAAGGCACACCGGGTCCTTCGCAACCACCACCAAACCCTCCACCGCAACCATTGCCAACCTACCAGCTACTTCACAAGCACCTCGACACGACCAACCAAACGAATGGTGGACCGAGAAGGGGTTTGCTTATGAATATACCATCGATCCGGCCCTATTTGAGACGCCAAACGTGCTCGGCGTTGACGCTTGGGCACTTGACTATTTGGGCAAGGCTGGATTGGATAATCTCTTGAAACCCATCGATCCATACTACTACCCGCGCCTTGTGCGCTTGTTTTACCAAAACATGTTTGATGGTCCTAACCCAAAAACCACCATTTGCACCAAGATCGACGGAAAGATGTTTGTCTTTACCCATCCAATGGCCTGTAAGGCCTTGGAATGTTTCAAAGACTATGGCCTTGGAATTAATTTGTTACTCCCAAACCTTCCAGACCTGACCCACGTTTATGTAGCAGAGAGAATGACTTAAGGGCGAGTTGCACCTTGTAGAGCCATTAGACTATTCCACTTGCCAAGCTATATGTGGATGCTCGACACTATATTTACATACAACCTGTACCCAATTCACCATAAAACCGAGAGGTTAGGAGTGTTGATGCAAGCGCTTTTTGCTAGTTTTCAGGGCAGATGGTTTGATGCTGCTACTGTGGTTCTTGAGGGGTTAAAGCATGGAGAAAGAAATTGTTAGTGGGGGCGAAAAGCCCCAAGGAATACATCCCGTATGCGAGCTTTATTTCCACCATGTTTGATGAGTATTCGGTGACCACCACACACAAGATTTCATCACGAGAGCCTAAATCCTCCGACAATGTGGTGTTTTACACTTTCAAACAATGGAGGAAAACCTACAATCGGCTGAAACCACACCTTCAGCCAGCTCTTCAAGTACCTCCTATCCCTCCTCAACCCTAGGAAGTGCCTGCTCAAGACGCACCACAGCCAGACCAACCAGCTCCTGAAGTTCCTTTACAAGAGCAGCCTAATGTCATCCCTCCAGTACATCAGCCAGCTGACATACCGATACGACCTGATCATCAAGCGGCTCCACTGACCAATGAGGAATTGGCTGCTCTCATCCAGGAGAGTAATGGCCAGCTCAACCAATGCCTTGATTACCACGAGCTCCTACTAGAGGACACCCTACACTCCAGGTACCCAATAGATTACCTTCAGAGGATGGCGATCATGTGAAAGCGGGTGTACGGATCTTCTACGTCAAGTGTTGATGCTGAGGACACCCAGCTTGATGAGCTTGCCGACGAGGGTCCAGCCGATGATGTGGCCAGGGGAGCTGATGAGCTTATTGGTTCTGAGGAGGGAGCAGACGAGCCTATCAAAGCAGAGGGGGGGAGCTGATGCATGACGTTCTTGGATAATTTTATGAGATTAAGAGTTTTTCCTTTTGAGAATTAAAGTTTTGAGGGTTATGTATAAATTTTTAACTATGGTGGCATGGTTGCCACGATGATCTATTTTTATACATGGATATGCTAACCTTTTTATGGTCAATGATGCGTCCCAATGAAAAATTGCTAGAATTTATTATGTATGGACTGTGTGTGTGATGAAATTTTATAACGAAATGGACTGTTTAGCATGTGTGGTGCCTTATGAGGTCACCCTTCTTGTGCCTAACTACACGTTAGATCAATTTTCGAGGATAAAAATTCCTAAGGTGGGGAGAATGTAACTTCTCCAAGTTTTAACCCATGAACTGTATGCCTCGGTACGTGTGCCCGATTGTTCATACATCAAAGACCATACCGATGGGCTATGTAATATCTATCGATCAAATCCAACGGAAGGGATTTTGTATAAGTAGGCTAGGTTATGGGTTAGTGAACCCTCGTACACCCAACCCTGGTGTAGCTGTTTTGTACCCAAGCCAAGGACTAGGTTAAAAGGAAATAAATGCCTCATTTGTATTTGCATTCAAAACCCTATTTATTGCTCATTATTTGGAATTAAGAGGAGAGAGGGTGAATCGGGTGTTGAATGCGGATTGAATGCGAGAGCGATCCGTTCTCGAGGCTAGCTTCTAAGGGTTTAGAGCGACGAACAAGCCGCTATCCGCTTGGTGAACCCTAGTACGATTTAGAAGCAAGGATTGAGGATTCGGATGAAATCAAGGTATAAAAAAATTAAGCTTAAATCATGAAATTATGTTAGTAATGGTTTTTATTCAATTTAAGATCAAAGAATCATAAGAAATGAGGTTGGATTTGGGAAAGAGAAAAGAACGAATGCGAAAACCCAAGAACAGATGAAATATGTTTATTTCGACCGATCAAAATTTAGTTCAATTGATCGAAATGGACTTAAGAAGGAAGAATTCGATGTCTGAAGAAATTCGTTCGATCAAAATAAATTTCAATCGAACGAAACATGTTCGATCGTTCGAAGCTCTCACTTGATCGATCGAAACATATAGAATAGAGATTGTGAAAAAGCTTACTATGAGGATTCAACCGATCGAAATATCTTCGATCGATCGAATTATAAATTCGATCGATCAAATTAAAATTCATTCAATCAAACTATGTGGTTTGTTAATTAGCTTCTGAGGGATTCGACCGATCGAGATATTTTCGATCGATCGAATTATATGATTCGATCGACCGAATTAGGATTCATTTGATCGAACTGTGTTTTGGTCAAATTGGCTTCTGCTGTGGGATTCGACCGATAGAAATATCTTCGATCGATCAAATTTATGATTCGTTCGATCGAACTGGAAAATCGTTCGATCGAACTGAGAAGTGTTGTATATGTTCTGAGGAGTTCGACCGATCGAAATGAGTTCGATCAATCGAAACCGGGTTTCAATCGATCGAAATAGGGATTTGATCGATCGAAATTCCTAGATTTAGGATTTTATTGTGTTTTGACTGAGAGATTTAAGGGAAATCTTTCGAGGTTTATTTAGCATTGTTCTAATGTGTGAACCATAAATTTGATATGTTTAGGTGACTTGGTGTTGTGTGATGAGAAGCTAACCCAAACGGCGGATTGAGCGCGTGCGAGTTGAGATCTCGAGATAGGGAAAACTTGATATCATGTGCATTCACTACATTAGCATGTGTATTATGTTTTGATACATCCTTTGATTAAATCATGTGAATTTCATTTATGACTTCGAATTGAAAAGGCATGTGCATTAGTATGTTTCCAAAATGTGTAAGAGTTATGAAATCTTTCAAGATTCAATCTAATGTATGTGTGTGTGAACTTCACACTTTATCCCGACTTTTAAATTAAACTATAATTATCACTCTACATGGCGATAAGCTATAGGTATGCACTTCAATTTAAGGTTCTATGTGAATACCCTACCGACGCGGCGGTATAAACGTGACTGATGCGGCAGGATATCCGTGACCGGTACGGCGGCCAATCCGTACACCCTTTGTGCTATGTGTGATTTGTGACTCCTACCGTATGAAGGTAATTATGTCAAGCCAAGTGCCCAATTTTATGGGACCTTGGATATATGTGAAAATGGTTCACGTGAACGACAATGGTGGGTATTCCATCGGGGGCTCGAGGCTATAGTTCCTCATGCAATACATTAAGTAAAACACTCTTAAGTTTTCGTTTCATAAGTTGAGACAATAATGTGAACATGTGTTATAAATTTCTAAACAAGCATCACATATGTGTTTCATGCCATGATACTCACAACTGTGCACACATTTTGATCAGATTTTATTCCATTATGCCATAAGATATATGTTTGATGTTCACAATATGCATGCTATAAGTATTTACCTACTAAGCTTGGATGAAGCTCATTCCTCGACTAAATGTCACAGGTTCAGGTGAAGACATTGGAGCTGAGATTCAGAGAGGGAGGATCCTGACTATTCACTTTGTGAGGAGTTTGAAGAAATCCCCCCTAAGGGTTATTTTCTGTGTACGATGCCTAATATATCTGGTCTTACGTTGAAGGATTGAATATTGTTAAGTTATTGTAAGGGATATGGGTAGCACTGAACGATGATAGAAATTCTTTTTGGTGAACCATGTTTCGGTAAGGAAGGGTCCTTACCGATGGTTCTTGTCGGTTCTTTTTCCTTAGGCATTCATATGGAATTAGAACCATCATTTTAAGCTTTTGATAGTAAACATTGGTACCTTCTTCTTTTATTTATGCTAGTTAGTTAGTTATGGTTCTACTTTGTTTCCGCTGTGCGAATGATATGCCACATTCTTCGTCCGGAGTTCGGCCTTAGCGTCAACCCACTGGCGGCGCAGGTTTCGGGGTGTCAAAATCTGGGCTGTCACAAGTGGGGCCTGATGGTTGCCAGTGTGACGGGACATCTAGATCGCCTGATGAAATGTTCACAATGCTACTTGATAGTTGATGGGTGCAGTAGGGCGTCAGAGGAGTTTCTCTTCTATTTTGTTGGTTGTTTTGTGTTTCTACTATGGTATGGGGTATTTTGGGTGATTTGGCTCTTTGCTCTTTGTGATGGGGTATTTTGGATTTAGCTCTTTGCTCTTGGATTTGGCTCTTTGCTCTTTGTGATGGGGTATTGGTCGAGCCTTCCCTTTCTCTTGCTATGCAGAGTTACACGATGGGATCTCGGGGAGGGGTAACTAGCGATGGGACATTGGCGGTCCCTCCCTTTGGTTGTGTACCGTGGCAGATTGTGATGGGACCTGGTGGTTCTGGCTTCTGGAAAGCTATGTTCATGAGAAGATCGAGTTGTTGTTGCACTGTGACGGGACATGTTCACGAGTGTGTGATGATGGTGTCCTTTTTTTTTTACGGGTGATGTCCTGAGATCGTGACGAGACTTGCGCTTTGGCCTTTGCAATGGGATTTTTGGGAGGCTCATTTTTGCTTTTCACGATGGGACAAGGAAGAGTGATTCTGATCGTGATGGGGTGAGTAGCATGCTTGGCTACTTCGTCATTGTTAATTTACTTTATATCGCGAGGGGGCTTTGTATTCAGTGATGGGGCCGTGAGTGATGATTTTGTTTTATGATGTTGGCTTGTTCTGTGCAACGAGTGTTGGGAGCGGTCACATGTACTTGTGAGTACGCGATGAGACTCTGGGGAACAATCTTGACCGCAGTGGGACATTATTTGTGGCATCATCTCAGGGGTGATTTGGTCGTGATGGGACTTCGGGGAGCCGTATATTTGCGAGCATGCGATGGGGCCTCAGGGAATAATTTCGATCGTGGTGAATGAATTAATCTGTAGTAGGTTGTCAGGGGGTGATTTGATCGCGACAGTGTACCCCTTTTTGTATTTTATATGATCTTGGTTCTATCTGATCTTCTTGAATTTGTTTAGGTATTTATTTGATTTTATTAGATTTATGTAGGCATTTATTTGATTTTATTGGATTTATTTGGGGTTTATTTGATTTTATTAGGTTTACTTGGGGTTTATTTGATTTTATTAGATTTATCTGGGTTTGTTTGGGTTTATTCGAGGAATTTAAAGTTGTTTTGTTTGGAGCATAAACTTCTTTTAATATTTTAAGGTTCAATTTGGGGTGACACTTATTAACAATGTGGAGTTTTTTAAGTTTTTAGATGGACATTAGATGTTTTAATTCTATTGGTTTGCTTTGGATTTGTGTTTCTTAAAGGAGTAAGTGTTGTGTGTTCATTGGTTAATCTAAGTTTGTCATCGATTTGTTCTTTTAAGGGGCATGTGTATGGTTTGGATTTAGTTAGATGGGGGGTGTATTAAGGTGAGACACTTGTCACTTTTTGGTGAGGGGGGACTTTGCCTATAAATGGGCATTTAGGGGCTTGGGTTGCATTTTAAATTTTGGATTTATAATTTTGAACTTGTAATAATTTTTGGACTTGTAGAATTTTAATATATTATGATGTCCTTTCTTCCTTTTTAGTTTGTATCTTGGGTGTTATGCCCAAAGAGATTTGTAATTATATATATTTTTTTTATTTTGAGAATGAGCGGTATTAAGAATTCGGGGTGGTGCTAGGGTTGATGATGTTAATTTGATCCGAAGTACCACCCTATTGGGGGAAGAGATGGAAGAGTTAAAGGTTGAGGAAAGAAAAGGAAAAGAGTGAGCTGCGCCAAAGTTCACGTAATCGGCACCAGCTGCTCCTTGGCAGGCTCTATGGATTGACCTTGTGTGACCCTTCACTTTGGGGGTTTTAATGATGACTCTTCGTAGGTGTTTGCATCGGGTCCTGACTGTCTTTCTATGAGCCACTCTTTCTTTTCTGCCAACTCAAGAGGTGAAGACAATATTTTTGTTAGAATTCGTTCAGGGTGTGCTTTCTCTCCGGGGTTTTCCATTATCTTCCCCTTTTTATGTATTATTATTTGGGCGACCTCCCCCGAGTGTAGTTTTTATGGGCTTGGGTGTGTTTGAGTGTTTGTCCTAAATTCAAATTAGTCATTTGTTTCGGTTGGTGTATTCAGGGGGTATGCCCCCGGTGTAATTTCTAATAATTTTGTCATATTTATGGAAATTTTATTTATGATTATTTGAATTCTGACTAATTTTGGTTTGGTTTGATTAAATTAATTTGGTTTGTTTTATTTAGTTGAGTGCATTTTTAATTTGGTTTAATCCTAAATGGTTAGATCCGGAATGTTTAGGCTTGTTTTGGAATCTAATTTGGTTGGTGTCGATTAAGTGTTAAGTTTTGACGGGCTTTGATGTAAGTGGCTCTATATATTTATTTTTTCTTTCGGAGCGTGTGTGTGTATAGGGGAAGGTTTTTTTTTTTTTTTGGTTTTCAGGGCATATAGGCCAAAGTCAAAGTGTGTGTGCGTGCATGCATTCTGTGGGTGTTGTCTAATATGAGTGCCTAAGTATGTGGCTCCAACTTTGGTTGCTGTAGCTGAGCACACATTTTTTGCCATAACTAGGTAATTACGCGCCCATGTCGGGGCGTTTAATTACATTGTGCACCTGGTTGGGTGCGCGTGAATGAGGTGTCCGGCGGGCATGTACGCGCCCGGTTTCATGCGTGAAATTCAATTGTGCGCGCTGATCAGTGCACGTAATTGAAGTGTCACCGAGTCACTGTGCGGGTGACTCTTGGAATTGCGCGCGGGGGACAGGACGCATAATTCTATTACGCGCCCGGTTGGTTGCGCCAGTTTGGCATTTGGGAGGGCGACGATTTGATTGTGCACCCTGTTAGGCATGCTAATTAATATTACGCACTGGTGTGCGGGCGCATGATCCAATTGCGCGCCCAGGTCATGGCCCGCGATTAGGTCACGTTCTATTTAAGCCAAAAAAGCACTCATTTTCTCCCATGCTTTCTGGTTTCTTCTCAATTCTCTGTTTCCTTGCTTCCTAGCACCTTGATTCTCATGTTTCTGCGATATTTTGCAATCTATCCGTCTGTTTTGAGCATGGTTTCTTCCATTCTTTCTAGTTTTTCAAGTTCTTCGTTCTGAGATGGCGTCTGAGGGTAGCAGCCATCTTTTCTTGACTACTTCCAAGTTGGAGCGGATGGTTGAGGAGGGGGAGAGACCTCTGATGTTCGCATCGGCACTGATGACGTGGTGGAGGGAAACGGTGAGGTGGTGGTCAGGGAGGATGCCCCCAAGGGTCATGAGGGTGAGGATGACGTTGCTACTCCGTGTCAGGGTGCGGGTAAGATGCGCATCCCATTGGAGGAGTTCTTTGCGCTAGACTAGGGGTGTTATCGGGTCGGTTCGGGTCAGTTTTCATGCAAAACTGAAACCAAACCAATAACTATCGATTTCTGTTTTATGAAATCAAAATCGAACCGATAAGATTTAAAACTGAAATCGAACCGATAGTTATCGGTTCGGTCAGTTTGGTCGGTTTTATGTTTCTTGTAAACCACAAATAATTAGACATAAAGTAATTAGCAGACATACAGAAAAAAAAAATAGACAAAGAGAACAGAAGGTTCCTTGTAAACCACAAACATTTTTGGTAGATATATACATAAGTATAGTCACAAGAAACTTGTGGTTATTAGCAACCCATCTTCTTTTGCCAAAATATATACATTTTACATATGATTTTTAATAAAAAAATTTGAAAAAATAGAGAAAGAACAGAGGAAGAAGAAGAAAAGAGCTTAGCTGATGAGCTGGTTTTCCAACAAAATAGCCATGCCGCAGAAGCAGGATCGATTGCCAGAGAGCTTAGGAGAAGGCGGATCGATCACCGGAGACACCTTTCGATTGCGGGTGTCTAGAGAGAGAGAGAGAGGAACATAGAGAGACCCCTCGCTGATTGGCTACGCTGCAAGCCTGCAACGTCCCCTTCTTCTTTCCCTAGTTAGGATTAAAATGAAAAGTAAGAATAGCATAGAGATAGAGAGGAACACTGAGAGAGAGGAAGAGAGAGGAACATAGAGAGATCTAGAGAGAGGAAGAGAGAAATAGGAACATCGAGAGAGCGGAAGAGAGAGTACTAACCTGTGGTGGAGAGTGGAGACTATGGAGTGTGGCGGCGCGACACCGGTGACTATGGAGTGTGGACGGCCGATGGTGAGTTTGGAGAAAACGAAGGGAAAGGGACAAAGGGTTTAGGGTTTCGTAGAAGAGAATGGAGGGTTTTGACATTTTGTGGATTTTAAAAGTGAGTAGCCTTTTTAAAAGAGAATTTTTTCTTTGCAACATATTTTTTGTGTATGTAGCACGAGTACTACCACTATCGGTTTCTTATCGGTTCGGTTTCAGTTTTTTGACGTTAAAATTGAAACCGAACCGATAACTATCGGTTTCTATTTTTCAAAATTGAAACCGAACCGATATGTCCAAAAACTGAAATCAAACCGAAATTCGGGTCGGTTTCAGTCAGTTTGGTCAGTTCGGGTCAGTTTCTGCACAGCCCAACGTGAGACCAAGTAGGTATCCGTGAGGAAGAGTCTTCTTTTATTACTTAGGCATTTAGGTCATGACGTACACTTCTTAGGATCTAGAAACCCTTTTTAATTTATGTCGAATCTGCATCTAGTGTAGTGTGCGTGCCCATTCATGCATCATTTTTGTATCTAGCTTTAGAACATGTTTATTTTATTGTTCTGTCTTAATTTTATCATGTTTTGCATGCTTCTCGTAGATTATGGTTTATGTCTATGATCATATGTTTTATTGCTTTATCTTATTAGGATTAGGTTTACTTGGTGTTTGTAATCCTTGTTAGTTTTAGTGTAATTATAGGTACTAGCCTTATTTTATTTTTTTCTTATTTTTTGTTTATTATTTGTTAGGAGCCCCTGGTGCTAGCCATCAGCACTACATGGTCGGAGTCCCATACCTGGTACGATGCCTTGCCTGAGTTCCAGCGGGCGCAATTGGTGGCTTTCGGCTTCGGGATGATTTTGGATTTGGAGCCCTTCCAAGTCGATCGGGGTCTGATCGGAGCGATTCTGGAGAGGTGGAGAGAGGAGCAGCAGGCGCTGCTCTTCCCAGTGGGGATGTTACTGTCCACCCTAGAGGACTGGGTCGGCATTATCAGACTTAGATTCGAGGGGGAGCCGGTGACCGGTCAGATGGAGGGGGACTATCTGGCGGTATGCGAGGAGGTTCTGGAGGTTGAGTACAAGTACAATGGGTCCAGGCCAGGGCAGGTCCATGCTACTTGGTTTTTTTATATGTTTGCCAGTGGGTTCGTTCCTCTGAGACGTCATTTGGAGCAGAGGGCGATATTCCAGGCGTGCTGCGAGGCCACGGCACGTCGGGAGCCTATGATGGAGCCATGGGTGGTGAAAGATCGACTCCTCCCGGCCTTCTTGATGCACTTCTTTGGGGCAATGCTCTTTTCTTCTTTGACCCGAGGGTGCATCACCGGGTTGCTTTTGATGCTTCTGGGGGACCTTGATCGAGTCCCCGCCTATCCCTGGGGCACGGCAGCATTGGCGCACCTCTATGAGCAGTTGTTCCATAGAGGGAGAGGCGTTGCTACCATCAGAGGTTTTCTCCCTTTTCTTTAGGTGAGCTTTCATTAATTGTCAGCTTTTATGTTGTCTTAGTTGCCTTGTCTTTCATTTTAGTGATAGTTTTGTGTTGTATGTTTAGTTCTAGGCATATGACCATTTCCCCTTCCTATGCCCGCGAGTTCTAGCAGAGATTACTTTCACATTCCTTAGGATGCACGTGTGGAGAAGGGCGTTGGGGCGACGTTGCCAGTCTTCAGATTTGCAAATCGCGCAAGATCTCTTCGAGGATATGCATGTGGGGCAGGTACATATTGTTATTATTTTCAAGGTGTTTTAAATTTTAAGTTTTAGATTTCTACTGATGGATTGTCTCATTTACTTCTGATTGTAGGTGATTTGGAGGCCCTACACGGTCAGGGAGGATGCTGAGCTGCCAGTGATACAGTCTGGTCGACCCTTCTTCGACGTGAATATCTGGGTCCACTGCTTCGAGAGGGTGGAGCGCATCCACCTTTCTAGCATAGCTCGACAGTTGGGGCTTCCTCAGGGAATCCCCTTGGAGATTCGCCACCGGGTGGCGAAGAGGATGACTGGTCCCCCTGGTCGGGACTTTGCATCGAAGATGGAGACTTACATTGTTGATTTCAGAGCAGGGGGGACCAGGGTGACAGGGGCACGCGATAAGGCAGACGCCCGGGAGTTCGGGAGATGATTCTGGGAGCTCGATGGTTGTCAGCTCTTCACACGTCCCATTCACGGGAGTGGCTCTTTTGTGGTCTGTGGTCCTGAGTCGGCTTCAACATTGAGGGAGAGGCTGGCCGCATTAGAACAGGGCCATTTAGATGCGGGTGTTTGCAAAACGTTGGATGCCCTCCATAGGACGATGGAGAAGACGGGGTGCGCTCCTCGTCCTAATGAGGAGATGTTACGCTCCTTGACGACCTCAGTCTTCCAGGCCATGGCAGCGGAGGATGAGCTGAGGGCTCAGCTGGCAGAGCTTGACGTTCCTCGGTGAGTTGGTTTATCGATTTTAGTTATTAATGTATTCATTTTGTACTAGTTAGTTTAACATGATTGTTTTGTTTGGTTCTTTTTATTTGTTAGACCGCGAGGGAGAGTGAGGCCGCCAGTCAAGGGGCGATGATTGAGGCCGCCAGTCAGGGGGCGATGATCGAGCTGCTACGAGGTCAGCAGTAGGCTGTCGGGACATAGAGGCCAGCCTTCATTCTGAGATTGATCGATTGGTAAGCGTTTATATTGATTTGGTTTTATTAGTATCGTTCGTTTTATCACTTCTAATTCGTTTGTTATATGTCATGTTTGCAAAAGTCAGAGCTATCAGGTGCTGGGGTATCCGCTCCAACATTTGATCCTTCTTCAACTGTGTCATCCAGTCGAGAGGATCCTGTAATAGCTCAACTTCATGCTGAGCTGGAGGACTGGGTGAGTTTCTTTTTGTGAGTTGTTGTTCTATTTAGATCATCTAGTGGTTTGCTAATATGTAGTTGTATGTTTTCAGTGTCAGGTTACCGAGGACCTCTAGACGAGGTAGGAGACAACTGCCTCTTTACGCCCCGAGAGTCAGGTAGTGTGTTTTGGTGTATGTGCATGTTGATTTTTTTGTTTAGTCTTATCTGACGTGTTTCGTGTTTGGCAATTTTGATCTTGCACAGGTCATTCCTGACTCCTCTCCCGAGGCTCCTCCTCAGGAGTTTACTCCTACTCTTTCCCAGGTATGCTTAGTTGTAGTAATATTTTATTTCAAATTCTCTAGTTATAACATTATCTGATGTATATTCTTCTGTTTGCATTATAGCCATCTACATCCGAGGCTCCTCCCCTGTCGCCTGCCGATCCAGTGACTGTTGTGACTGTCGAGCATCTTTTTTGGGAGAGAGCGGATCTAGTATGCTTCTCGTTCTCTCTTCAGCTTTCCTTCCTTCCAAGTATGTTGGGTTCTTGATTTTGTGTGATCATGCAGGCTCGTCAGCTCGAGGAGTCATGTCTGGAGGTGACACAAGCGCGCATCGCTCCATGGGCGAGGCGGGTTCTCGAAGATACGCACAACCGTGAGGACCTGCTCGTCGATTTGCTTATCGCGCAGGAGACTCTGACTGAGGCGATAGAGGCTGCTCGTCAGTCAGTGCGGTCAGAGATGCAGGCTATGATAGATAGGCTATAGTACCGACTGGCGAGGAGTGGGCGAGAACTCTGTGGGATAGTCGGTCATCTTACCCAGTTGGAGTCGATGGGCATTGACTCTAAGGCTGGCCAGCCTCGTCGTACGACACGTGAGCATGTCAAGGACTACGCTTATGAGGACACTATTTTCTGGGAGTTACTTGTTGAGGGTCCTTCGTGCTCACGGTCTAGACGGACTGCCAGTCAGGCGAGCGAGGGGGGTTCAGTTGTTGGGCCTTCCCTTTGTAAGGAGTGCCCACCTACTTTGGGGGCTTGGCTGGAGACTTCGAAGGATCAGACTCCTGATCCACAGGTCAATGATATCGGGGATAGCGATCCGCCATCCCAGAGGCAGTGTAGGGAGTAGGGTTCATATATTTTTTTTCCATTCCTTTTTATTCATTGTATATACAGGGGGTATGCCTTCGGTGAAAAATGTAATGAAAATTTTATATATATACAGAGATTTTGATTCAGATGTACCTGGCTTGGCTTTTCCCTTCTTTATTTTACCTTACGCAGTTTAGTTGGCGACTTTTGATGTCGTATCTGCACATGAATATAAAGTTATTAGCAATTTTATTTTCCCCCTTACTGATTGTCAAGGAGGGAGGTGTCTTAGATCGAGGTCTGATAATAAAGGATGGATTATTATGTCATTTTTTTACAAGAAAAGGAAAATAATGCAACAGGGAAAGCAAATAATTGTAATAAAATCTCTAAAACTAAAAAAATGCCCCAGTGTAGGAGCATGATAGGATAGGCAGTATAGTGTCTTCAGCAGTTGTTGCGGATCTTTAGGTGCTAATTATTGTATGGTGAAAACAAATTAAAAATTAAAGTAAAATAAAAGAATGGATTCAACACAACTAATATAATCCTAGACCTACAAGATACAAGGCCTATTGTAGCAAGTTTTGATAAGTAAGAGTTTATCCCACAGAGAAATTGATCTAGAACCCAAACTGGGCTATAATAGTAGACCTCCAGATCTTGCTACAGATTTGACTATCCTAAAGAAAGGGAGTTGGGTGTCACGACTACAATAAATTAACCCTAATAAAAGAGAAATAAAATGTAGCTCTATTCTAAAGAAAGGATTAAAGAGAAGATGGTGATGGTGTGTGCCAAAATAAAATAGAAAAAATGGTGAGAAGTAAGCAAGTTAAGTTTACAGTTAAAGCAGTAATGTAACACAGATTTAGTCTATCTCTGTAGTGTTCCTTGCTGAGACGCTATCAAAAGCCTCAACAAGGTAGAAGTATCTAACTTAACCCATGCCATTTGGGGTGCTCTTAAGGCTATAGGCTGTCCACTCAAATGGCCACAGCCTATCCTATAGAGTCTATCAAATCCCATTGATCAAGCCAAAAATTACTAATCTAATCCAGAGGAGTGAACTGATCATTTCTCCAACCACTGGACCAAATCAGGCCATGAATACTATTACAGCACTATGTAATGCCAATGCTACAAGCTCCCCAAATCTACGCACAGATCTAGCTGACAGCCGTAGGTATTCCAACCCATAAAAGCCTAAGTGCTTTGCCAAGGCCAATGGCTCACTGTGCCCATAAAAAGGACCATGTAACAGATTGAATAAGGCTCAAGATTCAGCTGGTCATTATTACAAAAGGCTTTCAATGACTTGGCCTCAAGCTGTAATTACTACAAAGAAATTAGATCTAACATCTGATATTGGTTAGGTAAAACAGAGGGGAGCCAGTTCTTGTATAAACCTCCTCACAAGGCTCTAGAAGCTCATGTGCAGGGGAGAAGAATCCTTCTCAAACATGTGGCTGGACAGCACCTTAGGGCTATACTCTGTCCACTCAAATGGTCACAGGGTATCCCATTGGTCTGTTCACATCACAGAGATCTGAGAAAGATCATGTAAACTGTTGCAACCACCATAGTCCACAGGCCTCCGAGCTCCCCAGATCTCACTACAGATCCAGCATGCTTTCCATGGGGCTATCAAACTAAGGGAAATCAGATGGTAAACAATAGATCTACTAGAAACTGAATGGGCTTGTCCCAAATACATGGATCCTATAAACATCTAAGGAAACCATAAGATCTTTAGATTCAATTTGTCATTAAAACAGTAATCCATTAATAAAAGTAAAACTTACAATGAACTGCCTCCAGGCTACAGCCTGTACACAACTGCTCATCAAAAATCTTAATGTATACAAAGCCTATTACAAAACTGAAATAAAACTTAAACCTAACTACTTACAAGAGGATTAGCCAGGAAATGCTAGGTTAAGAGAGAAGAAAAATGAGAAAAAAAGATGATCAAACCCTAACCCTAGCCCTAGCCTGCTGGAGCTCTCAGCCGACAGGGGATGAAGGAAGGATTGATGATTAAAACTACACTCCAAGTGTAGCTTATATACTCTGTTCATAAGGCCTTGGCTCTAAAGAGATTAACTATATTTTTTCCAGTAAACGTGGCACTGTTACGACCCTTGAATGCCTTGAGATGTGTGCCTTAAGATCCTTACCTCGGGAAGTGTGCCCTAGCCTTAGGAAATTCCCAAAAGATCCTTGTGTTAAAACTGAGAAGTGGAGAGCCCGTGCTTCGCAGGGCTGGCATATGCATTAATTCATTCACGTAGTTACGGAGCCTTTCGAAGAAGCCTTTGACTGGTGGGAAGTGCTCACTCACGTAGTAAATCTTTAGTTAATCGCGCAGTTCCTTTGTGCTGCAATGCTATTACGGAGATGATCTAGAGCGCCTGGATTTCTCGCGCAGTAGAGCTTCAGAAGCTCTCTCTCGTTGAGTACTCGCACAGGTATGCTCCTGCGCTCGTGTAGTAACTGGTAAGGCTTCAGAGTGCACAAGGAGAATTCTGGGCGTCTCTCTCTTCTTTGGCTACGCAAGAACTCCGTGAGGTAACATTTTGTTTAGTATACATACAGACTCGGTATGTTCTGCGCGCAGCTGCTTTAGGACTTGATCTCCGCGAGAACTTCGCAATCGCAAATTCTGAGGATTTTAAACTACGAGCTCTTCGTGATGTCTTTACAGCTCTCCTCTTGACTGCACGCCCCATCTGCACAAGGGCATCTTCCACTGCATCCATAGCTTCGCGAGGAAGCTCCTTAACTATGCGAGATTTGTCTTTTGATACTCTAATGTATTCACTTGATGCTATTGTAGTTTCCTCCATTCTCAGCTAACTGCATCCATCTGCTAGACTTTGGTCAATGATGACCAGCAAGTGAGTCACCATGATGAGCACTACCAAGGTGTTCCATTAGGCTTTGGCTCAGCTGTCATCTTTGCATGTATTCTCTCTCTTCCTTGTACCAAAAAGCAAGGATTTTGTATTAAGCTGCACAGATTATTGCTAACTATAAAATACACTTAACACATTATTATTAGTGAGCTCCAAGGCCTATCAAAGGCTAGGTTAAGAGGTGAAAAGTGGTACTTTTTAGTGAATAACACACCCCCAAACCTAATCTTTGCTAGTCCTCGAGCAAAGGAAAAATTAAAATAGCTACTCTAAGAATTTAAATGCCACTTTGGTAGGGAGCACGGATACATTTAGTATATGTACCAAGCCTTTTAAACCCCTAGGTGATCCGTAGTGGAGGAGTGAAGTCTCCTGAGGGTTTTCAGTGAAGATACCCACAAACTTCTCAATAAAACAGTTAACAGAAGTACAAAATTATCAAGTCAACTGTCAAGAAACAAAATATCAGTTCACCTTTGATTCAACAAAAATATGAGGAATTTGAACATATGATATGCACAGACATTTAATCATCACAACTTCTACATAGATGCACATCATTTCCAATTAGCTCATAGCAGAGGAAAACATCACATGTAGGTCAGTACTGAGCTCATCATTAATTCAAAAATTAGGTTATATGCCATGCCCAATACATTCAACATCAGATCCAATGCTCACCAGGGCATACTCTTACAAGGAACTTTGAGGGTTTCAATTTTCTCTCAAGCTGATGAGCAGTTTCAGGCCCCAAATAGGTGAATAAGCATGAGCATAGGCAAAGCACCTAAGTTCTAGCATCATTAGCTAATCCTCATCATAGATTGGACAACTCTTTGTCTCTACATGACAGGTCATTCAACTTTGGATCACAGGGTCTTTTGACTGGGTTGTAATGTAGCTTATGGGATGGGTTGTAAAGAATGGAAGGTTGAAGAGGGATTCAAAATTGAGAAGTCAGTAGGTGAAGGAGGTGATTCATGACTTCACCTTCTTTAATTCAGCACCTTTCATTTTCTTTAAAATTCTTCAGACTCTAAGTGGCCAGCTTCTCCTCTTATTTTTAATTTTTCAATAAAATTTTCCTCTTAACTCCTCTCTTATTCCTCTTCATTATTATTTTTTTTTCTTTGGATGTATTTTTTTTCTTTTTTTTTTATTTTTATTTTTCTGACTTGCCTCCTCTCTCCTCAGCTACTACACTGCTAAGTTTTTAGTCTCTCATATCCATTCACCCAATGTTGACCTTATCTTGTCCATCTTCAGCTCCTTCTCCTTTACTTTCTGATTTCTCAGAGTGAGGGTAGGTTTGAATCAGGTCCATAGGTTTAGGTACAAGCACTCAGGTGTATTTTGAAGAAAATTGGAAATTAAGGCTCAAAGGGTTGTGCACAAGGGCAGTTGATTAGGGTTGGTCTGTTTGAGCTCAAACTATCCAAGAGAAGGCCTTGATCCTTTCCTAGGTGTCATGAGTGCTGTTAGTTGTTTCAACTTGGACGTGTCTAACTTCTAGTGAGGGTACTGACTCAGTCGGAAAGGAAAACAAACAAGACAACAAAACAAATAACACATGAACAAACAAGACAACAAAACAGAATATCAGGAAAAGACATTTCATTATAAGTATAAAACAAATAGATTACAACGGGATTCATAAAAAATTATAAACCTAAGAACAATCTTGACACACATCAACAAAATATCCTATCAAAAATAAAATGGTTCTTCCTCCTAGATCAAGGATATCCTCAACCTGCTGCATGTGGAAGAGGAACTACAAGCCAGGAGAAGGGGGAAGAACGGGTATCAAGGAGATGGATGTTGAGCAGGTGGTGGGGGGATTGAAGAGGATGGGGGGGGAGATGCAGGTGGTTCGATCTTTTGCTTCTTCTTTTTTTTATTCTTTTTCTTCTCCTCCTTGGCCGGGATCCTCTGCACCTCCTCATATTCATCCCAGAGGAATTGTAGTGGGTCCGACTCTTTAGGTGGGGGCAGGTCCAACCACATTGGATAGAATTTGTTTGGCATATCAGTGGGTTTGTCATCCGCCATTGCTGCTAGAAGGGAATGATTGCTAAGGTTAGAGATTGAATGTGAAGAAGATGAACTACCCTTGTATTTAAAATACTTGGACGGTGGAATATGAATCGGCAGATTAAATATCGCCTCCTTCCAAACTCAATTGCCAAAAAGAAATTAAAGAAGGTTAGTTGGCAATGAATTGTGATTATTATGGGAAATGGTAAATTGCACAATTTATTATGGGGAATGGAGGCACACAGTAAATGTTGGTCTATTTTTAACACTGAGAGTTAAGGCAAAGAGATAGGAAATCGAATAAATTTATCAGGGTTAAAAGGTCCAATCCCGCGCTTCGTGCAGCTGTACATGGGTGCTCGCGGAGTAGAATTCTCGCATAGTTGGAATTTAATTCTGCGAGGATGACAATTGTGCAGAAGAACATAATTCCGCGACTACAGAATCAGAAGCTTTGTGTGCCTTGCGAAGTTACTTCACGAAGTTGAAGTTGGGACTAAGCGCGTGAAGCAGCTTCATATTTCTCATGCAACTTAACTGGTGATCTCGGAGAACAACCATTTGGAGTTTCAAGGTCTCGTGCATTAGAATATGTTGAATTTTGCTTTTTGTTCCCTCATGACTCCGCGAGACAGCTTTGAAATGGCTCACAATTGTGAAAATTAGGCCATTTAATCTCGCGAGAAAACCACACTTAACCCCCCCTTTCTCAATTTGTGCCCTGGCTTGTGCATGTACAGAGTCAGGCTCCCATTCAGTGGCCATCAACATAAACCCGTATACCATCACATGCATATCAATGCAAAATGATAAAAGTTCTCCATGAAAGCAAACTCTAAACATTTGCAGTGCCAGTACTTCAATCCCATGCTAATGACAGAAATGACAAAGTACTCAAAATGGAACAAACAAACAGATGAAAACAAGCAAGCAAATCTCCATAATAAAAATATTAAATGACAAGCTCCTAATCAAACAAAAACACACAGAAATTTTTGAACAGATATGGTACACATAATACAAAGCTGTGGATCACTGAGCAGTGGGAGGTTCATGTAGGTGAATAGTCTGAGAAAGCTCTACTTCTTGTTCTACACAAATCTTAAGCCTCGGACCATTTACTTTCATGATCTGCCCTGACATTGGATCCAGGATTTCTACAGCACCAGATGGGGAGACTTTGAGGACAATGTAAGGTCCATCCCATCTGAATTTCAACTTCCCTAGAAAAAATTTAAGTCTAGAGTTGAAAAGTCAAACCTTAGTGCCAGCATTGAAGTCCTTCCTTAATAGCTTCTTGTCAAAGAATGCTTTTGATCTCTCCTTGTATATTTTGGCATTTGCATAGGCTTCCAGCCTCAGTTCATCAAGTTCTGCCATTTGCAACTTCTTGTGAGGACCAACAGAAGTTAGGTCAACATTCATTGCTTTGATAGCCCAATAGGCTCTATGTTCTAACTCCACTAGTAGGTGACAAGCCTTGCTATACACCAGCCTAAATGGGGACATGCCAATAGGGGTCTTATAGGCAGTCCTATAAGCCCACAAAGCATCATTCAGCTTTTGTGCCCAATCCTTCCTATAAGTCTTTATAGTCTTTTTCAGAATATGCTTAATCTCTCTATTGGAAATTTTAACTTGCCTACTGGTCTGTGGGTGGTAAAGAGTTACAATTCTGTGTGTATCATAATACATTTTGAGCAGGTTCTCAAAAGGTCTGTTACATAAGTGGCTCCCCCCATCATTGATGATAGCTCTAGGGATGCCAAATCGTGAAAAGATATTGTCCTTTAAGAATTTAAGGACAAGTGTGTGATTATTGGTCCTTGTGGCAATGGCTTCCACCCATTTAGACACATAGTCCACTGCCACAAGTATGAAGTTAAATCCCATAGATGAAGGAAATGGGCCCATAAAATCAAGGCCCTAGCTGTCAAAAAGTTCTACAACTAGGATGGGCTGCAATATCATAGAGTCTCTCTTGGAGATGCCTCCCATCCTTTGACATCTCTCACAGGCCTTGTAATATAAGTATGCATCTCTGAACAAAGAAGGCCAATACAAACCACATTGGAGCACTTTTGCTGCAGTCTTTCTGCCACTGAAGTGACCTCCACAAGCTTTCTCATGGCCCATTGAAAGAATACTGTGGAAGTCACTTTCAGACACACATCTCCTAATGACCTGGTCTGCACAATGCTTGTAAAGGTATGGATCCTCCCACAGAAAATGTCTAACCTGAGAGAAGAACAGGTCTTTGTCCATCTTAGACCAGTGTGGAGGGATCCAATCAGTAGCAAGAAAATTGACAATGTGTGCAAACCAGGGCACACTAGACTGTAAAGCAAAATGCTGCTCATCAGGGAAAAACTCATTAATAGGTGTTGCAGCACATTCTTCCAAAATAATCCTAGAGAGGTGGTCAGCCACCACATTCTCAACTCCCTTCTTGTCTTTGATCTCAAGATCAAACTCCTGCAAGAGGAAGATATATCTGATCAACCTAGTCTTTGCATCCTTCTTAGCCAATAGGTATTCTAGGGCTGGGTGATCTGTAAAAACTATAATCTTAGACCCTAACAAGTAGGGTCTAAACTTGTCCACAGTAAACACTACTGCAAGTAGCTCCTTCTCAGTTGTGCTGTAGTTCAGCTGAGCTTCAGCTAGTGTTCTACTGGCATAATAGATCACTGCAAGCAGCTTATCTTTCCTCTATCCTAAGACAACACCTATGGCCAAGTCTGATGCATCACACATCAGCTCGAAGGGGAGTGAGTAATCTAGGGCCTAGATTACAGGGGTAGTTGTAAGGCACTTTTTCAAAGCCCCAAAGGCCTTAAGGCATTCAACAGAAAATACGAATGACACATCTTGACAAAGCAAGTGGCACAATGGTTTGACAATCTTGCTGAAGTCCTTGATGAACCTCCTGTAAAATCTAGCATGTCCTAAAAATGATCTGATCTGGTTGACAGTCCTGGGTGGGGGCAGATGTAAGATCACGTCTACTTTCACCTTGTCAACCTCAATTCCTTTGTGAGAGACCACATGGCCTAGTACAATACCTTGCGTCACCATAAAGTGACTCTTTTTCCAGCTTAGGACCAAGTTGGTCTCCTCACATCTTTGTAAAACATTTTCAAGGTGACTTAGACACTAGCTAAAGCTGTCTCCATACACTGAGAAATTATCCATAAAGATTTCTAGAAATTTGTCAATCATATTAGAAAAAATTACATACATGCACCTTTGAAAAGTGGCTGGGGTATTGCATAATCCAAAAGGCATCCTTCTGTAAGCAAAAGTGCCAAAGAGACATGTGAAAGTAGTTTTCTCCTGATCTTGAGGATCCACAGAGATTTGGTTATATCCTGAGTATTCATCAAGAAAATAGTAGTATGCCTTCCCAGCCAACTTGTCTAGAATTTTGTCAATAAAAGGGAGAGGGAAGTGGTCCTTTCTGGTTTTAGAGTTGAGCTTCCTATAACCAATGCACACTCTCCAGCTAGTGGTCTCTCTGGCTGGCATCAACTCCCTAGAATCAAAAGTAACAACTATGATGGCTGACTTTTTAGGTACCACATAGATAGGTGACACCCATTTGGAATTTGAAATGGGGTAGATCACCCATGCATCCAACAGTTTTACTATTTCCTTGAGGACCACCTCCTGCATGTGAGGATTTAATTTTCTCTGCATCTCTCTTGAGGGTTTTGCACCCTCATCCAGGTGAATCTTGTGCATGCAAACTGAGGCACCAATGCCTCCAAGGTCAGCTATTGTCCACCCAATTACTTTCTTGTGCTTCTTAAGAACATTCAATAATTCCTTCTCCTACTCACTAGTGAGAGAGGAGGAGATAATCACGGGAAGCTTGTTGTCCTACCCCAAGAAGACACATTTTAATGTGGTTGAGAGCTGTTTCAGCTCCAGCTTAGGGGGACTTTCAATTGAAGGCAACAAAGGTGCCTTAGTGGTTTGAGGAAGGGCAACAATGTGTGTTTCCAATTGAAATGTTGCACTAGGCCTACAGAAGACTCAGTGTTTGTGTTGTCTTCTGTCATGGGAATTTAGGCCTCCTTCCCAACCAGACTCCAAACACTTTTTAGACTTTCAGTCAGATTATCCCAATCCAGTAGATTGGATAATTCTCCTTCTACCAGGCCATCTAGTACATCTACTGCACAGCAATCCTCAATGTCAATCTGAGGCACTGTAGCAGCATGGTACACATTTAAATGAGCCTTCATGTTCCCAAAGGTAACCTCCATTACCTCTGACCTGCATTGTATGTAAGCATTTGCAGTAGCCAGGAATGGCCTACCAAGGATAACAGAAATTGGAGTTTTGCTTTTGTAAGGGTCCATGTCTAAAACAAGAAAATCCGCAGGACAATAGAATTTATCCACCCCCACCAAGACATCCTCTACCACACCCATAGGCCTCCTCTCAGACCTGTCAGCCAGTTGGAGCACAATTGATGTAGGTTTAAGCTCTCCCAAACCTAGCTCCTCATACACTAAATAAGGGACTAAGTTCACATTGGCCCCTAAGTCCAAGAGGGCTTTTCCAATAGTATGGTTTTCGATTATGCAGGGGATAGTAGGTACTCCTGGGTCTTATAATTTTTCTGGTGTAGCAATAGACAGGACTGACTCAACATGCTCAATAGGAAAATTTCTTTTAGACTACTGCACCCTTGCTTTCCTCTTTTGTGTGCAGAGGTCCTTTAAAAAATTAGCATAGGTAGGGACTTGTTTTATGGCATTAAGCAAAGGCAAATTGATCCTAACCTACTTAAAAGTCTCCAATATTTCTTCCATCTAAGCATTCCCTTTATCAAGAGGGGATGGGCCAGCAAGAGCTGGAGGAAACGGCAGTTGTGGCACTGCTAGTGCCACTGCTGCATGCCTATTGACATCATGGTCATATTTTTATCTTTTTTTATCTTCATTTATTTATTTATGTTGGGGCTCAGCATCAATCCCATTATTTTTCCCTAGTTGATCCACACCATGGGGTACAATCCTTGGCTCTTCAACACTAACAATCCTTTCATTTTCATCTTCATTTTCAGGGATCTCCTATGTTACCTTGCCCACTAAATTGTCGACCACCCTGCCACTTCTAAGGGTAGTGATTGCAGTAATATCCTCATGGGTAGAAGGTGTTTCTTCAATTAGAAACTGTCCTTTTAAATTAGCTAGAGGCTGACTAAGCAATTTTTCTTCCTCCCTCCCATTCAGAGTATTACAAATCTGGCTCAACTGGTCTTCAATCTTCTTGATGCTCTATCCATGAGAGTTGACAGCCTGCACCAAGTTCTCCATGTTTTGCATTGAAGCCAACATCTGCTCTTCAAATGAAGAGGATCTTGGCTGTTGTGGGGGCAGGACCAACTTGTTAGACTGTAGGACAGGTAACAGAAAATTTTACCTCGATGGATAACCTTGATTAAACTGGTACTGAGGTCTGTAAGGAGCTACCATTTACTGCTGTTGAGGTTGAGGATATAAATCTTGTCTCCACCTCAGGTTTGGGTGGTTCCTCCAAGAATACCCAGCAGGCTGCTGCCCAAAAGTTTGAGCAGCATTGGCATGCTCCATAACAAAATCTGAAAACTGGTTGACAGATGGACAATCATTAATAGAGTGTGTGAGAGATTGGCATATCAAACATGCCTCCTCCACCTGTGCAACCATATGGGGCTCCATCACATTCATCAATTTGTCAAATTTCAAGCTCAGGTTGTCCACCTTCCTCTTCAGATCACCTTATACCTTCATTTCATGTATTCTACCTCTAGGGGTGACCTCTTTCACCATCTTAGTTGGGGTCTGGCTATCATTGCGTGACAGAGACTCCTGCTGCATGAAATTTCTCTTATTATGTCAAACAGCTCCCAAGCTTCCTCAGTTGTCTTGTGGAGGTAGCTACCACCACAGGAAGCATCCACCATATCCTTGCTCTTAGAATTAATTCCTTGATAGAATACTTGTACTAGCTGCCACTACAAAACTTTCGATTTTTTCCGGCGGCTTATACCCGCCGACAGTACTCTCAACGCTGTCGGCAATACTATTACCGGCGACTATTGGTCCACCGGTAAATCCTTTGTCACTGATACTATTGCCGGCGGATGTTGTGCTCTTTGCCGGCAGGAGAACCTCGTTGGTAATATTTTTCCAACGGTCACTAACTACATAATTTACCGGCATCATATAAGTTTTACTAGCGGACAATGAGACTGCCGGTAATAGTACTTTTATTTGCCGGCAGATAATGTGTGTGCCGGCAATACTAACTTTTTTTTGCTGGCAGCCAATGTGCGTGTCGACAATACTAGTTTTTTTTTTGCCGGTAGACAAGGTGAGTGCCGGCAATACTATTTTCCTTTTAAAAAAATATTGGATAGCTCTATTAGAGCGCACGCCAAAACTCTGAAAGCAACCATCTAACCACACCTATTTGTAAATGTATATACAGGTGGCTACTTTTGGAGTTTTGATGGGAACTAATAAAGTTACCCAAATATATTTTGCAAGCCATTACTTGCATTGTCCTAAAATCTTCAAAGTTTCACAATAGTAGATTATGGAATAAGTAATCAGCATGTCGATGTCTAAAAAAATTAGGATGACAGGGTATAAAACCCATCACAAAATTGATCTTTGGTTTCACTAATATATGAAAACTATATAGAGAAGCAACAACACATATATAATGGAATAATAACTTTAAAGTTTTACCCAAACTAGGAAAAAGTTGTTCTGTTATCCATATTAATATATGGATCATGCCTATCTAGATTTTCTAGGTTAACTTGATCTGAAATTCGAAGATTAAAATTGTGAGATCTGATAGAGGCGGAGAGTACTATGGTAGATACTCTGAAACAGGTCACAATCCAGGACCATTCACCATATATCTACAAGAGCATGGCATTGTCGCTCAATACACCATGTCGGGAACCCCTGAACATAACGGTATAGTTGAACGACGAAATCGTACTCTTATGGATATGGTCAGAAGCATGTTATGCAACTCTAAGTTGCCTATATTCTTGAGGGGAGAAGCCTTAAAAATAGCGGTGCATATCCTGAATAGAGTTCCTAGTAAGGCGGTTCCCAAAACTCCTTATGAGCTATGGGTAGGAAGAAAACCGACTTTAGGATATTTACACATGTGGAGCTGTTTGGCTAAAGCAAAGGTGTACAACCCACAATTAGGAAAATTAGATCCTAAAACTATAAGTTGTCATTTCATTGGTTACCCTGATAGGTCAAAAGGCTACCGATTTTATTGTCCCACTCATAGTACCCGGATTGTTGAGACTAGATATGCAAAATTCTTTGAGGATCGTGAGAACAGTGGGAGTGTTAGCCTAGGAAAATCACTTTTGAGGAAAATCGGGTTATAATTTCTATCTCTTTTATCCAAGAAAAAGTGGCACCAACACCAGTTATTCAAGCAAATGTTGATGCACCCATGGCTATGTCTAATGAAATACCCCACATTGAGGAGATTCTTACTCCCATGGCGACTGCTAATGATCAACCATTGCGTAGATCAGAGAGCAAAGAAGCCAGCCATTTCTGATGATTATATAGTTTACCTCAATGAGAGTGAGTTTGATTTTGGAAAGGAATCAGATCCTGTTTCCTTTAGCCAAGCCATGAAGAGCGACAAATCCACTCAATGGCTCGAAGCCATGAAAGATGAGTTGGAATCAATGAAACATAATTCGGTCTGGGATCTTTGTGAGTTACCTAAAGGAGTTAAGCCTGTAGGCTGTAAATGGGTATATAAAACTAAATAAGACTCCAAAGGTAATGTAGAAAGATATAAGGCCAGATTAGTCGCTAAAAGTTTCACTCAAAAAGAGGGAATAGACTATTAAGAGATATTTCCTCTGTCTCTAAAAAGGAATCTTTTCGGATAGTCATGGCATTGGTAGCTCATTTTGACTTAGAATTGCATCAAATGGATGTTAAAGATTTTCTGAATGGCGACTTGCATGAAGATGTCTTTATGACACAACCTGAAGGTTTTCAAGTTGAGGGAGAGAGTCATTTAGTTTGTAGACTCAAAAGGTCTATATATGGTTTAAAGTAGGCATCTCGACAATGGTACTTAAAATTTCACGAAGTCATTTCAAATTTAGGTTTTAAAGAAAATACTATAGATCAACGCATCTATCTTAAAATCAGTGGGAGCAAGTTTATTATCCTTGTTTTGTATGTTGATGATATATTGTTTGAGCATATTACATGAGACAAAGAACTTTTTGTCAAAGAGTTTTGATATGAAAGATCTTGGTGAAGCTTCTTACGTGATAGGAATTAAGATTCATCGAGATAAAGCCCGTGAAATATTGGGATTGTCTCAAAGAGCTTATATTGATAAAGTTCTTAAAAGGTTTAACATGCATAATTGTTTCGCTACTGTTGCCCATGTCATTAAGGGTGATAAATTTAGTCTACTTCAGAGTCCCAGGATCGATCTGGAGAGAAAGTAGATGGAGACAATTCTCTATGCATCGACAGTTGGGAGTCTCATGTATACACAAGTCTGTACTCGTCTGGATATAGCGTATATAGTTGGCAAGCTTGGTAGGTACCAATGTAATGCTGGTTTGGATCATTGGAAAGCAGCCAAAAAGGTTTTTCGCTATTTACAAAGGACTAAAGGACACATGCTCACGTACAAAAGGTCGAATAACCTTGAAGTTATTGGTTATTCAGATGCTGACTATGCTAGGTGTCAAGACACTCGTAGGTCCACATCGGATTATATTTTTATGCTTGCAGGTGGACTTATATCTTGGAAGAGCGTTAAACAAACGCTGACTACTTCGTCTACTATGGAAGCAGAATTTGTTGCATGTTTTGAGGCAACATGTGAGGTGATATGGTTGAAGAATTTTATCTCAGGGCCTCGAATTGTTGATAGTATTTTAAGGCCACTAGGAATCTTATGTGATAATTCCGCTACGATAGCTATCTCTAATAACAACAAGACTAGTGGGGTTCCAAATATATGGATATAAAATATCTTGTTGTAAGGGAGAAAGTTCAAAATCAAATTGTATCTGTTGAAAAGATTAGTACGACACTCATGTTGGCTGACCCTCTCACTGAAGGCTTACCTCTCAAGCTCTTTTCAGAGCATGTTGCGCGCATGGGATTAATGGATAATTTTGATAGCCTTTGAGAATGGATATATGAGAGTGAATACATATGTTTAATTGATTCAGAAATAAAGCTTATTTATTTGCTTTTCTATTTTTATGCAAATAAAAATTTGGAACATATGGTGCCAGTAGATGGCAATAAAGTAGGACCAATATTAGATTGAGTTTACATGTAATCACCATTCAGTTTGTAAACTTGCAATCTATGTGAAATCATACTAGTTGGAGTCCATGTCGGTGATGACTTCCAATACGGTAACTAATGAACGGTCATCTATCGATGACATGATATATTGACTACATTGATTCTATGTTGAAACTCTCACTAGACCGGACTGATTATAAAGACTTTGATTGAGATTGATTAGGACTTACCATTCAAAGAAAGTTAGCTAACATTTGGTAATTGAAGTTTATTGATATAGTTTGGCCAAGTGGGAGACTGTTAGAAGTTTCTATTTTGGTGGCCATTACTATGGTCAACCCATTAACCGGTGAATGGTGTAAGATCAATCTTGAGATGTGTAGTTGCTATTTCGGTGAGTTTGAAGAGAATAGGCAACTAATAGGTAAGTCTTTTAGTTATGGTATGATTGTGATTTCTAATCACAATATAATTAGTATTTTAAGTCCTTAATGGGAAAGGACTCTTTGGCTATAAATATAAGGGGTGCCTAGTCCCAACGATTGCTCAAAATAATTCAATCCTCCCTATTAGCAAAAGCATCCCCATTGTGCTAGGAGATATTGAAAGCGAGAAGATCGTTGAAGAGTGGCAACCCACCATTAATGGCTCACACTCAAGGTGCGCACATATATTTAATTTATGGATTATTGATTTATTGTTTTTGATTGATCATGCGCCTAGATCCTAGGGCTTATTTTGGATGGTCGGATCGATAGATCCATTTAGATTACATCAGACAATTGATGGAGAAGGCACGCATGAAGCATCTTAGAGCCATAATGTCTGTTGAAAGGGTGATTGATTAACACAGTATTTTAGGAGTATGATGTGTCGCACGTTCGATTCTTGGAATCAGCCTCTCAAAAATAGGGTAAGGTTGCCTACTGTTTACCTCTTTCAGACCGGAGCCTTGTGTATTGGGTACAAATTTTTTTAGCTTTATAAATTTGAGGTAGGTACGTGACCATGCACCAACAAAGATCAATCATCCCATTAATTCCCATCACTTTTAAGAAATTTAAATTCAAAATCTGTGCGGGCATTTCATGCTTTGATTGTTTTTTCTTTTCGAGGATAAGCTTTGATTGGTTTGGTAGCTTGTTTAACCTTTTGAGCTAGCATATTAACCTGCCCTCTACCGATTGAAATGTGTCACTCATTGGGTACATCTCCCACAATTTTTATGAAGAGTGCCACTTATTAGGAATTGAAGGACTCGATGTAAAAAATTTATAGGTCTAAGATTACATCAAAAAAAAAATCTCCATTCACTACAAAAAAAAGGACTTTTGGAGACGGTTATTGGAGACGACTTTTCGAAGCCATTTCCAATAGCTATTTATTGAAGACCGCCATTCAAAAGCCGTCTCGGATGCTTTTATTAGAGATGGCTAAAACCGTCTCCCTATATAAAATAATATATAGAGACACTTATAACCATCTTGATATGATTGATTTAAGGGATAAGTTGGTGAAAACTTTAGAGACTAAACTAAAAGCCGTCTCTAAATGTCGCGTTAACATGAATAGAGACTACTTAAGCCGTCTCTATTCGTTAGCATTGGATAATATGTACAGACCTTACTAATCCTTATAAAGAGAAATATTACAATGTGGATATAACACCACTTTTTATGATTGGGTGGTCATACCATTTTTGTAATCACTTTATTTCCGTCTGATCATGAAATCAAGGGGTTATATTTTGGTTAGTTTTCTCACAAGTTTTAGGAAATTTAGAGAGAAATGATAAAACCCAATTGGTATATGACACGTAGGTTTTAAATTACTCTTTTAAGTTACTCAACTTCGTATCAAGGGACCATCTCCTTCATGATTTGATAAACCACGACATTCTCTATTCCAGACATTCTCTATTCCATTTCTATTGTCGACCCTTCGTTTCCATTTCTCCCTCGGTTTGAGCTCCGATGTAGAGATCTCTTAATAGTTTGAAGCAGAGAGCTAGGGTTTGAGACGAATCGTTTATAAGGGTGGCAGATCGAAATGTTTGCAGATGAATCATTTATAAGCTAGGCATTTGGATCGAAAGGTTGGCAGATCAAAATCGAGATCTAAGGTTGGCAGATCAAAATCAAAATCGTTTGGATAAGGTTGGCGTTTGGATCGAAATTGAGATCTAAGGTTGGCAGATCGAAATCGTTTAGATAGGGTTGGCGTTTGGATCAAAATCGAGATCTAAGGTTGGCAGATCGAAATCAAAATCATTTGGATAGGGTTGGCGTTTGGATCGAAATCAAGATCCAAAAATCCACAGCATGGAAGGTCGAATTCGATATTTATTTTACTTTCTAGGTAATTTCCCTTTTACTTTGGCTTAAGTTTTGGTCAATCTAATTAGATCGTTCGTCTGATTTGGTAGGGATCTCAGGCCAACAGATTGAATCGGATTTGGTAGACAAAGTTCAGATCAAAGGTGCTTAAATCTTATCGTTCATCTAATTGCTTAAATCTGAGTAGACAAAGTTCAGATCTAAGGTGCGAGTCAGACAAAGTTCAGATCTAAGGTGTGGTTTAATTTCGATTTCCATTCAAGCTGCATTTCGATTATGATTTCGATTCAAATTCTAAGTTGATTTCAAATTTTGAAAATTGAAAATTGAGTTAAATTCCAGTTTGTAAGAACTGATTTTTAAAAAATTCCAATTTGTTAACCAAATTTTCATTCAACCTGAGTTAAGAACTAATTTCAAATACTTCCAATTTGTTAACAACGATCAATTCTTTAGCTTGGAATTTTTCATAAAATTTCAGTTTCATTCCCAAAAATATTTGCTTCTCTAAAATATAAATTCCAATTTAGATGAACTGAACTATATTATTAAAAAGCCAGTTTGTTAATCAAAATTCCAAGTTGTTGAAAATATTTCATTTTGAAAATCAGTTCATCTAAAAGAATTTGAAAAAATAAACATTTATAAAAATATAATGTTGTTTAACAAAAACAACTATAGCAAGTCAGCGTAAAAGCTCTGTTTCTTAATGGGCTTGGTGAGCCTTTCCGAGCAAAAAACTCTGATGCACACCTGTCGTTTTTACTCGAAATCACTTAAAACACGACGGTCCCAATGCAAACTCGTGAACATGGCGGAAATGCGGAAAAAGTTGGATTTTGGTTGCTTTCTGAGTTTAAACTCAGTATCCGATCTTTTATGGGCTCTCGAACGAGGCTTAACACATCACCTATAGCCTCAAGTTTTCAAACAGTGGATCGGAGTCTTTAAAGAGAATAGGAGTAGCATGAGATCTTATTCTCGGCAATAACATATCAAAGCTAATTTCGGCAATAACATATCAGAGCTATAGGAAACAAGACACTTTAATTTTTTTTAAGGACTATCTTATTATTATGTTATTGAGATAACCCAAGGGATTTTCTTCTCACTGAAAAAGCATCCAACAACAAAGGATCTTAGTGTAGGTCTTCTGGCTAACATTTTTAATTTTTTTTATTACATAGATGAAACTAGATTTATTATTTAGTTGTGGTAAATGTCATGTTAATATTACTATGCTTTCACTAGCTCGGTTTCTTAGAAAATCACGCTTTTTCACATCTCATTTATATTTGAGGTTCTATTTAATGGGTTATCCATACATTATGAGCGGTAAAGTGGTCTTCACGTCCTTTCATTATTCAGCTGATTAATCTATAACTTTTGTTATAGATTAATGGTCAATATACAGTTGAATACATATAAATATCATCATACAGAATAAGTGCCCGTCTGAAAAGTTTTATGTCGAATTATTGGCATATAACCTTTGGGATTATCTATCTGAAGATAGATAGTTTGGGAATATCATATACATTAGTTGTTCACTAATATGATTTTTAGAGTTTTCTCAAATGATTTCAACATATTTCTCCTTTGTTCTTCGGATACGTACTTTCATATATTATTTTATATTTTCGTTGTCCATTGTGGATAATGAAAAGTATAAAATAGTATGAAAAGTCCGCATATTTGAAGAACTACGTGGAGATGTTGTCGAAATTTTTAGAGAAACTCTGAACTCATATTATGTGAATAATTAAATGACTTGATACTCTCGAATGGGCAAAACTAATGAATATGGTATAAGAAATATAAACCTTTATCATTTTAAAAAATATTAAACTGTACATTCCCTATGCTTTTAGGGGTTTGAAACTTTTATATGATGGAAAAGAGTTGGGTAAAGAAGTCGAGATATTCTAGAGAGTATGACGAAGGGTTGGCTGCATTTGTTGATTACGGTTTAGCCCATAGAATTACTTGTAATGGGAGGCTCAAGTGTCCTTATACAAGATGTTGTAATTGTGTTTACTTAGAATCCGACTTATTGAAGGAGCATTTGGTAATAAACGGGATGATGAAAAGTTATGTTGTATGGACTTATCACGGAGAGAAGAGAGGGCCACTGCCTAGACATGAAACTGTGGTAGATATTAGAGTCGATGACAACAAGAACGTTTTGGTTGATGACATCAGGGGGATGGTGCAAGATGCTTTTGGATTTCCGGACCCAAATGAAGACGCAGATGGTTTAGAGCAGGAACAAAGTGATGTACCCAATGCTAGTGCTTCTGAATTCTACAAATATGTGCATGATTTGGGGAATCCCTTGTATCCTGGATGTAACACACATACGACGTTGTCTTTTATTGTGAAACTTTGGCATATCAAGGCCCTTGGTGGATGGAGCAACAACTCTTTTACGTTGTTGCTTGACTTACTAAGGGAGGTTTTGCCTAAAGAGTCGACGTTGCCGGAGAACTTCTCACAAAGCAAAAAGATTATTTCAGGCTTGGGACTAAATTACAATAAAATCGACGCATGCCCTTACGATTGTATGTTGTACTGGAAGGAGTCTAAGAAAAAAGAAAAATGTGACATCTGTGGGACATCGCGATGGAAAAATCATGAGATTGAGGATGACAAGAAGACTCCTGCAAAGATTCTTCGTCACTTCCCTTTAAAACAACAATTGCAATGTTTGTATATGTCATCAAAAATTGCAGCTGACATGAGATGGCACGACGAGAAACGCACTAAAGATGGGGTGTTAAGACATCCTGTAGATTCTCCAGCATGAAAACACTTTGACAAGATCAACCCAACATTTGCAGAGGAAAATCGCAATATAAGATTGGGTTTAGCAAGTGACGGTTTCAACCCATTCTGGACAATGAGTATTGCACACAGCACATAGCCTATTGTACTTATCCCATATAATCTGCCCCCTTGGTTGTGCTAGAAGAAGCCGAACATGATCCTCTCATTGCTTATACCGGGTCTGACAAGTCCTGGAAATGACATCGATGTATACCTGAGGCCTCTAATAGATGAGCGAAAGGAATTATGGGAAGAAGGGTTGGAAACATACGATTTATCAAAGAGGGAGGTTTTCAAATTGCGAGTGGGCTTGCTTTGGACAATTAGTGACTTTCCAGGATATGCTATGCTTTCGGGTTGGAGAACTAAAGGATATAAAGCGTGTCCTTATTGCCATGAGAATACATGCAGTGAACGGTTGCCAAATTGTGGGAAGCTTTGTTATATGGGTCATCGCCGATTTTTACCTTTAGATCATAGATTTCGAAAGAATAAACGGTGGTTCGATGAAAATATTGAAGAAAGAGAAGCTCCAACCCCACTAACCGGGAAGCAAATTTTGGAGAATTTAAGAAATTATCAACATACCTTTGGAAAGATCCCCAAAACTGACTATTCTGTGAAGAAACCAAAGAAGATGAAGAAAAAAATAAAAAAAAATGCACCTCCTATGCCAACAATGCCAAATAATTGAAAGAAGTTGAGTATATTCTTCGAGCTACCATATTAGTCAGAAAATTTACTAAAACATAATTTAGATGTTATGCATATCGAGAAAAATATATGCGACAATATGGTTGGTACACTACTGGACCTGGAAGGAAAGTCAAAGGATGGTTTGAAAGCACGTCTTGACTTGATGACAATGAACATAAGACATGAGCTCCACCCAAAAGAGCATGCAGATAACAGTAAAGTGTATCTACCATCTGCATGCTACTCTATGGACTAAAGTGAGAAGGAGATGTTCTGCCTAATCCTAAAGAGCATGAAGATTCCTAATGGTTATGCCTCTAACATTTCAAGGTGCGTTAACGTCAAAGATCAAAAAATATCCAGGCTCAAAAGTCACGACTCACACGTTATTATGCAACAATTTCTACCTCTTGCTGTTTGGAAGACCGTGCCAAAAAATGTCAGTTCTGCTCTAATAGAACTAAGCACGTTCTTTCATGAGTTATGCTCTAAAACATGTCGAGTTGAGGACTTCAAATGTCTACATGAGCACATACCATTGATTTTGTGCAACCTAGAGCGGATTTTTCCACCTTCATTTTTTAATATTATGGTCCATTTACCCATACACTTAGCATCAGAGGAAATGCTTGGTGGACCTGTCCATTACCGCTAGATGTATCCCATCGAAAGGTATGATCCATACAATTTCTGCAATTATCTTTACTTTAATAAATTATGTTTGATTTCCCTTAATGGAAGTACATTCATTTCTATGTATGCAGATATTTTTACACACTTAAGTCATATGTACGCAATAAAGCCTATCCCGAAGGTTCCATTGTAGAAGGATACCTTGCTGATGAGTGTCTCACATTTTGCTCAAGGTACTTACAAAATATTGAAACACGATTGAATAGACCCGTCAGGTATGCTGAGGACACTGCAATTGGAGGTGCCGAACAATTCATTCTCACCAATATCGAACGTAAACAAATGCATAACTATGTATTGTTCAATGATGATATCATCACTCGATATGTGAAGTAATAACTCCCAACCACTTTATATTGTCAGACCATTTGAATTCAATCCATTATACTCACCTCACATCCATTTAATGCAGGCAACATAAATCATACATTAACCTAAAGTATCGTAAGCATAAAACTGATTATGAGAAACAAAATATACACAAAGAGCAGTTTAGCGATTGGTTTAAATCACATGTAAGTGTGAGGAGATAATTATTTTTATACACTTAAAAGAGGCACTAACTTTGTTATCCACATCTAATAGATTAAATCAATAATTGAAGCCAATAGTACGTTGCCGGTGAGACTTGATTTACTCGCTGATTTTCCACATACACTCAAGCAAGAAGATTCACTGGATACACTATTAATGATTATAAATTTCGAACAACTAATAAGGAGAGGAAGGCTACAACACAAAATAGTAGTGTGATGGTCATTGCAAGCACTCCAAGTTATTCAAGCGCAAAGGACAAAAATCCAGTTTCAGGAGAGATCACATATTACGGATGTCTCGTAGACATAATTGAGTTGACTTATCGTCAAGGGCTGAAATTAGTGCTATTCAAGTGTGACTGGGTTGATGTTGGATAACGCAAAGGTATTAAAACAGACCAATTAGGGTTCACGCTTGTGAATTTTACACATTTATCTGCATCTCAGAAAGACGAACCCTATGTGTTGGCATCTCAAGTAAAGCAAGTTTTTTACGTCGAAGATCCAACCGAACTAGGTTGGCATGTTGTCATCAAGAACAAGCCCAGGGACACTTTCGATATGAGTGGAGGCGACAATATACTACTAGACAGTGAGCCATATGGTAGCCAAGTTCAAATTGGTACCCGAGAAGATGATAGTACTTTCAATATCGTGAGGGAAGATGTGGTTGGAGAAATTGTAGATGCACCTTTCCAAGCCCCTTGTACCCGAAAATGTCCTTCCGATAGATTCATTGATGCCGAAGAAGATGAAAATTGATTTTAGATTGATATGTAATGATTTCAATTCTATATAGATGGAGTTTTCAATCCTTTCGCCTATTTGATTCTAGTTGGAATTTCTATGAGTTTTGATGTGAATGCGAGTAAGTTAGGTAAACCTTGACTTCATACTACTTGATACCTTTATTGTTGCTTTATTCTTAGTGAGCAACAGCTGCTTGTAAGTGGTACTGTCTATTGAGTAGCAGTTTCCTCCATTGGAGCTTTTTCTATATAGTCAACAATGGGCAACAGAGTGTAGTTTCTATTGAAAAAGCAGACCCTCTTTTTTTGGTTGTGATTTCTAAGAGTGCTTTTCTATGAGCTGCTGCTACATGTGAGTATACAACTTATAAGCTGTTGCTGCTACGTGAAATGGTTAATTTACTTGCTCTCAAAATATATGTTGTCACTCTTGGATTCAAATGCTCAATTCTTATCTTTTTTGGTTCTTTTGAGATTACCTGATTTTATGATTTTTGAATTTCGATGGGAGATCTCATAAGAGGATATAATACCAAGTACCAATCCTTATAGTTGTCAAATGTGTGTTATGGAAGATTAATTGTGAGTAAAATTACACCCCCAATGCAGACCGTACATTTTTTCTTAGGATGCTTGATTATGCTTTTGTGGGAGACTAAAATTTCTAAACTCCTTTAATTACTTCAATCTGTTTTGGTTGTGTTTTGTTTATTTTTACAACCTCTTGCATGATCCTTCAAATAGGGAGATTTAGATGTTAGGTTCTTGAAGAAAAGAAAACAAATAGTAGAGAAGGAAAGAGTATACCCATTTGTTTTCGAAATTTATAATCTCTTCTCGAGTATGCCCATTTGTTTTCAAAATTTTCCCTTGCCAACTTATTCCCAAACTCCAACATGTCACTACGCAAATTTGCAACCTTAATCATACAAAATTACAAATTAGTCCTGAAATTACCCTGCTAATTACTTTGCATTTTAGCAACCTTTAAAAACATCCTGCACCCATTTGATAGCTGACTGATAACTTAACTAGTAACTGTCACTTATCATTAAGATGCTCAACATTTTATTGTTAGCATTATGTCAATAGAGATAACAAAAAGAACATATAGATCAAAAAGAACATATAGATCAACCTTCACACATATGTCAGTAATTTAACAAGCATGGAATTATAAGGTAATCGCTTATGGACAACAATTTGAATAACAGGAAATAACCCAATGATTTTGGTCGTTACTTAGCATAGTTTTGTTTAATCTCCTTATTAGTTTAGTTGTGAATTTGGCCTAATCACTTAAATCTTAACTTAAGTAATCCTCGAGCAATATAGCATCGAGCCCCAATGGAATACCCGCCATCGTCGTCTAACTAGACAGTTGTTATATGTATTCCCTGGGAATACTGTCCGAACCCCTTTCTCATAGGTGGCGGGGTCTATTCTCAATCTACATCCCTGGGATGTGTTATAAATGTACGGATTGGCCGCCGTACCGGTCACGGATATCCTGCCGAGTCAGTCGTGGGTATCCCGCCACGTCGGTGGGGTATTCTAATCAACCTTAAATGATAAAAATATCAATGTGCTTTACATATAGTTATTCACCGTGATTGTGCTAATCATATTACATTAGGCCTTATCACATTACCTTCGTTTCTCTGTTAGTTTTCATCCGCATCCTTGGGATGCCCCATACTGCTGTTGCACCCTTCTTTGATGGAACTACATGATTTTTCGTCCCCTGGGGACTTCAAGATTTTCACGTTGTAACACACACACACACCCCTATGATAAGGGTTCATGAAATATATATATGACTATTTAAAATGATTATATGATCGGTGCTGAAATATGACTATATTTCATACCTTAAATCCTACACTTAGCCGTTCGATGAAAGTATTTGATGGTTATTGTGAGGTTTTGATGATAACAGGTGTTTCTGACCTTTGGATCTTCCAAGTGTATAAAAGAAAGAAATTAAAGGCTACAAAAGAGCTATGGACAAAAAGGGTCCAAAGAAGCGCTGAAATCCGTGAAGGGAATCAAACTCCATCAAGAAGGGGAAGATATTGAAGTTGCCGCGAGGAACAAAGTGTAAAAAAAGCCTTCGCGCAGTTGGAAGAAATGGCCGTCGCGCGGTTCCTGCGCCACACAATTCAACCTGGCGACTACAGCATTTCAACCTAGCGATGACTGATGAATAAAAGCAACCACGCGACAGTGAAAGTATCCTTCTCCAATTCAACCACGCGAAGAGCACTATCCAACCCAGCGAGGAGAAATCTAACCTAGCGAAAAGTCCTGCATTTCAACTCGGCATCGCTTTCACGAGGGCATATTGGAGATTTCCACCAATTAGGGCATCTACTTCCAACTAGTGTCAATCGATTGAGACATGAAATTCAATCGATTGAGACAAAAAGGCAAAAGTGTCCTAAAGGTGATTAAACTAGTGTCAATCGATTGAGACATGAAATTCAATCGATTGAGACAAAAAGGCAAAAGTGTCCTAAAGGTAATTAAATTAAAAGTTCAATCGATTGAGATTTAAGCCTCAATCGATTGAGGCAATTAGGGTTAGGTTGAATCGGCTATTATAAATAAGAGGCTGCGGCATTGTAAAAGAGAGCTTTTTGAATAGAGAGTTTTAGTTTTGAGACAAATTTGTGTAATAATTAGAGACTTTTGTAAGAGGGTTTTCTTAGAGTAATAAATTGTGTTGAGATTTTCCGAGAACATATTTTTCTTTTACACCTTCTTTGCTCTTTACTTTGGGAATGGTTTTGAATACAATTGAAGATCTTGCACCAAGGATGAGAGGCTAAAGGCTGTAGATCAAGGAGGATGCGATCCCCAGATAAGTACCTATATTTTATGTTTAATGCCATAGTTTGATAATTTCATCATCAAATCGTTTTTCTCAAAGTGTAGTGATCATGTTTTTAGTGTTTTGATCTAAAATACCATGAGATACGCTATGCTTTTCACATGATTCATACCGCGATTAGGCTGAGTCATTGTTTTTAGATAGGGTATGCCGGGTTAATGATCACGCTTAATTACTAGTCATGTTTCTCTTAGAATGATGGTGTGTTTGATGTTAATAAAATTGTGGGTTTAAAAATAGAAAAGGTATAAATCTGGGGTAGCAAATTCTTTGATCTTGTTTTTAAAATTTGTTCTTAGATTTCTCATTACATAATTTTTAGATTAATTTAGTTTCTTTCTTGCAATTAGAAAAGTGTTAATTTTTGGTAAAAATTAAATCTGCCCCTTGGTACTTCCTCGGGGATATTTTCTACATCTCTAGGAAGAATTGAATAAAATTTCAGATTTCCTTGTGGGTTCGACACCCTTGTTCTTGCCTTACTAGAAACGGATCTTGTACACTTACAAGGTTAATTTAAAAATCGATCAAGTTTTTGGCGCCGTTGGGGAAATAAATTTTGGTTAATTCCGATTAGAGATTTTTTTTATAGGTCAATCGATTGAGAATAACCCTCAATCGATTGACTCTATTTTGTGTGTTTGCTTGTCAGTCAATCGATTGAGCCTTGTTCTCAATCGATTGACTGTGTGTGTTTTTAGCAATAATTGTGTCTCAATCTATTGACACAACTCTGTCAATAGATTGAAAGCTGAAAATAGAAAAAAATCAAAAAAAAAAAAAAAAAAAAAAAAAAAAAAAAGAGAAAAAAAATCAAAAACAAATTTCTTCCCTTAATTCTTCTCTCTTAGATTAGATTTTGCAATCTTCTTTTAGGAAGTTTAGGTTTTTAGAAGTTCTTAGTTTAGTAGGATTCTTTTTTTTTATTTTTTTATTTTCCTCTTTTAGATTTTATAGGATTTTCTAAAAATAGTTTTTAGGAAGTTTATATTTTTATTTTTTATTCTTTTAGGAAGTTTTTATTTTAGGAAGTTTATATTTTTTTTTTTTTTCTTTTAGGAAGTTTATATTTTAGGAAGTTTATATTTTTTTTAGGAAGTTTTTATTTTAGGAAGTTTATATTTTTAGGAAGGTTTATATTCTTGTTTAGAAGTTTTTTTTTTAGGAAGGATTTTATATTCTTAGTTTATATTCTTAGTTTAGAAGTTTTTCTTTTAGGAAAGTTTTAGAAAAAAAAAATAAAAATAAATAAATAAATAAATAAAAATTAAAAAAAAAAAAAATTTCTGATTGTTTTTCTTTCCTCTTTCTCCTTACTTTGGTCACTGTGCACCTTTCTCTCAATCGATTGACCAGTCTATGTCAATCGATTGACACTGGATTTTAAACTTTTGTGAAGTTCTTGCCTTCTCTCAATCGATTGAGAGCAGCCCCTCAATAGATTGACTGGCAAAGTCATTAGTGTGTAGTTCTGTGTGCTTTGTGACCCTTGAACCTCAATCTATTGAGAGTAGCTCCTCAATAGATTGACTGACAAACTTTTTGTGTGTTTCTACTTTGTTCAATCGATTGACATTCCTATGTCAATCAATTGACACAACTCTTGTGTGCTTTAATCTTGGAACCTCAATCGATTGAGAGCAGCCTCTCAATCGATTGACTGACAAAGTCTTGGTGTGAAATTCTGTGTGTGTGTGTGTGTGTTTTTTTTTTTTTTTTTTTTTTTTTTGACTCTTGGAACCTCAATCGATTGAGAGCAGCTCCTCAATCGATTGACTGATAAAGTCATTTTTATGCAAATTTGTGTGCTTCTGTCAATCTATTGAGACCACTGTCTCAATCGATTGAGATTGTGTGTGGATTTATTTTGGATTCTTCAAACCCTTGATTGTGAGTGTGGTGTATGAACTTTACTCGTTCTCATCACCCACACTTACTACCGTTTAATCCGGAGATCGAACGATCTTTGCGAGACAATCGTAGAATCCAAAGGAATCGGATTATCATCATCGATACCATGGCTGATCAAGAGCAAGAAATGAATGGAAACAACAACCAGAATGGCAACAATGCAAATAATGGACATAATGGGAACAATAATTACTATGAGGGACCTAGAACACTTGAATATTATAATGATCCTGGTTTTTACGAGGATCAGGAATGCATCATGCATGCTCCCATCCCAGGGAACCACTATGAATTCAAATCTGCGATGATTCATATGCTACCAATTTTCCATGGTTTGGCAAATGAAAATCCACACGCTCATTTAAATGAATTCACCGGGTATGCAAAATTTTCGAGTCCACAACGTTATCGACGAGATAGCTAAGCTCACTCTTTCCGCTCTCTTTACGAGATATAAAAACGTGGTTCTATTCCTTAGAACCACAATCTATTCGAGTTGGGCGAGCTACATCGCCGCCTCAAGAAGTACTTTCCCATGACGAAGGCCATTGAGCTGCGCCAAAAGATTCATTTCCTTCCCCACCAACCTACAGAAACATTCCATGATTGTTGGGAACGTTTTAAGGAATTAATCAGAAGTTGCCCTAATCATCAAATTCCAAGGTGGCAACAAATCCAAAGCTTTTACAATGGACTAATTCTCAAGAAAGACGCATGGTTGATGCATCTTGTGGTGGATCTTGTGCCACAAAAGAAGCTGATGAATTGTGGGCATTGTTTGAGAAGTTGTATCAAACTTCGATACAAAGTGAGACACTGGGGCGAACCACGTTGGACTTGGCGCCTAAATCTCATATGTTGACCAAAAACGGATTGTATGAGGTCAACAACAATATCGATCTATCTATCAACCAAGGTTGATATGTTGTCCAAACAGATGAACATGTTGTTAGCTGCGACTAAGCAAGCTAAAGTTCCCACACCCCATTGTGTGCTCAATTTGTGACCACCAGTCATATGGCTAATGAGTGCCCACTACCTTGTCATTCTTCCTTGATGGACCTACTCACAAGAGCAGGTCAATGATACTCAATCTTATCAGCGGCAGGGTAGTAACATGTACTCCAATACCTACAATCCGGAATGGAAAAATCACCCCAACTTAGGATGGGGTGGATTGAACCAAACCGGTCAAGTACACCAGCCATACAAAGCCAATCCAATGGGTGGACAACAAGTTTTTCCACAAAAATTTCAGCCAAATTTTCGCCCACCACAATTTCCAAAGAATTTTATTTCCAACAGAATTCTAATTTCCAGCAGAATGCTCCGTATGATCATCCATATATTGAATACCGTAACAACCAGAATTTCAATCAGAATCTAAATCAATCTCATGCCAACAATTCAAAAGATTCTGATTTGGAAGAAAAGATGATGCGAAGCATGCAAGCTTTTCAACAGATGATGTTAGATCAATTTAGTCAATTGACTAATCAACTGAGCCAACGAGCGGAAGGTAGGCTTCCACCAACCCACAACAATCCTCGGGGTCAAACATCATCTAGTGCGGGACCATCCAACTATCAAGAATTAAAAGTCACATTAAAGGTCGAGAAGTGGGAAGTTGATAATCAAGTGGAAATGCCTACAGAAGCAAGAGAATCAGCGAAAGAGGAAGAAGGAGAAGCAGAGCAAGAAGAAGCAAGAGAAATGGAAAAAGAGAAAGAGTCAAAAGAAAGAGAAGAAGAGAAAGAGTCCGAGAAAAGAAGAGAGAAGGGAAAAGACAAAGTAATGGAAGACGAGCCTCCTTCACTTGGCCAACAAGGGCATGAACAAGAATTAGAAATGGACTCCGTGCCCTATGTCCCAAAGGCACCATTTCCTCAATGCCTAACTCCTCCATCTAGAATGGGAAAGGGCCCAACAAAAATGGAAGATATTTTCGAAACATTTAAGCAAGTAAAGATAAACCTTCCATTGCTTGAAACGATCAAGCAAGTGCCTGAGTATGCAAAGTTTTTCAAAGATTTATGCACTCGGAAGAGAAAGGCACGTAATCATGTTTCGAGGAAAGTGTTCTTGACTAATCAAGTCAGTTCCATATTGCAATTGGAAACCCCACAAAAACTAAAAGACCACAGAGTTCCCTCTGTTCCATGTGTCATTGGTGGGCAAACCATTGGGAAAGCGTTATTGGATTTGGGAGCTAGTGTTAATTTAATCCCATATTCATTGTCGAGAAACTCGGATGGGTGAATTGAGACCCTAGCGGTCCGCAACTGGTAGCGGATAGATCGAAAGAAGACCGAGGGTGTTGTCGAGGATGTCTTGGTTGGAATAGACAAGTTTGTCTTTCCAGTGGACTTTGTTGTTTTAGACATGGAATCATCTGTTAAATCAATTAATCAAGTCCCCATCATCCTTGGACGTCCGTTTCTCGCTACTGCCAACGCTTGCATAAATTGTCGAACAGGTGTCATGGACGTATCTTTTAGAAACATGAAGGTTCGCTTGAATATTTTCCATACAATGAACCATTTCCCTGACGAGGATGAGGTCGATTGTTTTTACATCGATCGCATGGACAAAGTAATGGATGAAGCATTACCATCAATGCTCATCAAAGAAGAAGTTGAAACGGCTTTGTTGGCCTTCTCTGAGAAAAAGGGATCTAAAAGGAGGCAGTTAGAAGAGAAAATTTGGTGTTCACCATGTCAAGATGCTAAAAGTGTGCCTGAGGTAGAATCACTACCTGTTAAAGTAAAGGCTGTGCTGACCCCATCAACCGAGCAGCCATCAACTGTGAAATTGAAACAGTTGATCCAGGTATTTGATCCGATTTGAGCAATGAAGCGGTCGAGTCACGACACTTAAACTCGGCTTCGGGAGGCAACCTGTGTTTTACTTATTTTGTTTTCCTTTTGTTTTGTTAGTTCTAGAATTTAGTTTTTAGTTTAGTTTAGGTTGTTTTACTTTCCAAATACATATACATTACCTTCAATCTATTTTTGGTCATGTTCTAATTTGATGCATATATTCTCTGCACCTGATCTTTGTGTGAGGTACTTTTCAACAGGTTTGGGGGTGCCTACTTATTTCAAACAATGAGGACATTGTCATTCTTAGGTTTGGGGGTATGGTTATCTATCTTGTGTTATGTATTTAAAAAAAAAATATAATAATAATAATAATAAATAAACAATTTTAACCATCATACATGATTTACTTTGCAGTAGTTTTCAAACTTTAGTTGATGATGCATGAGAATTTAATTTTGAGAATATTGATGGCATATTTTGATTACTTGTATCTAGGATAATGAAGCTTAATGTGATAATTTGTGGATGACTTTGAAATTCATGCTTAGAATTTGTGCACTTATACCAAGCTAAGATTTAGAAATCGATGAATTATTTTAAACGTTGGATCGTAGGTTCTTAGTGGAGACTAAACCTGGTGAGCTTTAGAGCTAATTTCCCGTCATTGATGAGTGAATACATAAACTCGGAGTTTTCTTTAAATACGAATTATTTTGCATAATCTCATACATTTTATTTTTGGCTTGTGACTTTGCATGAAATCAAATTCATATTATTGTGTTAGAACGTACTGTATACCTACTCAAGACAAATAGGCAAGATTACCATCTTTTAAGGATATGATTGAAGGCCATCTTTGGCTCGTTTGTGCTTAAAATGTCCCACCTCATATAAATTTACCCTTCTAGTACCCCTTTGAGCCTATTGAAAAATTTTCCTTTATACATTCTTTGATAAGCCACATTAACCTTTAACCCTTTACCATTTCCGAAAATTCAGCTTTACCCTTCTTATTTCTGAGACGTTGGGAACGAGGGATGAAAATGAGTGAAAAGAGAGTAAGTGGAGGGATACCGAGTTGTTGTGTTTACTGAGAATGTATGGCAAAAATATAAAAGAAAAAAAAAGGGGGAGAAAAAGAAAAAAAAAAAAAAAAAAAAAAAAAAAAAAAGAGAAATTTGACAAAGAATGAAAAATGTGAGGTACCATTAAGAAAAGAAATTCAAAAGAAGAAGAAAGAGTGAGAAAAGAAAAATATTGAAAAAAAAAAAATGGTGAGAAATTAGAAAAGAAAAAGAAGAGCAATAGAAAGAAAAAGTTAGTACCTTTTCTGATTTCTCAGAAATTTTGAATCTAAATTCCCTTTCTTTCTTACCCTTTCCTGAGCCCCATTACAACCCTACAAAAGACCTTCATGATCTGATCTTGCATTGGTAACTGCCTTGTGGAGAGTAAATATGTGATACCTATGACACTTGATATGACATGCTTAGGATATTCAAGTATCTGTTCTTATGAGATCTGTTTTTTTTTTTTTTTGTTCATTGATTACATCGTGTTTCATTTATCATGTGAGACTTTTTTTATTTGTTTTGTATTGATCTCTCACATGTGTGCGAAAACTTACACATCATCGGAGTGATTTTATTTCGAGAGTATACCTAAAGTGAGGATTGAGTTGAGACATGAGATCCGATGATTTTCCGTTTGGACTAGTTCTAAGATGGATGAATCTTGGTTTTGGTATGCACACACTTCACGTTTAAGCATGAATGAATGAGTTATCTAACAATTTGAGCATTAGATTAATTTGAATGGATACTAGCATGATTGACATGACATTGGTATTTAAGATTGATGATTCACATGTTGAACCAATTAATGATGTTTTTGTTTTTGAATGGTATTTATGTTATAAAAAAATCATGTTTTGAAAACTCAATTTTGCCGATGGTTTGAAATTTTTTTTGGAAGTTTGTGGGTAACTCCACTGTAAACCCTCAGGAGACACAACTCCTCCACTAGGGATCACCTAGGGGTTTAAAGGCTTGTTGCACATGCTAAGTGCAATCGTGTTCCCTACGAAAGTGGCATTTAAATTTTAGGATGTTAGTTTTATTTTTGTATTTATCATTCTCTTTGCTCGAGGACTAGCAAAATGTAGGTTTGGGGGTGTGATCGGTGCTGAAATATGGCTATATTTCATACCTTAAATCCTACACTTAGCCGTTCGATGAAAGTATTTGATGGTTGTTGTGAGGTTTTGATGATAACAGGTGTTTCTGACCTTTGGATCTTCCAAGTGTATAAAAGAAAGAAATTAAAGGCTACAAAAGAGCTATGGACAAAAAGGGTCCAAAGAAGCGCTGAAATCCGTGAAGGGAATCAAACTCCATCAAGAAGGGGAAGATATTGAAGTTGCCGCGATGAACAAAGTGTAAAAAAAGCCTTCGCGCAGTTGGAAGAAATGGCATGCAGTTCCCGCCACACAATTCAACTTTGGCGACTCTGACAAAGATTTCAACCTAGCGATGATGATGAATAAAAGCAACCACGTGACAAAGTGAAAGTATCCTTCTCCAATTCAACCACGAAGAGCACTATCCAACCCAAATGAGGAGAAATCTAACCTAGCGAAAGTCATGCATTTCAACTTTGGCAATCGCTTTACCGAGGGCATATTGGAGATTTCCACCAATTAGGGCATCTACTTCCAACTAGTGTCAATCGATTGAGATATGAAATTCAATCGATTGAGACAAAAAGGCAAAAGTGTCCTAAAGGTGATTAAACTAGTGTCAATCGATTGAGACATGAAATTCAATCGATTGAGACAAAAAGGTAAAAGTGTCCTAAAGGTAATTAAATTAAAAGTTCAATCGATTGAGATTTAAGCCTCAATCGATTGAGGCAATTAGGGTTAGGTTGAATCGGCTATTATAAATAAGAGGCTGCGGCATTGTAAAAGAGAGCTTTTTGAATAGAGAGTTTTAGTTTTGAGACAAATTTGTGTAATAATTAGAGACTTTTGTAAGAGGGTTTTCTTAGAGTAATAAAATTGTGTTGAGATTTTCCGAGAACATATTTTTCTTTTACACCTTCTTTGCTCTTTACTTTGGGAATGGTTTTGAATACAATTGAAGATCTTGCACCAAGGATGAGAGGCTAAAGGCTGTAGATCAAGGAGGATGCGATCCCCAGATAAGTACCTATATTTTATGTTTAATGCCATAGTTTGATAATTTCATCATCAAATCGTTTTTCTCAAAGTGTAGTGATCATGTTTTTAGTGTTTTGATCTAAAATACCATGAGATACGCTATGCTTTTCACATGATTCATACCGCGATTAGGCTGAGTCATTGTTTTTAGATAGGGTATGTCGGGTTAATGATCACGCTTAATTACTAGTCATGTTTCTCTTAGAATGATGGTGTGTTTGATGTTAATAAAATTGTGGGTTTAAAAATAGAAAAGGTATAAATCTGGGGTAGCAAATTCCTTGATCTTGTTTTTAAAATTTGTTCTTAGATTTCTCATTACATAATTTTTAGATTAATTTAGTTTCTTTCTTGCAATTAGAAAAGTGTTAATTTTTGGTAAAAATTAAATCTGCCCCTTGGTACTTCCTCGGGGATATTTTCTACATCTCTAGGAAGAATTGAATAAAATTTCAGATTTCCCTGTGGGTTCGACACCCTTGTTCTTGCCTTACTAGAACAGATCTTGTACACTTGCAAGGGTTAATTTAAAATCGATCATTATACTATGCATATGAGTTCACGGGATAATGCACATGTTTCAAGAATATTCCCTACCTCGACGAATCTCAAGGCACGCCTGCTCGTAGAGGGTTATAATGCATCAGCCTACATTTCAAAAATAGGTTTAGAACAATCACTAGCATTATTGGGGTGTATGACCCCCAAGTTTCTTGTATTCGAAAACCAAGATCCGAGTGGTCACCAGACCTCGCTCAAGCGGTCACTTGACCTCGCTCGAGCGGTCTCTTGACCTCGCGCGAGCGGTCTCTTGACCTCGCTCGAGCGGTCTCTTGACCTCGCTCGAGCGGTTAAATCGAGCTTTCGAATTATTATTGTGGACCCTCGCTCGAGCGAGCTTCCCCTTAGTTTTGGGGACCGCTCGAGCGAGCCCAGAGTTATATTTTCTTCTATTCATCCTCGCTCGAGCGAGCCTTTTAGACCGCTCGAGCGAGGAACGATGATTTTGTTCCTCGATCAGATCGAGAACATGCTTCCTTCTTTCTTGTTACCTTAATCTCATAAAAAGAAATATTCAGCCAACATTCTTCCTACTATTTAAAACATTCCTAGGCATCTATCATGTCTTTAACGTACCTCTGACGATGATTCACGCGCAAGTTCGGTTCACGACTCGAAATTTTACTAGGCCAATAGGCCTCTAAGGTTCTTTCTTCCAGTCTCTTCCTCTAATCTCCTTTGCTGACTTGGGTCCCAACGAACCCTAGTTCTCTACTAGGCTCTTCTCTTCTTTCTCTCTATATTCTCCTTCTCTCTCTATTTAGGTTAGAATAGAATTACGTAAGGGTTCCTCTCTCTCTCTTTCACTTTTATATCTATAAGTTAGGGATATGCTAGTGTGTTTCCCACATACACACTTAGTGTCTTTGGTTCGTTTTGGTCTCCTTGTGAAACACATGTACCTATGTGTAAAGCATGTCGTGCACTCATCTCAAAAATCTGGGGTTGTGACAATATCGGTCGTTCAAATCAGTTGGGTGCCAGGTGACACCTAATTTGAAGATCAAGTAAACATTTTCAAGGTCAATCAACAAACCAATCTTAACTTAGGGCAGTGGTAAGGTCCAACTGGTTGAATCTGATTTTGTGCTGAACCAATTTTATAACCATTGAATAGAGGAGAATCTTGACTTTTACGGTTTCCATTTTTAAGGATTACATATTATCAAGATTCTCTTCTATCCAATGGTTGTAAAACTGGTTGAATAAAATATCCTGTTCAACCAATTGAACCTGACCATTGCCCCCTTTAACTTAATCCACTTGCAGTCCTAAATTTAATTTCTTTCTTAATCAAATATTGTATGTGAGTTGTATATATTTTAAGGAGGTTATATAGAATGATCATAGCCACTATTTTTTTTTTTAACTTATTAGATGGTGAAAAAACTGCAGCTCTAACTTATCATTTGGAGCTTTTTTTGTAAGGTTAGCATATTGAATTTAAACCACATGACACCCTTGTTGCTTGGGCCGAGTACACAAAGATTCCGAATGTTTGAATTATGAGATTCAGTTTTTAGATTTTAATTATGCTAATGGCTATGAGATTCAGTTTTTAATAATTATTTGCGTCATTTTGCTTATATTTTGAACATGTTGAGATTTAATGATTATTTGATATTTTTATTTGTGTCAGATGGCCAACGTAGATCCACCCCTACCCCCACCCCCTAACGTTATGAAAGGGCGAGGGAAAGCAGTACTTGGTTTTAAAAATAAAATGAAAGAAGGAGAAAAAATTCTTGTGCTATTATATAAGGGACATGTCGTAGGGGATGATCAAAGTAAGATGTCCTCGATGATTAGGCAAATAGCGAAGGATTGCATTAGATTTCCTGTGAATGTTCCAAACTTTACAGATATTCCTGAGGAGAGTTTCAAGAGTGCTTATGAGAAGTTGATGGTAATAAATGACATAGTTATATTAAATAATTAAATTCTTTATTTTCTATTTCATATTCATATTGATTGATAATCAATTTTGTTGATTAAATGTAGGAAGTTTTTGACATGCCTTCCTATGATGACATTTATCGATGGCTGCACTATACCTTGCTTCAGAGATGGAAGGCTAATCGATATCATATAAAAAAAAAGCACTTCGACCCCTACACAACTACGGGAGAACGATTTGCCCATTGCCCCGATAATATGGATAACGACCAGTGGAAGGCGATTGTCTATTACTGGGAGTGTGAGGAGTTTAAGGTAAATTTCTAACTCATCGCTTATTTTTAAAAATTCTTTTTATTAATATAATATATTATAATTTTGTATGATATAGGTAATTAGTGAGCGTAATAAAAGAAATCGCGCAAAGCTAGCCGTACCGAGTACAACCGGAAATATTACTCACATAAATAAATTTTACAAGGTATTAACATACAAATAAAAATTATAATTTGTTAATAAACTTTTACTTTTTATAATTTACACATTAAACTCGTCATTTTCTATAGTTAAAGCAGGTAGAGGGGAAATCACCCTCAAGGATGCGAAACTAGAAGTTGAATCACACAAAAAAAAATGGTAAACCGGTGAACGACGCGGCAGCAGAGATAATGGTAAGATGATTTTTTAATTTATAAGATTTTTTTAAAATAATAATTATATATTTAATTTATATGAAAAAATTTCAGCAAAAGATAGATGAACGACTTGCGGAGGGCTCACAAGAGTCCACTGGACGAGATGATGTATTATATCAGGTATTGGGATTAGACACACGTGGTTACGTCCGGGGCTTTGGGGGGGCAGTGACCCCAGCAAGCATTTTCGAACCATCGTCGTCTAGGGGAGGGGGGCAGGAGGTCCGCCAATTGAAAGAAGAAGTGAGCACCTTGAGAGAAGAGCTTGAAGCAATGAAGTGGTTGATCACTCGATTGATCGGAACAATGGTAAATATTACTTTAAAACTTTTATATAATTTTTTTTCTTGTAGTTTTCTATAATTTGTCATGCTAACAAACATTCATTTTCTTTCTGTAGCCCCCTCCACCGTCGCCGCCTCAACAATAGGCTCCCCTCCACAACACTTTGAATGGGTGCACATTTTGGATGGGTATGTTATTTATTGATGAAGTTACTGATTTTTTAATCTTTAAGAGGCTAATTTTTGGGGAGCTTCAGAAGATAATTTTTGTTCATAACCCCTGAAATTATCTTGCTTCATATGTTTAGATTGTTCCTGCTGTTATCTTCTCCATATTCTAAGTTAATAATGTTGTGTATTTTTTGCATATTGTTCACTAATTTGTTATTCTATTGGGTGATGGGGTGAACGACTATTGATTTGAGTAATTCATTTAGCTGTTTTAGGTTCTAAAAATGACCAAGTTGAAGAGGAGATTGGAGTAGGTGAAGCTGAAGAGACTTAAGCAGGCGAGGATGATCGTGCTGATGTTCATGAGATGGTGATAACGTGGAAGAGTGAGGATGGTAATGGCAGTGTTGGTGATTGTGGTGATCGTTGGTGGATTGTTGGTGATTGTGGTGGTTTGTTATTCTAATACATTGGTTTGACAATCTTATTTTTTATTTTTTAGCGCATTAGAGTTGTCATCAGATTTTAGCAAACTAAATACCTTGCATTAGAGCTGCCATCAGTTTTTAGCGAACTAAATAGCTCGTTTTGGGGCAGTTTGGACCAAAAAAATAATTAGATTTGACTAATGGTGCTGCCCCTAAGTGACAATAATCATAGGCAAGGCTATCTATTCCTTCAGACTAATGGTATTGCCGGAGAACTTCTCACAAAACAAAAAGTATGGGTGGAAGTACAATTGTGGAGCCAAGGGGTGCACAAACCTGTTCCATGCTGCTGAGTTTGTACACAAGCATTTGAAACTGAAATACCCAGACCTTATGATGGATCTGACTTTGAAAGTGCTCGAGGATCTTTATTTCCAAAACTACATGAAGTAGGTTTATTTATTTATTTTTATTGTCATCTTTTGAATTGGGGGCCGTCAATTTGGTGTTTAATCATTGTCATTTATTTATGATTAATCTTGTTGTCATTGTAGTGATACAGATGCACGTGGTGGCACACCTGTCATGCAGCCCTCTGCACTAGTATGTTTCATCTGATTTATAACACAGATTTGTGTCAGAGTGCACACAGACACTCATATACACTCATATACATCATATACACTCATATTTACAAGTCATGAAGAAACCAGTTATAATATCATGATACATCAGCTTCTGGCTTTAAGATTACAAGAGATACAAGCTGTGTTAGTTCTCAAAGAAAGAACTGCCACAAGTGCTTCATAGAGCAGCCTATATTTTCTTTTTGGCATTTTTGCATATATGTCTGTCATCAGGCTATTTTGCCCTATTTTGTAGCCATCCCTCTAACTTGTATGCCTTCAACTCCTTAATGCTCAATCTATCATGTTCCTTCAATAAATGGATTGACATTGAGTATGACTTTTGGTCAGCTTGTTTTACTGTGTAATATTAAAAAAAATGCAGTGCTTTGAACAATGATTTCCTTTATACCAGTGTGATGTTTGGTAGTTCACTTAAATAACACCTTCATTATTGTTTTCAGGTTGCTGGACGATAACTCCTCATGTAAGAAAATGGTAATATTCTGTTGATAAACTTTTGTCAAGCAGAATGATTACAAACTTGATTGCTCTTCGTTAATGATGTCCACTTCTACATATGAAGACTAGCTCCATTTCTAATTCTGACTTCTGAGACACTGTAGAACTAGGCTTTTACTTCTTTGAAGACCCTTCTCAATTGTTCAAATTCTTCTTCGAACACATAATTCATCACCATTTTCATACTTTGACAATTGACTTGAAACTTCGAATTTGTACCATGACCATCGAATTTAAAACTGACTTGGAACCACATCTTCTAGAAAATATAGCATTCATCGACTTCGAACATCGAACCATTACTATACTTCGAACACTTCAGTAATAATAAACCTTTGAAAGCTTGACTTCCTGCCTTCGAACTTTGAACTTTCTTGTCATAAATCCATTGCATTGATTATTTCTCTTGGCGACAGTCTTCGTTCATATTGCATCATATACAACTAGTGCTCTTGGGAATCTGAGTGAGCATATTGGATCTATATATAATAAAAGAACAGATTAATAAATTATCTCTGATCCTATTGCGAGATAAACTTCAACAAAGTGGATCTTTGGTCTCTTTTCGTAGGATTCACACATCTTAAAATTTCTTAGATTGGGTACTGCTGAGATCGAGGTAGACTTTAAACAGGTTATGTTGGCTGAGTAACTCGATGCCCTTTTAGTAAAGGCTTTGGCCATTGAGAATGTTGTTAAAATTTTGATCTTTCTTACTTCTTTCAACCATGTTAATCGTGAAGCAAAACTCCAAGAAGGATTCTCTGATTAAAAAAGGTGTCTAGGGACCTTAGTTTTGGGGATGAGCTTCTATCTGTCCTTTTGTGCTCATTTCTTTTCTTTTTTTTCAATGAAAGTTATCATTCCGATAAAAAGGTTGGAAGGAAAGAGTTGTTCCCTCGGTAGAAGCATGATCCAATTATTGATTTGAATCATCTATCTCGTTGTTTCCTTTATATAGAAGACAAGTTTGATTATGGATGCTTTGCTTAGCAAGGTTTTATCGTTATCACCTTTTCGCTTCATATTCAGACATCTCAGTTTGTGCTTTCTCAGTTTCTCTTTTTACGGGTTTGTGCTAATGTACATTCTGAAAATTGATCATAATTTTCCAACCAAAAAAATCTTCATATTGATCATGTCCTGATAGGAGCCCGATGATTTTACAAAAACTATCTTCTGTGCAGGTTACAGAAGCAAACGATGAATGAATCTGAAGCTTATGAATACTTCGTCTTGCGGGCACAGAATATAGCATTATCCCATGGATATGAAATTGTTAACTGGTACAAACCCTCACAATTACAAGTGAATGCTTTTTTATAACAAATTTCATTGTCTGATATTTGCGCTTGTATGGTGAACAGGGAGGAGACATTCAACAACTTTTGCAGCAAATTGAGCCCAAAAACGGTGGTTCACAACTGGTAATCCTCGCGGAAAACTCAAGGTTGAAAGTTCTCTCTCAGGTCAAATATATGGGGTTTTTACCCAAATATTGTCATTGAAAAGTAAAATTGCCTTAACCTTTCAAATTCCTGTTTCAGTAATCCATGGATAACTGCCACCCCTCACAGCATCATCAAGGATTTTTGAACGAATTCAATCATTATATATTTACCCAAATTTTGGCCAGTAAGAGACCGTCAAAACATGATCGGAATTCTACTTCATAATTCATTACTGCCCTATAATAAGATCAGAAATCAATAATCAGATTTCCTAACATCTGGCCCTTCTTCAAAACTAGTCTAATTGTCTGTCCTTAATCAGGTCAAAATGATTGTTGTACTTGGGGAACTTGGTGGGCAAGATGAGTACTCCCTAGTTGAAGCCCTAAAACAGGGAAAGATCAATAAACTAGTGGTTGCTTGGGTTAGTGGAACACGTACACAGCTCTTTAAATCAGAAGTGCAATTTGGCCACGCTGTGAGTATTATACAAATGTCTGGAATTATTTTTCTCTGAGTCATCATTTCCCTAATGGTATAAAACAATTCCAAACCAGGGTGCCAAAAGTGGTGGTAAGTTGGAGTCCGCACAGGCAAAAATCAAGCATTAAGGGATGCAGGAGCGGTTGTTCCCACTTCTTATGAAGCATTTGAGGATGCAATTAAAGAGACATTTGAGAAACTTGTATGTGTTTTCTGTGTGTGTCATACTGTTTTTCCTTTTTTGTGATTTGGCAAGCTTACCCGGTGACCATTATTGGATATTTGAGATTCAAATTTTATATTCCACATTTTCTTACACGTGCATTTCTAGTCTGAAGAAGGGAAGATCACACCGGTTCCTGAAGTTAGGCCTCCCCTCATCCCTGAGGATCTTAAATTCGCAATTAAAAGTGGGAAGGTTCGGGCTCCAACTCATGTTATCTCCACCATCTCTGACGACCGAGGTTAGGTTCGAGGCATTCTCTAGCTTTCCGTGTGTTTTTCAAATTTTTGGTGGCATTAAAACAATTGCATTAAATCTTTCTCACGTTCTATATGCAGGTGAAGAACCATGTCATGCTGGTGTCCCCATGTCTACTATCATTGAAAAGGGTTATGGTGTGGGTGATGTTATCTCCCTTCTTTGGTTCAAGTGTAGTCTTCCCCGCTACTGCACACAATTTATTGAGATGGGTTATCATAAGTGACCTTTGGTTGCAAATTTATAATATATATGTCCTAAGCCTTTCTTCTTCTGAAAAAGCAGAGTTTTGTAAGAAGCTGACCATATGAAAAGCACATACTATTTTTAGTCATAGGACGCAGGACTTTCCTTCGTAATTTGTAGCTTACTGTAGAGAATTGGTTTTGCCAGAATTGCATCATGTTATGTGCCGACCATGGTCCCTGTGTCTCTGGTGCTCACAACACAATTGTGACAGCAAGGGCTGGAAAGGATCTAGTTTCCAGCCTTGTCTCAGGTAACCTTATACTCACCATTTGACATCTATTAACTGAAAGAATTAGTCAAGATCTATGGTCTCAAAGATTGGGGCGGAAAACATCATCAGCAGTTGAACTCTTTTTGAAATTAGTAGCTACCATGTAAATTTTCAAAATAGTCTTAGCTGTTCCTTGGAAGGCATTGACTGCTTTGAATGACATGATAGGTATGTCTTATTCAAATATGTGACACCATAGATCTTTAGATCATGGTCTTCAAACCACATACCACACTTGATGAAACCACATGGCACATGTTTCAAGAAGGACCTATGAACCAGCTCTTGGTACTCTGTTTGACTACCTAATAACAACTCTAACAGAGAAATCTATTGTAAACTCTGATTTCCATTTGCACGATAAAGTTGCGTTTGTAATTACTCTATTTAATTGTTCAATTAGGATCACTAACTGTATGGTTTAGACATTTGAATTTTGATGTACACCTTAAATAATTTAAGGGGAGTAGATCTTGGAAGAGAATGAATTGAATGAGTTTCTCAAACAGGGTTGCCCACAATTGGTCCCCAACTTGGTGGGGCTGTTGATGATGCTGCTAGATACTTTAACGACGCATATGAGAAGGTGAGTTGTTAAAAAACGAAAGTTGTTTCTCCATAACTTTAATCAGCGTCAGTCACCCTATGATACTAACAGATCTGGTTGGTATGGTTACTGTGAATATATGGATGTGCTAAACCAGGTCTGCTTTGCTGTTTTTGTTGCTCAGGGTCTCTCAGCTTACGAGTTTGTGGAAAGTATGAAAAAGAAGGGAATCCGTGCGCCAGGAATCGGACACAGGTAAATAGGTTTCAGATATATCTTAATCTTTTAGACCATAAATTTGGAGGTCCTATTATGTTTTTTTTTTTTTTTTTTAACAAATGGCAGAAAATATCAAGGCAAATCAATTGCTTGTTAGTTTTTGCTTCCTTTTTTTTGGGCTGGCCATGGAAACAACTTCTGGTCTTTAAAAACGCACATTGTTTGTAACTATGTAGGATCTTGTACAAGGGCTCTTCTCCAAATTTTATAGCCTTCTATCTAGGAAGAAAGGCTTATAAAACTCACCTTTTCTACCCATGGCAATTACATCCTTCTTTACTAGATACATGTTCATAAATATTTAAAGCGTAAGATCAAAACCTAAAATGATAGGTGTAAGATCATTTAAACACCATTTTGGTGTTTAAGGGCACGTTCGTTTCGATGTATTGCCTTTTTAATATGCGCATAATGGAAATAATATAGCCCAACGGTAGGAGTTTTTACAGCAAGTTCGTTCGGTTCACTGTAATTGCCAGTTGCATTCTACTATTCATTTTGCAGGTAAAATTTATGGCATACGAACCCCAAGCCTCGTAAGGTCCAAATTAATGCAGGAGCAATATACTTGTTATGTATTAGCAGGCCCTGCAATATACTTGTTATGTATATTCTTCATTGTAGCTTCAATTGTGTTCCACCCTTCCCACTTAATTTGCCCTTCCACATAGTTGACGATTTTCATGGCTTCATCATGTGATTTAACATCAAGAGGGGAATTGGAATTGCAACAAAGGTCTCTGAGAACTAAAGTTGGTGGGCTTAGATTGAATTCTGGATCATCTTCTTCTCTACCTTGGATAACTTTAAAGAGGGGCTCACGTTGTTGGGGTGTTGTTGGATGAAAAGTTTTAGATAAAAGGGCTACTAGATTGGATAGAGGATACTCCTCACTTACTTCCTTTTTACATTGCTCCATGAATCTATTCAGATTTTTTGCAGCCACTGTTGATATTCACTTATCCAGTTCATCATCTTCCCAGAAATTTCGACATCTGTTATCAATCTCTTCGATTTCTCCGTTGTTTCTATATTTTTCAGTACAAATCCGTAAAGAAATTAGTTGCATCACCATTGAGCATAAAAGTACGACTAAAATCATATGGGATGTTGGTCATCAGGTGAATATAATTTGTATTGAATGAATGTGAGATTTTTTTTCAAAACTTTTTTATATATGAAAAATGGGATTTTTTTTAATTGGTTTTAATTTTATGAAAAAATTTCACCTTTTTATCTTTTAGTGGTTTAGGATGATTTGTGAGCTGTAATAGTAAATTTGCAGACATACCCACATAATTATTCTAATTTTTTGGGTTATATTCAGATTGCAACTTGAGATTTTTCTATTAAATAATGATTTTTGATCTTTTGGTATGATTGAGGACTGTTTTGTAATTTTTATATTAACAAATGGATTTTAATTTTCTGATATATTTTTTTCCTTTTTTTTTGTAATGATCTGTAAACTGTAATAATGAATTTGCAGGTTTCCCTAAAAAAAGAGAGCATTTATGACGCTTTTGGTGCAGGGCACAACTCCCCTAGCATATCTCTTGGTCTTGGTTAGTAGATTTCTCACCCATTTTTCTATCTAATTTTATTTTTTGGCATGTGTTTTTATGGTGATTGATAGAGATATTGATGAGAGATTAATATTTATTAATTGATTGAGTTGGGTTGGGGGTGATCAGAGGCACCATCATTTATGAAGTACCTTTTTGGTTATTGATTCTTGCCAAAATCTGATTATCATAGATTTTATCTCCTTGAGATCTGTGAAAGATAGCTTTTGATGGGATTCAGTAGCACGTAAGCTACTTAATTTTACTGTTTGTGTTTGTGTGTGTAGCATAAATCAGAATTTCCAACGATTTCGAGAAGTACCGGGCATTGCATCTGGGTGTCGAAGCACTAGGATGAATGCATAGTATCGGGTATCGCTCAATACATATACTTTGTAGGATATATGCTGCCGATACCCGAGAAGATACTTCCCGGTATAGGCACAAACCAATATTGATATTTTAATCCTTACTATGTTGTGTATACTCTATGACCCGATTATTGGAGAAATTATTAACTTTTGTTTTTTTGAATTTGATAGGAATGGCAGTTGTTAGAGATCTAGTAGGGAAGAACAACCATGTAATCTCTATGATTGGAGATGGAGCCATGACTGCTGGACAAGCTTACGAAGTCATGAACAATGCTGGATACCTCTAAAAATGAGTCGTTATTTGTATAAATAAATTTGTTGTTAATGAAATTGCGGTGTCGCGAATTAAAATTTACTTTTTTGAATGAGCTTTGAGCATATTAATGTTTATGCTAATGTGAGTATGTAAATGCATATTATGGATTGTCATAAAAAAAAAAAAAAAAAAATGCAGGTTATTGTGGCATGTCGATCTAGGTCATCACAGAACTAAACAATATTGTGGCATGTCGATCTAGGTCATCACAGAAACATCCCAAAAAGTGACCCAAAAATCATATTAAAGCGTGTTGTTTGCTAGGTCACTTTTTTGGGATGTAAGCAACATGGAATAAAAAATCGAGCAATTGATGTATGCTTATGATCTCAAGATTTATTGTGTGAAAAATTGGAACAAAAAATATCATCATTGTGTGATTCATAGTTGTCCATGGTTTTTCGATTTTGCTATACTTAGAGATTTTTTTTTTTTTTAAATTGTAATTTGATTATATTAATAAAAAAACATTCCCAATGCCTCGGAGATACCGAGTAAAACACTAGGAAGAACCCAAAGCATTGCTACTTGGAAAATTGGAACTCTAGGAGAAAACTAGGTGGGTACTTGGGCGATGTAGGAAACCCAAACGGAACGGGGGAAAACCTACACTTGAAGGAAACCGAAATGTTCGAGAAAAAACCTCCAACAATACAAAAGGATAGAAGCTTACAATAAAAACCTCCCCTACAAACAATGAAGGAACGATAAGAGATGTTCCGCTTTGAAGTTTCGGACATTGAATAGCGAAGAATCACCTCTACCAGTAGCTATTGCCCAATTGCAAACAGTAAGGATACAATCGCGAATAAACTTCTGCTCGCTGAAAACGTCGTTCTTGCACCTTATATTATTATGAGAGATCCAAATGTTCCAAAGGATAGATATGTGGAGGTGGTTCCAAATCTAATCTTTGATTTCGGAAGCGCCTCTCTTATCCTAGCTGGAGAAAATAAGGACTAAATTTTTGTGGAGACAAGTGGAGATGTCAAACTCATTGAAGAATTTCCCCCATAGATGCCATATTTTAGCACAAGAAAAGAAGAGGTGATCATCTTCTTCGGCAGAATTATAATAAAAATACTTTTGATCAATATCCATTCCCCTACTGATGAGATTAGGGATGGTAGGAAGCTTGTTCCAGTGAACTATCCACAGAAAAAAATAAAGACTTTAGAAGGGACCCTAAAATCCCAAATATAAGCCCACTCCACATTATCCTCGACCAGAACAAGAGATCTAAAAGTCGATTTGACCGAAAAGGACTTATTGTTGTTGTTGTTCCAACTTCTGAGATCTTCACTGCCAAGGTTTAAAGAAGTATTATCAAGGATTCCGGAAAGCTCTGAGAATTTGGTGATTTCCTCATCTGTTAGTCTGCGCCTGCAATTAATCTGCCAAGTATTGGATCCACCCGAGCTGAGTACATTGCACATTTTTATCTTCAAATCAAAGACCCGAGCTGAGTACATTGCACATTTTAATCTTCGGATTAGAGGCAATGTTGAATAACTTTGGGAATTTTGATAGAAAACAAACATCCCCTTTTAGCCATCTATCAAACCAAAGATGGATGGAATCACCCTTGCCATAAACAAAAGAAATGTTTTTGAGAAAATCATCTCTCACTGACAAAATATTTTTCCACCACCAAGATGAAGTTCTATATTGAATGCTGCTGATTTCCCAACCTTTTTGACACAAACGATATTTGTTTATGACAATATCCTTCCACTAAAGATCATTACCATCACCTAATCGCCACAACCATTTCTTAAGGAGAGCTTTATTCATCTGCTTGATGGGACGAATACTGAGACCTCCGAAACATTTAGGCTTGCACACCTTGTCCCACCCGATAAGATGCATTTTCCTTTTATCACCTAGATCATCCCACAAAAAATTCCTTTCTAACTCTCTATTTCAAGGTAAACTTTGGACGGGCACTTGTAAAGAGAAAGATAGTAAGTGGGAATAGCACTAAGAACAAATTGAATCGATGTTAATCATCCTCCTTTCGAGAGAAGTTTACTTTTCCACCCTTCTAACCTGTTATTAATTTTGGTAATAACAAGATCCCAATCGGAGCATCCGAGCTTACCGGTGCCAATAGAGATGCCCAAGTACTTGAAGGAAAATTTTGCCACAACAAAATTGATAGTCGTAGCCCACAAATAGGGGGTAATATCATCTATATTTAGGCCATAAATGTTCATTTTTTCATAATTCGCACATTGCGCAGAAACTTCCTCGTAAATTTTAAGAAGCAGACATACCTGAAGGGCTTGATTGAGATCGCCATTATACATGATTAGGGAATCATCAACATATTGGAGAAGATTCATTCTGAAGTTGTAACTCGGATTGGAAAAACCCACAACAGAACCATCAAGATCTGTCTTTTGAAAAATAAGAGATAATCCCTCAATAGCAATGTCGAAAAGATAAGTAGCTAGAGAGTAGACAACCTTGTCTGAGTCCTCTGAAAGCGTCAATAAAGCCACAAGCTTTACCGTTAATAATAATTGAGAAGTGTGCACTAGTGAGACAACCGTGCATTCAAGATATCCATCTGTTTCCGAAGCCAATTTGTTTCATCATCTATAAAAGGTAGTCCCAACTGACCCTACCATATGCTTTTTTCATATTCAGTTTAATCAGCACACCTTTTTGTTTGGATGTATGTTTAGAATGGATGCATTCCTGGGCAATTACGGTGAGGTCAATTATTTGCTTGCCTTCAATAATTGATCTAGCAAGGATTTTGGCAATTATTTTGTAAAGACCGGTAACTAAAGAAATTGGTCTAAATTTATTCATCTCTGAAGCACTTTTTACCTTAGGGATAAGAGTAATAAAGGTGGTATCGATGGATTTATGGATAACTCTGTCCTCCTAGAATTTAAAGATCATAGATATCACATTAGATTTAATGATAGGCCAAAATATGTGAAAGAAATCAAATGTGTAGCCGTCTAGACCTGTGGACGGGTCCGCCTTGCAACCTTTGATAGCAACCAGAATCTCTTCTTCGAAAAATAGAGCCCAAAGATTTTTGGCTTCCAAGTAAGTTTTTTCGGTTGAATGTAACTAATTTTGGGCTTATTGTTATTGGCTTCCTTGAAGAGGTTTGAGTAAATATTCAATGGCAATCCAAGCGATATCTTTATTTTTGAAAAAATAAATATGATCTTTACGAATTTGAGAAATTGCATTCAACCTTCTTCTATCATTAGGGTAGGCATGAAATTGTATAGTTAGTGCTTTAGCCGACACATCCGTGCATATCGTGTTCATGCGTGAGTACAATGTGGCCGCATTAGCGCTTTAGGTGCACATGCTTAGCATTTCACATGTACGCATCGAGGCTGTTGCAGTGACCGTTTTAAAAAATGTCCACCTTTTAGTAAAAGTTTCGAAGGGAAAACCACACCTATTCGTCCAATCATCTAATGAAAAGTAATATACTTTTTAGTGAATTGAGTAGTCCGAGGAATGACTATTGGAGTAGTTGCTATAGTAACTTTTCGAAAAGTATAAAACGATATCTCTAGGCACAAATCAGGACACATTGCTCGAATTTCTTGTCATACTATAGCAGTAGATGAGATGAGTAGGTAAGATGATGCCTTAAATAACAAGAAAAACATAGGGAATTTTAGGGGCGATTTGATAGTGGAGAAAAATAAGGACTGTTATTTGAAATGATGTAGTTATGTCCATGGAAAACCTGAAAAGCCCATGAAATGAAGGACTTAAAACCACGAGAAGATAGAAGGGGAAGGCCAACATGAAGGATTGCAGAGTGATAAATGGTTTATCCCTAAACAAAAATGGATGGAGAAATAAGACTCACAAAATCGATGGTGAGTGATACAAAAATTTTGATGGTGACAGCACGAAATGGCCATCCAGGAGACGTACCTTAAAAATTTCATGAGAATTATGTTAGAACAATAGGTTCGGGTTGCAGAAGAAGATAAAGATCGGAATTAAAATATATGCTGATCCGGTTCGAGGTACGTTAAATATCGTTATCTTTAAATCGAGATTTGCCCCTACCACTATGATCTAGTGGTCACCAATAGGTTACCGGCAAATCGGTTCCAGGATACAACGAATCGGCAGCGTATCCGTGTGATCAGATTTGGTGAATCTGATCACGCAACCAGAATACCAAAAAATTAAAGCAGAACTCTGAGAAGGAGAAAGCTTAAAGTCGCGGAAAAATTTGCAAAAATATGCAGTGTAACAAATAAGGGGTCTTGGGGCCCTTTTATAGATAAAATAAGTGTAACCGAACGGACATATCCGTAAAACAGGTGTAACCGAACGGACATATCCGTAGCATATAACTGAACGGTCAGATAAGACATATCCGTTTAAAATTCAAATGGGCGGTTAGACACTTATTCAAAAGTTTAATACATCGTACATACGCATCGCGCGCTGCGTCGTGCCCGACTCACTTCGGCGCGTGTGTGACTGATGGGTTGCATGGTGGTGGAAGCTACAAAATTCGGTGTCCCCTGGGTGAAGGCTACAAGCCTTGAGCCAAGACAAAGATATATAAGCCAAACCCAAAAAAGAGTTTACACGATGTGGGATAAATCCCAATTTCAAAAGCTTATTTTTTTAAAACCTTTAAAATATCCAACAAATTGTATCACGAATCTGCACCACAATCGGATGGGTTACATCGTATACATTGTGCTGATCATGGTATCTTCACTGTCCGATGGTGTAGGAGCCTGCAATGTTATTGATCAACCAAAAGCACTGTTGTGGGAACACTAGATCTGACTGATCAATCAAAAGCACAGCTGTGAGAACACTAGATCGGCTTTTATTATTGGGAAATTTACCTGACCGGCCCTGTCAGATACAGCTTTCACGTCAGAGGCCCTGTAGTTTTACCTTTACCCAAACCAACCAGCTCCAAGCCTAGCCGACCCTAAAGATAGCAAAAAGTCCAAATTACCCCCTTTCTTTAACGCACAAAAACATCATCTTCTTCCTCATTTTAATCTGGTACAGTTTTTAAAAGTCAGAGGTGGCGAAGGTGACTGCGTCTTCTCCTCAATCCAAACTATTCTGATCTGCTATTTGGATCGACCCAGATACACCTTTTTCATCAGAGACTGTAGCAGATTAGAATGAGGAAGAAGAGGATACACCTATATAATTTAAAATTTTAAATATTTACATTTTTCTATATTTACGCGATGTGAAACGAGATCTATACCGTCAGATTTGAAGACTACAATATAAAATCGATAATTCTAAAGATAGATATGAGAAAAATGTGATATCGACTCTGTACATGGTCGATATCGACTCTGTACATAGTCGGTACCGATCATTTTAAGAGTCGTTATCGATTCTGTACAAAGTCGTCATCGACTCTATACAGAGTCGCCATCGATTATAAAAAAAAAAAAAAAAATTATGTAATCGATGACGATTAGATTGAATGATGATTTATCTTCAGATCGAGTCATCGATTACATTAAAAAAAAAAAAATTAAATTAAATTTTTTTTTTTAAAATATATATATATATATATATATATATTTTATGTAATCAATGACGACTCAGTACAGAGTCGTCATCGACTCGGTACAGAGTTGAAATTTATTATTATTTTTTTTTTATGTAATCGATGACGACTCTGTACAGAATCGTCATCGATAACATAATTTGTATTTATTATTATTATTTTTTTATTTTTTATATAATCGATGGCGACTCTGTATAGAGTCGATGACGACTCTGTACAGAGTCGATGACAACTCTTAAAATGATCGGTACCGACTATGTACAGAGTCGATATCGACTGTGTACAGAGTCGATATCGCCTTTTTCTCATATCTATCTTTGGAACTATCGATTTTATATTGTAGCCTTCAAATTAGACGGTATATTTGGGTCGATCCAAATAGCAGCTCAGAATAGTTTGGATCGGAATAAATCCCGTTTCACATCGCGTAAACATAGAAAAATGTAAATATTTAAAATTTTAAATTATATAGGTGTATCATCTTCTTCCTTATTCTAATCTGCTACAGTCTCTGACGAAAAAGGTGTATCTGGGTCGATCCAAATAGCAGATCGGAATAGTTTGGATTGAGGAGAAGACGCCGTCACTTTTGTCACCTCTAACTTTTAAAAACTATACCAGATTAAAATGAGGAAGAAGATGATATTTTTGTGCGTTAAAGAAAGGGGGTAATTTGGGCATTTTGCTAACCTAAGGGTCGGCTAAGCTTGGAACTGGTTGGTTTGGATAAAGGTGAAACTATAAGGCTTCTAACGTAAAAGGCGTATCTGACAGAGCCGTAAATTTCCCTTTATTTTAATTTGGCTGTCGCTTGTGAAAAAGATGTGTAATAAGTCATGCCTTGTTACCGTAGAACCATCGCATATGAAAGTCCTAATCATAATGATATTCCCATAAAAAGTACATTTAGGTGATAACTTTTTCCTTGGGCACTTTAGAAAAACGTCCCTCATTTTGAAACGTTTTAGTCCCTCATTTTGAAACGTTAACAAAAGCTGCATCTATGACTTTACTTTTATCCCTTCTATAAAGAGGGTAAATTAACGCAGAAAAACCCTCGCTCCAGCGCAGCTCCGTCAGAGAGTTCTTCTTTCTCCTTCGTTCCATCGCATTCTTCACCAAAAAGAAAAACCTCGTTCCAACACATTTGTAAAGTGCTTTCTCCTTTGTTCCATCGCGCTCTTCGCCAGAAACCCTAAACCTAAAAAATGGGAGGTACATGAGTATAATGGGGTGGATAAGGAGGTACCACAAAGAGATCACCGCATTGGTCCTTGTCGTCATCTTGTTGTGGCACATTCTTCTCCCAGATGGTCGCATCACTATCTGGCTTTCGGAGCCTTTTTACTTTCTCTGAGATTGTTTAATCTTTGTGGTTTTTTTTTTCTTTTGATTTTGGAGTTATTGTTTGGTTCTGTCTCAATGAATGATGAGAGAGAGAAACAGAATGTAGAGAGAGAGTTTGTGAGATTGTGAGTTGTAGCATAGATCCTTGTTTTTTGATTCAATGGATAGATTTATTTCTGTCATAGTTCTCAATTTGCTTTCTGTATTAATGAAAATTTGTTCAGTTACTACATGTATTTCAGTAGTTTAATGGAAATTAAAATCTGGTTTGGGTATCTCTATTTCTTTTTCTTTCTGTAATCTTTTCCATTCAAATCACTCAAAACCTTGTTTCATACCCTTATTTTTTAAGGCTTTCGGAAGTATAAGCCCGGGCGTAGTGTAGAGATTTATCTATGATCCCATCATCCAATCCAATTAACTAGAGTTAAGAAAAATTAATTTTTATACTATCTTCTCTCTCCTCTCTCTGAACTGAAGCAAAAGAATGCCTATGATGGGTGAAATCAGATCTACAATGGTGAAATTGTCCCAATGATTGCTATCACTGATTGGACGCCACAATGATTCCCATCGTTGATTCCATAGATTTATAGGGTGTGCTGGATCTCACCATGGCCGAAGGACAAATTTGAGTAGGATATGAAATAGGGTTTTGAAATAGGATTGTTGCTCTATGAGTCGCATTTCGGCACTCAATAAGAGTCCTATCAAATCATCAAAAAGAGATAAAGAGAATCACGAGCAACAACAGAATTAACTATACCTTCATATAAAGGGCCGACACCATTCAAAATTATAACAACTAAATTATTATCATCGATTAGTTTGCAGAAAAGCACAAGATTGTTGGCAATCTGATACATTTTGTCCAGATAATCAGAAATCGGCAAATCACCACGTTTGGTGGTCTAGAGTTGATATTTCAATTGAAAAATCTGTGATTTCGATTGAGAAGCAAACCTCTTTTCAAGAGGGGTTCATACAGCATATGCAGTGGAGTGACGAGTAACAGTAGATAACATGGTTGGAGTTTGCTGTCATGCAAGATAGCTAGGAGACACCGTAGTGGATGCAGTGCTGGCCTCACCACCCACGAATTTTGGAGGACACGATATAGTACCATCAGCGATTTCAAGTAAACCAGAACTCTTGAGAACCGGTACCATCTGAGTCAACCACACCGAGTAGTTAGATCGATCAAACTTGATCGAAACCATATGCGTGATATTACCCAGAGAGGTAATGGTTGATGAAGAACCAGACGCTATTGAAAGTCGAAAAGAAAAAAAATTAAATATAAAAAAAATCAATTGTCATGAGACAATTTTGCTTTGATACCATAAAAGAAGAAAGAAGAACTCACGTTGTTTTGTAATTTTACCTTGACTTATTTGCTTTAATCTTTTGATATTTAACCAAAGTTACAAATAACAGGTCCCTTGATATTAGGGAGCAGCTGTTAAGATTATCTTAATTTAAATTTAAAATACACCAGATGGAGAGACAAAATAGGAACGGCTCCAACTTGAGTCTATGGTGAGTTGGATTTGGTTAAGATTGAATCTGAGATTGGGTCCGGTGTATGTCCTCTATTAGAGAAGACAATCAGAAGGGCAAATTTGTAAACTCACAAATCCACTCAAACCCACATGTATGAAGTACTTGAGATCTCACGGATTTTTAAACTTCAAAAAAATGTGAAAACCTTTTTAGCTAAAAATTTTGATTTTAGTATAATAGGCTAAAACCTAAAAAATAATGTTGTTTTTCTAATTTTCTCAAAAATTTATTTAGTAAAAGATTTTGAATTTTTTTTCTTTTTTCTTTAAATTCTTCTTGTTTTTCATCTTAAATTCTAATAAGAAGGAACGACAAAAACTCAACGATCTGTGATAGATTCGGTAAGCACAGAACCGAGCCCTATATTCCGAACTTTAAAATAATAATAATAAAATATCTGAAAATTAATCTTGACTGTGTGTGTATGACCTTTAAAATTTTGACCGTCAATTTTGTTTGTAGTGCCATCTTATTCCGATGCTGTAGTCAACATAGTTGACACCGCATATTTTGGTACACCTATTCTCAATTGTTTAATAGTAAGCACCGCACAATTTCTTTATGGATGAAAATCATTAAGTGATTTGGATTCGATGATGGAGAATATTTTTGGTTCCAATCTTCCTTATGATAAATCTTAAGATCTTAGAAAGCCTGTCAGATGGTTAGATGTTAATTCTATATAATACATATTTACAAAAGTGACCTAAATCATGGGCAAAGGAGTTGACGTTCACTTTAAGGACGTGGGTCATGTGAAATCAATATCAGACCTTTTGATAGGCACACCATAATCTTAAGATCTATGATGAGGAAGATTGAAACATAAAACAATCTTCATTGTGATTCATATAAGTCGATGATTTTCGTCCATGAAAGAATCTATGGTACTTATTATTAAATGGTGCGAATAGCCATACCCTAATGGTAAACTTTCTATGCATTCTTAAACGTTAACATGTTTTTTTGGGGCTGGTGCCACTATGACACCCGGTACAGCCACCTCACTCAAAAAGCACAAAAACCACGTTGTCTACATTGAATCAGACGAAGTGGATTGTTTTCGTCCCAAACATCTACAAAATAAATTTTTGAGATCATAATCCTCCCACAAGGTCAGATGTTAATTTCATGTGACACACGTGACACACATCTCAAATGGTAAACTTGTACTATAATTGATAGTATGTCGTGATTGTATTCACTTTTTGGGTTGTGTGCCACATGGACTCAACATCTCTCCGATCTATGGTAAGCTCATGATCTCAACCCCTATTACAAGGGTCAAAATCTCGTTAAACCGATATGTATCGTCCGAGCTCAAAATTGATACGTATCGGAACAGTATAATACCGGACGATATATTAAATATATCGTTCGAACATATACATATAAATGAAAGATACGATACATTGAATGTACCGTATCGTTTAAGTCTGATACTAATACGTATCGTCTGATACGTATCGTCCGATCATCTTTTTCAAAGCTATCAACACTTTTGACCTTGCTTAAGTGAGGTAGCTCTGAAAGGCAGTGTGCTAGTAATACCAACCTTTTCTTTTAAGGTCATTGTTTGGTGTGGCGAAAAAAGGAGTGGGCCGTCACCCATAAAGTCACGGGTTAATTCCGGAGATCAGCTATGTATGGTGTGATAAAAATAAATAAATAAAAATTAGAGATTAAGTTTGCTCCCATTGGGCGTTTAAAAATATAAAAATTCTAACCAATAACATCACACAGATCTCTTAAGTCTTAATCAAGATTCAATTATAACTATAATATAAAAAACTTTTTAAAAGAAAATTATGCATAATAATATTAACAATTTCACTACAAGCACTACATTCACTCCTACAACAAGGAATCCCTATCATGCTATAAAAAATTGGTCAATATCGATACGAATTGGTGATACATATTAGTATGTCGGTAAATCTGTGCGTATTGGTCCTATAACTTGCCATCGGTATCAATATGGGTATCAGCCGATACCCGATGTATCGGGTATCAGCCGATACGTATCTGTTAGAGCCTAGACTTTGGGTTTATTTATTTATTTATTTTTAAAGGGGCCGATACGTATTGGTATCGGCCGATTCGTATCCATCCTCTATAGACCGATACCCGAGTCCAATATTGACTTTGTTATCTTCATCGCTACAAAAAAAAAATATTAGGAAAAAAATGATCCCATTGCCAATTTTAAAATCATAAACTAGAAACAAAACACAATCAAATATAAAGAAAAAAAATAGGGTATCTTTAAATTCACTCGACAAATCTCTGAGCTCACCCACTTTGAAAACCCATATTGATTGCTTAGAATCAGACGATGGAGATCATTTTCCGTCCCAATTTTTCACATGATGGATCTTGAGATCATGTTCGCAGGTGTACCATCATCTATTTTATATTTTTCGTGACACGTACATATTCCAGAAAAGCAACCTTAACATCATGTGAAACTCATCACGCTCAAACATGATTTTAACATCCCTATTTTGGGATGTATACTACATGAAATGAAAAAATAGCCATCTAATTGTACGATTGGGATCAATCTTTTGAAATCAATCAAAATCAATCTTTTGAAAGATTGGTACGAGAAACGATCTCCATCGATGATCTCCATCGATCTGATTCAAAGCCCAAAGATTTGGTCTGTGAATTTAAAGGTACTCAAAAAAGTAACCTTGGCAGGACTGCCGGCGTTTCTCGGCGTCTTCACTGGGCGAAGGAAGAGGGCTAGGAACACTAAGCGTAGCCATTTGATTTCTCCTTTTCACAACTTCAACGCACTTGTGAAGAAGAAGAATCTAAGCCCTTTTTAAGATGAATGTGAGTTGCTCTTGAATTGTCCGTTTTCTTCTCCTTATAAATATAAATTTTTAAAGACTCTTAAAAAGCTAAGTAACTCCTCCGTTTTAAAGAATTTCTCTCAAAACTTCATTGAATTTAATTTTATATTTATTAGAAATAAAATGGTATAAAAGAAAGAGTCCTTTTAAATATACGCACCAAATCATTAGTTCACCCACACTAAAATATATTGACTGCGTAAAATCAGATGAAGGAGAACGTTTATCCTCCCAATTTTTCACATGATGAATCTTGAGATCACGGGCGTATCATCAAACGGTTAATACTTTGTTTCATATGGCACACATATCAGACAAGTGACCTTAACATCACTTGCGCGCTCAAAATTGATTTTAAGGCCACTATTTTGGGTGTGTACAACATGATATAAAAAATCGAGTGTTATCCATCATGTGAAAGATTGGTGGGTAAACACAAAGATTTGGTGGGTAGATTTAAAGGTACTCTAAAAGAAATTAAATCCAACTTTTTGTAAACTTATAAATTTATTTGTTTTTTTTTTTTTAATTTATCAATATATGGGTAGCCTTAAAGGCACCCACCGAATCTTGAGGGGCACCTACCCTTGAAACAGTTGATTGCTTTAGATCGGATGATGGAGAATGTGTTTCACTCCTATCTTCCACTCAATGGATCTCAAGGCCATTAGTGTACAATCAAACGGTCAATTTTCAATTCCACATATCCAAAAAATGTATCCCTAAAGTTATCTTTTCTCAAACGTGACTTTATGACTACCTTTTCGGGATTTGTGATATGTGGAATCGAAAACTGACCGTCTAATTGTTCGTTCATGTCCTTGAGATCCCTTGAGTGGAAGTTCAAAGTGACACACGATCTCAAGCAATCAATGGTTTTAGGTGTAGGTGTCCGTCAAGAGTCAGTGGGCGCCTTTAAAGCTACCCTAAATTTATTTGTTGGTATTTGGAAAGGATAACATTATATACAGCAGAAGATTCTTTCGGATATTGATGGTTCTATAGTTTACATTGTTGACTGCCTTGAATCAAATGATGGAGATTCGTTTAGTTCTTGAGATCGTGGCCCACCTATCATACCGTCTAGTGTTGATTCCACATGGCACACATCCGTGATCACCAATATAATGTGTTTCACGTGGAATAAAGATCTGACTGTCTGATAGATCAACCATGATCTCAAGATCTATTGTAAGATTAGGACGACAAACGATCTATTTAATAGTGGAACCATCAGTTTCACGAAAAGAATCTTCAGTTATAAATACTGCTAGTCATTTGAAAATAGCACCTTCATTTGCAACCCAAGATTCTTTCTTCTCAACCAGGGTTTCAGCTTGACCGCTTTGAAAGAAAAATCTCAGATTTGGCAAGAAAAAAATTATCCAAGGTGCATGCCTTTTGCAGAAACACAACTGTTTTTATCTAGATAATGAGGAAACGCATGTTGAAAATCATAGAAAACCCATCCAAAACACCGAAAAGTTTATTCCCATGATCAATGTTGGGCCTCAATTTGATATGAACTAAAATGCAAGGATTTGGAGAACAAAAAAAGAGCTTGGACGATCCAATTAATGCTAGAATTACTACAGGAAACAGATTATAATATTGTGCTTTTCACCTATTTTATGTAGAAAACCATGACTAGCGTAATTGGGACAGCTTGCTCAGGCCTTGTTTGTCAATACTTCGGCAATCATCTTTCGCTCAAAACTGAATCCGGAAGCCGATTTTTTCTGCTTCTAGATTCCAACTAATCTCCAATTAAGTCAATTTTACGAAATAATAATTGTAATTCTGTTTTCTCCTCCATATAGTATTGTTTTGGTTTTCGAAGCCAAAAGCAGGAATCTGACCTTTGGGATCGCTGATAAACACCATCTTAGCAACTAGACACCCACATAGACTTGCATATAGTATGTTTTTAGTTTTCTGCACTTTTAATGGCTACAGCCTAGATAGAAGAGGTCGAGATAGGTCCCCAGAGAGAAGTCGGGATCGTGGGCAACCCCATGCCTTATTTCACAAGTGACTTCACTTGAGTTTTTCCATTTAAACCCAACTTCCAACATGAACTGATGGCTCGAACGCAATCCTGAGTTTCATTGTTTTGTGTTAATTGTTTCTTTTACAAAATTAATTACTTGATTACCTTCTAAATTTTTTATTTGATTGAACCCCAAACTATGGTTGTGAGATATCAGCTTCTTGTTGTTGGTGTATTATGAAACTTGATGTAATCTATTACATGTTGAAAGAGCTAGCTCATGCTTATGAGGTTTTAAGCGATCCGAAGAAACGAGTCTTCCTTTCTCCAATACACGGAGTTAGACACTGAGCACCGTGACCATACACTCGAAGTCGCGAAGGAAATATTTAGGTAGCATGGTGCAAAGAGGCTAGAGATAACACCAATGCATTTGTTGGATGACAGTCAGCAGTGCAATAAGTTTGCTTCTATTCCACTAGAGTTAGGGTCAATAGTGCAATTGTGATCTTTAGTCATGTTATATCGTGAAAATGGCTAATTGGTTTAATTTTTGCTGAGAAGGAAGGCTGTCAAACTCTTGACTTGTGGAGGAAACATGCTTGAGCTTTGTCATGAGTTACGTTCTCCCTTTGTTAATTGAATCATCAATAATCAGGTAATTAACCCACAAGTTCAAGTACTCAACTAATAAATAAAAATGCTTTGTTTCTTTTCTCATGAAAGTGGCTAAATGTGGTGGCTTATGTTAATGTTTCAAAGTGGAATGTTGAACAATCAATTTTGTTTTCCTGCGAAGTATTAGCTTTGTTTATCATGCATCCTCACTGTGGTAGGTTTATTTGCTCACTATTTATGCTCTTTTGTTATCGCGATGGTGTTTTGGAAATATGAAAGCAACCTTTTGCATTGATATTTTTGGCATGATTTCCTATGTAATAAGCTTTATTTATTTAGTTTTATTTTTGTTTTAAATTTCATTTATTCGGAAATCCTATGCTTGGACTTCATAGGATTTTTACCCTATGCATTATATGTTGGAAAATAAGAAAATAAATAAACCAAGTTATTGTTCTAAGAACTGTATTCGTATATGCCCTATGCATGGTAATTAGAAAAAGGATCTAAAGAATATAAAGGTAAGACCCTTTTTTTTTTTCCTTCAAGAGGCACACTTGGCTTGTGTACAGAAGAATACAAGCCTATAAATATTAATGGAATTGGTGGAACAAGAGCCAACCCATTTCAATTATAGTGTCCTGAGGTGGGTTAAGCTTCTTGGGAGCATCAATGGAGGTTTTGATGCTGGTTTTTGGAGTGGTTTTGGGTTTGCTCATCTGCACTCTGCTCTTGGATTTCAATGATGTGACATATAGGAAGAAGGGTCTCCCCCCTGGGACCATGGGGTGGCCTGTTTTTGGAGAAACCATTGAGTTCCTTAAGCAAGGCCCAAAGTTTTTGAAAATTCAAAGAGCAAGGTGGGTTTTTGGTTTATGGTTGGAGTTGGTTTTATGGCTTTTGATTGGATTGCTAAGTGTTTGATTTTTGTAAATAAACTTTTACTCTATTTTTTATCTTCCAAGTGTTCATTTGTGTTGTTTTTCTATATATTTATTTTCCTATCAGTATCAAAGTTCATTACATAAACTGAGGTGGGTGTAGCATTTTTTCTTGCAACAAATGGTTGACGAGCTGTTTTGGAAGATCTATGATTCTATTTAAATGAGTTTTTTATTATATGTGAAATTGAGGAGATGGTTGTTTGTTTATATACTGGTTTTGATAGATTGAATGCTTATTACTGCCAATATTTGAGCTGCTTAGTTGGTTTTATACATGGTTGATGTTTGATTATTGTGTTTTGTCTTCTCTTTTCTAATGCTACTTTGGCCTCATGATTTGTGAAACAACATGTTTTAGGCCTTATGGAGGCACTGATTCTTCTTTTTCATAGCCCTTTATGATTTGTAATGACTCCTCTTGACTAGAATTTTTTTCTTTTCTATTGGTTAAGATTTTTTTTCTTTTTTAAAATAATGCATATAAACATCAAATAAAAGGCTGAAATGGATAAATCACCTTTCTTCTAGATTACACCTTTAATTTTCACTTTTTTAAAATGTGGGTATCTGCTTTTAAACAATCAAATCCACTTTACTTTAAGTTTTTCTCATATTATACAAATCAATTAGCATTAGTAATATATATATTTTTTTACAGGTATGGAAGTTTGTTCAAGTCACACATATTAGGATGCCCAACAGTTATTTCCATGGAAGTTTGTTCAAGTCACAGATATTGGGAGAGGACCAATAGTTATCATTAGCATTAAATTGAAATTTTGAGTATTTTCTATAAGTCAATATGCTTTATCAGATGTATTTATCAGGATCATATACTTTTTCTGACCTGGATCTGTTAAAAAAATGATATACCTATATATTGTGTAGCAAACAGGTACCAGGTTGGGTTTGGATCGAGTTTGGGCTAACTTAAATACAACCAATTTATATAACAGGTTAATATTTTCAACCTGGCCTATTAGATGGGGACTCCGTAGATGGAAGTCATTAATATCTCAGTTTAATGATGTTCTCCTTTTAATTTTAGGCGAAGCTTTCCGATTTGAAACTCACCTCAAACGGATCACTAGGGGACGAGGACACTTGGCATGAGAGGCGAAGCAAATTTAATTTTTTTTTTCTTTTATTTTGAAAATGGGCCATGGGGTCCTTAGATTGTTAACTTTCTTTCTTTTCTTCTTTTTGTTTGAATAAAAGGATTGGGCATGTAGAGTTTAAAATGTTTGGTTGATTTGAAAGGTTGGATCATATGTTGAATAAAAAAATTGGACATCTATATTTTTTTATTAATGGCATTGAATGATTTGTATTTGAGTTGAATGGGTGTGTTGAAATATGAGATTAATAATTTTTTTTAAAGCATTAAGAAAAAATATTTAAAAAAGTATTAAAAAAAGCATTAAAAAAAGCCTAAAATAAATATTATTTTAAAAATTTGCATAAAAAATCGTCGACGTAATTTTCTTTTAAAAAACTAGCATTTTTTTAAAAAAAAATGCATAAAAAAATCACTGCCAAAAGTAGTGGTGTTTTTTCTATGGCTGTTCAGAGCAGTCATTGATGAAGTTCATAAACCACTGTCATGTACAGTAGTAAAAAAAAACCACTTTTCTGTTAACAATTGATTACGACAGTGATTTTTTTAAAAAAACCAATGTCAAAGATAGTCGTTTTTTGAAAAATCCACTATTTAAGGCAGTGGTTTTTTTGGCTTTTTCACGTAGTGTAAAGATGTGTCCGTTGGGAAAACTATATACAGGAGTATGATAGGTAGTCTACTATACCTGACAATGAGTAGACTAGACACAACTTATAATGTGGGTATTGTTAAGACATGAAAAGTGTCACTTTTTACCCCTTAACTTAGCCTCGGTTAGACCCTTAGCCATCTAATAAATGTGTGTTAAGTTATTTCTGTAGGTAATAAGCAGCAGCTACAATAAAGCCTGAACCCTGTTAAGGAGCTCACTTTTACCCTAGAAGCCCCTCAGAAGGATGAAAGCTGAATCCAGACAAGAATTGAACCTCGTGCAGCTTTCACAAGCTTCAAAGGATTCAGAAAGTAAGCCTCGCGCAGTCCTCGCGAGTTTTCTCAAGACTTCATTTCCAATTGTCCGCGCTGTTCTCGCGCAGTTGAGTGACAGAAGAGCTTCAGAATCATGACTCGCGCAGTCTCACGCAACTCAAGAAAGCAGCACTCAAAACCTCGCGCATTTCATTCAAATAAGCTGAGAAGAGAGAGAGCTCTAGGTATTTCTGCGCGCAGTGGTCGTGGGATGCAAAATTTCAGAAAAAAACCTCTCGCGCAGTTCAGAGACCAATGCACATCACGTCCTCGCGAAGATCCATTGAGAAACAAACAGCTCGCCCGATTCCCGCGCCATTCAGAAGGAAAGTGCAATCCCGCGAAGACCAGAGCAATCCAGCGAGGATTCAATGCTCTATCGCGTGACTGCTTAAGCTGCAAACTAAGATAACCCCGCGACGGCTAGAATTTTAAGTTAATCCAATCTCGCGAAGACCGTGCTACCATGCGACAGTCTTGGAAACCAGTGCTACCTGGCGAGGCTCTGGATTCTAACCCTCCCTCATTTCTATAGAGGACATTCTGGGTACTTCCAGCAATTATGGCACGCACTCTAACGCTCCAATTATTTCCATGCACGCGCCTCGAGGCATCCAAGAAATAGTATTAGGCCATATGGCATCATTAAAATTAGGGTTTCCTAACCCTAATGTGCCGCCAAACTGACTGCTATATAAACCTAAGCCTGGTTTAGGTTTAGGGCATCTCATAGAATAGAACTTAGTTTTTCTTCTTCTGGAATAGGCTGTAGATCTCCAGTAAGTTTAGGTTAGGTTTAGGTAGTTTCTTTTTATCTTTTTCTTCTCTCCATAGTCCAGCATTTGCTGGCTATGCCTTGGTATGATTATTTGGAATAGATTAATGGAATTTTATAATAGGGTGTTTTACATTTATGAGATTTCTGTTTGTGAGTTGTTCTGTACAAGGCTGCTACCTTGAGATCCTCCATTGCTAGGATGTATTGCAAGCAATGGAGGACTGATTTTATGGTTTACTCAGATCCAAGTGACCTGTGTGTCTGGGCTAACATGCTCCCATACAGGCCTAGCCCCACCACAGGACCCACTAGATCTGAAAGCCCCATGGGGGCAATGAGCATTTGTAGCCTTGTGAACATGGTGGTGGCAGCAATGTTTCTTGTTGTATCTTGAGCTTTGTGAGGAGGATAGCCTCTGGGATAGCCTATGACCATTCAAGTGGATAGGTTATAGCCTTAGGGTGAAGCCAATCCACAGACTCAAGACGGATTGTTCTTCTTTGCACTTGTGCTTGTAACCCTGTGAGAGATTGTGCAGAGACAGACTCCCATGTATCTGTATAGACCCGCCATCAGATGGCAGATCTGATTTGGTTATAGAGATTGTAGACTTGCGACTGGATCACTGCAGTCTCTCTAAAGCAATGGACAACTAGATCTAAGGCTGTACTCAAACTCTTACTGGTTCTATGTGTCTGGGCTAACATGCTCCCATACAAGCCTAGCCCCACACATAACACTTTAGAGGTTGGGGTTCCCTATGGATTCTTGTGCTTGTAGCCTGGATGAAGTAGTGTCTACAATGATAAACTTGTTCTGACCCATCTCTGGACTGTGGTTCCCCAATTGGATAGTCTGTGACCATTTAAGTGGACAGGTTATAGCCATAAAGGGATTGGATCATGGCACAGAGATGAGTTGGATTCTTTCTCCTCAATGGTGATAATGTAGCCATTGGACAGGATTTCTATAGCAGCAGATCTTAATTTGAGTCATGAAACCCATCAGGTCTGAACCTAATAGCATACTTCTCACCCTTTTTATTTATTTTCTCACTCCATCTTCTTTCTTAACCATTTCTATAGTTTAGACATTAGGATACCTTATAATTTAGATTTTAGTGACCCTAAATCCCCTTCCATTTAGGATTGCCAGATCTGTAGTAAGATCTGGAGGGCCTACTAAAGATGGCTCCCTTGGAGCTTAAGATCAACTTCCCTGTGGGACAAATTCTTACTTATCAAAACTTGCTACAACAGGCCCTGTATGTTGCAGGATTGTGTATTTTTTAGGCTTGCTGCTCCATAATTCTCACTCTATCTTTCATTCATTTTTTATTCATCCCATTCTTATCACTGTCTTCAATAAAGTCAGTAGCAAGCACATAAAATATTTAAACAGGTATGTGTGCTTGATTTCAAGCTGCCTCTAAAGAGTCTCATCTCACTGCTCTTAAATGTGTTCTCCATTATATTAACGGAACTCTAGAGTTAGGTCTTTGCTATCCTTTTGATACCACATCTGATATAGTGGATTTTTTTGATTCTGATTAGGCTGGTAACTCTGATGATCACAAAAGCACTAGTGGAGGTTATTTTTAAGTAGGAAATTGTCTTATATCTTGACTTAGTAAGAAGCAAGCCTCTGTATCACTGTCCACTGCCGAAGCAGAATATATTTATGTTGGAAATGGTTATACTCAACTTCTTTGGATGAAGCAACTGTTGTCTGATTACGGGATATTTCAAGGTGTTATGACCCTGTTTTGTGATAACACCAACGCTATTTGTATATCTGAAAATCCTGTACAACACTCAAGGACTAAGCACATTGATATCTGACATCATTTTATTCATGAATTGATTGAAGATAAAATCCCTCTCCTTGAACACAGAAACTCTACATCAGTTGGCCGATTTGTTTACAAAACCATTGGATCATTTTCATTTTGAATTTCTTCGAAAATCTATTAGTTTATGCTTTCTTGAATAGTTTTTCAACTGACTGCTTGTAAATATTTTTTTTGTAAACATTTCTTTGATAATTTAAACATTTATTTGAATCATTCATTTAAAGGAACTTCTGATCTATCTGTATGCGTTAATTCATGATTCTGTATGATATAATATGATAAACTTAGGAAATGCATATAATCATATGTCATGAGATCTAACTTTGTGACAGCCCGGATTTCGGCACCCCGAAACCCGTGCCATCAGCACGATCATCTTGACCATGCCCTTAGCTAAGCACGGAACACTGGTATATCAAGCATCAAAAGTACTATAAATGAAATTGCGGAATTTAAATCTATATTAATTAACTTTCCCAAAAGACAGTTCTACCCTCATGCCCCTACATGAATGGAGAACCGATCCGAACCATCGATGATAGAAATCATCACGGATGGTTCGTCCCAAAAGAATAATCCAAAACCTTATATACATGGTTTTCACAAAATCAAGGCTTGACATACCAAGCCGTACAAAACTCTATGTAAAATCCCTCAAAGTGGCACAATGAGTCCTCTAGAAGAAGTCCTCCGAGGTGGCTCCAACTCGTCACCGCAAGAGATCCGACTCGCTCGGGATCGGCGTCTCTAAGTTGCTAATAGTGGACTGCGACGTATAGTCTATAGGGTGAGCTACATCCTAGCTCAATAGGAACAAACAACGAACATATAGATTATAACTCACATATATTCTATGCTATGTCATGCACGATGTATCTATGCAGTTGTTGATGAAACAGTTAAAAAGTATTTCGTTTTACACTTGATTTCCTATATTTTCATTTGCACATGAATAATGCTGAAAAGGCCTAAAGCAAAACTTAAACTTTCAACTTAAGTAATCCCCGAGCAATATAACATCGAGCCCCGATGAGATACCCTTCATCGTCATCTATATATAGCTTTAATGTATTCCCCAGGAATACCATATAGTACCAAGCCCCTTTCCCCGGGATTGGTGGTGGTTTCACTTGTCTCAACCAACACCCACAGGGTGTACTTACTATGTCACGGATAAGCCTCACGCGGCTCTACGGTTTAGCCCGTGTCGGTCCGCGGATATCCTGCCGTGTCGGTCGTGGATATCCCCGCCACGTTATCAAACCTCAAATAACAAAATATCGTGCCTTACATATAGTTATTCACCGTGTAAGTGTGCTATCTTATATCGCTTAGGCCCTATCAAACACGATTCAATCTTTGGATACATCCTCAGGATGTATCCATTTACTACATCACACGATGCTCTTGTCTCTTACTTCTTCATCCCACGGGATGGCTCATTCGTTACTCTTATGAATATCACGCATACACGCTTTTCACAATTCTTTAGCAAAGAAATGATTGAATTGAAATCTATATCACTACATACATGCTCTTGTAAAATAAAGTACATGTTCAAGGTGTTCCCTACCTCAAGTCTTCACTTGATCAATGCATCAAGGTCCCACGTGACTCCTTGTGCACTAGTCCACACGTATCACCTATGGTACCATATCACAGGTGAAACACATCACAAAGGATGCAATAAAGAAGGTATAAGATCCCCCAAGAATCTTAAAGTCAAACCAAAAGTCAACATAGTTTACTACAGTCGATTAATCGAATTCCAAAATGGATTAATCGAATCTGATTCGATTAATCAATTTCCAAAATCGATTAATCGAAAGTCAATATCGATTAATCGAAGCAATTTCGATTAATCGAAATTCTCCTTTTCGCAAAGTCCATTCTCAGTTCGAACAGTCGAGTTTTCATTCGATTAATCGAATCCAATTTCGATTAATCGAAATTCTTCTTTTCGCAAAGCAAATTCACCTTCGAACGATTGAAGTTTTCATTCGATTAATCGAATCCAATTTCGATTAATCGAAATCCTTCTTTTCCCAAAGTAGACCCTCAGTTCGAACAGTTGAGTTTCACAAGTTGATTAATCGATTCCAAATCGATTAATCGAAAACCAAAATCGATTAATCGAAATCCCATTTCGATTAGTCGATTTTTCCTCAAGTCATTTCCTTTAACCCCTGGGGTCCACTTTGGAGTTCTCGATCGATTAATCGATTCCCAAATCGATTAATCGAAATCCAAAGTCGATTAATCGAAATCCAATTCGATTAATCGAAATCGGGGTCCTCTGACTCTTCAACTTCCTGGCCAATTTCGATTAATCGAAACCCAATTTCGATTAATCGAAATTGTCAGATTCAGCCCCTTTCGAGCTGTTCTTCCCAATCTTTTTTCCATACCTTTTTCCTCTATTTTTCTAAGCCATTATCCTATGATTTAACCCACATTTAACTGCAACTTAACCCCTATAATCTATGCATCTTATTTACAAAAATTTTACCTTGAATAGATCTCAAGTTGATTTCAAATCTAGGGTTGGAAGGCTAGGGTTCCAGCTTTGGTTTCTAACGGATTCCTTGCGTTGAATCAGCCTCTTTAATGCTTGAATCCTTCTTCCAATCACCCACAATAACTCTTGCTTGATCACCCTCTTTACTCCTCTCTCTCTCTTCTTTACTCCTCTCTCAACAACTCAAAACTCTTGATTTTAGGGTTATTAACTCTTTTTATCCTCTTCCTCACTTGTGTGTTGAGCACATACACCGCGGTAGGTGTATGCGACTATACCTTCACCACACACATCACATAGGCATTCTATTTATCACATCTCATCCGTTCATCACACTACTTACTAACTGTTGGACTTCCATTTGGTCAAACCTATGACCGATCGGGCACGGATCCCGAGGTCATAATTTAGTGTGATTTTTTGGGTTATTACATCCTCCCCACCTTGGGAATTTTCGTCCTCGAAAATCACCCAAAGGTGTGGTGGTCGGCAGTCTCCCCCCCCCCCCCCGCACACTCGGAGGTGAGGTGGTCTATCACTTAGCACACACGCGAGTACATGGACATAGGCAATCAATGAACCATATATAACAGTAACAAAAATTGTATATATGAAAAAAATCAAAAGTTACAATAGTTACTGAAATGGGGACCACAACAGAAAAAGTTACAATGGTTCACCCTTATACAAAAAAGATGTACAATGCACAAAAACAAAACAAAACTACGGCAGTCAGGCCGGCCCTGGTGAATCTGGTCAAGCAGCCGTTCGACGGAGTCATGGATCTGCCACGGGTGGCTGGATGGCTGGTGGCAATAGCGGATGAGAAGTCTTTGTCGACTGCGGCTGTGGAATCGCAGTCGGCTGCAGAGGTGGAATGGTAGTGGAAGTAGATGGTGGCTGCGTCGTCGTCGATGGTGGTGGGGGTGCGGTGGAAGTAGAAGCACCGGCATCATGTAATTGCGTCCTAAAGACCGGGCCCTGATGAAAGGCTGTGGTGCCGGCGGTCCATTCTTCTTCGCGGGCCAGCATATCCATGTAGGTGTGAGGGTAGATGAACTTGAGGGTGTGAAACATGAGGAAATCAATTCTCATGTTCATCCTCTCGTTATTCGCTTCCATTCTGGCCAACACGTCCTCTATGGTAGGACCGGATGGAGCGGCGTGCCGGCGGTAGGTTGAGGTGGGTGTCGCGGGCGCGGAGTGTGGAAGTGGTGTCGGTGAGGCTGTGGTGTGGGAGGGAACCCTCTCCACGGATGGCTCTGCTGCGGCAGGGTGTGGCCCACCCTCAAGTGGGTCCTGCTGAGGTGGTGGGGGTGGTGGCGGTGCTACTGCTGCTGGGCGGGGCGGAGCTGGTAGGGTCCGCTTTAGCAGGTTGTAGCTACGGTTCCATGAAGACTTTGTGAACGTCTTCACGCGATCCGTAGCCCTCACCTCGTGAGGTGAGATGGTGTAGGATGGCTCGTTGGAGTAGCACTCCAACATGCTCGAGATGAGCTGAGCATAGGGCATCTTTTCCTTGGGCCTCATGTTGCCCTTCATCAACTTGCCCTTGATGTACCTCATCCCTTCTAGGATGACCTTGGTAGCATCAAACCATCGGCCCACGAAGGCGCGTAAAGTGCATGTTGCACTTTGTCCACAGCTTCAAATGTCGTGGCGCATCGGGTAAAGGTTGCATTTGATTATGGAGTCGAGCATCCACATGTAGGGTGGAAGATCAACCCTCTTGATGGAAGTGCCCGACCCCTTCTTGCCATTTGTCATGAGGGTCATGACTTCCTCAAATCGGGGGTCTTCCACAAAGGGTGGGAATAGGGTGGTCTCCGGGGTGAACTCGAGGTAGCACTCGAGCACCTCGTGTATGTGACGCCGAGTGATCGTGTAGAGACGACCCTCGATCTTGGTGATGATGCAGGGCCATTGGTTAGCCCTTGGTAGAATAATCTCACCAATCTAGGGTAGTAGGAACCCCGGATTGGTTTGAGTAGGTTGCCGAGACCGGCATTGTTTATGTAGGTTTGAGCCCATTGGGTCTCGCCCGGTACATCGGGATCGGTGAAAAGGGTAGGGTCGATGGTATATTCGACCTCAAAGGTCTTGGCAGCCCACCACTCGTTTGGTTGCTCTACGTTGGTGGTGGTGGTGGCATGGGGGTGGATTCGCGGGAAGAGCGTAGACGCGCTCGTCGAACCGGAGGTGGTCTCCGATTCCGACGGTGATGGAGTCCTCACCGGCGATGGAGTAGGTGGTGGTGGTGCGGCGTTCTTACGCCTAACCGGTAGCTTGGAGGTTGCCTTCTTCGAAGACAAACGGGTTTTGGGCGGCATTTTGACGAAATTTCCGGTAAAAACTAGGGTTTTCGACTTGAAATTGAAGAATATACTTGAGCCTAGGGTTTACCTTAGGCTTGGAATCAAGGCGATTTCAGATGCGAATCGGCGGGAAACCCAAACCCTAAATCGCTCGGTTGGTTGGAGAAGAAGGGGGAGATGAAGCGCCAAACACTCGAGAGTTCAAAAATTTCGAATGGCAAGAAAAACCCCTAATTTCCAATATATAGGCCTCGGCTCGATTAATCGAAATCCAGAATCGATTAATCGAGATTTCGAACTAGGTTAACCCGCTTAAAATCGATTAATCGATGTCCCAAATCGATTAATCGAAAGTCAAATTCGATTAATCGAAACCATTTCGATTAATCGAAATCGTGTCTGTTTAAAATTTTAAAATTTTGAGCTCACTGGCGCGAGCCAGTCGATTAATCGAAGTCCATTTCGATTAATCGAAATTCCAAAATCGATTAATCGAATTTAGTTTCGATTAATCGAAATCGGGCTATAACTTCTAAATTTCCAGAATTTCTTAAATTTTTCGAGTAATCGAATCCATTTCGATTAATCGAAATTTCAAAATCGATTAATCGAAACCCACTTCGATTAATCGAAATCATCCATCTGATTTCAAATTTTCTATACTTTTTTTTTTTTGTAAGTCCCCTTTGTAAATAGATTAATCGAAATATAATTCGATTAATCGAATTTTCCAAAATCGATTAGTCGATTTCAAATCGATTAATCGAATTTTCAATTCGATCAATCGAAATTGGTCTTCTATGTATAATCTCACTCTCCTTTCAATTTCCAGTCACTGATACATGTCAGTCGACTAATCGAACAAAATCGATTAATCAAAATTCCAAATCGATTAATCGATTTGAAATTCGATTCGATGTCGGTTTTGCCCAAATTGTGTAGATTGTCAATTTCTTTGGTTCTTTTACTACATTTGACAATTTATGACAGATTGGATCAAATTTCCATTGAATTTCAAGCATAGTGGAGATTTTACAACATATTTGTGGTTTACATTGAATTCTCACGTCGTTGGAAACAAGGCCGGATATTGTTCTCTCACATCAGCCTCTCGTTCCCAAGTAGCCTCTTCTTTTGGATGATTGTTCCACCGAACAAGCACTAAGGGAATCACTTTAGTGCGCAGTACTTGTTCTTTTCGATCCAAGATCTCCACTGGTTCCTCTATCATGCTCATGTCCTCACACATCTCTATAGGTTGTTTCCCTAACACATGAGACGGATCATTCACGTGCACTTTCGAGCATCGATATGTGGAAAACATTATGTACTCGATCAAACAGCGGTGGTAAACCAATGCGATATGCAACTTCACCTACTCGTCCCAAAATTTCAAATGGTCCAACATAACGTGGACTTAACTTCCCTCTCTTGCCAAATCTCATTACACCTTTCATAGGTGACACCTTCACAAACACGTGCTCGCCCACTTTGTAGTCAACACTAGTCCGCTTCATATCGGTAACTTTTACATCTACTCTGTCTTGTCTTGACCTTTCTCGATAATTGGTAGCATTATCTTCAAGTAGCTTTGGTCCTAATACAAATTTCTCACCTGTTTCCTCCCAATTGAGAGGTGACTTGCATCGTCGTCCATACAGAGCTTCATACGGTGCCATGCCAATGCTCGTTTGAAAACTGTTGTTATATGCGAACTCGAGCATCGGTAGATACTCATCCCAGTATCCTTGCATATCAAGCATGCACGCTCTGAGCATGTCTTCTATCACTTGATTCACTCGCTCTGTCTGCCCATCAGTTTGAGGATGGAAAGCTGAACTAAAGTCTAGTCGTGTTCCCATTCCTTCTTGAAATTTCTTCCAAAACTTGGACGTATATAGTGGATCACGATCCGAAACTATGCTGCTTGGAATACCATGTAATCTTACAATTTCCTTCATGTATAAATCTGCCAATCTTCCTGCTGTATATGTAGTGTTGTACGGCAAAAAGTGCGCTGATTTGGTCAATCGGTCTACGACGACCCAAATGGCATTGTGTCTCTTGGCAGTACGGGGTAATCCAACAATGAAATCCATCGAGATTGATTCCCACTTCCATTCTGGTATTGGTAAAGGTTGCAATAGTCCCGCAGGATGTCTATGATCAACCTTCACTTGCTGACAAGTCAAACATCGTGACACATACTCAGCCACGTCTTGTTTCAGTCCTCTCCACCAGTAGTTCTTTTTCAAATCTTGGTACATTTTGGTGCTACCAGGGTGGATAGCATAATTTGACTTATGAGCCTCATCAAGAATTGTTCGTCTTAGGTCGGCATTGTCCGGAATGCAGAGACGGCCCTTGAACAATAAAGAACCATCTTCTTTTACTGAGAAGTCCGACCTAATGCCTTCACTCACGTCTTGATGAATCTTTGTTAATGCCGGATCTTTCATCTGTAGATCGTGGATATGCTCAAATATCACTGGCTTTACTGATATGTTAGCCAAAAAGGATCCAGTGTCCTTTGACTCAATGTTCGCATCATAGATTGCCAGGTCTTCCAATAATTTCCATCGGTGCATACCCAAAATCAAAGAAGCTAACTGAGCTGAACCTTTTCGACTCAATGCATCGGCTACTACATTCGCCTTGCCTGGATGGTATTGTATAGAGCAATCGTAATCCTTGAGGAATTCCATCCATCTGCGCTGTCTCATGTTGAGCTCTTTCTGTGTAAACAAGTATCGGAGGCTCTTATGATCGGTGAAAATTTCAAATGTCTCACCATACAAGTAATGTCTCCAAATCTTCAGCGCAAAAATGACTGCTGCTAGTTCTAAGTCATGAGTCGGGTAATTTTTCTCGTGTTCTTTCAACTGTCTTGATCCGTAAGCTATCACCTTCTTGTGTTGGTTGAGCACACAACCAAGACCATTGTATGACGCGTCGCTGTACACGGCGTATCCTCCACTGCCTGAAGGAATTGCTAACACTGGAGCCGAAGTGAGTCTCGTTTTGAGTTCTTGAAAACTCTTCTCGCATGCCTCACTCCACTCAAACCTTGAATCTTTTCGTGTCAACTTTGTGAGAGGTCCTGATATCTTTGAAAACCCCTCAACGAAACGTCGATAATAGCCTGCTAAGCCCAGAAAACTTCGGACATCGGTCACTGTCTTTGGTTGCTCCCATCTAACTACTGCTTCTATCTTTGCTGGATCTACAGTGACACCATGCTTTGCGACGACATGTCCCAAAAAGCTAACTTCTTCCAACCAAAACTCACATTTGCTGAGTTTGGCGTACAATTGGTGTTCACGTAGTGTCTGTAGAGCAATCCTCAAATGTTCTTCGTGTTCCGTCTTTGATTTGGAGTATATCAGTATATCATCAACAAATACTACGCGAGTCCAAGTGTGGTTTAAACACTGGTTCATCAGATCCATAAACGACGCTGGAGCATTCGTTAGTCCAAACGGCATCACAAGGAATTCATAGTGTCCATACCGTGTCCCGGAAAGGCATCTTCTATGTCCTCGGCTTTAACTCAAGAATCGATGATACCCAGATCTCAGGTCGATCTTGGAAAAATACCTTGCTCCTTGCAGTTGGTCGAATAGATCGTCTATTCTAGGCAAAGGGTAGCGATTCTTCACAGTGAGTTTGTTCAATTGTCGATAGTCAATGCATAACCGCATTGACCCAGCCTTCTTCTTGACAAACAAGACATGGAGACACGCCGGTCTAACAAACCCCTTGTCCATAAGCTCTTGTAGTTGCTCTTTCAACTCCTTTAACTCTGCGGGAGCCATTCTATAAGGTGCTTTTGAAATAGGCTCCGTTCCTGGTGCTAAGTCAATGGCGAATTCTACTTCTCTTTCTGGAGGTAATCCAGGCAACTCTTCCGAAACATCGTCAAAAGTTTCGCAATGACGTTCTTTTCTTCCTTGTCCTCCTTAGAAAGCTAAGTATCCATCGCAACCCTTTCTAATCATTTTCTCGGCCCTTCTCTGAGATCAAATTGTACTCTTGAAACCGAAATGATCTTCTTGTGTTGGGTCCGAAAATAACTACCTTGTTCTTGCAATCGACGGTTTGCACAATGTCAAGCGCCAACCACCCATGCCAAGGATCACATCAAACCCTTGCATGTCTAACAGTATCAGCTTTGCTTCTAGTTCATGCACCTCCAAATCTTGAACTGCTACGATGATGGATTTGCAAGCTAACTCCGTGTCTACTAACTCTCCAGTCGGAATAGACACAGATAGGGGCGAAATCAACGTCTGGGACAATCTTCATCTTCTTAGCGAAACGTGGAGTGACGAATGAGTGGGTAGACCCGGGGTCTATCAACACTCGAGCGTCATATCCCCCGAAGCATCCTTTTTCATATATATTTAGAGTACCTATAGTATACATACACACATACGATAATTTACACATTAATTTACACCCTCAATTTACATACAGCTTTTGGTATTGAGAAAAGAATCTATATAATTTCCTAATGCATGCTTCTTCTCTATCTAAAGTTTTAACGAAAAGAAAATTTTCTTTAATTTTAAAAGGAATCTCACCTTGGATGACATCATGCACGTTCCACCTTCTGACGTGGATCGTGCATAGGCTCTCCCCTGAACGATCGGTTTCCTTGCTTGAATTGGTCGTGGTGCTGCAACTGAAACCGTCTTTCTTTTATCTGTCTCGGGGCAATCCTTGATCAAGTGGCCCACCTTGCCACATCGGAAACAGCCCCTAGTTCCCAATCTACAGTCCACCGTCCTATGAGGCTTGCCACACTTTGCGCAAGTCTCCCGAGGTGCGGAAGAAACAGTACGAGAACCCTGTGTGATAGTGGCGCCAGTAGACATGGCAGGGCTCTCATAGCGAATAGGTCTCCCCGACGCAAGTAATGGAAACCTCTGTTGGTGTTGTTGTTGTTGCTGTTGCGCCGGTCTTCCGAAACCCCCTTGAAATTGTGGTCTCTGATTCTGGCCCATGAACCTCGGCTTTTTGTTCACCGGTTCATAGTGCGCCGTTCTTCCTTGTTCATTTCCTCCTCTCTGCTGCTCCCTCTGTCTATATCTATTATTGTTCTCTTCTTCTACAACCAACGCTTTGCTCATGACCTCTTCATAGGTCCTCAGTTGAAATGGAGCTACGCCTCCTCTAACCTCAGGCTTCAAACCTTGCTGAAACCTCTTGGACTTCATCACTCAGGCGGCTGTCCATAGCAAACGGGCAAGTCGTAGAAACTCTACCCCATATTCCCTCACTGTCATTCTCCCTTGCACTAATTGTAAAAATTGTATCTCAAGCTGGTTCCTCACCACTTCCGGGAAATATTGTTTGTTGAACTCCTCAACAAATTCCTCCCAAGTCCAAGGCAACTCTGGGGTCTCCTGAGCCCGAGTCCGTATCACGGACTTCCACCAAGGCCCAGCCTCCCCATCCAACATGTAAGCTGCCCATCTTACACTCTCGTCTTCCGTGCAAGTTAGCACGCTAAAGACTTTCTCCATCTCCATCAACCAGTTCTCAGCGGCCATTGTGTCTGCCTGCCCAGAAAATGAAGGAGGTCTCATCCTCCTAAACTCTGTAAAAGATGAGGGCACAGGCAACACAGATCCTACGGTGGTGTAGGTGGCTGCTGTTCTCTTGATGCATGAGCTGCAAAGGATGCTGCTTGTTGTGCCATATGGCAATAGTCTCCATAGTGTGCATCATCCTTTGTCGCTCTTCTCTATCTTCTTGTCTTTCTCTCAATCTTTCTTGTTCTCGGATCTTGATCACGATGATCTCGATCCTCTTCCTCATCATGCACTGCTACTCACGCCCACGGGCCTCAGCACCTCCTAAAGGCACTCTATTGGTAGGAGAGATGAAATCATCTCCACTACGTAGACTTCTTTGATTGCCTCCTTGGTGGCCTCTTCCTCTAGGCGACATTTTGCGGTGCATTTGAAACTAAAGTTTCGTTAGCAGAAGCCCCTATGTTCTGACGAAAGAACCCTTGTCAGAATTGCTAAAAGAAAATAGCTTTGATACCAACTGTGACAGCCCGGATTTCGGCACCCCGAAACCCGTGCCATCAGCACGATCATCTTGACCATGCCCTTAGCTAAGCACGGAACACTGGTATATCAAGCATCAAAAGTACTATAAATGAAATTGCGGAATTTAAATCTATATTAATTAACTTTCCCAAAAGACAGTTCTACCCTCATGCCCCTACATGAATGGAGAACCGATCCGAACCATCGATGATAGAAATCATCACGGATGGTTCGTCCCAAAAGAATAATCCAAAACCTTATATACATGGTTTTCACAAAATCAAGGCTTGACATACCAAGCCGTACAAAACTCTATGTAAAATCCCTCAAAGTGGCACAGCGGAGTCCTCTGGAGGTGGCTCCAACTCGTCACCGACCGCAAGATCCCAGGCTTCATGGGATCGGCGTCTCTCCAAGCCGGCAGTTGCTAATAGTGGACCTGCGACGTATAGTCTATAGGGTGAGCTACATCCTAGCTCAATAGGGAACAAACACTGTTGAACATATAGATTATAACTCACATATATTCTATGATATGTCATGCATGATGTATCTATGCAGTTGTTGATGAAGCATTAAAAGCATTTCGTTTCTTGTTGATTTCTTATATTTTCATTTGCTCATGAATAATCTTTGAAAAGGCCTAAAGCAAAACTTAAACTCAACTTAAGTAATCCCGAGCAATATAGCATCGAGCCCCGATGAGATACCCTTCATCGCCATCTATATAGATAGCTTTTAATGTATTCCGGAATACCATATAGTACCCAAGCCCTTTCCCTCGGGATTGGTGGCGGGTTTCACTTGTCTCAACCAACACCCCGGGTGTACTTACTATGTACCTGGATAAGCCTCCGTGACCGCCTCACGGTTTCACCAGATCGGTCACGGATATCCCGCCGTGTCATTGTGGATATCCCGCCACGCCGGTGGGGTAACCTATCAAACCTCAAATAACAAAATATCGGTGCCTTACATATAGTTATTCACCGTAAGTGTGCTATCTTATATCAGTTAGGCCCTATCAAACATGATTCAATCTTAGGATACATCCCTGGGATGTATCCATTTACTTGCATCACATCTGATGCTCTTGCCTCTTTACTTCTTCATCCCCTGGGGATGGCTCATTCGTTTACTCTTATGAATATCACGCACACACGCTTTTCACAATTCTTAAGCAAGAAAATGATTGAATTGAAATCTATATCACTACATACATGCTCTTGTAAAATAAGGTACATGTTCAAGGTGTTCCCTACCTCAAGTCTTCACTTGATCAATGCATCAAGGTCCCACGTGACTCCTTGTGCACTAGTCCACACGAATCACCTATGGTTCCATATCACAAATCAAACACATAATAAAGAATGGAATAAAGAAGGTATAAGATCCCCAAGAATCTTAAAGTCAAACCAAAAGTCAACATCCAAAAACGATTAATCGAATCTGATCTGATTAATCGATTTCCAAAATCGATTAATCGAAAGTCAATATCGATTAATCAAGCAATTTCGATTAATCAAATTCTCCTTTCGCAAAGTCCATTCTCGCTCAATAATGAAGTTTTCATTCGATTAATCGAATCCAATTTCGATTAATCGTAATTCTTCTTTTCGCAAAGCAAATTCACTGTTCGAACAGTCGAGTTTGCATTCGTTTAATCGCATCCAATTTCGATTAATCGAAATCCTTCTTTTCGGAAAGTAGACCCTCAATAGCTTGAGTTTCACAAGTTGATTAATCGATTCCAAATCGACATCGAAACTAAATCGATTAATCAAATCCCATTTCGATTAGTCGATTTTCCTCAAGTCATTTCCTTTAACCTGGGGTCCATCGAGGTTCTCACGATTAATCGATTCCCAAATCGATTAATCGAACTAAAGTCGATTAATCGAAATCCAATTCGATTAATCGAAATCAGGGTCCTCTGACTTTTCAACTTCCCGCCAATTTCGACATCAAACCCAATTTCGATTAATCGAAATTGTCAGATTCAGCCCCTTTCGAGCTGTTCTTCCCAATCTTTTTCCATACTTTTTCTTCTATTTTTCTAAGCCATTATCCTATGATTTAACCCACATTTAACTGCAACTTAACCCCTATAATCTATGCATCTTATTTACAAAAATTTTACCTTGAATAGATCTCAAGTTGATTTCAAATCTAGGGTTGGAAGGCTAGGGTTCCAGCTTTGGTTTCTAATGGATTCCTTGCGTTGAATCAGCCTCTTTAATGCTTGAATCCTTCTTCCAATCACCCACAATAACTCTTGCTTGATCACCCTCTTTACTCCTCTCTCTCTCTTCTTTACTCCTCTCTCAACAACTCAAAACTCTTGATTTTAGGGTTATTAACTCTTTTTATCCTCTTCCTCACTTGTGTGTTGAGCACATACACCGCGGTAGGTGTATGCGACTATACCTTCACCACACACATCACATAGGCATTCTATTTATCACATCTCATCCGTTCATCACACTACTTACTAACTGTTGGACTTCCATTTGGTCAAACCTATGACCGATCGGGCACGGATCTCGAGGTCATAGTTTAGTGTGATTTTTCGGGTTATTACAAACTTAATCTTTCCTAAGTTAATCTACGTCTCTATTTAATCATTGTTAATTCATTATACTCATTTTTTTGTAAAGAAATATGTTCTTCATAATCATATATGTCATTACAACCTTTTTTGAAACTCGCCATAGGAAATTATTGATATAATGTCTATTCCTGAATACTGCTTACATCATGCCTATTTGACTAGAGTAATTAAGCCAGTAGGAATATTTTATACTTAATGCCTTGAGCCAACTGGATTTGAGCCATTGGCCTATCACTCGTTACATGGGTCGAATAGAAAGCAAGGTAACACAATATTGTCTTTATCACCTTTAAAAATTTATGTAGTGACTCGCTCAATCTTGTAGCCTAGTTGACTCGAGTAAGTAAAACCGTAGGGATGTCTGAACATATAATGCCCTAAACTATCTAGTTGGGAGTCATTATTCTAAAGCTTGATACATGGGTCACTTAGAAAGCTTAAAAAGATTCGAGTATTGCACTAGTCACATTGCTATTGTCTCAAATATATAAGTGTATCACCTTGGTAGTAAGTGAATTTTCCCTCTTGATATGTTTCTTATCGATTGACAATGACATATTCATCTATTACACACATATTTCTCTAACAGATTGCATTTCTTTATAATGAATAAACATGGATAAAATAGACTCATGTGAAATGTTAATGATCTCTAGCATAGTTAGTGAAATTTGATGATATATGTTTATAATCATTTCATGAGTTGAGATTATGTTGTTGATCACGTAATTATTTAAACAACTCATGTAAGATTGATAGACTCTTTGAATAAATAGCATTTTCCTTTTCTTCTTGGTGTTTTTTAAAAATTCTATAAAATTCTCTTCATGAGGAAAGTTTAGTTTTAAATAGGTTTTCAACAAATTTCTTCATTTTTTTATAAACCTGTTTCCACCATGCACACTACAATTCATAGACGTCTGTTGTCATTACATGGCCGCACTTTGCACATTCCATTGGTTTAGTAAACTCGAATTTGGCCAGACGTTTGTTGTATATACATGGACGTCTGTAATTTTTTCACCTCATTGTTCTAGTTTTCACAGACATCCGTTGCGTTTTCACGGACGTCCATCTTTTTCCGACCTCACTATTTTGTTTGTCTTACGGACATCCATACATCACCGCAAACCTGACGGTTCAACTACCAAGAGCGTGGGTCAATTGTTCTAAATTTTTGATAACCTTCTCCACAGACGTCTGCTTGTGTTTTCTATTTTCTTTCAACGGCTGAGATTAAGTTTTAACGCAGATTTGTTCATTGACAGACATCCGTGGTCTAACTAACGAATGTCCGTGGTCATTCGTTCAAAAGCACCTCTGATTATTTTATTCTTCTAATTTTCAAAGGAATTATAGTACTTTTCACTAATTTTTGAGTTCTGCAATGCCTCTCCGACGTAAAATCTTAGGGAAAAAATCTGCTACGGCATCAACCTCTGAGTCGGTACCACCTACAAATGTTCGACGATTTCTGTCTCCAACACATGAAGAGCGATTTGATCGGTTCTTCGCATCACGATCTTTAATAGTTAAAAGAGTCGTCCTCGAGCAATTTCTTCGAGACCACGATCTTTATACCATGTTTGAGAATCGGCGATGGCTTTCTATCCTTTCTCTAACGAGTTAGGCTACACCGATGTGGTTCGGTGTTTTTACGCAAAAAGTCACTTCGTCGAGGATTGGAGAGAATGCTATGTCACTTCATATGTCTACGGTACTCACATTCACTTTTCTCTACTCATTATTTCTAAGGTACTTGGTATTCCTTTAACTCTGGATGGTTATAGTTTCCCATTGATGAAAGCGACGTGTACTCCCTTTTTCAACCATCTAATGCTTATGATTTCATCTGTGAAACTCTTGGCCATCCTCCGGGTGTCGCTTTACATTACAAGTCACTTAAACCGAGACTCCAATGGCTACATCATGTTCTCTTTGACACACTCACCCCACGTGTAGGGAACAAAGATCAAATTAGATGGGACATCATCTATCTTATGTTCCTACTCGAAAAGGAACGTCCTTTGTGTATCTCGACAATCATTTTTTAGATGGTCGTCCATCGTATGCATGACAAAACATCCGAGATGTCTCTATCCTTTCCAATCCTTATTGGAAAGTTTGTAGCTTCTTAGATGACTCTTCCTCCTTATCTAGCGACCACTCGAATGATGGCACCTCTTGAAAAACTTACAAAGATAGGGAAAAGAGTACATGTTGATATTGATGATATTGAGTTCACAGATGATAGTGATGAAGGTGATGACAATGATGATGCAGATGTGCCTGCAGAAGGTGATGTTGGACTTGAATTTGGTGGCATTCCACCTCCAACTCCTTTTCCAAGTCCCGTGGCGCAGTACTACGATCCAAGATTTTATCGTATTGATTCTAATATTCAAAACCTAACCAATCGAGTTGAGTTAGGATTTAATTTGTACGGGGAGCAGATGCCCTCTCTCCAAATGCCAATAGCAGAAGGGTTCGCTGCATTGATGAATCGCTCTGATGTTGTATTCCCTCCACCCTGTGCTTAGTTTCCACCACTGTAAATTTGAGTGTTTGTTTGTTTGTGTATTTATTTGATGTTTAGATGTATGTTTGTTTTTAGTGACTATGGTTGGTTTTTTTTTTTAGTGGTTGCATTTATAATTTTTAATGGTTAATGTATGGGAGAAAATTTATGTTGTTTAGTGTGGATATGTTTTTATTTTTAACAAGCATCTTTTTGTGTAAAGTTGGTTCAAGATTGTTTAAATCTATATATCATTTTCGTGTTGCCATCTTCGTTTTATTACATGATCGCTTGCTCTTGATCCTCTTTGTCACATTATGACAAAAAGGGGGAATAATTTTTGGTTGGTATGATGATTTATTTATATTCCCTACTACACTTGATCTTTTGTTTTATTGTTTCAGATAACAAATAAAAGTGGTAAATGAGTCAATGATCATCATACAATTAAAGCCTTGTCTTTATAGTTTTCATACTTGGCAAATAAGTTAGGGGAAGCAATAGAGTTATAATTTTTGTATTGCATACTAGATTGATGTATAAGACTCAGATGAGAGCTAATCTGATGCAATTTTTATTTTATTGAGTCCTTGTAAGCTAGGTTTTGTCATGATTGTGATAAAGGGATAGATTATAAGTTAATTTGTCATAATCATGATCAAACCTAGTAGTGCTCCCAACATGTGTTAGAATGCTAAGTAGAATCGGTGTGACAGAACTGTTGTCCTTGTTAGTTGGACGGACGTCCGTGCCTGAACTCACGGACATCTGTGGTCACGAACATTCGTGAGTGATTCACAGACGTCCGTGCCCTGACAGTTTAAAAGGGACAATCATTTTCGAGAAGTTACAAGTTTCAGGAATTTTTTTTATCTTTTGAAAATCTCTTCAGAATTTCTGATTTTCCTTCTCTTTGAGATAATTTAGTTTTATTTCAAATTGATCTAAATTTGAAAAAACCCTTAGCCTTTGCGATTTGAGGTTGAAATTGTTTGGTTGAAGTTAGTAGTTGTCTTGTGTGAAACGAGAGACGACGGTTGAAAGCGATAGCTTTACACTATGAAAGGGATGATCGTGAGGCGCGGTCGTTGTTAGTGAGAAGAGTGATAGGAGATTTCATTCTCAAAGCACTATAAGAATATATTTTTCATAGTGAATTGTTTGCCTTGGATCTGAGATAGATCCTGTGACTTTTACCTGTGAAAGGGGTTTCCATGTCAAAATCGTCTGTGTTTATATAGTGGTGTGATTGTTTCTTTTTATTGTTCGCATTTTTGTATTGCTAGTGATATCATCGATTACCTTGAAATTTCAATTTCGTATTCATTTTCTTTTGATTTTAAAACACATTATCAACAAGAAACTTTGATCAATTGTTGGGTCATTTATCTTTGACGTCAAAAGCTCCCTTATATAAAATTTGCCATTCGTCTTACTTTAGTTAGATTTTTCCATTTGTACCAATATCACCTTTTGGAAATATTAGGTTTATTAAAAAACTGATACGTACCGGCCGATTGTTGATACCATGTCGAAATGTATCAACATGTGTTTGGCAACAAAGATATGGATTTAATTCATATATTTGAAATTTAGACATTTCAAATCTAGGATTTCATATATTTAGATTTACAAATCTACTATTTGGATGCATAAGCAGTGTATTTGATTTTGTCTCAAGGATTTGTAAATGATGCATTTGGATATAAGGAAACAAGATGAATTTAGATTTCACTTAACGAGATTTTATATAGGGTAGCTTTAAATATGCCCACAAAAACTTGAAATACGCCCACGCCAAAAATCGCTTTAAATCAGGGCGATGGAGATCGTGGTCCGCTCCAGTCTTCGACACAATGATCTTGGGGCCATGAACGTACCATCGGACGGTTGATTTTTTATTCTACATGTCAAGATCCTAAAAAAGTGGCTGTAAAGTCACATTTGAGTGCCACATGAGTTTAGGGCCAAGTTTATGGGATCTGTGTCACATAGAATAAAAAACAAATCCTTTGATGGGATGTTCATGGCCTCAAGATCGCTGGTGTGGAAGATTGGAGAGAAACACGATCTCCATCGCCTGATTTAAAGCAATCAATGATTTTTGGCATGGACGGATTTAAAGGTACCCTTTTTTATATGATGGACTATGGCACATAGAATGCACAACGTGGAACTTAGATGAGCATGGATTTTAAGATTCAATTATTGCAACATGATGGTTGGTTTAATCCTTACCCATAAAAAAAATAACAAATAAAAATAAAAAGATTTTAAGATCTTAGGCTGCGTTTGGGAACAATCCACTGTTTGGTTCCACCATTTTGTGGTTGAATTTGTATTTCGTAAATCTACCGGAATTAAGAAATTCATGTCTGTATTGTAAAAAAGTGGGTTTGTAAATAACATCTAGTCGTTATTTGAAAATCCAAATCTTACACCAATATTTAATTGGCTATGTTTAGTATATAAAAAATTGTTACCCAATGCTATTATAGGTACGGTTCAATTTGATACTCGATCCGCCTGAGCCGAGTACTTTTAAGCTTGACCGATCTAGTTAGGTTGGGCATGAGGCATCCGGCCCGACCTACAGGTTCGGTTGGGTTGACCTGACCCAATATTTTATGTAATATCAACGAAAATAATGGGGTTTTTAACCTGGTTAGGTTAGGTTTTTGGATCGGGCATCGGGTCTTAGCCGATCAGCACCGAAAACCAATTGAAACCGAACTGAACCAAATTGAAATCAGTTCAGTTTTCGGTTTGGGTGCCTCGAAATCAAAATCCGAAGGGTTAGGTTGAGTAAACCGAGGCCTAAATGGGCCTTAACTGATCCAAACTGGCCCAACCCAACTCGAGCGGGTGGTACCCAACCCGAATTAAACTGAACCGAACCGGACTAAAGTAGTGGTAAATGGACCAGTTTTAACCAGTACCAGACCCGATCCGACCCAAACAGACCCAACCTGTAATAGCCTGAATTTTTCCAACCTGAATTTTCTTATATATATATATATATATATAATTTATTTGGCACATCCACATACATGCAGAAATCAAAGTAGATAATTTGTATGGCACAATTAAAATCTCCAGTTCTAATATCCAACATGATAGTAACTAAAACAAACTACCAGTGATGACTAACCATCACCTAACAATGGTGTACAATACAAGATATAACAGCATGAACGTGCCAAGCCCGAACTTACCAAAGTCCACAATGTACTAAATATATAATCTCAGAATTCTTACCAATCCTCAAGTCCTAAATCTTCAAGTCTGGTATCCTGATAAGTGTTATACCTATGACGTATAGTCAGGGTGAGCTAACAGTCTAAGCTCAGTGGAGAAAACTGATACCAATATACATCTCATCACATGCATATATTCCAAGATAAGATTAAAACATTTTCATATTCAAAATAGAAACTGAATTCAAAGGCATTTTTCTTATCAAAGCTGAAACTGATGTCAAAGGCATTTTCTTATCAAAACTGAAACTGATTTCAAAGACATTTCCTTACAAAAATCAAAACTGATTTCAAAGACAAGCTGATTTCAAAGACATTTTCGTATCAAAACTAAAACTGATTTCTTATCAAAAGCATTTTCGTATCTTTGATTTACTGAGTTTGAATCACATTCACTTGCACGTCTTATTTATCTTACATAGCTTACTACATATCTTACACATTCTTACATAGATTTACTTACATGTCTTACACATTCTTAAATAGCTTACTTACATATCTTAAACATTCTTACATTGTGACAGCCCGGATTTCGGCACCCCGAAACCCATGCCATCAGCATGATCATCTTGACCGTGCCCCTTAGCTGAGCGTGGAACATTTGTATATCAAGCAATGAATTGAACTGAAATAGAAATGAAACTACGGAAGGAAATCACTATATAAACATTTCTCAAAAGACAGTTCTACCCTCATGCCTCTGCATGAATGGAGAATCGATTCGAACCATCGATGATAGCTAATCATCACAGATGGTTCGCCCCAAAAGAATCATCCCAAATCCCAATATATACATTGTTTAGTCAAACAAGGCTTGACATACCAAGCCGTACAAAATCTCTCCAAAAACCCTCAAAGCGGCACAACGGAGTCCTTAGGAGGTGGCTCCAACTCGTCCCCGGCCGCAAGGTCCGACTCACCGCGGTCAGCGTCTCCTGAAGCCTCGGCAGCTGCTAGTAGTGGACCTGTGACGTATAGTCTATAGGGTGAGCTACATCCTAGCTCAATAGGGAACAAAACACGGTTGAACATATAAATTATTACTCACATATATTCCATGATATGCCATGCATGATGTGTCTATGCAATTACTGATGAAAACAGTTTAAAAGCATCATATTTTACTGGTAGTTTACTCATGTCTTTTACTTATTCATGAAAGATGCTGACAAGGCCTAAAGCAAAACTTAAACTTTCAACTTAAGTAATCCCTGAGCAATATAGCATTGAGCCCCGATGAGATACCCATCATCGCCATCTATATAGACAGTTTTAACGTATTCCCTGGGAATACAAATAGTACCCAAGCCCCTTTCCCCTGGGGATTGGTGGCGAGGTTTCACTAGTCTCAATCAATACCCCTGGGGTGTGCTTACTGTGTACGGATAAGCCTCCGCACTGGCCTACGGTTTCGCCGCCGTATCGGTCACGGATATCCTGCCATGTCAGTCGTGGATATCCCGCCACGTCGGTGGGGTACCCTATCAAACCTCAAATAACAAAAATATCGGTGCCTTACATATAGTTATTCACCGTGTAAATGTGCTATCTTATATCAGTTAAGCCCTATCAAATATAATTCAATCTTGGATACATCCCTGGGATGTATCCATTCACTTGCATCACACCTGATGCTCTTATGTCTTTACTTCCTCATCCCCTGGGGATGACTCATTATGATTACTTTTCTTGATGTCACACACACACACACACACTTTTCACAAACTCTTTAAGCAATAAAGCATTTTGAATTTAAATCTATATCACTACATACATGCTCTTGCAAAATAAAGTACATGTTCAAGGTGTTCCCTACCTCAAGTCTTCGTTTGATCAATGCATCAAGGTCCCACGTGGCTCCTTGTGCCCAAGCTCACACGTACCACCTATGGTACCACATAACGTGTGAAACACATCACTAAAGAGGTAATAAAGAAGGTCCAAGACCCTCTAAGAATCTTAAAGTCAAACTCAAAAGTCAACATAAACTGGCACAGTCGATTAATCGAACTCCAAAATCGATTAATCGAATCTGATTCGATTAATCGATTCCCAAAATCGATTAATCGAAATTCAATATCGATTAATCGATTCTCAAATCAATTAATCGAGATTTCCATTCGATTAATCGAATCCCAATTCGATTAATCAAAATTCTCTTCTCTTTCCAGTCGATTCTCAATTCGAGTAATCGAGTTTCCAAAATCGATTAATCGATCCGAATTCGATTAATCGAATTTCTCTACTCTTTCCAGTCGATTCTCAATTCGAGTAATCGAGTTTCCAAATCGATTAATCGATCCCAAATCGATTAATCGAATTTCTAAATCGATTAATCGAACTCTCATTTCGATTAGTCGATTTCTCCAAGCTATTTTCTTTCCTCCACTGGAGTTTACTATAGGTTCCCAGTCGATTAATCGATTCCCAATTCGATTAATCGAAATCCAAAGTCGATTAATCGAAACTCAATTCGATTAATCGAGATCAGGGTCCTTTGACTTTTCAACTTCTTGGCCAATTTCGATTAATCGAAACCCCATTTCGATTAATCAAAATTGCCAGATTCAGCCCCCTTTTTGCTGTTCTTCCCAATCTCTTCCCTTACTTTCTCCTCCATTTTTCTAAGCTCTTATCCCACATTTTAAACTATTTCTAACTACAATTTAACCCTTTAATCCATGCATTTTAAAGTACATAAATCTTACCTTCAATCAATCTCAAATTGATTTCAGATCAATGGTTGGAAATGCTAGGGTTCCAGCTTTTGCTTGAACGGATTCCTCGCGTTGAATCGGTCTCTTAAATGCTAGAATCCCCCTTCCAATCACTCACAATAACTCTTGTTCCACCTCTTTACTCCTCTCTCTCTCTTCTTTACTCCTCTCTCAACAACTAATTTACAAATTTTAGGGTTTTTAAACCCTTTTATCTATCCCCTCCCTTGTGTGTTGAGCACATACACCGCGATAGGTGTATGCGACCTCAAATTCTCATCACACACCACACAGTCACTCAAACTATCACATCTCATCCGCTCATTACACTCTATGCTAACCATTGAACTCCTAATTGGTCAAACCTGTGACCAATCGGCACGGATCCCGAGGTCACTGTTTAACATGATTTTTTGGGATATTACGTACATAGTTTTATTTACATGTCTTACACATTCTTACATAGCTTATAAAATTAATTTACGGATATCCCGCCATGCTGGTCTCGATTCACTTGCGTGCCTTACATATTCTCACTTAGCTTACATAGTCGATTCACGGATATCCCACCATGCCGGATTGATTCACTTACGTGCCTTACATATTCTTACTTAGCTTACATAGTCGATTCACGGATATGCCGCCATGCCAGTTCGATTCACGGATTTACTATCGTACTAGTTCGATTCACTTACGAACCTTACATATTCTTACTTAGCTTACATAGTCGATTCACAGATATCCCGCCATACCGTTTCAATTCATGAATTTACTGTCATACTAGTTCGATTCACTTATGTGCCTTACATATTCTTACTTAGCTTACATAGTCGATTCACAGATATCCCGCCGTGTTGGTTCGATTCATGGATTTACTGTTGTACCAATTCAATTCACGGATATCCCGCTGTGCCAGGTCGATTCATGGGTTTAATCGCCATGCCGGTTCGATTTACGGGTTTAACCGTCGTGCCGGTTCGATTCTACCCTAGCCGCCCACAATTTACTTATAATCCGCCCATAACGGTCCATGGTTTACTTATAATGCACCCATTACGGTCCACGGTTTACTTAAAATCCGCCCATAGCTATCCAATGTACACTCATAATCTGCCCATAGCTGTTCATTCTAAACTTATAATTTCCCCATAGTGGTCCACTTAAAATTTTCTTAACTTATGGTTCGATTTCACGATTTAAAGATTAATGGTTTCAATTCGATTCGTTTATCGTTCAAGGGATTTCCATACAAATCAAGATTCAAAACTTGCAAAACCTCACATACGATGTCAAAAAATGAATTTCCTTACATGATTTTCAAAGGCAACATAAAATGTTCAAAAGAACATTGCTTGATTCAATATGTCAATAAATTTCTAAAACAACCAATATGTGAAAGATTCGATCATTCAAAGCTTTCGAGTATTTCAAACATTCAAAATATTCAATCAAATATTAAATTTCAAAGATCTAATGTTTCCATTGCAAGGAGTTCAAATACTATTTTATTTCAAATCAAAACTTATCACCTTTCATTCGATCATATCAAGCATCTATGAAATTAAATCAAAATGCAATTGTGTATGAAATTTTCCCCACCTTCATTCATGATACAAGCAAAATGATGCAACGTTCCCGTACAAGCATTCCCGATTCTCAACCTACATCACAATCATGATGATGCATGGATTGATCTTAACTTCTAACAACTCCGACGCATCTAAGTATTTTCTCAAAAATCGAGACGGAAATGGGCAAGTTCTGGCTAACCTAGAACTTGACCCAACTTCCTCCTAAATTTTGACTTTTAAGACACTTGGTGTGACAACCCGAATTTTCCCAACCTGAATTTTGAGACATATTTTTTTTTTTTCAAACACGAATGGGAAAACTCGGACCGTCGGGTCGTAGAACACGTTCCGAACACAGAATGCTTGGTACAAAACCTAGCATGCAGAAATCAAAGCAGATAATACATATGACATGAATAAATCTCTAATTCTAACATCTAATATTACAATAACTAACAATGGCCACCAGTGATGTACCAACGTCACCAAACAGTGGTGTATAAAATTATATACGAGTTCAAAGGGTACCAAGTCTGAACTCACCAATCTCCACAAAGTACTCAATCTACGACCCCGAATATCATAGCCCTCCTCAACTCCTCAATCTGCAAGTCTGGTGTCCACGTAGAAGCTATACCTGTGACGTATAGTCGAAGGGGTGAGCTACATCCTAGCACAGTAGAGGAAATTTCAATACTCATTCACATCTTATCATAAGGAAACATAGATTCAATGTCACAATCAAACCTTTTCTTATTTAAAAGCTGAAACTCGTTTTAAAGGTACTTTTCTTATCAACAAAGACGATTTCAAATCTTGTTTTCTTATCACAGTGATTTCAAAGCGGACTTCCTTTTCACATAAAGCTGATTCAAAAATGATTTCCTTATCATACAAAACTGATTTCAAATTTCCTTTTTACACACAAAAGTGATTTCAAAACATTTATTTATCCTTCAAAACTGATTTCAAATCCTTGACCCATAGTACTTGCACTCCGCCCATAGCGGTCCACGATAAGCATAATCCGCCCTGGTCCACATACATATAATCCATATAGCGGTCCACACTTTAATCTCGACTTATGGTTTGATTTATGAAGTATAATCCAAAGAGTACATAAAATGCATAAAGCGGTCCAAGGGCGTATATGACTACATCGAAACCCAAGGGTGTACGTAAATCGCGTAAAAAGGGAGCAAGGGCGTACATGATTCACAACAGTGCCCAAAGGAGTACGTAAAATCCTTGGCGGTCCAAGGCGATACATGAGCACAACGAGTCCAGGGTGTACGTAAAATCTCGTAAAACGGTCCAACGCGTACATGAGCACAACAAGTCCAAAGGTGTACGTAAAATCCGTAAAACGGTCCAAGGCGTACATGAGCACAACAAGTCCAAGGTTGTAAAATCCCGTAAAAACGGTCCAAGGGCGTATATAAGCACAACAAGTCCAAGGGTGTACGTAAAATCCCGTAAAAAGCGGTCCAGGCGTACATAAATCCCGCCACTACGGTCCAAGGGTATACACAAATCTCGCCACACGTCCAAGGTGTACATAAATGTGTACCTTCTCACAAATCTACAAAACTCAAAGATTTCGAGTTCACATTCTAGTTCGATTTCTAAATCACGATCCAAAGCTCACATTCTTGCTTAAAAGGTTTTAAAACTCACAATTTAAAAATCAAGTTTAAAATCGAATACCATAGTACAAATTCTAGGTTAAGTTCACAGTTCAAACTTCACCATTTTCGACCCACGGATTTTAAATTTCTATTTTTCAAGGAGTTCAAGTTATAATTCAAATATCTATCAAACTAACATCAAAATACATCAAGAAAACTTATCATTTTTTTTTTTTCATATAAATACCTCAAAGAAACAATGAATCAAAGTTAAACATGCAAGTTTGTGTTGAAGTTCCCCTACACGTCCAGTTAGATTCAAGCATCGATTTTAAATAACAAAACTTCAAATCACACTTATCATTTTCATTTGATTAAATCAAGGCATCTATGAATCAATTTCAAAAATATAATCAAATATTAAATTTCCCCTACACGTCCAGTTAGATTCAAGCATCGATTTTAAATAACAAAACTTCAAATCACACTTATCATTTTCATTTGATTAAATCAAGGCATCTATGAATCAATTTCAAATATATAATCAAATATTAAATTTCCCCTACCTTAACCTCGAAGCAAGCAAGGTCCTATCGATGGCCGTCCACCCTTAATCTACATCACAAGCACACAATGATGCATCAATGATTAACCCCAACCACTAATAACTTAGATTATTTAAGTGTTTTCTAAAAATTGAGTCGGAACTGCAAGTTCGCCAACACGTAAATTGATGTAACCTTTCTCCTAAATTTTTACCTTTAAAATTTAGATTCATAAGTTGGTCAAAACACAAATATTGTAGATCTCTTTGTTATCTTTCTAACGCCTCAAGAATCGCATCAATCGGAGGTCGAGTAGAAAGTTATGGTCAAAATACTAAAGCGATCGCAACTCGTCGACAAAATCGACTAATCGATTTTCAAAATCGATTAATCGATTTTTCAAAGTCGATTGATCGATTTTCTCGATTGATCGATTTCCAAAGAGCCAAAATCTTTTCACTATTTGAGACCAGTCGATTAATCGACCCAATTTCGATTAATCGAAATTCAAAATCGATTAATCGATTTTACTCGATTAATCGGTTTGCTTCTCGACAAAATTAGAAATTTACCTAACTTATTACTAAATTTTGACCTTTAAAACGATTGATTCATAAGTTGGTCAATTCATGAAAGTTGTAGGGCTTTCTGTCTTCTTTCCAACGCAACAAAAATCACGTCAATCCGAATTCGGCACAAAAAGTTATGGCTGAAATACTACAGTAGTGTCAGTAAGCCCAGGCAAACTCGATTAATCGATTTTCAAAATCGATTAATCGAAATTCTCTTCGATTAATCGATTTCGGGGAGTTCTTCTTGAATTCCTCCCTTGTCAAAGACTCGATTAATCGAGTTTCAAAATCGATCAATCGATTTTGGCAGTTTCTGAGCACTTCTCGGGTTTGAACCTTGAAACCCATTTTTTTCATCAAAATTCAATCCTTTTGATCCTAATCTTTTGCACACATCTAACCAACATATATTTAATTAAATACATGGAAGAATTGCGTTATTTACCTCTTTAAATCGATGATTTACTCGTAGATCGGATCGTCTTCTTCGTTAGATAAAAAGGGTTTCCAAACCCACCTCGATCATCTCCGTGCTCCAAGATCACAACCAAACCCACGAAATTAACGGCAATCCTTCCACACACACTTCACGCAAACTCACGCTACGATTTGCGGATCAAAACTCACGATCTCTTTGCAAGAAGAGGGTTTCAAAACCCCCAAACGGCTCCAAAACCCATAAAACCACAACCAAACGTCGAAATCGACGGCGATCTTCCCCTTAGACAATCTCACAAATGTCTTTCGCGCAAATCTAAGGCTCGGCACTCATGGATTCAACCCGTTCATTTCATCTCCTCCTCTTTTTCTCTTTCTTCTCTCCTCAAAAACCCAAAACCTAAAACAAAACCTTGTGCAAACCGGGTGTTAGCTCCCAAAAGAAGAAATTGCCTTCTTTAACTAAATGGGATCGGTTCCCATACAAAACACATATACTTGTCTTTGGGCGTATTAGTTCTCATCTAAGGATCTAGCTCCCGTGTGAAACGAACGTACCTATTTAGGTGTTATCTCATAACAAAATAGTTTTCTTTGATTAAGTGTGGGCCTACACACCCAAACCATCCACTAATCGGACCCGGTGTTGAGCCCATACACCAAAGCTTGGTGCATAAGAAACCACCTAATGCTCAACACACAATCTAAATCGGTCTTTTTCCACTCAAGACCAACCCAATTTAACTTACGTAAGTAATTTCATAAAATCGAGCACGTGACCAGTCGGGCACGCACACCGAGGTACACTGTTCAAAGTCGGGCATACATCCCGGGATACACTATTCAAAGTCAAAATTTTCAGGCTGTTACATTCTTCCCACCTTATAAAATTTTCGTCCTCGAAAATTGCCCTAAGTAATCCGGTCTTACCACGTGCATCAAGTTAAATATTCACACCCAGATACAAATCGATTTGCACACAAATACATTTGAGGTTGTTACATTCTTCCCTCCATGGAGATTTTCGTCCTCGAAAATTGATGACCACATTTCCGAACGCTAGCTCACAAACTATGATTCCCGTTGATAAGAACTTACCCACCATGAGGAAATAACTCATGCACCCAGAATGAAAAAATGTATTCCCTAGAATCATTCAATTACTATCCACATTGAGTTCACCACGAAAGACTGAACTTATCCTCAGCCAATTTCTCCATCATAAAGCATGAAAATCCACATATCACCAAATCGGTGAATATGTCCACTAAGCTAATAGCTATAGTCACAACCACTATAATATGAACCATTAATGAAAATTACAACCTGCAATTTACCAATTGGAGCACAATCAAAATTTGATCATTGCTATAAGGAAAGGAAATAGTCTAACCATCAATTGACAACATGTACCATTAATTGCAATAAAGATTCCCACATACGTATATCAAAAGATGAGCTAATAGCATTGATTATACACCCAAAATACAAAGAGTATATTGTTTGAGATTAAGCACTGAAGAACACGATACACGACACTTGTATTGCTCGATGGTTCCTCATGCCGAAGGTGTCCTCTCATTCTTCGGTTCCGGATAGTCCCTTACCTGATGCCCCATCTGACCACAATTGAAACATGCACCCGTGGTCCACTTACACTTGGCTGCTCGATGTCGTCCCCCGCATCTTGGGCATGATTTACCAGCTGCAAATGATGAGGTGGGTGGAGCCTGTTGTGTTTGTGACACTCCAATTGCCATGAGATTCGAAGGACAAAAGGTCACTGCAGGCACAGACGTAGGTGGTCTTGCATAAACGGTCTAAGTAGACTGAGGGGGTGCTGGCAATAAGAGTCTTGGTATCTCGGGCCCCTGCTCATGGGCATATGGCTGCATTTGACTTGCCCTTTCTCTACGTTGTTGGTCCCTTCGCTTATACATTTCTTCCACGTCTTCTTCCACCACAAGAGCCTTGCTCATTACTGCTTCATAGTTTTTCAACTCAAAAGCAGCGACTTTTCCCCTGATATCCGGCCTTAAGCCGCGTTGAAATTTCTTGGCCTTCATTAGGTCCGAGGTCACAAACTCGAGCAAAAGCGTGAAAGTCGCATGAACTCTACCCATATTCTCTCACTGTCATCTTCCCTTGCACAAGTTGAAGGAATTGAACCTCCATTTGATTGCGCACTACTTCAGGGAAGTACTGCTTGTTAAACTCTTCAACGAATTCATCCCATTTCCAAGGCAAATCTGGGGTCTCCTGAGCCCTAGTTCGTGAAACGGACTTCCACCAAGGCCCAGCCTCCCCATCTAACATATAGGCCGCCCAACGTACACTCTCATCGTCAGTGCACGTAAGTACACTGAACACCTTCTCCATTTCGCTTAGCCAATTCTCTGCGTCCATTGGCTCTGCTTGCCCTGAAAAGCTAGGAGGACGCATCCTCCTAAAGTCGGTAAATGCAGAGGGCACTGACTGTGCAGAACCCACTGGAGGTGTAGGTGGCTGATGCTGCTCATGAGCGGTATGAGCCGCCAAAAATGCTGCCTGTTGCGCCATGGCAGTCGCCATGGTTTCCATGGTATGCATCATCCTCTGACGCTCCTCTCTCTCCTCATTTCTTTCTCTGGTCCTCTCTTGTTCTCTTTGATCTCGATCCTGACGATCTTGATCCTGGTTCTCTGCTTGTCCACTACCACTACCCTCTCTATCTCTCATAGGCACTCGATTGGTATCCGAGATGAAATCATCTCGACTACGCAAATTTCTATTATGACCGCCCCTGGGTCGGCCTCTTCCTCTAGAAGACATTGACAGCTGCATTTGGAAGCAAAGTTTCGTTAGCAGAAGTCCCGATGCTCTGACAAAAGGAATGATTGTCAGAATTTCTAAAAGAAATGACTTTGATACCAATTGTGACAAAGCCACAGTTGGGTTTCTTATATCCTAACATAACTTATCGCCAAACTTCGGGTCCCAATAAGACCTAATACTTAGGCTTTGATACCAACTGTGACAACCCGAATTTTCCCAACCTGAATTTTGAGACATATTTTTTTTTTTTCAAACACGAATGGGAAAACTCGGACCGTCGGGTCGTAGAACACGTTCCGAACACAGAATGCTTGGTACAAAACCTAGCATGCAGAAATCAAAGCAGATAATACATATGACATGAATAAATCTCTAATTCTAACATCTAATATTACAATAACTAACAATGGCCACCAGTGATGTACCAACGTCACCAAACAGTGGTGTATAAAATTATATACGAGTTCAAAGGGTACCAAGTCTGAACTCACCAATCTCCACAAAGTACTCAATCTACGACCCCGAATATCATAGCCCTCCTCAACTCCTCAATCTGCAAGTCTGGTGTCCACGTAGAAGCTATACCTGTGACGTATAGTCGAAGGGGTGAGCTACATCCTAGCACAGAGGAAATTTCAATACTCATTCACATCTTATCATAAGGAAACATAGATTCAATGTCACAATCAAACCTTTTCTTATTTAAATCAAACTCGTTTTAAAGGTACTTTTCTTATCAACAAAGACCGATTTCAAATCTTGTTTTCTTATCACACGATCGATTTCAAAACCGACTTCCTTTTTCACATAAAACGATTCAAAAGTGATTTCCTTATCACACAAATCTGATTTCAATACTGATTTCCTTTTTACACACAAAAGTGATTTCAAAACATTTATTTATCCTTCAAAACTGATTTCAAATCCGCCCCGGCGGCCCACATGGTACTAGCACTCCGCCCATAGCGGTCCACGATAAGCATAATCCGCCCACAGCGGTCCACATACATATAATCCGCCCATAGCGGTCCACTTTAATCTCACGACTTATGGTTTGATTTATGAAGTATAATCCAAAGAGTACATAAAATGCCGCAAAAGCGGTCCAAGGGCGTACATGACTACATCGAAATCCAAGGGTGTACGTAAATCCCGTAAAAACGGTCCAAGGGCGTACATGACTCACAACAGTGTCCAAAGGAGTACGTAAAATCCCGCGAAAGCGGTCCAAGGGCGTACATGAGCACAACGAGTCCGAGGGTGTACGTAAAATCCCGTAAAAACGGTCCAAAGGCGTACATGAGCACAACAAGTCCAAAGGTGTACGTAAAATCCCGTAAAAACGGTCCAAGGGCGTACATGAGCACAACAAGTCCAAGGTTGTACGTAAAATCCCGTAAAAACGGTCCAAGGGCGTACATAAGCACAACAAGTCCAAGGGTGTACGTAAAATCCCGTAAAAACGGTCCAAGGGCGTACATAAATCCCGCCACAACGGTCCAAGGGTATATACACAAATCTCCCACAATGTCCAAGGGTGTACATAAATCCTGTACCTTCTCACAACTCTACAAAACTCAAAGCATTCGAGCTCACATTCTAGTTCCGATTTCTAAATCACGAGCCAAAGCTCACATTCTTGCTTAAAAGGTTTTAAAACTCACAATTTAAAAATCAAGTTTAAAAATCGAATACCATAGTACAAATTCTAGGTTAAGTTCAGTTCAAACTTCACCATTTTCACCCACGGATTTTACATTTCTATTTTGCAAGGAGTTCAAGTTATAATTCAAATATCTATCAAACTAACATCAAAATACATCAAGAAAACTTATCATTTTTTTCATATAAATACCTCAAAGAAACCATGAATCAAAGTTAAACATGCAAGTTTGTGTTGAAGTTTTCCTACACGTCCAATTAGATTCAAGCATCGATTTTAAATAACAAAACTTTAAATCACACTTATCATTTTCATTTGATTAAATCAAGGCATCTATGAATCAATTTCAAAATATAATCAAATATTAAATTTCCCTACACGTCCAATTAGATTCAAGCATCGATTTTAAATAACAAAACTTTAAATCACACTTATCATTTTCATTTGATTAAATCAAGGCATCTATGAATCAATTTCAAAAATATAATCAAATATTAAATTTCCCCTACCTTAACCTCAAGCAAGCAAGGTCCTATCGATGGTCATTCACCCTTAATCTACATCACAAGCACACAATGGTGCATCAATGATTAACCCCAACCACTAATAACTTAGATTATTTAAGTGTTTTCTAAAAATTGAGTCGAACGGGCAAGTTCGCCAACACGTAAATTGATGTAACCTTTCTCCTAAATTTTTACCTTTAAAAATTTAGATTCATAAGTTGGTCAAAACACAAATATTGTAGATCTCTTTGTTATCTTTCTAACGCCTCAAGAATCGCATCAATCAGAGGTCGGAGTAGAAAGTTATGGTCAAAATACTAAAGCAGTATCAACTCGCATAAAATCGACTAATCGATTTTCAAAATCGATTAATCGATTTTTCAAAGTCGATTGATCGATTTTCTCTCGATTGATCGATTTCCAAAGAGCCAAAAATCTTTTTCACTATTTGAGACCAGTCGATTAATCGACCCAATTTCGATTAATCGAAATTCAAAAATCGATTAATCGATTTTACTCGATTAATCGGTTTCGTTTCTCGACAAAATTAGAAATTTACCTAACTTATTACTAAATTTTGACCTTTAAAACGATTGATTCATAAGTTGGTCAATTCATGAAAGTTGTAGGGCTTTCTGTCTTCTTTCCAACGCAACAAAAATCACGTCAATCCGAATTCGGCACAAAAAGTTATGGCTGAAATACTACGGTGTGTCGATGGCCGGCAAACTCGATTAATCGATTTTCAAAATCGATTAATCGAAATTCTCTTCGATTAATCGATTTCGGGGAGTTCTTCTTGAATTTCTCTCTTGTCAAAAACTCGATTAATCGAGTTTCAAAATCGATTAATCGATTTTGGCAGTTTCTGAGCACTTCTCGGGTTTGAACCTTGAAACCCATTTTTTTCATCAAAATTCAATCCTTTTGATCCTAATCTTTTGCACACATCTAACCAACATATATTTAATTAAATACATGGAAGAATTGCGTTATTTACCTCTTTAAATCGATGATTTACTCGTAGATCGGATCGTCTTCTTCGTTAGATAAAAAGGGTTTCCAAACCCACCTCGATCATCTCCGTGCTCCAAGATCACAACCAAACCCACGAAATTAACGGCAATCCTTCCACACACACTTCACGCAAACTCACGCTACGATTTGCGGATCAAAACTCACGATCTCTTTGCAAGAAGAGGGTTTCAAAACCCCCAAACGGCTCCAAAACCCATAAAACCACAACCAAACGTCGAAATCGGACGATCTTCCCTTAGACAATCTCACAAATGTCTTTCGGCAAATCTAAGGCTCGGCACTCATGGATTCAACCGTTCATTTCATCTCCTCCTCTTTTTCTCTTTCTTCTCTCCTCAAAAACCCAAAACCTAAAACAAAACCTTGTGCAAACCAGGTGTTAGCTCCCAAAAGAAGAAATTGCCTTCTTTAACTAAATGGGATCGGTTCCCATACAAAACACATATACTTGTCTTTGGGCGTATTAGTTCTTACCCAAGGATCTTGTTCCCGTGTCAAACGACCGTGCCTCTTTAGGTGTTATCTCATAACAAAATAGTTTTCTTTGATTAAGTGTGGGCCTACACACCCAAACCATCCACTAATCGGACCCGGTGTTGAGCCCATACACCAAAGCTTGGTGCATAAGAAACCACCTAATGCTCAACACACAATCTAAATCGGTCTTTTTCCACTCAAGACCAACCCAATTTAACTTACGTAAGTAATTTCATTAAATCGAGCACGTGACCGGCCGACACGCACAAGGTACACTGCTCAAAGTCGGGCATACATCCCGGATACACTATTCAAAGTCAAAATTTTCAGTTACATTCTTCCCACCTTATAAAATTTTCGCCTCGAAAATTGCCCTAAGTAATCCGGTCTTACCACGTGCATCAAGTTAAATATTCACACCCAGATACAAATCGATTTGCACACAAATACATTTGAGGTTGTTACATCCTACCCTCCATGGAGATTTTCGTCCTCGAAAATTGATGACCACATTTCGGAACGCTAGCTCACAAACTATGATTCACGTTGATAAGAACTTAGCCACCATGAGGAAATAACTCATGCACCCAGAATGAAAAAATGTATTCCTAGAATCATTCAATTACTATCCACATTGAGTTCACCACGAAAGACCCAACTTATCCTCACCAATTTCTCCATCATAAAGCATGAAAATCCACATATCACCAAATCGGTGAATATGTCCACTAAGCTAATAGCTATAGTCACAACCACTATAATATGAACCATTAATGAAAATTACAACCCAATTTACCAATTGGAGCACAATCAAAATTTGATCATTGCTATAAGGAAAGGAAATAGTCTAACCATCAATTGACAACATGTACCATTAATTGCAATAAAGATTCCCACATCGTATATCAAAAGATGAGCTAATAGCATTGATTATACACCCAAAATACAAAGAGTATATTGTTTGAGATTAAGCACTGAAGAACACGATACACGACACTTGTATTGCTCGATGGTTCCTCATGCCGAAGGTGTCCTCTCATTCTTCGGTTCCGGATAGTCCCTTACCTGATGCCCCATCTGACCACAATTGAAACATGCACCCGTGGTCCACTTACACTTGGCTGCTCGATGTCGTCCCCCGCATCTTGGGCATGATTTACCAGCTGCAAATGATGAGGTGGGTGGAGCCTGTTGTGTTTGTGACACTCCAATTGCCATGAGATTCGAAGGACAAAAGGTCACTGCAGGCACAGACGTAGGTGGTCTTGCATAAACGGTCTAAGTAGACTGAGGGGGTGCTGGCAATAAGAGTCTTGGTATCTCGGGCCCCTGCTCATGGGCATATGACTGCATTTGACTTGCCCTTTCTCTACGTTGTTGGTCGCTTATACATTTCTTCCACGTCTTCTTCCACCACAAGAGCCTTGCTCATTACTGCTTCATAGTTTTTCAACTCAAAAGCAGCGACTTTTCCCCTGATATCCGGCCTTAAGCCGCGTTGAAATTTCTTGGCCTTCATTAGGTCCGAGGTCACAAACTCGGGAGCAAAACGTGAAAGTCGCATGAACTCTACCCCATATTCTCTCATCTTCCCTTGCACAAGTTGAAGGAATTGAACCTCCATTTGATTGCGCACTACTTCAGGGAAGTACTGCTTGTTAAACTCTTCAACGAATTCATCCCATTTCCAAGGCAAATCTGGGGTCTCCTGAGCCCTAGTCCGTGAAACGGACTTCCACCAAGGCCCAGCCTCCCCATCTAACATATAGGCCGCCCAACGTACACTCTCATCGTCAGTGCACGTAAGTACACTGAACACCTTCTCCATTTCGCTTAGCCAATTCTCTGCGTCCATTGGCTCTGCTTGCCCTGAAAAGCTAGGAGGACGCATCCTCCTAAAGTCGGTAAATGCAGAGGGCACTGACTGTGCAGAACCCACTGGAGGTGTAGGTGGCTGATGCTGCTCATGAGCGGTATGAGCCGCCAAAAATGCTGCCTGTTGCGCCATGGCAGTCGCCATGGTTTCCATGGTATGCATCATCCTCTGACGCTCCTCTCTCTCCTCATTTCTTTCTCTGGTCCTCTCTTGTTCTCTTTGATCTCGATCCTGACGATCTTGATCCTGGTTCTCTGCTTGTCCACTACCACTACCCTCTCTATCTCTCATAGGCACTCGATTGGTATCCGAGATGAAATCATCTCATTCATAAATTTCTATTATGACCGCCCCTGGGTCGGCCTCTTCCTCTAGAAGACATTGACAGCTGCATTTGGAAGCAAAGTTTCGTTAGCAGAAGTCCCGATGCTCTGACAAAAGGAATGATTGTCAGAATTTCTAAAAGAAATGACTTTGATACCAATTGTGACAAAGCCACAGTTGGGTTTCTTATATCCTAACATAACTTATCGCCAAACTTCGGGTCCCAATAAGACCTAATACTTAGGCTTTGATACCAACTGTGACAACCCGAATTTTCCCAACCTGAATTTTGAGACATATTTTTTTTTTTTCAAACACGAATGGGAAAACTCGGACCGTCGGGTCGTAGAACACGTTCCGAACACAGAATGCTTGGTACAAAACCTAGCATGCAGAAATCAAAGCAGATAATACATATGACATGAATAAATCTCTAATTCTAACATCTAATATTACAATAACTAACAACGGCCACCGGTGATGTGCCAACATCAGCAAACAGTGGCGTATAAAACTATATACGAGTTCAAAGGGTACCAAGTCTGAACTCACCAATCTCCACAAAGTACTCAATCTACGACCCCGAATATCATAGCCCTCCTCAATTCCTCAATGCGCAAGTCTGGTGTCACGTAGAAGCTATACATGACGTATAGTCGAAGGGTGAGCTACATCCTAGCACGATGAGGAAATTTCAATACTCATTCACATCTTATCATAAGGAAACATAGATTCAATGTCACAATCAAACCTTTTCTTATTTAAAAGCTGAAACTCGTTTTAAAGGTACTTTTCTTATCAACAAAAGGCGATTTCAAATCTTGTTTTCTTATCACACGTGATTTCAAATGACTTCCTTTTTCACATAAAAGATTCAAAAGTGATTTCCTTATCATACAAAACTGATTTCAAAAGCTGATTTCCTTTTTACACACAAAAGTGATTTCAAAACATTTATTTATCCTTCAAAACTGATTTCAAATCCACGCCCACATAGTACTAGCACTCCATAGCGCGGTCCACGATAAGCATAATCCGCCACAGGTCCACATACATATAATCCGCCCATAGCGGTCCACTTTAATCTCACGACTTATGGTTTGATTTATGAAGTATAATCCAAGTACATAAAATGCATAGCGGTCAGGCGATACATGACTACACAAATCCAGGGTGTCGTAAATCCGTAAAAGCGGTCGCATACATGAGCACAACGAGTCCGAGGGTGTACGTAAAATCTCGTAAAAACGGTCCAAAGGCGACATGAGCACAACAAGTCCAAAGGTGTACGTAAAATCCCGTAAAAGCGGTCCAAGGCGTACATGAGCACAACAAGTCCAAGGTTGTACGTAAAATCCGTAAAAAGCGGTCCAAGGGCGTACATATGCACAACAAGTCCAAGGGTGTACGTAAAATCATGTAAAAACGGTCCAAGGGCCTACATAAATCCCGCCACAGCGGTCCAAGGGTATACACAAATCCCATACCACGGTCCAAGGGTGTACATAAATCCTACGGTCCAAGGTGTACCTTCTCACAAATCTACAAAACTCAAAGATTTCGAGTTCACATTCTAGTTCCGATTTCTAAATCACGATCCAAAGCTCACATTCTTGCTTAAAAGGTTTTAAAACTCACAATTTAAAAATCAAGTTTAAAAATCGAATACCATAGTACAAATTCTAGGTTAAGTTCACAGTTCAAACTTCACCATTTTCGACCCACGGATTTTAAATTTCTATTTTTCAAGGAGTTCAAGTTATAATTCAAATATCTATCAAACTAACATCAAAATACATCAAGAAAACTTATCATTTTTTTTTTTTCATATAAATACCTCAAAGAAACAATGAATCAAAGTTAAACATGCAAGTTTGTGTTGAAGTTCCCCTACACGTCCAGTTAGATTCAAGCATCGATTTTAAATAACAAAACTTCAAATCACACTTATCATTTTCATTTGATTAAATCAAGGCATCTATGAATCAATTTCAAAAATATAATCAAATATTAAATTTCCCCTACACGTCCAGTTAGATTCAAGCATCGATTTTAAATAACAAAACTTCAAATCACACTTATCATTTTCATTTGATTAAATCAAGGCATCTATGAATCAATTTCAAAAATATAATCAAATATTAAATTTCCCCTACCTTAACCTCGAAGCAAGCAAGGTCCTATCGATGGCCGTCCACCCTTAATCTACATCACAAGCACACAATGGTGCATCAATGATTAACCCCAACCACTAATAACTTAGATTATTTAAGTGTTTTCTAAAAATTGAGTCGGAACGGGCAAGTTCGCGCCAACACAGAAATTGATGTAACCTTTCTCCTAAATTTTTACCTTTAAAAATTTAGATTCATAAGTTGGTCAAAACACAAATATTGTAGATCTCTTTGTTATCTTTCTAACGCCTCAAGAATCGCATCAATCGGAGGTCGGAGTAGAAAGTTATGGTCAAAATACTAAAGCAGTACTGGCAACTCAGACAAAATCGACTAATCGATTTTCAAAATCGATTAATCGATTTTTCAAAGTCGATTGATCGATTTTCTCTCGATTGATCGATTTCAAAGAGCCAAAAATCTTTTTCACTATTTGAGACCAGTCGACCCAATTTCGATTAATCGAAATTCAAAAATCGATTAATCGATTTTACTCGATTAATCGGTTTCAGCCTTTGACAAAATTAGAAATTTACCTAACTTATTACTAAATTTTGACCTTTAAAACGATTGATTCATAAGTTGGTCAATTCATGAAAGTTGTAGGGCTTTCTGTCTTCTTTCCAACGCAACAAAATCACGTCAATCCGAATTCGGCACAAAAAGTTATGGCTGAAATACTACAGTAGTGTCAGTAAGCCCAGGCAAACTCGATTAATCGATTTTCAAAATCGATTAATCGAAATTCTCTTCGATTAATCGATTTCGGGGAGTTCTTCTTGAATTTCTCTCTTGTCAAAAACTCGATTAATCGAGTTTCAAAATCGATTAATCGATTTTGGCAGTTTCTGAGCACTTCTCGGGTTTGATCCTTGAAACCCTTGTTTTTCATCAATATTCAATCTTTTTGCTCCTAATCTTTTGCACACATCTAACCAACATATATTTAATTAAATACATGGAAGAATTGCGTTATTTACCTCTTTAAATCGATGATTTACTCGTAGATCGGATCGTCTTCTTCGTTAGATAAAAAGGGTTTCCAAACCCACCTCGATCATCTCCGTGCTCCAAGATCACAACCAAACCCACGAAATTAACGGCAATCCTTCCACACACACTTCACGCAAACTCACGCTACGATTTGCGGATCAAAACTCACGATCTCTTTGCAAGAAGAGGATGTCAAAACCCCCAAACGGCTCCACAACCCATAAAACCACAACCAAACGCCGAAAATCGACGATCTTCCCTTAGACAATCTCACAAATGTCTTTCGCAAGAAATCTAAGGCTCGGCACTCATGGATTCAACCCGTTCATTTCATCTCCTCCTCTTTTTCTCTTTCTTCTCTCCTCAAAAACCCAAAACCTAAAACAAAACCTTGTGCAAACCAGGTGTTAGCTCCCAAAAGAAGAAATTGCCTTCTTTAACTAAATGGGATCGGTTCCCATACAAAACACATATACTTGTCTTTGGGCGATTAGTTCTCATCTAAGGATCTAGCTCCCGTGTGAAACGAACGTACCTATTTAGGTGTTATCTCATAACAAAATAGTTTTCTTTGATTAAGTGTGGGCCTACACACCCAAACCATCCACTAATCGGACCCGGTGTTGAGCCCATACACCAAAGCTTGGTGCATAAGAAACCACCTAATGCTCAACACACAATCTAAATCGGTCTTTTTCCACTCAAGACCAACCCAATTTAACTTACGTAAGTAATTTCATAAAATCGAGCACGTGACCAGTCGGGCACGCACACCGAGGTACACTGTTCAAAGTCGGGCATACATCCCGGGATACACTATTCAAAGTCAAAATTTTCAGGCTGTTACATTCTTCCCACCTTATAAAATTTTCGTCCTCGAAAATTGCCCTAAGTAATCCGGTCTTACCACGTGCATCAAGTTAAATATTCACACCCAGATACAAATCGATTTGCACACAAATACATTTGAGGTTGTTACATTCTCTCCTCCATGGAGATTTTCGTCCTCGAAAATTGATGACCACATTTCCGAACGCTAGCTCACGAACTATGATTCCCGTTGATAAGAACTTACCCACCATGAGGAAATAACTCATGCACCCAGAATGAAAAAATGTATTCCCTAGAATCATTCAATTACTATCCACATTGAGTTCACCACGAAAGACTGAACTTATCCTCAGCCAATTTCTCCATCATAAAGCATGAAAATCCACATATCACCAAATCGGTGAATATGTCCACTAAGCTAATAGCTATAGTCACAACCACTATAATATGAACCATTAATGAAAATTACAACCTGCAATTTACCAATTGGAGCACAATCAAAATTTGATCATTGCTATAAGGAAAGGAAATAGTCTAACCATCAATTGACAACATGTACCATTAATTGCAATAAAGATTCCCACATACGTATATCAAAAGATGAGCTAATAGCATTGATTATACACCCAAAATACAAAGAGTATATTGTTTGAGATTAAGCACTGAAGAACACGATACACGACACTTGTATTGCTCGATGGTTCCTCATGCCAAGGTGTCCTCTCATTCTTCGGTTCCGGATAGTCCCTTACCTGATGCCCCATCTGACCACAATTGAAACATGCACCCGTGGTCCACTTACACTTGGCTGCTCGATGTCGTCCCCCGCATCTTGGGCATGATTTACCAGCTGCAAATGATGAGGTGGGTGGAGCCTGTTGTGTTTGTGACACTGCAATTTCCATGAGATTCGAAGGACAAAGGTCACCGCAGTACGCATTTAGGTGGTCTTGCATAAACGGTCTAAGTAGACGACGGTGCCGGCAATAAGAGTCTTGGTATCTCGCCCTCGCCATGGGCATATGGATCGCATTTGACTTGCCCTTTCTCTACGTTGTTGGTCCTTCGCTATACATTTCTTCCACGCCTTCTTCCACCACAAGAGCCTTGCTCATTCTTTGCTTCATAGTTTTCAACTCAAAGCGGCGACTTTTCCCCGATATCCGGCCTTAAGCGCGTTGAAATTTCTTGGCCTTCATTAGGTCCGAGGTCACAAACTCGGAGCAAAACGTGAAAGTCGCATGAACTCTACCCCATATTCTCTCAATCGTCATCTTCCTTGCACAAGTTGAAGGAATTGAACCTCCATTTGATTGCACTACTTCGTGGAAGTACCGCTTGTTAAACTCTTCAACAATTCATCCCATTTCCAAGGCAAACTGGGTCTCGAGCCCTAGTCCGTGAAACGGACTTCCACCAAGGCCCGCCTCCCCATCTAACATATAGGCCGCCTAACGTACACTTCTCATCCCGCATCGTAAGTACACAACACCTTCTCCATTTCGCTAGCCAATTCTCTGCGTCCATTGGCTCGCTTGCTGAAAAGCTAGGAGGACGCATCCTCCTAAAGTCGGTAAATGCAGAGGGCAATCGACTGCGAACCCAATTTGGAGGTGTAGGTGGTCGATGTCTCCATGAGCGGTATGAGCCGCCAAAATGTCTCTGTTACGCCATGGCGTCGCCATGGTTTCCATGGTATGCATCATCCTCGACGCTCCTCTCTCCTCATTTCTTTCTCCGGTCCTCTCTTGTTCTCTTTGATCTCGATCCACGGCGATCTTGATCACGGTTCTTCGCTTGTCCACTACCACTACCCTCTCTATCTCTCATAGGCACTCGATTGGTATCCAGAGATGAAATCATCTCGACATAAATTTCTATTATGACCCTGGGTCGGCCTCTTCCTCTAGAAGGCATTGACAGCTGCATTTGGGAACAAAGTTTCGTTAGCAGAAGTCCGGATGCACTGACAAAAGGAATGATTGGCAGAATTTCTAAAAGAAATGACTTTGATACCAATTGTGACAAAGCCACGCTTGGGTTTCTTATATCCTAACATAACTTATCGCCAAACTTGGGTCCCAATAAGACCTAATACTTAGGCTCGATACCAGTGACAACCCGAATTTTCCCAACCAATTTTGAGACATATTTTTTTTTCAAACACGAATGGGAAAACTCGGACATTGGTCGAGAACACGTTCGAACACGTAATGCTTGGTACAAAAACCTAGCATGCAGAAATCAAAGCAGATAATACATATGACATGAATAAATCTCTAATTCTAACATCTAATATTACAATAACTAACAATGGCCACCAAGTGATGTACCAACGCCACCAAACAAAGGGTGTATAAAATTATATACGAGTTCAAAGGGTACCAAGTCCGAACTCACCAATCTCCACAAAGTACTCAATCTACGACCCCAATATCATAGCCCTCCTCAACTCCTCAACTGCAAGTCCGGTGTCCACGAGAAGCTATACAGTGACGTATAGTCGAAGGTGAGCTACATCCTAGCACGAAGAGAGGAAATTTCAATACTCATTCACATCTTATCATAAGGAAACATAGATTCAATGTCACAATCAAACCTTTTCTTATTTAAAACTGAAACTCGCTTTTAAAGGTACTTTTCTTATCAACAAAGACGATTTCAAATCTTGTTTTCTTATCACACTCGATTTCAAAACCGACTTCCTTTTTCACATAAACTGATTCAAAAGTTTGATTTTATCATACAAAACTGATTTCAAAACTGATTTCCTTTTACACAAAAGTGATTTCAAAACATTTATTTATCCTTCAAAACTGATTTCAAATCCGCCCCGGCGGCCCACATGGTACTAGCACTCCGCCCATAGCGGTCCACGATAAGCATAATCCGCCCACAGCGGTCCACATACATATAATCCGCCCATAGCGGTCCACTTTAATCTCACGACTTATGGTTTGATTTATGAAGTATAATCCAAAGAGTACATAAAATGCCGCAGCCAAGGGCGACATGACTACATCGAAATCCAAGGGTGTACGTAAATCCGTAAAACGGTCCAAGGGCGTACATGACTCACAACAAAGGTCCAAAGGAGCGTACGAAATCAAAAGCGGTCCAAGCGCATATGAGCACAACGAGTCCGAGGGTGTACGTAAAATCTCGTAAAACGGGTCCAAAGGCGCATACATGAGCACAACAAGTCCAAGGGTGTACGAAATCCCGTAAAAACGGTCCAAGGCGTACATAAATCCGCCATAATGGGTCCAAGGGTATACATACAAATCCGCCACAGGTCCAAGGGTGTACATAAATCCGCCATACGTCCAAGGTGTACCTTCTCACAAATCTACAAAACTCAAAGATTTGAGTTCACATTCTAGTTCGATTTCTAAATCACGATCCAAAGCTCACATTCTTGCTTAAAAGGTTTTAAAACTCACAATTTAAAAATCAAGTTTAAAATCGAATACCATAGTACAAATTCTAGGTTAAGTTCAGTTCAAACTTCACCATTTTCACCCACGATTTTAAATTTCTATTTTTCAAGGAGTTCAAGTTATAATTCAAATATCTATCAAACTAACATCAAAATACATCAAGAAAACTTATCATTTTTTTTTTTTCATATAAATACCTCAAAGAAACAATGAATCAAAGTTAAACATGCAAGTTTGTGTTGAAGTTCCCCTACACGTCCAGTTAGATTCAAGCATCGATTTTAAATAACAAAACTTCAAATCACACTTATCATTTTCATTTGATTAAATCGAGGCATCTATGAATCAATTTCAAAAATATAATCAAATATTAAATTTCCCCTACACGTCCAGTTAGATTCAAGCATCGATTTTAAATAACAAAACTTCAAATCACACTTATCATTTTCATTTGATTAAATCAAGGCATCTATGAATCAATTTCAAAAATATAATCAAATATTAAATTTCCCCTACCTTAACCTCGAAGCAAGCAAGGTCCTATCGATGGCCGTCCACCCTTAATCTACATCACAAGCACACAATGGTGCATCAATGATTAACCCCAACCACTAATAACTTAGATTATTTAAGTGTTTTCTAAAAATTGAGTCGGAACGGGCAAGTTCGCGCCAACACAGAAATTGATGTAACCTTTCTCCTAAATTTTTACCTTTAAAAATTTAGATTCATAAGTTGGTCAAAACACAAATATTGTAGATCTCTTTGTTATCTTTCTAACGCCTCAAGAATCGCATCAATCGGAGGTCGGAGTAGAAAGTTATGGTCAAAATACTAAAGCAGTACTGGCAACTCAGACAAAATCGACTAATCGATTTTCAAAATCGATTAATCGATTTTTCAAAGTCGATTGATCGATTTTCTCTCGATTGATCGATTTCCAAAGAGCCAAAAATCTTTTTCACTATTTGAGACCAGTCGATTAATCGACCCAATTTCGATTAATCGAATTCAAAAATCGATTAATCGATTTTACTCGATTAATCGGTTTTGCTTTCTCGACAAAATTAGAAATTTACCTAACTTATTACTAAATTTTGACCTTTAAAACGATTGATTCATAAGTTGGTCAATTCATGAAAGTTGTAGGGCTTTCTGTCTTCTTTCCAACGCAACAAAAATCACGTCAATCCGAATTCGGCACAAAAAGTTATGGCTGAAATACTACAGTAGTGTCGAAGGGCCGGGCAAACTCGATTAATCGATTTTCAAAATCGATTAATCGAAATTCTCTTCGATTAATCGATTTCGGGAGTTCTTCTGAATTTCTCTCTTGTCAAAAACTCGACATCGAGTTTCAAAATCGATTAATCGATTTTGGCGCTTCGAGCACTTCTCGGGTTTGAACCTTGAAACCCATTTTTTCATCAAAATTCAACTTTTGATCCTAATCTTTTGCACACATCTAACCAACATATATTTAATTAAATACATGGAAGAATTGTTATTTACTTTTAAATCGATGATTTACTCGTAGATCGGATCGCCTTCTTCGTTAGATAAAAGGGTTTCCAAACCCACCTCGATCATCTCCGTGCTTCCAAGATCACAACCAAACCCACGAAATTAACGGCAATCCTTCCACACACACTTCACGCAAACTCACGCTACGATTTGCGGATCAAAACTCACGATCTCTTTGCAAGAAGAGGGTTTCAAAACCCCAAACGGCTCCAAAACCCATAAAACCACAACCAAGCTCAAATCGACGGCGATCTTCCCTTAGACAATCTCACAAATGTCTTTTCAAGAAATCTAAGGCTCGGCACTCATGGATTCAACCGTTCATTTCATCTCCTCCTCTTTCTCTCTTTCTTCTCCTCAAAACCCAAAACCTAAAACAAAACTTGTGCAAAACCAGGTGTTAGCTCCCAAAAGAAGAAATTGCCTTCTTTAACTAAATGGGATCGGTTCCCATACAAAACACATATACTTGTCTTTGGGCGTATTAGTTCTCATCTAAGGATCTAGCTCCCGTGTGAAACGAACGTACCTATTTAGGTGTTATCTCATAACAAAATAGTTTTCTTTGATTAAGTGTGGGCCTACACACCCAAACCATCCACTAATCGGACCCGGTGTTGAGCCCATACACCAAAGCTTGGTGCATAAGAAACCACCTAATGCTCAACACACAATCTAAATCGGTCTTTTTCCACTCAAGACCAACCCAATTTAACTTACGTAAGTAATTTCATAAAATCGAGCACGCACACCGAGGTACACTGTTCAAAGTCGGGCATACATCCCGGGATACACTATTCAAAGTCAAAATTTTCAGGCTGTTACATTCTTCCCACCTTATAAAATTTTCGTCCTCGAAAATTGCCCTAAGTAATCCGGTCTTACCACGTGCATCAAGTTAAATATTCACACCCAGATACAAATCGATTTGCACACAAATACATTTGAGGTTGTTACATTCTTCCCTCCATGGAGATTTTCGTCCTCGAAAATTGATGACCACATTTCCGAACGCTAGCTCACAAACTATGATTCCCGTTGATAAGAACTTACCCACCATGAGGAAATAACTCATGCACCCAGAATGAAAAAATGTATTCCCTAGAATCATTCAATTACTATCCACATTGAGTTCACCACGAAAGACTGAACTTATCCTCAGCCAATTTCTCCATCATAAAGCATGAAAATCCACATATCACCAAATCGGTGAATATGTCCACTAAGCTAATAGCTATAGTCACAACCACTATAATATGAACCATTAATGAAAATTACAACCTGCAATTTACCAATTGGAGCACAATCAAAATTTGATCATTGCTATAAGGAAAGGAAATAGTCTAACCATCAATTGACAACATGTACCATTAATTGCAATAAAGATTCCCACATACGTATATCAAAAGATGAGCTAATAGCATTGATTATACACCCAAAATACAAAGAGTATATTGTTTGAGATTAAGCACTGAAGAACACGATACACCCCCCTTGTATTGCTCGATGGTTCCTCATGCCGAAGGTGTCCTCTCATTCTTCGGTTCCGGATAGTCCCTTACCTGATGCCCCATCTGACCACAATTGAAACATGCACCCGTGGTCCACTTACACTTGGCTGCTCGATGTCGTCCCCCGCATCTTGGGCATGATTTACCAGCTGCAAATGATGAGGTGGGTGGAGCCTGTTGTGTTTGTGACACTCCAATTGCCATGAGATTCGAAGGACAAAAGGTCACTGCAGGCACAGACGTAGGTGGTCTTGCATAAACGGTCTAAGTAGACTGAGGGGGTGCTGGCAATAAGAGTCTTGGTATCTCGGGCCCCTGCTCATGGGCATATGACTGCATTTGACTTGCCCTTTCTCTACGTTGTTGGTCCCTTCGCTTATACATTTCTTCCACGTCTTCTTCCACCACAAGAGCCTTGCTCATTACTGCTTCATAGTTTTTCAACTCAAAAGCAGCGACTTTTCCCCTGATATCCGGCCTTAAGCCGCGTTGAAATTTCTTGGCCTTCATTAGGTCCGAGGTCACAAACTCGGGAGCAAAACGTGAAAGTCGCATGAACTCTACCCCATATTCTCTCACTGTCATCTTCCCTTGCACAAGTTGAAGGAATTGAACCTCCATTTGATTGCGCACTACTTCAGGGAAGTACTGCTTGTTAAACTCTTCAACGAATTCATCCCATTTCCAAGGCAAATCTGGGGTCTCCTGAGCCCTAGTCCGTGAAACGGACTTCCACCAAGGCCCAGCCTCCCCATCTAACATATAGGCCGCCCAACGTACACTCTCATCGTCAGTGCACGTAAGTACACTGAACACCTTCTCCATTTCGCTTAGCCAATTCTCTGCGTCCATTGGCTCTGCTTGCCCTGAAAAGCTAGGAGGACGCATCCTCCTAAAGTCGGTAAATGCGAGGGCCGGTATGCGAGAACCCTTTGGAGGTGTAGGTGGTCGATCTTTGCCCATGAGCGGTATGAGCCGCCAAAAATGCTGCCTGTTGCGCCATGGCAGTCGCCATGGTTTCCATGGTATGCATCATCCTCTGACGCTCCTCTCTCTCCTCATTTCTTTCTCTGGTCCTCTCTTGTTCTCTTTGATCTCGATCCTGACGATCTTGATCCTGGTTCTCTGCTTGTCCACTACCACTACCCTCTCTATCTCTCATAGGCACTCGATTGGTATCCGAGATGAAATCATCTCGACTACGCAAATTTCTATTATGACCGCCCCTGGGTCGGCCTCTTCCTCTAGAAGACATTGACAGCTGCATTTGGAAGCAAAGTTTCGTTAGCAGAAGTCCCGATGCTCTGACAAAAGGAATGATTGTCAGAATTTCTAAAAGAAATGACTTTGATACCAACCAGTGACAAAGCCACGCTTGGGTTTCTTATATCCTAACATAACTTATCGCCAAACTTCGGGTCCCAATAAGACCTAATACTTAGGCTCTGATACCAACTGTGACAACCCGAATTTTCCCAACCTGAATTTTGAGACATATTTTTTTTTTTTCAAACACGAATGGGAAAACTCGGACCGTCGGGTCGTAGAACACGTTCCGAACACAGAATGCTCGGTACAAAACCTAGCATGCAGAAATCAAAGCAGATAATACATATGACATGAATAAATCTCTAATTCTAACATCTAATATTACAATAACTAACAATGGCCACCAGTGATGTACCAACGTCACCAAACAGTGGTGTATAAAATTATATCTGAGTTCAAAGGGTACCAAGTCCGAACTCACCAATCTCCACAAAGTACTCAATCTCGACCCGAATATCATAGCCCTCCTCAACTCCTCAATCTGCAAGTCCGTGTCCACGTAGAAGCTATACCGTGGACGATAGTCGAAGGGGTGAGCTACATCCTAGCACAGTAGAGGAAATTTCAATACTCATTCACATCTTATCATAAGGAAACATAGATTCAATGTCACAATCAAACCTTTTCTTATTTAAAACTGAAACTCGTTTTAAAGGTACTTTTTCTTATCAACAAAGACTGATTTCAAATACTGTTTTCTTATCACACGACTGATTTCAAAACTGACTTCCTTTTTCACATAAAACTGATTCAAAAGCTGATTTCCTTATCATACAAAACTGATTTCAAAACTGATTTCCTTTTTACACACAAAAGTGATTTCAAAACATTTATTTATCCTTCAAAACTGATTTCAAATCCGCCCCGGCGGCCCACATGGTACTAGCACTCCGCCCATAGCGGTCCACGATAAGCATAATCCGCCCACAGCGGTCCACATACATATAATCCGCCCATAGCGGTCCACTTTAATCTCACGACTTATGGTTTGATTTATGAAGTATAATCCAAAGAGTACATAAAATGCCGCAAAAGCGGTCCAAGGGCGTACATGACTACATCGAAATCCAAGGGTGTACGTAAATCCCGTAAAAACGGTCCAAGCGTACATGACTCACAATGTTGTCCAAAGGAGTACGTAAATCCCGCGAAGCGTCCAAGGCGATACATGAGCACAACGAGTCCGAGGGTGTACGTAAAATCTCGTAAAAAAAAACGGTCCAAAGGCGTACATGAGCACAACAAGTCCAAGGGTGTACGAAATCCCGTAAAACGGTCCAAGGCGTATATAAATCCACAAGGCCGGTCCAAGGGTATACACAAATCCCGCCACAGCGGTCCAAGGGTGTACATAAATCCCGCCACAGCGGTCCAAGGGTGTACCTTCTCACAAATCTACAAAACTCAAAGATTTCGAGTTCACATTCTAGTTCCGATTTCTAAATCACGATCCAAAGCTCACATTCTTGCTTAAAAGGTTTTAAAACTCACAATTTAAAAATCAAGTTTAAAAATCGAATACCATAGTACAAATTCTAGGTTAAGTTCACAGTTCAAACTTCACCATTTTCGACCCACGGATTTTAAATTTCTATTTTTCAAGGAGTTCAAGTTATAATTCAAATATCTATCAAACTAACATCAAAATACATCAAGAAAACTTATCATTTTTTTTTTTTCATATAAATACCTCAAAGAAACAATGAATCAAAGTTAAACATGCAAGTTTGTGTTGAAGTTCCCCTACACGTCCAGTTAGATTCAAGCATCGATTTTAAATAACAAAACTTCAAATCACACTTATCATTTTCATTTGATTAAATCGAGGCATCTATGAATCAATTTCAAAAATATAATCAAATATTAAATTTCCCCTACACGTCCAGTTAGATTCAAGCATCGATTTTAAATAACAAAACTTCAAATCACACTTATCATTTTCATTTGATTAAATCAAGGCATCTATGAATCAATTTCAAAAATATAATCAAATATTAAATTTCCCCTACCTTAACCTCGAAGCAAGCAAGGTCCTATCGATGACCGTCCACCCTTAATCTACATCACAAGCACACAATGGTGCATCAATGATTAACCCCAACCACTAATAACTTAGATTATTTAAGTGTTTTCTAAAAATTGAGTCGGAACGGGCAAGTTCGCGCCAACACAGAAATTGATGTAACCTTTCTCCTAAATTTTTACCTTTAAAAATTTAGATTCATAAGTTGGTCAAAACACAAATATTGTAGATCTCTTTGTTATCTTTCTAACGCCTCAAGAATCGCATCAATCGGAGGTCGGAGTAGAAAGTTATGGTCAAAATACTAAAGCAGTACTGGCAACTCAGACAAAATCGACTAATCGATTTTCAAAATCGATTAATCGATTTTTCAAAGTCGATTGATCGATTTTCTCTCGATTGATCGATTTCCAAAGAGCCAAAAATCTTTTTCACTATTTGAGACCAGTCGATTAATCGACCCAATTTCGATTAATCGAAATTCAAAAATCGATTAATCGATTTTACTCGATTAATCGGTTTCTCGACAAAATTAGAAATTTACCTAACTTATTACTAAATTTTGACCTTTAAAACGATTGATTCATAAGTTGGTCAATTCATGAAAGTTGTAGGGCTTTCTGTCTTCTTTCCAACGCAACAAAAATCACGTCAATCCGAATTCGGCACAAAAAGTTATGGCTGAAATACTACAGTAGTGTCAGTAAGCCCAGGCAAACTCGATTAATCGATTTTCAAAATCGATTAATCGAAATTCTTCGATTAATCGATTTCGGGAGTTCTTCTTGAATTTCTCTCTTGTCAAAACTCGATTAATCGAGTTTCAAAATCGATTAATCGATTTTGGCAGTTTCTGAGCACTTCTCGGGTTTGAACCTTGAAACCCATTTTTTTCATCAAAATTCAATCCTTTTGATCCTAATCTTTTGCACACATCTAACCAACATATATTTAATTAAATACATGGAAGAATTGCGTTATTTACCTCTTTAAATCGATGATTTACTGTAGATCGGATCGCCTTCTTCGTTAGATAAAAGGGTTTCCAAACCCACCTCGATCATCTCCGTGCTCCAAGATCACAACCAAACCCACGAAATTAACGGCAATCCTTCCACACACTTCACGCAACTCACGCTACGATTTGCGGATCAAAACTCACGATCTCTTTGCAAGAAGAGGGTTTCAAAACCCCAAACGGCTCCAAAACCCATAAAACCACAACCAAGCGTCGAAATCGGGCGATCTTCCCTTAGACAATCTCACAAATGTCTTTCACAAGAAATCTAAGGCTCGGCACTCATGGATTCAACCCGTTCATTTCATCTCCTCCTCTTTTTCTCTTTCTTCTCTCCTCAAAAACCCAAAACCTAAAACAAAACCTTGTGCAAACCAGGTGTTAGCTCCCAAAAGAAGAAATTGCCTTCTTTAACTAAATGGGATCGGTTCCCATACAAAACACATATACTTGTCTTTGGGCGTATTAGTTCTCATCTAAGGATCTAGCTCCCGTGTGAAACGAACGTACCTATTTAGGTGTTATCTCATAACAAAATAGTTTTCTTTGATTAAGTGTGGGCCTACACACCCAAACCATCCACTAATCGGACCCGGTGTTGAGCCCATACACCAAAGCTTGGTGCATAAGAAACCACCTAATGCTCAACACACAATCTAAATCGGTCTTTTTCCACTCAAGACCAACCCAATTTAACTTACGTAAGTAATTTCATAAAATCGAGCACGTGACCAGTCGGGCACGCACACCGAGGTACACTGTTCAAAGTCGCATACATCCCGGATACACTATTCAAAGTCAAAATTTTCAGGCTGTTACATTCTTCCCACCTTATAAAATTTTCGTCCTCGAAAATTGCCCTAAGTAATCCGGTCTTACCACGTGCATCAAGTTAAATATTCACACCCAGATACAAATCGATTTGCACACAAATACATTTGAGGTTGTTACATTCTTCCCTCCATGGAGATTTTCGTCCTCGAAAATTGATGACCACATTTCCGAACGCTAGCTCACAAACTATGATTCCCGTTGATAAGAACTTACCCACCATGAGGAAATAACTCATGCACCCAGAATGAAAAAATGTATTCCCTAGAATCATTCAATTACTATCCACATTGAGTTCACCACGAAAGACTGAACTTATCCTCAGCTAATTTCTCCATCATAAAGCATGAAAATCCACATATCACCAAATCGGTGAATATGTCCACTAAGCTAATAGCTATAGTCACAACCACTATAATATGAACCATTAATGAAAATTACAACCTGCAATTTACCAATTGGAGCACAATCAAAATTTGATCATTGCTATAAGGAAAGGAAATAGTCTAACCATCAATTGACAACATGTACCATTAATTGCAATAAAGATTCCCACATACGTATATCAAAAGATGAGCTAATAGCATTGATTATACACCCAAAATACAAAGAGTATATTGTTTGAGATTAAGCACTGAAGAACACGATACACGACACTTGTATTGCTCGATGGTTCCTCATGCCGAAGGTGTCCTCTCATTCTTCGGTTCCGGACAGTCCCTTACCTGATGCCCCATCTGACCACAATTGAAACATGCACCCGTGGTCCACTTACACTTGGCTGCTCGATGTCGTCCCCCGCATCTTGGGCATGATTTACCGGCTGCAAATGATGAGGTGGGTGGAGCCTGTTGTGTTTGTGACACTCCAATTGCCATGAGATTCGAAGGACGAAAGGTCACTGCAGGCACAGACGTAGGTGGTCTTGCATAAACGGTCTGAGTAGACTGAGGGGGTGCTGGCAATAAGAGTCTTGGTATCTCGGGTGCCTGCTCATGGGCATATGACTGCATTTGACTTGCCCTTTCTCTACGTTGTTGGTCCCTTCGCTTATACATTTCTTCCACGTCTTCTTCCACCACAAGAGCCTTGCTTTCGCTTCATAGTTTTCAACTCAAAGCGTGACTTTTCCCCTGATATCCGGCCTTAAGCCGCGTTGAAATTTCTTGGCCTTCATTAGGTCCGAGGTCACAAACTCGGGAGCAAAACGTGAAAGTCGCATGAACTCTACCCCATATTCTCTCACTGTCATCTTCCCTTGCACAAGTTGAAGGAATTGAACCTCCATTTGATTGCGCACTACTTCAGGGAAGTACTGCTTGTTAAACTCTTCAACGAATTCATCCCATGTCCAAGGCAAATCTGGGGTCTCCTGAGCCCTAGTCCGTGAAACGGACTTCCACCAAGGCCTAGCCTCCCCATCTAACATATAGGCCTAACGTACACTTCTCATCGTCGGCACGTAAGTACACCCGAACACCTTCTCCATTTCGCTTAGCCAATTCTCGCGTCCATTGGCTCGCTTTCTAAAAGCTAGGAGGACGCATCCTCCTAAAGTCGGTAAATGCAGAGGGCACTGACTGTGCAGAACCCACTGGAGGTGTAGGTGGCTGATGCTGCTCATGAGCGGTATGAGCCGCCAAAAATGCTGCCTGTTGTGCCATGGCAGTCGCCATGGTTTCCATGGTATGCATCATCCTCTGACGCTCCTCTCTCTCCTCATTTCTTTCTCTGGTCCTCTCTTGTTCTCTTTGATCTCGATCCCACGATCTTGATCCTGGTTCTCTGCTTGTCCACTACCACTACCCTCTCTATCTCTCATAGGCACTCGATTGGTATCCGAGATGAAATCATCTCGACTACGCAAATTTCTATTATGACCGCCCCTGGGTCGGCCTCTTCCTCTAGAAGACATTGACAGCTGCATTTGGAAGCAAAGTTTCGTTAGCAGAAGTCCCGATGCTCTGACAAAAGGAATGATTGTCAGAATTTCTAAAAGAAATGACTTTGATACCAATTGTGACAAAGCCACAGTTGGGTTTCTTATATCCTAACATAACTTATCGCCAAACTTCGGGTCCCAATAAGACCTAATACTTAGGCTCTGATACCAACTGTGACAACCCAAATTTTCCCAACCTGAATTTTGAGACATATTTTTTTTTTTTCAAACACGAATGGGAAAACTCGGACCGTCGGGTCGTAGAACACGTTCCGAACACAGAATGCTTGGTACAAAACCTAGCATGCAGAAATCAAAGCAGATAATACATATGACATGAATAAATCTCTAATTCTAACATCTAATATTACAATAACTAACAATGGCCACCAGTGATGTACCAACGTCACCAAACAGTGGTGTATAAAATTATATACGAGTTCAAAGGGTACCAAGTCTGAACTCACCAATCTCCACAAAGTACTCAATCTACGACCCTGGATATCATAGCCCTCCTCAATTCCTCTATCTGCAAGTCTGGTGTCCCCGTAGAAGCTATACCGTGACGATAGTCAAGGGGTGAGCTACATCCTAGCACAGTAGAGGAAATTTCAATACTCATTCACATCTTATCATAAGGAAACATAGATTCAATGTCACAATCAAACCTTTTCTTATTTAAAACTGAAACTCGTTTTAAAGGTACTTTTTCTTATCAACAAAGACTGATTTCAAATACTGTTTTCTTATCACACGACTGATTTCAAAACTGACTTCCTTTTTCACATAAAACTGATTCAAAAGCTGATTTCCTTATCATACAAAACTGATTTCAAAACTGATTTCCTTTTTACACACAAAAGTGATTTCAAAACATTTATTTATCCTTCAAAACTGATTTCAAATCCGCCCCGGCGGCCCACATGGTACTAGCACTCCGCCCATAGCGGTCCACGATATATAATCCGCCCACAATGTCCACATACATATAATCCGCCCATAGCGGTCCACTTTAATCTCACGACTTATGGTTTGATTTATATAATCCAAAGAGTACATAAAATGGCGGTCCAAGGGCGTACATGACTACATCGAAATCCAAGGTGTACGTAAATCCGTAAACGGTCCAAGCGTATACATGACTCACAGTGTCCAAAGGAGTACGTAAAATCCGCATGAAGCGGTCCAAGGGCGTACATGAGCACAACGAGTCCGAGGGTGTACGTAAAATCTGTAAAACGGTCCAAAGGCGTACATGAGCACAACAAGTCCAAGGGTGTACGAAATCCCGTAAAAACGGTCCAAGGCATACATAAATCCGCCCACAAGTCCAAGGGTATACACAAATACCACAAGTCCAAGGGTGTACATAAATCCGCCACAATGTCCAAGGGTGTACCTTCTCACAAATCTACAAAACTCAAAGATTTGAGTTCACATTCTAGTTCGATTTCTAAATCACGATCCAAAGCTCACATTCTTGCTTAAAAGGTTTTAAAACTCACAATTTAAAATCAAGTTTAAAATCGAATACCATAGTACAAATTCTAGGTTAAGTTCACGATTCAAACTTCACCATTTTCGACCCACGGATTTTAAATTTCTATTTTTCAAGGAGTTCAAGTTATAATTCAAATATCTATCAAACTAACATCAAAATACATCAAGAAAACTTATCATTTTTTTTTTCCATATAAATACCTCAAAGAAACAATGAATCAAAGTTAAACATGCAAGTTTGTGTTGAAGTTCCCCTACACGTCCAGTTAGATTCAAGCATCGATTTTAAATAACAAAACTTCAAATCACACTTATCATTTTCATTTGATTAAATCGAGGCATCTATGAATCAATTTCAAAAATATAATCAAATATTAAATTTCCCCTACACGTCCAGTTAGATTCAAGCATCGATTTTAAATAACAAAACTTCAAATCACACTTATCATTTTCATTTGATTAAATCAAGGCATCTATGAATCAATTTCAAAAATATAATCAAATATTAAATTTCCCCTACCTTAACCTCGAAGCAAGCAAGGTCCTATCGATGGCGTCCACCCTTAATCTACATCACAAGCACACAATGATGCATCAATGATTAACCCCAACCACTAATAACTTAGATTATTTAAGTGTTTTCTAAAATTGAGTCGAACGGCAAGTTCAAACCACGTAAATTGATGTAACCTTTCTCCTAAATTTTTACCTTTAAAAATTTAGATTCATAAGTTGGTCAAAACACAAATATTGTAGATCTCTTTGTTATCTTTCTAACGCCTCAAGAATCGCATCAATCGGAGGTCGGAGTAGAAAGTTATGGTCAAAATACTAAAGCAGTACTGGCAACTCAGACAAAATCGACTAATCGATTTTCAAAATCGATTAATCGATTTTTCAAAGTCGATTGATCGATTTTCTCTCGATTGATCGATTTCCAAAGAGCCAAAAATCTTTTTCACTATTTGAGACCAGTCGATTAATCGACCCAATTTCGATTAATCGAAATTCAAAAATCGATTAATCGATTTTACTCGATTAATCGGTTTCGTTTCTCGACAAAATTAGAAATTTACCTAACTTATTACTAAATTTTGACCTTTAAAACGATTGATTCATAAGTTGGTCAATTCATGAAAGTTGTAGGGCTTTCTGTCTTCTTTCCAACGCAACAAGAATCACGTCAATCCGAATTCGGCACAAAAGGTTATGGCCGCAATACTACGGTAGTGTCAGTAAGCCCAGGCAAACTCGATTAATCGATTTTCAAAATCGATCAATCGAAATTCTCTTCGATTAATCGATTTCGGGGAGTTCTTCTTGAATTTCTCTTGTCAAAACTCGACATCGAGTTTCAAAATCGATTAATCGATTTTGGCAGTTTCTGAGCACTTCTCGGGTTTGAACCTTGAAACCCATTTTTTTCATCAAAATTCAATCCTTTTGATCCTAATCTTTTGCACACATCTAACCAACATATATTTAATTAAATACATGGAAGAATTGCGTTATTTACCTCTTTAAATCGATGATTTACTCGTAGATCGGATCGTCTTCTTCGTTAGATAAAAAGGGTTTCCAAACCCACCTCGATCATCTCCGTGCTCCAAGATCACAACCAAACCCACGAAATTAACGGCAATCCTTCCACACACACTTCACGCAAACTCACGCTACGATTTGCGGATCAAAACTCACGATCTCTTTGCAAGAAGAGGGTTTCAAAACCCCCAAACGGCTCCAAAACCCATAAAACCACAACCAAACGTCGAAATCGACGCATCTTCCCTTAGACAATCTCACAAATGTCTTTCGCAAATCTAAGGCTCGGCACTCATGGATTCAACCGTGCTCATTTCATCTCCTCCTCTGTTTCACTTCTGTCTCTCCTCAAAAACCCAAAACCTAAAACAAAACCTTGTGCAAACCGGGTGTTAGCTCCCAAAAGAAGAAATTGCCTTCTTTAACTAAATGGGTACGGTTCCCATACAAAACACATATACTTGTCTTTGGGCTTATTAGTTCTCATCTAAGGATCTAGCTCGTGTGAAACGAACGCATACCTATTTAGGTGTTATCTCATAACAAAATAGTTTTCTTTGATTAAGTGTGGGCCTACACACCCAAACCATCCACTAATCGGACCCGGTTGAGCCCATACACCAAAGCTTGGTGCATAAGAAACCACCTAATGCTCAACACACAATCTAAATCGGTCTTTTTCCACTCAAGACCAACCCAATTTAACTTACGTAAGTAATTTCATAAAATCAAGGACGTGACCAGTCGGGCACGCACACCGAGGTACACTGTTCAAAGTCGGGCATACATCCCGGCATACACTATTCAAAGTCAAAATTTTCAGGCTGTTACATTCTTCCCACCTTATAAAATTTTCGTCCTCGAAAATTTCCCTAAGTAATCCGGTCTTACCACGTGCATCAAGTTAAATATTCACGCCAGATACAAATCGATTTACACACAAATACATTTGAGGTTGTTACATTCTTCCTCCATGGAGATTTTCGTCCCTAAAATTGATGACCACATTCAACGCTAGCTCACAAACTATGATTCCGTTGATAAGAACTTACCCACCATGAGGAAATAACTCATGCACCCGGAATGAAAAATGTATTCCCTAGAATCATTCAATTACTATCCACATTGAGTTCACCACGAAAGACTGAACTTATCCTCAGCCAATTTCTCCATCATAAAGCATGAAAATCCACATATCACCAAATCGGTGAATATGTCCACTAAGCTAATAGCTATAGTCACAACCACTATAATATGAACCATCAATGAAAATTACAACCTGCAATTTACCAATTGGAGCACAATCAAAATTTGATCATTGCTATAAGGAAAAGAAATAGTCTAACCATCAATTGACAACATGTACCATTAATTGCAATAAAGATTCCCACATACGTATATCAAAAGATGAGCTAATAGCATTGATTATACACCCAAAATACAAAGAGTATATTGTTTGAGATTAAGCACTGAAGAACACGATACACGACACTTGTATTGCTCGATGGTTCCTCATGCCGAAGGTGTCCTCTCATTCTTCGGTTCCGGACAGTCCCTTACCTGATGCCCCATCTGACCACAATTGAAACATGCACCCGTGGTCCACTTACACTTGGCTGCTCGATGTCGTCCCCCGCATCTTGGGCATGATTTACCAGCTGCAAATGATGAGGTGGGTGGAGCCTGTTGTGTTTGTGACACTCCAATTGCCATGAGATTCGAAGGACGAAAGGTCACTGCAGGCACAGACGTAGGTGGTCTTGCATAAACGGTCTGAGTAGACTGAGGGGGTGCTGGCAATAAGAGTCTTGGTATCTCGGGCCCCTGCTCATGGGCATATGACTGCATTTGACTTGCCCTTTCTCTACGTTGTTGGTCCCTTCGCTTATACATTTCTTCCACGTCTTCTTCCACCACAAGAGCCTTGCTCATTACTGCTTCATAGTTTTTCAACTCAAAAGCAGCGACTTTTCCCCTGATATCCGGCCTTAAGCCGCGTTGAAATTTCTTGGCCTTCATTAGGTCCGAGGTCACAAACTCGGGAGCAAAACGTGAAAGTCGCATGAACTCTACCCCATATTCTCTCACTGTCATCTTCCCTTGCACAAGTTGAAGGAATTGAACCTCCATTTGATTGCGCACTACTTCAGGGAAGTACTGCTTGTTAAACTCTTCAACGAATTCATCCCATGTCCAAGGCAAATCTGGAGTCTCCGCCTAGTCCTAGTGCGTGAAACGGACTTCCACCAAGGCCCAGCCTCCCCATCTAACATATAGGCCGCCCAACGTACACTCTCATCCTCAGTGCACGTAAGTACACTGAACACCTTCTCCATTTCGCTTAGCCAATTCTCTGCGTCCATTGGCTCTGCTTGCCCTGAAAAGCTAGGAGGACGCATCCTCCTAAAGTCGGTAAATGCAGAGGGCACTGACTGTGCAGAACCCATTGGAGGTGTAGGTGGCTGATGCTGCTCATGAGCGGTATGAGCCGCCAAAAGATCTTTGTTAGCCATGGCGATCGCCATGGTTTCCATGGTATGCATCATCCTCTGACGCTCCTCTCTCTCCTCATTTCTTTCTCTGGTCCTCTCTTGTTCTCTTTGATCTCTGCTTGATCCCGGTTCTCCTTGTCCACTACCACTACCCTCTCTATCTCTCATAGGCACTCGATTGGTATCCGAGATGAAATCATCTCGACTACGCAAATTTCTATTATGACCGCCCCTGGGTCGGCCTCTTCCTCTAGAAGACATTGACAGCTGCATTTGGAAGCAAAGTTTCGTTAGCAGAAGTCCCGATGCTCTGACAAAAGGAATGATTGTCAGAATTTCTAAAAGAAATGACTTTGATACCAATTGTGACAAAGCCACAGTTGGGTTTCTTATATCCTAACATAACTTATCGCCAAACTTCGGTCCCAATAAGACCTAATACTTAGGCTCTGATACCAACTGTGACAACCCGAATTTTCCCAACCTGAATTTTGAGACATATTTTTTTTTTTCAAACACGAATGGGAAAACTCGGACCGTCGGGTCGTAGAACACGTTCCGAACACAGAATGCTTGGTACAAAACCTAGCATGCAGAAATCAAAGCAGATAATACATATGACATGAATAAATCTCTAATTCTAACATCTAATATTACAATAACTAACAATGGCCACCAGTGATGTACCAACGTCACCAAATAGTGGTGTATAAAATTATATACGAGTTCAAAGGGTACCAAGTCTGAACTCACCAATCTCCACAAAGTACTCAATCTACGACCCCGAATATCATAGCCCTCCTCAACTCCTCAATCTGCAAGTCTGGTGTCCACGAGAAGCTATACCGTGACGATAGTCAAGGTGAGCTACATCCTAGCACAGAGAGGAAATTTCAATACTCATTCACATCTTATCATAAGGAAACATAGATTCAATGTCACAATCAAACCTTTTCTTATTTAAACCGAAACTCGGCTTTAAAGGTACTTTTTCTTATCAACAATGACTGATTTCAAATTCTGTTTTCTTATCACACGACTGATTTCAAAACTCACTTCCTTTTTCACATAAACCGATTCAAAAGTCGATTTCCTTATCATACAAAACTGATTTCAAACTGATTTCCTTTTTACACAAAAGTGATTTCAAAACATTTATTTATCCTTCAAACTGATTTCAAATCAGCTGCCCACATGGTACTAGCACTCTACCATAGCGGTCCACGATAAGCATAATCCGCCCACAGCGGTCCACATACATATAATCCGCCCATAGCGGTCCACTTTAATCTCACGACTTATGGTTTGATTTATGAAGTATAATCCAAAGAGTACATAAAATGCCGCAAAAGCGGTCCAAGGGCGTACATGACTACATCGAAATCCAAGGGTGTACGTAAATCCCGTAAAAACGGTCCAAGGGCGTACATGACTCACAACAGTGTCCAAAGGAGTACGTAAAATCCCGCGAAAGCGGTCCACAGCATATGAGCACAACGAGTCCGAGGGTGTACGTAAAATCTCGTAAAAACGGTCCAAAGGCGTACATGAGCACAACAAGTCCAAGGGTGTACGTAAAATCCCGTAAAAACGGTCCAAGGGCGTACATAAATCCCGCCACAGCGGTCCAAGGGTATACACAAATCCCGCCACAGCGGTCCAAGGGTGTACATAAATGTCCAAGGGTGTACCTTCTCACAAATCTACAAAACTCAAAGATTTCGAGTTCACATTCTAGTTCCGATTTCTAAATCACGATCCAAAGCTCACATTCTTGCTTAAAAGGTTTTAAAACTCACAATTTAAAAATCAAGTTTAAAAATCGAATACCATAGTACAAATTCTAGGTTAAGTTCACAGTTCAAACTTCACCATTTTCGACCCACGGATTTTAAATTTCTATTTTTCAAGGAGTTCAAGTTATAATTCAAATATCTATCAAACTAACATCAAAATACATCAAGAAAACTTATCATTTTTTTTTTTTCATATAAATACCTCAAAGAAACAATGAATCAAAGTTAAACATGCAAGTTTGTGTTGAAGTTCCCCTACACGTCCAGTTAGATTCAAGCATCGATTTTAAATAACAAAACTTCAAATCACACTTATCATTTTCATTTGATTAAATCAAGGCATCTATGAATCAATTTCAAAAATATAATCAAATATTAAATTTCCCCTACACGGCCAGGTAGATTCAAGCATCGATTTTAAATAACAAAACTTCAAATCACACTTATCATTTTCATTTGATTAAATCAAGGCATCTATGAATCAATTTCAAAAATATAATCAAATATTAAATTTCCCCTACCTTAACCTCGAAGCAAGGTCCTATCGATGGCCGTCCACCCTTAATCTACATCACAAGCACACAATGATGCATCAATGATTAACCCCAACCACTAATAACTTAGATTATTTAAGTGTTTTCTAAAAATTGAGTCGGAACGGGCAAGTTCGCGCCAACACAGAAATTGATGTAACCTTTCTCCTAAATTTTTACCTTTAAAAATTTAGATTCATAAGTTGGTCAAAACACAAACATTGTAGATCTCTTTGTTATCTTTCCAACGCCTCAAGAATCCCATCAACCGGAGGTCGGAGTAGAAAGTTATCGTCAACATACTACAGCAGATCGGGTAACTCGGCATAAAATCGACTAATCGATTTTCAAAATCGATTAATCGATTTTCAAAGTCGATTGATCGATTTTCTCTCGATTGAACGATTTCAAAGAGCCAAAAATCTTTTTCACTATTTGAGACCAGTCGATTAATCGACCCAATTTCGATTAATCGAAATTCAAAAATCGATTAATCGATTTTACTCGATTAATCGGTTTCGCTTTCTAATAAAATTAGAAATTTACCTAACTTATTACTAAATTTTGACCTTTAAAACGATTGATTCATAAGTTGGTCAATTCATGAAAGTTGTAGGGCTTTCTGTCTTCTTTCCAACGCAACAAAATCACGTCAATCCGAATTCGGCACAAAAGTTATGGCTGAAATACTACAGTAGTGTCGATGGCCCGCAAACTCGATTAATCGATTTTCAAATCGATTAATCGAAATTCTTCGATTAATCGATTTCGGGAAGTTCTTCTTGAATTTCTCTCTTGTCAAAAACTCGATTAATCGAGTTTCAAAATCGATTAATCGATTTTGGCAGTTTCTGAGCACTTCTCGGGTTTGAACCTTGAAACCCATTTTTTTCATCAAAATTCAATCCTTTTGATCCTAATCTTTTGCACACATCTAACCAACATATATTTAATTAAATACATGGAAGAATTTATTTACCTCTTTAAATCGATGATTTACTCGTAGATCGGATCGTCTTCTTCGTTAGATAAAAAGGGTTTCCAAACCCACCTCGATCATCTCCGTGCTCCAAGATCACAACCAAACCCACGAAATTAACGGCAATCCTTCCACACACACTTCACGCAAACTCACGCTACGATTTGCGGATCAAAACTCACGATCTCTTTGCAAGAAGAGGGTTTCAAAACCCCCAAACGGCTCCAAAACCCATAAAACCACAACCAAACGTCGAAATCGACGGCGATCTTCCCCTTAGACAATCTCACAAATGTCTTTCGCGCAAATCTAAGGCTCGGCACTCATGGATTCAACCCGTTCATTTCATCTCCTCCTCTTTTTCTCTTTCTTCTCTCCTCAAAAACCCAAAACCTAAAACAAAACCTTGTGCAAACCAGGTGTTAGCTCCCAAAAGAAGGAATTGCCTTCTTTAACTAAATGGGATCGGTTTCCATACAAAACACATATACTTGTCTTTGGGCGTATTAGTTCTCATCTAAGGATCTAGCTCCCGTGTGAAACGAACGTACCTATTTAGGTGTTATCTCATAACAAAATAGTTTTCTTTGATTAGGTGTGGGCCTACACACCCAAACCATCCACTAATCGGACCCGGTGTTGAGCCCATACACCAAAGCTTGGTGCATAAGAAACCACCTAATGCTCAACACACAATCTAAATCGGTCTTTTTCCACTCAAGACCAACCCAATTTAACTTACGTAAGTAATTTCATAAAATCGAGCACGTGACCAGTCGGGCACGCACACCGAGGTACACTGTTCAAAGTCGGGCATACATCCCGGGATACACTATTCAAAGTCAAAATTTTCAGGCTGTTACATTCTTCCCACCTTATAAAATTTTCGTCCGAAATTGCCCTAAGTAATCCGGTCTTACCACGTGCATCAAGTTAAATATTCACACCCAGATACAAATCGATTTGCACACAAATACATTTGAGGTTGTTACATTCTTCCCTCCATGGAGATTTTCGTCCTCGAAAATTGATGACCACATTTCCGAACGCTAGCTCACAAACTATGATTCCCGTTGATAAGAACTTACCCACCATGAGGAAATAACTCATGCACCCAGTATGAAAAAATGTATTGCCTAGAATCATTCAATTACTATCCACATTGAGTTCACCACGAAAGACTGAACTTATCCTCAGCCAATTTCTCCATCATAAAGCATGAAAATCCACATATCACCAAATCGGTGAATATGTCCACTAAGCTAATAGCTATAGTCACAACCACTATAATATGAACCATTAATGAAAATTACAACCTGCAATTTACCAATTGGAGCACAATCAAAATTTGATCATTGCTATAAGGAAAGAAATAGTCTAACCATCAATTGACAACATGTACCATTAATTGCAATAAAGATTCCCACATACGATATCAAAAGATGAGCTAATAGCATTGATTATACACCCAAAATACAAAGAGTATATTGTTTGAGATTAAGCTAATCAAGAACACGATACGACACTTGTATTGCTCGATGGTTCCTCATCTAAGGTGTCCTCTCATTCTTCGGTTCCGGATAGTCCCTTACCTGATGCCCCATCTGACCACAATTGAAACATGCACCCGTGGTCCACTTACACTTGGCTGCTCGATGTCGTCCCCCGCATCTTGGGCATGATTTACCAGCTGCAAATGATGAGGTGGGTGGAGCCTGTTGTGTTTGTGACACTCCAATTGCCATGAGATTCGAAGGACAAAAGGTCACTGCAGGCACAGACGTAGGTGGTCTTGCATAAACGGTCTAAGTAGACTGACGGGGTGCTGGCAATAAGAGTCTTGGTATCTCGGGCCCCTGCTCATGGGCATATGACTGCATTTGACTTGCCCTTTCTCTACGTTGTTGGTCCCTTCGCTTATACATTTCTTCCACGTCTTCTTCCACCACAAGAGCCTTGCTCATTACTGCTTCATAGTTTTTCAACTCAAAAGCAGCGACTTTTCCCCTGATATCCGGCCTTAAGCCGCGTTGAAATTTCTTGGCCTTCATTAGGTCCGAGGTCACAAACTCGGGAGCAAAACGTGAAAGTCGCATGAACTCTACCCCATATTCTCTCACTGTCATCTTCCCTTGCACAAGTTGAAGGAATTGAACCTCCATTTGATTGCGCACTACTTCAGGGAAGTACTGCTTGTTAAACTCTTCAACGAATTCATCCCATTTCCAAGGCAAATCTGGGGTCTCCTGAGCCCTAGTCCGTGAAACGGACTTCCACCAAGGCCCAGCCTCCCCATCTAACATATAGGCCGCCCAACGTACACTCTCATCGTCAGTGCACGTAAGTACACTGAACACCTTCTCCATTTCGCTTAGCCAATTCTCTGCGTCCATTGGCTCTGCTTGCCCTGAAAAGCTAGGAGGACGCATCCTCCTAAAGTCGGTAAATGCAGAGGGCACTGACTGTGCAGAACCCACTGGAGGTGTAGGTGGCTGATGCTGCTCATGAGCGGTATGAGCCGCCAAAATCTTTACTGTTGCCATGGCGATTTCCATGGTATGCATCATCCTCGCGCTCTCTCTCCTCATTTCTTTCTCCCTCTCTTGTTCTCTTTGATCTCGATCCCGAGTCTCTTGATCTTGGCTCCTTGTCCACTACCACTATCCTCTTTATCTCTCATAGGCACTCGATTGGTATCCGAGATGAAATCATCTCGACTACGCAAATTTCTATTATGACCGCCCCTGGGTCGGCCAGTTCCTCTAGAAGACATTGATGTGCATTTGGAAGCAAAGTTTCAAGTTAGCGAAGTCCCGATGCTCGACAAAGGAATGATTGTCAATTTCTAAAAGAAATGACTTTGATACCAATTGTGACAAAGCCACAGTTGGGTTTCTTATATCCTAACATAACTTATCGCCAAACTTCGGGTCCCAATAAGACCTAATACTTAGGCTCTGATACCAACTGTGACAACCCGAATTTTCCCAACCTGAATTTTGAGACATATTTTTTTTTTTTCAAACACGAATGGGAAAACTCGGACCGTCGTCGAGAACACGTTAGAACACGTAATGCTCGGTACAAAACCTAGCATGCAGAAATCAAAGCAGATAATACATATGACATGAATAAATCTCTAATTCTAACATCTAATATTACAATAACTAACAATGGCCACCAGTGATGTACCAACGTCACCAAACAGTGGTGTATAAAATTATATACGAGTTCAAAGGGTACCAAGTCTGAACTCACCAATCTCCACAAAGTACTCAATCTACGACCCCGAATATCATAGCCCTCCTCAACTCCTCAATCACTGCAAGTCCGGTGTCCACGTAGAAGCTATACATGTGACGTATAGTCGAAGGGTGAGCTACATCCTAACTTCGATGAGAGGAAATTTCAATACTCATTCACATCTTATCATAAGGAAACATAGATTCAATGTCACAATCAAACCTTTTCTTATTTAAACCGAACTCGTTTTAAAGGTACTTTTCTTATCAACAAAGACTCGATTTCAAATCTTTTTTCTTATCACGTGATTTCAAACACTTCCTTTTCACATAAACCGATTCAAAAGCTGATTTCCTTATCATACAAAAGATTTCAAAACTGATTTCCTTTTTACACACAAAAGTGATTTCAAAACATTTATTTATCCTTCAAAACTGATTTCAAATCCGCCCCGGCGGCCCACATGGTACTAGCACTCCGCCCATAGCGGTCCACGATAAGCATAATAATCCGCCCATATATAATCCGCCCATAGCGGTCCACTTTAATCTCACGACTTATGGTTTGATTTATGAAGTATAATCCAAAGAGTACATAAAATGCCGCAAAGCGGTCCAAGGCGTACATGACTACATCGAATCCAAGGGTGTACGTAAATCCGTAAAAGCGGTCCAAGGCGTACATGACTCTAGCGTGTCCAAAGTACGTAAAATCCATGGCGTCAAGCGTACATGAGCACAACGAGTCCGAGGGTGTACGTAAAATCCGTAAAACGGTCCAAAGGCGTACATATGAGCACAACAAGTCCAAGGTGTCGTAAAATCCCGTAAAAAGCGGTCCAAGGGCGTACATGAGCACAACAAGTCCAAGGTTATGCGTAAAATCCCGTAAAAACGGTCCAAGGGCGTACATAAGCACAACAAGTCCAAGGGTGTACGTAAAATCCGTAAAAAAAGCGGGGCGTACATAAATCCCGCCACGTCCAAGTATACACAAATCCAAATCTACAAGACTCAAAGATTTCGAGTTCACATTCTAGTTCGATTTCTAAATCACGATCCAAAGCTCACATTCTTGCTTAAAAGGTTTTAAAACTCACAATTTAAAAATCAAGTTTAAAAATCGAATACCATAGTACAAATTCTAGGTTAAGTTCACAGTTCAAACTTCACCATTTTCACCCACGATTTTAAATTTCTATTTTTCAAGGAGTTCAAGTTATAATTCAAATATCTATCAAACTAACATCAAAATACATCAAGAAAACTTATCATTTTTTTTCATATAAATACCTCAAAGAAACAATGAATCAAAGTTAAACATGCAAGTTTGTGTTGAAGTTCCCCACGTCCCATTAGATTCAAGCATCGATTTTAAATAACAAAACTTCAAATCACACTTATCATTTTCATTTGATTAAATCAAGGCATCTATGAATCAATTTCAAAATATAATCAAATATTAAATTTCCCTACACGTCCAGTTAGATTCAAGCATCGATTTTAAATAACAAAACTTCAAATCACACTTATCATTTTCATTTGATTAAATCAAGGCATCTATGAATCAATTTCAAAAATATAATCAAATATTAAATTTCCCCTACCTTAACCTCGAAGCAAGAAGGTCCTATCGATGGTCAGCCCACCCTTAATCTACATCACAAGCACACAATGATGCATCAATGATTAACCCCAACCACTAATAACTTAGATTATTTAAGTGTTTTCTAAAAATTGAGTCGGAACGGGCAAGTTCGCGCCAACACAGAAATTGATGTAACCTTTCTCCTAAATTTTTACCTTTAAAAATTTAGATTCATAAGTTGGTCAAAACACAAATATTGTAGATCTCTTTGTTATCTTTCTAACGCCTCAAGAATCGCATCAATCGGAGGTCGGAGTAGAAAGTTATGGTCAAAATACTAAAGCAAGATCGGTAACTCGCATAAAATCGACTAATCGATTTTCAAAATCGATTAATCGATTTTCAAAGTCGATTGATCGATTTTCTCGATTGATCGATTTCCAAAGAGCCAAAAATCTTTTTCACTATTTGAGACCAGTCGATTAATCGACCCAATTTCGATTAATCGAATTAAAAATCGATTAATCGATTTTACTCGATTAATCGGTTTTGCTTTCGACAAAATTAGAAATTTACCTAACTTATTACTAAATTTTGACCTTTAAAACGATTGATTCATAAGTTGGTCAATTCATGAAAGTTGTAGGCTTCGTCTTCTTTCCAACGCAACAAAAATCACGCTAATCCGAATTCGGCACAAAAGTTATGGCTGAAATACTATAGTAGTGTCGAAGCCTGTGCAAACTCGATTAATCGATTTTCAAAATCGATTAATCGAAATTCTCTTCGATTAATCGATTTCGGGGAGTTCTTCTTGAATTTCTCTCTTGTCAAAAACTCGGTTATACGGGTTTCAAAATCGATTAATCGATTTTGGCGTTCGAGCACTTCGGGTTTGAACCTTGAAACCCATTTTTTTCATCAAAATTCAATCCTTTTGATCCTAATCTTTTGCACACATCTAACCAACATATATTTAATTAAATACATGGAAGAATTGCGTTATTTACCTCTTTAAATCGATGATTTACTCGTAGATCGGATCGTCTTCTTCGTTAGATAAAAGGGTTTCCAAACCCACCTCGATCATCTCCGTGCTCCAAGATCACAACCAAACCCAAATTAACGGCAATCCTTCCACACACTTCACGCAAACTCACGCCACGATTTGCGGATCAAAACTCACGATCTCTTTGCAAGAAGAGGGTTTCAAAACCCCAAACGGCTCCAAAACCCATAAAACCACAACCAAACGTCGAAATCGACGCGATCTTCCCTTAGACAATCTCACAAATGTCTTTCGCAAGAAATCTAAGGCTCGGCACTCATGGATTCAACACGTTCATTTCATCTCCTCCTCTTTCTCTCTTCCTTCTCTCCTCAAAGACCCAATACCTAAAACAAAACCTTGTGCAAGCCGGGTGTTAGCTCCCAAAAGAAGAAATTGCCTTCTTTAACTAAATGGGATCGGTTCCCATACAAAACACATATACTTGTCTTTGGGCGTATTAGTTCTCATCTAAGGATCTAGCTCCCGTGTGAAACGAACGTACCTATTTAGGTGTTATCTCATAACAAAATAGTTTTCTTTGATTAAGTGTGGGCCTACACACCCAAACCATCCACTAATCGGACCCGGTGTTGAGCCCATACACCAAAGCTTGGTGCATAAGAAACCACCTAATGCTCAACACACAATCTAAATCGGTCTTTTTCCACTCAAGACCAACCCAATTTAACTTACGTAAGTAATTTCATAAAATCGAGCACGTGACCAGTCGGGCACGCACACCGAGGTACACTGTTCAAAGTCGGGCATACATCCCGGGATACACTATTCAAAGTCAAAATTTTCAGGCTGTTACACTTGGTTTATATAATTATTAATTCGTAAAAGTTATAGGACTTGTTGTCCTCTTTCAAACATCGTGAGAAGTACGTCAATCAGAGTTCAGAATAAAAAGTTACAGTCGAAATATCGAGGCAGTGTCAGCAAGCTCAGTCAAATTTGACTGGTCGATTTCAAATTCGATCGGTCGATTTCCAAATCGACCGATCGATTTCTCCAGAACCCAAATTACACGCTCACTATCATTCACAAATCGATCGATCATGCTATTTCGGACCGCTCCATTTCCAAAATCGATCAATCAAATTTAATTCGATTGATCGAATTCATTCTAAAGCCTTCAAATTCATAGCTTGACAAAATCGATCGATCGATTTGAAAATCGACCGGTCGGTTTTGTCAAATTTCACCCAAACTCGGGTTTTGGCTTCTCAAACCCATTTTCCTTCAAATCTTAACTCCTTTCTTCTAATTTCTTAACCACATACTTAAACAACACTAACACATAACTAACTCATAATTTCACATAATCTCTTACCTTAAATCGATCGATTACTCGATCCACTTGCTCACACACAACTAGGGTTTCAAAGTTGAAATCTTGGGAAACTCGTTGACTCAACCTCCATGAACTTCACGTGGTGCTTCAATCTAGCCCGCACACACGCGCAAATCCAAAGCCCCCTTTTCTTCTCTCTCTATAAAAACCCAAATCATAAGAGAAATAAATTCTCTTGCCTTTATTTTCATTTATAACAAACCTAGACTTAGGTGTTAAGCCAATACACCGTAGCTAGGTATATATAAATTTATCTAATGATCCACACATAATCTAAATCATTCTTTTTTACTTAAGACCTAACCCAAAATGACTTAATTATTTTCGCAATGTCGGGTATGTGACCAGTCGGGCACGCACACCGACGCATACTGTTCAAAGGTTAAAATTTTTAGGATGTTACATAGCCCAAGCTTAAGTAGTTACTGCAACAGTTAGAAAACTAGCCATTACAGCCGCCATTAGGCTACAACGGCTAGTTTTCCAGCCCACCGTTTGTACAGTGCACCCTACGTGTAACCAGGAAATTGTTGGTTGCACCCATTTTTTTGTTTTTTTTATTTTTTTTATTTTTATTGTCATGAACCTAAACCGAAGCAAACCGAATTAAACATCGAAAAAATTCAATTTTGATTCCAGAACGGTTTATGTGTTGGAGGAATTTGATGTACTGAAACCGAATCCGATATATTCGGTTTAGTTTTCGATTTGTGGTGTACCGAACCAAAAAATGAAAAAATTGGATTCGGTTCCATTCAGTACACTGAACTTGCATCCCTACCTACATAGAATGAAGGAAACCAATGAAATATAAATTCTTTTTATAAAAAAAAAAGCCAATTGAAGTATCTATAAATCCTTCGGCAAAATCTTAAGGCAATACTTAAACCAAACCAGAAATTTGCAAATCCAAATATTTCAAATTCTGAAATTGAAATGCCTGAATTTGAAATCCCCAAGTCCAAATCCATGTTCCCAGGTGCAGCCTAACATATATGCCCCTGTTTCTAGTTTTGTGTGGCTCGTCGATGGATGAGCTGTGCACCAAATACCAACTTTAATAAGTTGGTCCGATGTTCTATCTATATTTTTTCTCATCTTAATCACTTGTCCCTCTTGGTGGCCTTCCAACTTTAATAAGTTGGTCTGCTGTTCTATCTATATTTTTTCTCATCTTAATCTCTTGTCTCTCTCATGGTGGCCCTTCACAATGTAGGGATCCATATACATATATGATACAATGTAAAACAAATTAACAATTGTCCATATTAGAGTCCGTTGATCCAATCAATCTAAAACCAATCAGTTGTCTCTCTGATACCAAGTTTATCAACGTAGGGGAAGCACGGCAACGGAAAACAAAGAGAAGAAGCACGGAATCAGACAACTGTCATTTATTGAAAAAGCAAGGGAGCAAACCTACTATTACACAACTATTAACACACTATTAACAAACTATTACATACACTATTAGCTACTATTAACACACTATGCACATATATAATACTAAAAGAAAATGATTACTAGGGGTGGAATCCTCACCGAAATGGAGAGCTTTCTACCCAATACACTCAAAAGGAAGAACACTTGCAGAAAGAAAAGATTATATAATTATATCTATGCCTGGACAATCCCCAAGCTATCCATATTTATAGCAGCACAAATTGGAGTTAAGGCTAGTTGAAGTTCGCAAAAGCAAGGGACATGTGTGCTGGAATAAGTGGATGCAGTCGAACCTTCGCTTAATAATTTAGTGAATGACGTAAGGGCTTGCGTCAGTCGATGCATAATTGATAGAGTGACATAAGAGCTTGCGCCAGTCAATGAATAATTGTGGACAACTGACACATGAGCTGTGGATGCTGATAATTGAGGCTGACAAATAGAATGATATCATGGAGTATTGCATATTGATCGAGGATAGGTGTTCATAAGAACCAAATCTTCTTTTGGGAGATAATGGATTTACATGTTCTCCCATCGATGAGCAAATTCATCTGCTAGATCTTCATCCAGATCATTAAGAACTTCATCTTTTGGATCTCTTGTAAAATGCTGCCGAGATATTCGAGTTGTGTCTCTGTATTGTCAGTCATTGGGACTTGATTGAAAAGTATGTCCAATGCAAGAGAGCTTGGAATGTTGAAATTAATTCTATTGGGAACTTGAATAATGATTCTTGCTGTGGATTTAAAGAATCTCCATTCTCCAAGCTCGTTAAGCTTATGTTTAATATTGGATAAGCCCATTGCTCTGAGCAACTGGATATCATGTCTGTCCATCTTAATTGCGGATGGATTTTCTAAGGTGATATAATGCATTTTTTCAGAACCAAGATGGTTATGAGAGATGTAGGGATCAAATCCGAGAAAAATACGGATAAGATGAATACTGGGGAAAAGAGTTCCCTTAACAATCCATTCTGGTATTGTAGAGATGAATTCTAAATTAAGATGATAATTTCTCAAAATGGATAATAGCGATTGAATTTTCAATGATTTTTGAAAATCAAGAAAGGTCAACATTTCTACTGATTTTGAGATGGGAAAGAAACCCATTTTCAAAGGCCCAAATGATTTCCCATTTGGTTGAATCAGATGAGAATTTATTGAGATAGGCACAAACTATAAAATGATGGTTATGATGACCTGATAAAATGGGAAACTGATGATGATAGTAATTTTGGAAGATAGATTGATGGAACTGATTAATCAATTGTTCACCACGGGGTATGCAAGATTTAATTTTGGAAATGATCTCCGGAGGAAGATTGCTGAGTTATTAGGAAATACTATCCCTGAAATATTTCAATAGACGGGTCCAAGTGTGGGGATCTGTTTCTATGAGTGAACATATATGTTCCTTGGAAAGAGAATTGGTTTCACAATTGAGTGATTGAAATAATGTACATAAAAGATGAAGGGAATCATGGATTCTGGAAGGTTTTCTGATGATTGTGTCATACAAGTAATTTATGTTTGATTTTTTCCATGAGGTGAGCTTTTTGTGGGTTTTGAACTCTACATTGGGATACAAAGGAATGTGAAGGTTAAATGGGTTGAATAGAGAAATTTTCTCAAATGTTTGTTTGCCTTTTGAGGACTCAATTGTTTGATTTGTTTTGAAAGAAGAAGCGGGATTCCACTCATTCTCCATGATACCTGCACTATAAAAATATATAGTAAATATCCCACCTATTCCAGTGGTCTACTAATGATATATAATAAATAGCCCACATCAATCTAGTGGTCTATTAATGATAATCCACTATATCTAGTGGTTGAGTAATCCACTTCCCAGTGGTTGAATTCATAAAAATATTTAAGATATATATAATAAATAGCCCACATCAATCTACTGGACTACTAATAGTATTCCACTAATATAGTGGTTAGATTATCCACTCTCTGGTGGTTGATTGATTGGTTTCCACATTATTCAGTGGTTCAAAAAGTCTTGGCTTCTCTGCATCACTAGAAAGAAATGGTTAGAATACATAAATTCATGTATCAATTTGTAAGAAATTTAAAGACAAGATTTTGACCATTATACTGAGCATAAATGCCAGTATAATCTACCTTTGTTAAAGGTAGGTTGGATTTACCTGTTTTAATATGCCTTAATAACCAATTTGAGAGGCATCAATCTCTACAATGTTAGACCAATCAGGATTGGCTAAAGAGAGACAAGGAATCTGTTTTACCTTTATCTTGATTTTGCGAACAATACTAGAATATTCTTCAGTCCATGGGGACGGTATTTTCCTTAATCTTGCATACAGAATTGCTGCATCCTAGGCAAAATTAGGATAATAATCTATAATGTAATTGAGATTTCCCAAAAATCTTTATAATTGGGTTTTATCTTGGATTTCATCTGGGAATTTAGAGGCAAATTCAATGCTTCTATCAATTGGAATGATTTGGCCTTGGTGAATGTTATGACAAAAAAATCTAACATTACATTGAAATAATTTAATTTTTGAAGCAGAAATAACTAATCTATTTTTGATAATTATTTTTTTAAATAATTTTAAAAGTTTAAAATGTTGATCAATTGAATTTGAAAAATTGAATATGTCATCAGTATATACAATGGAGAAATCTGTGTATGTGGTGAAAATATCATTCATTATATTTTGAAATTCAGATGGAGCATTCTTGAGACTAAAGAGCATAACATTCCACTTGAAGTTCCCAAATGGAACAGTGAACTTCGTTTTGTAACGGTCATTCTTCGCCACCAGCATTCGCCAATACCCTGATTTTAGGTCAAATTTTGAAAAAATAGGGGCTGAATGTAATCGATCCAGCAAATCTTTTTTATTAGGAATAGGATAACGAGTCCATTGTAAACAGTCATTCAATGGTTTGTAATTGATAACCAAACGAGGGGTTCCTAGTTCCCGTTCAACATTTTTCTTGACATAAAAAGTTGTACAACTCCATGGGGAGTAACTGGGTGATTGGCTTAAACCGTATATATATTAATTCTAATTTCAAGTCTTAACCTATTGCAAGCGCACAATGGAAAATACAGTACTCGTATAGGATCATTCCCACGAGGAAGTTCGTTTATCTCTTATTTGCCTTTTATACCTTCTAATTAAACTCGTATCTTAAAAACTTATATTTATTTTTAAGATCTAATCTACTAGAGAAATATGTATAAAAGAAATTTTCTATAAACTAAATTGCATAAAAATAAATTCTATTCCTCCATCAAATTGAGGTCGTCAATCCCAATCTTTAGATGTTAGATATTTATAAAATTTAAACAGTACCGTTACACTATATTTCTAGTTTCCTAGCATTGGGCGTCAATCAATACTAAAATTCTATCAATACAGATTTAATCTATTCAATAATCAATCAGAAATTTTGGCGTCAATCAAACTCTAGAAAATTGAAGATGGAAAATAAAATGTCATTGCACTAATCTGCAAATTCTAACTTGAGTCATCAATTCAAATCAAAACTTGGAGATGTTTACAAAGCAATAAAAATTCTAAACTAGAAAACAAAGTCAAAATATATCCTTCACCCCTCAGCTAGAGTCGTCAATTTTCTCTGAGAAATTACGGATATCTACACTAATCTTCAGCATTCAATTGCAGTCGTCAATTGCTCTTGAAAAACTTCTAATATCGAAATTACAAAGCAATAAAAATCTACTCTAAATTTGATCGAAAGAAAACCCAACGTCAATCATCAATTGATGATGAGAATTTCTTCGATACTTTATTCCTATATCGGACTCTCTTATTTATAGATCATAAGGAGTCGGTTTACAAAGTTCTAATTCTAATAAAAGAAATAAAAATTATCCTAATATAACTCTACTTCTAATTTTATCATTCCTTCTTTCTTTAGTTTGATACGCTTCTAGAATATTCTTTAATCTTCAATAGCAGAGTCCTTCGGAGTCTTCTTCATCAATCTTCCAGATCCGTAATCAGTATATGGCGGTGGTAGTTCTTACTCATACAGCAGCAACAGTTATGTCAGTAGGAAATCTTCTATAATCGTAGATAACGATTATCTACTCTTCTTATCTGGAAAATCGCAAATTACAATTTTCTACTCTTTTGTCTTTCATACTGAATTATTAAAGAACGATCACTTTTCTCTTTATCATTTTTCACTCTTTTGTCGCCTTCTATAGAATCGTCTTTCTAAAGAATCGTACAATTACGATTTCTTATTTCTTTCTTTCTTCACTTCAACAATAGTAGCGCAAAATCATTAATTACGATTTTCTATCTTTCAGTAGCAGCGAATCGTCTTTAACACTTAATCGTTATTCTTACTGCTCTTTGGATTCACTTTAACAAAGATTATCATTAGGGCTCTCTTTTACTGCTTATCTTAAATATCTACACATCAGTAGCTTATTAACAAGAAACTAAGTCCTAACATCACTAAGCTAAGAGTGATAAAATGATAATTTATTTAAATGATCACACCCCTAAACTTAAGCTTTGCTAGTCCCTAGCAAACAAGGAAACATAAAATATTCTAAACTAAAAATTTTAATGCCACTTTCGTAGAGAGCACGATTGCATTTAGCAGATGCAACAAGCCTTTAAACCCTAGGTGATCCCTAGTGGAGGAATTGTAGTCTCCTGAAGGTTTTCAGAAAAAGTTACCTATAAACTTCAAATATTTTTGAAGTTTTCAAAATATTATTTTTCAAAACTAAAATTTTTTATATACTAATTCTCAGTTATTCATTATATATTCATTATTTATCAAAATTTTCAAATCTTTATCCTTTTCTTTCCATTATCGTAATTATCCTCTTTATCAGAACTCAACAAGTTCAATTCAGTATTGCGTGGAGTGCGTGTATATTAGTAAAAAGTTTATTTATCATAAATTTTTCTAAACTATAATTTTTAAAAAATATTTTCATTTAAACTCTCACTTTTCGGCATACTCTAAAAAATAATTGAAATTTTTGGGTTCTCTCAATAATATATTTCTAAGGAAAATTAACTAGTAAATCTCATAGAAAAGATAATCAATTATGTTCATATCATTTATTTATTTATTCATAGTATCTAATTTATATATCTCTACTAGACTTATATTTTTATAAATAGTAAATCTCAAAGGTCTTTCCTTCGGCTTATAATGGGGCTTTAGCTCTTCCTTTTCTTCTTCTTTTTCTATATTTTTCTCTCATATCAGCATCGGTAAGTATCCAAAAAGTTGGATAACTTCTTCCCATTTTTTTTTCTATATATCCCAGTTCTTCTTATTTTTTTCCAGCTTGGAAGCTTTTTGCTACTCTTTTTCATGGAATTGTTGTTTCTAAATCGTCTTTTTATGATTTTTCATTCCTTTTTCTCATACTTTTCATACAAATATATTTCTTCTCAATTGTACCCTTTTTCAGTAGATCCTTTATTTGTTAATTGCATACTCCTTTCACTCCCTCTTCTTCCCTTCTTTACATTCTAAACTCTCAGAAATTGTAAGGGTTAAGGATAGAAAGTTTTGGGGAGTACATATAGTTAAAAGTTTATAAAATTCTTGGTACAAAAGAAATTCTATTTTAAGCATCTAATATGGGTTCAAAGATAAAATATTATGGAATTTTTGGCTCTTTGGCTCTGATTTAACAAAAGATGGCCCTTGGTCATTTTCACGATTTACTAATATGGATGCCTTATTGCTTTGATATATTCACTAAACAGTTCTAAATAAACAAATAATCATATTTTCAGAATCTTTTGATTCTATGTTCAACAATATGAGATTTTATTTGATAGCAATAGTAGCGAAGTTCAAAGGATTTTCAGCATGAATAAAAACAGTCTCTCTCGAAAGAAAAGAAGAAACAGGCTCTATAGTTCACTGATTATATAATTTTGAAACTATAATCTAAAATAATTTACAGTTCAGATCAAACATTCATCTGCTACGGTATTCTAGAGATGCTTTCCTTTGAATTGTAACTATTCTTATTTTGATATTTTGAACTACTACTATGATGGATTGTTAAGAATTTCAGGTTTTCAAAATTTTCATCATAAATCGCATATAATGATTAACTTAAAAAAAAAAAATTACTACTATACCGATCTGTATCTGTATCTATATCCCCCCCCCCAAAACTTAACTAGGGCAATGTCCTCATTGTGTAAAATAGGGGACACAAAAAAAAAATATTTTTATTTTTTTATATAATTTATCGTACTATACTACTCCAGGACCAGGTCTATAATTTGCAAAAAATATTCGAAAATCTTTCCCCCAAACTTAGGATAAAATGTAACTTCCTCGAAATTTGAGCTTTGAACAGTATTCTCGAGATGCGTGCCCGACTGGTCGTAAATTGGACCAAGTGAAAGTCAACTCGATGACTATGATTCAATTAGGTTTGATACGAATGTGCACATGTGCGTAGTGTTAGACCTTGTTACGAGATCACATACACTTGTCATGGGTGTATATGTTTTACACCAAAGCGTAAATTAAGTTAAAAGGCTTAAATGACTTAAGAGAAGTTATTTCTCTTTGGGTTGGTAGGTGCAGAGATTTATAGAGAGAGAGTGAAGAGAAAGGAGTAAATGTAAGACGTTGTATGAGATTTCAAATTTAAGGAGCTCGTGAGCTATTAATTTTGACGATAACGCATGGGTGAACTCGTTGGGGTCGGAGCTAAGAACCCTAGACTCGACCCAAGCCATTGAATCAATCAAGAGATTGATTTGAGGTGAGTTTTATTAGATTTCAATGTATATGTTATGGTGCATTAGTTTAGTTATTAAATGGTAAAATGGTGAATTAAAGATATATAAAAGAAAGGAAAATTGAAAGAGAAGAAAGCTAGAAGAAATGCCCGAAGAGAGCTGGGTTTCTGTCAAAATCTATTAATCGATTTTGAAAATTGATCAATCGATTTTGACCTGTAAGTAGATCTGGGCACTGATGCCTGAAACTGATTAATCAAAATAAATTTGATTAATCTATTTTTGGATTTCGATTAATCGATTTAAAATTGATTAATCGTCTGTGCACTCCCAGTGACTGAAAAATGTGGAGTCTGGGAAAATCGATTGATCGATTTTGGAGTTTCAATTAATTGATTTGGGATCGATTAATCGATATGAAGATCGAATAATCGATTTTGACAGTTTTTGTTTTACTTTTGTTTTAGGCTTTAGAGTTCTAGGAGGGCTTTGTACCTTCTTTTATACATCGTTCTTGATGCTTTGCTTATGATATGATGTAACTAAGGTTAAACAATTGAATGCGAGCATGGGGAGCCACAATGGACCTTGACGCTTGAGAATTTATATACGTGAGATAGGGAATACTTAGAACATGTACTTTAATTGTAAGAGCATGTATGTAGTGATATGAAAATGAATAGTCTGCGTTAAACACATGAAATTTAAGTGTGTGTGCGTGTGAACCCTAAGTAAAGAAACAACTATGCTATGAGTATGTGGCGTCCCCAGGAGATGTGAATGTTATAAGAGCATCTGAGTGATGCATATGAACTGATGACATCCCAGGGATGTATGGAAATTTGTGAATATTCGAGTGATGTGATTTGATTAAATGAAAATCGATCATGCCTAATATACTATAATTAGCACAATCACACGGTGAATAATTATATGTAGTGTACATTTGATTTAAGGTTTGGAGAATACCCCACCGACGTGGTGGTATACCTGCGACTGACTCGGCAGGATATCCGTGACCGCTACGGCGGCCAATCCGTACACTAGTATGGCATCCCAGGGATGTATGTAAAATTTGTACCCTGTCGCCTATGAGGAAGGGACCTGGATAGTATTACATGAATGAAAAATGATATAAAAAATAGTCTGATTAGACGACGATGGAGGGTATTCCATCGAGGCTCGAGGCTATAGTACATCGAGGATTATTTAAGTTATGATTTAAGTTTTGAGGCCTATCTTTATCCATTGTGAAAAAGTTGAGAATGAGTAAACACATGTAGAGTAACAGATACATTCAACTCATGTTTTCAGTGACTTAAAACTATTTTCCAGTTATTTTATTAATGTATAATGCTTCTAATGTCATGGAATATATGTGAGAAAGATTGATTTATATATCCATTCTGTTGTTTCCCTATTGAGCTATGATGTAGAGTCCCTTACTGCGGTCGCATCGCTTCGGGAGACGTAGATCTGGAGGATTCAGATTACATGCCTGGGGAGGATTCAGAGCCCCCTCCTGAGGACTTCTTCTAAAGGACCCCTGTGTACTTTGATAGTATTTTGTGAGAGATACTATGTGGCTTGGTATGTCCAGCATTATTTTGAGAAATTATAATATTGAGAGATATTCTTTTAGTGAACCATCCAGGGTGACTGGTGTGTCATCACTGATGGTTCGAGTGGGTTCTTTTGCTCATGCAGTGGCATGAGATCAGAACCATCTTTTGGGCTACGTATTTTGACTTTTCTATATAGGACTAGAGATTTTGTTCGGTATCAATTCTTATGCTTTTAAATTACTTTATTGTTGCTTTGGTATATAAATTTTCCGTGTAGACTTATGGAGCACGACCATTGAGGGTCGTATCGATGACACGGGTTTTGGGGTGCCGAAATCCGAGCTGCCACAGTTGGTATCAAAGCAATTTCTTTTAGAATTTCTAACAAGTCTGGATTATGTCAGAGCATAGGACCTTCTGCTAATGAAACTGTGGTTTCATGTGCAGAGCGTTATGTCTTCTAGAGGAAGAGGATGGCCTCGGGGAGGTCATGAAAGGAACTTGCGGAGTAGAGACGGTTTTATCTCAGCTTCGAATAGAGTACCATTGGAGAATAAAGAGGTCCCCCAAAAGTTGTGGTCAAGAGAACAGAGACCAAGCAGAGAATCAGGATAGAGGTTATCAAGAGAGGGATCAGCGAGAGCAAGAAAGAGTAAGAGAAAGAAATAAAGAAAGGGAGGAGCGTCAGAGGATGGTGCACACCATAGAAACCATGGCAACTGCCATGGCTCAGCAAGCAGCATCCTTGGCAGCTCATAATACCAATGATCAGCGTTAGCCACCTACACCTCCAGTAGGTCCTACACAGGCATTGCCCTCTGCATTCACAGAGTTTAGGAGGATGTGTCCTCCAAGCTTTTCAGGGCAAGTGGAGCCAATGGATGAGGAAAATTGGCTGAGTGAAATGGAGAAAGTATTCAACGTGCTTACATGCACAGAGGATGAGAGTGTTCGTTGGGCAGCGTATATGCTAGATGAGGAGGCAGGCCCATGGTGGAAGTTCGTCTCTAGGACTAGGGCTCAGGAAACCCCAAGATTGCCATGGACATGGGAGGAATTTGTGGAAGAGTTTAACAAACAATACTTCCCTGAAGTAGTACGCAATCATATGGAAGTTAAATTTCTTCAGCTTGAGCAAGAAAGGATGTCGTTGAGGGAGTATGGCGTAGAATTCATGAGGCTTGATCGCTTTGCTCCTGATTTTGTAGTTACGAATTTGATGAAAGCTAAAAGACTACAATGCGACTTGAGGCCGAACATCAAGGGAAGAGTAGTAGCATTTGAGTTAAAGACCTGTGGAGAGGTCATGAGTAAGGCTTTGGTAATAGAAGAGGACAATGAAGATAGATACAGAAGAAGAGATCAACAAAGGCGAGGAAAGATGGATCAAAGTAAAGTTGGGAACTACGAGCCAGTGAACAAAAAGTTATGATTCCTAGCACCCATTCAGAGGCAACCATTTCAAATCAGTTATATCAGACCGGCGTAGCAGACAAATTATCAGAGATTACCTGTGTTTGCATTGGGGAGGCCGATCAGATATGAGAACCCTGCTACCACCACTGGAGTAGCTGTTACCCAGGGTATCTCACTGGCAGCATCTACTACGGTTGAGACTTATGCCAAGTGTGGCAAGTCACATAAAATAGCTGAGTGTAGAAGGGGTGCTCGGGGTTGCTACAAGTGTGGAAAGATGGGCCACATTATCCGAGATTGTCCTGAGATGATTAAAGAAAGAACGGCTTCTGCTTCCATGTCAAGACCGATACAAGCAAGAAAGCCGGTCGTGCAAGGAAGATCCTATGTTGTTACTGCCCAAGAAGCACATAAAACCAATGACGTGATCCAAGGTGAAATTTTCTTTTAAATAAAGAATTTCAATTCTTAAAGTTTTTAGATAGGGAAGGTGCATTCATGTAGGAAGTAGAATAGACTCGCTCTTGTCTATAAATTTTGATGTATATAGTGTGTTGTGTATATATATATATATATGTGTGTGATATAGGTACCTTAGACTTGTACGAAAAGGGAGGTTATACAGCTTATGAGGCTAGAGTGTTGATAGACCCGGGGTCTACCCACTCATTTACTACTCCTCGATTTGCTAGGAAGATGAAGGTTCAACCAGAGGCTTTGGATTTAGCAGCATCTATCCCGACTGGGGAATCGGTCGATACGGAAAGGGTTTATAAATAGGTGATAGTGACCATCAGAGATGGAGAAGTCCTTGAACTACCGAAAAATTTAGTTCTGTTGGATATGCAAGGATTCGACGTGATCCTTGGCATGGACTGATTGTCACAACATTGTGCAATGGTAGATTATAAGAGCAAAGTTGTCATCTTCAGACCTAATACAAGGAGATGATTCTGATTTTGATGAATGAGATCGACGTTTATGTCACTTGTGTCCGCAGTCAGGGCCGAGTGCTTAATCAGAAAGGGGTGCAGTGGTTACTTGACATTCATGAAGGAAGATAAGGAAGGGAAGAACATCATTTCAAAGATCGCAGTTGCGTGTGAGTTTGAGGATGTATTTCAAGAAAAATTGCCAGGATTACCTCCTGATAGAGAGGTGGAATTCACTTTCGACTTAGCACCTAGAACATAGCCTATTTCTAAAGCGCCATATAGGATGGCGCCTGCTGAGTTGAATGAGTTGAAAGAGCAGTTGCAAGAGATAATGGATAAGGGGTTTGTAAGACCTAGCGTGTCTCCTTGGGGAGCACCGGTCTTGTTCATAAAGAAGAAAGATGGGTCAATGCGATTGTGCATCGACTATCGCTAGTTAAACAAATTAACCATCAAGAATCGATATCCATTACCTAGGATTGACGATTTATTTGATCAGCTGCAAGGAGCAAGGCATTTTTCTAAGATTGATCTGAGATCTGGATACCATAAGCTAAGAGTCAAGGCAGAGGACATCCAAAAGACAGCATTTAAGACACGGTATGGACACTACGAGTTTTTAGTGATACCATTTGGTTTGACGACTGCACAGGCATCGTTTATGGATTTGATGAATCGGGTGTTTAAACCACACTTGGACACTTGCGTCATAGTATTCATTGACGACATCCTGATATATTCTAAGTCAAAGCCGGAACACGAAGAACATTTGAGAATTACTCTACAAACTCTATGTGAACACCAACTGTACGCCAAACTCTGTAAGTGCTAGTTCTGGTTGGAGAAAGTTAGCTTTTTGGGACATGTCATCTCAAAGGATGGTGTCACAGTAGATCCGGCTAAGATCAAAACAGTGGTAAAATGGGAACAACCAAAGACGGTAACAGACGTCTGTAGTTTCCTTGGTCTAGCTGGCTATTATCGACATTTTGTAAAGGGATTTTCTAAAATATCGGGACCACTTACAAGACTTACAAGGAAGGATGCGAGATTCGAGTGGAGTGAAGCGTGTGAAAAGAGTTTTCAAGAACTCAAGAAGAGACTCACTTCAGCTTCAGTGCTAGTAATTCCTCCAGGTAGTGGAGGGTTCATTGTATATAGTGATGCTTCACATAATGGTTTGGGCTGACTGCTCAACCAACAGAAGAAGGTGATAGCTTATGGGTCGAGACAACTAAAAGATCATGAGAAGAACTATCTGACACATGAATTGGAACTAGTAGCGGTCATATTTGCGTTGAAGATTTGGAGACATTGTTTATACGGTGAGACCTTTGAGATCTTCACCGACCATAAGAGTCTCAGGTACCTGTTTACACAGAAGAAGATTTGGAACTAGTAGCGGCCATCTTTGCGTTGAAGGTTTGGGCTGCGTGCTCAACCAATAGAAGAAGGTGATAGCTTATGGGTCGAGACAACTAAAAGATCATGGGAAGAACTATCTGACACATGAATTGAAACTAGTAGCGGTCATATTTGCGTTGAAGATTTGGAGACATTATTTGTATGGTGAGACCTTTGAGATCTTCACCGACCATAAGAGTCTCAGGTACCTGTTTACACAGAAGGAATTAAATATGAGGCATCGCAGATGGATAGAGTTTCTCAAAGACTATAATTGCTCCATACAATACCATCCAGGCAAGGCTAATGTCGTAGCCGATGCATTGAGTCAAAAGGGTTCAGCTCAGTTGGTTAATCTAATCATGGGAATGCACAGATGGAAGTTATTTAAAGATCTTTCACTGTATAATGTAAATATCGAGGTGCAAGCTACAGGAGCTTTCTTGGCCAACATAACAGTGAGACCGATGATCTTTGAGTATATTCACGAGCTACAGATGAAAGACCCAGAGTTAACTAAAATCCGACAAGATGTGATTGAGGGCATCAAACTAGAGTTCTCAGTGAAAGAAGACGGTTCCTTGCTATTCAAGGGACACCTTTGTATTCCAGTTGATGTCGATCTGCAGTAGACTATCCTTGATGAGGCTCACAAATCGAAGTATGCAATCCACCTTGGTAGCACAAAAATGTATCAAGAGTTGATGAAGAATTACTAGTGGAGAGGACTGAAGCAAGATGTAGCCAAGTACGTGTCAAGGTGTTTGACATGTCAGCAGGTGAAAGTAGATCATAGACACTCTACTGGATTATTGTAGCCTCTACCCATACCAAAGTGGAAATGGGAGTCAATCTCTATGAACTTCATTGTAGGGCTACCACATACAACAAAGAGATACAACACCATTTGGATGGTCGTGGATCGACTGACCAAGTCAGCACACTTCCTACCCTACAACACAATGCACACAGCAGAAAGACTCGTGGAGTTGTATATGAAGGAGATAGTACGGTTACAAGGGAGATTTCAGTGTGCTAATTATTATGTAATTATAAAAGCAAAATAAAATCAAAGTAAAATAGAGGATGGATTCAACACATCTAAAATATCCTAGACCTGCAGGATATAGGGTCCTTTGTAGCAAGTTTTAATAAGTAAGAGTTTGTCCCATAAGGAGTAGTGATCTAAACTTAGAAAGAGTATAGTAGACCTCCAGATCTGGCTACAGATTTGACAATTCTATGAAAACAGGGAAAAGAAAGAGAGTTTTTCTGTGTCACTAGATCTAATTCTATAAAACTGAAATAAAACTAAACTAAAAGATGGAGGAAGATGGATGAAAAAATAAAGATCAAATGGTAAGAAATAGACATCTAGGGCCTAGTTTTCATTGCAAAACAGATCAAGATCTGAGGATATGCAGCCATCCTTCATTTGGCTACAAGCACAAATGCAAGGTATAAGAATCCGATCTAGACCGGTGGTTTGGGTTCATCTTAAGGCTATGATCTGTCCACTTCAATGGTCACAGATCATCCAATATATTTCCTCCATCCTTGTTTTGGATTGATCTTATGGCTATGATCTGTCCACTTAAATGGTCACAGATTATCCAATAGATTTCCTCCATTCCGATGGCTTCGATCAGAACAAGATAATCACTACAGATACTGTGGATGCAAGGTCACAGGTACAGACACCCACAGGCATGTCAAACCCAAGGAAATCAGATGGTCATCAAGAGATCTACCAGTTAAGCGGGTGAGCTGATTAACAAACTCCTCTACACAAATCCGATCGAGAATCTATTGGGACCACAAGATCTTTAGATTTAACTAAGCTTTAAAATCAACAATTTATTGCTTCAAACAAAACAACTTATAATAAACTTATTTCCAGATCTGTAGTCTGTGCATCGATCCTCATTTCTTCATGCCGAAATTACAATTACAAACCAGTTCTGAGCTGCTATCTAGATCTAATCCAACAGGCTGGATTAGAGATAGAAGGGGGAAGAGATAAAAGAAAATAAAAACCTAAACTAAACCTAAATGAGCTGAGGAGAACTCAGGCTATTCCTTTGTTTCTACTTTCCTTGCTGAAGAAAAATAGCAAAAAGATAAGTATTTATAGATATGCATTGATCCTTGTGCCTTGGGTTTCAGCCAATCAGAGAGCAGAGATGGATCCCTTCTATTGTGCTTCAGTTGCATTCCCGCCAAATATTTATTCACACCCATGTGCAGCATTTTCAGTGTATTGGAGTTCCTAATCTGCCCTTGTCAACCACAAAAAATGTCTACTACTCATCTTCATACTTGCCGTCCGCAAAATGGACCCAAGCTGCCCCTGCTGTCCATTACTTTTTCCAGTTGCACACCTCAAGTGATTGCCCACAGAATAATCATTCTCGCTGCCCTAAAATACCCCTGCTGTTTGTTACCAAAACAGCCCCAAATGGGCCCCGTCTGAAGCAAGAAATATATATATATATATATATATATATATATATATATATATATATATATATATATATATATATATATATATATATATGCAGCTGCAGTCAAGACGCCAGGTTTGAGGGGCTTTCTGAGAACTCGACGGTTGGATAGGATCTTAACTGCATCTCGACAGATTTGGAGCAAGCTGGAGGTTGGGCTTCTCGACAGGTTGAGATATTTAAGCGGTCAAAGGGTGCTATGGTGTGAATTGCAGCTGAAACTCTGCATGGCTACAACTTTGAAGATGTTGATAGGTTTGGGTTGAAAGTTGGGTTTGCTGCTGCAGCTTGTCGTGAGGATTGATGGGGGCTGCAAATGCATTTCAAGAGGTTCCTTTGGAAGCTCATCCATTCGATAGGGAGGTGTAAATGCAGCAAGGTGTCGACAGTTTCAAACTGAATTTCGCTAGGTTCATTCTGCAGCTGATTAGATGGTAAGTTCGATAGGTGCAAGCTGGTTATTTCAGCATTTCGACAAGATTGCAGCAACATCCTCCAAGTGGTCGATAGGTGCTAGGTGCTACTTGCTGTTTCGATAGGTTAGCTGTAGAGGCTGCTGCACTTCGATAGGATTGGAAGCTTCTAGTTGTCGACAGGTTTGGTTGCTCCAGCTTCCTCACCATTCGACAGTATGAAGTTTCAGCTGCATAAACCAATCGACAGGTTCCTTCCAGCATTTCGATAGGTTGCACCCCCTTGAACTGATCGATAGGTTGCTGGGAGGATGGCTTTGGAGCTCTGCTGTTCGATAGGTTGGATGAATACAGTAGCTTCAGCTTCAAGTGGTCGACAAGATTTGTTAGAAGGCTGGGCGTTTTACTTTGAGAGGATTGGTGAATGGAGTATGGGTTGCACTCTCTTTGAGCCTTTGACAGGTTCAACAATAGCTCAAGGCTTCAGCAACTATTTCGATGGGTTCAAGGTTGGGTTGCTCGAGATGTTTGTTGTAGGGTGCTGCAAGGGAGCTGTATGGCTGTGCACTTGACAGGTTGGAGAATCTGTAGCTTTAGTGGGCATGTTGTGCTTGACAGGATCAAGCTGTAGCTCATTCACTTGGTAGTTTCAAGCATCTATTGGCTTCAGCATACACCTCGAGAGGTTTCAAGGATCCATTCGACAAGCTCCATGGCTGCTGATGCAGCACGATAAGTTTGCTATTTTTATTACAGCAATGCTCGAGAGGAAGAAAGATGTCGAGCTTTATTCAATGAGATGGCTGAAGTGCAGTTTGGATGTTCTTTACATGCCACCAGTCGATAGGTCCAAGTTCATGTGTAGCTGCTGAATTTTCTACTCCATTGAAAGCTTCCACTACTACAGCTTGCTTTCCAAGGTGTGCAGCTAGGTGACCCCTTTGCTGCTCCCTATACACTACTGCTGTGTAGGTGGGGTTCCCAGCTTGAAGATGCTGCTGTATTTGGAGAAGTCAGGGATAAAACTGATACCATTCCGTTCATCCCTCACTCTTAGCTGTTGCTTGGTTCCACAACTCCTCTAAATGGCACCTTTTAAACTGAAAACTGCACTAAGGATGTATTTACCTCCTTGCTGCAAAACAACACTAAAAACAAATATTAAATACTCTAAGTCTTAGCAATAGTCAGGTTTAAAGGTGTAGAAAGTTGCAAAAATTAGTGACTAACAGTGACCCGTTATATACTTCAAAGTTTTGGAAGAAGTTTTAAGAAGACATGGGTACGCGATTAGACTTTAGTTTAGCGTTCCATTCGCAGACCGATGGGTATACGGAGCGAGTAAACTAGGTGATAGAAGACATGCTCAGAGCGTGTATGCTTGAATTACGGGGATCGTGGGATCAACACTTACCGTTGATTGAATTTGCATACAACAATAGTTTCCAAGTGAGCATTGGGATGGCACCGTATGAAGATCTCTATGGGAGGTGATGTAGATCGCCTATCAATTGGGAAGAGATCGACGAAAAGTTTATTTTGGGGCCGGAGTTACTTGAAGATAACGCTATCATTGTTCGTATGATTAGAGAAAGACTTAAGTCAGTGCAGAACAGACATAAGAGCTATGCCGATATCAAAAGAACGTGTGTGGACTACACCGTTGGCGAGAAAATTTGTTTGTAAAGGTATCACCCATGAAAGGCATTATGAGATTTGGAAAGAAGGTAGGTTGAGTCCCTGTTACCTTAGACCCTTTGAGGTTTTGGGTCGAGTAGGCGAGGTCGCATATCGCGTTGGATTACCACCATTATTTGATCGGGTACACAACGTCTTCTATGTCTTTATGCTCCGAAAGTATGTGAATGACCCTGCCCATATCTTGGGAAGTCAGCCGATCGAAATGCACAAAGATATGACCATGATAGAAGAAGCGGCTTAGATACTGGATAGAAAAGAGCAAATGTTGCGCACAAAAGTGATTCCCTTAGTGCATGTTCGTTGAAAGAATCATCTGGCCGAAGAAGCTACTTGGGAATGCGAGGCGGATGTACGAGAGCAGTATCTGGACTTGTTTGCAGAGAGCTGAGAGCAAAGTTATATCATTGCATGTGTTTTTGTACGTTTAACTCGCCTATGTAAGCGAAAGTTCACGCGTTTATCTAAACTTATGCAAGAAAAGAAAAGAACGAAAGTGGGTTGTAAATGGACCTTTTGTGAAATTAAAAATGTATGGCTTGATAGTAATTGCATCATGAAAAGGATGGCCAAAATGTACTCCACAAAACCATAGAAAATCTGACAAGGAAACAGAAGGAGGAAGTGAAGGAAAATAACAAGTTAAATTTTTTTTTGCAGTTTTGTCAAAACCGATTAATTGCTTTACAAATCGATTAATCGATTTTGGATATTGATTAATCAAAATCGTTTGATTGAACGACTGGCACACACCAGTGAGCTGAGAAATCTAGAAAATTAATAATAGTCAATTTCGATTAATTGATTTTGAAAAATCGATCAATTAATTTTTTAAATCGATCAATCGATTTCGTGCAACTGGGTTTAAGTGATGAAAACTGATTAATCGATTTTTGCCTATATATAACAGTTTTGGGAATTTTCTTCCCATTTCGAATTTCAAACTCATTTTCTCTTTTGAGCGCCCTTTTTCTTCTTCCTTGGGCTAGTGAAACTTGCGAAGATTCGAGGGATTTGGGGATCGAGTTTGAATCAAAACCCTAAATATCTAGATCGAATACGAAAGGCAAACCCTAGGTTTTTCAAATTCCTTTCATTTTGTGTAATTCTAGCCCTAGGTTTCGAGTATTTTTCATTTTTAAACCTACGATGCCACCTAATACTAGGCTAGCTTCGAAGCAAGCGGCTTCTAAGCTTCCCGTACGGTGCAAGAACGTCGCACCACCACCACCTTCACCTTCATCATCATCATCATCATCTTCATCCTATTCGACAGACGCGTCATCACGCGAATCGTCACCACCACCACCACCCGGTCATCTACCGCAACCTAATGACTGGTGGGCTGCCAAAGAGTTTGAGTATGAATACATAATCGACCAAGCTCTTTTTGAGGATCCCGAGGTTGAGGGCAGAACTAAGTGGGCCCGACAATACCTTGTTAATGCTGGCCTCGAAATCTTTTGAAACCTTTGCATGGTTATTTCTACGGTAAGCTCAAAAACTTGTTGTGCTACCCACCTTGCAATTATTATATGCTTAAAATAGCCAATTAAAAGGCACAAATTACAAATGTGTGGGATCAAGGTGAGCAACCAGTCCTGCAAGAATCAGGTTTGTTGTAGCAAGCTTTAAAAAGTAAGGGTATATCCACAGGAAAATGTGGTTCAACTATAGTAAATCTCAAGATCTATGGTAGATCTGACACTCTATCCTAATTTAGGCTAATTTAAAACAGGAAAGAAGAGAGGTTTTAGGTTTAGTCACTTTTACTACAAACTAAAAAAGTTAAATGTAATTGATCCAGATCTGATCAAACACAGAGATAAGGGAGAATAGAGTAAAGATAAAAATTCAAAAGATGGAGAACAACAACTAGGGGTCTTGGTCTCTTACTGAAGATCAAAGGAGTCAAAGGCAGTGTAGAGGACAGATTAGCAACAATCCTCTATCTGGCTACCAGCTCCCCGGGTTCCCCCAACAGATGTGAGGTATAAGAATCCAATCTCCACCAATGAATCAAAGCAATCCTGAGGTTAAGATCTGCCCTTCTACTGGATACAGTCTTAAGGTTATGACTTGCCCTTCTACTGGATACAGTTCATCCCAGAGATTGCTCCAGTCTATTGGTCTTGTTTGGAATAGGTAAACTATTGCAGATGCTGCAGATGCCAGGCTACCAGCTCCCCATTTCTGGCTGGCATCCACAGGAGTATCAAATCTAGGGAAATCAAATATGAAGAAGTGAAATATAGATTAGAATCACCTTTAAAAATCATAATTACATTATAAACATACAATCCTATTGTGCCCAGATCTGCAATCTATGCAATAAACAATTCCTTACAAGCCAATGAAACTTTTAATTTACAGCTCAAGACCTCACCCTAACTACTGAAAAGAGTTTAGCCACTCATGATTGGCTAAAGAGAGAATGGGAGAAGAAGGAAGAGAGAGGGAGTTCTTAGAGGAAAAATGGATCTCGAACTAAGCTTTGGTTCTCTTAAATTCTAGATGGTTCTTCTGTAAAAGCTCTCTTCTATTTATACCTTGTCCCTCTGTCTCAGATCCATTTTAGCCAATCAGAGCCCAAGAGAATAATTCTGTTATTCTGGGCTGCTAATGTGGCTGATTTCTCTTCTAGAAGCTCTTCTCCCATTGGTCCACAATTGGTAGATACCCATGAGGCAGTTAGGGTTTTCAATCGTACACAGTTAAATGCCAAAAATACCCCTAAGGGTCATTGACGTGCTTTGGGATGTGTATACAGACTTTTGAAATTGGGAACTGTTGAAGAAACATGCTGAGAAGTCCCTAATTCGAGTGTCGAGAGGTTCAAGGAACCTCTCAACAGGTTCTCTGTCTCCTTGCTCTTCATTTCGATAGGTTTGGGAACCTCTCGATGAGTTGAATTGCACTAGTCGATAGGTTTTGATGACTCATTGACAGGATCTATGTGGCTTTCGACAGGATTGAAACATATTGACAGGATTGGAAGCTTGTTTCACCATTCTGTCCATTTCTCCATTCATCCTCTCGACCGGTTATAATCAACCTGTCAACTGGTTATACAAACTACCACTGAGCTCTCGACAGGTTGGCTTGGACTGCTCAACAGGTTCAGCTAAACCTCTCGAGATGTACTTGGAACCTCTCGACTTCTTCTACACCTCCAGGTATGATGTCGACAGGATCTTTTTGCTGCACTTCCAACCTCTCAACCGGATCTATCATTCTCTCGATCTCTTTATAGTTTCACTTTTAGAACCTCTTGACATCTTAGCTCCTGTGTATCATAACCTCTCGACAGCTTATTTTCAGTGCTTTCATAGCTATTGCACCTCTCAAGTGGGCTGTTCTTCATTTGTTCAACACTCAACAACCTCTTGGTGGATTCAATCCTCATTCTTTGTAATTGCATTTGGCCTGAAGCATCCCAGTTGGGTGTAAGACATTCTCATGAATCTCTAAGGCTCTTGTGGACTGCTTGATTGGCTGGCCCTTGGGCTGTAAGGTCACATGGTGAGCAGTAAATTTCTTCTTTAGCCATTCTAAGTGAATATTTGCACTAAGCTTGCAATTCATTGCTTATCTATAAAATACACTTAAAATACATTATTAGTCAGCTCAAAGGTCCACCAAAGGTAAGGTTAGGAGGTGAAAAATGATATTTTTCACTGCTTAACACACCCCTAAACCTAAGCTTAGCTAGTCCCTGAGCAAAGGAGAAAGTAAAAATAATTATTGAAAATTAAAAAAATGCCACTTTTGTAGGGAACATAGATGCATTTAGCATATGTATCAAGCCTTTTAAACCCCTAGGTGATCCCTAGTGGAGGAGTGAAGTCTCCTGAGGGTTTACAGTGAAGTTATCCACAAACTTCTCCAATAAAAATAGTTAATATTAGTGCAGCATATTAAAACAAAATTCAAGCAATATAAATGTCATTCCACACCTTGTCCATTCAGTTTTAAAGGATTCTCAGCAAAAACATAACAAATTAAAACTAAAATTCTACTATAATTCCTGCACAATCAATCAGCTCATATCAAGGTATTTTGTATGAAAATTAATGCAAAGCTTACCCTCAAATTGAGAATCATGTTTTGATAATGCCCCCATCAATCTTAATTTTAGACCCAGAGCTCACCAGGGCTGACACTCTCAACAAAAATAGAAGGGTGTATCAATTCACATAGCTCAAGAGTAGTTATAGCCCTAAAATAGGACTACAAGCATGAGCATAGGCATTGCTCCAATTTCTGAAAATTTTTAACTCTTTTTCACCATAGATCAAACAAATCCTTATCTCCACATGACAGCTCAATCCAATTCATATCAGTAAAGACTTTTTATTGGGATGTAATGTGGCTTATGAATGAAGTTTACAAAGACGAAAAGGGTGGAATAGGATTTAAGATTGAGAAATCAGTAAAGTAAGGAGGTGACATGTACACCTTCATTTCAGCATAAATCCATCTACTTCTTGAATTTTCAAATTTGAAGTGATTAGTTTCTAATCCTCATTTTAATCTTTCAAAGAAATGATTTCTCTTTCTCATTCTTTTTGTTTTGCTTTTCTATTTTTTTTCTTTTCTTTTTGTATGCATTTTGTACTTTTTGTCAATTTTTTTTTTATGGGTTGGAATGCCACAACTATACACCACATTTGCCTTCAAATGTATTTTCTTTATTTTTCAACCAAATATAAAATCAGCTTTTAGTCTCACTTCTCCTATTTCCTGATTTCTCAGATTGAGGGTGAACTGAAGCAGGTCAAGAGGTTTTGGATTCAAATTTTCTGATTTTCATCAAAGAAAACTGGGATTTTTTTAAGTCTCAAAAGGTGTGTATCGAGGGTAGTTCAAAGGTGGGAAATTTTTAGCTCATACTGTCCAAGGGATGGCCTTACTTCATGTCCTTCATGTCATGAGTGCTGTCAAGCTGTTTTAACTTGGATTTGCCTAACTTCTAGTGAGCAAAGGTAGATCCAGTCAGTCCTTAGAGCAGAAGAAATTGTCAAACAATCTTCAAAGAAAATTTTTCAGGCCCAAATCTCACTAGATATGGTCTTTCATCAGATTTCTAGGGTTATCCTCACAATTTTCTTTCTTTTCAAGTTCACTAAGCACTAATTTTTGAAAATTCTTGACATTATCTTCATGAAAATGTTAGAACTATAACATATTTTAGTTTTAAAAAGTTTTTAATTTCCTCTATTTAAAAAAGAATCAGGTGGGAAATTTTTTTATTTCCTCAACTTCTGTTAAAACCTTGCTGCACTACCATTAACTATCCATTGGCAAACCTTGTCACACCCCCAAACCTATGAGGAGCAGTGTCCTCACTGATTCAAAGATGAAGAGATGTGCAGCAGGAGAAAAAATATAGACAAATAAGCAAGGAAAGAAAAATAAGCAATTGGCACTCAACTAAACAAAGAACACCAATACAAAAACAAAATAGGAACAAGTATTAATCTTAACAAACAAATGAGGACAAGAAAGAAAACAAAAAAACATCAAGACATCAAGAAAATCACAACAAATAAACTAAAGACCAATTCCATTGATAAGACTAAAATATGTACAATGTAAAGGAGAGTGATCTATAAAGAAATTATGCAAAAACATCCTAATTGTATAACTCTAATCATCTGACTCCTCTACAGCCTCAGGTGGATCTTGGAGTCCTTTACCCTTTTTATTCTTTCAAGCAGCAGCAGTGTAATGGGACCTCGTGGAGGAAGATTTTCTAGTCCTGGGGGTGGTTTTCTTTATAGGGGGTGGCTTTGGCTTGGAAGGGGGGTCCTTGAATTTAATGCTAAGCTTGACTTTGCTAGGATCCTTTGGTTGAGGAGCTGTTTCCATGGGAGGTGCATCAGGGTTTAATTCTTTGGAAATAGCCCCAGCTAACACCCTGTCAGTCTTTTCAGTTAAATTCTTCTGCAAGGCTACAATAGTCACCCCATAATCATAAGCTTTGTCCTCTACTACTCTCAACTATGCTTGTAGGGCCTTTATCACATCCTCTTGGCCCTCAGCTCTATTCTTCTCCTGGTTGTATTGCACCATAATTTCCTGCCAACCCTTCTTTATCTCTTTCTTCTTCCGCTTGTAAGTCACTTGTAGAAATTTGATGTGGTCAAGTAGAGGCTGCCTCATAGTGATTTTCAAGTCTGCCATGCCTCTAAGTACATCTCTCTTAATATATGCATTGTCTTGCATGGCTCGGAGGAGTGTACAGTATGGAGGCATGGGAGTAAAGGAAGCAGGTAATATGGGCTGACCAGCAAGGGAAGTAAGGCCATCCAGCTGTGAAGGGGGAATGGATGATGGCATGGGTGGGTAGAAGTAGAGGGAATGGGCTGGGGAAATGTAGGTGCAGGATCTAAGTCAGTTTGCGTGGAGGCAATGGTAAAGGTAGGGAGAGGGATTTCAGGGGTAGGTTCAGCCAAGATTAAGGGGTGTGGAGAAGGGGGGGGAGTGGTGATGTGGATGGGTGAAGGGATATCTGGCTGTGTGGGTGGTTGGGTTAAAATTTGTAAAGTCGAATTGATGGCGAGCACAGTGGAAGGAATGGAGGCTTGATTTTGGAGTGTGGAGTTCATGGCTTGGAGTGTGGCCTCAATTGATGATTGGGTTTGGTTGTTGGCCAGCACCTGGGATTGAAGGGAAAATAATAGGTTGAGAATATGGGGTAAAGGGTCAGGGGCAACAGGGGCTGTGGGTTGGATTAGTGGAATTGGTTGGAAAGGGGGAGTGTGGGTATGGGTAAAAGGTGGGGTGGGTGAAGTGTGTAATTGGGTAGGCAGTGGAGAGTCGGGTAGGGGGGGCATATTCATACCCAATGTCCTCCACAATAGAATCAATTAGGGATGAATATCCCTCAGTGGTTAATTAGTCCTGGGTGAGTGGAGGTGCTATGGAAAAGGTAGGGTCAATGTGAAAGGACATTGATGGTGGGGAAGTGATGGCTGGTTCAACTGAAGGGAAAAGGTGGGGGCTTGAGGGTTCAGCAGCTGAGAGGGATGGGCTAGGTAAGGAAGTTGAGGTAAGGATGGGGGCTGTAGTAAGAGTAGTAGATAAATGTGTGGATGTGGTGATGGTGGAAAGGGAGGCTGAAGTGCTAGAAGGTAGGGAAACTGGGATGGAAGGTAAAGGAAATGAGATGGATGGTAGAGAGGCTGCTGGGATAGAAAAGCTACAGATATCAGGCAAAGGCATAGACATGGAAGGAATGGAGGGGATGACTGTAGATGATGAGGGCATCAAAGGAGCAGCTGCAGAGCTGGCCACCTGAGGTGCCTCCCTTTCAGGACTCTCAATAGATTTACTCTTACTTTTTCCAATCAATGTCCTACTGGCAGACCAAGCCCTTTTTCCAAACATTTTGGGCTTCACAATCTCCACTTCCTCATTCACTTGAAAAATAAATTGACCTCTCTTAAGCAAGGCAGTGAAGAGCCTGCTGTATGGGAGCCCTGGTAGGGCTTGGGCCTTCCTAAATTTGTCATTCACATCAACCATTGCTTCAAACACCAGCCAAGCAGCATTTACAAACTGGCCCTTAGAGAAAAAGTATAGGGCATCCACTATTGGTGTTCTCCTCTCTTGTTGATGTCCACTGACATATATGTTCTTTCTCAAAATAGAATCAAAGAATAGCATGTTGGAATGGAGATCCCTCCTCATTAATGATTCTCCAGACCCCACACTTCCTTGAGTGAGGTGCTTGGCCATTGCTTTGAAGGGCATACTTTCAGGTGCCCCTAACCCATAACTTGGATCAAAAATTGAGGGGACCCCCAAAGTCAATCCAATCTCATTGTAATCCATCATAATTTCCACATTATCAATCAAAGTCACAAGACAAGGCTCAGATGAACCTGGCTTGGTCCCCTTCCTCAGGTTTTGATACCATAACTTGACCAGCCTAGGATATGATTTTTCTTGCAATGGGGTCAGTAATGGGTCAGGCCTGCCTTCACCATGTAGTCCAAGGTATCTTTGCACTCCTCTTCCTTGGAAAAATAGGGGAGGTCAAAAATAGTTTCTGGAATTAAGTTTAAGGCATCCACAAATTCATTGGGAATGGATGTGTTAACAGTGACTTCAGAATCCTCCTCAGGGTTAGGCTTAGGCACAATGGTAGGCTCAAGCACAGGGATTTCTACCTCAGGGGCCTCCTCAACAAATTCTTCACTGGTTTGGGTCCTCTTTAATTTCTTGGCTTTCTTGGACTTCACAGTTTTCTCAGCTTGGTCCATGACCAGCTTTCTTTTTGCAGGTGGAGATTTTATGGATTGTGTGGTGAGCCTACTGGACTTCCTCGTGGCTTTGTTGGTGGATTTAGAAGGTACTTTGAAAAGATTAGCCAAGGTATCCTTTTGACCAGGCATTACTTAATCAATATCTCACAATCAAATGTAATAATCACACAGACCTTTGTTATCAATCAAATTAACCACACCAATTTGCAAATGAAATGCCAAAAGTACAAAGTGGAGCAGAAGAGAGGCTTACTAGCAGAAACATAGGGTTTCTTAGATCTTAAAATGCACAACTTCAAACCAGTTCAAACTAGGAGCACAGTGTAGCTTATGATGAATTGAAGTAATGGGGAAAATGGCCAGAGGTTTGGAGTAACAACCAGTAAGGTAGAGAGAGAAAAAGAAAAATAGAAAATTTTCAGAGAAAACTTAAAGCGCAAAGAGAAGCTGTCGAATGACAAAAATGGAGTTGTCATTAGGTTTAAAGCAGTGGGAAATGAATTTTGACAGGATTGGGGCAAGGTGTCGACAGGTTGATGCAACCTGTCGAAGAGTAAAAGGTAACTGATCCTCGCGAGAGGTTCACGCAATCCTGTCGACGAGTTTAAGAAGACAACAACAATCATTTCGAGAGGTTCACAGAACGTCTCGACAGGTTCTTTAAACTCAATATGCAATCCTCTCGACAGGTTCTAGGCTCCAGAAAAGTTACTTCGAGAGGTTGACAGAACCTCGCGATAGGTACCCTGAACCTATTAAGAATTCAACCAAAAACCTTCAGAACCTATCGAAATGTTCCTGGATCCTATTGACAACCATTTTTACACCTTCAAAACCTGTCGAGATTTAATTCACACCTCGTGACAACTTCTAGATCTTGTCAAAATGCAAACTGGGAACTCTCAGAACCTGTCGACATGTTCATAGAACCTATCGACAGGTTGTATTTCAGTTTAAAAAGACCTGTAGGCAGTTTCCAGTTCATTCCCCAACAAATTTGACACTCCAACTCTTTCCACTTCACGAATTTGACTCATTATCCTACATGAGGTGCTAAACACATGACAAAAAAAAACATGTACAATGCCAAACAGAAATGAAACAAAAGAAATAGAAATAACCAAGCACATGAGTTATTATACATAATATACATTGTTAAAACTCAGACATGTTATGGAGGTTCATGATAGTGAGTGGTCAGTACAGGCTCCACCACATTTTCAGCAACATGCATTAGCCTTTGACCATTCACTTTCGAGGTCCTTCCATTGATCCTTGATTTCAACAGCTCTAGATGGGGATACATGCTCAACTATGTAAGGTCCCTCCCATCTAGATCTCAGCTTACCTGGGAAAAATCTCAATTTAGAGTTGAACAGCATACCTTGTTTCTGGCTATGAACTCTTTCCTCAACAGATGCTTGTCATAGAAAGCCTTGGTTTTCTCCTTGTAGATCCTAGCATTTGAATATGCTTTCAATCTCAGTTCTTCCAGCTCTGACAGCTGGAGTTTCCTGTGAATGCTAGTAGATTTTAAGTTAGTATTCAATACTTTAACAGCCCAACAAGCCTTGTGCTCAAGCTCTACTGGTAAATGGCATGCCTTTCCATATACCAGCCTAAAGGGAAACATTCCTATTGGGTCTTATAGGCAGTCTTATAAGCCCACAGAGCATCAAGTAACTTCAAGAACCAGTCCTTCCTATCCACTCTCACTGTTGTCACCAAAATGTGTTTGATTTTCCTATTAGAAATTTCCACTTGTCCACTGGTTTGTGGGTGGTAGGGGGTGGCAACTCTGTGTCACAAAGTTCTTTCTAAGTAGGTTCAAAAGTGGCTCCCCCCATCACTAATGATAACTCTGGGGGTGTCAAACCTGGAGAAAATGGTATCCTTCAAGAAGTTGAGGACAACCTTGTGATCATTTGCTCTTGTAGCTATGACTTCTACCCATTTGGACACATAGTCCACTGCTACAAGAATATAGTTGTATCTAAAGGAATGAGGGAAAGGACCCATGAAGTCAATCCCCCAAATATCAAAAAGTTCAATCATAAGTATGAGTTGTAGGGGCATGGAGTTTCTTTTGGAGATACTTGGTCTGCACAATGCTTGAATAAGCATGAATCCTCCCACGTATAATGTCTGATATGTGAAAAGAACAGATCCTTATCCATTTTATTCTAATGTGGGGGGATCTTCCCTACTACCAAGTAATTCACAATATTTGCAAACCAAGGTGTAGAGGTGCTGATAACAAACAGTTGTTCATCCGGAAAGGAGTCATTAACAGGCAACCTATCAAACTCCTCTGCTAGGATCCTAGACAAGTGGTCTATAATAGGAGGATCCACCTGATCAAACTCCTTTTTTATCCTTAATCTCAAGATCAAACTCCTATAATAGGAGGATCCACCTGATCAATCTAGGCTTTGCATCCTTTTTTGACAAAAGGAATTTTAGGGCTAAGTGGTCTGTGAAAACTACTATCTTGGATCCCAGCACATAAGACCTAAATTTATCTAGAGCAAAAACAATTGCCAATACTTCCTTCTCAGTTGTAGTGTGATTTAACTGAGCATCAATCATGATTTTTCTTGCATAAGCAATCACACAAGGGGCCTTATCCTTCCTTTATCCCAAGACTGCACCAATTGTAAAGTCTGATGCATCACACATCAGCTCAAAAGGTATAGAAAAATCTGGTGCTTGAAGGATAGGTGTAGAGGTTAGGCAACTTTTCAACAGCTCAAAAGCCTTAAGGCATTCATCATTGAAATCAAAAGGGACCTCTTAGCACAACAGGTCGCAAAGAGGTTTTGAGATTTTACTAAAATCTTTGATAAATCACCTATAGAAGCTAGCATGCCCCAAGAATGATCTGACTTGTTTCACAGTATTTGGTGGGGGTAAATGTGCAATCAGATCTATTTTAGCCTTGTCTACCTCAATGCCTCTGTGAGAAACCACATGGCTAAGGACAATACCTTGAGTAATCATAAAATGGCTCTTTTCCCAACTTAAAACCAAGTTGCTTTCCTCACATCTCTGTAACTCAAGGTTGAGATGGTGTAGACATTGGCTAAAGCTATCCCCAAAAATAGAGAAATCATCCATAAAAATCTCTAAAAACTGCTCAATCATGTTAGAAAATATAGCATACATGCACCTTTTGAAAGTTGCAGGTGCATTACACAATCCAAATGGCATCCTTTGATAGGCAAAGGTGCCAAATGGGTATGTGAAAATTGTCTTTTCTTGATCTTGTAGATAAACAGTGATTTGGTTATACCCTGAATACCCATCAAGAAAATAGTAAAAAGACTTTCCTGCTAACTTATCCAAGATTTGGTCAATGAAGGTCAAAGGGAAATGGTCTTTTTAGGTTTTCAGATTGAGCTTCCAATAATCTATACACACCCTCCAACTTGTGGTTTCCCTAGTTGGAACAAGCTCACCAGCATCAGTTTTAATCACAGTAATTTCAAATATCTTAGGTACCACCTGAGTAGGTGCCACCCATTCAGAATCTGAAATTTGGTAGATGACTTCAACATCTAGCAATTTGACCACTTCTTTCATCACCACTTCTTGCATGTGGGGATTCAATTTTCTCTGTATTTCTTTAGAGGGTTTAGATCCCTCTTTCAGGTGGATTTTATGCATGCACACAGCAGGGCTGATGCTCCCAAGGTCAGCAATGGTCCAAGCAATTGCTCTCTTATGCTTCTTTAATTCACACAATAACTTTTCCTCTTGCACATCAGTGAGAGAGGAAGAAATAATCACTGACAATTTTTGATTTGCCCTTAAAAAAGCATACTTCAAGGTCTTAGGCAGTTATTTCAACTCTACATCTGGTGGACATACAAGTGAAGGCAATAAAGGTGCCTTTTGATGGTGGGGGAAGAGGCATCACAACAGGTTTCTAAGGAAGATACCTTGTTGCTGGCCACATATCAGAAATTAATGCTTTCACCTCTTGAACTATGGGTGTAGGGACCTTCTCTTTCACAATCTCACTCCACACATTCTCAAAAACATCATCAAAATCATTACAAAGACCATTACAATACAACAGCTTAAGCAAAGTCTCTTCCACAAGCTCATCCAGTACATCAATTGAAAAACAATCCTCACCATTCAAGTGAGGCTGATTTGTTGCATTGTAAATATTCAATTTAACCTTCATGTTGTCAAAAGACACCTCTATTACTCCTGATCTACACTGAATACAAGCATTGGCAGTAGCCAAGAAAGGTCCCCAAAATCATAGGAATAGAGGTGGTGCACTTGGTTGGCTCTATGTCAAGAACCAAAAATTCTGTTGGATAGAAAAATTTATCAACTCAAACTAAAACATCCTCTTTCATTACCACAGACCTCCTTTCAAATCTATGTTCTAGTTGTAGCACTACATGTGTGGGCTTCAATTCTCCCAAGCCTAACTTCTCATAAATAGAATTTGGAAGTAGGTTTACACTAACTCCTAGATCTAATAAGGCCTTCTCAATAGTATGATCCCCAATGATGAAGGGGATTGTGGCAAGGTCTTGAAGCTTGGTTGGAGTTGCAATAGACAACACTTGGTTCACTTTCTTAGCACAAAAGACCTTCTTGGATAAGTGTATCCTAGACTATCTTTTGTGGGTGCACAATTCTTTCAAAAATTTTGCATAAGCTGAAACTTGCTTGATGGCATCAAGTAAAGGCAAGTTGATCTTTACTTGTTTAAAAGTTTCCATCATCTCCTCAACCTTAGCATTCCCTTTGTCAAAAGGAGAAGCTGCTTTCAACCCATTGGGAAATGGCAAATGGGGAACTGACCTCCCATTTCCAGCCCTAGCAAGTTCATCAGATTTTTCTTTATTTTTGTTTTTAATTTTCTGTTGGAGCACATCACCCCCATTACTTTTTATGTGCTGCTTCTGTTGCATATTTTCATGAGTTTCTTTATTTTCTTCACTTGACTCATTAGGCTCAATACCAACTTGGTTATCCACCAGCCTCCCACTCCTCAAGGTGGTGACAGATTTTTCTTCTTCATGGGAAGGAGTCTCACCTACCATGTACTGCCCCTTTAGATTGTTTATAGGCTGACTGGGCAGCCTCCCCTCCTCTCTCCTAGTTAAAGAATTAGATAGTTGACCAAGGTGGTCCTCTATCTTCTTGATGCTTTGACAGTGGGAGTTAACAATTTGAGATTAAGAGCTAAATTTTGTAGTGAAGCCAAAACTTGCTCTTCAAATGTGGGAGACCTAGAGGGTGCTAGGGCTGGTGCACATTGATGCACAGGTTGAACCATTGGCTGGGCCATAGGTTGTTGGTATTGGGGCCTTGAGAAAATAATTCTGCTGGTATGGCTAGGCATTCCTATAAGGCATGGATTGTTGTGGCTGCTGCTACTATTGGTTTTGAAAATTATCTTGTCTCCACCTTAAGTTGGGGTGGTTTCTCCAATGATAACCAGCAGTAGACTGTTGTCCATAGGATTGAGCAGCATTCACATGTTCCATCACAAAGTCTGGAAATTGGGTAGCTGAGGGATATTTCTCAAGGGAGTGAGTGGGAGACTGGCATATGACACATGCCTCCTCTACTTTGGCAGTCATTGGAGACTGCATTACTGTCATGAGCTTATCAAACTTTTGGGTCAGGCTGTCCACTTTTCTCTCCAAATCATTATGTCCACTCACCTCATACATTTTTCCTCTGGTAATATTTTCTCTCACCACTCTAGGGTCTCTTGCCCAGGTTTTCCTTTGCATTGAGTTTTCACTGATGATATCAAACAACTCCCAAGCCTCATTAGCTGTCTTGTGGAGGTATGTACCACCACAAGAGGCATCAACCATATCCCTACTTTTGGGATCAATTCCTTAATAAAAACTTTAGACAAGTTTCCATTCAGGAATTTAGTGATGGAGACATTGCTTTAAGAGTTCTTTAAATCTCTCCTAGGCTTGGTGAAAGTCTTCAGTTGGGGCTTGAGCAAATGAAATAATGCTCTTTCTCAGCTGACTTGTTTTGGACATGAGAAAAAACTTGGCCAAAAACTGACATTGAAGGTCATTCTAGGACTGAATAGTATTGGTTGGGAGTATTGACAACCAAGTTCTGGCTCTATCCTTTAGTGAAAAAGGAAAGAATCTCAACCTGGTTGCTTCTTCCCCCAAACTTATAATATTGAAGGTAGTGCACAGTTCTAGAAATTCACCAATATGCTTGTATGGGACTTCTTTGCTCAAGCGATGGTATGAGGGTAACATCTGTATGATAGAAGACTTGATCTCATAGTTTTCTTGGACAGTAGAGAATTGAATACAGAAGGGGGAATTGTAAACCCCTAGTGCATTAAATTCTTTTAAAGTCCTAGGTTGCTCACCCATTGCAGCAATCTCATAATCAAATAAAGGGGTGTGTAAGGTGGTTTTAGGTCTGAGAAGTCTTTCAACTTCAAGATCTAAAGGAGCAATCTCAGGATTAAGAGATCTCCTCCCAAGCATACACACCAAAGACTGAAAACAATCTCAGAAAATAACACAGAATATAGTAAAATAATCACAAAATACACAACTAATTCTATAGATCTACAACGTTACAAATCTAGAAATATAAACAGAGTTAGGAAATGCAAACTCAAGCAAAGCTTGCGCCTCCAATTGGTACAATGCTCTTTTCACCACTACAAATTTAGATCTAAAACACACAATTAAACTACAAAAACTACAGCAGCAATTAGTCAACACTAAACAGGCAATGAAAATCCAATTCTAAAAATGAGAAAAACTTAGATCTACCAAGTTAAAAACACAGTTCCCTGACAGCGGCACCAAAAACTTGTTGTGCTACCCACCTTATAATTATTATATGATTAAAACAGCCAATTAAAAGGCATAAATTATAAATGTATGGGATCAAGGTGAGCAATCAGTCCTGCAAGAACTAGGGCTGTTGTAGCAAGCTTTAAAAGGTAAGTAAGGGTATGTCCATAGGGAAATGTAGTTCAATTATAGGAAATCTCCAGATCTATGGTAAATCTGGCACTCTATTTGTAACAACCTCAAATGTATTTATGTGTAAATTGATTCGTATCTGGGCGTGAATGTTTAACTTGATGCACGTGGTAAGACCGGATTACTTAGGGCAATTTTCGAGGATGAAAATTTTATAAGGTGGGAAGAATGTAACAACCTGAAAATTTTGACTTTGAATAATGTATCCCGAGATGTATGCCCGACTTTAAACAGTGTACCTCGGTGTGTGTGCCCGACTAGTCACGTGCTCGATTTTATGAAATTACTTACGCAAGTTAAATTGGGTTTGGTCTTAAGTGGAAAAAGTCCGATTTAGATTATGTGTTGAGCATTAGGTGATTTCTTATGCACCAAGCTTTGGTGTAATGTAATATCCTGATATTTTTGAATCCGATTTTGACTGATTTCGTGCACAAGTCCGACACGGTGACCAATGTCGCCATGGTTTTATTTAATAATAAGTCATTAAATAATATTTGGGTAGCTTTGTGTGGAAGTATTAGAGTTCAGAGTGTGATTGGGCAGTTAGTGTGAAAGCCGTGCACCGACTTGCGATGTGCCGCTCAACACCAAAACCCAACCTTATGATAAGAAGATACAATTTGCAACTAAATATCCTTGATATTTAGTTAGGTTTTCATTCGGTTATAAGAGAGAGGAGGTTGGCTGCTTAATGGCTAAGCTTTGCCATTTGAAATTTTTATAGAGAGAGAAAGGGAGTGAGAGTTGAGAGAACCGACCCAACCTATTTGAGCATCGTCACCTTTGAAACCCTTGCAGTATTTCGATTGTGCAATCACCTACAAGCTCACTTTCTCTGTACCTTCAACGATCTTCGTTTGTGTTTTGAAGAGATGGAGATCAATCGTTGAAGAAATCCGACGATTTTGCTTCAAAACCCTCTTCGGCATTATTTCTTAAAGCTGTGGGATTAATCGGCAAAAAGGTTAGTTTTTCTTTTGATTTTAATGGTTAAATTGTAGAATAAATCTTATTTTAGTTTAGTGTATGTGTGTGTGCAAAAATAAAGTGAATCCGACAAGATTTGAGGGGAAAAATAGACCAAGGAAGCAACATGAAGGGTTTTGAACCCGAGAAATTCGAGGGTCGAATTTGGGTTTTTAAGCCTGATGCATTTTTGGGAAATTCGATGGTCGAATTTGAATTCGAGGGTCGAATTTGAATTCGAGGGTCGAATTTGGTCCGACACAATTTTGGTATTGCGGTCATAACTTTTTATCCCGAATTTAGATTGATGTGATTTTTAAGGCGTTGGAAAGAAGACACCGAGCCCTATAACTTTCATGAATTGACAAATTTGTGAATTAAATGTTATAAAGGTCAAAAATTAGGGTGCAATAGGGACAAGTTTTTACATGAGTCAACGTTACCTTAAACTTGCTTGCTTCACCTAACTGTGAGAAAATTTTAGAAACTTTGGCTTATATGATAATTAGTCGGTAACATATGTATACATGAATGTTTGTAATGTAGATTAAAGATTGGAGATCGTTGAGTGAGCTTTTACTTTGCCTCTGATATGCTCGACTCTAAACTAAGGTAGGGAAAACTTGGTATCATGTGCATTATTTCATAAACATGTGTGCTATGTTATGATACGTTCTTCAATCGGATTATGTGATTTACGTTTATGATTTTGAAGAAATGAGGCATGTGTTTATGTATGACTTGGAAACATGTGAGACTTATGGAATCTTCGAGATTCATTTGATATGTGTATAAGAGACTTTCACACTTTGTTCCGACTTTTGATGTAAATTATAATTATCACTTCACACGACGATAAGCTATATATATGCACTTTTGGATTTAAGGTTATGTGAATACCCGACCGATGCGGTCAGATAACGTGGTGTCGACGCGGCAGATATCCGTGACGATGCATGCCAATCCGTACACCCTTTGTGATATGTGCTTTGTGATTCCTACCGTATAACGGTAATTATGTTCGGCCAGGTGTCCAACTCTACGGGGCCTTGGATTTATGTGTAAATGACTCATGTGAGTGACGATGGTGGGTATTCCATTGGGGGCTTGAGGCTATAGTTCCTCATTCTAGTACTTTAAGTAAACACTTTAAAATTTTTCTTCTTTCTTATGTCGGAATAGAAATGTGAGCATGTTCATGATTCCATTAGCATTGCATATGTATGTTAAGGTTATGAAATCACCTCTCTGCATGTGTTCAAAACAACTTTGTGTACGTTATGCCATAAGATATGTGCTTGATGTTATGATAAGCATGTTATTAGTTTTTTTTTCCTACTGAGCTTGGATGAAGCTCATACCCGACTTCTCGCCATACAGTCTTTGACAACGCCATAGGATCTTGGAGAACTCGACTACATTCTTTGAGGAGGAGTTGGAGACCCCAGCAGAGGAGTTCCTTCCTTGATCGAGATTGGTCATTTTGGTACTTTTGGATTAGAATCTTTTTTAATATTGGGCCCTAGGCCATTGTTTTATCTTTTTGGATATCACTTGAGGAACCATCATTAGGAACCATTGTTTAGGTGTTTGGATTGGCCATCACTGGTGGTTCTTTCTGGTTCCTCTTGGTGATATTTTTTGTTAAATCTTTTTAGCTTTTGTTCTTGTTTTATTAGCTTTGCTTCTGTTTAGATCTATGCTTATGCTGCCGGCTTCTGTTGTTACGGCTTATTGAGAAATCAAAAAGTTGATGAACCGGCCTTTCCTATACCTTAGGGATTGGAAAAGTCGAGTCGTCACAGTTGGTATCAGAGCTTAGACTTTAGGTCTTATGGGAGACTGTGAGCCATAGCTCTAAGTAGGAAATGACATTAGGTCTGTCTAAACATAGGCTATGAGTGTTAGAGTTCTGTCAGGACATCGAGACCATCTGTTAATTGAAACCTTTGTTTCATTTTGACAGATCGATATGGCACCTCGCAAAAGAGCCAAAACTGTACGCACTGGTGATAATGATCGCGAGCAAACTAAGCAACTACTGGCGACAATGGTCAAAATGATGGCCCAACAGACTGCTCTGCTCATGACGTTATTGTGAGACACTGCGCACACCTCTCCATTCACACAGGTTGAGTTATGCTCACGGTGTGGTAAGCAGCACAAGACAGAGATGTGTAGAAGGATCACAAGTGCGTGTTTTAGGTGTGGACGCATTGGATATCTGATAAGAGACTGTCTTGAATTGGAGAGAGAGACGACAACATCGGCAACAACTAGAGCATCCGTAGTACGACAAGCCTTACGCATCTCTTCATTTGTACCGATTGATATGTGCACAAGATGCGGAAAGAAGCATAGGAGCAGCTCGCTTGGGCATGCTTTAGATGTGGTCAGAAGGGACAGCTGGTGAAGGATTGCCTAGAGCCAGATCAAAGGAATATGGCTTCAACATCTATTTCGGGACCATCAACATCACATGATGCTCAACCAACGAATGAACTCATCCAAGGTATAATCCATTATTGATTGTCGAGAGTTTACCTTATTCTCATGTGATGAATGTTCTTAGAAGTTATATGCTATTGTGACATTTTGGGTAATATCATAATCCTATCTTATATACACTTAAATGAAAACATAGGCATAAAACCTGAATACTTTACACTTGTATTAGAGTGTTGGCATATGTGAAACTGAGGCATGAGTATTAATCGACCCTGGGTCTACTCACTCCTTTATTATCCCGATGTTCTCAACACGTTTGGGCATTACACCTGAGACGTTAGACTTTATATTAGTGGTGACAGTTCCTACGGGTAGTTTAGTGAAGACCGACACCGTGAACAAATCAGTCATCATTCGCGTGGAGGATCTTGAGACAAGGGCAGATTTGATATTATTGAATACGGTGGGTTTTGACGTGACGTGATACTGGGAATGGATTGGCTATCGCTTACCATGCAAGCGTTGATTGCCTGAGGAAAGTAGTAACTTTTCGTCCTCCTATGGGACAGTCATTTCGATTTTACGGAATGAAGACTAGGGTAGCACCTTTTATATCATCTATTAGAGCTGAATCTCTGATAAAGATTTTGGGCTTGCAATATATATTTCTAGTTCATACAGGTATACATATTTTTGAAAATTGTACCTACATGTTTGTGTTTACTTTAGCTAAATGACATGAGATCAATCGGGCCATGTCTAGCTTGGTTGATGACTTATAATAGCATATTATAGGTGTTACCCCTATGGTTGAGCCTGGGATTAGCATTAAATGTGTTCGGGCTTTGAAAAGGTCGATATGGAATAAAGACCAACTTTAAAAAAAAATTTAAATTTTGGAAAAATTTGAAGTACACAGTTACTGCAAAATTTGAACCTCGAATTTGACATTCGAAGGTCAAATTTTGTATGGTCACTGATAGGGTTTTTAAGGTTTCTTTTGATTTTCTTCCTTCTTGGGCAAAATCAAGGGGATTAGGCTATGTGCTTAATCAAAATGAGTGAGTCATTGCTTATGGTTCTAGGCAGTTGAAAGACCATGAGAGAAATTATCTGATGCATGATCTCGAGTTAGCAGCAGTTATATTCGCCTTGAAGATCTGGAGACATTACCTCTACGGTGAGATATTTGATATATTCACCAATCACAAAAGCCTCAAGTACCTATTCACTCAAAAGGACTTGAATATGAGGCAGCGACGATAGATGGAGTTCTTGAAGGACTATGATTGCTCGATTCAGTACCATCCAGGAAAGGCGAACGTCGTTGCTGATGCTCTTAGTAGGAAGTCTTCAGTGCAGTTATCACATCTTGTTAGCCGAATACAGAGATGGAAGATTTTAGAAGATATGGCCTTGGGTAGCTCACGGGTTTATGTGAAAGGCTCGGGAGCATTGATGGCTACACTTATACTGCACCCTACGCTCTTCGAGAATAAAAGGAAGCTTCAGATGACAGACGATGAGCTGATGGCGATTAGGGGAGATGTGCTTAATGAAAGCAAGAAGGATTTCTCCATTTGAGTAGATGGGACCAACACTACCTCTGATCAAGTTCGCTTACAACAATAGTTTCAAAGCTAGTATTGGTATGGCACCGTTCGAGGCGTTATATGGACGGAGGTGCAGATCGCCGTTAAACTGGGAAGACGTGGATGAGAGGCTCATTATCGGACCTGAGATTGTAAAGCGTACGACTGAGACAGTTCGATTGATTCGTGAGAGACTACGTGTAGCTCAGAGTCATTAGAAAAGCTACGCCGATCTCAAGCGGAGACATGTGGATTTTCAGGTCGGCAACAATGTGTTTGTTCGAATCTCACCTACGAAGAGCGTTATGCAATTTGGAAAAAGAGGAAAACTGAGTCCTCAGTACGTTGGGCCTTTTGAGATATTAGGCCGAGTCGGAGAGGTTGCATACCGAGTGGCGTTACCGCCGCAATTATCCAGCATGCACAACGTCTTCCATGTGTCCATGCTGCGCAGATACATACGCGACCCAACTCACGTGCTTGATTACCAACCCATCGAGCTTCAGGATGGTTTGACGGTGATTGAGGACCCGGTTTAGATCTTGGATCTCAAGGAACAGATCCTACGCACTAAGAGGAATCTTTTAGTTCTCGTCAGATGGAGGAATCATACACCAGAGGAAGATCCCTGGGAGCGCAAAGCTGAGCTCTGAGAACAATTTTCGCACCTTTTTGATTGATTTTATTTAACAATGCATAAGGGATGTCTTGTATTTAGACTTTTGTAATGTACTTACTTGCTTTATATATATATAAAATTTTGGCGAGTAATTTTGGCGGTCCAATGTATATTAAATTTGTGCCTGTTTAAACGTACCTACTTTATGGAAAACCGGAAAATTTTGGGCCTTTGACCAAAACCAGGGATGTTACTCCCTAAAATGTTGGTGGAATTAATAGGGCCTTTTATAGCTAATTCATTTAATTGTTTTTCTAAGTTAAAATCGGCTCTATTTGATGCCAGAAATGTCGCATTCCATTATTGCACTGAACTGGGCTCTAAGGAGGTCGATTTGGACCCAAGGAATGGACCCTCATTTTATATTTTTGAATTTTGGAGGAAAATAGAACTCGAGAAAATCGAGGGTCAAAAATGCAATTCGAGGGTCGATTTTACATGAACAGTGCACACTCTGTTTAAGCCCAAAATATTGCCTGAGAAATTTTTGAGGAAATCGAAGGTCGATTTCAAAATTGAGGGTCGAATTTGAAATCGAGGGTCGAATTTTTTTTTTCGACTTAAGTGGGGTCTGTTTTGGGGTTTGGCATTTCGGGCGTTTGCAAACAGAGTAAAGGCTTGGGGTTTTCGAGTTTTGGGGCTTTTCTTGATGTTCTTGGCTGGATTCAAGGGGATTTCACTCTGATTGCACAAGGGGCTTGGATTTCTTGCATTGGAGGCCACATTGGAGGCATTTCAAGAGGTAAAACCCTCATTATTTTGTGTTTTGGTCCCTCGTTTTCTTACATAGTTTGGGTTTTTGTCTTCTTTGATTTGTGGGACCTAAGAAACAAACGACCACACGGGTTCCTACATCCAAAAGACCGGCTTCTAGAGCTGGCTCTTCATGCCAACCTTCACAGTCCGCTCAACCACCACCACAGCCGACTCCAACCCTTGTTCAGCCTGCACAACCTATACCCCCACAAATTCGGGAGCAACCGAATGAGTTTTGGAGCATTAAATGCTTTGCTACTGAGTGGGTTTTTCACCCTGAACTGTTTGATCAACTAGACCACTCGATCGGCATCGAGATGTTAGAAAGCCCAAATTAACCTCGTTATGTACCGCCTTTAGTGACCACTTCTACCCTGTCTTGTGCGGTTGTTTTATTAGTGCATGTGTAAGGAAGATGGACAAAAAAAATTTATACCTCGATTGATGGGCGTGACTACGCCTTCGACCTAGAGGACATTGCCATCGCAATGCGTTGCCCACTTGCACATTCACCGAATATGGGTTTGGGTCCTCCTTTCCCTAAATCTGTTCCTGTTAAAGAGGTTATCAAGCAAATGACCCAAGGTCATCATGGGTCTGGTCATTCTATCGCCCGTTCACACATGCCCAACTCCATGTGGATCTTCGACATGATTTTCAAAGCAACCCTTTACCCATTCAGACACCGACCTGAGCGCCTAGGTCCCATCCAACAAATTTTATTCGTCGCTTTTAAAGAACGGTGGTTCAATGCCCCCAGAATTGTATTTAAGGGTATCATCAAGGTCAGTGAGAAGATAGGCAAGCGGGTTAAGACACCGGCCAAGGGCATTCCCTATGCTCGTTTGCTTTCTGCGATGATTGAGAATTTTGGGGGTGAGACCAGCTTATGAGATTCCTCCTACTGAGCCTCGATCCAAAGCTAGCCTCCGGCTATATGGTTTGGTCGATTACGATCGAACCTACAATAGATTGCTAAAGGCTCCTAAAGGTACAGTTGTTCCTGATGAGGATGAAGAGAAGAATGCAAAGCACGCAGCAGCAGAGCCTGATGCTCCTGCACCCGACCAACCCCCACAGACCAACGTACTCACCCTGTCAGAGTTTACTCGCCAGATGACTTCTGTGAGCCAACCGATTCAGGAGCTCACACATCATACCAGCTCCATGCGTCGGGAGTTGGAGGTTCATGGCAGGGCTTTAACATACTTGATGCAGCACGCGTGTCCAGCAGACTATGCGACTTACATGGCAAACATCCGAGCGTCGGTTCACCACCCTTCTACATCGGGAGCAGGTCCCAGCGTACCTACATATGCAGGTGATGACGGCACGGATGATGACGATACTGATGGTGGGGACGATGACTAGGCTTCAGCTGGTCAGGCTGCTAAGGGGGAGGAGTAGACCAGCCTGTGTGTTGTTATGTTGTTTTTATTGTCTTGTTCATAGATTGCATTTATTTTTATGGATGCTCTAGAACCTTATGGTTCTATCTATTGCTATTTCTTATACCCTTTTGTTTTGTGGTATGGAGCGCTAAGCTCCATTTTGTTTCGTTATGTACTATTCGATCTATGGATGCTCATGTAGTTTATAGCCATCTTTGTTTGGTTGTGGACTTATAGACTTTGATATCTGAGCATGTACTCTCATCCATGGTTGTTCTTTTCCTTCACTTATGGTTTTGCCTTTGGTTCTTTTGCATTCTATTTTGGTATTTATCTAGTTTTGTGATTCGATTTTTACTTAAATCACCTGTTTTGTGTCCTTTCTGTTTTGATTTATACACCATGAGTCACGGTGAGGTTGTTTCCCGGCACGTGACACTCGGGGTGTAGGCATCCATGTACGGATGCAATCCACTATGGCCCTTTGGGTGCCACATGCAGTACATCCAGGTTACTACGGATCCCATCCCTTGACTTGCGTGCCCTGTGAGGCTATCGCACTGTGGCCCATGTATTTTTTGTTTTAGTTTTGTATTTTCGATTCCGTTTCGCCTGAAAGGTTTGGATGGCTTTCTTTCACACTTTGTTTCTCCATTTTCGAGTACGAAAATTTCTAAGGAGGGGAGAATGCAATATCCCGATATTTTTGAATCCGAGTTTGACTGATTTCATGCACAAGTCCGGCACGGTGACCAATGTTGCCATGGTTTTATTTAATAATAAGTCATTAAATAATATTTGGGTAGCTTTGTGTGGAAGGATTAGAGTTCAAGTGTGACTGGGCAGTTAGTGTGAAAGCCGTGCACCGACTTGCAGTGTGCCGCTCAACACCAAAACCCAACCTTATGATAAGAAGATACAATTTGCAGCTAAATATCCTTGATATTTAGTTAGGTTTTCATTCGGTTATAAGAGAGAGGAAGTTGGTTGCTTAATGGCTAAGCTTTGCCATTTGAAATTTTTGTAGAGAGAGAAAGGGAGTGAGAGTTGAGAGAACCGACCCAACCTATTTGAGCATCGTCACCTTTGAAACCCTTGCAGTATTTCGATTGTGCAATCACCTACAAGCTCCGCACACTCCGTACCTTTCGCAACGCTTGTGACGCTGATCATCTCACGATCTTCATTTGTGTTTTGAAGAGATGGAGATCAATCGTTGAAGAAATTCGACGATTTTGCTTCAAAACCCTCTTCGGCATTATTTCTTAAAGCTGTGGGATTAATCGGCAAAAAGGTTAGTTTTTCTTTTGATTTTAATGGTTTAGATTATAGAATAAATCTTATTTTAGTTTAGTGTATGTGTGTGTGCAAAAATAAAGCGAATCCGACAAGAATTGAGGGGAAAAATAGACCAAGGAAGCAACATGAAGGGTTCTGAACCTGAGAAATTCGAGGGTCAAATTTCAATTCGATGGTCGAATTTGAAATTCGACCATCGAATTTTAATTCGAGGGTCGAATTTGGGTTTTTAAGCCTGATGCATTTTTGGGAAATTCGATGGTCGAATTTGAATTCGAGGGTCGAATTTGGTCCGACACTACTTTAGTATTTTGGTTATAACTTTTTATCTCGAACTTGGATTGATGCAATTTTTAAGGCGTTGGAAAGAAGACAACGAGCCCTATAACTTTCATGAATTGAAAAATTTGTGAGTCGAATGTTATAAAGGTTAAAAATTAGGGTGAAATAGGGACAAGTTTTTACATGAATCAACGTTACCTTAAACTTGCTTGTTTCGCCTAACTGTGAGAAAATTTTAGAAACTTTGGCTTATATGATAATTAGTCGGTAACATGTGTATACATGAATGTTTGTAATGTAGATTAAAGATTGGAGAACGTTGAGTGAGCTTTTACTTTACCTCTGATATGCTCGACTCTAAACTAAGGTAGGAAAAACTTGGTATCATGTGTATTATTTCATAAACATGTGTGTTATGTTATGATATGTTCTTCGATCCGATTATGTGATTTCCGTTTATGATTTTGAAGAAATGAGGCATGTGTTTATGTATGACTTGGAAACATGTGAGACTTATGGAATCTTCGAGATTCATTTGATATGTGTATAAGAGACTTTCACACTTTGTTCCGACTTCTGATGTAAATTATAATTATCACTTCACAAGGCGATAAGCTATATCTATGCACTTTTAGATTTAAGGTTATGTGAATACCCGACCGACGCGGCGGTATAACCGTGACTGATGCGGCAGGATATCCGTGACCGGTACGGCGGCCAATCTGTACACCCTTTGTGATTCCTACCGTATAACGATAATTATGTTCGGCCAGGTGTCCAATTCTACGGGACCTTGGATTTATGTGCAAATGACTCATGTGAGTGATGATGGTGGGTATTCCATAGGGGGCTTGAGACTATAGTTCCTCATTCTAGTACTTTAAGTAAACACTTGTAAGTTTTTCTTCTTTCTTATGTCGGAATAGAAATGTGAGCATGTTCATGATTCCATTAGCATTGCATATGTATGTTAAGGTTATGAAATCACCTCTCTGCATGTGTTCAAAACAACTTTGTGTACGTTATGCCATAAGATATGTGTTTGATGTTATGATAAGCATGTTATTAGTTTTTTTTCCTACTGAGCTTGGATGAACGACCACTACACGTCTACGACATCGCTTAGGATCTGACGATCGCGATTTGGAGAACTCTGACTACATTGCTGAGGAGGAGTTGGAGACCCCAGCAGAGGAGTTCCTTCCTTGATCGAGATTGGTCATTTTGGTACTTTTGGATTAGAATCTTTTTGAATATTGGGCCCTAGGCCATTGTTTTATCTTTTTGGATATCACTTGAGGAACCATTGTTTAGGTGTTTGGATTGGCCATCACTGGTGGTTCTTTCTGGTTCCTCTTGGTGATATTTTTTGTTAAAGCTTTTAAGCTTTTGTTCTTGTTTTATTAGCTTTGCTTCTGTTTAGATCTATGCTTATGCTGCCGGCTTCTGTAGTTACGGCTTATTGAGAAATCGATAAGTTGATGAACCGGCCTTTCCTATACCTTAGGGATTGGAAAAGTCAGGTCGTCACAGTATGGGCTCAACACCGGGTCCGATTAGTGGATGGTTTGGGTGTGTAGGCCCACACCTAATCAAAGAAAACTATTTTGTTATGAGATAACACCTAAATAGGTACGTTCGTTTCACACGAGAGCTAGATCCTTAGATGAGAACTAATACGCCCAAAGACAAGTAAATGTGTTTTGTATGGGAACCGATCCCATTTAGTTAAAGAAGGCAATTTCTTCTTTTGGGAGCTAACACCCGGTTTGCACAATGGTTTTTTAGGTTTTGGATTTTGAGGAGAGAAGGAAGAGAGAAAGAGGAGGAGATGAAATGAACGTGTTGAACCTAGGTGTGCCGAGCCTTAGATTTGCGTGAAAAACATTTGTGAGATCGTATAAGGGGAAGATCGCCGTCTGTTTCGACATTTGGTTATGGTTTTGTGAGATTTGGAGCCGTTTGAGGTTTTGAAACCCTCTTCTTGCGAATAGATCATGGGTTTTGATCCGTAAATCGTAGCGTGAGTTTGGGTGAAGTGTGTGTGGAAGAATTGCCATCGATTTCGTGGGCTTGGTTGTGATCGTGGAGCACGGAGATGACCGAGGTGGGTTTGGAAACCCTTTTTGTTTAACGAAGAAGACGATCTGATCTACTAGTAGATCACTGATTTAAAGAGGTAAATAATGCAATTCTTTCATATATTTAATTAAATATAGGTTGCTTAGATGTGTGCAAAAGATTAGGATCAAAAGGATTGAATTTTGATGAAAAAAATGGGTTTCAAGGTTCAAACCCGAGAAGTGCTCAGAAACTGCCAAAATCAATTAATCGATTTTGAAACTCGATTAATCGATTTTTGACAAGAGATAAATTCAAGAGGAACTTCACGAAATCGATTAATCGAAGAGAATTTTGATTAATCGATTTTGAAATTCGATTGATCGATTTTGAAAATTGATTAATCGAGTTCGCCTGGGCTTACTGATACTACCATAGTATTTCAGCCATAAAGTTTTGTGACGAATTCTGATTGATGTGATTCTTATTGTGTTGGAAAGAGGACAGTAAGACCTACAACTTTCATGAATTGAACAACTTATGAATCAACCGTTTTAAAGGTTAAAATTTAGTAATAAGTTAGGTAAATTTCTGATTTTGTCGAGAAATGAAACCGACTAATCGAGTAAAATCGATTAATCGATTTTTGAATTTCGATTAATCGACATTGGGTCAATTAATTGACTGGCCTCAAATAGTGAACAAGATTTTTGGCTCTTTGAAAATCGATCAATCGAGAGAAAATCGATCAATCGACTTTGGAAAATCGATTAATCGATTTTGAAAATCGATTAGTCGATTTTGTTTGAGTTTGCCAGTACTGCTTTGGTATTTTGACTATAACTTTCTACTCTGACCTCCGATTGATACGATTCGTGAGGCGTTGGAAAGATAACAAAGAGATATACAACGTTTGAGTTTTGACCAACTTATGAATCTAAAATTTTAAAGGTCAAAATTTAGGAGGAATGTTACATCAATTTCTATGTTGGCGCGAACTTGCCCGTTCTGACTCGATTTTTTTAGAAAACACTTAAATAGTCTAAGTTATTAGTGGTTGGGGTTAATCCTTGATGCATCATTGTGTGCTTGTGATGTAGATTAAGGGTGGAAGGCCATCGATAGGACCTTGCTTGCTTTGAGGTTAAGGTAGGGGAAATTTAATATCTGATTATATTTTTGAAATTGATTCATAGATGCCTTGATTTAATCAAATGAAAATGATAAGTGTGATTTGAAGTTTTGTTATTTAAAATCGATGCTTGAATCTAATTGGACGTGTAGGGGAACTTCAACACAAACTTGCATGTTTAACTTTGATTCATAGTTTCTTTAAGGTATTTATATGAAAAAAATGATAAGTTTTCTTGATGTATTTTGATGTTAGTTTGATAGATATTTGAATTATAACTTGAACTCCTTGCAAAATAGAAATTTAAAATCCGTGAGTCGAAAATGGTGAATTCTAAACTGTGAACTTAACCTAGAATTTGTACTATGGTATTTGATTTTTAAACTTGATTTTTAAATGGTGAGTTTTAAAACCTTTTAAGCAAGAATGTGAGCTTTGGATTGTGATTTAGAAATCTGAACTAAAATGTGAACTTGAAATCTTTGAGTCTTATAGATTTGTGAGAAGGTAGATTTATGTACCCTTGGACATGGACCGTGGCGGATTTATATACACCCTTGGACCTGTATGCATGATTTATATCACCTATGGACCGCTTTTGCCAGATTTTACGTACACCCTTGGACTTGTTGTGCTCATGTACGCCCTTGGACCGTTTTTATGGGATTTTACGTACACCCTTGGACTTGTTGTGCTCATGTACGCCCTTGGACCATTTTTACAGGATTTTACGTACACCTTTGGACTTGTGCTCATGTACGCCCTTGGACCATTTTTACGGGATTTTACGCACGCCCTTGGACTTGTTGTGCTTATGTACGCCCTTGGACCGTTTTTACGGGATTTTACATACACCTTTGGACTTGTTGTGCTCATGTACGCCCTTGGACAGTTTTTACAGGATTTTACGTACGCCCTTGGACTTGTTGTGCTCATGTACGCCCTTGGACCGTTTTTATGGGATTTTACTTACACCCTCGGACTCGTTGTGCTCGTACGCCCTTGGACCGCTTTCGCGGGATTTTTTGTACTCCTTTGGACACTGTTGTGAGTCATGTACGCCCTTGGACAGTCTTTACGGGATTTACGTACACCCTTGGATTTCGATGTAGTCATGTATGCCCTTGGACCGCTTTCGCGGGATTTGACATACTCTTCGGATTATACTTCGTGAATCAAACCATAAGTCGTGAGATTAAAGTGGACCGCTATGGGCGGATTATATATATGTGGACCGCTGTGGGCGGATTATGCTTGTCGTGGACCGCTATGGGCGGAGTGCATGTACCATGTAGGCCGCCTGGGCGGATTTGAAATCAGTTTTGAAAGATAAATAATGTTTTGAAATCACTTTTGTGTGTAAAAAGGAAATCAGTTTTGAAATCAGTTTTGTATGATAAGGAAATCAGCTTTTGAATCAGTTTTATGTGAAAAAGGAAATCAGTTTTGAAATCAGTCGTGTGATAAGCAAACAGTATTTGAAATTAGTCTTTGTTGATAAGAAAAAGTATCTTTGAAATGAGTTTCAGTTTTAAATAAGTAAAGGTTTGATTGTGACATTGAATCTATGTTTCCTTATGATAAGATGTGAATGAGTATTAAAATTTCCTCTACTGAGCTAGGATGTAGCTCACCCCTTCAACTATACGTCACAGGTATAGCTTCTACGTGGACACCAGACTTGCAGATTGAGGACTTGAGGAGTGCTGAGATTTTTGGGATCGTAGATCGAGTGCCTTGTAGAGTTTGGTGAGTGTAGCTTGGTACAATGTGTTATTATATACTAGTTATGCACCACTGTTTGGTGATGTTGGTACATCATCGGTGGTCATTGTTAGTTATTGTAATATTTAATATTAGAATTAGAGATTTTATTTATGCTATATTTTGTACCAAGTATTTTGTATCAAGTGTGATCTACGATCTGACGGTTATTTTCCTGTTGGATTTAGTTTAAAAATATATATATATATATATATATATTATTGGTTTTTGTGGAAACGAGAAAATCGGGCTGTCACACTATTCTAATTTAAGCTAATTTAAAATAGGAATGAGGAGAGGTTTTAGGTTTAGTCACTTTTACTACAAACTACAAAAGTTAAATGCAATTGATTCAGATCTGATCAAACACAGAGATGAGGGAGAATAGAGTAAAGTTGAAAATTCAAAAGATGGAGAATAGCAGCTAGGGGTCTTGGTCTCTTACTGAAGATCAAAGGAGTCAAAGGCAGTGTAGAGGACAGATTTGCAACAATCTTCTATCTGGCTTCCAGCTCTGCGGGTTCCCCAGGCAGATGTGAGGTATAAGTATCCAATCTCCACCAATGAATCAAAGCAATCCTGAGGTTAAGGTATGTCCTTCTACTGGATACAGTCTTAAGGTTATGATCTGCCCTTGTACTAGATACAGTTCATCCCAGAGATTGCTCTAATCTATTGGTCTTGATTGGAACAGGTAAACTATTGTAGATGCTGCAGATGCCAAGCCACTAGCTCCCCATATCTGGCTGATATCCAGAGGAGTATCCAATCTAGGTAAATCTAATATGAAGAAGTGAAATATAGATTAGAATCACCTTTCAAAACTATAATTATATTGCAAACATGCAATCCTATTGTGCCCAGATTTGAAATCTGTGCAATAAACAATCCCTTATAAGTAAATGAAACTTTTGATTTATAGCTCAAGATCTCACCCTAACTACTAAACAGAGTTTAGCCACTCATGATTGGCTAAAGAGATTATGGGAGAAGAAGGAAGAGAGAGAGAGTTCTTGGAGGAAAAATGGATATCAAACTAAGCTCTGGTTCTCTCAAATTCTGGATGGTTCTTCTGTAAAAGCTCTCTTCTATTTATACCTTCTCTCTCTGTCTCAGATCCATTTCAGCCAATCAAAGCTTAAGAGAATAATTTTGTTATTCTGGGTTGTTGATGTGGCTGATTTCTATTTTAGAAGCTCTCCTCCCATTGGTCCATAATTGGCAGATACATGTGAGGCAGTTAGAGTTTCCAATCGTACACAGTTGAATGCCAAAAATATCCCCAGGGGTGGCTGACATGCTTTGGAATGTGTGCACATGCTTCTGAAATTGACAGTTGCTGAAAAAACATGCTGAGAAGTCCCTAATTTGAGTGTCGAGAGGTTCAGGGAACCTCTCGACAGGTTCTTTGTCTCCATGCTCTTCATTTCGATAGGTTTGGAAACCTCTCGATGAGTTGAATTGCACTAGTCAATAGGTTTTGATGACTTGTCGACAGGATCTATGTGGCTTTCGATAGGATTGAAACATCTCGATAGGATTGGAAGCCAGTTTAACCGTTCTGTCCATTTCTCCATTCATCCTCTCGATAGGTTATAATCAACCTGTCGACTGGTTATACAAACTACCACTGAGCTCTCGATAGGTTCAGCTGAACCTCTCGAGATGTACTTGGAACCTCTTGACTTCTTCTACACCACCAGGTATGATGTCGATAGGATCTTTTTACTGCACTTCCAACCTCTCAACAGGATCTGTCATCCTCTCAATCTCTTTATAGTTTCACTTTTAAAACCTCTTGACATCTTAGCTCATGTGTATAACAACCTCTCAAGAACTATAGAACCTCTCGACAGCTTATTTTCAGTGCTTCCACAGCTGGCACACCTCTCAAGTGGGCTGTTCTTCATTTGTTCAACACTCAACAACCTCTTGGTGGATTCAATCCTCATTCTTTGCAACTGCACTTGGCCTCAAGCATCCCCAGTTGTGTTCAAGACATTCTCATGAATCTCTAAGGCTCTTGTGGACTGCTTGATTGGCTGGCCTTTGGGCTTTAAGGTCACATGTTGAGCAACAAATTACTTCTTTGGCCTTTCTAAGTGAATATCTGCACTAAGCTTGCAATTCATTGCTTATCTATAAAATCCACTTAAAACACATTATTAGTCAGCTCAAAGGTCCACCAAAGGTTAGGTTAGAGGGTAAAAAATGATATTTTTTACTACTTAATAGGCTCGTTAGGTTATTTTACCAAAACCTAAAAGCCGGTCGAGTGGATGACACCGTTACGACAGAGATCGATGGTCGTAACTACCTTTTTACCCTATGCCACGTCCATGAGTCTTTAGAGTGCTTTCTCATGTATGTACCCGAGACCAACCTTTTACCTCCTTTCCCACAACCCATAAGTTTCGAGGAAACAAGAACCGAGATGATAAAGGGGAGCAAGGGATCTGAAAAATCCCCCTCACTTGTGGATGCTTGATTCGATAATCAAGTGCAACCTTTATCCCATGCGCTATGATAGCAAGTGGGTAGAGTTGATCCAACAGGCATTGTACATGGCATACCGCGGCCGTTGGTTCGATGCTACCAAATTAGTGATTGAGGCTATGATATATATTAAGGGAAAAATGATAAAAGGACCTTTGAGACCCAAGGAGCATATGCCTTACGCTTGGCTCATTTCAAGCATGTTAGAGTGCTACTCTGCCGCCGCAGAGTACATGATTTCTCCCACTGAGCCGAGGACCGCCAATCATGTGAAGCATTATTCTATCGCTTAGTGGGGCTGCAACTATAGGCTTTTGAAGAATGCTCTACCACTTGAGGGACCAGCACCTGCCCATGCTGGTGATGCCCCACCACCATTGTAGGACCCACTAGTAGCGAGAGAGCAGCCTTTTGTACCACCATAGGACCAAGCAGCGGGGGAGCAGCCTCCTGACCTGGCACCACCTGCGGAGCAGCCTTTAGTACCACCTCCTGCTCCTACACACTCCACTCCTACTGCTCCTGTGTGTTCTTACAGGAGACGGGCATCTCAGGCCCCGGTACCGAGCACTATTGATGATGTTCTCGCCCTCATGGCGGAGAACAATCGCCAGATGCTGGAGCACCATAGACGAATGAAGGAGAGCCACACTTGGATGGACTACCGGCTGAATTTTCATGAGGCCCTGCTCCATCAGACCATGCAGTTTATGTATCCCAGCAACTACCATCAGCGCATCGCTGTGGCTCGGGCATGGTCTCTTAATGCATCGGGTACTAGGACTCGCAAGCATGACTAGGTGGATCAGCCCGGGGACGAGACTGCGTGATTGTCAGCTTTTAGCATTTCTTTTCAGTTGCATTTGTTTTGGGCTGTGATTATTATGTGCATTTTGGAAAATATTTTGTAAAGTGTAAACGGTTGGGGACCCGTAAATGTAAAGGGTAAACTGTGAATGTGTGCAAAAATGGGTGAGTTAACTGATGTATAAAAACTATATGGCATGGTTGCCATTGTTTTCTTTTTGAGAAATGCAAAATTCTATCTATGCTTATCTTCTATTCGATTTATTGTTAATATATGCAAATGTAGCTACGTTTTTTGCAGGATGTGTTGTGGGTGACGTTGTAAAGGTTGTCATGTTTCAATGTGTGTGGGTCTTCTATGACGGGAAGCCCTTGGGTATATTTTTAAGGACAAAAATTCCCAAGGTGGGTAGAATGTAATATCCCCAAAATTTGGGCTTTGAACAGTGTCCTCGGGATGCGTGCCCAATTGGTCGTAAGTTGGACCAAGGGAAAGCCAACTCAATGACTATGATTCAATTAGGTTTGATGCAAATGTGCACATGCACATAGTGTTAGACTTTGTTACGAGATCACATACACCTGTCATGGGTGTATATGTTTTACACCCAAGCGTAAATTAAGTTAACAGGCTTAAATACTTAAGAGAAGTTATTAGGTTTGACCTGTAAGTAGATCTGGGCACTGATGCCCGAAACTGATTAATCAAAATAAATTTGATTAATCTATTTTTGGATTTCGATTAATCGATTTAAAATTGATTAATCGTCTGTGCACTCCTAGTGACTGAAAAATGTGGAGTCTGGGAAAATCGATTGATCGATTTGTAAATCGATCAATCGATTTTGGAGTTTCAATTAATTGATTTAGGAACGATTAATCGATATGAAGATCGATTAATCGATTTTGACAGTTTTTGTTTGACTTTTGTTTTAGACTTTAGAGTTTTGGGAGGGCTTTGTACCTTCTTTTATACATCGTTCTTGATGTTTTGCTTATGATGTGATGTAACTTAGGTTAAACAATTGAATGCGAGCATGGAGAGCCACAATGGACCTTGACGCTTGAGAATTTATATACGTGAGGTAGGGAATACTTTGAACATGTACTTTAATTGTAAGAGCATGTATATAGTGATATGAAAATGAATAGTCTGCGTTAAACACATGAAATTTAAGTGTGTGTGCGTGTGAACCCTAAGTAAAGAAACAACTATGCTATGAGTATGTGACGTCCCCAGGGGATGTGAATGTTATAAGAGCATCTGAGTGATGCATATGAACTGATGACATCCCAGGGATGTATGGAAATTCATGAATATGCGAGTGATGTGATTTGATTAAATGAAAATTGATCATGCCTAATATACTATAATTAGCACAATCACACGGTGAATAACTATATGTAGTGCACATTTGATTTAAGGTTTGGAGAATACCCCACCGACGTGGTGGTATACCTGCAACTGACTCGGCAGGATATCCGTGACCGCTACGGCGGCCAATCCATACACCAGTATGGCATCCCAGGGATGTATGTTAGATTTGTACCCCGTCGCCTATGAGGAAGGGACCTGGGTGGTATTACAGGAATGTATGTTAGATTTGTACCCCGTCGCCTATGAGGAAGGGACCTGGGTGGTATTACAGGAATGAAAAATGATATGAAAAATATTCTGATTAAATGACGATGGAGGGTATTCTATCAAGACTCGAGGCTATAGTACATAGAGGATTATTTAAGTTATGATTTATGCTTTGAGGCCGATCTTTATCCATTGTGAAAAAGTTGAGAACAAGTAAATACATGTAGAGTAACAGATACATTCAGTTCATATTTTCAGTGACTTAAAACTATTTTTCAGTTATTTTGTTAATGAATCATGCTTCTAATGTCATGGAATATATGTGAGAAAGATTGATTTATATGTTCATTTTGTTGTTTCCCTATTGAGCTATGATGTAGCTCACCCCTTAGACTATACATCGCAGGTCCGGTGCTTGCGATTGCGACTGCTACTACTTCGGGAGACGTAGATCCGGAGGATTCGGATTACGTGCCTAGGGAGGATTTAGAGCTCCCTCCTGAGGACTTCTTCTAGAGGACCCCTGCGTACTTTGATAGTGTTTTGTGAGAGATACTGTGCGGCTTGGTATGTCTAGCCTTATTTTGAGAAAATGTAATATTGAGAAATATTCTTTTGGCGAACCATCCAGGGTGGCTGTTGTGTCATCACTAATGGTTCGGGTGGGTTCTTTTGCTCATGCAGTGGCATGAGATCAGAACCATCTTTTGAGCTATGTATTTTGACTTTTCTATATAGAACTGGAAATTTAGTTCGACATCAATTCTTATACTTTTAAATTGCTATATTGTTGGTTTGGTATATCAATGTTTTGTGCAGACTTATGGGGCACGACCATCGAGGGTCGTGCCGATGGCACGGATTTCGAGGTGCTAAAATTCGAGCTGTCACAAAAAAATACTTCGGGTGTTATGGAAACTAAACAAAGAAAAATGTTCGATGTTAGTAAAATTGTTAGTAAAAAAATCAATAAAAAGAAAGAGAAAACTTTTCACATATATATATAAAGAATAATTACAGCAAGCTTGAAAAGAAACTAATTACATCAAAGAAATTCCTAGAAAAAAGCTAGACACACACTAAACTAAAACACTGGTGGCAACGTCCGAGATGAAAGGTCTTCGGTAAAGATCGGTCCTCGGCTTCTAACCACCTTCAATCAGATTCTCGCTTGTCCCTTCCTAACAAAGGCATATCCATGCCTTTGCAGGAACACATCCCCTCCTCTTCTTTTAGAGAAAGCATGTACCCTGGCGCAGGGTTGCTACTCCAAGAGCTATCGAAGGACTCCCCATTGCCCTTCAAAATCCCTCAACAGAGTGCCTTACATTCCTTCTATGGAAGAACTACAATGTCATAGTTAGGTTCTTTGAATGGTGGGGAAGTGACTACATCTCCAGACCACCCTCCTTTTTACAGAAGAAGTTGAGGAGATGGAAATAAGGGTGGGTTATAAAGGACGCGGGAAAACACAAACCACCCTCGTTGGAAAAGAACGTGCATCCAGGTGGCTATTAGGGTAAAAAGGTTAGGAAGTGGGAAAAATGGATTCTTAGGATGAGGTTTCAGATTTGGGTTAGGTTTAGGGTCAAGGGTCGTTTCAGTGGATTATTCAGCATCTCAAGCAGGTCATTGGCGCTTTAATTTTTCTCCTCTTTGTTGTGCAACCAAAAGCTCAGCTCTGAATTTTTCAAAAATTCTATCTAATATTTTGCTAGAATCACTCTAATTATGTTCTTCCGTCATTGGGTTTTGGGGTTAAGGACGGAGGCAGAAAGAAAGGTTATGGGTTGGTTTTGGATAGGTATGGCTTTATAGGAAAAAGGTAGGCTTTGAATCGTCACTTTAGATTAAATGCTGAGGTGTAGATTTCTAGGCTAGGGTGGTTGGCAAGTGGCAAAATTGAATGCATTTCTTGTTCTTTTCCCTTACAACTGTAAATTAGTGCAAATTCTAAAGTAACTGATGAGACTTCTCACCAGGTTCTCCTGTTCCCCAGAATTGTAGTTTACAATTTTGGATAACTATCACGAGAATCTGTGACTTTATAAATCGTACTCACTATGATCGGACTTCTAAATTCATGAGAAGTTGCAAATCCATGTGCTTCAAAGAAAAGAAAAAGAAAGGGTCTTTGCGATTTAATACAATAGATCGTTGAGAACTTTTATTCTAATGCTACTATGATACATGTTTTACACGAGTTGCTACAGATGCGTCGGTAGCTCGACAAGTTCAGGAGGAATTCAATAGAGGTTAAGGGGAGTTGATATGCCTCCCATAAAAATAGGTCCTCCTTGGTTGCCAATTGGCCATGAGGAAAAATAATTACACTGTCTCGAGTTGGCCAAAATGGTTAGTTGCTCAACCTGAGTGTCTAACCGTGTAACGGATTCTAAGAGATTATTGAGTAACTGTGTTTGAATCCTGCCATGCTGCAGCTAGCTATCGACTATCTGCATCAGGGCTGCTGTTGGAGATTGTGGGGCAAAATATAGGAGATTGTGGAGAAATTCTTTGGGTCAGGCTGCGGTTAGGTGCACAGGCCTCTTTTTGTTGAGATGTTGGGTGCGATTTTACACTCAACAGAGATTGAATTTTTGTCTTCCAAAGTTTTAATTTCGGGAAACAATTCATCAAGGACATAAATTTGTATGGTCCTCTCTGCCTAAGAGGTATACTCCTTGCAGTCTCCGATTCATTCTCACCCAGTACTTGGCATTGCACTAGTTCTTCACGAAGTTCTTAAAGAATTCCCACGCAATCTCAGCAGACAACATATGGAACATCCCTCCAAAGTCAACATCAACTATGTGCAGTATTTTGTCATTCAAACCTTTATAGAAAGTAAAAACTATTTACCATTTCAGGATCTCATGATGAGGACACGAATTCAAAAGCTCGTTAAGGCGCATCCACTCATCTTGAAGAGATTCATTCGGGTATTGTTTGAAAGTTCTGATAAGATGCCAGATTTGATTCATTCGGTGCATTGGAAAGAACTCGAAGAGAAATCCTCGCTCTAAGTCTTCCCAATTACTGAACGAATTATGAGGCAAAGAGTGTATCCACTCCAATGCTTCATCTTCAAGAGAATATAAGCGAATAGATGTATCTGGCAAATTCGTAATTCAAATTATGTTGCACACTTCTATAAACTATCTTAAATGCAAATAAGGGTTTTTATTTATAATCCCACGAAATATTGGAATTGATCGAAGTATTTTGGGCATGATTTTAAAATCGTTTTCACCGGCCGTATAGGGTATTTGAATACACGAGGGTGGTGTAAGGGGGGTCAAGGCATAATCTTCCCTCATGATGTTGGTCAATAATTGTTGTTTTTTAATGTTTTCAAATTTTTATTCTAGCAAGCAGGGCAAGAAGCAAATCTGAATTTCTAATTTCTGGGGCCCACAGAAGTGTTGAAACTGGATCTAATACTCTGAATAAACCTGCAAAAGAATGAGAAGTGATCAAAGAAAATTAAAAATATAAAGAAATATAAAAAAGAGAAAGATAAATATTGATTTCTAAAAGAATAAACTAGTGGATATAAACTTGGAAATAAAGATAAATCCGCTTCCCCGGTAGTGGCGTCAAAAACTTGATCGGCTTAAACAGTATATATATTAATTCTAATTTCAAGTCTTAACCTATTGCAAGTGCACAATGGAAATTATAGTACTAGCATAGGATTGTTCCCACGAGGAAGTTCTTTTATCTCTTATTTCCCTTTTTTACCTTCTAATTAAACTCGTATCTTAAAAACTTCTATTTATCTTTAGGTTCTAATCTGCTGGAGAAATAGGAATAAAAGAAATTTTCTATAAACTAAATTACATAAAAATAAATTCTAATCCTCCTTCAAATTGAGGTCGTCAATCCCAATCTATAGATATTGGATATTTATAAAATTTAAACATTACCGTTAACTATATTTCTAGTTTCCTAGCATTGGGCGTCAATCAATATTAAAATCCTATCAATACAGATTTAACTAAAATACCATTACACTAATCTGCAAATTCTAACCTGAGTCGTCAATTCAAATCAAAACTTGGAGATGTTTACAAAACAATAATAATTCTAAACTAGAAAGCAAAGTAAAAATATATCCTTCATCCCTAAGCCGGAGTCGTCAATTCCCTCTAAAAAATTATGGATATCTATACTAATCTTCAGCACTCAATTGCAATTGTCAATTGCTCTTGAAAAACTTCTGATATCTAAACTGCAAAGCAATAAAAATCTACTCTAAATTTTGATCGGAAGAAAACCCAACCTCAGTCGTCAATTGATGATGAGAATTTCTTCAATACTTTATTTCCACACCGGACTTTCTTATTTATAGATCATAAGGAGTCGGTTTACAAAGTTCTAATTCTAATAAAAGAAATAAAAACTATCCTAATATAAATCTACTTCGAATTTTATCTTTCCTTCTTTCTTTAGTCTGATACGCTTCTAGAATATTTTTTAATCTTTAGTAGCAGAGTCCTTTAGAGTCTTCTTCATCAATCTTCCAGATCCGTAATCAGTAGAACTTCTAATTGTAGAATTCTTCTAATTCTGTATATGGTGGTGATAGTTCTTACTCATATAGTAGAAGTAGTTATGCCAGTAGGAAATTTTCTATAATCGTAGATAATGATTATCTACTATTCTTATCTCAAAAATCACAAATCACGATTTTCTACTTTTTTGTCTTTCATACTGAATTATTAACGAAAGATCACTTTTCTCTTTATCATTTTTCACTCTTTTGTCGTCTTCTGAAGAATCGTCTTTCTAAAGAATCGTATAAGTAGGATTTCTTATTTCTTTCTTTCTTCTCTTCAACACTAGTAGCGCAAAATTGTTAACTATGATTTTCTATCTTTCAGTAGCAGTGAATCGTCTTTAACACTTAATCGCTATTCTTATTGCTCTTTGGATTCACTTTAACAAAGATTATCATTAGGGCTCTCTTTTACTGCTTATCTTAAATATCTGCACATCAGTAGCTTATTAGCAACAAACTAAGTCCTAGCATCACTAAGTTAAAGGTGATAAAATGGTAAATTATGTGAATGATCATAGGGTCGAATGAGATGTTTTTATAACAAATTAGTAATTTTAGTTTTACATAATTCCAAATAAGCAAGCTTCATTAGACTTGGCCTTGCTTTGGTTGGAATCTGTCGTTCATTGAAATCAGTATTGTATGGTAAAGAAACAATGTGTTTCTTTCCATTCCAGAAAGTATTTGGAATGTCACTACATATATCAGTGTGAAATGATTTAAGCAATTGAGATATTTTTGCTTGAATTAAAGGTGAATCAATTTGTTTTTGTAAAGATAAAATCTTTACTTCTTTTTGAAGAAAACTGATTTCCTATTCTTTGAACAATAAATCAGTTTCCATCTGATTAACCAATTTTGTTTGATCTTGTGTGAGTGTGACAGCCCAAATTTTGGCACCCCGAAACCCGCACCGTCGATACAGCCCTTAAGGCCAAATCCCATATACAAAGAAAACACCTGGTACATCCACAGACAAAGTGAACAAAGCATATCCATAACAAGGTAGATAGTCATCAAAAGAAATAAACCTCCATTTCTATATAATGACGACTCAAGAGATCTCAAAAGACGATTCTAACCCCTTGTAACTCACAAGGCAGAAAGAACCAAACCGAACCATAAGTGACCAACAATCGTCACATATGCCTGGTTCGCAAAATAATACACCTGAACGTTATATGCAAATTTCTTACAAAAATGGCAGGACGTACCAAGCCTTACAACTGATCTCACAAAATCAAACTAGCGCAACACAAGTCTACTAAAAGAACTCCTCTGGAGGGGCTCAAACTCCTCCAAAGGCACGTATTCGAAAACGTCCTTATCCAGGTCCTCCGTATTTATATCCTCACCTTAGTTCGGATTAGCCTTTCTAGCTCATAGCTTAGCTCACACCTATCATACGCGAATTCATAAACAAAACGTCAAAAATGATGTAAAACAGAAAGATACAAAGTCTCCCTAAAGTCCTCAATTCAAAATAAAACAAAGCTCTGAACTGTCAAAAATTGACCGGTTGGTTTTCCAAATCGACCGATAGAATTGAGATCGACCGATCGAATTGAGTTCGACCGGTCGGTTTACCTAAGAAAACCAGACCTCTCTCTCGCGAATACCGACCAGTCAATTTTCAAATCGATCGGTCGGTTTCCATAATCGACCAGTTGGTTTCCCATTCGACTAGTCGGTTTCTCAAAAACTTACTTTACATACTCACTATTTTCTTCAAATCGACCGGTTGTGTTGTTTTCGACCGGTCGGTTTTTATTTGACCAGTCGGAATCGCGCTAAGGCTTTCAGATCTCACGACATGGCAAAATCGACCGGTCAATTTTAGAATTCGGCCGATCGGTTTTGACAGACTTCACCCAGTTCAGGTTTGAACTGCTCAAATCCATTTTCCTTCAAATTTCTCCCTTTCTTCTTTCAAGTCTCTACCCATATTCATAATTAAGCTATTTACTTATTCCATACAAAATTTGTATAAGGTCTTACCTTCTTAAATCGATCGATTTCTCGATCCTAGCTTTCACACAATTCAGCTTCGTAGCTTGAAGTTTCAGATTCCACACTATTCAAGGTTCTTAAATCACACACACCCCTTCTGATCCTTCACACATTTAATTCACTTACTTCTCTCTCAACAACCTAATGCAAGAGAAATAAATCTCTTTAGCAACTTAACACCTTAATCAAGACTTAGACTTTAGTGTTAAGCACATACATCAATACTAGGTGTATCAGAGCTTATTTAAGGTTTCCTCATTCCCAATTTCACTTAACACATAACCTAACATTCATTACCTTCACAAGGCACATGACCTGACAGGCATGCACACCGAGGTGTACTATTCAAGATCAAAATTTTTCAGGACGTTACATTCTCCCCTCCTTAGGAATTTTCTTCCGTGAAAATTTATGAAGGGCTATTGTTCCGTAAGGGTCCCGCACACTCTACAGTGTTAATCACACCATTACATAGGACATCAAACGCAACACAAAAGTTTCCCTTTTTAGAGAACCCAATCCTTTAACAAGGACTTACCTAGTCATAACTTATATAAAAATTCTAGCTAGGGCTAGGCCAAACGCCTTCGAATCAATCATTACACATCACATCCAAAACATAACATGCAGTATTACTTGCTAAACCATATGGGTCAAACTAACCCGTTTAAAGTACCTGCATGAAGAGTCAATCATAACTGCACATCACTAAGGAATTCCATTTTCCATTCACATCCAAAATGTTATTTACATGATAAAAAGGGTGGCAGCCATGCCAACATAGTTTCAAAACTTATAAAGACAATATGTATTAATACAAAATTTTCCAAAAAGAGGACCACAAAACATCTTAGCATATCACCAAAACATACACCCCCAAATCATAAATTGTTGCTCAACTCACTGCATCTCTCGGCATGTCTGTGGTTCTAGCCTCCCGCGCATTCGCCACATCATTGCTGACAACACCGCCAGACAAAGACGCTCCAGTGGAATAGTACCATGGGTCTGGTACATATGCACGAGCATCTACAAGGCGTGTCATGAAATTTTGAGGGTATGTATGCTGCATCCAGTGTGTAAAAATACCCTCATGGTAATCCATTCAACGATGTAATAGTAGATTGCTCTCTTTGAGTTGAGTCATACGAGTGAGAACATCAGTATAAGTTGCATGTGTAGGCTGAACAGGAGGTACATGATACTATGCGTGTTGCCGAGCTGGAACATCAACTACCGATGGTTGTTGGTCTTGTGGGACTGGTTGTTCTGGTTCGCGTCCTTGTGCTCCCTATTCTTGGTCTCCTTATTCTTCTTGTGGGGCATCTGGTACTGGAGGTGGTACTTGTTCTCCAGCAAGAGGTAGAACCTGCTTCAGCTGGTTATATGTCCAGTTCCAATTCGCAAAGGTATAGGGTAAGACGTGGTCATTCCTCTTTGGCTCATCATCAGAAATTTGATACTCTTCCATGTCAGAGTACTCCTCAAACATAGTTCATATTAGACGAGCATATGGAATTTTATCCTTTGGTTTTACTCCTCCCTGCATCAACTTGTCCCGTATATACCTCATCCCTTCAAATACCATCTGGGTCACACTAGACCATCGACCCCTAAATGCTGAATACAAGGCCTGCTAAACCTCCCATACCCTTTCAGTATTGTGCCGCATAAGGTAAAGGTTACACTTGATAATCGTATCTAACATCCAAAGGTGAGGAGGTAAATCAATCCTCCAAATAGCTTTATCGGATCCCTGTCGTCCCTGGGTCAACTGTTCTCTAATCTCCAAGAAATCTACCAGCGTAGGAAATGGGGGCAATAATTTAATATTTCGCCCATACTTGTCATAGCATTCCAAGGCTGAAGAAGCATGGCTCAAAGTAAATTCATAACTGCGACCATACAATCGTGTCGTCGAAACCAGTCAGTCTCATATTCTGGTAAAATAATTTTACTAGACGAGGATAGTAATACTCATGCAACGGCTTTAAAATATTCTCTAAGCGAGCATTAACTATATAGTCCCTAGCCCATACGGTGTTTCCTTGGACATCTTTTTCTTGAAACAGGGCCTCGTCTATAATGTACTCATTTTCAAAATCTTTACTAGCCCACCGCTCATTGGGCTGATCTAAGTGTGGTGATGGCGGTGGCAAAGAGTGGCGCGAAGACGACACAAATTATGAAGAAGACTGTGGTGATGATGGTGGCGATGGGGGTCGCAGTGGTGATGGAGGTGGTGGTGGTCTAGATGCACTAGGGTGTCGAAACGGCAACTTCGAAGTCGAAGCCTTAGAGGTTTGTCGCGTTTTGGGCGGCATTACTAGGGTTCTTCAAGTTACAATCAAAACTGGGGCTCCAAATGGAAATGTAAACTAAAATACCAAAAGCTTAGGAGCTAGGGTTTACCTTTAGGATGAGATTTGGTTTCAATTCCGTGGAAAAATCCTAAATCAAAACTCTTGAAAACCCTCCTTTTTCCTTTATGAAGAATACCAAAAGAAAACCCTAAACCCAAAAGCCAAAAATCTGAAAAGTTTGAATCCACAAAAATAAAACCCAACTGCTAGTTATACACAAAAATTGACCGGTCGGACCCAAAAATCGACTGGTCGGTTTTACACTTAAAAGTCCTGCTTCACGATTTTGACTGGTCGATTTTAAATCGACCGGTTGGATCTAATTCGATTAGTCGTTTATTTTATTTGGGTTGGTTTCACAAGATTTTTCTGTCAAAGCGCTCTCGATTTTCACTATTTAAATAGTCGTGCTATTTTCGATCAGTCGAATTGAAAATCGACAAGTCGGTTTTATTTTCGACCAGTCAGTTTTGAACAGAAGGTTCCAGTTTTGTTTTCTTTCACTCCAAATCTTGTGTAGTTTGTATCCTAGTGATTCATAGCTATGCATATTGCATTAACAACATCCGTCATACAAAATTTTCTTCTTCCCTTACTCAAACATGAATGACACAACATAATTTTTCATTTAATATAGATCTAGAAGTACATCTTTCTCTCAACTTTCTTAAAACAATTGAGGGTATTGTTCCTTGATTTCCGTCTTGTGCTCCCAAGTCACCTCATCAGCTGGGTGATTCTTCCACTTGACAAGCACTAACGGAATGACTTTCATACGCAAAATTTGCTCCTTCTAATCAAGGATTTGCATTGGTTCTTCTATCATTGTCATATCTTCAAACATCTCAATCGGTTGATCATCCAAGATATGCGTAGGATCTTCAACATACTTTCGGAGCATAGATATGTGATACATTGTGTAGTCGATCGAACAGAAGAGGTAACCCAATTCTCTAAGCAACTTCTCCAACCCTACCCAAAACCTCAAAGGGTCCAAAGTAATGCGGGCTTAACTTTCCCCTCTTTCCAAACCTCATTACACCCTTCATGGGTGAGATTTTGACGAACACATGACTACCAACCTGAAAATCAACACTTATTCTCTTTATATCGGCATAGCTCTTCTATCTGCTCTGAGCTGACTTGATTCTTTATCTTATCACACGAACGATAGTAGCATTGTCCTCAAGTATTTTCGGACCTAATACAAACTTTTCTCCGGTCTCTTCTCAATTGATCGGTGATCTACATCGCCGTCCATATAGAGCTTCATATGGTGTCATTCCAATACTTGTCTAAAAACTATTATTGTATGCAAACTCAATCAATGATAAATGCTGATCCCATGATCATTGAAAATCAAGCATATATGCTCTGAGTATATCCTCTATGATCTGATTCACCTATTTTGTTTGTCCATCCGTCTGTGGGTGGAATGTCGAACTGAAGTCTAACTGTGTATCCATTCCCTCTTGATACTTTTGTCAAAACTTCGAAGTATATAAAGGGTCACGATTCAAAACAATGCTAACTGGAATACCATGTAATCGGACAATTTCTTTCATATATAACTCCACAAGCTTCCCTGTCATATACATAGTATTGTATGTCAAGAAGTGGGCTGACTTGGTTAATCGGTCAATGACAACCCAAATAGCATTGTGTCATTTTGCTGTCTGTGGTAATCTAGTATGAAGTCCATAGAGATTGACTCCCATTTCCACTTTGGTATAGGGAGAGGTTGCAATAAACCTATCGGATGCCTATGATCTACTTTCACCTGCTGACATACTAAACACTTTGAAATATACTCAGCAATATCCTATTTTAAACCTCTCCACCAGTAGTTCTTTCTCATATCCTGATACATCTTAGTGCTAGCAGGGTGAATTGCATATTTAGACTTGTGAGCTTCGTCTAAGATGGTTTGCCGCAGGTCGGCATCGATCGGTATACATGGACGTCCTTGAAATAACAATGATCCGTCCTCTTTAACTAAGAAATCGGGTCTACTGCCATCTAGCACACCCTGTCTAATCTTTACTAACTCTGGATCTTTCATCTGTGCTTTGGGGAGCTTAGACTTTCTTTTCTTTCTACATCCTAGAATAGCTAGGAACCCATCTCATTTCTGAGAGACCTGATCTGAGATCGTTTAGTTTTCTCTTTTTGTAGTTGTACGTAGCTTTCTTTTTCTTTTTCCTTCTCTCCATAGTCCAGCACTTGCTGGCTATGTCTTTGTATGTATTTTGAACTAGATTAATGGAAGTTCTGTAATAGGATCTGTACTTTGTGGGATTTGTGTTTGTGTGTGAGATGCTCTGTGCAAGGCTGTTGCCTTGTGATCCGCCATTGCTTTGGTTGTGTTTCAAAGCAATGGAGGACTGATTCTAAGGGCCACTCAGATCCAAGTGACCTGTGTGCTTGGGCTATCATGGTCCTATACAGCCTTAGCCCCACCATAGGACCCACTAGATCTGAAATCCCCATGGGAGCTTGAGCTAGTAGCCTTGTGACCATGGTGGTAGCAGCGATATTCTTGTTTTGTCTTGGGCTCCATGAGGAGGATAACCTCTGGGATAGTCTGTGACCATTTAAGTGGACAGATTATAGCCTTAGGGTGATTCTAATCCACCGATCCAAGATGGATCCTTCTTCTTTACACCTGAGCTTGTAGAAGCCTGGTGGGAGATTATCTGAGAGACTCCCTATATTTGTATAGATCCGCCATCGGATGTTGAATCGATCCGTTATAGAGATTGTGGTGGTAGGATCGGACCATTGTAGCCTCACTCAAGCAATGGACAGCTAGATCGAAGGTTGTACTCAATCTCTTGCTGGTTCTATGTGTCTGGGCTATCATGGTCCTATACAGCCTTAGCCCCACATATAGAGCTTTAGAGGTTGAGGTTCCCTATGGATTCTTGAGCTGGTAGCCTGGATGAAATAGTGCCTGCAATGATTTACTGGTTATGTTTTGACCCATCCCTGGATAGTGGTTCCCCTATGGGATAATCTGTGACCATTTGAGTGGACAGGTTATAGCCTTAAGGGTGGAATCATGGCAGAGTGATGGGTTGGATCCTTTCTCCTCAGTGGTGATAATGTAGCCACTGGACAGGATTTCTATAACATCATATCTGAATCTGAGTTACAAAACTCCTCTGATCTGGGCTCAATAACATACTTCTCACCCTTTTATATTTATTTTCCACACTCCATCCATCCTCTTAACCCTTTCTATAGTTTAGACATTAGAATACTTAGAATAAGTGACCTTAAACTCCCCTCCTTTTAGGACTGCCAGATCTGTAGTCAGATCTAGAGGGACTATTAGAGATGGCTCCTTTGGAGCTGTAGATCACCTTTCCCTGTGGAACAAACTCTTACTTATCAAAACTTGCTACAATGGACCCTGTATCTTGCAGGTCTAGGATTTCTTAGTTGTGTCGATTCCATCTCCTGTTTTACTCTTTCTTTGATTTTCAAATGACTTTCACCACCAACCAATAAAGTAAGCACACACTCAGAAAACCGCCAACAACGGTTTGTCAAAAGAATAACGGTATTTAATTTCATTCAAATAAAGAGGCTTGACATACCAAGCCATACCTAATACTCTCAACTCACTCTCAAAGTACACAATGAAGCTCCTAGAAGAATTCCTTAGGAGGAGGCTCTGACTCTTCTGTGGGCACATAATCTGAATCCCCTGGATCAACATCTCCAGAACTCTCTGCTGCCGCTAGTCCTGGACTTGCGACGTATAGTCTAAGGGGGGTGAGCTACATCCTAACTCAATAGGGAAACACAATGAACATATAGATTAAGCTATCACATTATGTTAAAAATAGTTTAAAAGCATAATTTATCTGACAGAACTGCTAGAAGACAATTTGAAACACACGGAAGTAAAATGATGGATACACTGTTACTTTGCATGACTTTATTATTCTCATCTTACTATTATGGTAATGGATTCGGTCTAATCTATTAAATCTTAACTTAAGTAATCCTCGAGCAATATAGCATTGATTCCTGATGGAATACCTACCATCGTTGTCTAAATAGACACTTGTTATGTATTACGTTTCAATACAGCCCAGGCCCCTTTCTCTTAGGCGGCGGGGTCTATTCTAAATTTAACATCCCTGGGATGTGCTAGGGTGTACGGTTTGGCCACCGTACCGATCATGGATATCCTGTCGAGTCAGTCGTGGGTATCCCGCCATGTCGGTGGGGTATTCTAAATAAACCTTAAATAACAAAAATACAAAGTGTGCTCTACATATAGTTATTCACCGTGATTATGCTAATTATATTACATTAGGCCTTCTCATTCTTCTTTTGTTTTATCATTTGGCTTCATATGCATCCCTGGGATGCTACTGATTTAATGCATCATTACGATGCCCAATGTTACAATTCTATGTCCCCTGGGGACCTCTTGACCTCCTTTTAGATTCATACACTCACACATAAGTTGAAAAACACATTTAATATGACTATTCTCTTGAGCTGCTCTATATGATTGAGATACTCTACATACATGATGTTTGACGAATTAAAGTACATGTTTCAAGATATTCCCTACCTCAAAGCAAATCCAAAGCAGTCCTCTCTCATAGCGGTGATATGCAAGGATCCCCACATCAATCTACATTGCATGCGTTAAGAACATGCTTAGAATGGTCACTAGGGCCTTCGAAGCACACAGCTCCCATGAACTGTGCTAAAATTTAATAAAACTCGCGTATTTCCTCACACGAGCGAGTACTATTCCTTGCTCGAGCGGTCACATAGCCTCGCTCGAGCGAGCACTTAATCTCGCGTGAGCGGTTAAAACGAGGTACTAACCCTCGTGCGAGTGAGTACCTTTCATCGCTCGAGCCGTTAAAACGAGATCGCTCGAGCGGTTAAAACGTGCTACATAAAGCCTCGCTCGAGCGAGCTTCCCATATACTATAGGTCTCGCTCGAGCGAGCCCAGAACGAAAATATAATGAGTTTTATATTCCATCCTTGCTCGAGCGAGCCACGATAGATACAAGTGCTCGATTCATTCGAGAATATAATTCCTTCTTTTATCCAATGCCTTATTAGCATTAAATAAAACAAAAAGACCTTTTTATAATTCCTCCGTACATTATCTAATCACCATAAATGCATTTAAATCATACCTCGATCGATGTATTTGATGTAAACTCGATCCAAGTTTCAACTAGATGAAAAGCTCTTCATGGTTCCTCATCTAGCCTTCCTCAAAATCTTCTACAGGCTTAGACCAACAAACCTAACCTTCTTTTATAATTTTCCCTCTTCTTTCTCTCTCTTTTCCTTTTTCTCTAGGCTAAAACTAGGTTACATATAGGGCTCCTCTCTTCTTCCTTTTTACTTATATACTTATTAGTGAAAGTTAGTGTGCTTCTCACATACACACATAGCGTATACATGTTATTTTTTTTTTGTTTCCTTGTGAACTACACATACGCGTGCATGGTATAAGATGTGCATGGTTCCCAAAAATCTGGGGTCATGACATTCACCCTACCTTATAAGATTTTCGTCCTCGAAAATCGATGATATCGTAGAAAGTGGAGTACTCTAGAACAACCCACAATCATATAATCCAATGGCTCATAGTTTAACCTGCATTAGATAATTATTCACACCTATCTTATAGTATTACCTAACTATACACTTATCGTATCAATGTAAACAGTAAAGAAATGTTGATAAGAAATATCGATGATAAGATACTTACTATCAAGAGTTTCGACAGTCATAATAGTAATTGACCACATGGTAAAGTATACGATGCTATTATAAAGTTAACCATCAACGTTTTGTGACAACCATGTCACGATAGTTTATAGAACAATAAAACTACTCCATCAAAATGATACCAACTAAAATATTACAACCAAAATATCACAACCAAAATTTCATTACCGTTTCCAAAAAGAAATATGACTAATCATCATCCTCCTCATACTCGTCGTCGTTGTCGCCGGAGCCATCATCATCGTCGCAGTCCTCGTCATCCTCATCCTCGACAACCTCCCTGGCGGTAGTGGCACCTGCTGTAGTGCTCCTCGTAGTAGGGCCCGAACTAGATGCTCCAAAAATAGCGCCTCTCATAGCACCTACGCGCTCCATGTATGACTGCGGGTACACATGCCCCATGAGGTCTATGAGTAGCGCCTCCTGAAACCTCTGATGTAACCTGATCTCCCGCCCTTGCTGGAGTATCTCTCGCATCATGCCGGTGTCGGTGGTAGGTAGGGGCTGTGAAGATGAAGTAGAGGGAGCAGTCGGTCCTGCCGGTGCTTGTTGCGTGGCTTGCCGAGAAATTTGGCGGTCGCTCTTCTTATTGACACTAGTTTGAAGGCTCTTTAAATTTCGGCTTAAGTCTTGGGCTAAATAGGGGAAGACGTTATCAGTAAAAGATAACTCGTCGGTTTGGATCTTGAATCCTTCTTTCCCATTACGTACATCGAGGAGTCAGGATATCAAATGTGTATATGGTAGGTGGTTGATAGGTGGAGGAACAGCGCCCCTGACATTTCTTCTATAGGCATGCACCATCCCTTTAATGACTACCATGGGTGCACTAAACCACCTGTTGTGAAAGGCGGAGTGCAAGGCTCGCAAGAATGCGTCTCGGCGCTCTTGATCATGGCCGGTAGGGTGCAAATTCTTCTTAAAAATAATATCTAAAAGCCACATGTGTGGCGGTAGATGGGATCGGGTGAGGGATTGACCTGATGCGGACGTGCCGCCAGTAATATCGGAAATGATAGTTGGGAATTCTACGTTCCCGGTAAAAGGTGGTTGAGTGTGTGGGCTCGGGGTGTAGGTATTAGGGCAGTTCATGGCGGTGGAAACATCGCCACTTCCAAAAGTTAACTCTTTTCCGTCGATTGTGACGAGGATGGTGTCCTCATTCACATTCGTATTGAGAGTTTGATAAAATAGTTTTACGAGCCTCGGGTAGTACTGAGCTCCGAACGGTGTTAGCAATGGTTGTAGGTGGCTGTTTGCTAGAAAATCCGAAGTCCATTTGGTGGACTTCAGATCAACAAAACAAGGGGGATGAATTTCCCATTCGGCTTCCATGATCTTGGCTCCCCACCAATCATTTAATTGGATAGGGGTGGTTGATGGGCATGGTGGTGGTGGTGGTTGTTGTGGCGCCTTGTTGCGCGATGATGGCGATCGAATGGCCATTCATTTTCTTGGTTGGGGGTTAGGGATTGAAGAAGCCATTTTGATATCTATAGAACTTTTTGAATGCAATAAAAATTGGAAAAGGATAGATTTTACCTTCAAAGTGCTTTTGATGGATCGGATCGTTTGAATTCGACTCGAATCGATCGAAAAAGCATGAAGATCGAAGACCCTAAACCCTCTCTCGGCTCGGATCTCTCGCTTGCGTCTGCAATATATAGTCTATCCTCGCTTGAGCGGTCATTAGTTATCGCTCGAGCGAGCTCAGAACACTGACTGATATAAATTTATGGCCTCGCTCGAGCGGTCACTAACCCTCACTCGAGCGATCCTAGAATACATCCTGTTTGTTATTTTATGTGGCTCGCGCGAGCGAGCATAAAATCTCGCTCGAGCGAGCCCAGAATGTCTTTCTGGCTTCCTTAAGCTTATATTTTCACTTGATCTATTTTAAAGTTGAGGACATCATTCGTTCCTGATTTCGTTTGTGGACATTTGAGATTTTTATTCACATGAACCGATCTTCCTAGCAAAATTTTTAAACTAAATGCTCGAATTTTTTTTTCAATCTCATTTGTTTACTAGTTTCAAATAGAAATCAATATACTGTCAAAATATCACATATCATCATATTTAAGAAAAACAACTAGTTAATGTTCTCAAACAAGTTGGGGTATTGTTCTTTGACATCTGCCTCTCTTCCCACGTTGCTTCCTCAGCCGGATGGTTATTCCAGCGCACAAGCACTAAAGGAATAACTTTGGTGCTTAGCACTTGTACCTTTTTATCCAAAATCTCTGCCGGTTCTTCTATCATACTCATGTCCTCATACATCTCCAAAGGTTGTTCTCCCAAGATGTGGGAAGGATCGTTCATGTACTTCCTGAGCATAGAAACGTGGAAGACGTTATGTACCCGATCAAATCGTGGCGGTAAGCCAACACGATACGCAACCTCCCCTACTCAACCCAAAACCTCGAAAGGTCCAAGATAACGGGGACTCAACTTGCCTCTCTTTCCAAATCTCATCACACCTTTCATCGACGACACTTTTACAAACACGTGTTTGCCCACTTTATAGTTCACGCTCATCCGCTTGATATCAACGTAGCTTTTTTGTTTGCTTTGAGCCGCTTTTAGTCTTTCTCTGATCATGCGGACAATAGCGGTGCTATCTTCAAGTAACTCAGGTCTCAAAACAAATTTCTTACCAGTTTCCTCCCAATTTATTGGCGATTTACATCACCTTCCGTACAAGGCTTCATGCGGTGCCATCCCAATGCTCGTCTGAAAACTGTTGTTATACACAAACTCAATCAATAGTAGGTGTTGACCCCATGATCCTTGTAATTCCAACATACATGCCCTAAGCATGTCTTCAATGATTTGATTGACCCTCTCAGTCTATCCGTCGGTTTGTGGGTGGAACGCCGTACTGAAATCTAGTCTCGTTCCCATTTCTTCTTGAAATTTCTTCCAAAACTTTGATGTATACAATGGGTCCCGGTTTGAAATGATGCTACTCGAAATCCCATGCAAATAGACGATCTCTTTCATATAGAGCTCTGCCAGTCTTCTCGCTGTGTACATCGTGTAGTAAGGCGAGAAGTGTGCTGACTTTGTCAATCGATCGACCACTACCCAAATGGCATTGTACTTCTTTGCAGTTTATGGTAGCCCAACTATGAAGTCCATGGAGATCGATTACCACTTCCATTTCGATATAGGTAGGGGTTGCAATAGACCTGCGGGGTGTCTATGATCAATCTTCACTTGTTGGCACATCAAACACCGCGACACGTACTCTGCCACGTCTTGCTTCAAACCTATTTGACCAGTAATTCTTTTTCAGATCTTGATACATCTTCGTGCTCCCCGGGTGGATAGCATAGCTTGACTTGTGGGATTCATCAAGAATCGTTCGTCTTAAATCAGCATTGTTCGGAATACAGAGACGACCCTTAAACAATAAGGAGCCATCCTCCTTGATTGAAAAGTCAGATTTGATGCCCTCAGTTACATCTTGACGTATCTTGGTTAGTACTGGGTCTTCTACCTGAAGTTCTCGTATATGTTCGAATATCACCGGTTTCACTGATATGTTGGCTAAAAAGGCTCCTATAGCTTGTGACTTGATGTCCGCACCATATAGTGCTAGATCTTCCAACAACTTCCATCGGTGTATACCCAAAATTAGACTAGCCAACTGAGCTGAACTCTTCCGACTCAAGGCATCAGCCACTACGTTAACCTTGCCTGGATGGTACTGTATGGAACAATCATAGACTTTGAGGAACTCCATCCATCTGTGCTACCTCATATTTAGTTCCTTCTGTGTAAAATGATATCTGAGGCTCTTATGGTCAGTGAAGATTTCAAACATTTCTCCGTATAAGTAATGTCGCCATTTCTTCAAAGCGAATATGACCGCTGCTAGTTCCAGATCATGCGTTGGATAGTTCTTCTCGTGCTCTTTCAACTGTCTTGACCCGTAAGCTATTACCTTTTTATGTTGATTGAGCACGCAACCCAAACCATTATACGAAGCATCATTGTAGACTGCGAGTCCCTCGCTGCCTGACGGAATGGCTAATATTTGAGTTGAGGTGAGTCTCCTCTTGAGTTCTTGAAAACTCTTCTCGCACGCTTCACTCCACTCAAATCTTCAATCCTTTCTAGTAAGCCTTGTAAGAGGTCCCGATATCTTTGAAAACCCCTCAATGAAACGTCGATAATAACCTGCTAGTCCAAGGAAACTTCAGACGTCTGTCACGGTCTTTGGTTGCTCCCAGTTCACTACTGCCTCGATCTTAGCGGGATCTACTGTGACACCATGTTTTGAGACGACATGTCCCAAAAAGTTAACCTCTTCTAACCAGAATTCACATTTGTTAAGCTTGGCGTACAATTGGTATTCACGCAAAGTTTATAGAGCGACCCATAAGTGTTCTTCATGCTCCGTCCTAGATTTTGAGTAAATCAGGATGTCGTCAACAAACACGACAACGCTGGAGTCTAGGTGTGGTTTAAACACCCAATTCATTAAGTTCATAAACGATGCCTGTGCGTTTGTCAATCTAAACTGCATCACAAAAAATTCATAGTGTCCATACCGTGTTCTGAATGCCATTTTCTGAATGTCCTCCGCCTTGACTCTTAACTGATGGTATCCAGATCTCAGATCGATCTTGGAAAAGTACTTCGCTCCTTGCAACTGAACAAACAAGTCATCTATTCTTGGCAAAGGGTATCGATTCTTCACAGTGAGTTTGTTCAATTGTCGATATCAATGCACAGCCGCATCGACCCATCTTTCTTTTTCACAAACAAAATTGGTGCTCCCCATGTAGACACGCTTGGTCTTATAAACCCTTTATCCATGAGCTCTTGCAACTATTCTTTCAATTCTTTCAACTCAGCAGGAGCCATCATGTATGGTGCTTTTGAAACAGGCTCCGTTCCCGGTGCTAAGTCGATAGCGAACTCCACTTCTCTCTCTGGAGGTAATCCTGACAATTCTTCTGAAAATACATCTTCGAATTCTCTCACTGTTGCTATCTTGGAGATAACATTCTTTTCTTCCTTATCTCCCTTCAGAAATGCTAGATAATCGCTACACCCCTTTTTGATTAAATGTTCTGCTCTGACTGCAGAGATGAGTGGCACCTGTGTCGATTTATCTCCTTGAAATCGAAACGATCTCCTCGTGTGAGGTCGGAAAATAACAACCTTGTTCTTGCAATCCACTGTTGCATAATGATGGGACAGCCAATCCATGCCAAGGATCACGTCAAATCCTCTCATTTCCAACAATATTAATTGTGCATCTAATTCGTAGACAATGTCATCCCGGATGCTCACTATTACCGATTTGCAGACTAACTCTGTGTCCACAATTTTTCTCGTTGGGATTGACACTGATAACACAAAGTCCAGTGTCGCCGAAATGATCTTCATTTTCTTTGCAAATCTAGGGGTGATGAAGGAGTGGGTAGACCCTGGGTCTATCAACACTCGTGCGTTACGTTCTACATAGCACCCTTTTTCATAGACTTCTAATGTACCTACAATACATACATATACATACATAGCACATACTTTATTTAGAATCGTCTAACATACAAACACGAATCTACACACTATTCTAATGAATGCACCTTCTCTATATAAAATTGTATTAAATTGAAATTCTTTATTTGAAAGGAATCTCACCTTGAATGACATCGTGTACACTCCCTGCTTCTTGGGTGGTAACTGAGTAGGCTCTCTCTTGAACAACTGGCTTTCGTGATTGAATAGGTCGTGGCATGGAAGATGGGGCTGTCTTCTCCTTAATTGCCTCAGCGCAATCTCTAATTACGTGGCCTATCTTGCCACATTTAAAACAACCTCGCATTCCTTGCCTGCAATCTACTGTTTTGTAGGACTTGCCACACTTGGCACAAGTCTCTCTTGGTGTTGAAGAAGCAGCTCTCGAAAAACCTTGTGAAACTGTGGCTCCAGTGGAAATAGCAAGACCCTCATACCTCATCGGTTTCCCTGATGCCTGCAATGGGAATCTTTGATGAGTAGTTTGTTGTGCGGCTCTCCCATACCCTGTCTGGAACGGTTGCCTCTGATTCGGTGCTACGAACCTCGGCTTCTTATTCATTGATTCATAACTCCCAGTCCTGCTTTGATCTATATTTCCTCTTCCCTACTGTTCCCTCTGACCGTATCGATTATTATTTTCTTCTTCGACCACTAATGCCTTACTCATGACCTCTCCATAGGTCTTCAACTGAAATGGTGCAACCCCTCCTCGGATGTCTGACCTTATACCCTGTTGGAACCTCTTCGTTTTCATCACATCAGAAATTACGTAGTCTGGAGCGAAACGAGCCAGTCTCATAAATTCTACTCCATACTCTCTCACCGTCATCCTTCCTTGCATTAGTTGTAAAAATTGAGTCTCCATCTAATTTCTCACAACCTTCGAGAAATACTATTTATTGAACTCTTCAACGAATTCATCCCAAGTCCAGGGCATATCTGGAGTTTCTTGAGCTCTAGTTCGCGAAACAGATTTCCACCAAGGTCCAGCTTCTCCGTCTAGCATATACGCTGCCCAACGGACACTCTCGTCCTCTGTGCATGTTAGTACACTAAATACCTTCTCCATTTCACCCACCCAATTTTTGGCTGCCATGGTATCTGCCTGCCCTAAAAGGCTAAGAGGTCTCATCCTCCTGAATTCGGTAAATGCCGAAGCCACTGGTAGTGTAGGTCTTACTGGGGGCGTAGGTATCTGATGAGGTTCTGGGGCGGCATGTGCTTCCAAGGATGCTGCCTGCTGTGCCATGGCAGTTACCATGGTTTCCATTATGTGTATCATTCTCTGACGCTCCTCTCTTTCTTCATTTCTCTCCCTCACTCTATCTTGTTCCCTCTGATCTCGATCCTGACGGTCTCGATACTGATTTTCTGCTTGATTTTGGTTCTCTCCTTGGCCACTGCCCTCGAGAATCTCCCTATTTCCTAATGGTACCCTGTTGGTAGGCTAGACGAACCCATTTCTACTACGCAAATTCCTATCGTGACCACCCCTGGGTCGACCTCTTCCTCTAGGAAACATAACGGTCTGCATGAGAAACCACGATTTCGTTAGTAGCAGTCCCTATGTTCTGACCAACTAGTTGTTAGAGACTAAAAGAAAGGCTTTGATACCAACTATGACAGCCCAGATTTTGGCACCTCCAAACCCGTGCCATCGGCACGACCCTCAAGGCTGTGCCCTGTGATTTTGTACAAAGCATTGGTATATACAAGCCAAAAACTGCAATTAAGGCACATGTGTCTACTCTAAATTAGTACTCATGCATTTAAAATAAATAGGGTCTCTAAAGGCAGTTCTTGTCCCATGCAAATTCATGGGCATAGGAACTTACCCAAGACGTTGGTGATAACAGTGCACCCTAGACGGTTTGTCGAAAGAATAATGATATTTAATTTCATTCAAATAAAGAGGCTTGACATACCAAGCCGTACCTAATACTCTCAACTCACTCTCATAGTACGCAATGGGTCTCCTAGAAGAATTCCTCAGGAGGAGGCTCTGACACTTCTGTGGGCACGTAATCTGAATCCCCTGGATCAACGTCTCCAGAAGTCAGCCAATACCCAAAACTATAATAATGTGCCTCCACCACAAAATTATAACCAACAAATCAGAGGCCCCTACCAACCAAGACGGGAACACTATCCCCCCTTACCTGATACAATTCCTAACATCTTTCGTCTCCTCAGTACCCAGAACCTCCTCAGATTTCCATCGGAGCGATCCCGACCCTGGCCAGCAAACTTAGGCTATAGCAAGTTTTGTGCATTCCATCAGTACGCATGACACAATTTGGAAGATTGCTTGGTCCTCTGGTTTGTAATCTACGATATGAATGATCAAAATCAGATTGACTAGGAGGCACAGTAGAACTTGGGAATTATTAGCAATCCCATGCCGAACTAAAACCAAGGAGGACCAGCCCACGTCACTACGGTGGACCTCCCCGGTCAATCCTCTTTTTGACCTTTCGCCTTGAGATCCTCCTCCAACCTTCTGACACCCCACTAACCCCGTAGGAATTCCTCGGTCCTCGCATCCCTCAACCCTGATCACTCGGATCATCCCTCTGAGTCCACCTCCTTATCCCAATTTCACTCGAGTACGAGTCCAATCCTTCAGGGCTTAATGGCCATTCCTTCATAATCATCCATCAGAACTTTCAACCCCTTCGAATCCTAGGCCAACACCATCACCGATTCCTTTATCTGACTCCAAACCTGAGTACAAAGATCATGTCCTTTAAACCATAGCCCAAATTGCGACGTGGGTGGATAGCCTCACCCAAGAAGCTTCGAGCCAAGAAGACGAGTCGACCATCGAGCACCTACTAAATGTAAAAGAAGGTGGATAGGAGAATCCTGACAAGTAGGAGACACTGATTTCTGCCTTCCTGAAAGAGGAAGATTACACCCAGTACCTCCCACCGTGGAGCGGCATGGCACAAGTACACATTCCTTCTTCAAATTTTGCTCCTTTCATAAAAACATCAGCACCGAGCACACAAAATCCCAACCAACAATCCACCTGCTCGATCCTTAAGTCAGGAACTAACTACCCACTGCCACCTTTTCTCGGGATAGGGAATCTAAGAATGCACAACCACCAGAAAGGAATGTAAGAGAGAAGGAGACTAACTTGCCTCCCCCGCTTCACATCATTACTCCACCAATTCCTGCACCTCAACAACTTCAATCACTCATACACAAGGCACACCGGCCAGGCAAAGAAATTACGCTTGAAGCAGGGCAGGAGCATGATCTTCTATGACATCTCCAGAAGATTCCAGCCTAGATATCGATATTGAAACTCATCAGGAAATCGTCAGACCATCATCGACTACTAATAAGGACGCTGGAAGACACACAGGTGGATGAGGACACCATGCTAGACAAGATGCATCAAATCACCTTAGTCATGGTGCAACCCTCAGCACTCACTTTCATAGATGCAGACATGCCCAAAGAGTCGCTCCGAGGAAGTTCGGCTCCCATATATTTGACAGTTATAATCAGGGGGTTCTCGGTGCCCCGTGCACTAGTCGATACCAGAGCAGGACTCAATATCTACCCTATCACGAAATTAAAAACACTCGAGTATATGGAGCAAAATATCAGACCATCAGCACTGTCCCTCATAGCCTATGATGGCTCATGTCATTTCATCAAGAGAACTATCAAGCTTCAGGTCTACCTCAGACCCGTAAGAAAGGACGTCACCTTCCACGTTCTGACTCCTCTAGTACTTATAATCTCATCCTAGGTAGGAAATGGTTAGAATCTATGAAGGCTGTTGCGTCTACATACCATTAGTGTGTCAAGTTTTTGTATGAAGATTCCATCATCCAAATATACGCCGACGCTCCCCTCTAATAGATAGACACTGATTACACGGTGAGCATCCCGATGGCCCGTCATTCCAAACAAAGTTCATAAGCATATAGGATTAGGTTACCAATCAGATGACCAACAAGCCGACTTACTATCTACCTCACCAAAATGGTCTCTATACGACCACTTCATCTACGGGACCACCGAGAAAGCTGACATGCCAAGGCAGAAAGAAGTATCCCTTGCAAAAATACAGGAAATCGAAATTGAATAGATGGCTAGAGCATTCACAGATCTGACGAATCTAAACGATGACATTGATAAACCACTCAAGGGAATCAGACCCTTATTCGACACTAAAGAACTTACAGAGGAAAAAAGGGAAGAACCTCTAGGGCCTGAACCACACTTAGAAGACTGGGAGTCAACCGACGAGGAAGACTTCCACATCGTAACTCTAGAAAATGAAAGAGAACTAGTGACGCACGCTACCCAATCTCTACAAATTAAAAAACCCCTAGAAGAGGATAGTTCCTCAATGTCAAGCGGAGAAGACTACTGGATGAATCTCACCGACATAGAATAGGAGATCACCTGAGGATGGAACGTCTGAAGTTGCTCGAAGAAAGAAACCACTCACAGTGTCAAGAGTCAGACTCTCATGACGAATTTGACTACAAGAATATACTTCACCACTGGCAGTGCCCTCACCGTTGTCCTTACTTTGAAAGGCCCTACTATAACCTATGCGCATCTCTCCTAATACGGTGCGAAAGGGCTATCCTACGAGAAATTTGGTAGACAACCACAACAGAAAATACTTATATCACCCTCAAAGAATTGGAAGAGGAAATCAAACTAGATACTCCCCAGTCTCCTGACACGCCGCAACTTCAGATATTCTGGAGATCCCTCGAGGAAGAATGGAAATCGCCCCGAAGTGATGATGAAGACTATTGGATAGATCTCCTCGTACTCGAGTTAAAACAGCAGATCAACCAAGGCCTCCAGACATTATTAGACCAAGAAGATGAGCTCAACACAAATTTTGGCCCTGACCCAGAGGGATAGGAATGCCCTTGGGGATCTCCCTACATCTCCTACTTATATCAGCCTCGCTACCGAGCATGTGTACGTATCTTAGCATATTATGAAATTTAGGGGAGAGAATTTGCTAGCCCCGAGGATCATCAGGAAGATGAGCCCCGATAGGGAGAACAACTTCACCCTAGTTCAGAAGATGACAGCTCAGTTGATTACAATCTCCGAAGCTTCTTCGAAGACGAGGTAGTCAACATGTTAGAAGAAACTAAAACATTAGCGGCACCATCACTAGCATCACTCATCTAAAGGATTACACCAGAGGAGGACCACAAACATTAAGAAATGTCAAATTTAGAACAAGTCCACATTACCTGAAGAATTGCAAGAATAACTCCAGCAGCCGTCCCACTCCCTCAACTAGAGGAAGCAACCCTCCAAGCGACTGATCTTGTACCATACTTATGATCAAAAATAAAAAAAAAATTGAAAAACTAGAAAACCCTAAAAATTCAAAAATAGAAAACCCAAAAAATCAGAAAACCACAAAAAAGAAAGGCAGCCCTTCATCCTAAACCTGTTGTGCGACCAACAAGGAGACTTTTCTCCTACGACTATTGTTCCCGCCCCCTCACAAAGACGCAAGGCATCCCGCTAGAATAGCGAGCCAGTGATCATACTAGATGAGATACTCTGCGACTTTGAGAGGAGAATCAATGCCCTTAACCTTCACCTTACTAAAGATGTCACAGTCATTAATTGCGTAGATGAAGGGTTACCTCTCGCAAAACTAGCTCCCTAGTTTAGTAATTTTACAATATACGAGCTTACAAATGATGAAGAAGGAGCACCAGCCATTGAGGAAACACAAGATTTGCAACGGGTCATCAAGTGCTTTGACGAGAAAACTCAAGCCGCTGTGAAACCTACGAAAGAAATCAACTTTGACATTAAGGAAAAGCCCAAGAAGCTACTAATCAGAGCAACACTCAACCGCAAGGAATGTCAGCAAATCATCCAATTCCTATATGATCACCTTAGCTTGTTAGCGTGGTCCTATGAAGACATGCCTGGTCTAGATCCGAGCCTAGTACAACATCATCTTATCTTAGAACCCGATGTGAAACCCGTTAAGCAGAAAATCAGAAGGATGCACCCACAAATAGCACTTCAAGTATAAGAAGAAGTTGACAAGCTTCATAAAGCCAAATTCATTTGAGTTGTCCTTTACCCTAAGTGGATTGCAAACATAATACCTATCGCCAAGAAAGATGGCAGAGTACGGGTATGTATCGACTTTCGCAACCTCAATCAGGCATGCACAAAAGATGACTTCCCGCTCCCACACATTGACACTCTAGTCGACAACATCGTCGGACATTAGATGCTATCCTTTATGGATGATTTCTCCAGTTATAATCAGATTAGATTAGCGGAATCCGATCAAGAGAAGACTTCTTTCACCACGCCATGGGAAACTTACTGTTATGTCATCATGTCATTCGGGCTCAAGAACGCATGAGCCACATATCAACATGCCATGATGGCAATCAGTCATGACATGATGCACAAGTGTGTAGGAGTCTACGTCGAGGACATACTAGTAAAGTTTCAAATGTGGGCAGGACATGCTGAAGCACTCCAACTGATACTACAAAGATCCGAGAAATATCAGCTGAAAATAAACCCAAAGAAATGGGTGTTCGGAGTCACTTCTGGAAAATTATTCAGCTTCATAGTCAGCAAGCGAGGAATCAAAGTTGACCCTGTGAAAGTCAGAGCTATCCTTGAGATGCCACCTCCCAACAATATCAAAGAATTACGAGGCCTGATAGGAAGATTATAATTTATTAGAAGACTTGTCTCCCAACACTCAGACATATGCGACCCTTTCTACAGACTACTGAAAGGAAGAGATAAATATAGGTGGGATGACCAGTGTCAACAGACCTTCAACAATGTTAAGAAGTACCTCCTTAATCCACCAATACTATCTCCACCAATTTTTGGAAGACCACTAATCCTTTACCTCTCAGCAAATGATAAAGCGATGGGAGTAATCCTGAGACAATATAAAGAAGACGGCAAGAGAGAGAAGGCCATTTACTACCTTGGCAGAATAATGGTCAAGTACGAACAAAAATACATGCCTATGGAGAAGACTTGCCTCACACTAGTGTGGGCCTCAACAAAATTACCACATTACTTCAGAGCGTGCAAGATATTAGTGTTAGCACTTATGGACTCTTTGAAGTACATATTCAAGAAGCTCGCTACATCTGGAAAGATCGCTCGCTGGCATATGCTACTACAAGAATTCGACATCACCTATGTCATGCAAAAATCAATTAAAGGACATGCAATCACTGATTACCTAGCAGATCTTCCACTCCCAAGCAACGGGCCTGCACACGTAGACTTCCTCGATGAAGACCTACTCATGATCCACAATGTGGAGCCTGATAAAACCTCATGGACACTCTACTTTGATGGTGATCTTAACCTCAAAGGAAAAGGTATCGGGATAGTCCTATTAGACCCAGAAGGAGTTGTCATACCTAAAGCCTTTCAACTAGACTTCCCCGTCACTAATAATGTCGTAAAGTATGAGGCCTTCATTGTCAGACTATGAGCAACATTGCAATTAGGTGTCACGCAGTTGAAAACAATCGGCGACTCCAAACTTGTTATATCACAAGTCATCGAAGAATGGAAGACCAAGGAGAGAAGACTGATGGCATACCTAGAAATAGCTCAGTACCTTATAAAGTTTGAGAGAATTCCTTTCACACACATCCCTAGACTAGAAAATGATGCGGATTCCCTTGCAACATTAGCATCAGTCATCCAGATCCCAAAGTCCTTCTTCATTCAAAAGCTAACAGTACCCGCACATGAGGTAGCATGGACGGTTAAGAAAGAACTACCAGTCCTCCCCAGAACCCGAGAACGAAAAGAAGCAATCACTCCGGGAAACCCTATCAGAACAGAGGCCGCCATCACAACCTTCAGATTCGAGAAATCACCAAACGACGATGGACAACCATGGTACTCCGACATCTAGAATTTCCTAAAGCATCAACATGTCCCTCCATACGCCACGAAGATCGAGTGGAAGACCAAAACAATTGATGGCCCAGATTCTACATGTCCCTCTATACAAAGAAACCTTCACTAAAGGAGTACTGCTATAATGCATCAAAACAGTCGAAGGACAATATATCATCCACGAAGCACATGCTAGTTCCTGCAGCACCCACATTGGTAGACAGAGACTTATAAATCAGATCTTACGAAAAGGCTACTTCTGGCCGACAATGATAAGGGATTGCCACCTCTACGTCCAACACTGCAAACAATGCCGAGAACACGTTGCGCTTATCAAAGATCCATTAGTTGCATTGAACTCTATAACCTCACCATGGTCGTTCTCGATGTGGCCCTTTGATATCATTAGACCCCTCACGGAAACAATTGGGAACACTCACACACACGCGTTTATACTTATTGTGATCGAATACTACACCAAATCAGCAGAAGCCAAGTCATACGTTAGAATTACTACTTCAACAGTTGTGAAGTTTATCATTCAGAATATCATCACCAGGTTTAGAGTACCCAGGATTTTCATCACTGACAATGGATCACAATTCATTACAGAGAAGATGAAGAAGCTATGCAAAAAATTTGGCATCGATCTATATCACTCATCACCGTTCTACCTCAAGGGAAATGGACAAGCAGAAGCTATGAACAAAATGTTGATCCAAATTCTTAAGCGAACAATGGAGATGAACAATGGGGCTGACTAGCTTGAATGATTACCAAAGGCACTCTAGGCCTACAGAACTTCTATACATACGACCACTAGCCAAACTCCTTTCCTCCTCACATACGGGATGGAAGCAGTTCTACCCTATGTGATACAAGTATCATCCCTACGAATTCAACTCGACGATGAGCTATCCTTAGATGAGAGGAGAATTGCTCTACGCACTAATCTAAAATAACGCGATGAGACACATCTAAGAGCAACTGATCATGCTCAGGTGTATCAAAGGAGAATGGCCAGAGCTTATGATAAGAAAGTCCTCGAGCAAACTTTTGACATTGGAGAATTAGTCTTGAAGAAAATCATGCCTTCCAAGCATGCCCATCCAAAAGAAAAATTGAAACCAAACTGGGAAGGCTCATATGTTGTAGCAGTCGCATACCTAGGAAATGCATACAAGTTGGTGAACCAAGATGGGGAAGAACTCTCCAGCCCTTGGAACGCCATGTACCTCAGAAAATACTACCCCTAACCCTGTGATCATCACATCCTGTGGCCAAATACTTATACTTATCACCTCACAGACATAATGACTCATTCAGTGGTCGTACGCTTTCAATTCTCAGAATAACCTTAAGCCTTCGGATTTACTGCCCACCTTCTTATTCGGGCAATTTGATCAAAGGACTAGTGATATACTTGACCTCTTTCAAAAGTCAACATAACACCCGATTCTCATTCCTTTCCCCTGCCATTGGAGGAGACGTTGGAGCATAAAAAATGAAATGCAAACTATTCCCCACTGAGAAAAATATTGTTACTCACCCTTTTAGAAAGCGTCAAATACAAACTATTCCCCTACATCACTAAGCCTTATCACTCTTTCACCTCTTATTTTCATTTTCGGATGATAAATCGGAAGCTTCTCAGGATATTCCTAGAATTGAAATCGAAAACCAATGAATGACGACGAATGTAATCACTTATTATACACTGCACACCCGCCATAATAATGACCACAAGACAGGATGGCCACCACCAAAGGTAGACCCTGGTGTACAGTTGATACAACTAAACGACCTCCCCCAGTTCGACAATAGTATTACAGAATTTTTCTTCAAAACTAACTCACCAAATATGCATGGCTCCCATATAGACCCAAGAACTCATCCAGAAAAGCTCCATTTCACCTTGACACTGGGGCATTTTTTTTAGGAGGAATCATCTTAAAGAGCTCTTGCTTGCCCATAAAGAAGATGCAGAGTAACAAAGCTACCACCCAGAGTACATTACCGAAGATACTACACTGCCAACTCTACCACTGGGGCATTATTTTTATGTAATTAGATTTTTCTTTATTTTCTTTCCCTGTTGCATTATTTTAATTTTTTTTTAATAGAGCAGCCAAAAAAAAAAGAAAAAAAAAAGAAAAAGAAAAAAAATATATCCATTTTTTTCTACCAGATTTCAGTCTGAGACACCTCCCCCCTTGACAATTAGCAAGGGAGAAATAAAATTACTAATACTCTTACTCTTCATGAGTAGATACTAAGTAACCTTCAACTATTACTGGGCTAGCTCAGGAAGCATCCAAGTCCCAATAATAACTGACAGCACCGAAAGCAGAAGATAAAATGTAGAAGGTAACCAAAAGGAAAAGCAAGGCCAGGTACATCTGAACCAAAAAGAACACTATATATATCAAAATTTTCCTATACATTTGTCACCGGGGGCAAACCCCCTGTATACACAACGGACATAAAAAATAAAAAAAAAATATACATACACCTCTACTCCCTATACTGTCTTTGGGATGGTTGATCACCGCTATCCCTAGTGTCATCAACTTGGAGGTCGGCAGTTTGATCCCCCGAAAGCGCGATCCCGACACCCGGAGTCGGCGGACAATCTCGAGGGATAGAAGGCCCCGCCACTGAACCACACTCACTAGCCAGACTAGCAGTCCGCCTGGACTGAGAACGAGAAGGACCCCCAACAAGTAACTCCCGAATGATAGAGTCCTCCTCAACATAGTCTCTGACACGGTCATATGTCGTACAATGAGCCAGTCTAGCCTGGGAGACCGTGGCCATTAACTCTGATCGTTCAAGGTGACCAACCATCCCACGTACTCCTCGCTCACCCCTCGTCAGACAATACTGCAGTCGATCTATCCTCACCTGCATCTCTACCTGCACTATCTTCCATGCCGCCTCTATCGCCTCAGTCTGAGTCCCTTGTGTGACGATCATCTCGACGAGCAGGTCCTCAAAACTATGTGCATCACCAAGAATTCGCCTCGCCCCGAGAGTGGTGCGCGCCTGCGCCACCTCGAGACGCGACTCCTTCCAGCTGACAAGCTTACACAACCACACCAGGTCAAGGAAACTGACATACTCATAAGAGAAGGGAAAGTTGAAGAGAAGAGAAGCACACCAGATTTGTCCTCTCCATGAGGAGGCGCTCAACAGTCGTGACGGTCATCGGGTCAGCAGCCGACACTAAAGGAATAACAAATGGCTATAACATGAACAAATAATTATATCAGATAACCTTACACCCAAAAGAATGATGATGAACAGACCATAACTACACTGATTAAAACATACCTGAGTAGGAACAGGAGTAGACACCTAAGGAGGAGCCTCAGGGGCAGAATCTGGAACAACCTACATGCAGATAATACACACGAAACTTCTTAGTTAAATTTACTAGCAAATGAATGAATAACAAACCAGCTGCACATAAACAAATTATATGTGACTTCTTGGGCATAAAGAGGCGGCAGTTGCCTCCCTCGTTTGAAGATCCTCGGCAAGACGACGCTAAAAAGACATAACACACGACATCAACGAACTACTAAACCATATAAAGACGGATAACTCAAGAGATTGAAGAAACTTACCCAATGCTCTAGCTCGGCTCGAAGCTGAACCATTGTCGGATCCTCCTGACTGGAAGAGGCAACTGAAGAAGGATCAAATGTCGGAGTAGAATCTCCAACAGCAACAAACTCAGCTCTCTGCGAGCATCAATAAACACATCAGACCTGATAAGTTTAGAGAATGATTAAACAAAACGCACACTCACCAGTCGATCAACCTCCGAACATAGGCTAGTCGCTATCTCTCGGTCAGCCTGCTGCTGACTGTGGTAGCACTCGAGCAATGTCGCCTGACGAGCAACCTCGCTCTCTCTTTCGATCTGATGAACAAGAAAAAAATAAGATTATCAAACTAAGACGACTGGAAATAGAAATAAACAAAACTCACAAACAAATGCACTCATCATGGATCGCTTGGTCTCTGCCAGCTCACCCCTCAGTCCATCCTCCTCTGCTCTAGCCTGAGCCACCGAGGTAGCCAGGGAGCGTAACATCTCCTCATCAGAATGAGGATCACATCCTGTTTGCTCCATCACCCTATGGAGGGCATCCAATGCTCCGCGAACACCTGCAGTAAGGTTGCCCTGCTCTAATGCGGCCAATCTCTCCCTCAATGCCAACACCGATTCAAGATTGCCAATTATAAAGAGCCACTCCCATGAAAAGGACGTGTAAAGAGACGCCCACCACCCAACGCCTCGAACTATCTCACAAACTCTCGGGCATCCGCCTCATCACGTGCTCCCGTCACCCTGGACCCCTAACTCTGGAATCCACAATCTGATCCGCCATCCATCTCACAAAGTCCGACCATGGGGACCAGTCATCCTCTTCGCCACTCTATGGCGAATCTTCGGAGGGACTCAAAGGCATGTCAACGATATGCACAACCCCTACTAGTCTCTCGTGCATGTCTTCGAAAAGACCTCGCATGGTCTGAAGATCCAAAGAATAACGGCGATGCCCCTATGCTATCCTCCATACGTGCATCCGCAGGAAGGTGAAGGTAACCTCCGTCGGGTCCCGCCGGTGAAGAAAGGCAAAATGATCATACGCCCAAAACTAGAACACACAAAATACTAAAAAATAGTCACTACAACGAAAGATTAGATAACAGAGACATTATGACGCTAACAATTGACTAAAATCCACCTGGAGGAAGGGAAGGAAACCTCCGATTGTCGCGATACCTCGTCCCCGATGATAGAGCTGCTCATAGATGTGCGCCAATGTCGCCACACCCCAAGAATAAGTGGGAACCCGGTTAAGATCCCCAAAAAGTCTAAAAAATAACCTGATGACACACCCCTGAGTCGAGGAAGAGAAGAGCATTGCACTAAAAAAGTGCATAAAAAATGCCCGGAGTGCCCGATCCGCAGCCAACCCAGGCTGGACCACTAGTTCTCGGCCCACCATCAACACATAACGTGCCTCAAACAACACCCTCGGCTTTGAATGGCATCTCAAAGGAACGAACCCGCTAGCAAAAGTGCCAAAGAATCAAGTGACTCAGACCATCCCCAACCCCGATCTACTAGATCGATACGGGACACCTAGAATCTCCTCACACACTCCCAAGTAATCCCTCGCCACCTGCCCCGTGATCGGCTCGCCCTCAAATCAAAGCCCAGTAATGCAGACTCAGTCCTCTGCGGTCGGCAGCAACATCCCAACTGGAAAAAGTAGTGCTTGCTACCTCTCCCTCCACCTCTCCAGAATCGTCGCAATCAGACTGCGATTAACCTGAAAAGGCTCCAACTCCAGAATCGACCCAAAGTAGAAGGACACCAACCGCGCCCGCTAGAACTCAGGCGAGGCCCAATACCACGTATGGGACTCAGACCATGTCGTGCTGATCGCTAGCTGTGGAGGCTCCAACCAAACGATAAAGCAAAACAAAAGAAATAACATAAGACTAGCATTTACAACTACAACAAAACTGAAAGCGATAAGTAGACAAAATGATAAAAACATATGATAAACTACAACAACAGTCCATAATAGAGCATGCAAAACATGATGAAAACAAGACAGGAATAATAAAAGAAACATGACCTAGAACTAGATACAATCATGATGCATGATTGCGTGCACAGTCAACAACAAATGAAGGTTTGACATAAAATAAAAAGGGTTTCCAGATCCTAAGAAGCCTATGTTATAACCTAAATGCCTAAGAAATGAAAAGGACTTCTCGGGTACCTACCTGATCTCACGCAAAGAACTCCTCCAATGGAATGAGTGTGCCACCCTGATGCTGAGCTCCCTCACCCTCTACATCCTCATCCTCAACATCCTCGGTGCCCTCATCCTCGCCGTCCTCACCAACCTCGAGTACCTCCTCCCTAACCACTACTTCAACACCTTCCTCCATAGCACCAGCGTCGGTCTGAATTGAGAAAGTCTCACCAACCTCCACTATCATCCTCTCTACCTCTGAAATAGTCGTGTAAATCTGATCACTACCCCTAGACTCCATCTCAGAAGTAAGAGCTGGAAAAACTAGAAAGAACAAAAGAAACAACACCCAAAACAGACGGGTAGATCACAAGATATCTCGAAAAACATGGAAATTGGAACACAAGAAAGCAGGGAAATAGAGGATACAAGAGGAAAATGGATAACGTGAATAGAAATATAGACTCCCTGGTTTATATAACGCACAACCTGATTGCGCTTCCTGATTCAGGTGTGCAATTAAATCGCGTGCTCCGTTTGTAGCGCTTAATTTGAATCACGCGCTGCAGATGTAGCTCGTAATAGAAATGTCGCCCACTCGAAGACCCGCCACTCAACAAATCATGCACCCCATTACAGGCGCATAGTCCATTTACGCGCCACAAAGTTAATGCACAATTCCCCAAAACCACTTGCAAGCTAAGCTAGTGGCGCTCCAGTTGCGCGCTTTGTAAAAAGCGTGTAATTTAATCACGCGTGCGCACCCTAGCGCGCAATCTACTTTTCATCCCTTCCATCACGCGCACCCCTCCAGGCATGCAAATAAATTTTGTGCCCTGTGAAATGCATGTAATTACTCCATCTTGACAAAAAAAAAGGGTGCCCTAGCTCCAACGACCAGAAATGGAAGCTACAGGCTTAAGTACCAACAATCAGAACATACGCATGCATCCTAGCTTAGACCTATACGCTCTAAAAATCCGAAAACCCAAAACCCAACTTACCACCATTGAAATAGTAGAACTCGAACGCATTGAAACACCGTTAAAACTTAGCTCTTAATCTACGCCAACCAAACCAAAACTATGCCCAAGCCCACCGACCTCGATTAAAAGAATTAATAAAACACACTCCACTCCACTAAAACAATAAAAAATTAAATAAATTCGACCAAGCCAAATTATCCAAAAAAAAAAAACAATCGTTATTTGGAAAAAAAATTCCTTTCATAAATAAGCAAATTTATTACAAGTCACACCGAGGGCATACCCTCTGAATATACAATTCAAAACAAGAAATTTAAAATCAGCACATTCAAACAAGGCGTCCCCGAATGAGAGTGCTCAGGAGAAGAGATCTTGGAGAGGCCAAGAGAAGAAGCACACCCTGAACGAATTCTGATAATAAAATCCTCTTCTCCTCCTTTTCTTCTAGAGATGCTTCTTGTCATCCAATTCATTGAATCACACGACGAAATAACATCATTTCGAAGCCCCGAGCTAGCAGAAAAGAAAGAGCGACTCATCAGAAGCCACTCAGGACCTATGGGATCCACCTATGGAAGCCTACCTTAGAAAGCATAACTGGGAAGTCTGACAGAAGGTCAATCCATAGAGCCTACCAAGGAGCAATTGATATCGGTCACGAGAACTCTGACCCAACTCTCTTCCTTGGTTTTCTTCATGCTAACTTTAACTCCTCCATCTCTTCTCCCAATGGGGTGACACTTCGAGTCAGATTGACATCATCGACCCTAGCACCACCCCGAATTCCTAATACCATCCATTCCCAATAACAAAAGTAACAATTATTGCAATACTCTTCGGGTTTAATATCCAAGATACAAAACAAAAAGGAAGAAAATACATATAAAAATAAAGAAAAGACCACAATCCATGACATGGAGAAAAGAAATTAATTAAAAAAAAAAACCCCTCAGTCTAAAAAGTTTAAGGCATAAAGCTAAATAAACATAGCAAATAGACACAATAAACATTTCCTTCATTCATATAACAAATCTAATTTACAAAATTCACTAGTAAGCATACCTCCTGAACATACAACCCAAAACGAAAACCTAAAAATCTAACCTACAATCAAAAACGAAAATTGGGTTCAAAATGGAGACAAAGCGAGGAGCAGCATCCAGTTGAAACGCCCAATTGGAGGCTTTAGGGAGGATTGGTTGGGCAACACATCCCTCCACTTGTGACCCCAGCTCTTCCACCATCTTCAACTCCTCTGCCACCGCTTCCTCAATGTTGCCTTCACTGCTCCCTAAAAGGGATCGATGTGAAGGCGGATCTCCTCTTTCCCAACACCACCCATCCTCAGAGTCACATCATCACTGAACGTCACATTAGGTTGAAGATCATGTGAAACAACGATCACCGGAAGAAATGACATCACGATCAGATGATTGGATCACACAATATCGTAAAGACACGGATGTCCGAGCACAAAGGAATCAAGAAAAGTCGTGAAAAAACTAGAAAGCATGCCAAGAATGAGACTCTTCCCCTTATATAGAGCACAACCCAATCGCGCACCAGGTAACCAACGCACAATCCAATCATGCGCCAATGAATAGGCATGTAACCCAAATATTTAGTGATAGGTAGCACATGTAATCAAACTTTCACCCGTGCAGTGGGTGCGACACCCTAATCCCGTGCCCTAATGAAGTCACGCAATCATATCCCACGCCACATGAACGACGCATAAATCGAAAGGTCACCCACACAGTGACCTGGTGACGCTTCGATCACGTGCCACGGTAAGAGCGCATAATTACATCACACACACGTAATCAAACATGTAATTGACCTATTCAAACCCTCCATCGCGCGCTTCTAAACATGCATGCAATTTAATTAAACACCCAAAAATAGGTGCGCAATACCCAACTTTAGACAAAACACACATCCTCATGCTTTTTATCCCGTCTCGATCAGGACCCTTTTCCTTTGTCCCATCATGTAACCTTACAAGAGAAGGAAGCATTGACCACACCCCCTGTCCCATCGCGACGGAACAAACATATCATCGATATAAATTAACATACCCTATTACGACACAGTGAAAGTAGAGAATACACTACTCATCCCCTCATGATCAAAACCATTCTCCCTTGTCCCATCATGATCCAACCGGAAAAGGAGAGTCCCATGGCGTAACCTTGTTACACATCCTATCGTGAAAAGCCAAGAGGGAACCCCCTGAAAACCATGGCACGTGACCAAAGTTCAAAAAAAAAGGCAAAGAAGTCCCGTCACGACGCAACCATAACGTGATATCAAGTAACCCAAGATTCGTCAAAGAAAGAAGTAAACACAACTATCCTATTGCCTAAATATCCCATCATACCTATCAACAACCAACGTCCCATCGCAAACATCTCACCAAGCGATCCATACACCTTGCACGCAGCAGCTATCAAGTCCTGTCGTGAGTCCCTCATCAAAACTATAATGTCCCATCGCGACATTACTACCCAAAGCATTTAGGCGCAACCCGCCACACTGCATGACCGAAAGGGGAGGGTCACCAATGTCCCATCGCCAAATACACCTCCTTAGAATTCCATCACAATAACTTTACATAACAAATGGAAGGGAAAGCCTAACAATATCCCATCATGAAATCGGAGAGCCTGCTTCCCAAATCCCTCGCCATGTAGTTGTCGACAGATTCCACTATAGCACAGGCATCTCATCAGAGTCCCCAAAATGTCCCATCATGCCTACAATCAGCGGGATTCACCACAGCAAAGATTAGAAGAGAAGGGGTTCTCTGATGTCCCATTGCGACATCTAGTCAACCGATCAGGATGTCCCAACACACGATGCAACCAGAAAGGGAGGGTCACCAATGTCCCATCGCGAACCTCACCTCCCTGAAACAGCTCACCGCACTGGCAACCATTGGACCTTGCTACAACAGAGATGAAAGAAGCCCTCTAATTTCCCACTGTGACATCATTGTGACAACTAGCAAGTCCCATCGCATACAAAATCCCCACGCTGGCAACAAGTCAGGTAAGTATCACCCCTTCAGGTGAGTATCATCCCTTTCTTCTTACTCGATATTTCTTTTAAAATATAGTTAGTTAAGATTAAGTTAAATATTTTCAAAACCTGTCTCTCTCTATCCGTGAATCACTGTAGTCCTCCCATATGTGACAATCATTAGTATTCACAAGAAGGTTAGACGGAGTATCTGGCATACCAAGTGTCGTCTTGACAACCACACAAACTGTCGGGTCCACAAATCGCGTATCGATGGATCTGCTCAGCGACATCTCAAAAGCCATGTTTTCTGAAGTTTTACCACCGAATTGATCTTAAGTTAAAATTCCAAAATTCTAAAAAATCCTAAAATTTTCTAAAATCCTAAATTTTGAAAAACAAAATAAAATAAAATAAAATAATAATAAATCTCCTACCTATCAACTTTCACTTCTCACCTCCCCAATTTATTCTTTCCACTGGGAAACCGAACAATGAATATACTCAACTCTGAGAAATCACAAATGTCCACTGGAAAAGGGAAACCTGACGCACCATTGGTGTGAGCAATGACACACTCGGTCTGACATGACTTGAGAAAGCCTTCGCCATTAAGTGATATTACATCTTATTATTCGGGCTCTGCACCTTGTCTTTGGATATTCGTATGACGCCCCCCGGTACCTCAACTGCATCATATCCCTCTGTTTGACTACCCCTTACAGCAGGTCACAACACGCGGTAAGATGCCCCTTACACCTATAGATTAGGATATAATGATTCTCCTACCATTTGACAGGCCCTTGTAGCAGGTCACGATATGCGACGAGATGCCCCTTGCACCCATGGATTGGGATACGTCGACTTCCCCTGTTGACTGCTACTCGCAATAGGTCGCGATATGCGACGGGATGTCACTCGCATCCACAGTATGGAATACGCCTTTCGAAAGCTACCATTGGGCCCCCGAATGCTCCATTTGAGCTTGTGCTGATTGATAAGAAAGCCAAACATGTCATGCCAGCATCCTCGGTTCACATTTGTGACTTTCTAAAGAAATGAGAAGGCACCCTCGGGAGAGGGGTGTCTACTTCTTCAATGCATCCTTACTTCGCAAGGACGCACCGAAGAGGGGCATCTGTAGACACCCCTATTTTGCCCTCTCAGAGTATACAAACCTATTTGGTCAACCTTTGACCTTGTCCATGACTTTCAAGGACTTACCTTCTTTGAAAGCCTTAAAACCATAATACGGGGATTATATACTGAAACAATACTATATGGCTGACAATAGCTCTGTGGCTCAGATCCCACTACCCAAAGGTGGGGACCATATACTAAAACAATAGTATATGGCTGAAACACATACTAAAATAATAGCCTTGCGCTTCGGACCTGACCCAAACCTGAGACAATCCCGAATTACGCACACTGAATCGTGCAAGTGATTTGATTGTGCACCACATCACCAACACACAATTGGTCCCCTTTAGACCAAACCCCTCCTCTATTAGACCGCCTAGAGACTTGATTACGTGCCCTAACCGGCACGCGTAATCAGATTGAGTGTCCAATCATCAGCGCTTAATTGGTCAATTTTAGACCTGCTCTCTCAGTCCTATGACTGCCTAAAATCCCCTATTAAGCGTGTTGGGGAAATCTAGCGTACTGATTATTTGTGTAATCATAAAGGTAAAATAAAATCAAAGTAAAATAGGGATGGATTAAGCACAACTAAAATCTCTTAGACCTACAAGATACAGGGTCCTTTCTAGCATGTTTTGATAAGTTAGAGTTTGTCCCACAGGGAGTAGGGATCTAAACCTAAAAGGTGCATAGTAGACCTCCAGATCTGGCTACAGATCTAGTAATTCTAAGAAGAAAGAGAGCTTTTCGGGTGTCACTAGATCTAATAACTGAAACAAAACTAAACTAAAAGATGGAGGAAGATGGATGGAAAAATAAGGATCAAATGGTGAGAAATAGGCAACCAAGGACTGGTTCTTATAGTAAATCAATTGAATCAAAGGCATTGTATAGAACTGATTTGCTACAATCCTCTTTTCTGGTTCCCAGCTTCCAAGGTTATCCTGGCAGAGGTGAGGCATAAGGATCCAATCTCAATCAGAGAATTGAAGCAATTCTAAGGCTATGATCTGTCCACTTTAATGGTCACAGGCCATCCTAGAGATTGTTCCGCTCCAAGGATCTTGATCAGAACAGGAAAACCATTGCAGATACTGTAGATGCCAGGATACGAGACCCTCATAGGCTAACATCTACAGGAATATCCAACCTAGGGAAAACAAATACGAAAAGGTGAAATAAAAATTAGAATCACCTTTAAAATCCACAATCATTGTAATCTTACAGCATATTGAGCTTGAATCTGTAATCTGTGCAACATCGATCTACTCCCAAATTCTTTGAAGCTTTCAAAATACAATTACAAAATAGATCTGGCCTTCTTATTTAGATCTAATCCAACATGTTGGATTAGGGAGAGAAGGGGGAAAAGAAAAAATAGAAAAATAAAACTAAACTAAACTAAACTAAACTAAACCCTAAATGAGTCAAGGAGACTTCAGGTTATTCCTTGGTTTCCTTGATGAGGAATTACAGCAGAATAGATGGGTATTTATACATATGCATCGATCCATGTGCCTTGAGTTGCAGCCAATCAGAGAGCAGAGGACTCAGTTCGGTTATGCACAGCTGAGGTGTCTTTATTTCGGCGAAGAAAAATTGCATGTGGACTGCTGTCCCATGTGCAGAATTTTGTTCCCAGCTGATGTATTCTTACAGCTCTCAAAAATGCCCCTACCAGCCACTGATATTTGCTAATGGAACCTGAGATAAATCCTTGAGATGTGTGGGACATTGGGATGCGTGCCCTAAAAGCATTGGATTCCCCAAAATGTCCCTAAAGTGTGAGATAGATGGCTGGAACCCATGCCTCGATAGGTTGAGGCTTCAGAACTTCAATCTCGAGAGGTTCAGGCAACTGTTCGACAGGTTGAATGGGCTTTAGGTATGCACTTAACAGGTTCTAATAGGAGCTCGATAGGTTCATTCAACCTATTGACAGGATGCTTGACAGGTTCATTTACCCTCTCGACTCAAATAGGTTCATTTTCAGCATTTTTCAGCATTGCAGCTTCATTTTAGCACATACCAGCTCATGGGGTTCAACCAACCACTTGAGAGGTTGGATCTTATCTTTTAAACCACTCGAGGGGTTGGTTTTCAGCATGAACCACTCGTGGGGTTCACTAAATCATGCATTTAAAGCACTCGAGTGGTTGCACTAGCCCTCTAAACTGCTCGAATTCTTCAAGTTTGCAGCTGTGCTGCTCATGGGCTTCCATCATCATCTCGAGTAGATGAACTTCAACACTTAAAGTACTCGAGTGCATTAATGTTATAGCTATAATATACCACTTGAATTGCTCTACAGCTGTTCGCATAAAATGCCTTGAGGTGCTGATTTGCTACTATCTTCCATCCAAGGTGCTGCCTTGCTACAAACACAAAATGTTGTATTACTGCATAGCACCTCATTAACCTTTGGGCTTCACCACTCTCTCTCAGTAGGTCTTCAAGGCCCCCAAAGCATGCTAAAAAGTCCCAATGGTGTGAACCACCATGGTGCCTTTTCAATAAATCCATCAGCTCCACTGCTAAATACAAAATTCCTTCTTCTTGGCTTCAAAAGCATGGATTGCAGCATTAAGCTCTTATGTTGCTATTATCTGCAAAAACACACTTAAAGGACATTATTAACATACTCAAAGGTCCATCAAAGGTCAGGTTAAGGTGTAGAAAGTGGTATATTTCAGTGCTCAACACACCCCCAAACCTAACCTTTGCTAGTCCTCGAGCAAAGTGAAATTTAAAATAACTAACCTATGAAATAAAATACCACTTTCGTAGGGAACACGGGTGCATTTGGAACATGCACCCAGCCTTTTAAACCCCTAGGTGATCCCTAGTGAGGGAGTGAAGTCTCCTGAGGGTTTTCAGTGAAGGTACCCCCAAACTTCTCCAATAAAAATAGTTAATACTAATGCACATGCTAAAACAGAGTTTAAGTAAAATAAAATAAATTCCACACCATGTCCATTTAGTTTTTTGAGGATTTTCAGCAGAAAAACACCAGTTTAAAACCTGAAATTTTACTATAATTTCTTCATCATCAATCAGGTCATGTCAAGGCATTGTGCCTGAAAATTAATGTAGAGCTCACCTTCAATTTAAAAATTCTTTTTTGATAATGTCCCAACCAAATTGGATTTCAGACCCAAATCTTACTGGGGCTGTCACTCACAATAAAACTAGAAGGGTGCATCATCTCACACAGCTCAAGAGCAGTTACAATCCTCAAATAGGATTGTAAGCATGAGCATAGGCATTGCTTTAATTTCTGAAATTTTTTAGTTCTTTTCACCATAGATTACACAAATCCTCATCTCCACATGACAGCTCAATCAAATTTCAGATCAGTAAGGACTTTTTATTGGGTTGTAATGTGGCTTATGGGTGAAGTTGATAAAGAATGAACGGGTAAAATGGGATTCAAAATTGAGAAATCAACAAGGTAAGGAGGTGGTCCACACACCTTCTTCAGTTCAGCACAATTTCATCTACTTCTTGAATTTTCAGATTTGAAGTGGCCAGTTTCTAATCCTCTTTTCAATCTTTCAATGAAATGATTTCTCTTTCTTGCTCTTTCGCTTTGTTTTTCTTTTCTTTTTGTATGCTTTTTATTTTCTTCTTTTTCTCTATTTTTCTTTTTCTTTATGGGTTGGAATGCCACAACACCACCAAATGTGCTTTCCTCTTTCTCAACCAAATATCAAACTAGGTCTACCTTTTTCAATTCCTTCACCTTTTCCTTCTGAAATCTCAGAGTGAGGGTCAGGCTGTATCAGGTCACTGAGGTTTTGGGTTCAAATTTTCTGGTTTCTATCAAAGAAAATTGGAAAATTTAAAGCTCAAAAGGTGTGTCAAGGGCAGTTCAAAGGTGAGGCATTTTAAGCTCAAACTGTCCAAGGGATGGCCTTACTTCATGTCCTCAATGTCATGAATGTTTTCAAGCTGTTTCAACTTGGATTTGCCTAACTTCTAGTGGACAAAACTAGATCCAATCAGTCCATAGAGCAGAGAAAATTGTCAAGACACTCTTCAAAAAAAAAATTTCAGGCCCAAATCTCACTGGGTATGGCCTTCTATAAGATTTTCTAGGGTATATCCTTACAATTCTCTCATTTTAGGTTCACTAAACATCAATTTTTGAAAACTCTTGACATTTGCTTCATGAAAAATGTTAAAACTACAGCTCATTTTAGTTTCAAAAAGTTTTTAATTTTCTCTTTTTCCAAAAATCAGGTGGGAAATCACTTTCTTTTCAAAAAAATTTTCAACATGGCTGCACTAGCATTGACTCATTTCATTGGCACACCTACCATACCCCCAAACCTAAGATAAACATTGTCCTGAATGTTCTACACAATAAGAAACTAGGGGCAGCAGGGTAAAAGAAGAAGGAAAATCTAAGTGTAAAAATTGCAGTCATGTGTAGTAGAAAATAAAAAAAACAAAACTGAATAGATGAGCAGAAAAATGGAAAAAATGCTATACAAATGCAGGAAATTACTGATAAAACAGAAAAATCAGTAAAATAAAGCTAGAACTGCTATGCACATGAAAGGGAACTAATGCTAATAACATAAAAACAGTAAAAACAAAGTAAGGAATTGATTACAAAGCTACAGAAACCGAAAAATGTTAATACAAAAATAGAGTTGTAGATAAAAAATAGGAAATCAAAGTTAGGAACTAACTATAATCACAGAAAAAAAATGCAGAAAAATCAGTAAAACTAGGACACCTTAAACCAAAGAAAGAGAAACCAGCAATCTAAAAAACAAAATTTAAACTAAAATTCCTAAAACAGAAATTCCTAAGAGAAAATCCAAACCACCTGCGCCATAAGAAAGCCCTTTTTGCTTGCCTGTGTGTGTTTTTGCTGTGGATGTGTATGAATCAAAAAAATTTTGTAAAATAATGTCAGCATGGATGTACACAATTAAAAAAAGGATTCATACACAGCTGAGACCTATTAATGGTGAAAAATCTTGAAGGAAAATAAAATCAATGGCTCCATTAAATTAGCAGGACAACATATGATCTATTGCTCATTAACCTCCATGATTCCTCGAAATTAAAACCATGATCTCAACAGTTCCAAATGGGGGAAAATGAATAAAGGCAAAGGAAAACAACCCATCTGGAGAAATTTTTTATGATTTTATAATTTTTTACTTTTTTATGTGTTTTTGATCAGCCTGGGCTCTACAAGAGCCCTTATTTACTACTGCTGAAAATTAATAAGAAAATAAATCAGAAATGTCTATTTGTGTTTACAATTTCTTTTATTTTTGTATTTGGTTTAGTAAAAAGAAAATCAGCATGCCTAAAAAATAGCAGAAATTATAATCAAAACAAACATCAAACACAGCAAAACTGTTGGTTCTCAAGGATTTAAAAATTGAAAAATAAATGCAAGGAGAAAGGGATGCAAACTTAGGCAGATCTGCTCCGACTGCAATCCAGATGATCCTTGTTTAGCGGTTGCTCCAGATCTGTAAAAATCCAAAAAACAAAACTGCTGCAGTACCTTATTCAAGCATATTGACAAAAATAAAAAGAAAAACTCAGACTGCAGCCTCATTTTTGCAAAAAAATGTAAAGGGCTACAACAGCATTTATTCAAACATCTAGAAGGCATAAAGTAAAAACTCAAGAAAATCAGAATTTCTATAGTTTTAAATCTAGTTTTCTATACAAAAACTGCAACAATCGTTAAATCAAATAGTTGGAATGCAATGGGAAGAATAAAAAAAAATGAAAAGCAAAACAACAATAAAACCTTTTTTTTTTTTTAAATTAGATCTAAAAAACTCAGATCTATAAAAAATCAGATCTACAAAAAAAAAATAAAAATAGATCTACAAAAATGAAAAACTCAGATCTACTACCTAGATCAAAACTCCCCGGCAACGACGCCAAAAAGTTGTTGGGGAAATCCAGCGTGCTGATTATTTGTGTAATGGTAAAGGTAAAATAAAATCAAAGTAAAAAAGAGATGGATTCAGCACAACTAAAATCTTTTAGACCTGCAAGATGCAGGGTCCTTTGTAGCAAGTTGTGATAAGTAAGAGTTTATCCCACAAGGAGTAGTGATCTAAACCTAAAAGGAGTATAGTAGACCTTCAGATATGGCTACAGATCTGGTAATTCTAAGAAGAAAGAGAGCTCTTCAGGTGTCACTAGATCTAATAACTGAAATAAAACTAAACTAAAAGATAGAGGAAGATGGATGGAAAAATAAGGATCAAATGGTAAGAAATAGGCAGCCAGGGACTGGTTCTTATTGTAAATCAATTGAATCAAAGGCATTATATAGAACTGATTTGCTACAATCCCCTTTTCGGGCTCCCAGCTTCCCAGGTTATCCTGGTAGAGGTGAGGTATAAGGATCCAATCTTAATCAGAGAATTGAAGCAATCCTAAGGCTATGATCTGTCCACTTTAATTGTCACAGACCATCCTAGAGATTGTTCCTCTCCAAGGATCTTGATCAGAATAGGAAAACCATTACAAATGCTGTATATGCCAGGATACGAGACCCTCATAGGCTAACATCTACAGGAATATCCAACCCAGGGAAAACAAATATGAAAAAGTGAAATATAGATTAAAATCACTTTTAAAATTCACAATCACTGTAATCTTATAGCATATTGAGCTCGGATCTGCAATCTCTGCAACATCGATCTATTCCTAAATTCTTTGAAGCTTTCAAAATACAATTACAAAATAGATCTGGGCTGCTTATTTAGATCTAATCCAACATGCTGGATTAGGAAGAGAAGGGGGAAAATAAAAAATAGAAAAATAAAACTAAAACTAAACTAAACAACCCTAAATGAGTCAAGGAGACTTCAGGTTATTCCTTGGTTTCCTTGCTGAGGAATTACAACAGAATAGATGGGTATTTATACATATGCATCAATCCATGTGCCTTGACTTGCAGCCAATTAGAGAGCAGAGGACTCAGTTCTGTTATGCACAGCTAAGGTGTCTTCATTTCGGGCAAGGAAAATTGCATGTCGACTGCTATCCCATATGCAGAGTTTTGTGCCCAGCTGATGTGTTCTGGTAGCTCTAAAAAATTCCCCTGCCGACCATTGATATTTGCTGATGGAACCCAAGATAAATCCTTGAGATGTGTGGGACATTGGAATGTGTGCCCTAGAAGCATTGGAATCCCCAAAATGTCCCTAAAGTGAGAGATAGATGGCTGGAACCTGTGCCTCAAAAGGTTGGAGCTTCAGAACTTCAATCTCGAGAGGTTCAGGCAACTGTTCGACAGGTTGAATGGGCTTCAGGTATGCACTCAAAGGTTCTCGAATGTTCTCGACAAGTTCTAGCATGAGCTCAATCGGTTTATTCAACCTATCGACAGGATGCTCGACAGGTTCATTTATCCTCTCGACAGGTTCATTTTCAGTATTTTTTAGCACTGCAGCTTGATTTCAACACATACCAGCTCGTGGGGTTCAACCAACCACTCGAGAGGTTGGATCTTATCGTTTTAAACCACTCGAGAGGTTGGATCTTATCATTTTAAACCACTCGAGGGGTTGGTTTTCAACATGAACTACTTGTGGGGTTCACTAAATCATGCATTTAAACCACTCGAGTGGTTGCACCAGCCCTCTAAACTGCTCGAATTCTTCAAGTTTGCAGTTGTGCTGTTCATGGGCTTCCATCATCAACTCGAGTAGATGAACTTCAACACTTAAAGTACTCGAGTGCATTAATGTTGTAGCTGTAATATGTCACTTGAATTGCTCTGCAGCTATTTGCATAAAATGCTTTGAGGTGCTAATTTGCTATTGTCTTCCATACAAGGTGCTGCCTTGCTACAAACACAAAATGTTGTATTACTACATAGCTCCTCATTAACCATTGGGCTTCACCACTCTCTCTCAACAAGTCTTCAAGGCCCCCAAAGCATGCTAAAAAGCCACAATGGTGTGAACCACCATGGTGCCTTTTCAATGAATCCATCTGCTCCAATGCTAAACACAAAATTCCTTCTTCTTGGCTTCAAAAGCATGGATTGCAGCATTAAGCTCTTATTTTGCTGTTATTTGTAAAAACACACTTACAAGACCTTATTAACATGCTTAAAGGTCCATCAAAGGTCAGGTTAAGGGGTAGAAAGTGGTATATTTTAGTGCTCAACAAAGCGCATGAATGCAGGCGCTCAATAGGTTGCGTGCACCAAACTGGGCACATAATTAGTTCTGATTAGACTAGAGCTGGGATAACTCGGTTAAGCCAGTCAGCCGGTCCCTCGCTGAGTCCGCGACTAACCCAAAGTGATTAAGCGTCGAGTAAAGGCCATGTAATTCGATTAAACGCCCAGTATGGAGCGCATAATTGAAGTTGATCGACCAATTAAGCTGTAACGATTCTCAAATTGATACACTACCTAGTATTGCTAAGGGTCCAGTCGGCTTTGGGCTATGACCATGGTCACTAGGTTAGCCCATGCCCCTTAGGATAACGGAGAAGATCACTTGAAAATAGCTACCTACTTTATAAATTGCTCCCAGAAGATAATTACTTAAACTAACTAAAAAGGGCTAAAACGGGCATTTATACTAAAGTATAAAACTGTTTTTTTTACAAGCAAAGTCCTACCTTGTCTTATATGATATACCTTCTTGTTGTCTTATGCCTAACACAGTAATAAACTCTTAAACAACATATAAGCTGCTTGTATTCTAAATAAACTACACGACTCCAATGAGTCATTAGACATTACATGCACGCAAAGTAGATGAAACCAATAGAAAAGCTCCGCTATGAAGCCTTGCCTTTCCACTTTCATTTCAGCTTCAACCTGTTAATGGAATGTTGTTAAAACCAGAGGTAAGTAATGAGAGAAAATTCTATAAAGAAAAAAAATTAACAACTAAACTGCATGACAGATTAGTTTGCTCTGGCTACAAAATCAGCAAGCAATTCTTCCTCCATGCAAAGTACACTACGAATTCATCAACAAGGTTAGTTACACTATCATAATGAAATCTCAGCATGAACTTGAGGACAGATTTCTGTACTCAAATCTGCATTGAAAATCAATGAAGAGCTGTGATGGATAAAATAGCTATATAAATATATATATATATATATATATATATATATATCTCAGATTTATAAGCTCCATATAATTCTATCTATATTTATAGGATTATATTTAGTGATAATATATATATATACCTATATATCTATAAGCCTAAAGGGAAGTTAAACAAAGAAGCAACAAAAATAGCAGAAGCAACAACAAAGAAAGAAAGTAAGAAGCACGGCTTGTCAGACAAGACCATCGCTGAGTGGCTTGTCATGCAACCATAAAGGGTTGCCACGGCAAGCACGAAGTGTTGCCGCGGCAACCCTTCTTCAGCCGTGAGTTTGGGCTGTGCCTATGCTATGTTGTACTTTGGACCTTAGGTCCACATACGAATTGGGTGCACTATGTGTGTAGATGCACTGTTGATGCACTGTGCATCAGCTATACATGATTAATTATTTTAAAATTAAAATCTATGTTTTTAGATTTGGTGCCACATGGAACACTTAACCAAACTTGACGAACTGAGCATTTCATGGTGATCTCTGATGCTTGATTATACATCAACGTGAGTACGTGAAAAACACTTGACGCACACAGGTAGGGAATTTACGTTGGTATTTTATACTTGTATAAGTAACATCACTAGTTTTCATAGAAAAGTTGATGAATATTCATTATGGTATTGAATAGTATAATAGGAGATAAAAATTGAGTTTGAGGTAAGCTGATGGACTTGATTTGCTCTGAAATATAAAAGTTTGAATTGCTCGCATTCTGATTTGAAAAGTGATATAATATAGATATCTCTGCATTGAAAATAAATATAGCATCCGTAAGATCAAGATCATCCTGTACATCAGTTTAGCCAATTAATGCTATTATAAAGCTGTGATAGTATTTAATACACTGCATTATAAGCCATACATGCAAATACATTCTTGGTCAATTTACGTGAGTCAGTACTCAGATCCTGTTAAATTCAATATTTTGATACGTTATTGCTCTAGTGTGAATCAAGTGATCCCGCTAACTCGGGAGCTTGAAATTCTTGAATCAAGTGATCCCGCTAACTCGGGAGCTTGAAATGCTCTAGTCCAAGTGATCCCGCTAACTCGAGAGCTTGACCTTGTTGATGTCCTGTTTTCTCCAGCATGTATTTTCAGTTCAGTTTGTTTGCTTCTCACACTTGTATATCATGCCTATTCATAGCATATGTACCGCATATCTACAACATATTTACAGCATATCAGTATAATGAATGATTTTATCTTCTTGATGAAAACAAATGATAAACTGTCAATATAGAATACAATGTACTATTCTCTACTGAGCTGTGGATGATAGCTCATTCCTCGACTTAATTGTCTTAATTTGTCAGAGCCCGATCCGAGCGGTGGTGATCCGACTTACGTGCGGAGGAGGGAGGAGACGAGAATGACAGTGGGGAAGACGACTTCCCAGAAGAGTTTTTCCCGTAGATAGGTTTGTTACTTGGGATTGGGATATGGGGCTTTGGGAGATAGAGAGTGAGAGGGAGGAAGGAAAAAGAAATATTTTTGGGTCTGTATAAATGATATATTTATGGTGTTAGATTTCTGATGGGATGTTGGTTGAATGTATGGGTCTCTTTTCACTGTTTAGATGATGAACGGCCGTCATCGGTGAAAAGCCATACATCAGATACATTACTTATGTTTATTATGTATATTAGTTTCTAGTTTCTACCTTTCAGTTATTTTGCCATCTTTGTTGATATCAGAGTTCAATTACATTACTTCCGCATTTTTGTATCACTTTGACGTAAAGTAAGGAACCCTTGATGATAGGATCATATCAGGTGATCCGATGGCGCGAACTTTTCTAGTTGCGTAACTGGGAAACGTCGGGTTGTCACAGGTGGTATCAGAGATACTGGCGTTAAGTCATTGGAGACTGAACTGAACTCTGACATATACAAATATGGTAAACTATCTGTTTTAGGATAGAAGTTGGAATTAGATCGAGTTGTATGTTTGATTAACGTTTTATCTGAATAGGTTATGATGCCTCCGCGTCATGGAACAGGCAGGGGTAGACCACCGTTGCCTCATCGAACTAGGCCAAATGCTATTCCAGTAGATGGATACGAGCATGGCATTGCTTCAGGCAGTGGTGAGAATGTCCATCTGGCCGAAAGTCGAACGACAATGGAGCATGTTGCAGAGCATACTCCGTCAGAGCAAACTCCGCCAATTATTCATACTCCACCGATGGGAAGTGTTCGTGGTGCTGAACAAAATGCGGGACACCATCCGCAGTTAATGGAGACCATGGTCAACACTATGGCCATACTTGCTGTTCGACGTCCCAAAGGTTTTACGAACTTTATTCGACTTCGACCACCGAGTTTCTACGATCAGCATGACCCAATGGAGGCTGAGAAGTGGTTAACACAGATCGAGAAAGTGCTGCAGAGAGTCACGTGTACCGAAGAAGAAAAAGTAAGTTGGGCAGCTTACAAACTGGAAAGTGAGGCAGAGCCATGGTGGCAGTCCATTGAAAGAACAAGGATGCAAGGAGTACCATGGACGTGGGCCGAATTCACTGAGGCCTTTAATGAAAAATATTTCCCAGCACCTGAAAGGTATAAGCTTGAGGTACAGTTTGCAACATTGGTACAAGGTCAGATGACGGTAAGAGAATATGAATTAGAATTCAAACATCTTCCTCACTTTGCACCGCTGCTAGTAGTCACTGAGCTGATGAAAACCCAAAAGTTTGAGAGAGGTTTAAAACCTCTGATCAAAGAGCACATTTCATTGTTTCAGGCGACGACTTATGCTCATGTGATGAAATTAGCCTTGATAGCAGAAAGTGATGTGGACACCATGTTTAAAAGAAGAGATGAAAAGTAGAAGGCTAGAAAAGCTCCACCACAGTCCTATAGTGCAGGTCAAGTAATAAACAACCACGATTCCAAGGACAGACCGCTTTTCAACCAGCTGCAGGAGCGTCTGCACGGCCTTACAATCCCTCGATGTTCTCTGCACCACCAAGGATTCCACTTGTTCCGAATCCATCTTTTTCAGTGGCCCGAAGTACATCTGGGTTTCTCAAGTACGATCGATAGGATCTCGCACGGGATCTTATACGGCTTCATCGTTGCCTCCAAAGATATTTATGGGAAATGTGGGAAGGCACACAAAACCGATGAGTGTCGCAAAGCTTTTGGAGCATGTTTTCGATGTGGTAAGATGGGACATCGGATCAGAGAATGCCTGAAAATGGTCGGAATAGCAAAGCAAGAGGTGACCGCCCACGATAGGCGAACCTACGCATAAGGTCGAGCTTATGTCATATCGCAAAGGATGCACGAACTAGCCATGATATCATTCAAGGTATGGTTGTACATTATTTTTATATTAACATATTTCAATTCATGAACATTTTAGATAGAGAAGGTGCATATCGTAACTTAGGAACCAGTAACATCCTATAATGATATTACTTACTACTTAGACGTAATCTAGCTAACACTAGTTTGTATACTTTAGGTATCTTACAAATATATCCAAAAGATGTGTATTTGTGTTACGATGCACGAGTTTTGATAGATCCCGGATCTACGCACTCATTTGTTACACCCCAGTTTGGTGAAAAGTTGAAGAAGTTAGGAGGTATTCCAGAACCTCTCGACTTTATTCTCGAGGTTACACTTCCGACTGGACAATTTATCACGACTGATAAAGTATCCCGGTCGATTATCATTTCCATCAAGGATTATTGGGAATATGAAGTGATACCTGATTTGATCCTGTTACCGATGTAAGGATACGACGTGATCCTTGGCATGGATTGGTTGTTCACTCATCATGCGAATGTTGATTGTCACAAGAAGATTGTCTCTTTTCGCCCACAAAAGAAGGTATTAGCTAAATTTTATGGTGTACCGTCAACTACTCTTTCATTGATATCCATAATTCAAGCACGACAATTGCTTGATGATGGGGCTAAAGGGTATATTGCTTTTATACAAAGTGATGAGCAGAAAAAGAAGGAAATTTTACTTTCGAATGTACCTGTTGCTTGTGAATATCCTGACGTGCTTCCTGATGAGCTGCCAGGACTACCACCTGACAGAGAAGTTGAATTCGCAATTGAGTTAGCTCCAGGTACCGACCCAGTATCAAAAGCACCATACAGAATGGCACCGGCAGAGTTGAAAGAACTCAAGGAGCAATTACAGGAACTTCTTGATAAAGGATTTATTAGACCGAGTGTGTCTCCGTGGGGCGCACCGGTGTTGTTCGTGAAAAAGAAGGACGGTACAATGCGCCTCTGCATTGATTATCGTCAACTCAATAAACTGACGATCAAGAATAGATATCTGCTTCCTCGAATCGACGATCTCTTTGATCAGTTACAAGGAGCACGGTTCTTTTCAAAGATTGACCTACGGTTGGGTTATCACCAAATGAAGGTTAAAGCTGAAGATATTTCGAAGACAGCTTTCCGAACACGTTATGGTCACTACAAGTTTCTAGTCATGCCCTTTGGTTTGACCAATGCACCTGCTGCATTTATGGACCTGATGAACAGAGTTTTCAAACCTTATCATGATTTGTGTATCGTAGTATTCATCGACGATATACTTATCTTTTCCAAGACAAAGACAGAGCATGAAAATCATCTGCGTTTGGCATTGTAAACACTAAGAGACTCGCAGTTATATGGAAAATTTAGTAAATGTGACTTCTGGTTAAACCAAGTCAGTTTTCTGGGTCACATTATCTTTGAAGTAGGTATCACGGTTGATCCTGCAAAGATTGAAGCTGTAGTACAGTGGAAGCAGCCATAGACCGTAACCGAGATTCGAAGTTTTCTAGGTCTTGCAGGTTATTATCGACGTTTTGTGGAAGGCTTTTCACGACTTGCTGGACCACTCATGCAGCTCACTCGAAAGAATGTTAAATTCAAGTGGACTGAAGCGTGTGAACAAGGTTTTCAAGAATTGAAAAGAAGACTTACTTCTGCACCTGTTTTAGCATTACCATCTGGCAGTGGTGGTTATGTTGTCTTCAGTGATGCTTCATACAGTGGGTTAGGATGTGTATTGAACTAGTGGGAACATGTGATAGCATATGGTTCTCATCAGTTGAAAGATCACGAGAAGAACTATCCCACTCATGACCTGGAATTAGCAGCTGTCATCTTTGCGTTAAAAATCTGGAGACACTATCTCTACGGTGAAACCTGCGAAATCTTCACCGATCACAAGAGTCTTAAATATCTCTTCACTCAGAAAGAGTTAAATTTGAGACAAAGAAGGTGGATGAAATTTTTGAAAGACTACGACTGCTCGATTCAATACCATCCCGGTAAAGCTAATGTTGTAGCTGATGCACTTAGCTGCAAATCCTCCAATCAGCTATCTCATCTTGTGACAAGATTACAAAGATGGAAACTACTCAATGATATTGTATCATCGAGTGCCACTCTTCGAGCAATAGTAAATGGAGGTTTACTTGCTACAGTAATGATCCGAGCTCCACTTTTCAATCAGATTAGAGAGCTTCAAATGCAAGATGCAGAGCTTATTTCTATCCGACAAGGGGTACAAAGTGGACTACAGCCGGAATTCTCAATCAAAGAGGATGGGTCCTTATTATTTTGAGAACGAGTATGTATACCAGATGATCATACTTTATGTCAAGAAGTCCTCGAAGAAGCTCACAAGTCTGCATATGTTATCCACCCTGGTAGCACGAAGATGTATCAGGATCTAAAGAAAACGTTTTGGTGGAATGGTTTAAAACGTGATGTAGCAGAATATGTCGCAAAGTGTTTAACCTACCAACAAGTAAAGGTCGAGCACAAACATCCTGCTGGTCTGCTACAGCCATTACCTATTCCATAGTGGAAATGGGAGAATATTTCCATGGATTTCATTCTCAGTTTGCCCCGTACTTTGAAGGGTTACAATGTCATTTGGGTGATTGTTGATCGTCTCACCAAATCGGCACATTTCTTACCCTATAGTACGCGATATACAGCATCGAAACTAGCCGAACTCTATCTGAGTGAGATTGTGCGACTACATGGGATACCCGTAAGTATTGTGTCGGATCGAGATCCTTTATACACTTCTCAATTTTGGCAAAGTTTCCAAGAAGGTATGGGTTCCAAGTTAGACTTCAATACAGCATTTCATCCTCAGACCGACGGGCAGACGAAGAGGGTTAATCAAGTGATTGAAGACATGTTAAGGGCCTGTATGCTCTATTTTCAAGGATCATGGGATAAATATTTTCCCCTGATTGAATTCGCATACAATAACAGTTTCCAGTCAAGCATCGGTATGGCACCATTCGAGGCATTATATGGACGCCGATGTAGATCTCCAATTAACTAGGAAGAAGTTGGAGAGCGGTTAATTTTAGGCCTTGACCTGATAGAAAGCACCAATGCAGTTGTTCACGTGATATGGGAACGATTGAAGAGTGCCCAGAGTCGACAGAAAAGTTACGCTGATCTCAAAAGAACCAGTGTTGATTTTCAGGTAATATTTGATCCGGATAAACTTTTTTATCAATTGATTCAAACTATATTAGTAGTCTCATGAAATCATATACAGATTGGCGAGCACATCTTTATAAAAATCTCTCCGACTAAAGGTGTGATGCGGTTCGGGAAATGAGGCAAGCTCAGTCCTCGTTATGTTGGACCATTTACTATATTGGGTAGAGTAGGAGAAGTAGCATATCGACTCGTGTTACCTCCGCACCTGACAGGCATTCACGACGTATTTCATGTATCGATGCTGAAGAAATACGTTAGTGACTCGACACATGTGTTGGATTATCAACCATTAGACATTCAAGAAGACCTAACGATAACCGAAGAACCAGGTCAGATTTTGGACCGCAGGGATCAAATTCTAAGAACAAAATGGATTCCACTCGTGCTGATTCATTGGAGAAATCATGGGTCACATGAAGCTACCTGGGAGCGCGAAGCTAATATTCGTGCTCAGTACCCTCAATTATTTATATAGGGTATGTACTTCAAATGCATATACATTTACATTTACACCTACTTAAATAAATTTTGATTTACTTAACCTGCTAATTTACTTAGATTATAATGTAAGTGTAAATAGTTTATAAATGTACCCTGCACCCCTATTTGATATCTAATGGCAAATAGAAATTTAGTGTCATAAAATAATATTGTTTTAACTTCACACTCATTTACACTTAACTTGGAAAGAAATCAATTGTAAAACAATATTGTTTTAACTTGAAGTAAATCTAATCAATGACACCTAAGGGGACACTAAGCAAGGGTGTATCCCAGATCATGCCACATACCCCACTCAAGTTGTTTAAGGCCATTAATAGGCTAATAAAATAAATGTTATAAATTTTATATACACAATATTATAAACTGGCTCAAATTTCATAGAAATAAAAATTTTTAACCAAGAAAAATACATCAAAAATACCAACTACTATTTTTCTATAGACCCCCTACATGTTAGGAACACAAAAATATAAAAAAATTAAATACCACATCTCGAGAGCCCTGAAAACCGGGCCCCTCAACACCTGAACGTACTTGCCGCGGCAAGGGCTCAGTGTTGCAGCGGCAAGCATAAAGAGTTGCCGCGGCAACTCTGTTCGTTTATGGTGGGTCCGAAAACCCCTTTTCTGGTATTTCAGTTATAGCAACTGATTTGTGCCTTATTCTTTGACCTCCCAAGCAAGGATTTATGAATGCATACCTTCCAATTCGGTCTATAGACGTTACATTTACCTGATCTCCTCCACAAAGCATCAAATTTGCTGATTTACGCTAGTTTCAAGCCCGATTTCTGTGGAGGTAAACCAAATCTGACCTTATTTCTTTTGTCTTCTTGTTGTCTTGTATTTTCTCTTTGATTGCACCATGCCTCCTCGAAAAGTTGGTGTATCGAAACCCCCGAAAGCCACTACTCAAGAAAAGGGCAAAGGCTCTTCATCTATCCCCGAGCGAATCGATCCACCAAACATGCCGGAACAGCCCATTCCGTGGTGGGCTGTGAAGGCAATGGAACCAGAATGGATAGTGGATGATAGGCTACTGACCCCGAATGACCAGACTAAATGGTCACTTCGTTATATCGAACAGGCACATTTAAACGCCTTGTTCCAGCCCTTCCATAATCATTTCTATCCACGTTTAGTTCGTTTATTTTATCAGAATCTGGTCGTCACCCCTACTGTCGGTCAATTACAGACCGAAATAGACGGCAGGAAATTTTATTTTAATATTTTGAATATCGCCCAAGCAATGAACTGTAATCCTGAATATGATATCACTTCGAGATTACAAGCACCTAGGCAGAGGGATGTAAAATTTCACCACATCACCTCGAAGATGACAGATGGTCAGACCGCTTCGGACCATAGTCTTGAGGTGCGACGCAGCCAATTACCACAACGCATGTGGTTTTTGGATTGTGTCTTTCGATCAAACTTATACCCCATGCAGCATGAGAGAGAGCGCCGAGATGCTCTCTTGCAAGCTCTTTTTGCCGTCCATGAAGGACGTTGGTTAAATGCCCCTAGAGTGGTTTGGGAAGGTATCAAGTATGCTAATGAGCATCTGCAAAGCACCGTGTCACCCTCCATGCCTTCTTGCCCATACCCTAGACTAATCTCCCGCATGTTTGAAGGACACTTTGATAGTGTAAATAACCGCCAAGCAAAATAAATATGTCGTCCTCCCCAAAACCAACCAGAAATACCCCAACAGATCCCTGTTCCTCCTCAACCCCAACCACAAGCTCAACCTGACTCGGTTCCTGCGGCATAAGGAACCTACACCACCGCCGACATAGTTCAGCTCATGCGTGAAAACCATGAGCAAACCCTCATTCAATTCGATAATCTTTATCAAAATCACTACATGCTCCATCAACGCATTGATTATGTTGAAGAAGCGACGAATATCATGATGGAACATACTTTTCAAACTGCTGCAAGCCCCTACATTGGGCGGGCACGCAATTACGTCTCTCGATACCCAAGAACGCAAAGCATTGTTGGTCGAATTCAAAGAAGAGTATCAACAACAACAAGGTACAGTACATCCGACGGGCCAACAACAAATCGATTCTCAGCCTGGTAAACTATCACTTCACAAACTCTTAGTTTATGCACTATATTTTAAGGTTTATATTTACTACATGTGTATATTCTGATGTGTATGAGGTGTCAAATAAAGCATGCTATTATGTATCTCAAATGCTTGTGGAAATTCTGATATGTGTCGGATATTGATATATGAATGCTACTACATATTTTGTTAAATTTGAACAATTTGCTCCTAATATGGTGGTTCTCTATAGGGTATGTAAATATTTAAGTATAATTTTCTTGTTATCACTTAAAAATTGTAGCTTTAATCATGATAAGAAGAAGTCTATGGATTAATGGAGAATTATCAAGTGATATATATATATATTTTTGTGGGTACATGGTCTCTTTTTCAGTAGCAAATCCATGCTGAAATTTTCCACATAACCCTCATCAGGTACCACAGGGAATAGATATTTTTATGGTATATTTGACACCATGTTCAGTAAGACCATGTTCATTAAAACACATGAAATAGAAATGAAATTAGAAATCAGATGCCACATGCGTGGTTAATTAAAAAAAAATTCAGTTTCTCTCTCCAATGTAGCTTTGATGTTAGTTTCGGCTGTTTAACGCTTTTTCTTGTCTTGTGATAGATTTGGTAGAAACATACCACCACATACACTATGCACATTGATTGTGACATTCACCTATTCCCAGATAGTCCCGGTATGATTTTCGAGGACGAAAATTCCTAAAATAGGGGAGAATGTAACGATTCTCAAATTGATACACTACCTAGTATTGCTAAGGGTCCAGTCGGCTTTGGGCTATGACCATGGTCACTAGGTTAGCCCATGCCCCTTAGGATAAAGGAGAAGATCACTTGAAAACAGCTACCTATTTTATAAATTGCTCCTAGAAGATAATTACTTAAACTAACTAAAAAGGGCTAAAATGGGCATTTATACTAAAGTATAAAGCTGTTTTTTTTACAAGCAAAGTCCTACCTTGTCTTATATGATATACCTTCTTGTTGTCTTATGCCTAACATAGTAATAAACTCTTAAACAGCATATAAGCTGCTTGTATTCTAAATAAATTACACGACTCCAATGAGTCATTAGACATTACATGCACGCAAAGGAGATGAAACCAGTAGAAAAGCTCCGCTATGAAGCCTTGTCTTTCCACTTTCGTTTCAGCTTCAACCTGTTAATGGAATGTTGTTAAAACTAGAGGTAAGTAATGAGAGAAAATTTTATAAAAAAAAAAAAATCAACAACTAAACTGCATGACAAATTAGTCTGCTCCGGCTACGAAATCAGCAAGCAATTCTTCCTCCATGCAAAGTACACTACGAATTCATCAACAAGGTTAGTTACACTATCAGAATGAAATCTCAATGAAATCTCAGCCTGAACTTGAGGATAGATTTCTGTACTCAAATCTGCATTGAAAATCAATGAAGAGCTGTGATGGATAAAATAGCTATATAAATATATATATATATATATATATATATATCTCAGATTTATAAGCTCTATATAATTCTATCTACATTTATAGGATTATATTTAGTGATAATATATATATATATATATATATATATATATATATGTATATATCTATAAGCCTAAAGGGAAGTTAAACAAAGAAGCAACAAAAATAGCAGAAGCAACAACAAAGAAAGAAAGTAAGAAGAAGACCTACCTGAAGCCCGGCAAGCCTGGCTTGCCGCGGCAACCTCAATGGGTTGCCGCGGCAAGACCCACTGCTGAGTGGCTTGCCGCGGCAACCACAAAGGGTTGCCGTGGCAAGGTACTTGCCGCGGAAAGCACCAAGTGTTGCCTTGCCACGGAAAGCACCAAGTGTTGCCGCGGCAACCCTTCTTCAGCCGTGAGTTTGGGCTGTGCCTGTGCTGTGTTGTACTTTGGACCTTAGGTCCACATACGAATTGGGTGCACTATGTGTGTAGGTGCACTGTTGATGCACTGTGCATCAGCTATACATGATTAATTATTTTAAAATTAAAATCTATGTTTTTAGATTTGGTGCCACATGGAGCACTTAACCAAACTTGACGAACTGAGCATTTCGTGGTGATCTCTGATGCTTGATTATACTTCAACGTGAGTACGTGAAAAACACTTGTCGCACACAGGTAGGGAATTTACGTTGGTATTTTATACTTGTATAAGTAACATCACTAGTTTTCATAGAAAAGTTGATGAATATTCATTATGGTACTGAATAGTATAATAGGAGATAAAAATTGAGTTTGAGGTAAGCTGATGGACTTGATTTGCTCTCAAATATAAAAGTTTGAATTGCTCGCATTCTGATTTGAAAAGTGATATAATATAGATAGCTCTGCATTGAAAATAAATATATCATCCGTAAGATCAAGATCATCTTGTACATCAGTTTAGCAAATTAATGCTATTATAAAGCTGTGATAATATTTAATACACTGCATTATAAGCCATACATGCAAATATATTCTTGGTCAATTTACGTGAGTCAGTACTCAGATCCTGTTAAATTCAATATTTTGATACGTTATTGCTCTAGTGTGAATCCAGTGATCCCGCTAACTCTGGAGCTTGAAATTCTTGAATCAAGTGATCCCGCTAACTCGGGAGGTTGAAATGCTCTAGTCCAAGTGATCTCGCTAACTCAGAAGCTTGACAAGTGATCCCGCTAACTCGGGAGCTTGAAATGCTCTAGTCCAAGTGATCCCGCTAACTCGGGAGCTTGACAAGTGATCCCGCTAACTGTTGATGTCCTGTTTTCGCCAGCATGTATTTTCAGTTCAGTTTGTTTGCTTCTCACACTTGTATATCATGCCTATTCATAGCAGATGTACCGCATATCTACAGCATATTTACAGCATATCAGTATAATGAATGATTTTATCTTCTTGATGAAAACAAATGATAAACTGTCAATATAGAATACAATGCACTATTCTCTACTGAGCTGTGGATGATAGCTCATTCCTCGACTTAATTGTCTTAGCTGCAGAGCCCGATCCTGAGCAGGTAGCTGATCTGACTTACGTGCCAAAGGAGGGGGAGGGAGACGAGGACGAAGACGACGACGATAGCGGGGAAGACGACTTCCCAGAAGAGTTTTTCCCGTAGATAGGTTTGTTACTTGGGATTGGGATATGGGGCTTTGGGAGATAGAGAGTGAGAGAGAGGAAGGAAAAAGAAATATTTTTGGGTCTGTATAAATGATATATTTATGGTGTTAGATTTCTGATGGGATGTTGGTTGAATGTATGGGTCTCTTTTCACTATTTAGATGATGGACGACCGTCATCGGTGAAAAGCCATACATCAGATACATTACTTCTGTTTATTGTATATATTAGTTTCTAGTTTCTACCTTTCAGTTATTTTGCCATCTTTGTTAATATCAGAGTTCAATTATATTGCTTCCGCATTTTTGTATCACTTTGACGTAAAATAAGGAACCCTTGATGATAGGATCATATCAGGTGATCCGATGGCGCGACCTTTTCTAGTTGAGTAACTGGGAAACGTCGGGTTGTCACATAAGCGCACCCCACAGGGTGAATAATTAGCAAAATACCTATAAATAGACCCCTTTACCTTATTCCAAAACACACAACTTTGAGATTCGAGTTTGGAGTTCTTCACTTCCCGGCTCAGGACTTTGATATTTCGAATCCTCCGACGCTTAGGTTCAGGTAATCACTCTCTAGTTTTAGTTTCTGATTTCTAGTCCTAGATTTTAGTTTCTAGTCTCTAGTTCCAGAAGTTAGTCATTAGATCTTAGATTTTAGGTCTTAATTATTAGTCCTGATTCTTAGTCCTAGACTGTAATACCTCCTTTTTAAGTCGTAGTTCTTAATCCCTGGTTCTAGTCCTTAGTTTCTAGAATCAAACTTTCATTCTATTATCTAATTTTTAACCTTAAATCTTAGTTTTATCCTGATATCTTAATTTTCAATCCTAACAATAATCACTGGTTCTAGTTCTTAATTACTAGAACCAGTCCTTAGCTTTAACTTCTTGATTTCTCTTTCTGATTTTAGGCCTTAAATTTTAGTTCGTAGTTTTGATTCTAATTTTTTTTTAGTCTCAAGTTCTATTCTAATGTTCTAGAACTTAGGTTTTGATCTTCAGTCTTAATCTCTAGGTTCTAGATGTCAGTTTTGATTTCAATCCTAGAAGTGTAGATTTTTAATTCTAGATTTTCTATTCATAGTTATTGATTTTTTTAAAGAAAAAAAACCCTTTGAAATTTATGATTTCGATATTTAAACTTATAATTCCTAATTCTAAAATCAGTTTTTCAATCCCTAGCCATCCGATTTGCTCAAGGGAGCTTACGGAGGGTACCCGGGAACGGGGTCGATCCTCCTTAGCATAGCGGGCCAAACCCCCTTTTTTAGATTTTCAGTCAAATTAGTCTATTAGTAAAATTAGTATATTTTACTTTAACAAGAATTTTAATAGAATTAGTATTCTTTTAATTAATTAGTTTCAGTAGAATTAGCATATTTGCATTCAGAAGTAGGACATCTGAAATAATTACTCCTAGTAGAATTAGGAAATTTAAATCAATTAGAATTAGAGTAAGAATAGGAATGCTAAACCTTCTAAACTCCCAGGTGACCCAGTGCTGCTGATGTTGGCAGGTCGATGATTCAGTAAAGAAGGAACCGACACCTCCTCTCAAGCGTGATCAGTGACGTGTTGCAGCGTCGATAAATATCTGCAGTTGGCGATCGCAACGAACCGGGTATTTTCACCCCAAATTTACCTCTTTAATTTTAGTATTCATTATCTATTAATCCATCGCTCCACCTCCTTTTGCCAGAGTCCACTTAGGACCGAATTGGGCCACTAATTCCGAGGACTGAAAGGAACCCAGAAAAAGCGCGTACCAACACCCCCCTTTGCAAAAGGCTTGAACAAATTCTAAAGGAGAGAAAAGATTAGAGTGCACTCCCTTTTAGCATTTCACCTACAAAATTCCAGAAATAAGATTCATCCTTTACCATCCATTTTCCATCATAAATCCTTGAGATTTAACTAGAACTGCCCCCTAGCCTTCTTCTCCTACCTCTTAGCTAACCACCCTTAGAGATTAGAACCCTTTCTACAACCATCAAAGCTATTAGAAGCTCAATAAACACAGTCACATGAAGGTCCACTCCTGTGCTACAAGGGCCCGAGAGCTCCGGCTCTCCCCTCTATTCCTCTACCTTCTTTGCTTTTCCCCTATCCTTGAATTTATACCATTACGCTGCCGAAATCTAGGTAATTACGGAGGGGTACAAATAGGATCAAAGTGCCTTTGAGCAAGAGGAAGTGCTCTTTTTGTTTTTATTTTTTCCTTTTACTTGGCCATAAGTAGAGACCGCATTTGAGAGGGTTGATTGGGTGCCTAACACCTTCCCGATTGATAACCGAAGCCCCTACCCAAGAGCCTTCGGTGTAGACCGGAATTAGAGTCATATTTGGCACTTCGGTGCATTTAATAATTATCTTAGGTTTCCCAAGGCACCAAAAGCTCCGGGTGGTTGTTGACTTGCTTGCCTTACAACTATTAAATGGTTAAATTATCAAATTAAAAGGACAAAGTACAGAGATATGGGATCAAGGTAAGCAAGCAATCCTACAAGAACTAGGGCTATTGCAGCAAGCTTTAAGGGATAAGTCAGGGTATGTCCACAGGGAAATGCACTTTAAACTATGGTAAACCTCTAGATCTAAACCAGATCTGACACTCTATCCTAAACTAATGCAAGGAAAGGAAAGAGGAGAGGTTTCAAGGGTTGCCACTTTACTAAAAGCTACCAAAATCAAATACAAATGATCCAGAATTGATTAAACACAGATTTAGGAAGAATGGAGAAAAGGATTAAAATCAAAAGGTTGAGAATAGCAACTAGGGATTTTGGTATTTACTGAAAATCAATTGGTTCAAAGGCAGTGCATAGAATTGATTTACAGCAATCCTTCATCTGGCTATAAGCTCAGATGCAAGGTATAAGAATCTAATCCAGACCAGAGAATTGGAGTAATCCTAATGCTGTGATCTATCCACTTGAATGGTCGCAGATCATCCTAGAGATCCCTCTACTTCAAGGATCTTAATTAGAACAAGTAAACTATTGCACATGTTGTGGATGCAAGGCTACAAGTTCAGGCATCCACAAGGATATCTAATCCAGGGAAATCATATACAAACAAAAGATCTTTGGATCAAAATCTACTTTAAAAACTACAATTATTGTAATCATACAACTTACAGTCCTATTGTGCTTAGATCTGTAATATGTGCAAAATATAATCCATTTACAAAGCCTTTGAAACTCTCAATTTACAGCTCTCAGCCTCTCCCTAGCTACTAAAGGAGTTTAGCCAACCATAATTAGCTAAGGAGAGAATGGGGGAAGAAGAAGAGAGAGGGAACTTTAGGAGGGAAAATGAAAATCGAATTTGGCTCTGGTTCTCTCAATTTATGGATGAATTTTTAGTGCCATTTTTCTTCTATTTATACTCTTCCCTCAGATCTGTTTCAGCCAATCAGAGCTTAAGAGAATAATTCAGTTATTCTCAGCTACTGATGTGGCTGATTTCTCTTCTAATAGCTCTTTCCCCATTGGTCTAAAACTGGTAAGTACATGTGATGAAGTTAAAGTTTCCATTCGTGCCCAGTTGTATCCCAAAAATACCCCCAAGGGCCATTAACATGCCTTGGAATTCGTGCACAAAACTCTAGAGTTGGCAATGAAAGGAACTGAGAAGTTCCAAATTTGAGTGTCAAGAGGTTCAGGGAACTTCTCGACAGGTTCTGAGTCTTCTTGGATCTTCATTCGATCGGTTGGCTGTGGACTTTGACAGCTTCCTTGTAGCTATCGATAGGATCTGTGACTTCTCGACATGTTCAGATAAGTTCTCGATAGGATTGACATGAATTCTCTCCTTCTGTCCAGTCTCCATTCATCCTCTCAACTGGTTATATAAAATCCTTTCAACTTGTTATTCAGTCTCTGGGCATCCTTTCGACATCTTGCAAATTGTGCTCGATCAATTGCTTCAACTTTGCGAGAATGAGTGCAGCTTCAGGTAATTCATTGATAGGATGACTTGCACTGCTCGTTAGGTTCTGGGGAACCTTTCGATAGGTAGCTGAAACCTCATGAGCTCCCTTAGATCTCCAGGTATCTTCTCAACAGGATCCACTGTTGTATTTCCAACCTCTAGATAGGTGATTGGAACCTCACGAGATCTTCACATTTCCACCTCAGTACCTCTCGACAGGTAGGCATACACTTCCAGAACTTCACGACAGGTTGATGGAACCTCTCGACAACTTGATTTTTGAGCATCAGGACCTCTCGACAAGTCCTCTCCATTGCTTCCACAACTGGCACACTGCTCTGGGGTGCTGTTCTTCATCTGTCCAACACTCATCACCTCTTGAGGGGTTCAACCTTCATTCACTGCAGCTGCTCTTGCTTACATGTGTGCCCATGTGGACACATGCCATTCCCATAGACTTCTAAGGCTTGTGAACTGCTTGATGACTCGTCTTTGGGCTGCATGAGCACATGTTGAGCAGTAGATTGCTTCTTTGACATTTTTAGATGGATGTCTGCACTAAGACTGTAATTTATTACTTATCTATAAAATACACTCAAAACACATTATTAGTCAACTCAAAGGTCCATCAAAGGTCAGGTTAGGAGGTAAAAAATAATATTTTTCACTGCTTAACACACCCACAAACCTAAGCTTTGCTAGTCCCTGAGCAAAGGAGAAATTAAAAATAATTATCGAAAATGAAAAATGCCACTTCTGTAGGGAGCACAAATGCATTTAGCATATGCATCAAGCCTTTTAAACCCCTAGGTGATCCCTAGTGGAGGAGTGAAGTCTCGTGAGGATTTTCAGGTGAAGGTACCCACAAACTTCTCCAATGAATTAGTTAATATCAATGCAGCATGTTAAAACAAAATTTAAGCAAAATAAAATTCATTCCACACGTTGTTCATTTAATTTTAGAGGATTCTCAGCAGAAAAATAGCAGTTTAAAATTGAAATTCTACTATAATTCCTTCACAATCAATCAACTCATGTCAAGGCATTGTGCATGAAAATTAATGCAAAGCTCACCATCAATTTAAGAATTCTTTTTTATAATGCTCCCAACAAATTTGATTTCCGACCCAAGTCTAACCAAGGCTGTCACTCAAAAAAAAAATTGAAGGGTGCATCATTTCACACAGCTTAAGGGCAGTTACAACCATCAAATAGAACTGTAAGCATGAGCATAGGCATTGCTTCTAATTTCTTAAATTTTCTAACTCTTTTAACCATAGATCACACAAATTCTCATCTCCACATGACAACTCAATCCATTTCAGATTAGTAAGGTCTTTTTATTGGGTTGTAATGTGGCTTATGGGTGAGGTTTATAAAGAATGAAAGGGTGGAATAGGATTCGAAATTGAGAAGTCAGTAAGGTAGGGAGGTGGTGCACACACCTTCATCTCAACACATCTTCATCTTCTTTGCATTTTCATCTTCTCATTTTCCAATGAAGTTACTTCTCCTTTTTTTTTTTCTTTTTTCTTTTTCTTTCTCTTTCTTTTTGTATGTCTTTCATTTATATATATATATATATATATATATTTATTTATGGGTTGGAATGCCACAACTATACATCTAATACACATTGCCTTTTAATGTGTTTTCTTCTCCTTCCCCTAAGTATGAAACCTTATTCCTCCCACCTCACTTCTCCCACTACTTCCTGACTTCTTAGATGGAGGGTGAACTAAAACAGGTTAATAGGTTCAAGAAAAAAAATACTTTGGTTTCTTGTCAAAGAACAACTTGGGTTTTGAAGGCTCAAATGGTGTGTATCAAGGGCAGTTCAAAGGTAAGGATTTTAAGCTCAAATTGTCCAAGGGATGGGCTTACATCATGTCCTCAATGTCATGGATGCTGTCAAACTATTTTAACTTGGATTTGCCTAACTTCTAATGAGCAAGACTAGGTTCAATTAGTCCTTAGAGCAGAAAAAATTGCCAAAACACTCCTCAAAGAAAATTTTTCAGGCCTAAATCTCACTGGGTATGGTCTTCCATCAAATTCTTGGGGTATATCCTCACAATTTTCTCTCTTTTCAAGTTCACTAAGTATCAATTTTTAGAAAATTCTTGACATTTGTTTCATGACAGTGTTAGAGCTACAACAATTTTCAGTCTTAAAAGTTTTAAATTTCCTCTTTTTCAAAAATCAGGGGGGAATTCACTTTATTTTCACAAATTTTATCCAACATAGTTGCACTAGCATTAACTATTCCATTGGCACACCCTACCACACCCCCAAACCTATGAGGAGTAGTGTCCTCACTGCTTTGAAAGTAAAACAGTAAGAAAATACAAAGACAGTAGCAAAGGAAACAGAAAAAAAAGAGAACAAAATTAAACACAAAGGAAAGCAAGAGGCATAGTGAAATGGACAAAACAACAATATTATTGCACACAAGTGATTGCAAAGTATCAAAAGAAATAGTACAATCTAAACAAAAATATATACAACACAATCCAATATACAAATTAATGACAACAAGCAAATCCTACACACAATCTACTCATAATCAGAATCTGAGTCAGTGCTTGATATGGTCATGGGCTCCCATCCATGCTTCTCAGCAATTTTATCATAATCCTCCTTGAGCTTCCCCCTCCTTTTCAACTTCTCAGTGTTGGCAGTGCCTTCCTTAGTTATTTTTATAGCTGGCTTCTGAGGTCTAGGGCTGCCTTGGGACTTGGTGGGCTCTCTGATGGAAAGGGATTGGGATTCTGAGGGACCCAGGGCTGAGTACAGGGAAAGGGTCTCTACAAGCCTAGCAAGCATGTTAGATTTGGTCTTATAAATTTTGTCAAAATGTAGGGAGTTGAGGACCATCTTCCGCAACTTCCATTCCTCAACTCTATGAGCCTCCAAAATTGGTTCAATCTCCTGCTGGTGGGCCTGCTATTGCAACACCATGACCGCATCTACTAAAATTCTCACATCCTCCTGGAAATATGGGTTGGCCTCAATGTCTTTGACAAGGGATGGTTGAGGGGAAAAGGTGCTGGTGTCATATGGTACAATGGCCCAATGGTGGGGGTCATCCATAGAGGAGCGGGTAATGGGCAACTCAGGGGGTGGTGGTGATGGTATAATGAGGGTCAATGGCAGCTCCTCTTCCACAGTAAGAGACTCAGATGGAGCGGAGGGGTAGGTGAAAGGTAAAAAGGGTAGAGCTACCTCCTCAAAGTTAGTTTGAGTGGAGGAGTGTCTGGTGGAAGGGGTTATAATTGGGGCAGGGAGTGGTTCTTCCACCTTAGCAGTGGAAACCACTGCTAAAGGAGATGGAGGTGGAGTGGGTAAAGGAGTAGGTGTAGGAGTATGGATTGGAAAAGGTTGGGAGGTTGGGGTAACAGGGATTAAGGTGGGATGAATGGCCTGAAGGCAAGTGGCCATAGCAGCTTGGCTTGCTGTGTTGGTTTGGAGCTGGGCAAGGATGGTGGTGAGAAGTGAAAGGATCTGGGTGAAGGCCTCAGGTAGGATTTAGGTTTGGGTAGTAGGTGGAATAGGTATAATGGGTTGGAACGGAGAAGTGGGGCCATGCTGAAAAGGTGGGGTGGGAGGAGGCAATGATTAAGTAGGCTGTGGAGAGGTGGGTTGTGGAGAATCAGGTAATGGAGAGTATTCATGCCCAATATTATCCACAATGGACTTTATCAGGGGCGAATATCCCTCAGTGGTCAAATGGTCATGGTCCTGGGACTGTGGAGGTGAGATGGAAAAAGTAGGATCAATGTCAAAGGGCATGGATGGTGGAGAAGAAATGGCTGGGTCAGTTGATGTAGATGGTGCAGGGCTCAACGGTTCAACAACTGGGATGGATGGGCTAGCTGGAGGGGTTGTAGCTGACCATCTCTGGTATGTGGATGTGATGGGTAGTGAAGGTAAGGTAAGGATAGGGTCTGTGGTAAGAGGATCTGACAAAGGTGTGGATGTGATGATGGTGGAAAGGGTGGCTGAGCTGCTGGGAGGGATGGAAACTGAAATGGAAGGTAGGGGAGCTGAGATGGATGGTAGAGAGGATGGTGGAATGGAAATGCTAGCCACATTAGAGTTGAAAAAAAGCACATCAGTGGAAGGGATGGGCACAAAGATCATAGGTGGAGGCTCAGAGATAAGAGATGTAGAGATCTCAGGAGGAGGCATTGAGCTATTAGTAGCTGTAGGGAGAGGTTATGAGCTAGCTGAAGTAGAGGTGTGAGGTGTTGCAGCTGAGCTAGCTGACTGTGGGGCTTCTATCTCAGGATCCTCTACTGATTTATTCTTGCTCTTCCCAATTAGGGTCCTACTAGCATACCAGACCCTCTTCCCAAACACTTTTGGAGTCACCTTAGCTACTGGCTTATCCTTTTGTATTAAAAATTTTACTTTCTTAAGCAAAGCAGTGACGAGCCTGCTAGGGTAACCCTGGCAAGGCCTGTACTTTTTAATCTTCTCTCATTTACATCTACCATTGCCTCAAATACCAGCTTGGAGGCATTCATAAACTGGCCCTTGGAGAAAAAATACAGGGCATCCACTATGGGTGTTCTCCTCTCTTGCTGATGTCCATTGACATAAATGTTTTTCCTCATAATTGAATCAATGAACAACATGCTAGGGTGCAAATCTATCCTCATCAATGACTCCCTAGAGCCCACAAGGCCCTGAGTTAGATGTCTGGCCATTACTTTAAAAGACACACTCTCAGGTGCTGCCAGACCATAGGCTGTATCAAAAATAGATGGGACCCCTAATGCCAACCCTATATCACTGTAGTCCACAACTAACTCCCAGTTATCAATCAAAGTCACAAGTGAAGGCTCAGTTGAACCTGGCTTGGTTTTCTTCCTGATGTTCTGATACCACAATTTGACCAACCTAGGGTAGGATTTCTCTTATAATGGGGTCATCAATGGTGTCAGGCCTGCCTTCACCAAATAGTCCAAGGTGTCCTTACACTCCTCCTCCTTAGAAAAATAAGGTATGTCAATAATTGTCTCAGGGATCAAGCCTAAGGCATCCACAAACTCATTGGGGGTAGATAAGTTCACAGGGACTTCAGGTTCAGCCTCAGGGTTAGGCTCAGGCTCAGGGTTATCTTTAGCAATCTCCTCAGTAATTTCCTCAACAATTTCCTCAGCAATTTTGGCCTTTTTAGCTTTCTTTGATTTCTTAGGTTTCTTTGACTTATCCATTATGAGCTTCCTCTTAGCAGGTGGGTTCTCCTTGGGCTGTGTGGCTAGCCTACTAGATATCCTAGTGAACTTTTTGGCAGATTTGGAAGGGGCTTTGAAAAGGTTGGCCAAAGTGTCCTCACGGTTAGCCATTGGCCAAACAATCCACACAAATAACTCTCAACAATTTACAGTAGTGTCCTTGTACCCAATCAAATTACCACACAACTTGAAAATGGAAGTACAAATCTTAAAAATCATAGAGTTGAGTTAAAGAAGAGCTTACCCACAGAAACCTAGGGTTTCTCAAAGCTTGATGTGCACAACACCAAACCAGTTCAAACTAGGTGCAAAATGTCGCCTTTGAGGAATTGAAGCACTTGGAACAATGGCCGAGTGATTGGTGTAGGAACCAGTGAAGGGGAGGACAAAGAAAGAACTAGGAAATTGGCAGAGAGGAAATAGAGCTTAGAGTAGAAGCTATCGAATGGTTGGAGTGAGTTGTCGATAGGCTTAAAAACACCTAAATCGTGCTTCGACAGGATTGGAGAAAGGGTTTCGACATGTTGGTACAACCTGTTGAAGAGTTAAAATCAGCTAGGATGGCAGGGTTGGTAGGCTGAGGGTCTCGAGAGGCTCTTTCAAACATCTCGACAGGATCAAGGCTTTAGAAAAAATCAATTCGAGAGGTTCATGGAACCTCTCGACAAGATGAAAATCTTTTATGTGAATGCTTCAAGAGGTCTCAAAACCTCTCGACAGTTACTCTGAACCTGTAGCAAACTTACCAAAAACCTTCAAAACCTGTCGACTTCCTTGCTCAACATCTCGGCAGGTTCATAGATCCTGTCAAATATCATATTTACACCTTCAGAACCTGTCGAGAATCAACTCAAACCTATCAACAGGTCTCAGATCTTGTTGAAATGAACATTAGAAACCTTCAGAACCTGTCGAACGTCAATTCGAACCTCTTGACAGGTTTGTTTTTACATTCTCAACCTATTTCTTAGTAGTTCTCTTATCTCCACTCTCACAAATATGTTAATTCTGCTTTGCTCCTATTGGATTTCTCAAGGATTGAGAGCATTTATAACTTAAACAGGTTTGATTCCTTATTCCTAATAAAGAACTAAACACACATGACAACATATATACAATGTCAAACAGTAATGAAAAGAGAAACAATAATAAAACTGACAAAAACAAATAGTTATGGTACATAGTCTACATTGTTGAAAATCAACTACACTTGGGAGGTTCTTGAAGGTGAATGATCACCACAGGCTCTATTACATTTTCAACAAAGAGTTTGAGCCTTTGACCATTAACTTTCATGATCCTACCATCTTTCGGATCCATAATTTGAAGAGCTCCAAATGGGATACATGCACTACATTGTAAGGTCCCTCCCATGTACATCTCAACTTACCTGGGAAATTTTTAATTTAGAATTGAATAGCCATACCTTGTTGCCAGCAGTGAACTCCTTTCTCATCAAATACTTGTCATTGAAAGCCTTGGTTTTCTCCTTGTAGATTTTGGCATTAGAGTATGCTTCCAATCTCAGTTCTTCCAGCTCTGACAGCTGGAGTTTCTTATGTATGCCAGCAGAAGTTAGATCAATATTTAATGCTTTAACAACCCAATAAGCCTTGTGCTCTAGCTCCACTGATAAATGGCATGCCTTGCCATACACCAGCCTAAAGGGAGACATCCCTATTAGGGTCTTATAAGCAGTTCTATAAGCCCAAAGAGCATCAGGTAACTTCACAAACTAGTCCTTCCTATCTACTCTCACAGTTTTCTCTAGGATATGTTTGATTTTTCTATTAGAAATTTCTACCTGCCCACTGGTTTGTGCGTGGTATGGGGTGGCAACTCTGTGTGTCACAAAGTTCTTTCCAAGTAAGTTCTCAAATTGTCTATTGCAGAAATGGCTCCCCTTGTCACTAATGATAGCTCTGGGGGTACCAAACCTAGAGAAAATATTATCCTTCAAGAAGTTGAGGACAACTTTGTGATCATTAGTTTTTGTGGCTATGGCCTCAACCCATTTGGACACATAGTCCACAGCCACAAGAATATAATTGTATCCATAGGAAGGAGGGAAAGGACCCATGAAGTCAATCCCCCAAATGTCAAAGAGTTCAACAACAAATATAGGCTGTAAAGGCATGGATTTTTTTTTGGAGATACTTCCCATATTTTGGCATCTTTCATAAGCTTTATAGTGCTGCCATGCATCCTTGAAGAGAGTGGACCAATAAAATCCACTTTGGAGCACCTTGGCAATAGTCTTGTTCCCACTTAAATGGCCTCCACAAGCCTGTTCATGACACATAGTTAGTATGTTGTGGAATTCATCATCAAGGACACATCTCCTCACCACTTGGTCTGCACAATACTTGAACAAGTATGGATCTCCCACATGTAATGTCTGATCTGTGAAAAAAATAGCTCCTTATCTATTTTGTTCCAATGTGGGGGAATCCTACCCACTGCCAAGTAGTTCACAATGTTTGCAATCCAAGGGGTAGAAGTGCTGATAGTATATAGTTGTTCATCAGGGAAAGAATTATTGATAGGCAGCTTATCAAACTCAACAGCTAGGATCCTGGATAAGTGGTCTGCAACCACATTTTCAACCTTTCTTGTCCTTAATCTCAAGATCAAACTCCTGTAATAGGAGGATCCATCTGATTAATCTTGGTTTTGCATCCTTTTTAGACAAAAGATACTTCAGGGCTGAGTGGTCTGTAAACACCACTATCCTAGATCCCAACACATAAGACTTGAATTTTTCCAAAGCATAGACAATTGCCAACTGCTCCTTCTCAGTTGTGTAATTTGACTGAGCATCAATCATGGTTTTGCTTGCATAAGCAATCACACAAGCCAACTTATCCTTCCTTTGTCCCCAAACTACACCAACAACAAAATCTGATGCATCACACATCGACTCAAATGGCAAAGAAAAGTCAGGTGCTTGAAGGATAGGTGCAGAGGTTAAACAGCCTTTCAAAAGCTCAAAAGTAATAAGACATTCATTATTAAATTAAAAGGGAACCTCTTAGCACAACAGATGACAAAGAGGTTTCGAGATTTTGTTAAAATCTTTGATGAATCTCCTATAAAACCCAGCATGCCCCAAGAAATCTAACTTATTTCACAGTTTTTGGTGGGGGTAAATGTACAATCAAATCAATTTTAGCCTTGTCTACCTCAATGCCTCTGTGGAAAACCATATGACCAAGGACAATGCCTTGATTGACTATAAAATGGCTCTTTTCCCAACTAAAAACCAAGTTGCTTTCCTCACATCTGCAACACAAGGCTGAGATGGTGTAGACATTGGCTAAAACTATCTCCAAAGATAGTGAAATCATCCATGAATATCTCTAAAAACTAATCAATCATATCAGAAAAAATAGCATACATACACCTTTGGAAAGTTGCAGGAGCATTGCACAATCCAAATGGCATCCTTCTATAGGCAAAGGTGCCAAAATGACATGTAAAAGTTAATTTTTCTTGATCTTGTGGATAAATAGGGATTTAGTTATAGCCATAATATCCATCAAGAAAATAATAGAAAGCCTTGCCTGCCAACTTATCCAAAATCTGGTCTATGAAGGGAAAAGGGAAGTGGTCTTTTTTGGTTTTCAAATTGAGCTTTCGATAGTCTATGCACACCCTCCAACCTGTGATTTCCCTAGTTGGAATAAGCTCACCAGAATCAGTTTTAATCACAATGATTCCAAATTTTTTAGGTATCACCTGGGTAGGTGCCACCCATTCAGAATCTGAAATTGGATAGATGACTCCAGCATCTAACAATTTGATCACTTCTTTCATCACCACTTCTTGCATGTGGGGGTTTAATTTTCTCTGCATTTCTCTAGAGGGTTTGGAACCCTCTTCCAAGTGGATTTTATGCATGCACACAGTAGGGTTGATGCCCCCTGGATCAGCAATATTCCAACCTATTACTTTCTTATGCTTCTTTAAAACACACAACAACTCTTCCTCTTGCTCATCAGTGTGAGAGGAAGAAATGATCACTGGAAAATTCTGATTTGCCCTTAAAAAAACATATTTCAAGGTCTTAGATAGTTGTTTCAACTCTATATCAGGTGGACATATGAGTGAAGGCAACAAAGGTGCCTTTCATGGTGGTGGAAGAGGTAACATAGCAGGTTTCCAAGGAGGATACTTGGTTGCCGGCCCCACTTCAGAAATTAAAGCTTTCACCTCTTGAACCATGGGTGTGGGGGCCTTCTCTTTCACAATCTCACTCTACACATTCTAAAAAATATCACAAAAATCATCATCATGCAGCAGCTTGAGCAAAGTCTCTTCCACAAGATCATCCTAAATATCAATTAAAAAGCAATCCTCACTATCCAAGTGAGGCTGACTTGCAGCATTGTAAACATTTAATTTCACATACATGTTATCAAAAGACACCTCCATTACTCCTGATATACACTGAATACAAACATTGGTAGTGGCCAAAAAAGGCCTATCCAAAATCACAGGAGTGGAGGTGGTGCACTTGGTTGGCTCCATGTCAAGAACCAGAAAATCTGCTGGGTAGAAAAACTTATCAACCCCAACCAACACATCTTCTATCATTCCCACATGTTTCCTTTTAGATCTATCACCTAGCTATAGTACCATATGTGTGGACTTCAATTCTTCCAAACCTAACTTCTCATCAACTGAATATGGAAGTAGGTTCACACTAGCTCCCAGATCTAACAAGTCTCTCTCAATGGTATGATCCCCAATGATGCAAGGGATTGAGGGAACTCCAGAGTCTTGAAGCTTTATTGGGGTTGCAATGATAAGTGTATCCTAGATTATCTTTTGTGTGTACAAATCCCTCAAAAATCTTATATAGGCTGGAACTTGCTTAATGGCATCAAGTAAAGGCAAATTGATCTTTACTTGTTTGAATGTTTCTATCATCTCCTCCACTTTAGCATTCCCCTTATCAAAAGGTGAAGGTGCTTGCAATGCATTGGGAAATGGTAGATGGGGGACTGATCTCCCATTTGCTGCCTTAGCAAGCTCATCAAATTTCGTTTTATTTTTGTTTTTAGTTTTTTGTTGGGGCACATCAACACCCCCCTTATTTCTTATATGTTGTTCCTGTTGCATATCATCATGGGTTGCACTTTTCCCATTAGGTTCAACACCAAACTAGTTATCAACCAGCCTTCCACTCCTCAAAGTGGTGACAGATTTGGCTTTTTCATATGAAGAAGTCTCACCCACCATGTACTGTCCTCTGGGGTTGTTCATGGGTTGACTAGGTAGTCTTCCCTCCTCTCTCTTAGTCAAAGTATTAGATAGCTGACCAAGGTGGTCCTCTATCATCTTAATACTTTGTCTATGGGAGTTAACAATTTGTGATGAAGAGCCCAAATTCTAATAGGAAGCCAGAACTTGCTCTTTAAATGTGAGGGATCTAGAGGGTGTTAGGGCTGGTGTACTTTGATGCACAGGTTGAGCCACTGGCTGGGCCATAGGCTGCTGGTATTGGGACCTTGGGAAATAATTTTGCTAGTATGGCTGGGCATTCCTATAAGGCATGGATTGTTGTTGTGGCTGCTACTGCTACTGGTTTTAGAAGGTATCTTGTCTCCACCTCAAGTTGCAGTGGTTTCTCTAATGATAACCAACAGTAGGCTGTTGTCCAAAGGACTGAGTAGCATTCACATGTTCTATCACAAGGTCTAAAATTTGGGCAGTAGAGGGACAATCCTCAAGGGAGTGAGTGGGAGACTGGCATATGACACATGCCTCCTCTACTTTGGCAGCCATTGGTGACGGCATTGCTCCCATGAGTTTATTAAATTTTTGAGTCAAGCTATCCACCTTCCTTTCCAAATCATTGTATCCACTAACCTCATACATTTTCCCTCTTGTAGTGTTCTCTCTCACCAATCTAACAGGAGTCTAAAAGTCCCTTGATAAGGTCTCCCTTAACATGGAGTTTTCACTAATGATATCAAACAACTCCCAAGCCTCATCACCTGTCTTGTGGAGGTATGTACCACCACATGAGGCATCAATCATATCCCTGCTCTTGGGATCAATTCCTTGATAGAAACTTTGAATAAGTTGCCATTCAGGAATTTGGTGATGGGGACATTGCTTCAAGAGTTCCTTAAATTTCTCTCATGCATGCTGAAAGTCTTCAGTTGGGGCTTGATCAAAGGAGATTATGATCTTCCTCAACTGACTTATTTTAGACATAGGAAAAACTTGGTCAAAAATTTACATTGAAGGTCATTCTAGGACTGAATACTATTAGTTGGGAGCATTGACAATCAAGTTCTGCCTCTATCCTTAAGTGAAATAGGAAAGAGTCTTAACCTAATTTCTTCCTCCCCCAAACCTGTAATGTTGAAAGTAGTACACAGTCCTAAAAATTCATTAATGTTCTTATGGGGGTCTTCCTTACTCAGGCCATGGTATGAGGGTAACATCTGTATGATGGAAGATTTAATCTCATAGTTCCCTTGGGCAGCAGGAAATTGAATGCAGAAGGGAGAATTGTACACCCCTGGTGTATTAAATTCTTTCAATGTCCTAGGTTGCTCACCCATTGCAGAACTATCACAATTAACCACAGGTGTGTGTATGGGTTGCTTATGTCTGAGAAGTCTCTCAACTTCAAGATCTAAAGGAGCAATCTCAGGATTAAGAGATCTCCTACTAAGAATACACACAGCAGGAATCAAGTATAACACAGGAAATACAACACAGATTTCAGAAAAACAAATTCAAAAACACGCAACTAATGCTAAAGATCTAAAAATTTATAGATCTAAAAAATGCAAAGGAGTTAGGAAATGCAAACTTTAACACAGCTTGCTCCTCCAATTAGCACAAAGCTCCTCTCAAAACAACAAATCGATATTTGTAATCACAAAGTTAAACTACAAAAAAAAAAAAAAAAAATTGCAGCAGTAATTAGTCAAACACAAAACAGGCAATTAAAAATTTAAATCTAAAATAAGAAAAACTTAGATCTACTAATTTTAAAAACACAAATTTCGGGCAGTGGCGCCAAAAACTTGTTGACTTGCTTATCTTACAACTATTAAAGGGTTAAAACATCAAATTAAAAGGACAAAGTAAAGAGATATGGGATCAAGGTAAGCAAGCACTCCTGTAAGAACTAGGGCTTTTGCAGCAACCTTTAAGGGGTAAGTCAGGATATGTCCACAGGGAAATGTGCTTTAAACATTGGTAAACCTCCAGATCTAAACCAGATTTGGCACTCTATCCTAAACTAATGCAAGGAAAGGAAAGAGGAGAGGTTTCAAGGGTTGTCACTTTACTAAAAACTACCAAAATCAAATACAAATGATCTAGAATTGATTAAACACAGATTTAAGAAGAATGGAGAAAAGCAAATCAAAAGGTTGAGAGTAGTAGCTAGGGATTTTAGTCTTTACTGAAAATCAATTTGTTCAAAGGCAGTGCATAGAATTGATTTGCAACAATCCTTCATCTGGCTATAAATCTCAAATGCAAGGTATAAGAATCTAATCTAGACCAGAGAATTAGAGTAATCCTAAGGCTGTGATCTGTCCACTTGAATGGTCACAGATCATCTTAGAGATTCCTCTACTTCAAGGATCTTAATTAGAACAAGTAAACTATTACAGATGTTGTGGATGCAAGGCTATAAGCTCAGGCATCCACAGGGATATCTAATCCAGGGAAGTCAAATACAAAGAAGAGATTTTTAGATCAAAATCAACTTTAAAAACCATAATTACTATAATCATACAACTTATAGTCCTATTGTTCTCAGATCTGCAATTTGTGCAACATACAATCCATTTATAAAGCCTTTGAAACTCTCAATTTATAGCTCTCAACCTCACCCTAGCTACTGAAGGGGTTTAGCCAACCATAATTGGCTAAGGTGAGAATGGGGGAAGGAAGAGAGAGGGAAGTTTTGGCAAGAAAATGAAAATCGAATTTGGCTCTGGTTCTCTCAATTTTTGGATGAAGTTTTAGTGCAATTTCTCTTCTATTTATACTCTTCCCTCAGATCTATTTCAGCCAATCAGAGCTCAAGAGAATAATTCAGTTATTCTCAGCTGCTGATGTGGCCGATTTCTCTTCTAGAAGCTCTTTCCCCATTGTCCAAAATTGGTAAGTACATGTGATGAAGTTAGAGTTCCCTTTCGTGCCCAATTATTTCCAAAAATACCCCCAAGGGTCATTAACATGCCTTGGAACTGGTGAACAGAACTCTTGAGTTGGCAGCAGCTGTGAAAGGAACTGAGAAGTTCCAAATTAGAGTGTCGAGAGGTTCAGGGAACCTCTCGACAGGTTTTGAGTCTTCTTGGCTCTTCATTCGATAGGTTGGCTGTGGACTTTGATAGCTTCCTTGTAGCTGTTGACAGGATCTGTGACTTCTCGACAAGTTCAAATAAGTTCTCGATAAGATTGACGTGAATTCTCTCCTTCTGTCCAGTCTCCATGCATCCTCTCAACTAGTTATATAAAATCCTGTCGACTTGTTATTCAGTCTCTGGGCATCCTCTCGACAACTTGCAAATTGTGCTCGATAGGTTACTTCAACTTCGCGAGAATTAGTGCAGCTTTAGGTAAGTCATCAACAGGATGACTTGCACTGCTCATTAGGTTCTAGGGAACCTTTTGATAGGTAGCTAGAACCTCACGAGCTCCCCTGCATCTCCAGGTATCTTCTCAATAGGATCTACTCCTATACCTCGAACTTCTCGATAGGTAACTAGAACCTCGTGAGATCTTCACATTTCCACCTCAGTACCTCTCGACAGGTAGGCATACACTTCTAGAACCTCACGACAAGTTGATGAAACCTCTCAACAACTTGACTTTTGAGCATCAGGACCTCTCGATAGCTTGAACTAACCTCTCGACAGGTCCTCTCCTTTCTTCCACAGTTGTCGCACTGCTCTGGGGTGTTGTGCTTCATTTGTCCAGCACTCAGTACCTCTTGAGGGGTTCAACCTTCATTCACTGTAGCTGCTCTTGCTTACATGTGTGCCCATGTGGACACATGTCATTCCCATAGACTTCTAAGGCTTATGAATTGCTTGATGGCTGGTCTTTGGGCTGCATGAGCACATGTTGAGTAGCAGATTTCTTCTTTGGCATTTTAGATGGATGTCTACACTAACACTGTAATTTATTACTTATCTATAAAATACACTCAAAACACATTATTAGTCAACTCAAATGTCCATCAAAGGTCAGGTTAGGAGGTGAAAAATAGTATTTTTCATTGCTTAACAGTGGTGACTTTAGTGTCTTTTACATATGAGTGCATTGTCGTGACAGGTTCCATGAGAATCCACGGTTGCACAGATGGCGACTCTGCTAGGGTGTAGTTTGTAGAGCTTCTCCTTGAAGTTTTGGCCTTTTCTCATTACATGTGTTTTTTATTTTTACCAAACTTTTATTCATTTCTTGATTACTTACTCCTATGATTCCATCAATTTTTTACTTACCCCTACCTTTTTGCCATTTACGTGCCTTAGCCGATTGGCAGACCTACTTGAGTATCGCCTTTACTTTCACTTATTTTCCGTCATTTACTTGCCTTAGCCGATTGGCGGGATTACTTGATCATTTACACGCCTTAGCCATTGGGCAGGCCTATGTGAGCTTTTATTTTCTGCAATCATATCCTATCAGTGGACGCCTACCCGTAGAGGCGGCACGGGACAATCACTACCCATTTTTGAGCATTAAGCAAGCTCCCTTAAAATTGAATTTAAAATTGAACTAAGAGGGGGACTTAATTGAATTTTTGCGAGGCTAGATTTTACAAGGGTTGGAAATTTAGGTAGCGATACAAACGTCTCAATTCTTAGTACGGCGGTAGCCCCTAGTGGTGATGATCTGGAAAAGTACCACCCCATCCAGTATCTGAGAAGACACTTGCGTCGGAGGTATATCGAGTGTGTAGACACCCAAATTTGGCCCAAGGCCCGATCGAAATACCTTTTGAGAGAAGTGCATTTCCGAGCTTTTGATGGCGTGTATGGAATCCTTAAGAATCACCCTAAAGCCTTAAAAATCACCCTAGATCCCCCAGAAACCAACCCTGACCCTTAGAACACTTTTCAAACCCTAACCTAACCTTCCCAGGCAAAGATAAGGAGGGGTGCACCGAAACTAGCTACGACCCTCTACGGCAACCAACTCTTATACCATTAAAGAGTAGGGGTCATCAGCTTTCCAACGAGCCAAGAATCGCCCCAATTGGAAGTATATATCAGAAGATATGGAAGTCCGAACCCGGAGGGCAGGAAGGTAATTTCAAGGTGGCCCCCCCGTGGGATTTGGTGCGACTAATAGTCGCGCCAGGCTATTTCTCCCCAGAAATGGCCTGGCGCAACTAATAGTTGCACCAAGCATAAGTTTTGCCTGGCGCAACTATTAGTTGCGCCAGGCCAATTCTCCCAGATTTTAAGCCTGGCACAACTAATAGTTGCGCCAAGTTTAAAGGGTGGCCTCCACCTCGCGAGCTAACTTCCAGTGCTATTCCACACTATTTTATTGCGCTTTTTCTTGGTGCAACTATTAGTTGCGCTAGGTATATGAACAGTAACATTGGGTTTTTACCCCGAATTTCGTGTTTAGGGTTTGACTTGTTGACCACCTCAACCTTTGGGGTGTGTTTTGTTAGTTATGTTGCACCCATTCCTTACCTATTTGCAACCCTCCAAGTGGCTTAAAGCCTCACCCCATCATCCACCATTAGAACCACCTTCACACCTTTCCATGCTCTCAAAATCCTAGGAAACCTTAGATTTGAGATTACCTAATTGCTAACTCCAATTAGCACCTAAGTAGCCTCCTAATCCACTCCTTTCCTATAAATAGAGCCCCCCACCCCTTGGTTTAGGGGTTGAGAGTTTTACCTAAGCGAGAAAGAGCTTAAGTGAGAAGATCTTTCTCCCTTTGGTGCACCATCCCCATACAAATTTCAGAATTGAAAAAGCCCCTTTAGACCTTAGTATTTCACTAAAAACCTCTAGGTTAGGTGTGTGTTACCTCCTAGCTTTCCTTCTCTACCTCTTAGTTTCAAGCCTTAGGAGTTAGAACCCCCATTCCATACCATACAAGCCTTCAAAGAGCTCATCAAAGCAAGCCATGCAAGGCTCCTCTACGGTGCTACAAGGGCCCGAGAGCTCTGGCTCTCCCCTTTCTTCTCCTATCTCATTCTAGCTCTCTCCATCCCCCCATTTGTGCCATTACGCCGCCAATTTTTTGGTAGGAGCGAAGGGGCACAAATAGGATTCTAAGCCCTTTTTGGCAAGAGGAAGCAATTTTCTTTGCTTTTACATAATTTTATTTTTGACCATTAGTAGAAACCGCATTAAGCGGGTTGATCGGGTGCCTAACACCTTCCCGATCGATAACCGAAGCCCCTACCCAAGAGCCTTTGGTGTGGACTAGATTCAGAGTCATATTTTTAGCACTTAGGTGCTCATAAAATGAACTAGGTACCCCGGGACATCGAAAGCTCCGGGTGGTGACTCTATATTTTTCATCATTAGAGAGCGCTTCGTCGCGATGGGGATCGTCTCGATTCCTACGGTTGCACAGATGGCGACTTTGCTGGGGAGTAGCTAGTAGAGCTTCCCCTTGGACTAGGCCTTTTTTATTTTTTATTTTTCTAACATTTTATTATTATTTTTTATTATTTTTGCTGTTTTTTTGTCACTGACCCCTCCGATTACGTCATTTTACTCACCCCTACGATTCCGCTTTAAATTTCAGCAATCTTTGCCTAGTCACTTGACTGACACCTTTTTTACTCACCCCTATGATTCCGCTTTAAATTTCAGTAATTTTTGCGTAGTCATTTGACTAGCACCTTTTTTACTCAACCCTACGATTCCGTTTTAAATTTCACCAATTTTTGCCTAGTCGCTTGACTGGCACCTTTCTTTTACTCACCCCTATGTTTTCGCTTTAAATTTCAGTAACTTTTTGCCTAGTCACTTGACTGGCACCTTTTAAATTTCAGCACTTCATATTTCCCGCCTAGTCGCTTGACTGGCCCCGTCTTTTTTTATTATTCATATCCTAACAGTGGGCATCGGCCCGTAGTGGCGGCACGGGATAATCACCCCCGGTCTTTGAACTAAAGAAAACTTCCAAAAAAAAGAGTAAAGCTTTGAAAAAAAATTAAAATTGAACCAAGTTAGGGAGCTTAATTAATTTATTTTGTAGGGTAAATTTTTCAAAAGGGTTGGTTTAGGCACACATACGAACACCCGGGTCTTAGTATGGCGGCAGCCCCTAGTGGTGATGATCCAAAAAAGTCCTAGCCCACCTAGTATCTGAGAAGGCGCTTGCGCTGGAGGTATATCGGGTGGGTTCCCATTTCGAAGCTTAAAACCCTTGGGGAGCGAGCTAGCGAGTTATACCGGACTCAATCCTTTAGGTGCGATAAGGAGAGAATCGATCACCATGAAACACCACAGTTCCCGGAAGCCTAGCTTCCACAAAAAAACCAAAAAGAGACATTTCTGGCATCAGTGGCTGCTGTTCTCTGTTCTGGAGAGGCAATTTTTGCCTAACGCATATATTAGTTGCGCTAGTGTAAAAACACTGGAATTTATAACTGGCGCAACTAATAGTTGTGCTAGCCTTAAAACTCCCACATTTTACCTTGGCACAACTAATAGTTGCACCAGTGTAAAAATCCTCCCCTGCAACCCGAGCGTAAGTATTAGTTGCGCTAGGTTTGTTTGGAAGCACCCAACTCGAATCCTTGGCTCTTTTCACCTCCCGAGTTGCCTGATCAGTGTGCATAGTGCCTTGTTTAGGCCCCGCCATCTCCGACACCCAATACGCCCCCATCGGTCAAGAGAAGGCAACTTCTTTTTAGCTAATTTTGAGGGATCAGGTCTTTTGCCTCGATTTTTGTGACTCCAATAGATCGAAGGTTCTCCTTCGATTCTTCCGAAGTGCATCGGAACCGTTGTCGCGGGTCTTGAATTAAGGTACGAGAGCCACCCGAAAAGGGAATTCCAAGGCCTCGGAACCTTTGTTTTTCAAAAAAAAAAAAAAAAATTTTCATAAAATTCAAAAAAAAAAAATAAATATATATATATATATAATCAAAATCCAAAAAATATTTAGTTTGCGGTGCCGGCACAACGGCATCATCTTGCCCTTTGTCATTCCGTAGGGGAAGAAGGAGGAGGATTTTTGGGCCTTATCCAAGGCACCCTTACCCGACCTGCTCTCGAAGGATGTCGTGGGTAGTGGATCCAGTTTACGCTGATCCTGATTCATCCCCGCCACATTCTCCAACCCACTCCCATTCGAGGGAAGTCTTTTCCACCATCCCCCTCACCCAACCCCCTTTTACCATTACCGGCCCATTTGGCGCCCCCATTTTCCCAACCGATACCCCCCAAAATATCCAAAATCCTACCCCCCATTCTCCATCGTTTGCCCAAACCATGCCCATGCCAAACCCATTTTCCCAATCCACATCCATGCCCCAATTCCCATCATCCCCCTATAGACCCGATCCACCCACATTCACATACACCACTTCCACCCTATCCAACCCCCAGTAAGATCCTTCTTCCATCCGGGTCATGCCCAATTATACCGGGACCATGCCCAATTTTCCACATCCTTCCTCATCATGCCCTCCATCATCCCAAAATGCATCCCCTCATCCACCCCATATACCCCCACCTACCATGCCCAATTATACCGGGGCCATGCCCAATTTTTCCACCACCTCCATCCCATCTATGCCCTATCACCCCTTGAATCCACCATCCACATCCCATGCTCCTTCCATGGCCATGATGGACGAGATGTTCCAAGCCTATTCCTTATGGAAGGCTTTTCAAAACACCCCCTCTCCTCCACAACCCATGAACCCATCCCATACCCTAGCCAACCTCCATGCTTCACTCCCTCATGACCCCCATCAACCTCCCATAATCCACACCATCCAAACCCCCATCACCCACATACCCCAAGGCCCATTGGCCCACACCCCTTTTCCCCACATCTGGGGCCCCATAATACCCCACCATCCATGATCCCCAGGGCCCCATGGCCCAATACCCCACTACCCATCATCTCCAAGGCCCAATGGCCCAAAACCCCATTACCCATATCCCCCAAGGCCCATTGGGCCAAGCCCATCAAATCCAAACCCATCAAGGCCCCATGGCCCAAATCTACCAAGGGCCCATGCCCCAAACCCAACAAGGCCCATTGGGCCAGACCCAAGAAGGCCGATTGGGCCAGACCCACCAAGGCCCATTGAATCAAACCTAATAAGGCCCATTGGGTCAAACCCACCAAGGCCCATTGAGCCAGACCCACCAAGGGCCCATGGCCCAAACCCATCAAGGCCCATTGGCCCAGACTCAGCAAGGGCCCATGGCCCAAATCTACCCAGGCCCATAGCCCAAAACTACCAGGGGCCCATGGCCCAAACCCATCAATGGCCTGTGGCCCAAAATGATCAAGGGTTCATGGCCCAAACCCAAACCCCACACTCATACCTTCCACAATACCCCCAACACCTAACCCAACCTTCACAGCTGGGTCAAACCCATGCCATCCCCCAAACCCAATTCCCCCATGGCCCCACATCCTAAGGCCATCCCCAAACCTTCCCTCACACCCAATGGCCCTATCCCACCCCACTTCAAAACTGAATTCCCATCACCCAACAAGCCTTTCCACACCCCCAATGGGCTCACCCAACCCCTACTCATGTCATCCCCATCCAACCCATGCAGCAACAAGTTGAGAATCCCGTCTTCATTGTACATTACGCTGATCAGCAGTATGAAGAGGACAAGATTAGGAACAACGGGGCCTATGCTGGGGCATTGACCAACCTCAACCCTCCACTAGTAATTGCCCACCCCTGGTAGCCCAGAGTGAAATCCAACCAACCGTCGAGAAAGTTGCTCCCGTGTCCAAAGAATCAGAGCAATTGAAAGAACAGTTGGACAAAATACAAAAACAGCTGATGAAAATGGGTGGTGCTGAAATCCATGCCACGGACTTCACAGACCTATGCCTATTCGCTGAGGTCCCCTTGCCCCCCAAATTTAAAATGCCAGTATTCGACAAGTACAATGGCACAGGAAACCCGATCGCGCACCTCAAGTCCTATTGTGGGGACATGTGCCAGTACAGGGGGGACGAAAGACTGCTAATAAAAGTCTTTCAGAAAAGTTTGACCGGACCGACCCTGAGGTGGTTCACGTCTCTTGAACCATCCATGATGAAGACATGGAAAGATTTAGCGCATTTGTTCCAAGAGCAGTATGTCTATAATACTGACATTGAACCATGCAAGTCTGATTTGGCCCGTTTAAAGCAGAATCCAAACGTGACCTTCAGCGACTACTTAGGGTGATGGAGAGCATTGGCAGCTCAGGTCAGAAATAGAATACCGGATGATGAGCAGATAGAGATGATTTCAAAGAACTCTGTGCCAGTGATCTCTAATTTTCTTGTATACCAACAGCAGTCTAGTTTTACCGATTTGGTGAGGAATGCCAACCGCTGCGAGGATGCCATCAGGGAAGGGCGTCTGAGTAAGAATACTTCAGGGGGGCCTAGCGGGGTCAGAAGATTTTCTGAGCAGAGAAATGAGAAGAGAATAGGGGGTGATGTCCAGAACATAGGCAACATCAGGCCCAATAATAATACTGCCCCATTTCAATTTCAGGCGGCCCCACCAGCAGCAGTTAGGCCGGAGCAGATACAAAGAACGGGGAATGGGCAAGGAATGCAAATGACCTCAGAACAGAGGAGAGCCCAGTACGACTGAGTCTTCACACCCCTGGGGCAGTCTTTGAGTGTACTTTTACCCCTGTTAGTAGAAAAGGGACTAGTGGCTATCCACCAACCGCAACCTCCTCCTCACCCGATCCCAAAGAACTATGACCCAAATACCCACTGCAATTTTCATCAGGGTCCGGGTCACCATACTGATCGCTGCTTCCCATTGAAGCATGCTATCAAAGATTTAATCGATGTCAGGAAAATCATTCCCCCTGCACCTTCTCAGCTTGCTAATATCCATCAAGTACCACTACCCCCACATCCTACTGGAGGAGTAGGTCTCAGACCCACCATTGGAATGATAGAGGATGAGGAGGAATTCGAATTTGACTCATCCGATTACAACAGTGATCGGGAGAGTTATGTAGCACCGCTGTTAAGAAATGTCGAAGAAAGGAATATAAGGGCAGTTGAACCCCTAAATTTGTCAGATTATTTCCCCAATCCAAAGCCACAAACTGAACCCTTGGATCTCAGGGCATACTTTCCATCACCCACACCCATTAATTACATGAATATCAATGCATACCAACCATACACCATGACCCCCATCAATTACCCGATGAGCCAACAGGCCCCCAATCCTACACCCGCACCCGCCAGTCATCAATGGCCCACACCCGTCCCATTCCAACTACCACTGTACACCACAACCCCCAACAATTTTCCAATGAGCCAACAAACCCCCAATCCAACACCCGCACCCATTAGTTATCAATGGCCTGCGCCCACTCCATCACCCCTAGCTCAACCACTGGCAAGTTCCACCACCTCGGTCAATTACCTAACTGCCCATCAGCCACCCGCACCCACTAGCTATCAATAACCTACTTTTACCTCCTTCCCTCCAATGCCACCACCCTCAAGCTCCACGACCCCCATTTGGCCCAATCTTTCCACTCAACCCACTGCCACCGGGGTGAATCAAGTATTGCCCATGCGTCCTGAGACGACAGTGTAAGTACCTCAAGAACCGATAGCCATACCTCTCCAGCTCTCGGGACCACATATGATCCTCATCAGGTCCCGCTAAGCTACGAACAAACAGATATCAATATCGGCGGTAGCAACAGAGAGGGGGCAGTAGATTTTGTTACCAGATCAGGGAGGATATCAAAGCAGCCCGAAGCACTAATAGCAGCACAGGCCCAACCCAAAGGAAAGAAAGAGAGCACTGTGAATCTATTTGAGAAGATGAGTCGAGAACATATACTGGAGACTCAGTTGAGAAGAATGCCTGCCCATATCACTGTATGGGATCTGTTAATGACGTCCCTACTCCATTTTCAAGCATTAATGGGGGCGTTAAAAAATGTGCATGTATCACTCCAAGTTAGCCCAGATGAAGTCGGGCAGATAATTGGTCAAGTGATGGCTCCAAATGCCATTTCATTTTCTGATGCCGATTTACCTGAGGAAGGAGGTAGCCACTGAAAATCTTTGAATATAACCGTTGAATCCGGAAACATGATTATCCCCTTAGTGCTAATTGATAATGGGTCTGCATTGAATATATGCCCATTGAGAACCGCTACCAAGATTGGGGTTGATCCGTGCATGTTAAGGCCCACCAGAACTAGCGCTAGAGGGTTTGACAATACCAGGAGAGAAATAATGAGAGAAGTTGATCTTGAGCTATTGATAGGGCCAATGACCTTTTCCATCTTGTTTCAAGTCATGGATATCAAATCCTCATTTAATCTATTGTTAGGGCGCCCTGGCTACATGAAGTCGGAGCTAAACCTTCCACATTGCACCAGAAACTCAAATTTGCATCTAGGCATAAGATTATCACGATCATTGGAGAAGGACACAGTGAGAAAGAGAAGGCCACCAACAGTGTGGAGAAACCCAACATGTTGGAAATACCACACACCACTGAGGACGTCGACCTCCACAGTTTCGAGTACGAGGTGTCGGCAATACTCCCATAACCCATTGAGGGCATCATGTCTAAAACGGGAGGCGGTATGGAAGCAGCAGTGGTAATGCTCCAAAAGTGGGGCTATAAAAAAGGAAGGGGTCTAGGACCAAAATTGCAAGGCAGAAGAGAGCCACTTGTGGCTAAAGGACAAAAGGTAAGATTCGGGTTAGTATATAAGCCCACAGAGTAAGAGGTCTGAGAGGCCAAAGAGAAAGTCAGGGTCGTCGCAGCTGCAAGAGCTCGAGGAATCAACATAGAGGAGAAACCTCGCCCTAGGCTGCACATCAAGGATTCCTTTGTCAGCGCAGGGGTCATAAAGATCGATCAAAATGGAGCAACCCATTTGACCCCACAGAAACCCACAGCCCCAATCCATCCCACCAATCCCTAGATCTCCCTTCCCAGCTTGGAGATAGACTTGGCCCTGTTATCCCTTTTCGAGGAATGACGGTCGGTATCTGAACAAACCCCCCCTGTGGTGAATCACCAATAAACCGAGTTATCATTTGAGGACATAATCTCAGACAAAATAGGGATCAATATGATGGAGGCTGACTCCAATGAGCCATATCAGTCAGCACCCTCCATCCCAACAGGTAAAGAAGTGGCCCCTAAGGTACGCAACTGGGCATCTTTACCCCAAACTCTGAAAGCAGGAAGTGGCCTAAAGTTTGGCACCTGTTTTCCAAAAAAAAACAACCTATAAAAAGTGAGATAAGCCCTTGGCAGGCAATACCCTATGTATATGGCAACCTGCCTTGCCAAGGGCCCGTATCCGAAGAAAACAAAAATCTCAAAAACATAGAAGAAAACAAAAATCTCAAAAGCATGGAAAAAACACAAAATCCCAAAAACATTGAAAAAATCCAAAGTCTAAAAATATTGTCATTTAAAATTTCAGAAAATGTCCCACAAAAGGATGCCTTAATCAAAATACCCGTCTCACGTGAAATCGACTCCTTCCTTTTAGAAATACAAGAGGTAGGGATCACGGGTCTGGACGAGGATGTCCCCTTCGAGGAGCTCCCTGATGAGCTCCTTGACCGATTTGCCGACTTTGAGCAAGGCCCTAGCCCCATTGTCGAAGAGACCGAAGACGTCAATCTAGGGACTGAGGAGGTTCCCAGGATAACCAAAATCGGAACATCACTGTCTCCTGAGGAAAGAAAAAGTATGATCAACTTCCTTCGGTCATACCAAGATGTTTCTGCCTGGTCATACGAGGACATGCCTGGTCTGGATACTAATTTGGTCGAGCACTTGCCCCTCTACCCTGATATGAAGCCAGTCAAGCAGAAGCTGAGACGTCTCCGACCCGAATGGATGCTGAAAGTCAAAGATGAGGTCATCAAGCAGTACGACTCGGGGTTTCTCATGGTATCCAAATACCCGTAGTGGCTAGCCAATATCGTACCCGTACCAAAGAAGGATGGAAAGGTTCACAGGTGCATCGATTTTCACAATCTGAACAAAGCGAGCCCAAAGGATGATTTCCCATTACCACACATCGACATCTTGGTTGATAACACAGCTAAGCACGGGATGCTTTCTTTTATGGATGGATTCTCAGGATACAATTAGATCAAAATGGCAGAGGTTGATCGCAAGAAGACAACGTTCATTACCCCTGGGGAACCTTTTGCTATCGAGTCATGCCATTCGGGCTGAAGAATGCCGGTGCAACGTACCAGAGAGCTATGACTACACTATTTCATGACATGATGCACCGAGAGATTGAAGTATATGTTGACGACATGATAGCCAAGTCACTGGAGCAAAGCGACCATCTGGTAAACCTTCAAAAGCTATTTGAAAGGCTACGGAAATATAGACTACGTCAGAATCCACAAAAGTGCGCATTCGGGGCTATGTTAGGGAAACTGCTAGGGTTCATCGTCAGTAGGAGGGGGATCGAGGTCGACCCAATCAAAGTCAAAGCCATCACTGAAATGCCACCGCTGTCTACCGAGAAAGAGGTTAGAGGATTTTTGGGGAGAATACAGTATATCAGTCGGTTCATTGCACAACTAACTCCAATTTGCAAGCCGATCTTCAAGTTACTAAGGAAGAATTCGCCCGTTGAATGGAATGATGATTGTCAGGCAGCGTTCAAAGAAATCAAAAGCTACCTCCTTAATCCACCAGTTTTGGTACCACCTGAGCCAGGGAGACCACTCTTGATGTATCTCTCCTTGACGGAAGTTTCGATGGGATGTGTCCTAGGGTAGCACGATGAAACAGGAAGAAGAGAGTAGGCCATTTACTATCTGAGCAAGAAGTTTACTGATTACGAGACACGCTACTCTTATTTGGAGAAAGCATGCCTGGCTCTTGTATGGGCTACTCAAAGGCTCCGCAATTATTTATTATCCCAAGCCGTTCTGCTCTTAGCCTGAATGGACCCTTTAAAATACCTATTTGAAAAGCCAGCTCTCACTGGACGAACTGCGCGTTGCAACTTTTATTATTTGAATTCGACATCACGTATGTCACTCAGAAATTGATTAAGGGGTAGGCGCTTGCTGATCATCTTGCTGCTAATCCTTTACCTGACTATGAGCCGTTAAGGACCGAATTCCCAGATGAAGATATCTTGTACATGACAGAAGACGATACAGAAGAATCATAGGTAATGCACTTTGACGGGGCAGCAAATGTAGAGGGCCAAGGAGTTGGTGTTGTGTGAGCCAGTGTGCTGATTTATTGTGTGAAGATAAAGGCAAAATAAAATCAAGGTGAGTTAGAGGGTGGATTCAGCACAACTAAAATATCACAGACCTGTAAGATACAGGGTCCATCGTAGCAAGTTTCGATAAGTAAGAGTTTGTCCCACAGGGAAAATTGATCTAAAGCTCTAAGGGAGCCATCTCTAGTAGTCCCTCCAGATCTGACTACAGATCTAGCAATCCTAAATGGAAGGGGATTCAGGGTCACAAAAATCTAAATTCTAAGGTATCCTAATGTCTAAACTATAGAAAGGGTTAAGAAAGAAGATGGAGTGAGAAAATAAATAAAAAGGGTGAGAAGTATCCTATTAGGTTCAGATCTGATGGGTCATGACTTAAATTTAGATATGCTGCTATAGAAGTCCTGTCCAATGGCTACATTATCATCACTAAGGAGAAAAAATCCAACTCATCTCTGTGCCATGGTCCAATCCCTTTATAGCTATAACCTGTCCACTCAAATGGTCACAGACTATCCAATTGGGGAACCACAGTCCAGAGATGGGCCAGAATAAGTTTATCATTGTAGACACTACTTCATCCAGGCTACAAGCACAAGAATCCATAGGGAACCTCAACCTTTAAAGTGCTATGTGTGGGGCTAGGCCTGTATGGGAGCATGTTAGCCTAGACACATAGAACCATCAAGAGTTTGAGTACAGCCTTAGATCTAGTTGTCCACTGCTTTAGAGAGACTGCAGTGATCCAGTCGCAAGTCTACAATCTCTATAACCAAACCAGATCTGCCATTTGATGGCGGGTCTATAAACATACAGGGGTGTTTATCTCTGCACAGTCTCTCACAGGGCTACAAGCACAAGTGCAGAGAAGAACAATCCGTCTTGAGTCTGTGGATTGACTTCACCCTAAGGCTATAACCTGTCCACTTGAATGGTCACAGACTATCCCAGAGGATATCCTCCTCACAAAGTTCAAGATAGAACAAGAAACATTGTAGCCACCACCATGTTCATAAGGCTACAAAAGCTCATTGCTCCCATGGGGATTTCAGATCTAGTGGGTCCTGTGGCGGGCTAGGCCTGTATGGGAGCATGTTAGCCTAGACACACAGGTCACTTGGATCTGAGTAAACCATAAAATCAATCCTCCATTGCTTGCAATACATCCTAGCAATGGAGGATCTCAAGGTAGCAGCCTTGTACAGAACAACTCACAAACAGAAATTCCATAAATGTAAAACACCCTATTATAAAACTCCATTAATCTGTTCCAAATAATCATACAAAGGCATAGCCAACAAATGCTAGAATATGGAGAGAAGAAAAGGATAAAAGGAAACTACCTAAACCTAACCTAAACTTACTGGAGATCTACAGCCCGTTCCAAAAAAAGAAAAATTGAGTTCTATTCTATGGGCCCTCCTAAACCTAAACCAGGCTTAGGTTCTTATAGCAGTCAGTTTGGCGACGCATTAGGGTTAGGAAACCCTGATTTTAATGATGCCACATGGCCTAATACTATTCCTTGGATGCCTCAGGGCACGTGCACAGAAATTAGAGCATTAGAGTGCGTGCCCTAATTACTGGAAGTTCTCAGAATGTCCTCTGTAGAAATGAGGGAGAGTTAGAGTCCAGAGCCTCGCCAGGTAGCACTGGTTTCCAAGACAGTCGCGTGGTAGCATGGTCTTCGTGAGATTGGATTAACTTGAAATTCTAGCCGTCGTGGGGTTATCTTAGTTTGCATCTTAAGCAGTCGCGTGATAGAGCATTGCATCTTCGTTGGATTGCTCTGGTCTTCGTGGGATTGCACTTTCCTTCTGAATGGCACTGGAATCGCGCGAGCAATTTGTTTCTCAATGGATCTTTGCGAGGCTCCTCGTGAGGACGTGATGTGCATTGGTCTCTAAACTGTGCGAGAGGTTTTTCTGAAGTTTTGCATCCCGTGGCCACTGCGCAACAACTGCGCACAAAAATACCTGGAGCTCTCTCTCCTCAGCTGGTCTGAGTGAACTGTGCGAGGTTTGAGAGCTGCTTTCTTGAGCTGTGTGAGACTGCGCGAGCATCTATATTTGAGCTTCGCGAGAGCTGCGCAAACTATGCTACAGGAGATCTTCTGTCACTAAACTGCATGAGAACAGCACAGACAAATGGTATGATGTCTTGGGAAACTCGCGAGGATTGTGCGAGGCAGGCTTTCTGAGTCATGTGAACCTTGCGACAGCTGCGCGAGGCTCATTTCTTTCTTTGCTGCTGTTGTGCTCTGCCTTCATGCAGTCAAGCTCTCTGTCTTCTATTCTTCTGGGAGACTTCTGGGACAAAAGTAGGCTCCTTAGCAGGATTAGGGACTTATTGCAGCTGTTGTTTATTACCTACAGAACATGCTTAAAATACTTTTATTAAATGATTAAGGATCCAACAAAGATTAAGTTAAAGGGTGAAAAGTGTACTTTTCAGGTCTTAATACACCCCCAAACCTAATCTTTGCTAGTCCCTTAGCAAAGCTACACTGAAAATCTATAGAAATTAAATGCCACTTTCGTAGGGAGCACGAATACATTTAACATATGTACCAAGCCTGTTAAACCCCTAGGTGATCCCTAGTGGAGGAGTGAAGTCTCCTGAGGGTTTTCAGTGAAGATACCCACAAACTTCTCAATAAAACAGTTATCAGTAGTGCCAGATTATCAAGTTAGTAGTCAAGAAATAGAGTATCAGTTCACCCTTGAATCAGTAAAAATATAGGAAATTTAAAATACATTGTCTGCACATATGTTTAAGCAACATAAACTTCTCATGATAGCACATTATTTCCAATTAGTTCACAACAGGGGAAACTACACATGTGTGTCAACACTGAGCTCATCATTAAATTAAAAATTAGGTTGTAGATCATACCCAATACATTCCATATCAGACCCAAAGCTCTCCAGGGCATACTCTCACAAAGAAATTTTGAGGGTGTCATTGTCTCTCAAGCTCAAGAGCAGCTGCATCCCCCAAATGGGTCTGTAAGCATGAGCATAGGCATAGCATTCAAGTTCTGGCATCATTGGCAGATTTTGACCATAGATTGGGCAACTCTTTATCTCCACATGACAGCTCACTCAACTTTGGATCACAAGGGCTTTAACTGGGTTGTAATGTGGCTTATGGTATTGGGTTATAAAAAGAATTAAAATGTTGAAAAGGGGTTCAAAATTGAGAAATCAGTAGGTGAAGGAGGTGATTCATGACTTCACCTTCTTTAGTTCAGCTCCTTTTATCTTCTCTGCTATTTTCAGATTTGAAGTGATTAGTTTCTCCTCTTGTTTGATTTTTTTTTTTTTTTCAATAAATGTTTCCTCTTGAGTCCTCTCTTGCTCATCTTCATTATTGTTTTCTTTTCTTTCTGATGCATTTTTCTTCTTTTTATTTTTGTTTTTGCTTTGATGGATTGCCACCTTTTTCCTCAGTTGTTACACTGCTAGAACTTCAGATAATTCTTCTCCATTCACCTAATGTTGACCCTAGCTTGTCCATCTTTAGCTCTTTCTCCTTTACCTTCTGAATTCTCAGAGTGAGGGTGAGGCTGAATCAGGTTCATAGGTTCAGGAGCAAGTACTTAGGTGTATTTTAAAGAAATTTAGGATTTGAGGCTCAAAAAGTGTATGAACAAGGGCAGTTGCTTAAGGTTTGTTTTGTTTAGGCTCAAACTGTCCAAGAGAAGGCCTTGATCCTTTCCTAAGTATCATGAGTGCTGTCAGCTTTTCAACTTGGAGTTGCCTAACTTCTAGTGAGCACATTGACTCAGCCAGTCCTTAAAGCTAGAAAAATTTTGCCTCAATCACCCCTCAAATTAAAGAAAAAATTTGCAGGCCCAAATCTCACTGGTTATGGTCTTCCTTTGAACTTTTAAGTATGTTCTTACCTTTTTCTCTCTCTAATGATTCACTAAGTGCTGATACCAGTGAGTTTTCTTGGTGTTCTCATCATGGAAATGTGACATTTTAAAATTTTATAATGCCTACAGTCTGTAAAAATTTTAAATTCCTTAATTTTCATGATTCTTAAGTGAACATGGTTCCATTTCTATCTTACTCACATGATTCTGCTGTACTTTAAGTTAACTATTTTATTGGCAGAATCTGTCACACCCCCAAACCTATGAGGAGAAGTGTCCTCACTGATTCAAAGGTGGGTGCGCAGCAGGTCCATTTATACAAAAAAAAAAAAAAAAAAAAACGTCAAGAAAGAAAGCACACAAGAGACAAAAGAAAAGCAATGATGACATTAGAGAATCTAGTATCTGAGAAAGATATGTACACAATGAAATATAAGAGAAGAAAGAGAAAATGCAAAAGAAGAAAAATCCTAACTACAAGCTAAACGGAGCCTCAATCATTATACCAATCCCAACCCATCTTCTTGGCTCCCGAAGTGCAACCTCTTCCACTTTTTTCTTTTGGTGCAGTTCTTCCTTTCGTTGGGCTACTATTTTTTTTTATGGTTGGAGCTTTTGGTACCCTCACCCTCATTTTGCTGGACTTTGGTTCAGGAGGGATCACAGGAGATTTTCCTTTGGGTTGCTCTGGTGGTTTGGCAGGGGATTTTACAGGACTCGTCCCTTTGTGTGGCTGAGGGAGAACAAGAGGAGATGTTTCTTGTTCTTGCTCAGAAGGGACAACAAGGCTCTTCCCCTTTTCTGCTTTGCGCTATGGTTGTGCCTCCTCAGACTGGGCAACTTTTTCTTTTCCAATTTTAATAGAGGATGTTGTCGAAGCAGACCTCTTAGCAGTGACTTTCCTTCGCTGAGGATAAGTTTGCTCAGCAGGGGATGATGAAAGGGGAGCAGCAGGGCTTGTAGCTTTTGGGTCCTTAGGAGGAGCAGAGTCCAAATCGAAATCAGAAGGAAAGAGAGCAGTGGGATCCAATCCAAGGGCTGCAGCAGCCTTTCTGCGTTCATCTTTGGAAAGTAAGAGACCATGGGGGTCAGACTGAGCAGATGCTCTGGTTAGCTCCGGAGGTGGGGATGGAGGTGCAGGTTGTTTCCCTTTTTTAGCAGAGGCAGCATCATAAGTAGTTCATTTTGAAGTGGAGGGACTCTTGGAAGCAACCCTTTTTCGTTTGGGTGCAGGAGATTGAACAGGGGGAGGCACTGGAGCAGGAGGAGGAGGAGGTACCTGAGTAGGAGGTGGAGGGACAGGAGGTGTAGATGTAGGAGAAGGGTGAGTTGAAGAAGATGGCCCGAGGTGTCTGGAGGGTGGGACATCAGGGGGTGCTGAAGCGAGAGGGGTGGGCTGAAAGGGGACTAGATCAGTGGGGTAGGAGGTGATTGTTTAGGGATGGGTCGGTTGGTCAATGTTTAAAGTGTAGATTTGATGTTAGTTATGTCGGTTTATATCTGGTCTTGTGTATGTGTTGTGGTTAATAGTTGGGTTGGAATGTCATGGATGAGGGAGAGTATATGTGTAAGTGTGTCTGAGTTTGGTGGTGGTGGAGTATGAGAAAAAGAGGGAACAGGTTGAAAGGGGAGGTAGGGGCATGATGGAAAGTGGTGGGAGGAGGAGAATGAGGTTCTGGTGAGATATGTGGGGAAAGATTTGGGGAATCTAAGAGAGGGTTGTCATGGGTTGGCATGGTTTCTAGGAAACGAGCCATAAAGCTCTGGTATCCGGAAGTTGTGTTGAGATTAAAGTCGAGGTCTATGAGTGGGGATGAAAGGGGTTGTTGGTGGAGGTAAGGTTATGGCAGGGGTTATGTTAGTGGTTTTTTTTTTAATGTAGGATATTAGGGGAGGGCTGTCAGGGTTTGATGAAGATGCAAGCGGTATTGGGGTTGTGTATTGAGGTAAGGTAGGTGAAGGTATGGGGCTGTCATGGGGGTTAATGTCCTCTATAGTACCAATCACAGGGAAATGTGAGGGGGGTATGGATAAGGGAGACAAAAGAGGAAAAGGGAGAGATGGAGTAGGGAAAGGAAGAGATGGTAGGACAGGGGTACTGGAGTACAAGGGGGAGTGGGTGTAGGGACTGCTGCAGTAGTAGTAATGACAGGAGCTTGCACCACTTTTTTGAGAGCAAGTGCTTTAGCCACCTTTTTGGGAGCAGGGGTGGCCTTTGCAACATCAATTTCCGCTCCTTGCTCGGGAGCCACCTGAGCCTCAGCCATTTTCTTTTTCTTTTGGGGATCCATCAGGCTCCTGCTGATCCCCCATTGCCTCTCGGCAAAAGTCGTAGGGGTGAGGTCAACAGTTTGTTTCCCCATTAGTATCTTGTACCCTCCCCTTATAAGTAGTTTGGTAGTGAGTCTGGCATAGGAGAGAGTGTGTGGCTTCTTTTTCTGCCCTAGCTTCACCCTCAAATCCTTCATAGCCTCAAAAATTAACCAGGCAGCATTGAAACCATGGCCTAGAGAAAAGGAGTAGACAGCATCAGCAATAGGAGTTCTCCTCTCCTGCTGATGGCTTGAGCAATAACTGCTCTTTCTCAGGACCTGGTCAATGAAAAGGAGTTTTTTCTCCAACTCCCTCCTTCTGATGGAATCCCCAGTGGCCTTCAATCCTCTGGTTAGAGCCTGTGCAATAATATCAATTGAGGCACTCACAAGGGGGCCATATCCACAGCTAGGGTCAAATGCAGCTGGGATGCCCATCACCTCAGCAATCAACTTGGGGCTGATCAACATTTCAAAATTATCAACTGACACAAGGAGGCCCGATTGTCCAGCTTGGACCGGAACGATCCTGATATGCTGATAAAAGATCTGCACAAGCCTAGGGTAGGCTAGTGCAGGAATCACTTGCATCAAGGGAATCAAACCAGCCTTGCGCATAAACTCAATGGCAGGAGCTGACAGAGGTTCTGTTTCAAAGAAAGATAAGTCAAAAGCAGCTTCACGCTCTAAATAAATGGAAGTCATAAGCTCAGAGGGTGTAGAATAATCAGGGGTTGGCTCAGCCACTTCCTGAACCACTTCCTTCCCTTTTTCTGGTGCCTTTGAGGATTTGGCCCTCTTAGGAGTGGGCTCCACAGGAGCCTTATCCCTTTCTCTTTGCACAGGTGTGCTTTTAGGGGCCATTTAAATTCTCCTTTGTGAATGTGCGATTGAAAAGGAAAAGAAGGTTGAGATCTTATTCTTACCCTAAAAGCCTAGGGTTTCGTTCAATCTGATGCACGATGGACCGCGAGAGCTCCTAGCAGGGGGCAACAGGTGGGGAAGGCTCTAAGAACAAATCCCTAGAATCTGAAGGTGAATGATGGACTGTGGAATGGATGCTGGAGGAGAGAGATTGAAGGGAGTCGAAAACTAGGGTTTCGCTGGCTGGAGAAGAGAGAGAACACTGAAAAGTAAAGCAGCGCGGGGTTGAAATACTTATCGCGGGGCTCAGCACGCTTTGAAAATATCTGTTCGCTGGATGGAAAGTAGTGGGTCGCGAGATTGGATTTACATTTAGACTGCGCGAGAGCGCCCACACAATTGCTTTGAATCTCGCGACGGCTTAGCAGAATATTATCTATTGAATTGCGCGAGAGGAAACCAAGCCTTATTATTAGACCTCGCGACAGCTAGACATGGAACAGAGGTTCCACACCATTATGTTTTGTGCTGTGGGTGGATTCTCTCACATACTCACTTCTAGGGGCACCCATAGTCGTTTTAAAGAGGACTTCTCTCATGCTCACCCAGCATTCAATCATGCATTTAATAAAAAAGCATTCAATCAAAGCATCATGTCCAAACAGCATACACATTATCAATCATCATTCATTCAATAAAAATCATCAATTCAAGGGGGATAAGAATAAAACCAAGCAGAAGAAAAATTAGGCCATATAAACTCAGACTCCAATGGGATTACTAAGATTTCCTATAAACTTTATAAGAAAAGAAAGCAGTAAAAACCAAATATACTAAAGTACATAAAATACAAAACAACCAATTTTGTGAATCAATTCAATGAAAGGTCCCCTTACCCCGCAAGACTTGAGGAACTTTCACCAATCAAATACTGGCCCTTGGGGTTGACCACTGGCTGGCTGGGCAACCTGCCCTCCTCTCTTTTTGCTAAGGCATTTGATAGTTGGCCTAGCTGCTCTTCCATTTTCTTTATGCTTTGACCATGAGAGTTCACAGTTTGAGCCAAGGTTCCAAGGTTTTACAATGAGGTCAAAACCTGGTCCTCGAAAGAAGCATTTCTGGGCTGAGGTGGGGGTAAGACCAACTGATTTTACTACTGATGGGGCTGCTGCTGGTGCTAGAAATTAGACCTAGGGGCATATCCTTGGTTGAACTGCTGCTGTGGCCTTTGGGGTAAGGCCAACATCTACTGTGGCTGCATGTAATTGTCTTGCCTCCACCTCAAATTTGGGTGGCCTCTCCATTAGTAACTAGCATTTTGGTGTTGGTATCCATATGGCTGTTTGTTGTAGCCACCAGATTGTTGCTGGTTATAAGATTGTGCAGCAGCAGCTTGTTCCATGACAAACTCAGGATATTGCCCTGCAGATGGGCACTCTTCTACTGTGTGTTGTGGGGATTGGCATATCAGACATGCCTCCACCACTTGTGCAACCCTTCTGGGTTGCATCACAGTCAGTAATTTATCAAATTTCTCAGAGAGATTTGCCATCTGCAGCTGCAGGTCATTGTTCCCAGACACATCATACACTTTTCCTCTCGAAATTGCAGCAGACCCCATTTTTGAAACAGACTCCTGACTAGTTCTTGACAGGGATAGCTTTTGGAAAGCATTTTCACTGATGACTTCAAACAATTCCCATGCCTCATCAGCAGTCTTGTGCATATAGGTTCCACCACAAGAGGCATCAACCATGTCTCTACTTTTCTCATCAATCCCATTGTAGAAGCTTTGGACAAGCTGCCAGTCAGGGATCTTGTGGTAGGGGCATTGTTTGAGCATCTCTTTAAATCTATCCCAAGCTTGATTAAAATCTTCAGTTGGGGATTGGGCAAAAGCAAGAATTACCTTCCTCAACTGGCTAGTTTTGGTCTCAGGAAAAAAATTAGTCAAGAATTTGGTTTGTAGGTCTTTCCATGAAGTGATGCTATTATTTGGAAGAGTAGCTAACCAGGTGCTAGCCCGGTCCTTCAGAGAGAAAGGAAAGAGCCGCAGTCTTGTGGCTTCAGGTCCCAAACCAGTGATATTAAAAGTTGTGCACAGGGCAAAGAATTGGTCAATGTGCTTGTAAGGGTCCTCCTTGCTGAGCCCATGGAAAGAGGGGAGCATCTGGATGATTGAGGTTTTAATCTCATAATTCCCTTGAACATCTGTGAATTGAATGCTGAAAGGGGAGTTATAGTCATCCGAAGCATTCAATTCCTTTAAAGTTCTGGGTTGCTCTTCACCCATGGCTGCTATCTCAAGTTCAATAGGGGGCTCAACTGTGGTGTGCCTGTTCCTTCTTAGTCCTCTGCCCCTTTCTAACTCAGGGTTAAGAGGCTCTAATGCAGGACTGAGAGATCTCCTTCCTAGCATACAAATACACCAATAGCAGGGACAACTTCTTGCAGGCACATTGCACTAAATTCAAAGAATTTTTCTAACAAATTTACAACTATTTCACAGAATTTATCTAATAAATTTACAACTATCCTAAATACTGCTATAAAATTTGCAAGGAAACTAGACTGAGTTTTGAAGGTTAGAGAATTGCAAACAGAGGTAGCTAAGCTCCAAATGCAGTCTAACTGTCCTTTTCTGTTACTATTCAGATCTGCAAGAAAAATTCACATGTACATTAGCAGTATCAATTATTCACAGTTACCAAAGAATAAAAATACAAAAATCTAGGGTCTACTAAAAGATCAATATCCTCGACAGTGGCGCCAAAAACTTGTTGTGTGAGCCAGTGTGCTGATTTATTGTGTGAAGATAAAGGCAAAATAAAATCAAGGTGAGTTACAGGGTGGATTCAGCACAACTGAAATATCATAGACCTGCAAGATATAGGGTCCATTGTAGCAAGTTTTAATAAGTAAGAGTTTGTCCCACAGGGAAAATTGATCTAAATCTCCAAGGGAGCCATCTCTAGTAGTCCCTCTAGATCTGGCAATCCTAAATGGAAGGGGATTCAGGATCACAAAAATCTAAATTCTAAGGTATCCTAATGTCTAAACTATAGAAAGGGTTAAGAAAGAAGATGGAGTGAGAAAATAAGAAAAAGGGTGAGAAGTATGCTATTAGGTTCAGATCTGATGGGTTTCATGACTCAAATTCAGATATGCTGCTATAGAAGTCCTGTCCAATGGCTACATTATCACCACTGAGGAGAAAGAATCCAACTCATCTCTGTGCCATGATCCAATCCCTTTATGGCTATAACCTGCCCACTTAAATGGTCACAGACTATCCAATTGGGGGACCACAGTCCAGAGATGGGTCAGAACAAGTTTATCATTGTAGACACTACTTCATCCAGGCTACATGCACAAGAATCCATAGGGAACCTCAACCTCTAAAGTGCTATATGTGGGGCTACGCCTGTATGGGAGCATGTTAGGCCAGACACATAGAACCAGCAAGAGTTTGAGTACAGCCTTAGATCTAGCTGTCCATTGCTTTAGAGAGACTGCAGTGATCCAGTAGCAAGTCTACAATCTCTATAACCAAACCAGATCTGCCATCTGATGGCAGGTCTATACACATACAGGGGAGTTTGTCTCTGCACAGTCTCTCACAGGGCTACAAGCACAAGTGCAGAGAAGAACAATCCATCTTGAGTCTGTGGATTGGCTTCACCCTAAGGCTATAACCTGTCCACTTGAATGGTCATAGACTATCCCAGAGGCTATCCTCCTCACAAAGCTCAAGATAGAACAGGAAACATTGCTGCCACCACCATGTTCACAAGGCTACAAAAGCTCATTGCTCCCATGGGGATTTCAGATCTAGTGGGTCCTGTGGCGGGGCTAGGCCTGTATGGGAGCATGTTAGCCCAGACACACAGGTCAATTGGATCTGAGTAAACCATAAAATCAGTCCTCCATTTCTTGAAATACATCCTAGCAATGGAGGATCTCAAGGTAGCAACCTTGTACAGAACAACTCATAAACAGAAATCCCATAAATGTAAAACACCCTATTATAAAACTCCATTAATCTATTCCAAATAATCATACAAAGGCATAGCCAGCAAATGCTGGGCTATGGAGAGAAGAAAGGATAAAAATAAACTACCTAAACCTAACCTAAACTTACTGGAGATCTACAGCCCGTTCCAAAAGAAGAAAAACTGAGTTCTATTCTATGGGCTCTCCTAAACCTAAACCAGGTTGAGGTTTTTATAGCAGTCAGTTTGGCGGTGCATTAGGGTTTGGAAACCCTAATTTTAACAATGCCACACGGCCTAATACTGTTCCTTGGATGCCTCGGGGTGCGTGCATAAAAATTAGAGCATTGGAGTGCATGCCCTAATTGCTGAAGTTCCCAGAATATCCTCTATAGAAATGAGGGAGAGTTAGAGTCCAGAGCCTCGCCAGGTAGCACTAGTTTCCAAGACTATCACGTGGTAGCACGGTCTTCGCAAGATTAGATTAACTTGAAATTCTAGCCGTCGTGGGGGGTTATCTTAGTTTGCAGCTGAAGCAGTCACGCGATAGAGCATTGCATCCTCGCTGGATTGCTCTAGTCTTCGCGGGATTGCTCTTTCCTTCTGAATGGCACGGGAATCGCTCGAGCAGTTTGTTTCTCAATGGATCTTCACGAGGCTCCTTGCGAGGACGTGATGTGCATTGGTCTCTGAACTGCGTGAGAGGTTTTTCTGAAGTTTTGCATCCCGTGACACGATAGGCGATGCGCGCGAATACTGGAGCTCTCTCTCCTCGGTCTCGAGTGAAGCTATGAGGTTTGAGAGTTGCTTTCTTAAGCTACGTGAGACTGCGCGAGCATCTATATTTGAGCTTCGCGAGAGCTGTGTGAACTATGCTGCAGGAGCTCTTCTGTCACTAAACAGCACGAGAACGTTGCGGACAAATGGTATGATATCTTGGGAAACTCGCGAGGCAGGCTTTCTGAGTCATGTGAACCTTGCAACAGCTGCGCGAGGCTCATTTCTTTCTTTACTGCTGTTGTGCTCTGCCTTCATGCAGTCAGGCTCTCTGTCTTCCATTCTTCTGGGAGACTTCTAGGGCAAAAGTAGGCTCCTTAGCAGGATTAGGGACTTATTGCAGCTACTGTTTATTACCTATAGAACAGGCTTAAAATACTTTTATTAAATGATTAAGTGTCCAACAAAGATTAAGTTAAAGGGTGAAAAGTGGTACCGATCTCTATCAAGCTCAACTTCCCTTGCACAAACAACATGGCTGAGTACGAAGCTTGCACCACTGGTCTGCAGGCGGCTCTCGATCTGAATGTGACTCACCTTTGAGTATTCAGTGATTCACAGTTTATCATATGTCAAATGAATGGTGACTGAAAGATGAAAAATGAGAAACTAATCCCCTATCATGAACACCTCGAGGATCTGATAGCTTTCTTCCAAGATGTGACTTTCTCATACGTCCCCCGGATAAGGAATGGCTTTGCCGACGCATTAGCAACTTTGACGTCAATGATTGAAATCCCCTATGGTGTTGAGATGAAGCCGATCGCGATCGAGCAGAGGAATGAACCAGCCTTCTGCCTCCAGATTGAGGAACCTATAAAGCCTGATGATTAGCCACCTTGGTTCTCAGATATCAAGAATTTCCTCGAGACCCTAACTTTCCCAGAGGGTACATCCAAGACAGACTGACGTACCATTCAACGTTTAACGACATGTTACGTCATTTGCGGGGAATGCCTCTACAAGCGATCATATAATAATATCTTACTCAGGTGCCTTACTGAAAGTGAAGCGGTCGACATTATGAAAGAAATCCATGAGGGAGTATGTGGAGCCCACGTCAGCGGTCACATGCTTGCCAAGAAAATTCTACAGCAAGGATACTTTTGGACCACTATAGAATCAGATTGCTGCGGACATGTTCAAAAATGCTACAAGGTCAAGAACACTCCAGTCTAATACACGCTCCTGCCACTGATCTTCACTACATGACCACTCCTTCGCCATTTGCTACCTGGGGCCTTGACGTTTTCGGAATAATTAATCCAAAAACATCAAACGGACATCGGTTCATCCTCGTCGCCATTGAGTACTTCACCAAGTGGGTAGAAGCGGCGTCATATGCCAGCATCACGACCAGTCACATCGAGAAGTTTCTCAAGAATAATATTGTGTGCCGATTTAGAGTACCCAAAGATATCATCATGGACAACGGCACAAACTTCGCGAATAAGCGCATCCGAGACTTCTGTGAGCAATATAAGATCAAGCACCATCGCTCATCCCCATATCGACCTCAAACTAATGGAGCCGTGGAAGCCACGAACAAGACAGTCATCCGCATCCTCGAGAAAATGGTTGTCACTTATCGAGATTGGAGCGAAATGCTACCATTTACTTTGTGGGCCTACCGCACGTCGATCCGTACTGCTATAGGGGCAACACCATTCTCCCTTGTGTATGGAACCGAGGCCGTCCTCCCAGTAGACGTTGAAGTACCCTCACTCCGAATCCTCATGGAATCAGGCTTACCCAAAGCAGAGAGAGAGATCCTGCTTTGACCAGCTGAGCTTATTGGACGAGAAGAGACTCCTAGCCTTGTGTCACACTCAAGTTTACCAGGGGCGAATCGCACGCGCTTACAATAAATGTGTCCACGATCAAGATCTAAAGGTAGGAGATACTGTGCTAAAGAAGATCTTCCCATCCCTCCATGCCAATCCAAGGGGAAAATTCAAGCTAGACTGGGAAGGACCTTACGTCATCCGAGAAGTGCTGTCGGGATACGCCATCCACCTCGCCACCATGGACAGAGATCATCTTCCTGAGCCCATCAATGCTGGATATGTCCGACGGTTCTACTCTTAGTCAATCACGACAAGGTAAGTATTGATGAAACAGATACATGACTGCTTAAGAACCATCCAAAAGAGGCCATCATTCCATGCACAGTAGCCCAAAATTATCCTTGAAAATGATGATATCCTTTGCTACCCCATTTTGAGCCTGGGCCTTTCTTTCAATAAACCCATTCCCCCAAAATATATATATATATAATACATATATCAAAGAGAAAAGATGCATGTGTATAAAGTTACAATCAAATCCAAAAAAATCGAAAAAGCAAAACCTCAAAAAAAGAGATTGCTTGAAATGAAGGAAAAAGAATAACAAAAAATGTGTATAGAAGAATCACGGGGCATGTACAAAAAAAAAAAAAAACCCCCAAGAAAGAAAGTACGTTGAGAGAACTGAAGCCGTATGAAGGAAACCCTTTTAGCCCAACATACCTTCGAATCCTAACCTAACCCATGGCCAAGCTACACCCTGAAGGAAGCCCTCTTTATAGGTTCACAAGCAGTCATAATATTTGTTAAGTCAACATGAGCCGAGTCATGAGACGACACCAGAACCCCACCTAGCCAGCTATGACGGAATCAACGTCTATGTCGTGGCTTTTTTAAAATAAAAATAATAATAAAAATAAAATAAAAATATAAAAAAAATAATAATAAAAATAAAAAAGCTCAAAGCATGATGGACGTAGTGAAAACCCGAAAGGGCATTACAGGTAAAAACAGCGAGCTTGTGCGGACTAGGTGAAAACCCGAAAGGGCGCTTGGGGTAAGAGAGCTAATGGAGGTGGTGAAAACCTGAAAGGGCGCCACGGGTAAAAAAGGAGAAAGAAAAGAAAAAGGAAAAGAAAGGAAAGGTTTGGACTGTTTGAGAAGATTGACGTTTGAGGACCCCTTTTCGTTACTCCTCCTGTACCCTCTTGTCCGACTGGGCCGCTCATGCTAGTTCAAATCAGGTCCCGACCAGAATTGTCTTGGTGAAACCCGCATCGTCGAACGTATGACCCAAGGCAAGGAGAAAGGTTTAAGTCAATCTAAAGGGATCACTATTCCGGCCTTGGTAAATTCGGAAACTCATCCAGGTCCGACTCAAAAAAGGGGGGGTCGACCATGCTCAAAGATGGACCCAAGGTTTCTCAAAATCTCACCCAATGATTAAGGCACAAAAAAAAAGAGAAAAGAAGAAAAAAGAGAAGAAGAAAAAAAAAAGGGAGGAGATAATACATAAACCCAAAAAAAATAGATCTGTATGGATGTATATAACTGCCTTTTATGTCACTTGCACCACATCTCAAAAGTCGGTGTGCTGACCAGCGTGTTTTCCTTTTTACAAGTATAGAAAGAAGAAACAACAACAACAAAAATAAATATATATATATATATACCAAAAATGTGTGTATATCTGTAAAGAGGTTTCCTACGCCTTTTTTTCTTTTTTTCTGTGTATATGATCTGTGTAAAAAGTTCTATGTGCAGGAAGGAGTCAACGGCCCAACTCGCGCTTCAAAGCGCTAATCTCAGCATAAAGATCATCCTCTCGGACATTCCTCTCAGTCAGCCAATGACCATGTAGGCTTTTGAACCTCTTCCGAGACGAGTCGGCGGCTCTAAAAGCAACGCCTAGCGATTCTTTCAAATGAAGAACCTCGCCCTCCGCTACGTCTGCTCTAACCCTCTCGCATGCCAGGAGTTCCTGCAGGACCCTCTTCTCATCCTCCAGTAGCTCGATACGGGTCCGAAACGCTGCTTCTTTCTTTGGCTAGGGGCCTCCAGTCTCAATGATCTCTGGCAAATCTAGGCCATCGGCGGTAGGCCGCTCAGTCAACAGCCAGGCCTCATACTCAGGAGAAGTGCTAACTGAGTCCCCTTGCTAAAAATCAAACATCAGGGTAGACTATTGCGTCTCCCAAAGACCAGCAATCTGGTCTATGTCCTTAGAGGATCCCCTAGAAAAGATCAAATTGCATAAAGGTGCAGCCTCATAGAAGGCACTGAGGGGAACTGACGCAACACCTGAAAGGGGAAGTAGAAGGTATTGTCGGTCAATCCTAGGAGGGTGATACCCTCATGGTCTCTAGAACGAATCACTGGGAAGGTCCGATCCAACCAAGAAATCCTCCATGTCAGCTCCGCATCGACCAACCAAAGTTTCAGAGTCGATGTATCTCCCTGGGGGAGTAAGTGGGATCTACCCAAAAAACAGCGGGCCACTTCACCTCGAGCAACATAGAAGCGAGGCACGAGCCCCAAAATGGCAAAATGCTCACCCAGCCAGACCTGGAGCAACAAGGGGCATCCCTGGAGGCCCTCCACTTTACCCAAGGTAAAAGAATCAAGGCATCGGTACAGCTCGGCAAGAACCAAATGCATCATGGACCGGCCCGCCTCCAGCTCCATCAAAATATCACAAACTGCCAATGAAAAGCTTTCTCCCTCGGTATAGAAGAGGATTTCAGAGATGAGACCAAGTGCTAGAGCCTTCACGTTAAAGACATTCCTAACCAACAATTTTCGGAGGCTTTCATCACCAAAAAGTTCTTTGAGGAATTTTAGCGAACACCTTGTGGGCCCCCCAATGAGACTTTTCTCATACTCGGATTTCTTCAAACCAAGAGTAAGGTGAACGGATATGGAATACCTTGGTTTAGGCATGACTCTTACAAGGTCCCTATGAAGCTTCAGGCCAGATAGATTGGATAGCTCCTCAAGGGTTGGGGTCAACTCCTGCTTCCCAAAACTGAATACATGAAGGTTCACATCCTAGCATGATGCAGCGGCATGAAGGAGCTCCCACCGAGGAGGAATCACTAAGAAAGAAGGAAGGCGAGATAGCCCAAGGCGCCCCATGTCGGCGAGCTCACTCTCGTTCAAACTCCCAAACCAAGCCGCTAGGAACTCGGGCCCCAAGCCCAACAAAGAGGATACATTGGCTCCGGACCCTCCACGTGTGGGAGGGTTAGGAGGCGGATCCATGAACGTACAAGGATCTTTTGGGAAGATAAGAATCAATATAGGAAGATGGACCCGCCTTGGAGAAACAAGAGATAAAAAAAATGTCGGTCAAAGGAGCCAAGTCAAACACAAAAGAAACAATTTCTGGGTCAAGTCGGGCATATAAGGCCCCACTGCCCATAGGCCAAAGCTGGCGCAAGTAATAGTTGCGCCAGCGCATTGAACCCCTATTTTGGCATGGCGCAACAAATAGTTGCGCTAGAACATTTGAACCCCCATGTTGGCCTGGCACAACTATTAGTTGCGCCAGTGAAATTTCCTTGGCACTTTAGCCTGGTGCAACTAATAGTTGTGCCAGACTAAACCCCCCCCTCCAGCCATTTCAAGGCCGAACTGAAGAGGGGACTTCTGCCCTATTTTGTTGGTTTTTATATATGTCGGCATTTCCGACCATCAATGACTTGTGGATTATTTTATCATGCGCGGGTTTGATCCTACATGGAGGCATGCGACCCAAAAGGCCACTTTCTAAAAAGAGTATGAAGCAGGCACATCCTGTAGAGAAACAGATTTGATACCAAGCAAGCAGAGCATAAAAATCAAAGCAAGACCATTTCCCAAATATTATAAAAATCATCAAATTTTTCTCTCAAAAGTGCCACACCAACCATTCTCCAAATTGTTTAAAAACAGATCCCAAAATAAAATTCAAACTACAAAAGAAAATTAATGGCCTATTCCTTGCTCGTTCCCTTAGACTTCTTGCGACGGCGAGAGGAGCTCTGATAGGTCCTCATGTCCCCCACTCTAGACCACACCTGCGAAATCCTGCTGAGCAGGGAACTCGACTCCTTAGCCCGCGCACGCTGCAAGGAACGGCCAAGAACAAAATCAGTCAAGGGGCCAATAATAATGAAAAAAAAAAAAATGAGAGAGGAGTTGAGCAGCCAGGAACTCACCGTCTCCACCTCTCGAAGCTCTGCCAGATGACGATGGTACTCCGCATATTCCATAGCTGAGTTGAAGTCCTACGATATAGAATTCAATTGTTAGAGCACCCCTAAAAGCATGTATCGAAGGAAACCAAGATAAAGGAGAGGAGACTCATCTAAAAACTCAGCCCAGGGACCACCTCAAGAGGAGGAACGCGGGCCACCTCGGTAGAGAGCCGTGCATGTCGGTCCACGTCGGTACAGAGATCTGAGAGGAAGCCATCGTCCAGACGCCGAAAGGTCCCATAAGCTACAGATGGACCCCCACCAGGGACACCCGCCTGAGAGGTACCCGACGGACCGGACTGATGAACCTCTGTGAGGGACTGCACAGAAGGACCGACACGGAGGGATCTCTGACTCGGCCCACTTTCATCGTCCGAACCATCTCTTGGAGCAAAATATAAACCAAACAAGAATCTATTCAGATAAGACTCAGGCTGAGCAAAAAGCAAAAGAGAAATTAATCCAAGCTGAGAAGAGGTTACCTGACCAAGTGGGCCCCCGAACGCAAGGAAATTAGCGCTATGGATAAAACGCGGCAGGATGAACCGGTAGGGGAGGCACTCGTACCAAGCATGATAATCCCCAAGCACATGGAGAGCGCGAATAGAGAACCCATTGTTGAAAAAGGTCGCTGTCAACTCCTCAATGCTGCCAGCAGGACTCCAAACGTCAACCGATGGATCCATGGGTATGGCATAGTAGCCCTGGAACTGATGCACCACCCTCTCCCCCAAATAGTAGCATTTGGCCCATGCTCCATAAAAGAAGACGACGCGGCGGTTGTTGAATAGGCGGGAGGCTCCCACGGCCGTTCGGTCCCAGAAAGGGGACGTCAGGTATGGATCGGGGAGGATCTGCTCAAAATCAAAAAAGCAAGAGGGACCAAATAAGCAATGCCTCAATCAAAAGAAATGCTCAAGCTGAAAGTAAACTAGGTTTGAAATTATCACCTGCTTAGGCACCATCAAATCAAGCTGGGACCTGAGGCCCATTTCCAGGTGCTTTAGGCCCACGTCACGACGTTGGGCCTGATGCCAGTTGCTGAGGAGGGGATAGGTGAGCACCTCCGTGAAAAGGAGCGGGCGCCCAAGGTGAAAGTGATGGTATCCCCATACCTAAAAAAAAAAGAGGGGGCATGGCGCGAGAGCAAGTCAGTAACATAGATGGATCAGTCAGAAAAGAAAATTGATGAGTAAATGATAGTGAGAAACAAAAGCAAAGGGGTGAGGAATTACCTCTAGAACGGCCCAAAATCCTACGGCAGACTTCGAGTCCCCGGTCGTGACCCGGGATAAGTTGTACATCAGCCAGGCGTATCTCGCCCCTCCCTAGTCATGCCTGGGAATATTGCCCCAATTATCCATCACACTCAACAAGTCCAGGCTGACCCATCCCCCATTGGCATTTGTAAAAAGGGTCTTGCCCAGCAGGAGTAGGAGGGTGACGTGAGCTAGAATGATCACCCGCTCTAGCATGATGTAAAGCACCCGATCTGGCTGGCCCAAGTCCACCAGCTCATCAGCAAAAAAGAGGGAGGTCAGCCAGGACATCTTGACCTCTGTGCCATGGGTCTGCCCACGAGGAGGATAGGCCCCGATCAACCAAATGATGTCCTCCCGGCTCGGTACTGCCAAGGTGGATATCGGGACTCCGCCGATCCTAATGTCAGTAATCATGGCCCAATCAACGGGCGTCAGCGTCAGCTCGGCATATGGCATGTGGAACGTCATGGTCTCGGGACGAAACCACTCAATAAGGGCCTTCAAATAGGCGGCATTCGCCCTTATGGCAGGGCAGGACAAGAACTCCTCGAAGCCCACCTGCTCCAACAAAACTTTCACCACGGGAGGGACATAAAGGTAGAACTCGTGGAAATCAAGCCACCCCCCGCAGAACACAATGTTGGGCAGCTCCTGCACCCAAAAAATAATATATATACACATCAGATAGCAGAGGTGATAAAAAAAAAAAAGAGCTGCGCAAAGGAAGGAAACTGAACCTATCTCTTACCTTGCCCGCTATCCCGAAATTGGAGATGTGAGTGTGCTGCTGATGGAGGAGGCCGACCCGAGCAGCCTCACCCTGCATCTCGAGGCATGGGCCTGCTCTCCGCTCCACCCAGAGGAACTGCTCTCCTCGCGGAACTTACACTATCTCGGGCACCTCCTCGTGGCCCTCTTCGGGAACGTGCTCATCACAGCCCGACATGCTGGGGCAACAAAGCAATCACGTCAGAACAAATGAATGATAAAGAGTCCTGATATCCCATGCTGCAAAAAGGGAGGTAAGTATGCTCACCTTTCCTTTTTCTTTTCACATATTTTTTAAAAAAATGAGAGATACACATGTAAAAAAAAACAACAAAAACAACAAACAATCCCTTTTTAGGTTGAAAATGCAAAAAAAATCTTTTCTTCAGAAAAGGATAATAAATAAAATTTTCCCTTCCTATCTTTGAAAATAAAGCAACTTAGAAGCAAATAAAATCGTTCTTTTATCACTCTAAAATCTTTCTTTCTGTTTAGAAAAAAAAGGGGGTCCTTCATTTTATGTTCCTAAAATCATAAAAACAGAAAAAAAATCCTTTCTTTATGCCTCTAAAAACATAAAAACAAAAAATTCTCTTTCCTTCTGTTTAGAAAACCCAAAAAAAAAAAAGTCCTCCATTTTATGTTCCTAAAATCATAAAAACAAAAAAATCCTTTCTTTATGCCTCTAAAAATAGGGAACACAAAAAAAATCTTTTTCTGTCATGTTAAAAAAAAAAAAGAGGGGGATAAAAAAATCCTTTTCTTCATGGACCATAAAATCAAGAAAAAAAAGAGAGAGAATCCTTCTTGCATACTATATAAAAAAAAAAACAAACAGCAAAAATCCTCCTTTTGTGCCCATAATACCAAAAAAGAATCCTCTTTTACAAAAAAAACTAAAACAAAAAAAATGTATTACATAGATCAATACCTTAGTTAGTTATAAAAAAAAACAAACAAACAAAAACAAAACAAAAAAGCAAAATCCTTTTTAATGTTAAGAAAAACAAAAATAAAATCCCGCTCCTTGTTAGATCTTCAACAAAAAAAAAAAACAACCGAACCATTTTGTTAGTTAGTTGAGATCCCCCGAAAAAAAAAAAAAAAAGAAGCCTCTTTTGTTTGTTTTCCAAAAAAAAGGGGGAAGAAGAAGAAAAAAGACACAAAAAAAAAAAAGAGAGAGTCCTTGCTTTATATTTAGGATTGAAAAAAAAAAGAAAAAAAAGAAAGAAAAAAACAACAACCTAAAATGGAGTCCTTTCTATGCAAAACAAAAAAGCATATATATTATGCATAAAACAACCAAAATAAGACGCCATTCATGGAATATCATCACCGCATCATAAATAGAAATGCTCACAAGAAAAATAACCCATTTACCATCTAGAAATATAAGATCATGATCATATTTGCATAAAAAAAGCAAGAAAAATCAAGAAAAAAGAGTTCTAAATGATTACCTTATGAAGAAGGGGTCGTTGGTCTAGCGTAGACCCGTAATCGATCCGCAAGCAAAAAAATGGCAAAAGGCACGCTAGAGGCAGCGTAAAGAAACCCTAAGGGGGAGGGGGAACAGTTTTCAGTTTCAAAGAGGAAGAAGAAGGGGGGAGAATTCGAAATGAGGCCCCACTGCCCGAGTTCGGGCTGTTTATATTCCCAGCCAAACCTGGCGCAACTAATAGTTGCGCCAGGAAAAGGTTTGCCTTCCTTTGGCTTGGCGCAACTAATAGTTGTGCTAGCCTATTTCAGGCCCCATAATGGCCTGGCGCAATTAATAGTTGCGCCAGGTACTCTGGCCGGGTCATAGGCCTGGTATGGGTCAAATGGGAAGACCGGTCCCCCCCACTTCCTTTTTGCTTGACTTTTCGGTCACTTCCGACTGATGCACGTGCTCGCAAGGCGGCTTTTCGGTCATCCTTCGATTTGCCCAGGAAGCCGTGCTAAAATAAGGACGGGCCAAGGTCAACAAGCACCACGGTCCTACACACAGGGAAAATCCATAAAAATACAATCCCCACAAGAGAGTCGGAAATATTCACGAGAAAAATCTATATAAAACTCCAAAAAAAAATCCACATAAAAATCCAAAATTCACATAAAATAATAACTCCAAAACTAAAAAAAATCCACATAAAAATCCAAAAATTCACATAAAATAATAACTCCAAAAATAAAAATAATCCACATAAAAATCCAAAAATTCACATAAAATAATAACTCCAAAACCTTAAAAAATCCACATAAAAATCCAAAAATTCACATAAAATAATAACTCCAAAACCCAAAAAAATCCACATAAAAATCCAAAAATTCACATAAAATAATAACTCCAAAACTCAAAAAAAATCCACACAAAAATCCAAAAATTCACATAAAATAATAACTCCAAAACTCCAAAAAAATCCACATAAAAATCCAAAAATTCACATAAAATAATAACTCCAAAATTCCAAAAAATTCTCATAAAATAATAGCTTCAAAATTCAAAAAAAAAATCCCATAAAATAACAGTTGAAAAATTCAAAATTGCAGAAAAATCCCGACGCACATGCGTGTTTCGATGCAGTAAAATGTCAATATTTTATCTGCAATGCAGATGTGCAAAATTAATGTCCTAGGTCAAAGGTTCACCTTGGATCCATGGATCCTACTTCAAAGTAGGAGTGACGGTGTAAGTCCTGGTCAAACAGTCAATGTTTCGATTGGGTCAACTCCAGTGCAAAATCTTTGCGACGAGCGCTTCGTTTTGGACTCACATGAACTTAAGTGTCTTAAGCTTCGGATTCTTCGTTGAAAAAGGTCAATCGTTGGTTGAAACCAACCTGTTAAGAATGAGATTACATATCAATCAAACTATGTGCAATCATACATTCGGAAGGGATCATTCTGCTTTTATCTTTGGCAGGCTTAAAACCTGTTCGGCAGCAGTATCCCTGTAAAGTGTACGCCATGCGTCTGGGTATTCGTATGATGGTTGTTTGTCCTCGTAAATTTTACCCGGGCAGGTCCGAGTCGGGGCTTCCATCGCCTTTGTTGTTGCTTATTGCCCCCGATGGGTGCATGGTTATGCATAGTTAATTGATGATTATGATCATTGTCAATAGAGGCCCGGATTGGATGCCCCCCCTTTTTTGTAGGGAGGTGCCCAATATTGGGCTGGACCTGTTCAAAGGAGTCGAAACTGGATACTCTAGGTCATACTGAGCTGAGGCATGCTTTCAAAAATGGCACGTACTCCCAAAAAAGCATTGTGACATCTATTCACTTCGCTCGGGTGGTCATGCTAAATAAACTTTGGGATCGATGGGTACGCCCGAAGATCTCAAACCCTGCTTTCAGCAGGGGCACCCGCGAATAATCCAATAAGATCATCAAATGCCTTGTAGGATTGGACGCAAACTGTGGAGCCTTGCGTACGTTTACTTCGCGCCTATCTTTGGATGTGGGTCGATCACCCCTCTTACTTACGAAGTTGTTGCATTCAGAATGAATCTCGAACATCAATCACCTCCAAAATCATCTCGAGAAGCAGACGTTTTTCCCGACTAACCGACTTTCGCAACTTGTTCCACCTCGGTTATGCCCAGTAATGTCGCTAAGCGCTTGGGAACCGATTACCTCGAGAAACGAATGATTAGCCTGGCACTCCAAGGCTTTCATTTTCTCATCGTGTTACTCACCTGATGTTTGAAGTCCGTTCTGAATACAGCGGACCCGTCAGTAATGCCTTGGGCCTCTTCGAATGTCTCTTTTCTTTGGCATACGATCATTAGTGATCGGATACCAAAGCGGGGCATCTGTAGACACCCAAATTTAGCCTAAGGCTCGATCAAAACACCTTTTGAGAGAAGTGCATTTTTGAGCTTTTGATGGCATGTATGGAATCCTTAGGAATCACCTTAAAGCCTTAGAAATCACCCTAGATCCCTCAGAAACCAACCCCGACCCTTAGAACCCTTTTCAAACCCTAACCTAACCTTCCCTGGCAAAGATAAGGAGGGGCACACCGGAACTGGCTACGACCCTCTACAGTGACCAACTCTTATACCATTAAAGAGTCGTCAACTTTCCAACGAGCCAAGAATCGCCCCAATCGAAAGTATATATCAGATGATATGGCAGTCCAAACCTGGAGGGCAGAAAGGAAATTTCAAGGTGGCCCCCCCCTGAGATTTGGCGAGACTAATAGTCGCGCCAGGCTATTTCTCCCCAAAAATGGCCTAGCGCAACTAATAGTTGCGCCAGGCATAAGTTTTGCCTAGCGCAACTATTAGTTGCACCAGGCCAATTCTCCCAGATTTTAAGCCTGGCGCAATTAATAGTTGCGCCATGTTTAAAGGGTGGCCCCCACCCCGCAAGCTAACTTCCAGCACTATTCCACACTATTTTACTGTGCTTTTGCCTGGTGCAACTATTAGTTGCGCCAGGCATATGAACAGTAACATTGGGTTTTTGCCCCGAATTTCATGTTTAGGGTTTGACTTGTTGACCACCTCAACCTTTGGGGTGTGTTTTGTTAGTTCTGTTGCACCCATTTCTTACCTATTTGTAACCCTCCCAGTGGCTTAAAGCCTCACCCCATCATCCACCATTAGAACCACCTTCACACCTTTCCAAGCTCTCAAAATCCTAGGAAACCTTAGATTTGAGATTACCTAATTGCTAACTCCAATTAGCATCTAAGTAGCCTCCTAATCCACTCCTTTCCTATAAATAGAGCCCCCCACCCCTTGGTTTAGGGGTTGAGAGTTTTAACTAAGAGAGAAAGAGCTTAAGTGAGAAGATCTTTCTCCCTTTGGTGCACCATCCCCATACAAATTCTAAAATTAAAAAAGCCCCTTTAGACCTTAGTATTTCACTAAAAACCTCTAGGTTAGGTGTGTGTTACCTCCTAGCTTTCCTTCTCTACCTCTTAGTTTCAAGCCTTAGGAGTCAGAACCCCATTCCATACCATACAAGCCTTCAAAGAGCTCATCAAAGCAAGCCACGCAAGGCTCCTCTACGGTGCTACAAGGGCTCGAGAGCTCCGGCTCTCCCCTTTCTTCTCCTATTTCTTTCTAGCTCTCTTCATTCTCACATTTGTGCCGTTACGCCGCTGATTTTTTGGTAGGAACGGAGGGGCACAAATAGGATTCTAAGCCCTTTTGGGCAAGAGGAAGCTATTTTCTTTGCTTTTACATCATTTTATTTTTGGCCATTAGTAGAGACCGCGTTAAGCGGGTTGATCGGGTGCCTAACACCTTCCCGATCGATAACCAAAGCCCCTACTCAAGAGCCTTTGGTGTGGACCTTATTCAGAGTCATATTTTTAGCACTTAGGTGCTCATAAAATGAACTAGGTATCCCGGGACACCGAAAGCACCGGGTGGCGACTCTATATTTTTCATCGTTAGAGAGCGCTTCGTCGCGACGGGGATCGTCTCGATTCCCACGGTTGCACAGAGTGGGTGACCGATCCAATTACAAAGCTTTAAACCCTTGGGGAGTGCGTTAGTTGTCCTGAATCGACCTTGTATCCCTAGGTTCGGTGAGGAGGGACCCAAAATAATTAAGAAATTCAGTTCTCGAAAGCATCGCTTCCCAAAAATGAGAAAATTTGACCAATCTCGGGCTTGCTGTCCAACTATCAGGACCATTTATATACCCTGTTTTGCCTAGCGTGTGTAATACACACGCTCAGCCAACTTTTCCCAGAATTTCTCTAGCGTGTGTAATACACACGCTAAGCCAACCTTCTTCAGATTTTGCCTAGCGTGTGTAATACACACGCTAAGCCAAAATCTCTAGGTGTGTAATACATACGCTAAGGCAAAATCTCCAGATTTTGGCCTAGTGGATATAATACACATGCCGAGCTTCATCTGGGCTAGGCAACCCAAATCTGAGGCCTTATATCACCTTCCCCGAGTTCCCCGCTTAGCAGTTAAGTACTTCTAATAGATCTCACACCCACTGACACCCAATATGCCTTCGTCGGTCAAAATAGGTCACCCTCTTATTGACTTGCTCCGGGGGATCGAGTTGTTTGCGGGGATTCCCGTGCCTTCACATAGATCAAAGGGTTTCCCTTTGATTCTTTCAAAGTGCATCAGGATCGCGCCGTGAGAGATATTTAGGGTGTGAACGCTGCCCGAAACGGGAATTCAAAGGTCCAAAATTTCTTCATCATAAAGATTCACTATTTAAAAAAATTTAAAAATAAATAAATAATTAAAAACAAAAAACGATAGCTTGTGGTGCCAGCATAACGGCATCGCCTTACCGTCCGCCATCCCGTAGGGGAAGGAGGAGAAAATTCTGCGGACCCCACCTGAGCCATCCATACCCAACCCGCCGCCAAGCCATGTCGTGGGTGATTGATCCGGCCTATGCCGATCCCGATTCATCCCTGCCACATTTCTCAACACATTCCCATACAGAAGAGGTGTTTACATCCATTCCACTCACCCAACCCTCATTTGCCATCACCTGTCCCTTCGGTGCCTCCATATTCCCATCCACCACCACTCAAACCCCCCTAACACCCCACTTTCCCCCATTTCCCCAAACCATACCCCATTTGCCCATACCTTTCCAAAATCTAACACCCTATTTTACCCAATCCATGCCCAATCCACCACATATTTCCCCGTCTACCTAGGTCATGCTTGATTTTACCTAGGCCATGCCCAATTTTTCTCATACACCCATCTCATCCATATCCCACATTTCCCCTCCATTGGATATACCATTTACATCCACCCCCTCACTCAATCCAATGGTCATGATGGATGAGATGGTCAAGGCCTATACAATATGGAAGGCCCCACAAAGCAGCCTCCCTCATCCATCCCCCACAAACCCATCCCATGCACTCCTAAATCTCCATGCCTCTTTCCTCCAAAGCCCCCATCAACCCCCCATTATCCATACCACTCAAGACCCCCATCAACCATGGGGTCATTTGAGTGGGCTTCAAAGCCCAATACCCAAAAGCCCATCAAGGTCCAATACCCCAAGCCCATCAAGGCCTAATACCCCAAGCCCATCAAGGCCCAACACTCCAAGCCCAAGCCCATCAAGACCCAATATCTCAGGCGCAAGCCCGTCAAAGCCCATTAGCCCAGGCCCAAGCCCATCAAGGCTCAATACTCCAGGCTCAATACTCCAGGCCCAATCCCATTAAGGCCCAGTACCCTATACCCAAGCCCATCAAGGCCCAATGCCTTATGATCAAGCCCATCAAGGCCCAATACCCTATACCCCCAATATCCCACATTCACTTACACCTAATAACTCGCCATTCCTCCATAAATTACAAACCCACTAGTTCCAATTCCTCAAACGAACATGAGCCCCATCCATCCATGCCCATCATACCTATCCCAACACGGGAACCCATCTCCAACCATCCAAAATTCTTAATTTTCACATCTTATTACCCATTCACTCATTCCCCAAAACTCCCAAAACGCACAATGGTCCCATCCGACACCCACTCAATCCGCCCAGAACCCACCATTCATCCATCTCCTTACCCCACAAGCCATCCAAGCTTTCCCTATCTGTAATGGCCCCATCAGCCCCCATACAACCCACTCAAAATCATCAAGATGACCTCATCCCTCTCCCATTCATTAATGCGGATAACCAATATGAGGAGGAGGAAGCCAGAAATAGTGGGGTCGACATGGAGGCATTTGCCAATTTTAATCTCCAACCATTGGCCGATGCAAGTCATTAGTATGAGGAGGTGTTAAGACCTAAAAAGTACCACTTTTCACCCCTTAACTTAATCTCTGTTAGACCATTAGTCATTTAATAAATGTGTGCTAAGCCCATTTTGTAGGTAATAAGTAGCAGCTGCAAATAAGGCCCTAACCATGCCAAGAAGCCTACTATTGCCCCAGAAGTACCTAAGAAGAAAGAAGGCTGGACCCAGAGAAAGAATTGGCTGCAGCATAGGCACAGTAAAGCAGAAAAATGTCAAGAAGTGAGCCTCGCACAGATGTTGCAGGGTTTAATTATTTCAGAGAAAAAGGCTTCGTGCAGTTGTCGCAGGTTTCTGAAGGCAGCACACCAACTGCTCGCACTGATCTCGTGCAGATGAATGACAGAAGAGCCTAGAAAGAAGACTTCACGTAGTTCTCGCGAGGCTCAGTCATAAGCTCTCGCACAGTCTCGCACAACTTAAGAAAGGTGCCTTTAATCTTCCCGCGATTCACTGAGGAGAGAGCTCCAAGCATACCTGCGCGCAGTGGTCGCAAGATACAGACCGTCAGGGAAGTACTCGCGCGATCCAGAAGCCCATGCACATTGCTTCTTCGCGAGGATCTCTGCGAGATTCACCAAGGAACGAACCGCACGCGCCATTCCCATGCCATTCAAATAGAAAGCTCAATCCCGCGATGACCAGAGCATTCCTGCGATGACCAAAGTATCAATCCCTCGACTGCAAGAGCTTCAAGTCAATTCAATCTCACGACATCAATTCTATCACGCAACAAGACCTAGAAATCCTTGCTATCTAGTGAGGCTCGGGATCTTAACTTCTCCCCACTTCTGTTGGGGCAATTTGAGAACTTCCAACAACTAGGGCACGCACTCCAATGCTCCAATCTCTGTGCACATGCCCCGAGGCATCCAAGGAACAGAAATGAGCCACGATTGCATTGATAAAATTGGGGTTTTCCTAACCCTAATGCTCCCACAACTGACTATTATATAAGCCTAAGCCTAGTTTAGGTTTAGGGGACTTCTGAACTCCTTCTTCTTGAATCAGCTGTAGAATTCTAATAGGCTAAGGTTAGGGTTTAGGCAGCTTCTTCTTCCCTTTTTCTTCTCTCCGTAGTCCAGCACTTGTTGGCTATGCCTTTGTATGTTTATTTTGAACAATTTTGATGGTCTTTTATAATAGGATGTTATATTTATATGGGATTGGTGTTTTGAGAGTTGTTTTGTATAAGGCTGCTACCTTGAGATCCTCCATTGCTATGTTGCATTGTAAGCAATGGAGGATTATTTTTAAGGATTTATTTAGATCTAAGTGACCTGTGTGTCCAGGCTAGTGCACATTACAGGGCTAGCCCCACACACAGAACTTTAGAGGTTGAGGTTTCTATGAATTCTTGAGCTGGTAGCCTGGATGAAGTAGTGCCTACAATGATATACTTGGTCTAACCCATCTCTGGACTGTGGTTCCCCTATTGGATAGTTTATGACCATTTAAGTAGACAGGTTATAGCCATAAGAGATTGGATCATGGCACAGGGGTGAGTTGGATTCTTTCTCCTCTTTGGTGATAATGTAGCCATTGGACAGGATTTCCATAACGGCAGATATGAGTCTGAGTTATAAGACCCATCATATTTGTACTTATTAGCTTATTTCTCACCCTTTTATATTTATTTTCTCACACTCCATCATTCTTCTCAACCATTTCTATAGTTTAGGCATTAGGTTACCTTAGGAATTAAACATTAGTGACCTTAAATCCCCTTCCATTTAGGATTGCCAGATCTGTAGTCAGATCTGGAGGGCCTACTAAAGATAGCTCCCATGGAGCTTGAGATCAACTTTCCCTGTGGGACAAACTCTTACTCATTAAAACTTGCTACAACAGGCCCTGTATGTTACAGGTCTCTGTATATTTAGGCTTGCTGCTCTGTAGTTTTCAATCCACTTTTTATTTATTCTCACTAACACATTCTTATCACTATTTCCAATAAAGTTAGTATCAAGCATATAAAATAACCTAACAAGTTTTTGGTGCCGCTGTCGGGGAATCCTGATCTATTAGTAGACCCTAGATTTTTGTATTCTTTATTCTTTGGTAGTTGTACTTCTGAATAATTGATACTGCTGATTTACATTTGGAATTTTTCTTACAGATCTGGACAGTAGCAGAGAAGGAAAGTAGAACTGCACTGGGAGTCTAGCTACCTCTGTTTGCACTTCTCTAACCCTCAAAACCTCAGTCTATTTCTCCTTTGAAAATTCCATAGCAGTTGATTAGGATAGTTGTAATTTTGTTAATTGCAATGTGTCTGCAAGTAGTCTTCCCTGCTGTTGGTGTGTGTGCATGTTAGGAAGGAGATCCCTCAGTCCCACATTAGAGCCTCCTAACCCTGAGATAGAAAGGGGCAGAAGAGCAAGAAGGCCCAGACACACCACAGTTGAGCCCCCTACTGAAATTAAGACAGTAGTCATGGGTGAAGAGCAACCCAGAACATTGGAAGAATTGAATGCTCCTGATGATTATAATTCCCCATTTAGCATTCAATTCCCAGATGTTCAGGGAAACTATGAGATTAAAACCTCAATCTTCCAAATGCTTCTCTCTTTCCATGGGCTCAGCAAGGAAGACCCTTACAAACACATTGACCAATTCTTGGCCCTGTGCACAACATTCTCCATTGCTGGTTTGGGACCAGAAGCCGCTAGATTAAGGCTCTTTCCTTTCTCCCTAAAGGACAGGGCCAACACCTGGTTAGCTACTCTCCCAAACAATAGCATCATTTCTTGGAAAGACCTCCAGACAAGATTTTTGACCAAATTCTTCCCAGGGACAAATACCAGCTAGTTGAGGAAAGCAATACTTGCTTTTGCCCAATCCCCAACTAAGGATTTTAATCAAGCTTGGGACAGATTTAAGGAGATTCTCAAACAATGTCCCCACCACAAGATCCCTGACTGGCAGCTTGTCCAGAGCTTCTATAATGGGATTGATGAGAAAAGCAGAGACATGGTAGATGCCTCTTGTGGTGGAACTTACATGCACAAAATAGCTGATGAGGTATGGGACTTATTCGAGGTCATCAGTAAAAATGCTTTCCAAAAGATGTTCTTGTCAATAACTGTTCAAGAGCCTTCTCTTAAAATTGGACTTGCTGAAACTTCCAAAGGAAAGATATATGAAGTAACTGGGAATAATGACCTGAAAATGCAAATGGCCAATCTTTCTGATAAGTTTGATAAACTATTATTTATGGTGCAACCCAGATTGGCTGCACAGGTGATGGAGGCATGTCTGATATGCCAATCTCCACAGCACACAGTGGAAGAGTGTCCATCTGTAAGGCAATATCCTGAATATGTCATGGAATAAGCTACTGCTGCCCAATCATTTGGCCAGCAACAATCTGTTAGCTATAACAAACAGCCATTTGGATACCAACACCAAAATGCTGGCTACCAGTGGAGAGACCACTCAAATTTGAGGTGGAGACAAGACAATTATATGCAACCACAATAGATGTTGGCCTTACCTCAAAGGCCACAATGGCAATTTAACCAGGGATATGCCCCAAGGTCAAATTTCCAGCATTAGCAGCTGCCCCAAAAGCAAAATTAGTTGGTAGTTCCCCCACCTCAGCCCCTAAATGCTTCTTTTGAGGACCAGGTTTTGACCTCATTGCAAAGCATAAAGAAAATGGAAGAACAGCTAGGTCAAATATCCAATGCCTTGGCCAAAAGAGAAGAGGGCAGGTTGCCAAGCCAGCCAGTGGCCAATCCTAAGGGCCAATATTCAATTGTAGAAGGTTCCTCAAGTTTTGAGGCAGCTAATGTCATCACAACCCTAAGGTCTGACAGGCTGGTAGACTACCAGGTTGGGAAGGAACAAGGAGAGGTCATTTCTAAAGACTTTTTGAATAAAAGTGAAAAAGAATTTGTTAGAGCACAGAGCCAAGAGTTGCCTGCTACCCTACAACAAGGGAAAAATAAAGAGGCTATAGTTGAACCTTAGCAGGAAATAAAAGATGAAAAAAGAAAAAAACAAAAGTTTAGTCATATGCTTGCAGCTGAGGAACCAACAGTACCTCAGTTGCCATTTCCTCAAGCTTTGAGTGGCCCTGCCCCTTTTGATAAGGGGAATGCACAGATAGAGGAAATGATGGAGACCTTTACACACGTAAAAATGAATTTGCCCCTGCTTGATGCAATTAGATAGGTCCCAGCCTATGCCAAATTTCTGAAAGACCTTTGTACGCAGAAAAGGAAGGCTAGAGGCCATTTATCCAAAAAGGTCTTTGCAACTGATACAGTTAATTCTGTATTAAACATGACAATGCCAGAGAAGTTGCAAGACCCAGGGATACCCACTATTCCCTGCATAATTGGAGACCACACAATTGGAAGGGCCCTTCTAGACCTTGGAGCCAGTGTAAACCTGCTGCCATACAGTGTGTATCAGCAGCTAGGTTTGGGGGAGCTAAAACCCACCCCCATTGTGCTGTTAATGGTTGATAGGTCTTAGAGGATACCTATGGGAGTGGTTGAGGATGTCTTAGTGGGAGTGGACAAGTTCTTTTACCCTGCAGACTTCCTTGTTTTAGACATGGGCTGCAACAAGAGTACAACCCCTATACCTGTTATTTTGGGCAGGCCATTCTTGGCCATAGCCAATGCATGCATTCAATGCAGGTCAGGGATCATGGAGGTAACTTTCAGACATATGAAGGTTGAACTTAATGTGTAGAACAGTGCAAAGTACCCTCAGCTGGACAATGAAGAAAGCTTTGCAGTGGATGTACTAAAGGAAGTTGTTGAAGAAGAATTGCCCACTCTACTGGAGTGGGGCAACATTGTCACAAGTTTAACTGAAGTTTAGGACATGGTAGAGGAAGGAAGCCCAACTTTTATGCTAGAAGACATGACCACATTGAAGTCTTCTGTGGGCTTAGTGCAGCATTCCATTTGGAAACCTACATTGCTGCCTCTTCCTCAAACCAACAAAGCACCGATCCTGCCATCCACCTAGCAAGCCCCTGATCTAGATCTCAAGAAGCTTCCAGAAATATTGAAATATACTTTCCTTGAGAAAGATGAAAAATTTCCTGTAATTATCTCCTCCTCTCTTACCAATGAGAAAGAGGAAGAATTACTAACAGTCTTGAGGAAGCACAAAAAGACAATTGGCTGGACCATTGCAGATCTAGGACGGATAGATGCATCAATCTGTATGCACAGGATCCATTTAGAGGAGGGCTCAACACCTTCCAGGGAAATGCAGAGGAAATTGAATCCTCACATGTAGGAAGTGGTCCTCAATGAAATCATTAAATTGCTAGATGCTGGGGTAATTTACCCCATTTCGAATTCTGAATGGTTGGTACCTATCCAAGTGGTGTCCAAGAAATCTAGCATAACAGTCATCACGACTGAGTCTGGAGAGCTGAGACCAGCCAGGGAGACCACTGGCTGGAGAGTTTGCATAGATTATCGGAAGCTCAACTCTAAGACCTGAAAAGACCACTTCCCTCTCCCATTCATTGATCAAATTCTGGATAAGTTGGTTGGAAAAACTTTTTACTGTTTTCTTGATGGGTACTCAGGGTACAACCAGATCCCTGTGCACCCTCATGACCAAGAGAAAACTATATTTACTTGTCCTTTTGGCACCTTTGCTTACCGAAGGATGCCTTTTGGGCTTTGTAATGCCCCAGCCACCTTTCAGAAATATATGTATGCCATATTCTCTGATATGATTGACAAATTCTTGAAAATTTTTATGGATGATTTTTCTGTATATGGGGACAATTTTGGCCAATGTCTGCAACACCTCCACCTAGTCTTGCAAAGATGTGAGGAGAGTAATCTGGTCTTAAGTTGGGAAAAGAGCCACTTCATGGTAACACAAGGTATTGTGTTGGGCCATGTAGTCTCTAAAGAAGGGATTGAGGTAGATAAGGCAAAAGTTGACCTCATTACAAATTTGCCCCCTCCAAGAACAGTCAAACAAATCAGATCTTTCCTTGGACATGCAAGATTCTACAGGAGGTTCATTAAAGACTTCAGCAAAATTACTAAACCATTGTGCCACCTGCTCTGCTAGGATGTGCCCTTTGATTTTTCTGCTGAATGTCTTGAGGCTTTTGAAACTTTGAAGATATGTCTCACCACTGCCCCTGTACTCTAAACACTTGACTATGCACTACCCTTTGAGCTGATGTGTGATGCATCCAACTTGATAATAGGTGTTGTTTTGGGCCAAAGGAAAGATAAGCTGCCAGTGGTCATTGCCTATCTCAGCAAATCACTTGCTGAAGCTCAGCTGAATTACACCACAACTGAGAAAGAGCTTATGGCAGTGGTTTTTGCTGTAATCTTCACAGACCACTCAGCATTGAAGTACCTATTGTCCAAGAAAGATGCTAAGCCCAGGCTGATTAGATGTTGCAGGAGTTTGACATTTAAATCAAGGATAAAAAGGGTGTAGAAAATGTGGTGGCTGACCACTTGTCCAAAAATGTGTTGGAAAAAGGTGTTGATGACCTTGCTACTGATGTTTTCCCAGATGAGCAATTGTTTGCCATCCAATCCTTGGTTCCTTCGTATGCACACATTATAAATTATCTAGTAATAGGCAAGATTCCTGCCCATTAGACCAAAATGGACAAAGACCAGTTTTTCTCACAGGTCAAATTCTTTTTCTGGGAGGAACCTTGCTTATACAAGTATTGTGCAGACCAAATCATCCGAAAATGTGTTCCAGAAAGTGATGTCCCCAGTATTCTGGCCATGCGTCATGAAAATGCCTGTGGAGGCCACTTTAGTGAAAGAAAAATAAATGACAAAATCTTGTAGTGTGGGTTCTATTGGCCTTCTTTATTTAGAGATGCCAATACACACTGCAGGACCGTTGAAAGATGTCAGAAACTAGGAGGGCTATCCAAAAGAAACTCAATGCCTTTGTAGCCCATCCTTGTTGTGGAACTGTTTGATGTCTGGGGTATTAACTTTATGGGTCCCTTTCCTCCTTTTAATGGTTATCATTTCATCTTAGTGGCAGTGGATTATGTTTCAAAATGGGTAGAAGCTATTGCCACAAGAACCAATGATAATCAGGTTGTCCTCAAGTTTATAAAGCAGAATATCTTCTCAAGATTTGGCACCCCTAGAGCCATTATCAGTGATGGGGGTAGCCATTTCTGCAACAAAAATTTTGAGAGCTTGCTCAAGAAATATTCTGTCACCCATAGGATTGCTACTCCCTACCGCCCACAAACCAGTGGGCAAGTTGAAATTTCTAGTAGGGAGATAAATCACATCCTTGAGAAGACTGTGAGGACTGACAGGAAGGACTGGGCTGACAAGCTAAATTATGCATTGTGGGCTTATAGGACTGGGTATAAGACTCCCATTGGTATGTCCCCATTCAGACTGGTTTATGGCAAGGCTTGTCATCTCCTAGTAGAGTTAGATCACAGGGCCTATTGGGCCATTAAAAATTTAAATCTAGACCTAACTTCTGCTGGTCATCATAGGTTGCTGCAGCTGTCAAAACTGGATGAGCTGAGGATGGATGCATATGCCAATGCCCGGATCTACAAGGAAAGGCCCAAGGCTTTCTTTGACAAGGGTCTGTTGAGAAAGAGCTTCATAGTTGGTGATCCTTGTTTAACTCCAAACTTAAATTTTTTCCTGGCAAATAGAAATCCAGATGGGAAGGTCCCTACATTGTCATGAGTGTTTCCCCATCTGGTGCTGTGGAAATCAAGGATCCCAAGTCTGAGAAAACCTTGAAGGTGAATGGTCAGAGGCTTAAGCCTTGTTTCAAAAAACCTGCTGAACCCAGAACACCATTCACTTTCAAGGGGATCCTTCATTAAACTGATTCACAGGTGTGTCAATATTGTATCATATGTACTTTGGTTTTGTTAGATTTATTTTGCTTTCTTTTGTTTAAATTCTCTAGGAAATTTAAGTGGCCCCACTTGAATTTGGACCTGTCTGGTCTGATTTCTTTATGCTTGGTTTGATGATTACTGCTCTTGAATTGATGGTTTTTGCTTGAATGCAAAATGTTGGATGGTGATTTTTGTTATCTATGCTTTAATGTTTGATCTTAATGTGTCTGGGGGTATCTATGGTGGTGAGTCATTCCTAGGATCCAGCCACAACACAAATGAAAATGGCAGAACAGAGAGCACATGCTCTCTATTTAATACTTTACTGTCGCTGGGTCCAAAAGGAGGCCTGAGAGACTCTTGCGCAATTCACATAGAACCCTTCAATAGCTGTCGCGAGATTCAAGTAAACCTGGGAACCTCTTGCGCGATCCAAATAGAGCATTTCACTAACTGTCGTGAGGTTCAAAAGGAAACCTGAGAGACTCTCGCACAATTCAAATAGAATACTTCATTAGCTATCGCGAGATTCAAAGTGAACCTTAGAGCCTTTCGCGCAATCCAAAAAGAGGCCTGGGAGCCTCTCGCGCAATTCACATTAAATTCTTCACAAGATGTCATGCACTCCAAGGTAAACCTGGGAGACTCTCGCGCAATCCAAGTTCCAATTAAACCTTCGCTAGGTTTCATTTCCAATCCCGCGACAGGATATGTTCCAAAGCGTGCCAAGCTTAGCGACAAGTATTTAAACCCCGCGCTTGTCTCCCTTTTCAGTACTCTCTTCCTATTTTTTTTCTTCCATTGAAACCCTAGCTTCCAGCACTCTTCTACCTCTCTCCTCCAGCGTCCATCCTACAACCCATCATTCACACCAGAAATCTATAGCTTTGTTCCTAACGTCGTCCCCATCAGTTGCCCTCTGCTCAAAGATCTCGGGTGCACTGTGCGTCAGAACGAACCAAACCCTACAATTTTAGGGTAAGCACTTAGATCTTAGTCCCCTATTTGTATTTTTGTAAGTAAAGTCTGGAATGGCCCCTAAGAGTGCACCAAAGAAAATGGGCAAGGATAAGGCCCCTGTTGAGCCCGCTGCTATGAAGGTCAAGACTTCAAGGGCACCAAAAAAAGGGAAGGAAATGGTTGAGGAGGTGGAGGAGCCAGCCCCTAAGTTTTCTACACCCTCCAAGCTCATGGCTTCAATCCCATTAGAGCCTAAAACAGCTTTCGACTTGCCCTTCTTTGAGAAGGAGCCTCTCTCTGCTCCTACCATTCAATTTATGAGCAAGGCTGGCCTGACACCCTTGATGAGAGGAATACCAGTACTAGCCTATCCTAGGCTAGTGCAACTCTTTTATCAGCACATCAGGGTCACCAAGGAAAAAGATGGACAAGCAGGTCTTCTGGTGTTGATTAATGATTTCGAAATGTTAGTTAGCCCCAAGGTGATTGAAGAGGTATTGGGCATCCCAGCCGCATTTGATCCTGGCTGTGGATATGCCCCCCCCCCCCCCCTGAGTGCCTCAATTGATACAATTGTAAGGGCTTTGACTAGAGAATTAAAGGCCTCAGGGAATTCTATCAGAAGAAGAGAGTTGGAGCCTGGACTCCTTTTCATTGACCAGGTCCTGAGAAAGAACATCTATTGCTCAAGCCATCAGCAGGAGAGGAGAACTCCTATTGCTGATGTTGTCTACTCGTTCTCTCTCGGCCATGGCTTCCATGCTGCCTGGTTAATGTTTGAAGCAATGAAGGATTTGGTGAAGAAATTAGAGCAGAATAAGAAGCCACACACACTCCCCTATGTCAGAGTCATCACCAAACTGCTTCTAAAGGGGGGTACAAGATAGCAAAAACTGAGGAGACTACCACCCTTGCCCAGACAACTTTTGCCAAAAGGCAATGGAAAATCAGCAGGAGCCTAATGGAAGCACAGAAGAAGGAGAAGGCTGAGACCCAGGCCCTTCCCAAGCAATTTGAAGAGGCAGCTGTTACAAGGCCCACCCTTATTACTACAGAGGAGATTCGAGAGCTTATCACCACCACTTCTATAGCAGCCACCACATTCCCCCCACCTTTTATTCCAACATCCCCTACCCCTATTCCATCTCTCTCTCACCCTCCTTTGTCTTCATTATCTGTGCCCACACCCCTTTCTCCTGTGATTGGTACCTGGGAGGACACCACCCCCCATGTCAGTCCCTCATCATTCCCTACCCTACCTCAATACACAGCCCCAATACCCCCAGCATCTTCACATAAACCTAACAGCCCTCCACTCATTTCCTACAAGAAAAGGAAAACCGCTGAGACAACCACCACCATCTCCCAGACACCACCCACAATCCCTTTTATCCCCACTGACATACCTCACATTGAAGAAGACACCACTACTGCCATGCCTACTACATCCTCATTCACAGACATAGACCTCAACCTTAACACAACCATAGGATTCCAAGCCTTTATGGCTAGTTTCCTTGACACCATGCCCACCCACTACACCCCCCTCCCGGACTCCCCAACTACATCACAACATCACTCACCAGAACCCCAATCTCCTCCTCCCTCCACTTTCCATCATGCCCCTTCCTCACCTTTTCAACCTGTGCCTTCTTCTACACAAACTCAACCTCCCAGCCCAGACACACTGACACTCATCCTCTCCCTCATCCAAGACATCCAATCCCAACTATCCACCACAACACACATACAGACCTGAGGACAAATCCATCAAATCCACACTTCAAACATTGACCAACCCACCCATCCCTCAACAATCCACTCAAACCCCCCTGGTCCTTTCCCCTCCCAGTCCTGTCCCCACAACCCAACCATTCTCTTTCATACCTTTCACCATTCCTTTTTTCCCTCCCCATCACCCCTACTCCTAGTGAGCCTACCTCATTTTCTTTCCCCCATGCCGTCAATCCCCTCTTATGCTACCCCTCTAATATTCACTGACAAACAGACCCAAACAGACCCAGAACCTGTTACCCTCCCCCAACAACTAGACTTACCCACTGATATCTCCACACCCGCCACCCAGGACCAATCACATTTTGCTCCTTCCACTTCCTCTCTTCCTATCGCACCCAAACACTCCTTTTACATTCCTCCCTACCTCACCATCCTCCATGCCATGAGAGATAATCCCTACCTTAGGAGGGATGTCCTGAGGGGGATGGCCCAACTTAGGCAGTCCATTGAGACCCCCCTGCTGCAGCAGCTTAGTAAAATTGAGGAAGCCCACAGAAAGCAACTACTGGGTATTTCACTTGGGTGGACCAACATCTTGGAGGCCTATGAGAAGGCAAAGACCATGGCTGCTTATCATCAGATGAATTTGGAGCTGGAGAAGGCTAATACCAATGTGGAGAGGATGAAGGCCAGGATATTTGAAAAGAGACTCAACAATGCCCAGGAGATCTTCCGACTCCAAAAGAAAATCCATGACACTGACCTCCTCAAAGTAAAAATTCAGATAGCCTCTTTGGAGGCCGCATTGGCTACTGCCAGAACTGCAGCTCAGCAGCCCACCCCACTCTCTGTACTCCTGCCAGAACCTGAGCCTAAACCTTCTCCAACACCAGCTGCTCAGTCTGAGGAGGCACAACCACTTACCCAGCCAGATAAAGGGAAAACCCCTGTTGCCCCTCCTGCTGCACCCCTCACAGAGAAGCCTCACCCTACCCCAACTCATGTTGCACACCCTACTTAGCAAACTTATCCTATACAGAGAAAAGTCACTACTAAGAGGACTACTTCCACAACAGCCTCTATCAAAATTGGTAAAGAGCCAACTGCCCAGTCTGAGGAGGCACCACCACATGGCCAGACTGCAAAAGGGAAGTCCCCAGTAGCCCCCACTGAGCAAGACAAAAGAAAATCCCCTATGATCCCTCCTGAACCCAAAATCAGAAAAATGAGGGTGAGGGCACCAAAGGCTCCAACCATGAAGAAACCACCAGCCCAGCCAAAGAAAGCAAGGTAGCAGAAGAAAAAGAGCCCAATTGAGAAGAAAGCCCAGAAGAAAAAGACCAAAGCTCCCTCAGATAGAACCAAGTCCAAGCCCAGTTCTGAGAGCAAAGCTGATATGAGGAAACATGCAAAACAGATGGGTTGAGACTGGGTCACAGATTCAGATTCTGAGTCCTCCTCCTCTTAGACTAGATTGTACTTAGGCTTTTCTTTCCTTTCCCTTCTTATCTTCTCATTGTAATTGCAGTTGTACATATCTTCTCAGTTAATAGAATTTTTTTCTTTTTGTATATTGATTTATTTGCCATATCTGTTCTGTGTGCTTGTTTATTTTTAAATGTTCTATAGGTTTTAGTCTTAATATTGTTCACTTTTGTCAGTAACATGGGAGATGAATTTTGAGCAAAGTACTAGCACTGCAGCTATTTAGATTCTGTTTGCATCAAAGTATTTTATCATTTGGAATTTTTGCTAGGCATGTACTAGTATTAGGGAGGCTATTCTCATTTGAAAAAGGAATACATGTGAAGGGTAGATGTTGATGGCAACTGAGTGGGTGCATGACATCATGTAAGTACAGGCCTGAGCACAAATGGTGGAAAGAGGTCGAGTGTTGGTCTCGATCAAGGGGTTATATGGCCTCATTCTCATAATCGTGAGTCATGTCAGAGCTTGCTCGCGGAGTCATGAGGGTGCGCAAAGCAGTATTCCACATAATCTAGTATGCGCCACCTTGCAACCCCAAGAGATTATTCTTCGTAGAGATCACTAGCTAAGCTGCGCGAGAAATGTATAACTACTTCGCGTGCTCAATCCCAACGTATACTCTGCGAAATACCTCCGCGAGCCACACATAGTTTTGATTTTGTACCCGCGGAGCTATGATTCTTCTTCGCGCTTTTTCTTCTCATAAATGTACAGTTGCACTATGCGAGCATATTGGTCCGCGATTACCAGTATGAAGCTGCGCGATACACGGGATTACCTTAATTACTAAGGCTAAAATTAGACCATCATTTACTGTGAGTTCTCTTTTCCCATAATCAGTTGTGTGATTTATCATTCCCCGAACAATCCCAATTTATTGCCATGCTTGGAAAGAGATAAAATTTTAATATGCCGATTCATATTCCACCATCCAAGTATTATAAATACGCAGTTAGTTCATCTTCATCTCATCCTTTCTCCTCTAACCTTAGCAGTCCGGCCCTACCCATAACCTTGGCGAATGATAAACCCACCGAGTTCCCAAACAAATTCTATCCTATGTGGTTGGCCCCCCACCGCCTAAGGAGCCGGACCCATTACAATTTCTTTGGGATGAGTATGAAGAAGTCCAGAGGAGCCTGGCCAAGGAGGAGAAGAAAAAGGAGAAGAGAGAGAAGAAGCAAAAAATTGAACCACCTGCATCTTTCCCACCATCTTCTTCAAACCCCCCACCACCTGCTCAACACCCATCTCCATGATCCTCATCTTCCCCCTCCTCCCTGCTTATAGTTCCTCTTTCATAGTAGGTTGAGAATATCCCTAAGCCAGGAGGAAGAGCCAGTTTGTCTGACAAGAAGTTTTGCTTAGATTGTTCTTAGGTTTACAATTTTCTATCTTTTTGTAATCTGTTTGCTTTTGCCTCTATAATAAAATCTGTCACTATTTTGCTTATATGTGTGCGTAAATCCTCATTCATTTTTGTGTGTTCTTTTTCTCTTTTATAGTTTTTGTTTTATTAATTTTTAGGTTTTATGCTTGCTGCACATCGCACATTTTGAACCAGTGAGGACACTGCTCCTCATGGTTTAGGGGTGTGGCAGGGTAGGTCAGCCAATAGAATAGTTAACTTTAGTGTAGTAATGGTGGTGTAACTGGGATGAAGAAAGTCAATTTCTACCTAACTTGCTGCAATGAGGAAATTTGTGAAAATTTAAAATATTTTTGCAAACATTTCGAAACTGAAAATGTTAAAATCTTAGCACCACCATAAAGCTAACATCAGAAAAATTTTCAGTTAGTACTTAGTGAACCTAAGAGGAGAGAAACAGGTGAAAATACACCCCATGGGTTAATTTGAGGACTATACCTAGTGAGATTTGGGCCCATCATTTTCTTTTGAAGAGTGTTTTTGACATTATTTATGCTCTGAGGACTGATTGAATCAAGACCTTTTCACTAGAAGTTAGGCACCTCCAAATCAAAACTGATTGACAACACTCATGACACTAAGGAAATGATCCAAGTCCGTCATTTGGATAGTTTGAGCCTGAAAACCCAACCTTTTAAAACTATCCTTTGGTATACACTCTTTGAGCCTCAGGAAGTCCTATTCTTCTTTACCAAATACCAGAGTACTTGCACCTTAACCTCTTGACCTGATTCAACCTCACCCTCACTCTGAGAATTCAGAAGGTAAAGGAGGAGTTAAAGACAATGAGAGTGGTCCAACATTTGGTGGAATGTGAAGAAAAACAACTTATGAACAGCAGTGTATCAATGGTAGTTGTGTGGCAATTCATCATGAAAATCATAAAAATATTGAATAAAAATAAAAAGAGAAAAAGAAAGAGAAGTCTAGAGAAGAACATCATCTGAAAATTGAAAAGAAGAGGAGAAGCTGGCCACTTTGATTCTGGAATATATCAAGTAAGATGAAGTTTTGCTGAAAGTAAGGTTGTGAAGTCATGAATCACTCCTTACCTTGCTGATTTCTTAATTTTGATCCCCTTTTTATCCCTTGATTCTCTATATCCCTCACCCATAAGCCACATTACAACCCATTCAAAAAGACCTTGTAGATCCAAAGTGAAATGAGCTGTCATGTGGAGATGAGGAGTTGTCCAATCTATGGTAAAAAGTCATGAGGATGTCAGAAATTAGAAGCTTTGCCTATGCTCATGCTTGCAGGCCCATTTGGGGTCTGTAACTGCTCTTGAGCTGTTTTGAATGTGAACACCCTCAGATTGTCAATGTTGAGAGATAGCCCTGGTGAGAATTGGGTCTAAATTTTAACCTCATTGGGGTTGTATCCAACCTAATTTTTGAATTTAAGGCAAGCTGGGCACTGATTTTTACATATTGAATTTCTCATGCAAAATGAATGGTGGTGATGCAAACACATGCTAATTTTGAGTTTTAAATGGCCTGCATTACTGCTGTAGTTTCCTCTAAGTGTTAAAGAAGGGGTGTGGAATGAAGCCTTATACATTCAAATCTGTGTTGTCATTGGCTGCACTATACTTAACTGTTCTAATGGTTAAGTTTGTGGGTATCTTCACTAAAAACCCTCAGGAGACTTCACTCCTCCACTAGGGATCACCTAGGGGTTTAAAAGGCTTGGTACATATGCTAAATGCACTCGTGATCCCTACGAAAGTAGCATTTAATTAGTTAAAGTTTTCCTAAGGGGCTAGAAAAGATTTGGTTTGGAGGTGTGTTAAGATCTAAAAAGTACCACTTTTCACCCCTTAACTTAATCTCTGTTAGACCCTTAGTCATTTAATAAATGTGTGCTAAGCCCATTTTATAGGTAATAAGCAGCAACTGTAAATAAGGCCCTAACCATGCCAAGAAGCCTACTGCCCCAGAAGTTCCTCAGAAGAAAGGAGGTTGGACCCAGATAGAGAATTGGTTGGAGCATAGGCACAACAAAGCAGAAAAATGTCAAAAAGTGAGCCTCGCGCAGATGTTGCAGGGTTCAATTGTTTTAGGGCAAAAGGCCTCGCGAAGTTGTCGCAGGTTTTTGAATGCAGCACACCAACTGCTCGCGCTGATCTCGCGCATATGAATGACAGAAGAGCCCAGAAAGTAGACTTCGTATAGTTCTTGCGATGCTCAGTCATAAGCTCTCGCGTAGTCTCGCACAGTCTTGCGCAGCTCAAGAAAGGCGCCTTTAATCTTCGCGCGATTCACTGAGGAGAGAGTGCTCCAGGCATTCCTGCGCACAGTGGCCACGGGATACAAACCTTCAGGGAACTGCTCGCGTGATCCAGAAGCCCATGCATATTGCTTCTTCGTGAGGATCTTCGCGAGAATCACCAAGGAATGAATCGCGCTCGCAATTCTCACGCCATTCAAATAGAAAGCTCAATCCCGTGACGACCAGAGCATTCCCGTGATGACCAAAGTATCAATCCCGCGACTGCAAGAGCTTCAAGTTAATTTAATCCCGTGACATCAATTCTGTCACGCGACAAGACCTGAAATTCCTTGCTACCTAGCAAGGATCGGTATCTTAACTTCTCCCCACTTCTGTAAGGGCAATCTGGGAACTTCCAGCAATTAGGGCATGCACTCCAATGCTCCAATCTCCGTGCACACGCCCTGAGGCATCCAAGGAAAAGAAATGTGCCATGCTTGCATTGATAAAATTAGGGTTTTCCTAACCCTAATGCTCCCACAGCTAACTACTATATAAGCCTAAGCCTAGTTTAGGTTTAGGGGACTTCTGAACTCCTTCTTGAATCAGCTGTAGAATTCTAATAGGCTAAGGTTAGGATTTAGGCAGCTTCTTCTTCCCTTTTTCTTCTCTCTATAGTCCAACACTTGCTAGTTATACCTTTGTATGCTTATTTGGAATAATTTTGATGGTGTTTTATAATAGGATGTTATATTTATATGGGATTGGTGTTTTGAGAGTTGTTCCATACAAGGCTGCTACCTTGAGATCCTCCATTGCTATGTTGCATTGTAAGCAATGGAGGATTGTTTTTAAGAATTTATTTAGATCTAAGTGACCTATGTGTCCAGGCTAGGCACATTGCAGGCCTATTCCCTACCACAAGAACCACTAAATCTGAATCCCCATGGGAGCCTGAGCTGGTAACCTTGTGAACATGGTGGTAGCAGCAATCTTCTTGGTCTGTCTTAGACCTCTGTGAGGACAGCCTCTGTGGATAATCTGTGACCATTCAAGTGGACAGGTTATAGCCCTAGGGTGAGGCCAATCCACAGATCTAAGACAGATTCCTCTTCTCTGCACTTATGCTTGTAGCCTTGTGAGAGATTGTGCAGAGAAAGACTCCCCTGTATTTGTATAGATCCACCATTAGATGGCAGATCTGATCTGGATGTAGAGATTGAAGGCTTGTGACTGGATCACTGCTGTCTTTCTAAAGCAGTGAATAGGTAGACCTAAAGCTAGTACTCAAACTCTTGTTGGTCCTGTGTGTCCAGGCTAGTGCACTTTGCAAGCCTAGCCCCACACACAGAACTTTAGAGGTTGAGGTTCCTATGGATTCTTGAGCTGGTAGCCTGGATGAAGTAGTGCCTACAATGATAAACTTGTTCTGACCCATCTCTGGACTGTGGTTCCCCTATTGGATAGTCTGTGACCATTTAAGTAGACAGGTTATAGCCATAACGGATTGGATCATGGCACAGGGGTGAGTTGGATTCTTTCTCCTCTTTGATGATAATGTAGCCATTGAACAGGATTTCCATAGCAGCAGATCTGAGTCTGAGTTATAAGACCCATCAGATCTGTACTTAATAGCTTACTTCTCACCCTTTTATATTTATTTTCTCACACTCCATCATTCTTCTCAACCATTTCTATAGTTTAGGCATTAGGTTACCTTAGGATTTAAACATTAGTGACCTTAAATCCCCTTCCATTTAGGATTGCCAGATCTGTAGTCAGATCTGGAGGGCCTACTAAAGATAGCTCCCTTGGAGCTTTAAATCAACTTTTCCTATGAGACAAACTCTTATTAAAACTTGCTACAACAGGCCCTGTATCTTGCAGGTCTGTGTATTTTTAGGCTTGCTGCTCTGTAGTTTTCAATCCACTTTTGATTTATTCTCACTAACACATTCTTATCACTGTTTCCAATAAAGTTAGCAGCAAGCATATAAAATAACCTAACAGGAGGGTCAGGTCCAAAAGAGCAAAACCTACAAGGGAGCGGTCATTAGTTTCAATCCCTCACCCCCAAAAGGCCAAGCTATCGAATTACTGAACGATGGAGACATCGTTGATGGTAAGTGGTTCTTTGATGACCAAGAGGATGAGGATGAGATATTTGAAAGTGAGGATTATAAGCTAACATATTTGAGTCCTCGCTTCTTAAAACTGGTGCAATATGAAGGTCCAACCTTGGACCTACTCAAATGTCTCTCATCTATGCTAGCTAGTGTGCGAACCAAGAAAACTTGGAGACACCAATTCAAAAAACCATTGCCTTCATCTAATCTAAAGCCCCACGAAAGTGGTAATTTCTCCAATGATTTGCCATCATCGGACGAACCCGTGGAGGCAATGGATTAGGATGAAGGTGAAGGACCAAGGCAAAGGCATCCCCAAGGAGAGGCACACCTCTGCCCTCATAAAAAAATGATGATGAAGGAGCAGGCCAATGAACCTCTCGCAACCTCTTTAGAAAAGGTACTCAAAAGCTGAGAGGCACTAGAGTCAAAAGAGATGCAGATTGAGGTGACCATTGAGAATCTACTAACAATGCCTTTGGAAATGCCAAAGATATTGGTCAAAGGAAATTTTCCAATCAGAGGCCCAATTCTCGCGGCCAAGGTTCAGAAGAATGCCATTTCTCCCAATGGCCAAGTAGTTTCATCAAAAGAATTTGTTGCCGTCCCACCAATAGTTTAGGAGAGGGAATTCACCCCCAAACATCTTAAATTTGTCATCGATGCTCATCAGGGATCATCCCCTCATCCCTCCATTTCCCAACATCCAAAGTCATTCATTCCTTATAGTCCAAAATCTCCCTTTCTTACTAATCTAGAATCAATCAGTTTAATAAACCCACGGTTGTTCATTCCCCAAGAGATAAAATCATTTGCACTCAAGAGCCTGAAATCATCCACATCCATCCACTCAAAGTCGTGCAAATCATCTCCATTCACCATCATGAACCTGGGACCATTAATGTCATCCCCATCAATCTTGGTTATTTTGAAGCCAAAATCGCTTAATCTCTCTATCAAAAACACATGGACCAATCTCTCCCTGTCGTACCAGTTTTGTCCGAGAGAGCCAACAGGTCGTATTGGGAATCCTATGCGAGGGTTCAACGCTCACAAACACCATTTAGTTTGCTAAGACCGGCCTATCCGAATAAATGGCCACGCCTCTGCGATGCCAAATCCCCCTCAGGTAAGCAACAAAGGTATTGTGTCATTGGGGAAATTTGTCTCATTCATTAGAAAAGTAGCACATCACCATGATCGAATTGTGTCAAGTCGGTTAATATTTGGAGGAGCCCTTGGTAGGCATAATTGTACAAATGTCTTAAATCCAGCCAAGGGCTGAAGAACAAGGTTTAAAGTATTTTGAAAATTCAAAAAAAAAAGAGAAAGCAACAAATAAAAAAGGTGAGATTAGCCCTTGGCAGGTAATACCATGTGTATATAGAGACCCGCTTTGCCAAGGGCCCATTTCCGAAGAAAAAGAAAAATCTAAAAAAATAAAAGAAATACAAAATAATCTAAAAAAATAATCTTTTAAAATTTCTGATAAAATCAAGAAAAATGATGCCTTAATTGAAAAGCCCGTCCCACGTGATATCGACCCCTTCCCTGTAGATATACAAGAAGAGATAGGAACCATGAGTCTGCGTGAGAAAATCCCTACCGAGGCGCTCCCTAGTGAGCTCCTTAAATGGTACATCAATTTTGAGCATGGCCCAACCTCGATAATTGAAGAAACAAAGGACATCAACCTGGGTACAAAGGAGGTTCCTAAAATTACAAAAATCAAACGTCACTGTCTCCCGAGGGAAGAAAGAGCATGATTGATTTCCTTCGGTCATACCAAGACGTCTTCGCATGGTTGTACAAGGGCATGCCTAGTTTGGATACTGATTTGACCAGGCATGAGATGCTGCTTTATCTAGATGTCAAGCTAGTTAAGCAAAAGTTGAGACACCTCATGCCAGAGTGGATGTTGAAAGTAAAGGATGAAGTTATTAAGCAGTACGATGCAGGGTTCTCATGGTCTCCAAATACCCGCAGTGGCCAGCTAACATCGTCTTGGTATTGAAGAAAGATGGAAAGGTTCACGTGTGCATCGACATTAAAAACTTGAAGAAGGCAAACCCAGAAGATGACTTCCCATTGCCACACATCGACATCTTGGTCGATAATACTGCTAGGCACGGGATGCTCTTGTTCATGGACTGATTTTTTGGTTAAAATCAGATCAAGATGGCAGAAGAAGACCGAGAGAAGACAACATTTATCACTCTGTGGGAAACTTTCTGTTACCAAGTCATGCCATTCGGATTAAAAAATGCAAGGAAAACATATCAAAGAGGAATGATAGTATTATTCCATAACATGATGCATCAAGAAATTGAAGTGTATGTCGATGACATGATAGCCAAGTCACAAGAGAGAGGTGACCATCTGATAAACCTCCAGAAGCTATTTGAGAGTCTGAGAAAGTATAGGCTATGTATAAACCCTTAGAAATGCTCATTTGGTGCCATGCCAGGAAAATTGTTGGGCTTCATTGTTAGCAAAAGAGGTATTGAGGTTGACCCAATCAAGGTAAAAGCCATTGTCGAAATGCCACCACCATCTATCGAGAAAGAAGTCAGAGGCTTCTTGGGTAGAACACAATATCTCAATCGGTTCATTGCACAACTAACTTCCATTTACACGCTCATCTTCAAGCTACTGAGGAAAGAATCCCTTGTTGAATGAAACGACGACTATCAAGCAGCGTTCGATAAAATCAAGGGCTACCTTCTCAATCCTCCAATTTTGGTACCACCTAAACCAGGGAGACCACTTTTAATGTATGTTTACACAACGGAAGTTTCGATGGGATGTGTCATTCAACATAAATATAAATATATATATATATATATATATATTAATTCTAATTTCAAGTCTTAACCTATTGCAAGTGCACAATGGAAATTATAGTACTAGTATAGGATCGTTCCCACGAGGAAGTTCCTTTATCTCTTATTTCCCTTTTATACCTTCTAATAAAACTCTTATCTTAAAAACTTCGATTTATCTTTAAGATCTAATCTACTAGAGAAACATGAATAAAAGAATTTGTCTATAAACTAAATTGCATAAAAATAAATTCTAATCCTCCATCAAATTGAGGTCGTCAATCCCATTCTTTAGATATCAGATATTTATAAAATTTAAATAGTACTGATACACTATATTTCTAGTTTCCTAGCATTGGGCGTCAATTAATACTAAAATCCTATCAATACAAATTTAATCTAATCAACATTTAACTAGAAATTTGGGCGTCAATCAACCTCTAAAAAGTTAAAGATGAAAAATAAAATACCATTACACTAATCTGCAAAGCAAAGTAAAAATATATCCTTCACCCCTCAGTCGAAGTCGTCAATTCCCTCTGAGAAATTACAGATATCTATACTAATCATCAGCACTCAATTGCAGTCGTCAATTGCTCTTGGGAAACTTTTGATATCTAAACTATAAAGCAATAAAAATCTAGTTTAAATTTGATCGAAAGAAAACTCAACCTCAGTCGTCAATTGATGATGAGAATTTCTTCGATACTTTATTCCTACACCAGTCTCTCTTATTTATAAATCATAAGGAGTCGGTTTACAAAGTTCAAATTCTAGTAAAAGAAATAAAAACTATCCTAATATAACTCTACTTCTAGTTTTATCTTTCCTTCTTTCTTTAGTCTGATGCGCTTCTAGAGTATTCTTTAATCTTCAGTAGCAGATTCCTTCGGAGTCTTCTTCATCAATCTTTCAGATCCGTAATCAATAGAACATCTAATTGTAGAATTCTTCTAATTCTGTTGGCAGTGATAATACTTACTCATACATAATCAGTAGCTGCAGTTATGTCAATAGGAAATCTTCTATAATCGTAGATAACGATTATCTACTCTTCTTTATCTGAAAAAACGCAAATCACAATTTTATACTCTTTTGACTTTCATACTGAATTATTAACGAACGATCGCTTTTCTCTTTATCGTCTTTCACTCTTTTTTCGCCTTCTGAAGAGTCATCTTTCTAAAAAATCATACAATTATGGTTTCTTATTTCTTTCTTTCTTCTCTTCAACAGCAGTAGCGTAAAATTGTTGATTACGATTTTCTATCTTTCAGCAACAGTGAATCGTCTTTAACACTTAATCGTTATTCTTATTGGTCTTTGGGTTCACTTAAACAAAGATTATCATTAGGGCTCTTTGTGCAACTCTGAGATTTTTTACGATCCCGTTGCGACGATGTGCTCACTAATGAATATTTAGAGTCGCCACCCAGAGCTTTTGGTGTCCCGAGAAACCTAGATCATTTTTATAAGCACCGAAGTGCCACATATATGACTCTGAATCTAGTCCACGACAAAGGCTCTTGGGTAGGGGCTTCGGTTATCGATTAGAAAGGTGTTAGGCACCCAATCAACCTGGTTAATGTAGTCTCTACTAATGGCCAAATCAAAAATAATATAAAAGAAAAGAAAAAGGCTTCCTCTTGCCCAAAGGGCTTGGAATCCTATTTGTGCCCCTCCGTTCCTACCAAAAATTCAGCGGCGTAACGGCACAAATGGGGAGGATGGAAGAATAACCGAGAGGGTAGAGCAATAGAGGGGAGAGCTGGAGCTCTCAGGCCCTTGTTGCACCTCTGTGGAGCCTTGCATTGGCTTGCTTCGGTGAGCTTTTAAAGGTTTGCATGGTATGGAATGAGGTTCTAACTCGTAAGGCTTGATAGCTAAGAGATAGAGAGGGAAGGTTAGGGGGTAACACACCTCTAACGTAGAGCTTTTAGGTGAAATGCTAAGGTATAAAGGAATTTTTAAAGTTTTAGAATTCGTATGGGAATGGTGCATTAGAGGAGAGAGGGAGAGAAGGGATTCCTTAATCTCTTAATTGCAATTTTTTTCAAGCCATTTACAAGGGGGGGGTGCCTCTCTATTTATAGGAAAAAGGGAGGTTTCGAGGGTTCTTAGAGGCTAATTAGGATTAGCAATTAGGTAATGGGCCATCTAAGGTTTCCTAGGGTTTTTGGAGCCTTAAAACATATGAGAAGTTGTTCTAATTGTGGATGATTGGGTGATGCTTTAAACCACTTAAGGGATTGCACATAGATAGTAAATGGGTGCAACAAAACTAGCAAAACACATCCCAATGGTCTAGATGATCAACAAGTCAAACCCCAATCTCAATTTTTGAGGAAAAAATACACAGTTACTGTTCATATGCCTAGTGCAACTCTTAGTTACGCCAGGCATGTGCACAGTAAAATAGTGCCTGAAAGTTGGCCCCCCGAGGTGGGGTCCACATTTAGAACTAGCGCAACTATTAGTTGCACCAAATCCCTATGGGGACTCACATGAAATCACCATTCTACCCCACGAGTTCGAGATGTGATATCTTTTTGTGTACATCTCCGATTAGGGTGATTCTTGGCTCGTTGGAAAGCTGATGACTTTTGTTTTTAATGGCATGAAATTTGATTATAATAGAAGGTCACAATTATTTCTGGTGCACCACTCTTCATCCATTGCTATAGAAAACTAGGTTTAGGTTTGGAATGGGTTTTAAGGGTCGGGATGGGTTTTTAAGGGTTCGAGAAAGTTCCTAAGGGATCTAGAGTGATTCCTAAGGGTTTGGAATGGCTCCTAAGATTTTGAAAGGTTTCCTCAGGGTTCCATACATGCCATCAAAAGCTCGGAGACGCGCCTCTCTCGAAATGTGTTTCGATCGGGCCTTTAGCCAAATTTGGGTGTCTACAGATGCCCCTCTTTGGTATCTGATCACAAATGATCGAATGCCAAAGGAAAGAGACATTTGAAGAGGCCTAAGGCATTACTGATGGGCCTGCTACATTCAGAACAAAATTCAACATCAGGTGAGTAACATGGTGAGAAAACGAAAGCCCTGTATGTAGGGAAAAATGGCCGTTTCTCAAGGTAATCGGTCCACAAGCGCTTAGCGACATTACTGGGCATAACTGAGGTGGAAAATGAGTTGCAAAAGCCTAATAGCTAGAAAAAATGGTCGCTTCTTGAGATGTTTTGAAGGAGTTTGATGTTCAAGATTAATTATGAATACAGCAGCTTCGTAAGTAAGGAGGTGATCGACCCTCATTCAAAGATAGGCGTAATGCAAGTGCGTAAGGCTCCATAGTTTGTGACCAATTAGGTGAGGCATTGACCGCCTCATCTGACTGGTCATGGGTGTCCCTGCTTGTAACAGGGTTTGAGGTCTTTGGGCAAACCCATTGATCCCAAAGTTTATTTAGCACGACTACCCGAATGGGGTGAATAGATGTCACAACGCTTTTAGGGATTATGTGCGGCTTTTCTAACATGCCCCGGATCATCATGACCTTGAACATCCAACCACAAATAACACAAAATAGATCTAGCCTAAAATCGGGTGCCCCTCGAAGGGGACATCCAATCCTGGCCTCTACCGACAATGACCTTACAAATCTTTTAACTATGCATAAACATGCACCCATTAGGGGCGATAAGCAACAAAGGCAAGGGAAGTATCGACCAAGATCCTGTCCGAGTATAATTTATGAGAACAAACAATCATCCTACGGATACCTAGATGGAAGGCATACACTTTTCAGGGATACCGTGCCAATACAGGTTTTAAGCTTGCGAAAATAAGGGAAATGAACCCTTCTACATGCATGCTTACACCTAGTTTGATTGACATGTAGTTTCATTGTCAACAGGTTGGTTTTAACCAACGATTGACCTTTTTCATAACGGAGTTACCCGAACCTTAAACCCCATAGGCCGCACGCCCAGACTGTGCAGACCAAAAGCCCACACCTCCAAAATAGCTTGTGATGAATCTTAAGTTAGACACTCATCTTTATATGAGTCTGCCAACTGAGCGCTCGTCGCAAAGATTTAGCAGTGGAGTCGACTCGATCGAAACATTGACTATTTGACAAGGATTGACACCGTCCCTCCTACTTTGAAGTAGGATCCAAAATCTAAGGCGTACCTTAGACTTCGGACATTGATATAGCATACCTGCATTGCGGATAAAATATTGACACTTTACCGCATCGGAACACTCATGTGCGTCCAATCATAGATCACCTCATTTGATCGGTCGCGGGTGTCCCTGCTTGGAGCAGGGTTCCAGGTCTTTGGGCGAACCCATTGATCTTGAAGTTTATTTAGCACGACTACCTGAGCAGAGCAAATAGATGTCGCAATGATTTTTGGGAGTGCGTGTTGTCTTTTTAGAACACATTTTTTGTTATTTTATGTGAGAAATTTTATCCCCTTTTTTTGTGTTTACCTTTTTTAAGTTATTATTTTATGTGACGTTTTGGATTTTAAGTTGTCATTTTATGTGATTTTTTGGATTTTTCAACACTATTATTTTATGTGAATTACCTATCATTTTCTGTGAATTATTCCATTATTTTATGTGAATTATTCTCTTATTTTATGTGAATTATTTTTGGCTTTTTATGTGGGGATTTTTTCATCATTTTTTGGACTTTTTTACATTTTTTCTATGTAGAATCGGGACGCCTATTGCTCTCGGTCCATTTTATTCTTAGCACAGATTCCCGGTTAAGTCGAATGAGGATCGATATACCGTTAGGAGGTGCGTGTGTCTATTGGGGGAAACAAACAAAGAGAGGGGGTACCGGGCCATGCAGGCGACCTGTACTGGGCCCAAGACCCGACCTCTTAGTGGTTGGCGTAACTATTAGTTACACCAAGCCCAAAATAGCATGGTGCAACTATTAGTTGCGCCAAGCCTAGCTGGGGAATCAATTTAAGCAGCCCGAGTTCGGGTAGTAAGGGCAAAATTTTGAATTTTTTTTCTCCCCCCCTCTTAAAAACTGAAAACCGGTCTTCCCTAGGGTTCCATTACATTACTTCTACGCGTGCCTCATTGCCGGCATTCACTCGCGCCGATTGATCGCCTTCTTGCGCTAGATCAAAGACCCCTTCTTCTTCACAAGGTAACCATTTAAAACTTACTTTTCTTGATTTTTCTTGCTTTTTCTTGCAAATATGATCATGATCTTGTATTCTCTGATGAGTAATGGTTTACTTTTTTATTATATGTATGTTTATTGATGGTGTGTAGATGATTTCTTATGAACAATGCCCTAATTTTATTATTTTATAGATTTATTGGTGCCTAATATATATATATATATATATTTTGTTGTTTTTATTTATGTATATGGAGTGGATTTTATTTTTGTTGCCTTTTGTTTATTGTATTTTTTTGTTTTGCATATAAAGTAATGGATTTTTAGTTTTTTTTTTTTTTTTTTTTGAACACTAATTTAGGGGAAAAAAAAAAGAGGGATTTTTGGTTTCTTTTTTGAAAACTTTTTTATTAAGAAAATGATTTTTGATTTCTATTTTTTGAAAGTTTTATTAAGGAGAATGATTTTGGTCTTTGCATAATTTTTTTTTTTGAAAACCAACTAAAGAAAAGGGTTTTATTTTTTTTGGGGTTTTTTGTTTGTTCTAAGGACTTGGTTTTATTTATTTATATTAAAAGAAAGGCTCTTGTTTCCTTTTTGGTTTTTTTTATTTTTAGCAGCATAAAAGAAAGAGATTTTTGGGTTTTGATTTTAGGAGCATAAGAAAGTGGTGGTTTTTTTTTTTTTTTGTATTTTTGTTTTTCTAAACCTAAGAGAAGGACCTAAAAAGATGAGGTTTCTCTTCTTTTTTTGTTTGTTTTTTTTGGTTTTTTGGAACATAAAGGAATGACTTGAGTTTTTCTATTTTTGCTTTTCTCTAAAGGAAGGGCTTTCTCTTTGGTTTTGATTTTTATTATTTTTGAAGTGTAAAGAAATGATGGCTTTATTTTTAAACATAGAAGGGAAATTTGTCTTTTATTTATTTTTGAGGATAAGAAGGAAAGGATTTTTATGCATTTTCAATCTAAAAGGGATTTTTTTTTTGTGTATCTTTATTTTCTGAAAATAAACAGAAAGAGGGTGAGCATACTTACCCTCCCTTGGCATGTAGCATAAAAATAGTTCTTTATCACTGATCTGCTCTGACGCGATTGTTTCCTGTTGCCCCAGAATGTCTGGCGGCGAAGAATAGGTGCCTGTGGAGGGCCAAGAGGAGGGGCCTGAGGTAGTTTATGGCCCGCGGGGGGAGCAGTTTTTTGTGGTGGATAGTAAGGCAGGTCCCTGGCAGGAGCTGTAGGGTGAGGCTGCTCGAGTTGGCCTCCTCCACCAACAGTGCATTCACATCTCAAATTTCAGCATAGTAGGCAAGGTAAAAGATAGGTTCAGTTCTTTCTTTCTTTGTGCAACTTTTCTTTCTTTCCAAGATCTGATGCATTTTTTTCTTTTGACGCAGGACCTGCCCCCTATCGTGTTTCGCAGGAGTTGGCTGGATTTTCATGATTTCTACCTCTATGTGCCCCCTGTGGTGAAGTTCTTGCTGGCGTAGGTGGGCTTTGGGGAGTTTCTGTCTTGCCCCCCTATGACGGCCGATGCCGCATATCTGAAGGCACTGATTGAGTGATTTTGTCCTGGGACCAAGACCTTCCACATGCCCTATGCTGAGATGGCGCTGACGCCCATAGATTGGGTGATGATTACTGGCCTTAGGGTAGGGGCATACCGATAGCTAGTCTCATGGTGCCGAGCAAAGAGGACATCATCCAATTGATAGGGGCGAATCCCCCTTGCGGGCAGATGCATGGCACGGAGGTCAAGATGGGCTGGCTATCTAGCCTCTTCATGGCAGATGAGTCGGTGGATCTGGGCCAGCCAGATAGGGTGCCTTACATTACGTCCATGCGGGCGATCATCCTGGCCCGCATCACTCTCCTACTCTTGCTGGGTAAGACCCTCTTTACCAATGCGAGCGGTGGTCGAGTCAGCTTGGTGTTGCTGAGCATTATGGACAATTGGCTCAACGTCCATAGGTACGAATGGGGCGGGGCTGGATACGCATGGTTGATGTATGGTGTAGATCAGGTCACCATCGGGGATTCAAAATCTGTTGTAAGCTTTTGGGTGACATTGAAGGTAATTCCTAACTCTTTCTCTTTCACCAGCTTTATTTGAATGGTCTTTTATGCTACTGACTTATTCTCTTGTGCACTGCTCTTCTCAGGTATGGGGATACCATCACTTTCATCCTGGGCAACCGCTTCTCCAGTTGGATACATTCACCCACATTCTTCTAAGCAATTGGAACCAAGCCCGGCACCGCGACGTGGGCATGAAGCACCTAGAGATGGGCTTGAGGTCCCAACTCGACCTGATGGTCCCTGAGTAGGTAAAGACCTTTTCAACTCTATTTATTTCAGCTCAAAAATTCTCCCCAATTTATTATATTGCCTGTCTGATTGATTGGCCACCTCTTGACTTGGACAGATCCTCTATGACCCGTACCTCAACTCCATCTTCTGGGACCGGGCAGCCGTACGCCCATCACACCTATTCAACAACTGCCACATTGTTTTCTTCTATGGGGCATGGGCTAGGGCTTACTACCTAGGGGAGCGGGTGGTGCACCAGTACCAAGGCTATCATGCCATACCCATGGACCCCCTGTGGACATTTTGGATCCTGTTGGTAGCATTGAGGAGCTCATTGTGGCCTTCCTCAATAATGGGCTCCCTATCAATGCCCTTCTTGTGCCCGAAGATTATCATATATGGTACGAGTGCCTACCGTATCGGTTCATCTTGCTGCGCTTCATCCCTAGTGCCAATTTCCTCACATTCGGAGGCCTGCGCGGTCTGGTAATTCTCCTTTTCCATTTTTAGATTAGTCCCTTTTTTATTTTAATTCAGGCTTTGTTCCTTCTGAGCGGGTTTCTATTTTGTGCACAGTTTGCTCAAGGGGATGACTCAGATGGAGGTGGAGCGGCAATGGGTACCGCTGATACTTCAGGGGTAGGTCCTTCAAGTGCTGACCCATCTGGCATGGGTCCCTCAGGTGAGGGTTGTTCAGGAGCTAGTTCGTTGGGTACCTCTCATGCTGGTGCCCTTGGTGGTGATCCGACCGTGGTCTATGGGGCCTTTCGATGCCTTGATGATGGCTTTCTCTCAGACCTGTGTGCCGATGTGGACAAGCAGGCACACATCTCTGCCGAAGCGGCCTGGGTCCCTCCTCCTGAGGTGATTCCAGGGGTAAGCCTTTTTATGACCATTCTTCATTTGACTTGGCTTCTTTTGTAAATGCATGTGTCTTGTAATTGCCCTGGTAATTGACATCCCATCCCTCAGAATGCAAAACTTTGACTCGGCTATGGAGTATGCGACGTATCATCGTAACATCTCGAAGCTTCGAGATGTGGAGGAGGTGAGTATGCTGCTGCTCAACTTTTCTTATTAGTTCTACTATCCTTGGTTCCTCAGTTGATCCTGATCTTTGACTTTAACTATGACTTACAATGTGCACGTGCCAAGGAGGCGCCATCTTTGCTTAGCAGGATTTCTCAGGCATGATCCTGGGTGGGAGATATGTGGACTTACCAGGGCTCCTCACGTCGACAGAAGAAGTCAAAGGGCGCCAACAAAGATTAGGCCCTAGTTTCTGCATTTTGATCATTTCAAACATTTTAGCACATTTTTGGGAAAATTTTAGGATGTTTTAAACAGATTGTGATGGATGATTGTGGCATTTTTGATGATTTTCTGCTTGGAAATTTTTTAGTGCTATTCCTTTGATTTCATGTTATCCCCTCTCTTGTATATACTCGACTGTTTGCAGGATGATCTTGGTGATTGCTCACAAAAGTGGCCCTCGAGGTCGCCTGCCTGGGTGTGGGTTTCTCCTGCACAAAAAGGTCAAACTTTTTTAGAGTTGGGTGCCCTTTTATTTTTTTCATGTTTGAATGCCTTCATAGCATAAATCAGGTGAATCAAGTTAAAGGGCCAAGGGGACCATCAAAGGTCTACAAAAATCCCCCAACATAGCTCAAACAGGCATAAGGGGGGGCAGTTTTGTGCTGGAGCAACTACTAGTTATGCCAGCCTTAAATGGGGGACAATTTGCACTGGCACAACTAATAGTTGTACCAGCTTTAGCATGGGGAGGTGTGGGGCCTTATATGCCCAAGACAGCCAAAATTTTCTCTTTTCTTTTTGACCTGGCCTTTTTGACTGATTTTTTTCTCTCCTTGCTTTCCCAAGGGCGGGTCCATCAACATACATTGAATTTTATATTCTTGAAAGATCTTTGTACGTCTATGGACTCGCTTTCCAATCCTCCCTTACATGGAGGGCTTGGGACCAATTTACCCCTTTCTTTGGGCCTAGGGCCTAATTTTCACAAAAGTTGGCTTGGGAGCAGGAATGAGAGTGCGCTCGTCGAACTTGAGTGGCTTAGGCTATCACGTCTTCCCTTCTTCCTTGAGGTTCCTCTATGGTGGGACCTACTTCACGTGACAACTTCATTTTGGGATGCAAATGTTCATGTGTGCCGTTTTGGGAAGCAGGAGCTAACTCCCACTCTTGAGGAGCTATCCAATTTATCTGGTTTGAAGCTTCACAGAGGCCTCACAAGAGTCACACCAAATTTGGGCTACTCCAAATCCGTTCACCTTACCCTCGGTTAAAAGAAATTCGAATACGAGAAAAGTTTTGTTGGGGGCCCACAAGGTGTTCGCTCAAATTCCTCAAAGAACTTTTCGGTGACTAAAGTCTTCAAAAATTGCCGGTTAGGAATATCTTTAATGCGAAATCCTTTGTTCTCAGTCTCATTTCGAAACTCCTTTTCTTTACTAGGGGAGAGAGCTTCACTTTGGCTCTTTGTGATGTCTTGATTGAGTTGGTAGAGGGCTGATCGGTAATGCACCTGGTACTTGCTGAATTATATCGGTGCCTTGACACATTTTCTCTTGGTAAGGTGGAGAGCCTCAGGGGATGCCCCTTGCTTCTTCAGGTCTAGTTGGGTGAGCATCTCGCTATTTTGGGACTCGTGCCACACTTTTCCATTGCCCGAGGGGAGGCCACTCAATGCTTTTTGGGTAGGTGTCACTTGCTTTTACAGGGCAATCTTTCAGCTTTGAAGCATTGGTTGACCGATGCCGAGCTGACATGGAGGCTTCCTTGGTTGGACCGAACCTTTCCCATGGTTCGTTCTAGTGACCATGAGGGCATAACCCTCCTAGGATCGACTGGCAACACCTTCTATTTCCCATTCCGGGTTTTGCGTCAGTTTGGCTGCTCTCAGTAGGTGCCTTGTGAGACAAAGCTCTCACTATGTGACTTGATCTTTTCTAGGGGGTCCTCTAGGGATGTAGATCGGATTGCTGCTCTTTGGGAGATGTGTCAATCGATGCTGATTTGTGATATGGAGCAGGGAGATCTAGTTCAGTCTTCCCCTGAGTACGAGGCTTGGTTATTGGCTAAGCAGCTTAGTACTGATCATCTACATCAGCTGGAGAGTGTTGACATGGGAGGCCCCTAGCCGAAGAAGGAGACGCCACTCTGAGCCTGCATTGAGTTATTGACCGATGAGAAGAGGGTCCTGCATGAGCTTTTAATTCAAGAGAAAGTTAGAGCCGGGATAGCAGAGAGCGAGGTCCTTCGTCTAAAGGAGTCTTTGAGTGTTACCCTTAGAGCCGCTGATGCTTCTCGGAAGAGGTACAAGAGTCTGTATGGTCGTTGGTTGACCGAGCGGAATGTTTGGGAGGATGGTTTTCATGCTGAGATTAGTGCCTTGAAGCGTAAGCTAGGTCGTTGATTCCTTCCTACACATAAAACTTTTTGCACAGATCAGATATACAGAAAAGGGGCGTAAGAAACCCCTTTACAGATACACACACCTTTTTGGTATACATATTTTCTTTATGTTCTTTTTTTTCTTTTTTTTTTTGTAAAGAAAGAAAGAGAAAGCTAAACATCACACTGGCTATTTTTTGGGATGTGGTGTAAACGGTGCATTTATAAATGAAAAAGGAAAGGCTATTATATATGCATAGACTTTTTTATTATTCTTTTTATTTTCTTCTCTCTTTTTTGATTAATGGGTCACATTTAACAAAGAGGGTTTTTTGCCCTGTTCTTTATTCTCTTTTTGTTTGGTTTGATGCCTCAATCACAGGGTGAGATCTCAGGTCCCCTTTTGAGCATGGTCAAACACCCTTTTGAATGGTCGGGTCTAAGGGAGTTTCAGCAGCCTTACTAGGACGGAAATATCAATCCCATTGGGCTGAGCCAAACCTTTCTCCTTACCTTGAGTCATACGTTTGATGAAGTCATTTCACAAAGACAATTCTGGTCGAGGCCCGATTTGAAGTAGCATGAGCGGCCGAGAAAAATGGGATCAGGGAGAGTAACCAAGGGGGTTCCTCAAACATCATTTCAAAGCCTTTGTTTTTTAATTTTTCTCTTTTAAAACCTTTTTTGTTCACAACCCCCAAGGTAGGTTCGTCGTGCCCGTCTTGCCCTCTTTTTAGCCGTGGTGCCATTTCGGTTTTTCACCACGTCTATGGGTTTAGCGTCTTACCCCAAGCGCCTTTGAGTTTTCACCTGGTCCGCACAAACGCGCTGTTTTTACCCGTAGTGCCCTTTCGGGTTTTCACCACGTCCATCTTGCTTTGAGTTTGTATTTTTATTTTATTTATTTTATTTTATTATTTTTCAAAAGTCACGACATAGAAGTCGATTCCGTCATAGCCGGCCAAATGGGGTTCTGGTGTCATCTCACGATTTGGCTTATGTTGACTTAACAAATACTATGACTGCTTGTGAACCTATAAAGAGGGCTTTCTTTAGGGTGTAGCTTGGCCATGGATTAGGTTAGGATTTGAATATATGCTGGGCTAAAAATGTTTCTTTGATACGGCTTCAGTTTTTCACAACATACTTCCTTCCTTGGGGGGTTTTTTATACACGCCCCATGATTCTTCTATTTTTTTCTTTTTCCTTTATCTTATTTCAGGCAATCTCATCTTGAGGTTTTGCTTTTCCAATTTTTTTGGATTTTGATGGTAACTTTACTTACCTTTTTTGTATATGTACATACACACATTTTTTTTTTTTAGGGAAGGGGTTTATTCAAAGAAAGGCCCAGACTCAAAACGGGGTAGCAAAGGATATCATCATTTTTAGGGATGCTTTTTGGCTATTGTGCATTAATTGATAGCCTCTTTTGGGGGGTTCTTAAGCAATCATGTATCTATTTTACCAACACTTACATTATCACAATAGCTAAGAGTAGAACCGTCGGACGTATCCAGCATTGATGGGCTCAAGAAGATGATCTCTGTCCATGGTGGCGAGGTAGATGGCGTATCCCGGTAGCATTTCTCGAATGACGTAAGGTCCCTCCCAGTTTGGCTTGAATTTCCCTCTATGATAGGCATGGAGGGATGGGAAGATCTTCTTCAACACAGTGTCTCCGACCTTCAAATCTCGACTGCGGACACGTTTATTGTAAGTGTGTGCAATTCACCCGTGGTAAACTTGAGTATGACACAAGGCTAAGAGCCTCTTCTCGTCTAATAAGTTCAACTTTTCAAAGTGAGATCTCTCCCTCTCTGCCTTGAGTAAGCCTAATTCTATGATGATTCAGTGGGAGAGTAATTCAACCTCCACTGGTAGGACGGCCTCGATTCCATACACAAGGGAGAATGGAGTTGCCCCTATAGCGGTACAGATCGACGTTCTGTAGGCCCACAAAGCAAATGGAAGCATTTTTCTCTAATCTCGATAAGTGACAACCATTTTCTCGAGGATGCGAACGACTATCATGTTAGCAGCTTCTACGGCTCCATTGGTCTGAGCCTGATAAGGTGATGAGCGATGGTGCTTGATCTTGTATTGCTCGCAGAAGGCTCGGATGCACTTATTCACAAAGTTTATACCATTGTCCATAATGATATCCTTGGGTACTCTAAATTGGCACACAATATTGTTTTTGAGGAACTTCTCGACGTGACTGGTCGTGATGTTGGCATGTATTGCTCTTCTACCCACTTGGTGAAGTATTTAATGGCCACGAGGATGAATCGGTGTCCATTTGATGCTTTTGGATTAATCATTCCGACAACGTCAAGGCCCCAGTTAGCAAATGGCCAAGGAGTGGTCATACAATATAGATCGATGGCAGGAGCGTGTATCAAACTTGAGTGTTCCTAACACTTTTAGCATTTCTGAACATGTTTGCAGCAATCCGATTCCATAGCAGTCCAAAAGTATCCCTATCGTAGAATTTTCTTAGCGAACATGTGACAGTTGATGTGGGATCCGCATACTCCCTTGTGGATCTCCTTTATAATATTGATCACTTCACCCTCTGTAAGGCACGTGAGCAAGATGTTATTGTAGGATCGCTTGTAAAGGCATTCCTCACAACAGACGTAGCCTGTCGCTAAACGTTGAATGGTTTGTCGATTTGTCTTTGGCATACCCTCAAGGAAAGTTAGTGTCTCGAAGAAATTCTTGATATCTGAAAACCAAGGTGGCTCATCATCGGGATTTATAGGTTCTTCAATCAGGAGGAAGAAGGTCGGCTCATTCCTTTGCTCGATCATGATCAGCTTCATCTCAGCGCCATACGAGATTTCTATCATTGATGTCAGCGTTGCTAGTGCATCAACAAAGTGATTCCTTATCCGGGGGATATATGAGAATGTCACGTCCTCGAAACAAACTATCATACCCTTGAGGTGCTCATGGTAGGGGATCAGTTTTTCATCTTTTGTTTCCCAATCTCCATTCATCTGGCATATGATTAACTGCGAATCGTCAAATACTTAGAGGTGGGTTATATTCAAATCAAGAGCTGCCTTCAAACCAGCGGCACAAGCTTCATATTCGGCCATGTTGTTAGTACAAGAGAAGTTGAGCTTGATAGAGACATGTACGTGGGATCCTTTCAGTGAAATTAGAATGGCGCCAACTCCTTGACCCTCGACATTTGCTGCCCCGTCAAAGTGCATTACCTAAGATTCTTTTGCCTCTTCTATATCGTCTTCCACCATGAACAGGATGTCCTCATCAAGGAACTCAGTTCTCAAAGGTTCATAATCTGGCAATGGATTGTCGGCAAGATGATTGGCGAGTGCCTGCCCCTTGATCGACTTCTGACTTACGTACGTGATGTCGAACTCAGACAATAAAAGCTGCCATCATACAGTTCTTTCAGTAAGAGCCGACTTCTCAAACAGGTATTTCAATGGGTCCATTTAGGCTAGGAGTAGAATGGCTTGGGATAGCAAGTAATGGCGGAGCCTAAGAGTAGCCCAAATAAGAGACAGGCATGGTTTCTCCAAATGAGAATAGCGCGTCTCATAATCAGTATATTTCTTTCTTAGATAGTAAATAGCCTGCTCTCTTCTTCCCGTCTCATCATGCTGCCCTAAGACACATCCCATCGAGGCTTTTGTCGTGGAGAGATACATTAAGAGTGGTCTCCTCGGCTCAGGTGGTACTAACACAGGTGGGTTAAGGAGGCAGCTTTTGATTTTATCGAACACTGCCTGACAATCGTCATTCCATTCAATGGGTGAGTCCTTCTGTAGTAGCTTGAAGATCAGTGTGCAGATAGGCGTTAGCTGTGCAATGAACCGACTGATATATTGTATCTTGCTTAAGAACCCTCTAACTTCTTTCTCAGTAGATGGTGGCAGCATTGCAGTGATAGCATTGACATTAACTGGGTTGACCTCGATCCCTCTCCTGTTGATGATAAACCCCAACAGTTTTCCTGACAAGGTGCCACATGCACATTTCTGTGGATTCAGACATAGTCGATACTTTCTCAACCTCTCAAATAGCTTCTGAAGGTTTACCATGTGATCGCTTTACTCTGGTGACTTGGCTATTATATCATCGACATACACTTCAATTTTTTGGGGCATCATGTCATGAAATAGCATAGTCATAGCTCTCTGGTATGTTGCACCGGCATTCTTCAGCCCAAATGGCATGACTCGGTAGTAAAAGGTTCCCCAGGGGGTGATAAACACTGCCTTCTCTCGATCTACCTCTACCATCTTTATCTAGTTGTATTCAGAGAATCCATCCATAAAAGATAGCATATCAAGCTTAGCAGTGTTATCGACCAAGATGTCGATGTGTAGTAATGGAAAGTCGTCCTTCAGGCTCTCCTTGTTCAAATTTCAGAAATCGATACACATGTGGACCTTTTCATCCTTCTTTAGTATAGGCACAATATTGGTAAGCCACTGCGAGTATTTGGATACCATGAGAAACCCTGCATCATACTGCTTGATGACCTCATCTTTGGCTTTCAACATCCACTCGGGTCTCAGTTTCTGCTTAACCGGCTTCATAGCAGGGTAGAGAGGCAACTCATGTTCAACCAATCGGTGCCCAGAGTAGGCATGTCGTATGAAAAACGACTAGGCAAAAGTGTCTTGGTATGATCGAAGGAAGTCGATCATGCTTTTTCTTTCTCTGAGAGACAGCAACATTCCGATCTTGGTAATTTGGGGAATCTCCTCAATTTCTAGATTAACATACTCGATTTCTTCGACAATGGGGGTAGGGCCATGCTCAAATTTGGCAAACCGGTCAAGGAGCTCATTGCGGAGCTCTTCCAAAGGGACATCCTCATCTAGACTCATAACTCCTATCTCTTCTTATATTTCTACAGGAAAGGGGTCGATTTTACGTGGGATGGGTATTTTGATTAAGGCATCTTTTTATAAGATTTTATCTAGAATTTTAAATGATAATATTTTTAGACTTTGTATTTTTTCAATATTTTTAAGATTTTTATTTTACTCTGAGACGGACCCTTGGCAGCACGAGTCTGTGTATATATAAGGTATTCCTGCCAAGGTCTTAAATCACCAGCAGCTAGACTACTGCTGGTACACCAAAAAGTCTGAGATCACTGGTAGAGCATTCTTGGAGATCATTTCGATCTATTCATTGTCAGGTATCCTATTTTTGACCTGTGCTGCTAGTGCTCTCTATTGCCCCAAATAATTACTGAAGGTCTCGTTTGGGTTTTGCTTTGACCGGGCCAAGTCAGTTGTTCAGGGAACAAGTGTGTTAAGTCTTTCCAAGTTTTCATCATAGATGGTTCCAAAGATGTGAACCATCTCAGGGCCGGACCAGTTAGACTTTTTAAAAGACCTTTATTAGTAGTCTCTCGTCCCCTCCATACTAGTGCATGTCCCTATAGTAGGACTTGAGGTGTGTAATAGGATTGTTGGTGCCATTGTACTTGTCAAAAGCCGACATTTTAAATTTGGGAGGCAAGGGGACCTCAGTAAACAAATATAAATCTGTTGAAGTCCGTGGTGTGGATTTTAGCACCACCCATTTTCAACAACTACTTTTGTATTTTGTTGAACGGCACTTCCAATTGCTCTAACTCCTTGGATATGGGGGTCACTTTCTCTGCAGTCAGTTAGACTTCACTTTGGGCTACCAGGGGGTGAGAGATTATGGGAGGAGGGTTTAGGCCGGTCAAGGCCCTAGCATAGGCCCCGCTATTTTTGATCTCATTCTCTTCATATTGTTGGTCTATGTAAGGTGTAGTGAGGGCGAGATTATCTTACTGGTGTTGCATGGACTGGATGGGAATGACATGAATGGGGATAGGGTGAGTCCATTGGGGATGAGGGAAAGCTTGTTGGTTTGTTGGGTGATGGGATGAGTGGAAGTTAGATTTTGGAGTGGGGCCTGATGAGGCCATTGAGCATGGGGCAAGGTTTGAAGCTGACTTTGGGATGTAGGGATATGAGTAATTTGGGGTTAATGTAAGGCATGGGTTTGAGCTGGGTATGAGGGTTGTGAACGGGTGAAATTCTGGAGGAATTGTGAAGGGTATGGGTGTGAGGCTCCAAGGTTTTGTTGGGCTTGGTTTTGGGCCATGAAGCCTTAGGAGGGTTGGGCCACAGAGACTTGGTCATGATAGGTTTGGGCCATGGGCCATTGATGGGTTTGGGCGATGGGCCCTTGGTGAGTCTTTATGGGTCTTTCCCATTGGGCCTTGGTGGGTCTGGACTATGGGCCCTTGGATGGGTCTGATCTATTGGGCCTTGATGGGTCTGTGTCATGGGCCCTTAGTGGGTCTGGACCATGGGCCCTTGATAGGTATGGGTTATGGGGTTTTAGGCTATGGGTCCTTGGGACATGTGGGAAATGGGGGTTTGGGCCATTGGGCCTTGGGATATATGGGTAGTGGGGGTTTGGGTGGTGTGGATGATGGGGTTGATGGGGGTCATGGGGGAATGGGCATAGAGGCTTACTAGGGTATGGGATGGGTCCATAGATGTGTGGTTTGGATGAGAGAGGATATGTTGGGATGCCTTCCACCTATTATAGGTTTGAAACATCTCCTCTATCATGGCCATGGAAGCGGTCGGATGGAAATGGGCTATTTGATGGTTGGAGGGGTATGGATGGGGTAAGGGAATAGGAAAAACTAGGCATGACCTCGATAAAATTGGGCATGGCCAAGGCGAGGGGTGAGATATATGGTGGATTAGAAAAATGAGGTGAGGCATTGGTTGATGGATTAGGTATGTATGGGGGAGATGTATGAGGCATAGAAGTGGAAGATGAGAGAGGAAAATTGGCCATGGCTTGGGTTAATGGAGGGATGTGTGGGGGATTGGATGTGGTATGGATAGATGTGGGTGGATCGGGTTAGGAGGATGAGAAATAGGGCATGTTGGTCAAGGTAGAGTATGGGCTTGAATGGGTGTGGAAGGGAGGTGAGATGGGTTAGAGATGGCCACGGATGATAGCATGGCTTTGGAAAATGATGGGAAATTGGGATTTTAGATATTTTGGGAAGTGGTGGAAGGGAAAATAGGAGCACCGAACGGGTCGGTTATTGTGAGGGTTGAATGGGTGAGGGGGGTGGAATTAAAGGCCTCTTCGGTATGGGAATGGGTTGGAGAATGTGGCGGGGATGATTCGGGATCAGCGTAAGCCAGGTCCACGGTCCACGACATTTCGAGGTATCGGGTTGGGTACGGGTGCCTCGGATGGGGCCCGTAAAGTTTCCTCCTTCCCCTACGGGATGACAAAGGGTACGATGGTACCATTGTGCCGGCATCAATCAAGACTCTATTTTTAAGTCTTTTATTTTTTATTTTTATATATTTTCGTAAGTGAAAAAAAAGGAGGATTCTGAGGCCTTTTTGAATTTCCTTCTCGGGTGGCTCTTGTACCCTAGATAGGTCCGGTGATAAAGGTTTTGAAGTGCTTCGAAAGAAGCAAAGGAAAACCCCTTGATCTATTGAAGGCATAAAAACCAATATAAACAACCTGATCGCTCGAAATGAATCAAAGAGAAGTCACCTTCTTTTGACCGGCGAGGGCGTATTGGGTGTCGAAAATTGCGGGGCCTAAACAAAGGCACTAAACACACTGATCGGAGAGTCCGGGGAGTGAAATAGGCCACAGATCTGAACTGTTGCTGTTCAGAACTGACCTGGCATAACTATTAGTGGTGCCAGAGTAAAAAGTTCAGATTTAAAGCTGTCGCAACTAATAGTTGCGCCAGTGCATTTCTGGGATATTTTGCATTGGCGCAACTAATACTTGTGCTAGAGTAAATGGATCTCAAGTTTCTATGACAGCAGCAACCTGAGTTGGAAATGGGTCTCCAAACTAGTTTTTGGTGGAAGCTAGGCTTCCGGGGGTTGACTGTCTATATGATCCGCTCTCTTTCTCAAAGAACCTGAAGGTTTAAGGCCAAATTGGGTTCACTATCACTCACTTTTTCCTGAGTTTTAAGTTTGGTAATGAGAAGGTTATCCACCCAATATGCCTTAAGTGCAAGCACTTTTCTTAGATACTAGGTGGGCTAGGACTTTTCTGGATCATCACCACTAGGGGATGCCGTCGTACTAAGACCGGGTAGTTGTATGTGTGCCTAAATAACCCAACTCTTTAATCTACCCTGCAAAAAAATAACTTAAATCTCCTTTGTTGGTTCAATTTTATTTTTCACTTTTATGAAAATTTTCTTAAGTTCAAAGACCAGGGGTGATGATCCCGTGCCACCTCTACGGGCCGACGTTCACTGTTGGAATATGATTGCGGAATTAAAAGCGCAAGTAGGCCCACCAAATGGCTAAGACACTTTAAATGATAGAAATATAAAAAAATTAAATGACAATACATAAGTAGACCCGCCAATCGGCTAAGGCACTTAAAATAATGGAATTGTAAAGAAAATTAAAGACTATGTGCAAGTAGGCCCGCCGAACGGCTAAGGCTCGTAAATGATGCAAAAGTAGGGGTAAGTAAAATGACGTAATCGGAGGGGTGAGTAAAAAAATTGTTAAAAAAAAATAAAAAATAGCCATAAAAGATTAGTAAAATAAAAAATAAATAGGTCAAGTTTAAGGGGAAGCTCTACTAGCTACTCCCCAAAAGAGTCGCCATCTCTGCAACCGTGGGATTTTTGACGATCCCGTCACGATGATGCGCTTACTAATGAATATTTAGAGTCGCCACCGGAGCTTTTGGTGTCGTGAGAAACCTATATCATTTATATAAGCACTGAAGTGCCACAAATATGACTCTGAATCTGATCTACGCCAAAGGCTCTTTGGTAGGGGCTTCGGTTATCGATTGGGAAGGTGTTAGGCTCCCAATCAACCCGCTTAATGCGGTCTCTACTAATGGCCAAAATAAAAATAATATAAAAGAAAAGAAAAAGGCTTCCTCTTGCCCAAAGGGGCTTAGAATTTTATTTGTTCCCCTCCGTTCCTACCAAAAATTCGGCAACGTAATGGCACAAATGGAGAGGATGGAGGAATAATCGAGAAGATAGAGGAATAGAGGAGAGAGCTGAAGCTCTTGGGCTCTTATTGCACAACTGTAGAGCCTTATGTTGGCTTGCTTCGGTGAGATTTTGAAGGTTTGTATGATATGGAATGAGGTTTAACTCTTAAGGTTTGATAGCTAAGAGGTAGAGAGGGAAGGCTAGGGGCTAACACACCTCTAACCTAGAGCTTTTGAGTGAAATGCTAAGGTCTAAAGGGATTTTTAAAGTTCTAGAATTTGTATGTGAAAGGTGTACTAGAGGAGATAGAGAGAGAAGGGATTCCTTAATCTCTTAATTGCAATTTTTTTAAGCCATTTTTAAGGGGGTACCTCTCTATTTATAGGAATAAAAGAGGTTAGGAGGGTTCTTAGAGGCTAATTGGGATTAGCAATTAGGTAATGAGCCATCTAAGGTATCTTAGGGATTTTAGAGCCTTAAAAAATGTGAGAAGTTGCTCTAATGGTGGATGATTGGGTGGGGCTTTAAACCACTTAAGGGGTTGCACATAGATAGTAAATGAGTGCAACAAAACTAGAAAAATACACCCAAAGGTCCAGATGGTCAACAAGTCAAACCCCAATCTCAATTTTTGAGGCAAGAGTACATAGTTACTGTTCATACGCCTGGCGCAAGTATTAGTTGCACTAGGCATGTGCACAGTAAAACAGTGCATGAACAATGCCTGGAAATTGGTTCCCTGGCGTGGGGTCTACATTTAGAACTGGTGCAACTATTAGTTGCGCCAAATCCCTAGGGGGGCTCACATGAAATGACCATTCTACTCCTCAAGTTCGGGATGTGATATCTTTTTGTGTATGCTCCATTTGGGGTGATTCTTGGCCCGTTAGAAAGCTAATGACTTCTACTTTTCAATGGTATGAGATTTAATCATAGCAGAAGGTCATAACTAGTCCTGGTGTACCACTCTTCATCTATTGCTCGAGAAAACTAGGTTTAGGTCTGGAATGGGTTTTATGGGTCAGGATAGGTTTCTAACGGTTCAGGAAGGTTCCTAAGGGATATAGGGTCATTCTTAAGGGTTTGGAATGGCTCCTAAGGGCTCCATACATGCCATCAAAAGCTCGGAGACGCACCCCTCTCGAAATGTGTTTCGATCGAGCCTTGGGCCAAATTTGGGTGTCTACACTCTCTTTTACTGCTCATCTTAAATATCTGGACATTAGTAGTTTATTAGTAACAAACTAAGTCCTAGCATCGCTAAGTTAAGGGTGATAAGTTGGTAAATTATGTGAATGATCACACCTCCAAACTTAAGCTTTGCTAGTCCCTAGGAAAGAAGGAAACATAAAATATTTTAAATTAAAATTTTAAATGCCACTTTCGTAGGAAGAATGATTGCATTTAGTAGATGCAACAAGCCTTTAAACCCCTAGGTGATCCATAGTGGAGGAGTTGTAGTCTCTTGAAGATTTTCAGAAAAAGTTACCTCCAAACTTTAAAATATTTTTGGATTTTTCAAAACTAAAATTCAAAATATAAATACTACTTTTTATATACTATTTCTTAGTTATTCATTATTTATCAAAAATTTCAAATCTTGATCCTTATCTATTCATCATCGTAATTTTCCTCTTTATCAGAACTCAATAATTTCAATTCAATATTGCATGGAGTGTGTGTTTATTAGTGAAAAGTTTATTCATGATAAATTTTTCTAAACTGTAATTTTTAGAAAATATTTTCATCCAAACTCTCCCTTTTCGGCGTACTCTCAAAAATAATTGAAATTTTTGGGTTCTCACAATATTGTATTTATATGAATTTCTAATGACAATTAGCTAAAAATTGAATCTCATAGAAAGGATAATCAATTTTGTTCATATAAATTCTTCATTTATTCATAGTATCTAATTCATATATCTCTACTAGACTCATATTTTTGCAAATCATAATTCTCAATGGTCTTTCCTTCGGCTTGTAATGGGGCTTTGAGTTTTTAGAAGGTTTCAAAGAAAAAAAGTAAAGAGGGTTCAAAAGTATTTATGAGAATTTAGCTCGTCCTTCTCTTCTTCTTCTATATTTTTCTCTCATATCAGCATCGGTATGTGACAGCCTGGATTTCGGTGCCCCAAAACTCGTGTCGTTAGTGGGCTGGCGCTCAGGCCGAGCCCGGGAACGGATCACTTTGCATCACGCACAAAGGCACAGCAGAATCTAAGCGGAACCATTTCAAATTCGTAACGCAAACAAAATAATGAAACATCATTATCATTTCAAAACCCAAAAGACGGTTCTAATTCCATAAGAAGGTCTATGGAAAGAGAACCATTAAGAACCACCGGTAAGGACCCTTCCTTACCGAAACATGGTTCAACAAAATATAAAGAATTATAATTCGGCATTCGTCTCCTTACAATCAAAATGATTTCAAAAGAATTTAACAACTCAAGTTCGGACCTACTCAGGTCGGGCACAAATAAAACAATTCTCAGGATGCGGCTCCTCTGAATCCTCGCCGGGGGAATAATCTGGATCTCCCCTCTCCGGAGGTTCTGCTTCTATATCTTCTCCTGAACCTGAGACATTAGTAATGGAATGAGCTTCATCCAAACTCAGCAAGGAAAATGTCATAACATGCTTATCATAACATCAGCACATATCTTATGGCACAATGAAAACGAAGTAATTTCGAACACATGCAAAGTGGTAATTCTCACAGTCTTAACACATACACATGCAATGCCAATGGGATTCATGCACAAGCTCACACTTTCATTCCGATATGGGAAAAGAAACTTAAAGGTGCTTTACTTAAAGTAATAGAATGAGGAACTATAGCCTCAAGCTCCCGATGGAATACCCACCATCGTCACTCACATGAGTCATATGCACATATATCCAGGGCCCCATAGAGTTGGGCACTTGGCCGAACCAAGTTACCATTATACGGTAGGAGTCACATAGCAGATACACATATCACACAAAGGGTGTACGGATTGGCCGCCGTACCGGTCACGGATATCCTGTCGCGTCAGTCACGGTTATACCGCCAAGTCGGTCAGGTATTCACATAACCTTAAATTGTAAGTGCATACATATAGCTTGTCGCCGTGTAAAGTGATAATCGTAGTTTATATCAAAAACCGGAATGAAATGTGAAGGTTTTACACACACATGTCACAAAGATTCTCGAAGGTTTCATAAACTCTACATATTTTCAACTCACACGTGTCGCATGCCTCATTAGTTTGAATTCATATGCAGAAATCACATAGTCAAAGCGGAAAGTGCATCATATCACAACACACGTGTTAACAAAATCAATGCACATGATATCAAGTTTTCCCTACCTCATAGATCAGACCCGTGCTTGCTCAAGCTGTCATAAAGGTCGGGTCTCCTTTAATCACGAAGCTTACCTAAACATGATTATTTTTATTTATTAGAATGAGGCAAAACACACTGCCAAAAGTCCCCGTGAAAACTCACGGTCAAAAGTCACCAAACGGTGAAATCTGGGAATTTCGATCGATTGAATCCTTGTTTCGATCGATCAAAATCCATTTTCGATCGATCGAAATAAATTTCGATCTGTCGACCTCTTCCAGAACTACAAAGCATATTCTTATTCGATCGGACGAATTTTTCCAATAGATCGAACGAAAATAATTTGATCGATCGAAATAAATTATGATCGGTCGAATTCCTTAGAGGGCATTTACCTTTTCACAGTTCGATTGGACGAATCCCAATTCGTTCGATCGAGATCACATAATTCGATCGGACGAATTCTCACAAATTTTTTTCTAATGTTCTGTTTCTATACGAATCGTTGGATCGAACTACAGGTTCGATCGATCGAAAACTTTTTCGTTCGATCGAAATCATTTTCGATCGAACAAATTTCTCATAATTTCATTTTTCCCCTTTTTACTGTCATTTCAATCGGTCGAACCATAATTCGATCGATCGAAATGAGCAAATTTTGCTTAATTTTGGTTTCCTTTTTTTTTTTTTCACTCCCAATTACTTCTCACTTTGAATCAATCTCAATTCTTATGATCCTCACCTATATACACACTAATTCGACTCCACACTACAGATCAAAAACACAATTTCACATTCCATACCTTGATTTCAGATTAATCCTCTTCCTTGCTCCAAGGACGGTTTGGGTTTTCTCTGAGTCACAATAGATCAATCCGATCCTTGATCGAGTAGCTGCTTCTCTCCATGCTAACTGATCGATCTCTTTAATCACGACAATTTAATGCTTCAAGGTCACTCTTCCTCTTCTTAACTCTCGTTCACAGGCATTTAATATGCAATTAAATGCCCTTGGTTTTTCTTTTATACATTAGCTCTTATACTTTAGTGTAGGGCAGCTACACTGAAGGGACGTGTGTGAGAGTTTCAAACTCCCTCATCCAGTCTTCATAAGATCAATCTGGTCCATTGGATTTGATCTATAGACATTACATCATTGTAAAAGGGGGTCCTTGGTGTATGATCTGCCGGTACACTCACCGAGTCTTACGGATCAAGGCCCAAAAGGTTGGGATGTTACATCCTCCCCTCCTTAGGAATTTTCGTCCCCGAAAATTGCCCTAACGAGTGGTGAAAAGCCCGAAGGGTTGTCTTGTAAGGTACCACACATGGCTAAACAATCCATTTCATTGTAGGACTTTCTTCCACACATGCACAATCCACACATAATAAGAAAATTTTGAAGAATGCATAAAAGAAACTATACATAAATGACATTGTGGCAATCATGCCACTATAGTTCAAAAATCAAAAGATAACAAAAGTGGCATCCCTGCCACAACAATTAAACTTTACACATTTAATTTCCTAGACATATTTGAAAGAAAAAGATACATCCCTCAACTCCCTAGCTCTGTGGAAGATCCCCCGCATCAGCTCCGCTCGCCAGCTCAATAGGCAAATCCTCGCCCTCCGATGCATCGTGAGCCTGGTCCTCCTCAACGTCGACCTGCTCCTCACTAGACTGCACGCCCTATGCACCCAAGCCGGACGGGGCCACGTCATAAACCTGGGCTCGCATAGCCGCGATCCGCTGCCTATAATCGCTGGGGTAGACAGCCTGCAACATATCTCCGATGAGCAGCTCGAAGAAGTCCAGACACTGATTGACCTGGCGGTTGCTCTCCTGGATGAGAGCCGCCAAGTCTTCAAGGCGTAAAGGAGCCGCTTGTCAGGCGGGTGACGCTGGTATCTCGATAGGAATGTCAGGGGCAGGCACATCTTGGGCCGGTGGAGTAATCTCACGGTGCTCGGGGATAGGAACCTCAGGCATAGGCTGGTCGGGAGGTATTATGTCGGGAATAGGAGCATCACGGGCGGGTACATCTTGAGGCTGTGGGGGAACAAGAGGTACTTGCGGGGTAGGTAGGAGATGTGGTTTTAGCCGATTGTAGGTCTTCTTCCACTGCTTAAACGTGTAGAGGACTACGTTATCCGACGATTTAGGCTCCTTTGGGGAGATCGTGTGGACCGAAGTGGCTGAAAATTCATTGAACATGGCGCAGATGAAACTGGAGTAAGGGATGTATTCTTCAGGTTTCTCTGCTCCCGGTAGTAGCTTCTTCCTACCATGCTTAATACCCTCGAAAATGACGGCTACGACGTCAAACCATTTGCCCTCAAAGGTGGCAAATAGAGCATTCATCAAAACTCCCAATCGTTGGGTCTTATGGTGGATTGGATATAGATTACACTTAAAAATAGTGTCAAGGATCCACATGTAGCTTGGTAGGTGAGCTCGGTTAATGGCTCGCCCTTTGACAACACGCCCTTGCGTCATTCGTTGGGTTATAAAAGTATGGGTTAGGTTAGGGGGGTTTGGTGGCAACAGTTCTATCCCCTTGCCAAAGGCATCAAAACACTCTAAGACTGAACAGGCCATCGCATGGGTAAAAATATAGGTCTTGCCATCGACCTTGGTGCAAATTGTGGTATCGGGGTTTGGCCCGTCAAACATATTTTGATAAAATAAACGCACAAGGCACGGGTAGTAATAAGGGTGGATGGGCTTCAAGAGGTTATCAAGCCCAACCTTTCCCAAGTAGTCGAGTGCCCAGGCATTGATGTCGGGCACGTTGGATGTTTCAAAAAGGGCTGGGTCGATGGTGTACTCGTAGGCGAAACCCTTGTCCGCCCACCATTGGCTGGGTAAGATGCGTTGGGGTGCTTGCGGAGCATCCGATTGCTCGGCAGGCAATGTAGGCGGCGGAATGGGTGGTTGAATGGGTGGTTGAGGTGGGGGAATGGACGATTACGAAGGACCCATAGCGGATTTGGGTCGCTTCGAAGTCGGGGTCTTTGTGGTGGCAACCTTTCTCTTAGGTGCCATGAGAACACCTAGGGTTTTGGAAAGAAGAACTGGGTTTTAGGGAATTTCGAATTTCCTTGTAACAAGAGAGATTGATACCAAAAATTCAAATGCTTACCGTTTGAGGACACTGCGGTTCGATTCTCGAACGAAAGATGCACAATTTGACTGTCTTGGGATCCTCAATAGGAAAAACTCTAGAAGACCCAAACGGCACACTCACAGCTTCAGAAAATTTGAAAGGACGAAAGAAAAAAAAAACACTGTTTTTGTATATAAAGAAGAAATTCGATCGATCGAATTCATTTTCGATCGATCGAAAATCAGCCTTGAACGGGAACTGAACGATTTCGATCGAACGAATTTTAATTCGATCGATCGAAATTCAAAAGTTCATTCAATGGAAAATTTTGAATAACTGGGTCCCACAATTTCGATTGAACAAATTTTAATTCGATCGGTCGAAATCCAAACATTCGAATGATCGAAAAATTTCGATCAGTCGAATTCCCAACATTCGATCGATCAAAAAATAATAATAATAATAATAATTTTTTTGATCGGTCGAGTTTTCTCAGGTTTCAGAAATTGTGATCGAACGAAATAAATTTTCGTCCGATCGAAATCATAATTCAATCGATCAAAATAAATTTCGATCGAACGAAATCACATAGCCTTAAGAAAATTTTATTATCTATCTCCATCAGCATAATTCGATCGGTTGAACTCACAATTCGATCGATCAAAATTTAATTCGATCGATCGAAATTGAATTTCGATCGGTCAAATTTTCAGAAAATACTTGATCTTTGTATTTTCGCATGCTTATTAAAATTTTGGCACAATAAATTAGAAAATCAAATTTTACAATCCAAATTTCATTAGCTTTTATACGTCAAGTTTTCTATTTGACATTTACAACAAACTCTCACCTCTCAATCCATAAACAAAGAGGGATACTGGGCGCGAATCTCGGCTTCGCGTTCCCACGTCGCCTCCTCTCTGGAGTGATTCTTCCATTGAACCAACACCAGAGGAATCTGTCTTGAGCGCAAAACTTGCTCAGTTCGGTGTAGGATTTGCATGGGTTCTTCGATGACTGTCAAATCTCGGTAGACTTCGACTGGCGGTGCATCGAGGATGTGAGTCGAATCGTGCACGTATTTCTGTAACATAGAAATATGGAATATGTCGTGCACTCTATCAAGTTGCAGGGGTAACGCGACCCTATATGCAACTTCACCAACTCTCCCCAATACTTCGAACGGTCCAATGTAGCGAGGACTCAAATTCCCTCGCTTTCCAAAGCGCATTACACCTTTCATTGGTGATATCTTAATAAACACATGATCTCCCACTTGGAAATCCATGCTTGTACGCTTAATGTCTACGTAACTCTTTTGACGACTCTGCGCTGTCTTAATTCTTTCTCGGATAATACACACAGTTTCAGCATTTTTCCTGATAGCTTTCGATCCTAACACGAATTTATCACCGGTCTCCTCCCAGTTAATCGGAGACCTACATCTCTGTCCATATAACGCCTCATATGGAGCCATTCTAATACTCTGCTGAAAGCTGTTATTGTAAGCGAATTCTATCATCGGCAGATGCTGATCCCATAACCCTTGAAAATCAATCATACAAGCTCGCAACATGTCTGCAATAATCTGATTGACTCTCTCTGTCTGACCATCAGTCTGCGGATGAAATGCAGAACTAAAGTCCAATCTCGTGCCCATTCCTTCTTGAAATCTTTGCTAGAATATCGACGTATACAATGGATCACGATCGGACACAATGCTCGTAGGAATACCGTGCAGTCGGACAACTTCTTTCATGTATAACTCCACCAACTTGCTTGCAGTGTATGGTGTGTTGTAGGGCAAAATGTGTGCCAACTTGGTCAGTCGATCCACTATTACCCATATAGCGTTGTAGCGTCGCAATGTTCTCGGCAATCCCACAATAAAATCCATCGAAATGGACTCCCACTTCCATTCCGGTATCGGTAGAGGTTGTAATAGACCGGCTGGGTGTCGATGGTCTACTTTGACTTGTTGACACACCAAGCACCTACACACGTATTCTGCAATGTCTTCCTTCAATCCCCTCCACCAATAACATTTTCGCAAATCTTGGTACATTTTAGTACCACCTGGATGGATGGCGTATTTAGACCTATGGGCCTCGTCCAAGATAGTTTGTCTCAGCTCAGCATCCGTAGGTATACACAAACGTCCTCGAAATAATAATGACCCATCTTCCTTGATAGTAAAGTCCCCATTTTCAGTTGCTTTTCGTCGAAGTTTCACGAGTTCTTCATCTTTCATCTGAAGCTCATAGATGCGGTCAAAAATAATTGGCCTGATCATAAGGCTTGCCAATAGTACTCTGGTATCCTTAACTGCGATGTTTTTATCATACAGGGAAAGATCTTCAAATAGCTTCCATATGTGAAGTCCCGCCATGAGGCTAGCTACTTGGGATGTGTGCTTCCGGCTCAGTGAGTCAGCCACGACGTTGGCTTTACCTGGGTGATATTGAATCGCACAATCATAGTCCTTGAGGAACTCAATCCACCGTCATTGCCTCATATTCAACTCTTTCTACGTGAACAAATACTTGAGGCTTTTGTGGTCTGTAAAAATTTCAAAGGTTTCACCATACAGGTAATGCCTCCAAATTTTGAGCGCAAACACCACCGCGGCTAACTCTAAATCGTGAGTCGGATAATTCTTTTCGTGTTCTTTCAACTATCTTGAGCCGTAGGCGACAACTTTACTATGCTGATTCAGTACACACCCCAGACCACCATATGACGCATCACTGTAAACAGCAAAACCTCCGCTACTCGATGGAATGGTCAACACTGGAGCGGAAGTGAGTCGTTTCTTGAGTTCTTGGAAGCTTTCTTCATATTCGTCGGTCCATTCAAATTTTGTATTCTTCCTTGTAAGTCGGGTAAGTGGTCCCAAAATCTTAGAGAAACCCTCAACGAAGCGTCGGTAGTATCCTGCTAGACCGAGAAAACTGCGAATCTCTGTCACGGTCTTGGGTTGCTCCCAATCTAGCACTTCCTCAATCTTTGCTGGGTCAACGGTCACGCCTACTTCAGATACTATGTGACCAAGAAAGCCCACTTGCTCTAACCAGAACTAACACTTACTGAGTTTAGCATACAGCTGATGCTCTCGAAGGGTCTGCAAAGCAATGCGTTGGTGATGTTCGTGTTCCTCCCTAGTCTTTGAATAAATGAGAATGTCGTCTACAAACACCACTACACACGTATCAAGGTATCGTTTAAAGACCTGATTCATGAGGTCCATGAATGAAGCTGGTGCATTCGTCAAGCCGAAAGGCATCGCTAAAAATTCATAATGCCCATACCTAGTTCTGAATGCGGTCTTCTGTACGTCTTCGGCCTTCACCCTTAATTGATGGTACCCTGACCTCAAGTCAATTTTCGAAAAATATTTTGCTCCTTGCAACTGGTCGAACAGATCGTCGATCCTAGGCAACAGATACTTGTTCTTAATCGTGAGCTTGTTTAGCTGACGATAGTCGATGCAAAGTCTCATCGACCCGTCCTTCTTCTTAACAAACAGGACCGGTGCTCCCCAAGGAGACACACTCGGTCTTATGAAACCTCTATTCAGCAATTCTTGCAGTTGCTCCTTCAATTCTTTCAGTTCGGCTGGAGCCATTCGATATGGATCTTTGGATACGGGTTCGATACCTGGAGCTAAGTCAATAGCAAAGTCGATATCCCGATCAGGTGGTAATCCTGGCAATTCATCGGGAAATACGTCCTCATACTCATAGGCAATTGGAATCTCATTGATAACATTCTTCATCTCCTTTTTCTCTTGTAGGAATGCAAGATATCCATCACATCCGTTCAGCTTGCACTGCGGAGATGATCGGCGCTACCTTCCCTTTTTCACCGACAAATCGGAACGACTTTTGTCTCGGAGGGCGGAAAGTGACTATTTTCCGTGGGCAATCCACGCTTGCATGATATGCCGATAACCAGTTCATGCCAAGAAGCATGTCGAGTCCTCTCATACTCAACAAAATGAGGTCTGCGATTGTCTTCTGGTCCTCCACTTGCATAATGACTGATCGGCAGCAAGTGTCTTCAGTCACGGCACTACCCGTAGGAACTGTTATGTTCAGTGTAAACTCTAACTCCTCGGGTGTGATTTTTAACTTTTCTGTGAATTTTGGGGTTATATACAAGTGGGTAGACCCTGGGTCTATCAGAACTCATGCTACACAATGATCACCGTCATTTTCACGATAGAGTTGGAGTGTACCTATATGATTTAAGACACAGACTAATATTCAGACATGCATTGCATGCGCACACACATCAATATGTACCTAGATCTTTCCTATCAATGCGCTTTCTTCACATAAACCGTCAAACTCTTTAACACAAAATAAATTTATACCTTGGATCACATCATTGCTTGTGCGGGCGTCTTCGGCGGTTATAGCAAATGCACGGCCCTTCTAACCGCTTTTCGTGGGTCATGCCTTTCCTCATCTCTGGGCACTCCTGAATCATATGGCCAACTTTTCCACATTTGAAACATCCACCCGTGTCTCTTCTACAGTCAGACGTCTTGTGAGGTTTACCGCAATGAGCGCACCTTAATTGTGGACTGGTAGATACCGCTCGAGAAGGTCCTTGTGTGACTAATACCCTAGACGTCTGAGTCTGGGTAGGGCCCTCTCGTCTGAACGGTCTCGTCGGAGCATATGTATTTGACCTTTGAAAATTTGAATTGGCTGGTCTTGGAACTGGAGCAGGTGCAGACGTCCTCGGCTTTTTATTCCCCGAGTAGTCATATTCACTTACCCCTCCCGAACTTGGTTTACTTTTCCAATCTTTCCTCTTGTTTATATCCCTCTCCGCTACAATCACCTTTCCCATGACTTTTGCATACGTCTCGAGTTCAAAAATGGACACTTTCTCCTGGATGTTAGGTCTCAGGCCTTCCTCGAATCTACCGGCCTTCATTTCTTCCGTAGCGACTAATTCAGGGGAAAATCTTGATAATCTCACAAACTCATTGCCGTACTCCCGTACGGTCATGTTCCCTTGGACTAGATTTGTGAAGTCCTTCTTCAATTGGTTGTGGACGTGCTTGGGAAAATACTCCTTATTGAATGCCGCGACAAATTCCGTCTAGGTCCATTGAGTATATGGACCTTCCACTTCTCTTTTTCTCAATACAGACTTCCACCACGCGTCTGCATCACCCTCCAACTGAAAAGATGCCCATCCTACTTTCTCATGCTCAGGGCTCTGTAATCTCTCTAGCAGCTTCTCCATTTGTTTAAGCCATTTCTCCGCTTCAAGCGGATCCATCTGCCCATGGAATACAGGAGGTCTCAATCTCCTGAAATAAACAAATGAGGATGGCAAGAGGGCAGGTGGAGGTGGTGGTGGTGGCTAATGCTATTGGTTGTTGTTGGCAGCAAGTAACGCCGTCTGCTGGGCCATGGCATTAGCAATCGTCTCCATGGCCCTGGTCAATTTATCTGTAGGTTCATCTCGATGGCTCCCCTCGGCCTCAGGAGGTGATCTTAGATCTCTCCCAGATCCTGAAGGGATATCGTCAATACGCCCCTCGCCTCTTTGGCGACTACCTCTCGGTCGACCCCTTCCACGATGTTCCATTAGAATCTATCACAATGAAACGAAAGTCTCATTAACAGAAGGTCCCTCGTACACAGCCAGTTCTTAATCTCGAAAGGTTAAGACTTGTCGGGCATCTCTAAAGCCATGCTTGGATACCAACTATGACAGCCCGGATTTCGGTGCCTCAAAACTCGTGCCGTCAGTGGGCTGGCGCTAAGGCCGAGCCCCGGAACGGATCACTTTGCGTCACGCACAAAGGCACAGTGGAATCTAAGCGGAACCATTTCGAATCTGTAACGTAAATAAAATAATGAAACATCATTATCATTTCAAAAACCCAAAAGACGGTTCTAATTCCATAAGAAGGTCTATGGAAAGAGAACCGTTAAGAACCACCGATAAGGACCCTTCCTTACCGAAACATGGTTCAACAAAATATAAAGAATTATTATTCGGCATTCGTCTCCTTACAATCAAAATGATTTCAAAAGAATTTAACAACTCAAGGTCGGACCTACTCAGGTCGGGCACAAATAAAACACTTCTCAGGATGCGGCTCCTCTGAATCCTCGCCGGGGGAATAATCTGGTTCTCCCCTCTCCGGAGGTTCTGCTTCTATATCTTCTCCTGAACCTGAGACATTAGTAATGGAATGAGCTTCATCCAAGCTCAGCAGGGAAAATCTCATAACATGCTTATCATAACATCAACACATATCTTATGGCACAATGAAAACGAAGTAATTCTGAACACATGCAAAGTGATAATTCTCACAGTCTTAACACACACACATGCAATGCCAATGGGATTCATGCACAAGCTCACACTTTCATTCCGATATGGGAAAAGAAACTTAAAGGTGCTTTACTTAAAGTAATAGAATGAGGAACTATAGCCTCAAGCCCCTGATGGAATACCCGCCATCGTCACTCACATGAGTCATATGCACATATATCCAAGGCCCCATAGAGTTGGGCACTTGGCCGAACGAAGTTACCGTTATACGGTAGGAGTCACATTGCACATACACATATCGCACAAAGGGTGTACGGATTGGCCGCCATACTGGTCACGGATATCTTGCCGCGTCAGTCACGATTATACCGCCGCGTCGGTTGGGTATTCACATAACCTTAAATTGTAAGTGCATACATATATCTTGTCGCCGTGTAAAGTGATAATCGTATTTTATATCAAAAACTGGAATGAAATGTGAAGGTTTCACATACGCATGTCCCAAAGATTCTCGAAGGTTTCATAAACTCTACATATTTTCAACTCACACACGTCACATGCCTCATTAGTTTGAATTCATATGCAGAAATCACATAGTCAAAGCAAAAAGTGCATCATATCACAACACACGTGTTAACAAAATCAATGCACATGATATCAAGTTTTCCCTACCTCACAGATTAGACCTGTGCTTGCTCAAGCCGTCATAAAGGTCGGGTCTCCTTTAATCACGAAGCTTACCTAAACATGATTATTTTTATTTATTAGAATGAGGCAAAACACACTGCCAAAAGTCCCCGTGAAATCCATTTTCGATCGATCGAAATAAATTTCGATCGGTCGACCTTTTCCAGAACAATAAAGCATATTCTTATTCGATCGGACGAATTTTTCCAATCGATCGAACGAAAATAATTTAATCGATCAAAATAAATTTCGATCGGTCGAATTCCTCAGAGGGCATTTACCTTATCACAGTTTGATCGGACGAATCCCAATTCGTTCGATCGAGATCACATAATTCAATCGATCAAATTTAATTCGATCGGTCGAATTCTCACAAAAATTTTTCTAATGTTCTGTTTCTATACAAATCGTTAGATCGAACTACAGGTTCGATAGATCGAAAACTTTTTCGTTCGATCGAAATCATTTTCGATCGAACGAATTTCTCAGAATTTTGTTTTTCCCCTTTTTACTGTCATTTCGATCGGTCGAACCATAATTTGATCGATCGAAATGAGCAGATTTTGCTTAATTTTGGATTCCTATTTTTTTTTTTTCACTCCCAATTACTTCTCACTTTGAATCAATCTCAATTCTTATGATCCTCACCTATATACACACTAATTCAACTCCACACTACAGATCAAAAACACAATTTCACATTCCATACCTTGATTTCAGATTAATCCTCTTCCTTGCTCCAAGGACGGTTTGGGTTTTCTCTGAGTCACAGTAGATCAATCCGATCCTTGATCGAGTAGCTGCTTCTCTCCATGCTAACTGATCGATCTCTTTAATCATGGCAATTTAATGCTTCAAGGTCACTCTTCCGCTTCTTAACTCTCATTCACAGGCATTTAATATGCAATTAAATGCCCTTGGTTTTTCTTTTATACATTAGCTCTTATACTTTAGTGTAGGGCAGCTACATTGAAGGGACATGTGTGAGAGTTTCAAACTCCCACATCCAGTCTTCATAAGATCAATCCGGTTCGTTGGATTAGATCTATAGACATTACATCATTGTAAAAGTGGGTCCTTGGTGTATGATCCGCCGGTACACGCACCGAGTCTTACAGATCAAGGCCCAAAAGGTTGCGATGTTACACGGTAAGTATCCAAAAAGTTGGATAACTTCTTCCTATTTTTTTCTATATATCCCAGTTCTTCTTCTTATTTTTTTTTCACCTAGGAAGCTTTTTGCTTCTCTTTTTCATAGAATCGTTATTTTTTCTCTAAATCATCTTTTTACAATTTTTCATTCTTTTTCCATACTTTTCATACATATATTTCTTCTCAATTGTACCCTTTTTCAACAAATCCTTTATCTGTTTCATGCATACTCCTTTCACTTCCTTTTCTTCCCTTCTTTTACATGCTAAATTCTCAGAAATTGTAAGGGTTAAGGATAGAAAGTTTTGGGCAGTACATATGGTTAAATATTTATAAAATTCTTGGTACAAAGAAATTCTAGGCTTCTAATACGGGTTCAAAGATAAAACGTTTTGAGATTTTTGGCTTTTTAGCTCTGATTTAACAAAATGTGGCCTTTGGTCATTTTCACGATTTACTAATATGGATGTCTTATTGCTTTGATATATTCACTAAACAGTTCTAAATAGAAAAATAATCATATTTTTAAAATATTTTGATTCTAAGTTCAGCAATATGAGATTTTATTTGATAGCAATAGTAGCGAAGTTCAAAGGATTTTCAGCATGAATAAAAATAGTCTCTCTGAGAAGAAAAGAGAAAATAGGCTATATAGCTCACTGATTATATAATTTTGAAACTATAATCTAAAATAATTTGTAGTTCAAATCAATCTTATGGTTTCAAACATTCATCTGATACAGTGTTCTAGAGATACTTTACTTTGAATTGTAACTATTTTTATTTTGATAATTTGAACTACTACTATGATGGATTGGTAAGAATTTTAGATTTTCATATTTTTCATCATAAATCGCATATAATGATTAACTTTAAGGAAAAAATTTTAAATTTTTTTAAAAAAATTACTACTACTATACTGATCTGTATCTGTATCCCCACTAAACTTAAATAGAACAATGTCCTCATTGTGCAAAACAGGGGACAAAAAAAAATATTATAGTACTTTACGGTACTATACTACTCTAGGACCGGGTCTATAATCTTCGAAAATATTCAAGAATATTTCCCTCAAACATAGGAGAAAAACACTTCTGGTGTTATTGAAACAAAACTAAAAAAATAAAATTGTTAGATGTTAGTAAGATTGTTAGTAAAAAAAATCAATAAAAAGAAAGAGAACTTTTCATATATAGAATAATTACAAAGAATATGAAGAGAAAACTAATTATAGTAAAGAAATTCCTAGGAAAATTCTAGACACACACAAAACTAAAACACTGGTGGCAACGTCCGAGATGAAAGGTCTTTGATAAAGATCGATCATTGACTTCTAACCACCTTCAATCCGATTCTCGCTTGTCCCTTCCTAACAAAGGCATATCCATGCCTTTGCAGGAATGCATCCTCTCCTCTTCTTTTGGAGAAAGCATTTACCCTGGCGTAGGGTTGCTAATCCAAGAGCTGTCGAAGCACTCCCCACTGCCCTTCAAAATCCCTTAACAGAGCACTTCACATTCCTTCTTTGGAAGAACTGCAATGTCACAGTTAGGTTCTTTGAATGGTGGGAAAGTGACTACATCTCTAGACCACCTTCCATTTGAGAGAAGAAGAAGTTGAGGAGATGGAAGTAAGGATGGGTTATGAAGGACGCGCAAAAACACAGACCACCCTCATTGGAGAAGAACGTGCATCCTGGTGGATGTTAGGGTAAAAAGGTTAGGAAATGGGGGAAAATGAATTCTTAGGATGAGGTTTTGGATTTGGGTTAGGTTTACGGTCAAGGATCGTTTCAATGGATGATTCAACATTTCGAGCGAGTCGCTGATGCTTTAATTCTTCTACTCTTTGTTGTGAAGCTAGAAGCTCAACTCTGAATTTTTCAAGAATTCTGTCTAATATTTTGTTGAAATCACTTTTGGTATGTTCTTTTGCCATAGGGTTTTGGGGTTAATGACGGAGGAAGAAAGAAAGGTTATGGGTTGGTTTTTGATAGGTATGGCATCATAGGAAAAGGTAGGCATTGAATCGTCAGCTTAGATTAAATGTTGAGGTGTAGATTACTAGGCTAGGGTAGTTGGCAAGTGGCAAAATTGAATGCATTTCTTGTTCTTTTCCCTTACAAGTGTAAATGAGTGCGAATTCCAAAGTAATTGATGAAACTTCTCACCAGGTTCTCCTGTTCCCCATAATTGTCGTTTACAATTTTGGATAAGTATCACGAGAATCTGCGACTCTATAAATCGTACTCACTACGATGGGACTTCTAAATTCACAAGAAGTCACAAATCCAAGCGCTTCAATTGAAAAGAAAAAAAGAAAGGGCCTTTACGATTTAATGCAATAGATCGTTGAGAACCTTTATTCTAATGCTACTATGATACATATTTTACAATGGGTTGCTACGAATGCGTCGGTAGCACGACAGGTCCATGAGGAATTCAATAACGATTGAGGGGAGTTGATGTGCCTCCCATAAAAATTTGTCCTCCTTGGTTGCCAACTGGCCATGAGGGAAAAGAATTACTCTGTCTCGAGTTAGCTAAAATGGTTAGTTGCTCAACCTAAGTGTCTAACTGTTTAATGGATTCTAAGAGATTATTGAGTAACTCCTTTGAATCCTACCATGCTACAGCCAGCTATCGACTATTTGCATCAGGGCTTCCTCTTTGTCCATCTGGTCTTGGGTTTGTGTGGGGCAAAATATAGGAGATTGTGGAGAAATTCTTTGGGTCAGGCTGTGGGTAGGTGCACAGGCATCTTCGTGTTGAGATGTTAGGTGCGATTTTACACTCAACAGAGATTGAATTTTTGTCTTCCAATGTTTTAATTTCGGGAAATAATTCATCATTGATTTTAATTTGTATAATCCTCTCTGCCTAAGAGGTATACTCCTTGAAGTCTCCGATTCATTCTCACCTAGTACTTGGCATTGCACTAGTTCTTCGTGAAAGTTCTTAAAGAATTCCCACGCAGTCTTAGCAAACAGCGTATGGAACATCCCTCCACAGTCAACATCAACTATGTGCCGTGTTTTATCATTCAAACTATCATAGAAAGTAAAAACTATTTGCCATTTCGGGATCTCATGATGAGGACACAAATTCAAAAGCTCGTTAAGGCGCATCCACCCCTCTTGAAGAGATTCATCCGGGTATTGTTTGAAAGTTCTGATAAGATGCTGGATTTGATTCGTTCGGTGCATTGAAAAGAACTCCGTGAGAAATCCTCGTTCAAAATCTTCCCAATCACTGAACGAATTATGAGGCAAAGAGTGTATCCAATCTAATGCTTCATCATTAAGAGAATATGAAAATAGCCTCAAGCAAATAGATGTATCTGGCAAATTTGTGATTCGAATTAAGTTGCATACTTCTATAAACTATTTTAAATGTAAATAGGGGTTTTCATTTATCATTTATCAGCCCACGATATATTGGAATTGATTGAAGTATTTTGGGCGTGATTTTAAAATCCTTTTCACTGACTGTATAGGGTATTTGAATACATGAGGGTGGTGTAAGGGGGCTCAAGGCATAATCTTCCCTCATGATGTTCATCAATACTTTTTTTTTATTGCTTTTAATGTTTTCAAATTTTGTTATTCTAGCAAGCAAGTGGAGAAGCAAATCGGAATTTCTAATTTTTGGGACCCGCAGAAATGTTGAAACTGGATCTAATACTCGAAATAAACCTGCAAAAGAATGAGAGGTGATCAAAGAAAATTAAAAATATAAAGAAATATAAAAAGAGAAAGATAAATATTGATTTTTAAAGGAATAAAACTAGTAGATAAAAATTTGGAAATAAAGATAAATTTCGCTTTCCCGGCAGCGGCGCCAAAAACTTGATCGGCTTAAAAATATATATATTAATTCTAATATCAAGTCTTAACCTATTGCAAGCGTACAATGGAAATTATAGTACTAGCATAGGATTGTTCCTATGAGGAATTTCTTTTATCTCTTATTTCCCTTTTATACCTTCTAATTAAATTCTTATCTTAAAAACTTCTATTTATCTTTAAGATCTAATCTACTGGAGAAACGTGAATAAAAGAATTTTTCTATAAACTAAATTGCATAAAAATAAATTCTAATCCTCCTTCTTCAAATTGAGGTCGTCAATCTCAATCTTTCGATATTGGATATTTATAAAATTTAAACAGTACTGTTACACTATATTTTTAGTTTTCTAGTATTGGGCATCAATCAATACTAAAATCCTATCAATATAGATTTAATCTAATCAACAATCAACCAGAAATTTGGGCATCAATCAAACTCTAGAAAATTGAAGATGGAAAATAAAATACCATTACACTAATCTTCAAATTCTAACCTGAGTCATCAATTCAATTCAAAACTTGGAGATATTTACAAAGTAATAAAAATTCTAAACTAAAAAGCAAAGTAAAAATATATCCTTAGCCGGAGTCGTCAATTCCCTCTGAGAAATTACGGATATCTACACTAATCTTCAGCACTCAATTGCACTCGTCAATTGCTCTTGAGAAACTTCTGATATCTAAACTACAAAGTAATAAAAATCTACTCTAAATTTGATCAGAAGAAAACCCAACCTCAGTTGTCAATTGATGATGAGAATTTCTTCGATACTTTATTCCTACACTGGACTCTCTTATTTATAGATCATAAGGAGTCGACTTACAAAGTTCTAATTCTAATAAAAGAAATAAAAATTATCCTAATATAACTCTACTTCTAGTTTTATCTTTCCTTCTTTCTTTAGTCTGATGCGCTTCTAGAATATTCATTAATCTTCAATAGTAGAGTCCTTTGAAATTTTCTTCATCAATCTTCCAGATCCGTAATTATTAGAACTTTTAATTGTAGAATAGTTCTAATTCTGTTGGCAGTGATAGTTCTTACTCATACGTAATCAGTAGCAATAGTTATCTTAGTAGGAAATCTTCTATAATTGTAGATAACGATTATCTACTCTTCTTTATCTGGAAAATTGCAAATCACGATTTTCTACTCTTTTGACTTTCATACTGAATTATTAACGAACGATCACTTTTCTCTTTATCGTCTTTCACTCTTTTATCGCCTTCTGAAGAATCGTCATTCTAAAGAATCGTACAATTACAATTTCTTATTTCTTTCTGTGCAACCGTGGGAATCGAGACGATCCCGTCGCAACGATGCACTCTCTAACGAAAATTTAGAGTCGCCACCCGAAGCTTTTGGTGTCCCGGGAAACCTAGTTCATTTTTATGAGCATCGAAGTGCTAAAAATATGACTCTGAATCTGGTCCACACCAAAGGCTCTTGGGTAGGGGCTTTGGTTATCGATCGGGAAGGTGTTAGGCACCCGATCAACCCGCTTAACGCGGTCTCTACTAATGGCCAAAAATAAAATGAAGTAAAAGAAAAGAAAATAGCTTCCTCTTGCCCAAAAGGGTTTAGAATCCTATTTGTTCCCCTCCGTTCCTACCGAAAAGTCGGCGGTATAACGACACAAATGGGAGGATGGAGGGAGCTAGAAAGAGATAGGAGAAGAAAGGAGGCAGACCCTCGGGCCCTTGTAACCTTGTATGCTTTTGATAAACTTTTGGAGGCTTGAATGGTGGAAAAAAGGAGTTCTAACCACTAAGGGCTACTAGCTAGGAGATGGAGAAGAGAGGCTAGGGGATCACACACACCTAAGCTAAGTGTTTTAGGTGTAAGAGCAAGCTTGGGAAGGGGTTTTTGAGTTCTGGATTTTAGGTGAAAATAGTGTACCAAAGGGAGGAAGAACTTCTCACTTGGAGCTCTTTCTCTCTTAAGTAAAATTCTCAAACCCTAAACCAAGGGGTGGGGGGCTCTATTTATAGGAAATGGGTGGATTAGGATACCACTTAAGAGCTAAATGGGTTTAGCAATTAGGTAATCTCACATCTAAGGAATCCTAGGGTTTCACGAGTTTAGAGAAGTGTAAAGATGGGCTTTAATGGTGGATGATGGGGTGAGGCCTTAAGCCACTTAAAGGGGTGCAAATAGGCATCAAAAAGGTGCAATAGAACTAGCAAAACACACCCCAAAGGTCAAGGTGGTCAACAACTCAAACCCCAAACACAAAATTAGGGTCAAAATCCAACAGTCACTGTTCATATGCCTGGCGTAACTACTTCAAAAGGGTACAACAGAACTAGCAAAACACACCCCAAAGGTCAAGGTGGTCAACAAGTCAAACCCCAAACACAAAATTCGGGGCAAAATCCAACAGTCATTGTTCATATGCCTGGCACAACTAATAGTTATGCTAGGCAAATGTACAATAAAATAGTGTTTTAAACAGTGCTGAAAGTTGCCTCGCGAAGGTGGGCCCCACTTTTAACCTTGGCACAATTATTAGTTGCGCCAGGGTTAAAGTCTGAGAGAATTGACATGGTGCAACTAATAGTTGCATCAGGTAAAGTTATAACTAGCGCAACTATTAGTTGCGCCAAATCCCTAGGGGGCTCGCATGAATTTATATTTATGCCGTTCGGGCTTGGTTTGCTATATCGTTTTACGTACACCTCCGATTGGGGCAATTCTTGGACCGTCAGAAAGCTAATGACCTCTACTCTTCAAAGGTATGGGACTCAATTATAGTAGAGGGCTGTAGCCAGTTTCAGTGCACCAATCTTCATCCATTGCCCGAGAAGGTTAGGTTTAGAGTTTGGAATGGGTTCTAAGGATCGGGACTGGTTTTTAAAGGTTTGGGATAGGTTCCTAAGGGATCTAGAGTGATTCCTAAGGGTTTGGGGTGATTCCTAAGGGTTCCATACATGCCATCAAAAGCTCGAAAATGTTCCTCTCTAGAAATGTGGTTCGATCGGGCCTTAGGCCAAATTTGGGTGTCTATAGATGCCCCTCTTTGGTATCCGATCACTAGTGATCGTATGCCAAATAAAAGAGACATTCGAAGAGGCCCAAGGCATTACTGACGGGTCCGCTGTATTCAGAACGAACTTCAAACATCGGATGAGTAACACGGTGAGAAAGCGAAAGCCTTGGGGTGCAAGGGTAATCATTCTTTTTCGAGGTAATCGGTTCCCAAGCGCTTAGAGACATTACTGGGAATAACCGAGGCGGAATGAGTTGCGAAAGCCCAATAGCTAGGAAAAATGTTCGCCTCTCGAGTTGCGAAAGCCCGTTAGTCGAGAAAAACATCCGCTTCTCAAGATGATGTGAAGGTGATTGATGTTTGAGATTCATTTTGTATGCAACAGCTTCGTAAGTAAGGGGGGTGATCGACCCACATTCAAAGATAGGTGCAAAGTAAACATACGCAAGGCTCCTCATTATGCATCCAATCCTATGAGACATTTGACGGCCTTATCGGACTGTTCGTGGGTGCCCCTACTAAAAATAGGGTTCGAGATCTTTTGGGTGATCCCATCGATCCCAAAGTTTATTTAGCATGACCACCCGAGCGAAGTGAATATATGTCACAACACTTTTTAGGGGTACGTGCCATTTTTGAACACGTGCCCCAGATCCATATGACCCAGAGCATCCAGCTTCAAATACCACTACACAAGTCCAACCAGTTATTGGGGTGTCGCCATGAAGGGACATCTAATCCTGGTCTCTGTTGACAATGATCGTAAACATCAATTAACTATGCATAATCATGCACCCATCAGGGGCAAGAAGCAACAACAATGGCGATGGAAGCCCTGACCCGGACCCGCTTGGGTACAATTTACAGGAACAAACGACCATCACACCGATACCCAGACGCATGGCGTACACTTTACAGGGATACCGCTACCCATACAGGTTTTAAGCCTGCAGAAAATAAAAGGGAAATGAACCCTTCCGAATGCATGGTTGCACATAGTTTGATTGATATGTAATCTCATTCTTAACAGGTTGGTTTCAACCAACGATTGACCTTTCCCAATGGGAAATCTGAATCTTAAATCACTGAAGTTTACATGGGTCCAAAACAGAGCGCTTAATGCAAAAATTTAGCAGGGGAGTCGACTTGATCAACACATTGACTGTTTGATCGGGATCGACGCCGTTGCTCCTACCTTAAAGCAAGATCCTAAAATTTAGCAGGCCCAAGACCTGGCCTAAGTGCCTGGCGCAACTAATAGTTGCGCCAGGCCACTAGGGGCCTCAAAATAGCCTGGCGCAACTAATAGTTGCGCCAAGCAAGTGGAGGGCAAAAATTTTCCTGGCGCAACTATTAGTTGCGTCAAGCTTGGTTGGGGAATTTAAATAGCCCGAGTTCGGGCTGGGGGGCTTTATTTCAAAATTTTCTCCCCCCTTCTTCTCGTTTGAAATCGAAAACCGCCTCTTCCTAGGGTTTCCTCTCATTGTCCCTACGTGCATTCCATTGCCGTCGTTTTGCTTGAGTGAATCCAGTGCCGGCTTACGCTACACTAAAGACTCATTATCTTTCAAAAGGTAACCATTAAAACTTACTTCCTTTGATTTCTCTTGCTTTTTCTTGCAAATATGATGATGGTCTTATATTTTTGGATGGATAATGGTTAGTTTTTATTGTTTTTATGTTTATTGACGATGTGTGGATGGTTCCTTATGATTGATGCCTTATTTTTGTAGTTTTATGGGTTTATTGGTGCCTATATATATATATATTTGTTTTTATTTGTTTATATGGAATGGTTCTTCTTTTTTTTGTATTATGTGGTTTATATATATTTTTTGTTTTTGTTTTTTTGTTTTTTTTTTTTTTTTAAAATGGTAAAGGTTTTTTTTTTTTTTTTTTTGAAAACTTTTAAAAAAAGTAAAAGGTTTTTTTTTGTTTTTGATTTTTTTTTTAAAGAACTTTTAAGGTAAAAGGCTTTTTTTTTTTTTTTTTGAAAGAAATTTTTAAACAAAGTGAAAAGGATTTTATTTCCTTTTCCCCCTTTTTTTTTTGAAAGAAAATTTTAGCAAGGTAAAAGGATTTTATTTGCTTTTTTTCTTTTTTTTTTTTGTTTTGAAAGAATTTTCCTAACAAAGTGAAAAGGATTGCTTTTTTTGTTGAAAAAACTTTGTTTTTTTTGTTTTTGTTATTTTTTGTGAAAGACAAAGTAAAAGGTTTTTCCTTATTTTTTTTTTAAAGACAAAGTAAAAGGTCTTTTTTTGTTGTTGTTTTGTTTTGAAAGAACTCGTTGCACGTGTATCTTTGTACTTGACCAGATGTGATTGCCTGGGCATGATGAGCACATTCAGGAGGGCCAGTATAGTATAAGGAGGAATTTGTGCAGGTGGAGCGGAAGCGGGCAGGGGCTTGAGATACAAGGCGAGGCTGCCCGGGTAGCCCTCCTTCACCAGCAGCACACCCATATTTCAAACTTTGGGATAGCGGGCAAGGTAAAAGAGAGGTTCAATTTATTTCCATTATGCAGTTTTTTTGCCTCTGTGATCTAATGTGCATTTTCTTTAGGTGCAGGACCTGCCCAATATTGTGTTCTGCAGGGGGTGGCTCGACTTTCACGAGTTCTACCTCTATGTCCCCCCCGTAGTGAAGGTCTTGTTGGAGCAGGTGGGCTTTGGGGAGTTCCTTTCTTGTCCCGCCATGAAGGCTGACGTTGCCTATTTGAAGGCCCTGATTGAGTGGTTTCGCCCTGAGACCATGACGTTCCATATGTCGTACGCCGAGATGACATTGACGCTCGTTGATTGGGCCATGATTACTGGTATCAGGGTAGGGGGGATACCGATATCTGATCTCGCGATACCAAGTCGGGAGGACATTATTCGACTGATTGGGGCCTATCCTCCTCACGGGCAAACCCATGGCACAGTGGTCAAGATGTCTTGGCTGACCTCCCATTTTTCCGCTGATGAGTTGGTGGACTTGGGCCAGCCAAATAGGGTGCTCTACATTGCACCAGAGTGAGCGATCATCTTAGCTTGCATCACGCTCCTACTCCTGCTGGGCAAGACCCTTTTCACAATGCCAGTGAGGGCCGAGTCAGCCCGACCCTATTGAGCGTGAGGGACAATTGGGGTGACGTCCCAAGGCACAACTGGGGAGGGGCAGGGTATGCGTGGTTGATGTACAATTTGTCTCGGGTTACTACCGGGGATTGGAAGTCTACCGTGGGTTTTTGGGCCACCCTAGAGGTAATTCTGCATCCCTTTACCCTTGTCAAAAATTTTTTTGCATGACCTTTATGTGCTATCGTCCTGCTCTTATGTGCTGTCTCTTTTTTAGGTATGGGGATACCACCACTTCCACCCTGAGCACCCGCTCCTTCACTCGGAGGCGCTCACCTATCCTCTGCTCTGCAACTGGCATCAAGCCCGACGCCGTGACGTGGGCCTAAAGCACCTGGAAATGGGTCTAAGGTCCCAACTTGATTTGATGGTCCCCGAGCAAGTAACAACTCTCCTCTCTTTTTTTTTTTTAAACTTTGTTTATTTTTAGCTTGGAAATTTCCTTTGATTAAGGTGTTGCTTGCTTGGTTTCTCTCTTTTTAGACTTGAGCAGATCCTCCGCGATCCATACCTTGCATCCCCCTTTTGGGACCGAGCAGCTATAGGTGCCTCCCGCTTATTCAATATTTGCCGCGTCGTGTTCTTCTACGGAGCGTGGGCTAAATTTTATTATTTGGGAGAGCGAGTGGTGGACCAGTTTCAGGGCTATTATGCCATACCCGTGGACCCTCCGGCGGATGTTTGGTATCCTGTTGGCAGTATCGAGGAGCTCACAGCGGCCTTCTATTGAGAACTGGAAAATACCATTTTTCACCCCTTAATATGGGCCTTGATAGACCCTTGAGAGAACTAAATAAGTGTTTTAAGTGCCTATATTGCAGCTAACAATAAAGACAGGCTTAACCATAAAAGCAGCTCAAAAGTGCCAAAAAGATGACAATCCATGTCAGTCCAAAGGAAGGAAGTGAAGAAACAACCTCATCAGCTGTGGAAAGGTCTAAAAGGAAGAGGCAAAGACCTGTAAGAGAAGCAGGGAACAATTCGAACAGAGAAATGCACTACAGAGTTCTTTTCGCAAAGAACCTGCACTTTTCGTAAAGAACCTTGAACTATGCGAAAAGGACTAAAACTCAAGGCGTAGCTTTCGAAGAGCATCTGAACTCCTCGAAGAGAAGATTGAAGTTTGCGAAAAGGAGAAAACACACTTCGAAGGGAAGATTGAACTTTGCGAAAAGGAGAAAACACAATTCGAAAAGAGATTGAACATTGCGAAAAGAGCTTCAGAAGTCACAGCACTCTGCAAAAAGGCCCTTAAGCTTTGCGAAAAGGTATTCTGGAGATTCGCAGCTTTAACAAGGGTAATTCAGTAATCTGTTGCACGCGTCCCAATGCATTTTAAAACCCAAGGACATTTCGAAAGATTCTGAGCACGAACCAAAGGCATATTCCACCCCATGTGAACACCCAAAGATGAAATTACTTGGCGGGAACTTCTAGAAACTCTAACAAACTTTCAAAATACATAACAGAATTGATGCCTTTTTCACCTGATTGGCTGAAACAGATCGAGGAATTTTGATTGGCCAAAATAGATCTGGATCCTTGTGCTCGACTCCTATTGATTGATACAGATCTATCCAATTCTGATTGATTGATACACATCTGAGCTGGCTTAGGGAAAACTATAAATAGACGAACCATTTGCCCAATTTGGGTATCCAGATTTTGAGTTTCATTTCTAATCCCCCATTTCCCAGCCAGGCAGCTTGTCTGTAATCCCTGTAATAGCTTTACTTTGTACTTGCATTTGAGAGCTGTGAGACATTTCTGTAATTCAAAAGAGAGTTGTATTCAAGACTACAAATCTGAGAGTTGTTTAAGCTGCGCTCTGTAATTGTAACGGTGGATTTGAAAAGGTTGCTGTAAACTATGCATTCTCCATTGGACTCATGTCAAGGGTTCCCTCTGATCTCCTCAGTACATTAGACTCCTTTAGATTCATTGTTTTGCATGCAATTTTCCTTGATTCATTAATCATGTAAGAATTAGTGTTGGTAACCTAGTCTCTTACAGCATTTGTAGTGATGTTTCCTGTTCTGAATTGAGGATTTGGATTAAAGACTATTGGATGGTTTGTGGCCATTAAAGTGGAGAGACCATAGCCATAAGTGTAAGCCTAATCCTTGAATTAGATTTATCTCTCTTACATCTGTGCTTGTAGCCAGATGAAGATTGGATCACCTCTACTGAGCTGCAGTAATTCTCATTAGATTTCAAAGAACAAATCAAAGTTAGATATTACTTCTCCATTTTTTGTATAAGTTTATCTCAAACGTTTCCCCAACTCGGATCTGGATCACTTAGTTTAATTTTTACTTTTATCATTTAGTTAATGTGACAAATTCAACCTCCCATCTTATGTGCTTTGTAGATAGAATAAGAGGTCAGATCTGGTAGCTCAGATCTTGAGGTTTATCTTAAATTTTAAATCAATTCCCTGTGGACGATCTTTTACTCACTTACATTTAAAACTTGCTACAATTGGCCCTGATCTTGCAGGCTAATTATGTTCTCTCTGTGCTGATATTTTCTTATTCTTTTTAATATTCAGTACATTGCATCATTTGCAAGTATGTTTTCAAAACACAAATAAATCATGCACACTTAGAAGCAACAACACCTTCTTCAACAATGGGCTCCCTATCCATGCCCTTCACGTGCCCGGGGACTATCACCTTTGGTACGAGTGCTTTCCCCATTGGTTCTTCTTGCCTCGCTTTGTTCCCAGTGCAAATTTTCTGGCATTTGGCGGCCCGCTCGATCCGATAATTTGTCTCAGCTCGGATTAGTTCCTTTTCTGCTTTTATTTGGCTTTTACCCCCCTCTAAGTGGATCTTTATTTTGTTCACAGTTCACCCCAGGTGATGATTCAGATGGTGAAGGCGAACCCAGCATGGCAGATGTGTCGGGGGTGGATTCCTCTGGTGCTGGTCTCTCTGGTGCAGGTCCCTCGGGTGAGGGCTCGTCGGGTGTTGGTCCGTCGGGGGCTTCTCACGCTGGTATCCCTGTTGGTGATCCATCCGTCATCTATGGGACCTTCCGACGCCTTGATGATAGCTTCCTTTCGAGCCTCTGCACTGATGTAGATCGACAGGCACGACTCTATTCTGAAGCAGCTCACGTTCCCGCTCCAGAGGTGGTCCCAAGGGTAAGTCTTTTGATGGCCCAATCTCTCTCCATTTCGATTTCTTTCTGCACACGCTTTCAGGATTGTCCTGACATTTGATATTGCATTGTTTTGAATATAGGACTTCAACTCGGCCATGGAGTATGCGGCATACCATCGTCACCTGGCGGAGCTTAGGGAGGTAGAGACGGTGAGTGCCTTGCTATTATATTCCTCTTTATTCATTTTATCATCATTTGCCCTTTAACTGATCCTGATTCCTGACTTTGGTTTGTGCTTCGCAGTGTGCTCGTGCTAAGGAATTGCGCTCCTTACTCAGTAGGATCTCACAGGCGTGGTCTAGGGTGGGGGACATGCAGACTTTTCAAAGTTCTTCTTGACACCGCAAGAAGTCAAAGGGGGGATGGTTGATGTGATACTTTGGAAACAAACTTTTATTATTATTATTTATTTTTATTTTTTTTAGAAGATAGTTCCGCTTTGATTTTTATGCCCCGATTTCTTGATATCGGATATGTTTCTCTGCAGGATGTGTTGGCCCAAAATGTTTTCAGAAAGTGACCCCTTGGGTTGCATGACTTGATGTAGGATCAATCCTGCACATAAATAAACAAAACAAATGCCCAGTTGTTAAATGAAAAGGGTGTGTGAAATAAACAAAAGGGGTGGAAGTCCCTCTGTTAGGTCTCGAAATGGCTGAAGAGGGAGGAGGGGGAGTTCAGAGGGTGGCACAACTATTAGTTGCACCAGGTCAAAATCTCATGCAATTTGTGCTGGCGTAACTAATAGTTGCGCCAGGCAAGAAAGGGGGCCAAAATGCACTAGCGCAACTATTAGTTGCGCCAGGTTTAACCTGGGGAGCAGTGGCTCCTTCTATATCCGAGTTAGTCCAAAAGTTAGTTCTTTTTTGTTTGACTTGGTCTCTTTGACTGGTTCTTTTTGCCCTTGCTTTTTCAAGGCGGATCCGTCATCATACATCGATTTTTATCTTCTCAAAAGATCCCTGTATGTTCATGGACCCGCTTTCCAGCCCTCCCTTACGCGGAGGGCCCGGAGCCAATTTCTCCCCCTTGTTGGGCTTGGGGCCCAAATTTTTAATGGCCTGGTTTGGGAGCTTGAATGAGAGTGAGCTTGCCGATTTGGAGCGCCTTGGGCTAGCTCACCTTCCTTCCTTCCTAGAGGTTCCTCTTCAGTGGGAACTTCTTCATGCCGCCACTTCATTTTGGGATGTGAACTTCCACATATTTCGTTTGGGGAAGCGGGAGCTAACCCCAACCCTTGAGGATCTCTCTAATCTGTCTGGCCTGAAGCTTCACAGGGGCTTTGCAAGAGTCACGCCTCGGCCGGGCTATTCCAAATCCGTTCACCTTACTCTCGGTTTGAAGAAATTCGAAAATGAGAAAAGTCTCATTGGGGGGCCCACAAGGTGTTCGTTGAAATTCCTCAAAGGACTTTTTGGTGACGAAAGCCTCCGAAAATTGCCGGTTTGGAATGTTTTTAACGTGAAAGCTCTAGCACTCGGTCTCATCTCTGAAATCCTTTTCTTCACCGGGGGAAAGAGCTTCTCATTGATAGTTTGTGATATTTTGACGGAGCTGGAGGCGGGCCGATCCATGATGCATTTGGTGCTTGCTGATCTGTACCGATTCCTTGATTCCTTTACTTTGGGTAAAGTGGAGGGCCTTTGGGGATGCCCCTTATTGCTTCAGGTCTGGTTGGGTGAGCATTTTGTTGTTTTGGGGCCCGTGCCCCGCTTTTATATTGCCCGAGGCAAGGTGGCCCAATATTTTCTGGGTAGATGCCACTTGCTCCCTCAAGGCGATATGTTAGCTCTGAAACTTTGGTTGATCGATGCCGAGTTGGCATGGAGGCTTCCTTGGCTGGACCGGACCTTCCCAATAATTCGTAGTAGAGATCACGAGGGCATCACCCTCCTAGGATTGACGGGCAGCACCTTTTACTTCCCATTCCGAGTGTTGCGTCAGTTCGGCTGCCCTCAGCAGGTACCTTGGGAGGCTAGACCCCCTTTATGTGATTTGATCTTTTCCAGGGGGTCCTCTGGGGACATAGATCGGATTGCTACTCTTTGGGAGATGCGTCAGTCGATGCTAATGTGTGATATTGAGCAGGGAGACTCGGTTAGGACTTCTCCTGAGTACGAGGCCTGGCTGTTGACTGAGTGTCCTGCTGTCGATGGTCCAGATTTGTCAGAGATTATTGACACTGGAGGCCCTTGGCCAAAGAAAGAGACGGCACTCCGAGCCCGCATCAAGTTACTGGTGGATGAGAAGAGGATCCTGCAAGAACTTTTGGCATATGAGAAGGTTAGAGCAGAAACAACAAAGAGTGAGGTCCTCCGTTTGAAGGGATCACTGAGCGTTGCTTTTGGAGCCATTGATTCTTCTCGGAAGAGGTTCACTGAACGTTTGCTGACTGAACGGAATGCCCGGGAAGACGACCTTCATGCTGAGATTAGCGCTTTGAAGCGCAAGCTACGCCGCTAACTCCTTCCTGCACACAAAACTTTTTGCACAAATCAGATATACAGAAAAGGGGCATAAAAAACCCCTTTACAAATACCCAAGTTTTTTGGTATGAATATTTTCTTTATGTTTTGGTTGTTTTTGTTTTATACTTGTAAAAAGGAAAACACGTTAGTCATCACACCGACTGTTTCTTTTTTTTGGGACGTGTTGTATGTGGTGGAAAAGGCAGTTTATTATATACATCTATATAGATCTATTGGCCTTTTGGTTTTATTTTGTGCATTTTTTTTGGGTGCCTTAATCACTGGGTGAAACTTTGGGAAACCCTGGGTCCACCTTTGGGCATGGTCGAAACCTTTCTTTGAAGTCTGACCTGGGTGGGTTTCCGGTTTTTGCCAAGGCCGGAACATCGATCCCTTTGGATTGAATCAAACCTTTCTCCTTGCCTGGGGTCATACGTTTGGCGGTGCGGTTTCACAAAGACAATTCTGGTCGGGACTCGATTCGAACTAGCATGAGCGGCCCCAAAAAAGGGATCAGGGAGAGTAACCATGAGGGCTCCTCAAACATGAATCTTCTCAATCAGTCCAAACCATTCTTTTTCAATTTTTTCTCCTTTTTTTTTTTTTAAAATTTATTTAACTCCCCTTTTTTTACCAGTGGCACCCTTTCGGGTTTTCACCACGTCCATGGGTTTAGCTCTCTTACCCCAAGCACCCTTTCGAGTTTTCACCTGGTCCGCACAAGCTCGCTGGTTTTACCCGCAGTGCCCTTTCGGGTTTTCACCACGTCCATCTTACTTTGAGCTTGTATTTTTATTTTATTTTTATTATTTTTTTATTTCCTTTTTTTCAATAACCACGATATAGACGTGGATTCCATCATAGCCGACTAGATGGGGTTCGGGTGTCGTCTCACAACTCGGCTTGTGTTGACATTAACAGATGCTATGACTGCTTGTGAACCTAAAAAGAAGGCTTTCTTCAGGGTGTAGCTTGGCCATGGGTCAGGTCAGAATTTGAAGGTATGCTGGGCTAAAAAAATATTTCTTTGATATGGCTTCAGTTTTCTCAACATACTTTCTTCCTTGGGGATCTTACTGTACATGCCCCATATTTGTTGTTCTTTTTGCTTTATTTCAGGCAATCCCTTTTTTTTGGGGGGGTTTTGCTTTTTGGATTTTGATGGTAATTTCACTTCTCTTTTTTGAATATTCATACACACATTTTTTTGGGAAAGGAGTTATTGAAAGAAAAAAGGCCCAGACTCAAATGGGATAGCAATGGATATCATCATTTTTTAGGGGATGCTTTTTTTTTTTTGGCTACTGTGCTTAGAATGATGGCCTCTTTTGGGTGGTTCTTAAGCAGTTACATATCTGTTTCATCAATACTTACCTTATCGCAATAGATTAAGAGTAGAACCGTCGGACGTATCCAGCGTTGATGGGCTCAGGAAGATGATCTTTGTCCATGGTGGCGAGGCAGATGGCGTATCCTGGCAGCACTTCTCGGATGACGTAAGGTCCTTCCTAGTTTGGCTTGAACTTTTCTCTTGGATCGACATGGAGGGATGGAAAGATCTTCTTCAACACAGTGTCTCCAACCTTTAGATCTCGACCGCAGACACGTTTATTGTAAGCGTGTGAGATTTGCCCCTGGTAAACTTCAATGTGACACAAGGCTAGGAGTCTCTTCTTGTCCAATAAGTTTAATTATTAAAAGCGAGATCTCTCTCTTTCTGCTTTGAGTAAGCCTGATTCTATGAGGATTCGGAGCGAGGGTACTTCAACCTCTACCGAGAGTAGGGCCTCAGTTCCATACACAAGCGATAATGGTGTTGCCCCTATAGCAGTACGGATCGACGTTTGGTAGGCCCATAAAGCAAATGACAGTATTTCACTCCAATCTCGATAAGTGACAACCATTTTCTCAAGGATGCAGAAGACTATCTTGTTCGCGGCTTCCACGGCTCCATTAGTTTGAGGCTGATATGGGGATGAGCGATGGTGCTTGATCTTGTATTGCTCGCAAGAGTCTCGGATGCACTTATTCGCAAAGTTTGTACCATTGTCCATGATGATATCTCTGGGTACTCCAAATCGGCACACAATATTGTTCTTGAGAAACTTCTCAACATGACTGGCCGTGATGCTGGCATATGACACCGCTTCTACCCACTTAGTGAAGTATTCAATGGCGACGAGGATGAACTGATGTCCATTTGATGCTTTCGAATTAATCATTCCGACAACGTCAAGGCCCCAGGTAGCAAATAGCCAAAGAGTGGTCATGCAATGAAGATCAATGGCAGGAGCGTGTATCAGACTGGAGTGTTCCTGACACTTGTAGCATTTTTTAACATGTTTGCAACAATCGGATTCCATGGTGGTCCAAAAGTATCCCTGCCATAGGATTTTCTTAGCAAGCATGTGATCGCTGATGTGGGCTCCGCATACTCCCTCATAGATTTCTTTCATAATATTGACTGCTTCACTTTCAGTGAGGCACCTAAGTAAGACGTTATTGTATGATCGCTTGTAAAGGCATTCCCCGCAAGTGATGTAACCTGCCACTAAACGTTGAATGGTTCGCCGGTCTGTCTTGGATATACCCTCTGAGAAAGTTAGGTTCTCGAGGAAATTCTTGATATCTGAGAACCAAGGTGGCTCATCATCATGATTTGTAGGTTCCTCAATCTGGAGGCAGAAGGCCGGCTCATTCCTCTGCTTGATCATGATCGGCTTCATCTCAACACCATAGGGGATTTCAATCATTGACACCAAAGTTGCTAATGCGTTGGCAAAGCAATTCCTTATCTGGGGGACGTATGAGAAAGTCACATCTTGGAAGCAAGCTATCAGATCCTCGAGGTGTTCATGATAGGGGATCAGTTTCTCGTCTTTCGTCTTCCAGTCACCATTCATCTGGCATATGATTAACTGTGAATCGCCAAATACTCTAAGGTGAGCTAAATTCAGATCGAGAGCCGCCTGCAGACCAGTGGCGAAAGCTTCGTACTTAGCCATATTGTTAGTGCAAGGGAAATTGTGCTTGATAGAGACAGGTACATGGGATCCTTTTAGTGAAATCAGGATGGCACCAACTCCATGGCCCTCGACATTTGTTGCCCCGTCAAAGTGCATTACCCATGATTCTTTTGCTTCTTTTGTATCGTCATCTGTCATGAACAGGATGTCCTCATTGGGGAAGTCAGTTCTTAAAGGCTCATAATCAGGTAAAGGATTATCGGCAAGATGATTAGCAAGCGCCTGCCCCTTGATCGACTTCTAAGTGATGTACGTAATGTCGAATTCAGATAATAAAAGTTGCCATCGTGTGGTTCGTCCAGTGAGAGCTGGCTTTTCAAATAGGTATTTCGATGGGTCCATTCGGGCCAAGAGCAGAACCGCCTAAGATAGTAAGTAGTGGCGGAGCCTTTGAGTAGCCCATATAAGACCCAGGCATGCTTTCTCTAGATGAGAGTAGCGCGCTTCATAATCAGTAAATTTCTTACTCAGATAGTAAATGGCCTACTCTCTTCTTCCCGTTTCATCGTGCTGCCCCAAGACACATCCCATCGAAACTTCTATTGTAGAGAGATACATCAAGAGTGGTCTCCCTGGCTCAGGTGGTACCAAAGCAGGTGGATTAAGGAGGTAGCTTTTGATTTTTTGGAACACTGCCTGACAATCGTCGTTCCATTCAATGAGTGAATTCTTCCTTAGTAACTTGAAAATCGGCGTGCAGATGGGAGTTACCTATGCAATGAACCGACTGATATACTGTATTCTACCCAGAAACCCTCTAACCTCTTTCTCTGTAGACGGCGATGGCATTTCAGTGATGGCTTTGACTTTGATTGGGTCGACCTCGATCCACCTCCTGCTGACGATGAATCTTAATAGTTTCCCTGACATGAGGCCAAATGCGCACTTCTGTGGATTCAGACGTAGTCGATACTTCCTCAGCCTTTCAAACAGCTTCGGAAGGTTTACCAGATGGTCGCTTCGCTCTGGTGACTTAGCTATCATGTCGTTGACATATACATCAATTTCTTGATGCATCATGTCATGAAATAGCGCGGTCATAGCTCTCTGGTATGTTGCACCGGCATTCTTCAGTCTGAATGGCATGATTCGATAGCAAAAGGTTCCCCAGGGGGTAATGGACGATGTCTTCTTGCGATCAACCTCTGCCATTTTGATCTGATTATATCCTGAGAATCCATCCATAAAAGAAAGCATCCCGTGCTTAACTGTGTTATCGACCATGATGTCAATGTGTGGTAATGGGAAATCGTCCTTTGGGCTCGCTTTGTTCAAATTAGAGAAATCGATACACATGCGAACCTTTCCATCCTTCTTCCGCACAGGTATGATATTGGCTAGCCATTGTGCATATTTGGATACCATGAGAAACCCCGCATCATACTGCCTGATGACCTCATCTTTGACTTTCAACATCCACTCGGGTCGAAGACGTCTCAACTTTTGCTTGACTGGCTTCATATCAGGGTAGAGGGACAATTCATGCTCGACCAAATCAGTATCCAGACTAGGCATGTCCTCGTACGACCAGGCAAAAACATCTTGATATGACCGAAGGAAGTCGATCTTACTTTTTCTTTCCTCAGGAGACAGTGACGTTTCGATTTTGGTTATCTTGGGAACCTCCTCAGTTCCTAGATTGACGTCTTTAGTCTCTTCGACAATAGGGGTAGGGTGTTGAGACTTGAAAAGTACCACTTTTCACCCCTTAACTTAATCTCTGTTAGACCCTGAATCATTTAATAAATGTGTTTTAAGTCTATCCTGTAGGTAATAAGCAGAAGCTATAAATAAGCCCCTAACCATGCCAAGAAACCTACTGCTGCCCCAGAAGTTCCTCAGAAGAAAGAAGGTTGAACCCAGACAGAGAATTGGCTACAACATAGGCACAGCAAAGCAAAAAAAAATCAAGAAGAATGCCTCGCACAGATGTCGTAGGGCTTAATTAAACCAGAAAGAATGCTTCGCGCAGTTGTCATTGGCTTCTGAAGGGAGCACACCAACTGGTCATGCAGTCTTCATGCCGTTCACGCCCAGATGGATGTTAGCAGGGAGTAAAAAGCATACTTCGCACAGTTCTCGCGAGTCTCAGTCATAAGCACTCACGCAGCACTCACGCAGCACTCATGCAGTCTCACGCAGCTCAAGAAATGAGTCTTCAACCTTCGCGTGATTCACTGAATAGTGAGAGCTTCAGGCATTCCTGCGCGTCGTTATCGCGCAGTGGCCACGGGATACAAACTTTCAAGGAACTGCTCGCGCGATCTAGAAGTCCATGTACATTGTTTTCTTTGCGAGGATCACCGCGGGATTCATCAAGGAAGGAACTGCCCGCGCAATTCCCGTGCCATTCAAATGGAAAGAGCATTCCCGTGACAACCAAAATATCAATCCCGCGACTATAAGAGCTTCAAGTCAAAGAAACCCCGCGATGCCAATTCTATCACGCGATAAGACCTGGAAAGCCTTTCTACCTAGCGAGGCTCGGGTTCTTAACTTCTCCCCACTTCTGCAGGGGCAATCTGGGAACTTCTAGCAACTAGGGCATGGACTCTAATCTCCGTGCACACTCCCCGGGCATCCAAGGAATAGAAATGGGCCATGTTAGCATTGATAAATTAGGGTTTTCCTAACCCTAATTCTTAGAGAGCTGACTGCTATTAAGCCTGAGCCTAGCTTAGGTTTAGGGGACTTGACTTCGGTACTCCTTCTTGAAACCGACTATAGAATTATAGTAGGCAAAGGTTAGGGTTTAGGAGTTTTCTTTTTCCTTTTTCCTTCTCTCCATAGTCCAGCACTTGCTGGCTATGCCTTTGTTTGATTATTTGGTATAGTTTTAATAGAGATTTGTAATAGGATCTATTGCATGTATGGGATTGGTGTTTTGTGAGTTGTTCTGTACAAGGCTACTGCCTTGAGATCCTCCATTGCTAAGTTGTATTGTAAGCAATGGAGGATAGTCTTTAAGGTTTTACTTAGATCTAAGTGACTTGTGTGTCCAGGTTAGGCACATTGCAGGCCTAGCCCCACCATAGGACCCACTAAATCTGAATCCCTATGGGAGCTTGAGCTAGTAGCCTTGTGAACATGGTGGCGACAGCAATGTTCTTGTTCTGTCTTAGACCTCTGTGAGGAGGATAGCCTCTGTGGATAGTCTGTGACCATTCAAGTTGACAGATTATAGCCCTAGGGTTAGGCCAATCCACAGATCTAAGATAGATTCTTTTTCTCTGCACTTGTGCTTGTAGCCTTGTGAGAGATTGTGCAGAGACAGACTCTCCTGTATTTGTATAGACCCACCATCAGATGGCAGATCTCATCTGGCTGTAGAGATTGTAGGCTTGTGACTGGATCACTGCTGTCTTTCTAAAGCAGTGAATAGCCAAGCTTAAAAGCTAGTCCTCAAACTCTTACTAGTTCTGTGTGTCCAGGCTAGCGCATGTTGTAGGCCTAGCCCCACACACAGAACTTTAGAGGTTGAGGTTCCTATGGATTCTTGAGCTGGTAGCCTGGATGAAGTAGTGCCTACAATGATAAACTTGTTCTGACCCATCTCTGGATTGTGGTTCTCCTATTGGATAGTCTTTGACCATTTAAGTGGGCAGGTTATAGCCATAAGGGATTGGATCATGGCACAGGGGTGAGTTGGATCCTTTCTCCTCTTTGGTGATAATGTAGCCATTGGACAGGATTTCTATAGCAGCAGATCTGAGTCTGAGTTATAAGACCCATCAAATCTGCACCTAATAGCATACTTCTCACCCTTTTATATTTATTTTCTCACACTCCATCCTCTTTCTTAACCCTTTCTGTAGTTTAGGCATTAGGTTACCTTAGGATTTAGATAATAGTGACCTTAAATCCCCTTCCCTTTAGGGTTTCCAGATCCGTAGCCAAATCTGGAGGGCCTACAAAAGATAGCTCTCTTAGAGCTTTAGATCAACTTTCCCTGTGGGACAAACTCTTACTTATCAAATTATCTTGCGGAATTTGTGCTGCATTTTAAACTTCTTTGCTCTGTAGTTTTCAATTAACCTTTGATTTATTTTCACTAACCCCATTCTTATCATTGTCTCTAATAAAGTCAGTAGCAAGCAACCTAAAATACCTTAACAAGTTTTTGGCGTCGTTGCCGGGGAATCTTGATCTATTAGTAGACCCTAGATTTTTATATTCTTTATTCTTTGGTAGCTGTACTTGTGAATAATTGATACTGCTGATTTACATTTGGAATTTTTCTTGCAAATCAGGACAGTAGCAGAGAAGGAGAGTAGAATTGCACTAGGAGTCTAGCTTCCTTTGTTTGCAGTTCTCTAGACCTCCAAACCTTAGTTTATTTCTCCTTTGAAAATTCCATCGCAGTTGATTAGGATAGTTATAATTTTGTTAAGTGCAATGTGTCTGCTAGTAGTCTTCCCTGTTGTTGGTGGGTGTGTATGTTAGGAAGGAGATCCCCAGTCCCACATTAGAGCCTCCTAACCCTGAGATAGAAAGGGGTAGAAGACCGAGAAGGCCCAGACACACCACAGTTGAGCCCCCTACTAAAACTGAGACAGCAGACATGGGTGAAGAGCAACCCAGAACATTGAAGGAATTGAATGCTCCTGATGATTATAATTCCCCATTTAGCATTCAATTCCCAGATGTTCAAGGAAACTATGAGATTAAAACCTCAACCATCCAAATGTTACCAAGTTTTCATGGGCTGAGTAAGGAAGACCCTTATCAGCATATAGAACTATTTCTTTCTCTATGTACGACCTGTAATATTGCTGGACTGGGAGAGGAAGCTACCAAACTGCAGCTTTTTCATTTTTCCCTAAAGGATAAAGCCAAAACATGGCTCTCCTTGCTCCCACCAAGCAGCATACAGTCTTGGAATGATCTTCAATGCCAATTCTTGGCCAAAATTTTCCCAATTGGTGAAACAAGCCAGTTGAGGAGGAGCATTATCTCTTTTATTTAGTCCCCAACTGAACCATTGCATGAGGCTTGGGATAGATTTAAGGAGTTGTTGAGGCAATTCCCACACCACCAGATCCCTAGGTGGTAGCTTGTACAATGCTTCTACTAGGGGATTGATGCCAAAAATAGAGCAATGATTGATGCATCTAGTGGTGGCTCTTACCTCAGCAAGACTGATACAGAAGCATGGGACCTATTTGATGTGATAAGTGAAAACTCCATGCAGCAGGAGTCTTTGTCAAGCAATGACATTGTGCCAGCTGCTAGGGGTACAAATGAACCCATTTTCAAAGGAAGAGTGTATGAGTTAATTGCACACAGTAACCTAGAGAGGAAGGTGGGCAGCTTGTCCTTAAAAGTTGATAAAGTGTTGAGTGTGTTGCAGCCCCACGTGGCTGCACAGGTTGGAGAGTTATGCCTCATATGCCACTCACCCACACACTCCCATCTAGACTGTCCATCTGTTAGTCCATTTCCAGATTTTCTAAATGAGCAAGCCAATGCTGCCGAAACATTTGGACAACAGTCTGTTGTGCACACTTGGAGGAAGGACCCAAATTTGAAGTGGAGACAAGTTGATTTGCCTCAAACCCAGCAGTCGCAGGCACTACCCTACGTGTCTGACCAGCAGTCCCCTCATGGTTATGTCCTAAGAGAACATTTCCCACATCAGCCCCCCCAGCCAAGACATTTAGCTTTGCCCCCACCTCAACCAAGAGCCCCCTCCTTTGAGGAGTAGGTTTTGACATCATTACAAAACCTTGGCTCCGTTACACAATTTGTGGATTCCCATTCTCAGAGCATCAAGAAAATTGAGGACCAGCTGGGTCATATCTCAAATGCTTTGATGAGAAGGGAAGAGGGTCGGCTCCCGAGCCAAATTTTTAACAACCCAAGAGGGGCACACTTGATTGCTGATGTCTCTTTAAGTCATGAAGAAATTAGAGCCATCAATACCTTGAGGAATGGGAAGGAGGTGGCTGACCAAGACATTGTTGATGCTAAAAGGTTGTGCATTCGGTGAGAAGCTGAATAAATGGGCTGTTCTGGAGCCCAATTTCATAAAAAAATAAATAAATAAATAAAAATAAAAATAAAAAATAGAATAAAATAAAAAAACATGTTGAGCCCCATTTCCTCATGCTTTTATAGAGCCTCCTCCTTGCAAGGAGAAGGATTTGATGGGGGAAATGAGGGCTGGTTAAACAATTGCTGTCCCTGATGAGATGGTGGTGACACCTTGCCCAATCTGCTGGATTTGAGATAAGGTGTGTGAATTTCTGAAGTTTGGATTGAGGAGGCACCCACTGCAGTGCTCCCTCAGCCTTATATTGATTGCCCACCTGATGTGGAGCTGGAGCTGCTCCCTGCTACTCTCATGCAACTGTCAACTGGTGAATGGAAGAATTCAGGTTTGTTGCAAATGCAAAGGTATGACCTTTCATTTTTATTTTATAGTTCTTTCCAATTCAGCTGAGTTCCAGATGGGGTAATCAAAATTTCTATCATTCATGCACCCCCATTCGGACTATTTTGTATATATTGTGTTTTTATGAACTGATTTTGTATGAATCTTGTTTTCGAAAGTGGTTGATATTCATGTAGATTTATACTCAGATCTGTTTACGTAGTTGTGTCTAGGATTTTCCTGTTTTAGGTGTTTGGTTTAGTTCATGTTTTGTATACACCTGCTGTTTGTAGTGTAATTTTTGCAATATATAATTGCTCTTTTTAGGAATTTGTGTCCTTGTTTTGTTTTCTTAGTAGTCATGTTGTGTCTATTCTATGTCTTCTTCTTAGTTTAATTTTCTGCATCTTTTTGCTTAGTTTTCTCTTAGTTGTCTGCTGTAGTTTAGTATGCTTTTCTGTTTTAAACCCTGCTATCCCTATACATTTTGCATGAAACAGTGACGACATTGTTTAACTTAGGTTTGGGGGTATGGCAGGGTAGACCTGCTAGTAGGATAGTTAACTTTAGTGTAGCAGTGCGAGAAAATTTGAGATGAATAAAGTCAATTCCCACCTAACTTGCTAGAATGAAGAAATTTGTGGAAAATTTAAAAATTTTGCAAACATTTTGAAACTGAAAATTTTAAAAATTTTAGCACCACCATGAAGCTAACATCAGAAATTTTTTTTCAGTTAGTACTTAGTAAACCTAAGAGGAGAGAAACAGGTGAAACTACACCCCATGGGTTAATTTGAGGACCATACCTAGTGAGATTTGGGCCCATCATTTTCTTGTGAAGAGTGTTTTTGGCATTATTTCTGCTCTGAGGACTGATTGAATCAAAACTTTTTCACTAGAAGTTGGTCACCTCCAAATCAAAACTAATTGACAGCACTCATGATACTAAGGAAATGATCCAAGGCCTTCATTTGGAAAGTTTGAGCTTGAAAATCCAACCTTTGAAAATCTACCCTTTTGCATACATTAGTTGAGCCTTAAAAATCATACTTTCTTTGACAAACACCAGAATACTTGCACCTTAACCTCATGACCTGATTCAACCTCACCCTTACTCTAAGAATTCAGAAGGTAAAGGAGGAGTTAAAGATAGTGAGAATGGTACAACATTCTGTAGAAGGTGAAGAAAAGCAACTTATGAGCAGCAGTGTATCAATGGTATTTGTGTGGCAGTTCATCATTAAAAAAAAAAAAATTCATAAAAAGATTGAATAAAAATAAAAATAGAAAAGAAAGAGAAGTCTAGAGAAGAACATCATCTGAAAATTGAAAAGAAGAGGAGAAGCTGGCCACTTTGATTCTGGAATATATCAAGAAAGATGAAGTTTTGTTGAAGTGAAGGTTGTGAAGTCATGAATCACTCCTTCCCTTGCTGATTTCTTCATTTTTTATTCCCTTTTTACCCTTTGATTCTTTACATCCCTCACCCATAAGCCACATTACATCCCATTCTAAAAGACCTTGTGGATCCAAAGTAAAATGAGCTATCATGGGGAGATGAGGAGTTGTCCAGTCTATGGTGAAAAGTCATGAGGATGTCAAAAATTAGAAGCTTTACCTATGCTCATGCTTGCAGGCCCATTTGGGGTCTGTAACTGCTTTTGAGCTGTTTTTAATGTGAACATCCTCAGATTGTTAATGTTGAGAGACAGCCCTGGTGAGAATTGGGTCTAAATTTTGACTTCATTGGGGTTGCATCCAACCTGAATCTTGAATTTAAGGCAAGCTGGGTACTGATTTTTACACATTGAATTTCTAATGTTAAATGAATGGTGGTGATGCAAATACATGCTAACTTTTGAGTTTTAAATGGCCTGCATCACTACTATAGTTTCCTCTTAGTGTTAAAGAATGGGTGTGGAATGAAGCTTTGTACATTGAAATCTGTGTTGTCATTAACTGCCCTATACTTAATTGTTCTAATGGTGAAGTTTGTGGGTGTCTTCACTGAAAACCCTCAGGAGACTTCACTCCTCCACTAGGGATCACCTAGGGGTTTAAAAGGCTTGGTACATATGCTAAATGTACCCGTGATCCCTACAAAAGTGGCATTTAATTAGTTACAGCTTTGCTAAGGGACTAGCAAAGATTAGGTTTGGGGGTGTGTTAAGACCTGAAAAGTACCACTTTTCACCCCTTAACTTAATCTCTGTTAGACCCTGAATCATTTAATAAATATGTTTTAAGTCTATCCTGTAGGTTGTAAGCAGAAGCTTCAAATAAGCCCCTAACCATGCCACGAAGCCTACTGTTGCCCCAGAAGTTTCTCAGAAGAAACAAGGTCAAACCTAGACAGAGAATTGGCTGCAGCATAGGCACAACAAAGTAGAAACAAATAAAAAAGAATGCCTCACGTAGATGTCGCAGGGCTTAATTGAACCAGAAAGAATGCATCGCGCAGTTGTCGCAGGCTTCTGAAGGGAGCACACCAACTGGTCTCGCAATCTTGGCGCCGTTCACATATAGATGGATGTCAGCAGGGAGTAAAAAGCATACTTCGTGAAGTTCTCGCGAGTCTCAGTCATAAGCGCTCACGTAGCACTCGCGCAGTTTCGTACAGCTCAAGAAATGAGTCTTCAACCTTTGCGCGATTCACTTAATAGAGAGAGCTCCAGGCATTCCTGCATGCAGCTGTCGCGCAGTTGCCGCGGGATACAAACTTTCAAGGAACCGCTCGCGCGATTTAGAAGCCCATGCACATTGTTTCTTCATGAGGATCGCCCCGGGATTCACCAAGTAACGAACTACGCGCGCAATTCTCATGCCATTCAAATGGAAAGAGTAATCCCACGACGACCAAAGCATCCCCGCGATGGCCAAAGTACCAATCCCGCGACGGAAAGAGCTTCAAGTCAAATCAACCTCGCGACGCCAATTCTATCACGCGATAAGACCTAGAAGGCCTTTCTACCTAGCGAGGCTCGGGTTCTTAACTTCTCCCCACTTTTGCATGGGCAATCTGGGAACTTCTAGCAATTAGGGCACGTACTCCAATACTCTAATCTCTGTGCACGTGCCTCGAGGCATCCAAGGAACAGAAATGGGCCATGATAGCATTGATAAATTAGGGTTTTCCTAAGCCTAATTCATAGAGAGCCAACTGCTATATAAGCCTAAGCCTAGCTTAGGTTTAAGGGACTTGACTTCTCTACTCCATCTTGGTGACAAAGTCCTGGTAACAAAGTCCACTACCCCTTCTCCGCTACTGCTTTCGGTGTTGATATCTATTTGTTCATAGCTTAATGAGACCTGGTGAGGATCATAGGTTGGTCCCGAGAGCCGGAAAGGTATGGCTGCCGGTTCTTGAGGTACTTGTACTGTCGGCTCAGGAGGTGTGGATAATACTTGATTCACCTCGGTGGTAGGAGGTTGGGTGGAAAGATTGGGCCAAATGGGGGTGGTGAAGCTTGAGGGTTGTGGCATTGGAGGGAAGGGGGTAAAAGTAGGCCATTGATAGCTGGTAGGTGCTGGCGGTAGATGGGGGGTCTGATGGGCCCTTAGGTAATTGACTGGGGTGGTGGAGTTTACCAGTGGCTGAACTGGGGGTGATTGGGTGGGCGCAGGCCATTGATAACTGATGGGTGTGGGTGTTGGATTGGAGGCCTGTTGGTTTAAAGGGTAATCGATGGGGGATGTGGTGTATGGTGGTAGTTGAAATGGGGTGCAGCCATTGATAATTTGGCGGTGCGATCTTGAGATTAGCTGAGGGCTTATAGGGTAATTGATGGGGGTTGTGGTGTATGGTTGGTATGCATTGATATTTACATAATTGACGGGTGTGGTGGACAGAAAGTATGCCAGGAAATCCAAGGGTTCGAATTGCGGGGTTGGGTTGGGGAAATATTCTGACAAATTTAGGGGTTCAATTACCCCTACGTTCCCCGCTTCTATGTTTCTTGACAAAGGTGCTACATAACTCTCCCAATCACTGATATAGTTGGATGGGTTAAATTCAAACTCCTCATCTTCTATCATTCCGACGGTGGGTTTGGGACCTGCTCCTCCGGTGGGATGTGGGGGTAGTGGCACTTGGTGAATATTAACATGCTGAGAGGGTGCAGGGGGAATGATTTTCCCGGCATCGATCAAATCCTGGATGGAGTGCTTCAATGGGAGGTAGCGACCAGTAGGGTGACCCAGACCCTGATGAAAATTACAGTGGGTATTTGGGTCATAGATCCTTGGGATCGGGTGAGGAGGAGGTTGTGGTTGGCGGATAGCCACTAATCCCTTTTCTACTAACAGGGGCAAAAGTAGACTCAATGATTGCCCCAGAGGTGTGAAGACTCGGTCGTAGTGGGCTCTCCTCTGTTCCAGGGTAATTTACATTCCTTGCCCATTCCCCATTCTTTGCACCTGCTCAGGCCTAAAGGGTGCTAGTGGGGTAGCTTGAAATTGAAATGGGGTTGTATTGTTATTAGGCCGGGTATTGACTATATTCTGGACATCGCCCCTGTTCTCTTCTCGTTCCTTTGCTCTAAAAATCTTCTAACCCCACTGGGTCCACTCGGCATATTCTTATTCAGACGCCCCTCCCTATGGCGTCCTCGCATCGGTTAGCATTTCTCATCAGATCAGCAAAGCTGGTCTACTGCTGATATACCAAAAAGTTTGAAATCACTGGCAGAGTGTTCTTTAAAATAATCTCTATCTGTTCATCATAAGGTATTCTGTTCCTGACCTGAGGTGCCAATGCTCTCCATCGCCCCAAGTAGTCACTGAAGGTCTCATTCTGGTTCTGCTTTAAATGGGCCAAGTCGAACTTACGCGACTCGATGTCTATATTGTAGACATACTATTCTTGAAATAGATGCGTCAAGTCCCTCCACATTTTTATCATAAACTGTTCTAAAGATGTGAACCATCTTAAAGCCGGCCCCTTGCTGGGTCTGGCCCGATGGGCCTTGATGGGTTTGTTCCATGGGCCCTTGGCAGATCTAGCCTAATGGGCCTTAACGGGTCTGGCCCATGGGCCCTTGGTGAGTTTGGCCCAATGGGCGATGATGGGTTTGAGCCATGGGGCCTTGATGGGTATGGCTGAGTGGGCCTGGGTAGGTTTGGGTGGTGGGGTATTGGGTCATGGGCCCCTGGGGTATATGAGAAAAGGGGGTTTGGGCCAATGGGCCTTGGGGTAAGTGGGTAATGGGGGTTTGGGTGGTGTGGATTATGGGGGGTTGATGGGGGTCATGGGGGAGTGAGGCATGGAGGTTGGATGGGGTGTGAGATGGGTTGGGGGAGATGGGGTGTGAAGGAGGGGGGGTATTTTGAGAAGCCTTCCACATGGAATAGGCTTGGAACATCTCCTCCATCATGGTCGTGGAGGGAGGGTTGGATGGAGATGGGGGATTTAAGGGATGCTGGGGTATAGATGGGATGGAGGTGGCAGGAAAATTGGGCATGGCCCCGATATAATCGGGCACAACCATGGTAGGTGGGGGGGTATGGGGTGGATGAGGGGATGTATTGGGTATGTTTTGGGATGATGGGGGGAATGATGAGGAGGGATGAGGAAAGTTTGGCATGGCCCCGATAAAAATGGGCATGACCCGAATGGATGGGGGATTTTGCGAGGGGGCGGATAGGGTGGAAGTGGTGTATGTGAATGTGTGTGGATCGGGTCTATAGGGGGATGATGGGAATTGGGGCATGGATGTGGATTGGGAAAATGGGTTTGGGTTTGGCATGGGCATGGTTTGGGCAAAAGATGGAGAATAGGGGGTAGGACTTTGGATATTTTGGGGGGTAATGGTTGGGAATATGGGGGCGCCGAATGGGCCGGTGACGGTAAAGGGGGGTTGGGTGAGGGGGATGGTGGAAAAAACTTCTCCCGAATGGGAGTGGGTTGGAGAATGTGGTGGGGATGAGTCGGGATCGGCGTAAGCCGGGTCCACTACCCACGACATTCTATGGGAAAGGGTTGGGTAAGGGTGCCTTGGATAGGGCCCAAAAATCCTCCTCCTCCTTCCCCTATGGGATGACGGAGGGCAAGATGATGCCGTTGTGCCGGCACCACAAACTATATATATTTTTTTGGATTTTGATTATATATATATATATATTTTTAAATTTTTTTTGAAAAACAAAGGTTCCGAGGCCTTGGAATTCCCTTTTCGGGTGGCTCTCGTACCTTAATTCAAGACCCGCGGCAACGATTCCGACGCACTTCAGAAGAATCAAAGGAAAACCTTCGGTCTATTGAAGGCATGAAAATCGAGGCAAACAACCCGATCCCTCAGAATGAGCCAAAAAGAAGTTGCCCTCTTTTGACTGGCGGGGGCGTATTGGGTATCGGAGATGGCAGGGCCTAAACAAGGCACTAAGCACACTGATCGGGGGACTCGGGAGGTAAAAAAGGCCACAGATTCAGGCTGGGATGCTGGTAAACAGACCTGGCGCAACTAATACATGCGTCCAGGTTGCAGGACACTATTTTTATACTGGCGCAACTATTAGTTGCGCCAAGGTAAAAATATGGATTTTAAAGCTGGCATAACTATTAGTTGTGCCAGTTATAAATTCCAGTTTTTTGCACTGGCGCAACTAATACTTGCACCAGGTAAAAACTGATGCTCCAGAACTGATGGCAACAACCACCAACACCCGAAATGAGTCTCTTTTTTTAGTTTTTTGTGGAAGCTAGGCTTCTAGGAACTGAGCTATTTTTTTGTGATCGATTCTTTCCTCACCACACCTAAAGGGTTTGAGTCCGGTATAACTCACTAGCGTGCTTCCCAAGGGTTTTATGTTTTGGAATGGAAACCCACCCGATATACCTCCGGCGCGAGCGCCTTCTCAGATACTAGGTGGGTCAGAACTTTTCTGGATCATCACCACTAGGGGCTGCCGCCATACTAAGACCCGGGTGTTTATTTGTTTGCCTAATCTCAACCCTTTTTTAAAATCTACCATGTAAAAACAAATTAATTAAGCTCCCTAACTTGGTTTAATTTTAATTTTTTTCAAAGCTTTTCTCTTTTTTTTTGGAGTTTTTCTTTAGTTCAAAGACCGGGGGTGATTATCCCGTGCCACCACTACGGGCCGGCGTCCACTGATAGAATATGAGTGCACAAGTACGCCCGCCAATCGGCTAAGGCACTTTAAATGACGAAAATTTAAAGGAATTGAAAGACAAAGTTCAAGTAGTCCCGCCAATCGGCTAAGGCACTAAAATAACGGAAAAATAAGGAACATAAAGGACAAATGCCCAAGTAAGCCCGCCGATCGGCTAAGGCATGTAAATGATGTAAAAGTAGGGGTAAGTAAAATGACTTAATCGGAGGGGCGAGTAAAAATAAAATGAAAAACAACAATAAAAGGTTAGTAAAAATCAAAAATTAAAAGGTCAAGTTCGAGGAAAAGCTCTGAAAGCTAGTTCCCAACAGAGTCACCATCTGTGCAACCGTGGGAATCGAGACGATCCTGTCGCGACGATGCGCTCTCTAACGAAAATATAGAGTAGCCACCGGAGCTTTCGGTGTCCTCGGAAACCTAGTTCATTTTTATGAGCACCGAAGTGCTAAAAATATGACTCTAAATCCAGTCCACACCAAAGGCTCTTGGGTAGGGGCTTCGGTTATCGATCGGGAAGGTGTTAGGCACCCGATCAACCCGCTTAACACGGTCTCTACTAATGGCCAAAAATAAAATAAAGTAAAATAAAAGAAAATAGCTTCCTATTGCCCAAAAGGGCTTACAATCCTATTTGTGCCCCTCCGTTCCTATAGAAAAGTAGGTGGCGTAATGACACAAATGGGAGGATGGAGGGAGCTAGAAAGAGATAGGAGAAGAAAGGGGAGAGCCGGAGCCCTCGGGCCCTTGTTGCACCATAGAGGAGCCTTGCTTGTCTTGATTTTGATGAGCTTTTGGAGGCTTGAATGGTGGAAAAAAGGGGTTCTAACCTTCTAACTTGGAGATGGAGAAGAGAGGCTAGGGGATCACACACACCTAGGCTAAGGGTTTTGGGTGTAAGAGCAAGCTTGGGAAGGGGTTTTTGAGTTCTGGATTTATGTGAAAATAGTGCACCAAAGGGAGGAAGAACTTCTCACTTGGAGCTCTTTCTCTCTTAAGCAAAATTCTCAAACCCTAAACCAAGGGGTGGGGGGCTCTATTTATAGGAAATGGGTAGATTAGGAGACCACTTAAGAGCTAAATGGGTTTAGCAATTAGGTAATCTCACATCTAAGGATTCCTAGGGTTTCAAGAGTTTAAAGAAGTGTGAAGATGGGCTTTAATGGTGGATGATGGGGTGAGGCCTTAAGCCTCTTAAAGGGGTGCAAATAGGCTTCAAAAGGGTACAACAGAGCTAGCAAAACACACCCCAAAGGTCAAGGTGGTCAACAAGTCAAACCCCAAACATGAAATTCGGGGCAAAATCTAACAATCACTATTCATATGTCTGGCGTAACTAATAGTTGCGCCTGGCAAATGTACAGTAAAACAATGTTTTAAACAGTGCTGGAAGTTGCCTCGCAAGGGTGGGCCCCACTTTTAACCTTGGACCGTCAAAAAGCTGACGACCTCTACTCTTCAACGGTATTGGACTGGATCGTAGTAGAGGGCCGTAGCCAATTTTGGTGGACCACTCTTCATCCATTGCCCGAGAAGGTTAGGTTTAGGGTTTGGAATGGGTTTTAAGGGTCCGGACTGGTTTCTAAAGGTTCGGGATAGGTTTCTAAGGGATCTAGGGTGATTCCTAAGGGTTTGGGGTGATTCCTAAGGATTCCATACATGCCATCAAACGCTTGAAAATGTGCCTCTCTCAAAATGTGTTTCGATCGGGCCTTGGGCCAAATTTGGGTGTCTACACTTTCTTTCTTCTCTTCAATAGCAGTAGCGCAAAATCGTTAATTATGATTTTCTATCTTTAAATAGTAGCGAATCATCTTTAACACTTAATCATTATTCTTATTGCTGTTTGGGTTCACTTTAACAAAGATTATCATTAGGGCTCCCTTTTCTTGCTTATCTTAAATATCTGCACATCAGTTGCTTATTCGCAACAAACTAAGTCCTAGCATCACTAGGTTAACGGTGATAAGATGGTAGATTATGTGAATGATCATGTGTCCTGGGGCAGCATGATGAAACAAGAAGAAAATAATAAGCCATCTATTATCGTAGTAAAAAAATTTACTGACTACGAGACATGTTATTCTCATCTGGAAAAAGCATGTCTGGCCCTCGTATGGGTTACACAGAGGCTTCGTCATTACTTTCTATCTCAAGCTGTTCTGCTCCTAACATGGATGCTAACAAGACAGTCACCCGCATCCTTGAGAAAATGGTCATCACCTACCGAGATTGGAGTGAAATATTATCATTCGCATTATGGGCCTACCGAACATCGATTCGTACCGCTATAGGGGCAGCAATATTCTCCCTTGTGTATGGAACCGAGGCTGTGCTACTAGTTGAGGTTGAGGTACCTTCACTCTGTATCCTCATCGAATCTAATATACCAGAAACTGAAAGAGAAAGGTACTGCTTTGAGCAGCGGAACATGCTAGACGAGAAAAGGCTCCTGGCTTTGTGTCATACCCAAGGCTATCAAGGGCGAATCACACACGCTTACAATAAGCATGTTCGCAATCAGGATTTAAAGATGGGAGACATGGTACTCAAGAATATTTTCCCCTCTCTCCATGCCGATCCAAGAGGGAAATTCAAGCCCAATTAGGAAGGACCTTACGTCACCTGAGAGGCGTTCCCAAGGTATGCACTCCGCCTCGCCACCATGGATGGAGGTCACTTTCCTGAGCCAATCAACGCTAGATACGTACAATGATTCTATTCCAAAGTCTCCTACGACATGATAAGTATTGATAAAATAGATACGTAACTTCTTAAGGATCCCATAAAAGAGGCCATCATTTTAAAACCAAGTAGCCAAAAAGTGTCCCTGAACGCTCATACCCTTTGCTACAACTATTGAGCCATGAGCCTTTCTTTTATAAACCTCTCCCACGACATGAAAAGAGAAGACGGAAAAAGTGTATATACCAAAAAAAAAAGGAGAAAAAGAGTTACCATCAAATCTATAAAAAAAATCAAAAAAACAAAATCCCGAAAAGTGGATGTCTAAATAAAAAAGCAAAAAGAACAAAAAATAAAAAAGAAAAGAGAGAAAATCATGGGACATGTACGGTAAAAATCCCCCATGTAAAAAGTGTATCACGGAAGTTGGAACCCAATCAAGGACACCTTTTAATCCAAGAATACCTTCAAAATTCCTAAGCTATCCCTTTCAAACCCATGGCCAAGATACATCCCTAAAGAAAGCCCTCTTTAAGGTTTAATAGAAGTCACAGTATCCATTGAGTTAGCACGAGCCAAGCTGTGAGACAACCAAAGAATTTCATCTAGCCGACTATAATGAAATCGACGTCCATGATGTGGCCTTTAAAAAAATAAAACAAAAAGGAAAGAAAATATACAAGCTCAGAGAAAAATGGACGTGGTGAAAACTCGAAAGGACGCTATGGGTAAAAAGAGCGAGTTTATGCGGACCAAGTAAAAACCTGAAAAAGCGCCTGGGGTAAAAATGCATATCCATGGACATAGTGAAAACCTGATAGGGCGCTACGAGTAAAAAAAATGGCGATAACGGGCATGGAAAAAACCCGTCTTGGGCACTATGAGTAAAAATATTCAAAAGAGAAGAATCATCGAGTACTCTTTTGGCTACATTTTCGGGCTAGCTGGTTTCCAACTGGGCCGCTCATGTTAGCTCAAATCAGATTTTGATCAAGTGTATCTTTAGACTGCACTGTTAAATGTATGACTCAAGGTAAGGATAAGGGGTTAATTCGATCCGAAGGGATGGACGTTCCGACCTTGGTAAAATTTTGAACCTCACTTAGGTTTGATCGCATGAACAGGCTCGGCTATGCTAAAAAAGGGACCCGTTAGTTCGTCTAATTGTCAAGGCATCAAACAAAAAAAGAAGAAAAGCAAAAAAAGAATAAAAAAAATCCAGAAAAATCCAAATACAAAAAAAATGTATATATTTATGTTCTTTTCCATGTACATGTGTACAATATCATACTTCCATCTCAAAATAAAGAAAAAGAACAAAAAAATCTAAAAACAAAAATATATAAATCTTAAAAAATGAAAAAAAATGTAGGTAAAAGTTTGTTTTTTCTATTGATTAGGATGCATATTAGTTACCTATATAAAAAAATGGGGGGAGGGGACTGTTGTTTTCTCGAGATGTGCAAGAACATCAAATGGTCCGAAGCCTCGAAGCAGGCAACCTCTCAGCGATGGATAGATCAGATGAAGCATCTCACCACCGATGTCTGATCTATTTGAAAAAAGAAGAACGAAAATTATTTTGAAAAAGAAAAAATAAATTTGTATTTTCATTGAACTTTTCACACATAGCTACGCACATGCGTGTTTCAATGCGGTAAAATGTGAATATTTTATCGGCAACGCAACTATGCAAAATCAATGTCCTAAGTCTAATGTTCGCCTTGGATCTTTGGATCCTACTTTAAAGTAGAAGAAATGGTTTTAATCCCGATCAAGCAGTCAATGTTTCGATCAGGTTGATTCCACTGCTAAATCTTTGAGCTAAGCGCTCCGTCTTTGGATTGATATGAACTTTAGTGTCTTAAGCTTCAGATTTCTCATAAAAAGGTCAATCGTTGGTTGAGTCCAACCTGTTAAAAATGAAACTACATATCAATCAACTATGTGCAAACATGCATGCAGAAGGGTTCATTTCCCTTATTTTTTCACAGGCTTAAAGCCTGCATTGGTGCGGTTTCCCATATATAGGCACTATGTGTTTGGGTATCCGTAGGATGGTCATTTATTCTTATAAATTATACCCAAATAGGATCTGGGTCAGGACTTCCATCGCCTTTATTTCTTATCGCCCCTAATGGGTGCATGCTTATGCATAGTTAAAAGATTTGTATGATCATTGTTGGCAGAGACCAAGATTGGGTGTCTCCTTCGGTAGGCACCCAATTTTGGCAGGATCTGTTTAGTATTATTTGAAGTTCGATGCTCTGGGTCATGTTGATTCGGGGCATATTATCAAAAAATGGCATGCACTCCCAAAAAGCGTTGCAACATAAATTCACTCCGCTCGGGTAGTCGTGATTAATTAACTTCGAGATCGATGGGTTCGCCCAAAGACCTCGAACCCTACTTCACGCAGGGGCACCCGTGGCCAGTCAAAAGGGACAATCAATGCCTCATATGATTAGACACAAGCTGTGGACCTTCACATTTTTTGTCTCGCACTTATCTTTAGGTATGGATCGATCACCCTCTCGCTCACGGAGCTGTTTTATTCAAAATAAAATTTGGACATCAAACATCTTCAATCATCTCGAGAAACAAATGTTTTTCCCAGTATTTTGGGCTTTCACAACTCGCACCATCTCGGTTATGCCTAATAATATCGCTAAGCGCTTGAGGATCGATAGCCTTGAGGAATGGACATTTTTTGCGACATACGGGGCTTCCGTTTACTCACCATGTTACCCACCTGATGTTTGAGATTCGTCCTGAATATAACAGACCCATCAGTGTTGCCATGGGCCTCTTCGGATGTCTCTTATCTTTGACATTCGAGCATTAGTGATCAGATACCAAAGAGGGGCATCTGTAGACACCCAAATTTGGCCCAAGGCCTGATCGAAACATACTTTGAGAAAGGCGCACCCTTGAGCTTCCGATAGCATCTCCCATACCCTTAGTATTGGTATGGGCTTTTTCTGTGTCCCTTTCGGTCCCCGAAAAGAGTGGCCTAATTCAGTCCAAGTGGACTGTGGCAAAATCGGCAAAGTAATAATAGGAAAATATTAAATGAAAAGGGTACATCCTATAGTGAGGATACCTGGTTTGTTGCGATCACCAACTACAGATATTTATCAATACTGCAACACGTCACTGATCACGCCTTCTGAGGTGGAGATATGAGTTGTTCTCTATACTGAATCATCTGTCGACCGAAGCCAGCAGCACTGGGTCACCTTGAAGTTTAGTTAAGCTAATTTTCCTACTTCTGCTCTAATTACTCTACATTTACTAATCCTACTGTAACTCCTATAGTTTCCAAGTGTTATTGGGATTCTATTTAATTTAATCCAAATAATAGTCTAGTTGGTTTAGGTGTCTTAATTCTATTAGGATTCTAATTAAGTTTCCTAATCTGACTAGAAGTCTAACTAATTCAGTTTCCTAGTGTAACCAAAGTGTAATTAAAATCCTAATTCTACTAGGAATATGAATATACTAATTCTATTGAGAAATTATAATTAAAGCAAATATTCTAATTGTATCAAAATTCTAAAAAAAGGGGCTTTGGCCTGCTATGCTAAGGAGGATCGACTCCCTTCTCGGGAAGCCTCCGTAATCTCTCTTTGGAAAATCAAATGGCTAGGGATTATTTTAATAATAATATGGATTGAAAAACTGATTTTAAGTCTGAAATTAAAAGTTTATAGACTGAAGATTGAAAATTTTATTGACTACGAATTAAGACTAAATATTAAAAACCAGAGAACAGACGGAAAGATCTAAACTATAGTTTAGAGGCTAAAACTAAAGACTGATTTCAAAATCTAGGATCAGAGATTAAAACTAAGAATTTGAATCTAAAAATTTATGAATTTAGATCAAAAATCTAAAAAAATTAAAAGTTTAGAACGACAAACTAAGGAATAAAGTCAAAATTTAGGGATTGAAATCTAAGGACTGGTTCTAGAAAAGAAGAACTAGAATCATAAAAAAAGAAGAAGTAAGAAATGGTTCTAGAAACTAAGAACTAGAACCAAAGATAAAAAAATAAGAAATAAAGAGAATAAGATCTAAAATTAAGAACCTAAGATCTAGAACCTAAATTCTAGGACTAAGAACTAAAACTAAGAACTAGAACTAAGAAAATTAAGAACTAGAAAATATACCTGAGGCTAAGGACACCGAAAGAGATCCCAAAATCCTAAGCTTGGAAGTAGGAACTCAAAATCGTCGAAATTGTGTGTTGTGATGTGTTTTTGGGATGAGCTAGTGGGTCCTATTTATAGGTATTTGGCTAATTGCTCGCCCTGTGGGGTGCGCTCAATTAGTCGGTGAAATTCAATTAGGCTCCCTGTCTGGTGCGCTTAATTGAATTGTGTGCCCTATACCAGGTCCTTTATCACTTTGAGTCGGAAACCGACTCAGTGAGTGACTGGCTGACTAGCTCAGTCGGGTATCCCAGTCCTAGTCTACCTAGACTAATTGCATGCCCTGTTTAGTGCACTCAATCAATTAAGCACTTGAATATATGCACTTAATAGAGGATTTTAGGCAATCTAGGGAATTAGAGACTAGGTTCACTTGGGAACCAATTACGTGTAGGTGGAGAAGCGTGTAAATCGATTGCGTGCTCTAGATAGGATGTGCAATCGGGTCTCGAGGCAGTTTCTAGAAGGATAAGGACTAGTCCAAATTAAACTAATTGCACGCTGGTGGTGGAGCGTGCAATTTGATTACCCGCGCCTGCCAGGGTGTGTAATCCTGTCCTAAGGCGGTCCACAGGAAGAGCCTCCTAGTCCAAGTCGGGCCAATTGCGTGCCAGAAGTAGGGTGTGAAATCCAATTGTGCACTCTGTATAGGGCGCATAATTCAGGATTCTCCTAGGTTTTGGTTGGGTCTGAGTCACAGAGTTATTATTTCAGCCTGAGTCTCAACCATGTATGATTTTTTTAGTGCATGGTCCCCGTATTAGGGTTTTAAGACTTTCAAAGAAGGTAAGTCCCTTCTAAAAGTCATGGGCAAGGTCAAAGGTTGACTTCACAAATTCATATACTCTGAGAGGGCAGTCAAAACATAGGAGCGTTCATATCCTAATCTGTAGGTGCAAGGGGCAATCAAACAGTGAAATATCTGACACAATCGAGGTACCGAGGGGCATCATACGAATGTCCAGAGACCGAATAATAAGATGTAATATCATGTAATGGCGAAGGCTTTCGCAAGTCATGTGAGACCAAGTGCATCATTGCTCACACCAATGGCGCGTCAAGTGTCCTTTTCTAGTGGACATTTGTGATTTCTCATAGTTGAGTATACTCGTTGTTCGGCTTCCCAAGGAAAAGAATGGATTGGAGAGGTGAGAATTGATAGGTTGGAGATTTATTTTTTATTTTATTTTATTTCTTTCTTTTTAAAAAATAAAACTTGGGATTTTAACTTAAGATCAATTTCAGTTGTAAAACTTTAGAAAACTTGGCTTCTGAGATGTCGCTGAGCAGATCCATCGGTATAGGATTTGTGAACCCAATCGTTTACGTGGTTGTCAAGATGACACTTGGTATGTCAGATGCTCCGTCTAACCTTCTCGTGAATACTGATGATTGTCTCTTATAGGAGGACTGTAGGGATTCACGAATAGAGAGAGACAGGTTTTGAAAACTTTTGACTTAATCATAACTAATTATATTTTCCAAGAAATATCGAGTAAAAAGAGAGGTGATACTACTTACCTGAAGGGGTGATAGTTACCTGATTTGTCACTAGCATGAGGCTTTTTTTATACGATAAGATTGGGCGGCTGCTGTGGTGATGCCGCGATGGAACATTAGAGAATTCCCTCTCTTTCTTCATTTTTATTGTAGCAAGGTCCGATGGTTGCTAGTGTGATGGGACATTTTGGGGAGGTATGGTTCACCGTGGGACACTGATGACCCTCCCCTTCTGGTTGCGTGCTATGGTGAGCCCTGTTGGTTATAGGCATGACGGGACATTTGTAGGGTTCCTTCACTCATAAGTTTTGCTGCGGTGGTGAGGCAGTTGGGAATAGGGCTCTATGGTTTTGCGATGGGATATGATCGAGCCTTCACTTCAGTTTGCTCCGTGGAGTCACGCGATGAGATATCGGGAAGGCGTGGTCTGCGATGGGACTTGGAAGGTTCGGCTCTCTACTTTTCACGATAGGACATTGACTGAGCCTTCCCTTCTTGATTGTGCACCACGACGGGCGGTGGTTGAATATTTTGGGTAGTAGTGCTGCGACAGGATAGGTTTGTGATGAGATTCAGTTGTAGTTGTATTACGACGGAACATGTGCGAGGTTGACGATTCCTTAGTTGTCTCAATGTTGTGATGGGACAATGATGGTGTTTCTTTCTTTGGCAGATCTTAGTTACGTGGTTGGTTAGAGTAAGTTTGAATGGTGTCTAAGAGTGCGACGGGATCTATGTTCAGGCTTGGCAGTGTAGTGAGTCTTTTTTAGCATCGCAGTGGGACATAGTTGATTTATGCTGATGTGTTAGGATGTTGCAAGTCCTGCCGCAATAGGCCATGAGTGTGATTAGTGGCTCTCTCTCTCTAAACGACCTATAAGGCTACATGATGGGACATGAGAGAAAGAGGGATTCTGATCGTGATGGGATGTCGCAAGTTATCAAAGGGTAACTTGGTTGCAATGGGACTATAGGGGGTGTCCTGGTTTATTTATTTAAGATGGTCTATGGGGTGGCTTGAGTGATCATTTTCAAGGGTGAGCGTGTGTATAGGAAGAGTTTTTTTTTTTTTTTAGAGTGGGCTTGGAATTGCACGCATGAATAAGAGCGTGGGATGTAATTACAAGCAAGCGAAGGGGCGCGCGAATGACAGGGTGATGGGTTTATTGTGCGCTTGAATTTAAGCACTTATTCCTATTGCACACCGTTTAAAATGCGCGTAATCGAAGTGTCAGCAGGCTCGTAACGCAGAGTGTTCGGGCGGCTTTTCGAATTCCACGCGGCTATGTAAGCGTATAATCTAATTGCACGCTTTGGTCAATGCGCGCGATTGAAGAGTCACCAAGTCACTATGCGGGTAACTTTTAGAGTTCAGCGTAGGGTGGATCACGCGTGATTCTATTGTGAGCAAGATTGTCTGCGCAGAATTCGAGCGTCGAGATTTTTGGGTGGGCAAAAGTTCAATTGCGCGGCCACGTGGGTGCACGTGATTGGTATTATGCGCAGCTGACAAGGCACATAATTGCATTGTGCGCAGTGTGCTCGACGGTTAATTAGGCAGGTTTTTATATATATCCGAGTTTCTTTTATTTTTGTTTATTCGTTCCTATTTTACTCTAACTTCTGTGTTTCTTTGATATCCTATGATCCAATCGTCCGATCGGAATGTCGTTTCTTCCTATGTTCGCGATTTCACATGATCTTCAACCTATGATGATGCTCGGTGATGATGATGTGACTGTGAGGATGGGTGGTATTGGGAATGAGGCGATTGATACATCCTTCATTATTATTAGAAGGTGAAGGTGGCGGAAGGGAAGTCCTCCAAATGGATGGAAAGGGTGTTCCCTGACCAATCCTCCCCTTCGCCTTCTATTGCTTTTGATCGGATGTTCCGCACTCGAGCTTTGTGTCCGTTTTGGGTTCGATTTTCATTTTGGGTTGTAAGTTACGATTTTAGGTTTTCATTTTGGGTTAAAAATTCAGGAGGTATGCCTCCGGTGACACATGTTAAATTTTAATAAATCAAGAGGTGTTTTGTTTATTGTGTTTGCTTTATTTATGTTTATTTATACTTATTGTTGGATTTAGTCATACCTATTTGGGCATTTATCTGATTTTATTTATTTCACCTTATTCGACTTACTTGGTTTATTAGGATTGATTTATTTAGGATTTTGATTTGATTTTTTATAGGATTTTATTTGATTTAACTTGGAATTTTATGATTTATTTGGAATTCATATAGGATTGATTGGGAATTTTATTTTGGATTTGTTCAGGATTTTACTTGATTTATTAGGTTTGATTTTATTTGATTTTATTAAGTTTATTTTGGCATTTATTTTATTTTATTTATTTGACTTTATTTGGAGGGTTACCTTGAGATCACCTTGTGGTCAGTCGAGTCAGAGTTTCATTTTAGGGAGTTTTAAAGAATTTTTGGCATTTACTTTGTTTAAGGTATGAGTTTTGTTTGTTCTAGGTTGAGGTTTAGTTTGAGGTGACATTTGTCAAAGGTGTGAGTTTAGTTTCTAGAATTCTAGAGGGATGTTAGATGTTTTAATCCTATTAGCTTATCTCATTTGCTTTGGATTTGTTTCTCTTGAGGCGTAAGTGTTTTGAAATGATTGGATAATCTGAGTTTGCCAAGGATTGTTGTTATTTTTAGGGGGCATGTGTCTAGTTTAGATTTAATTAGATGGAGAGGGTTTAGGAATGTGACATTTGTCATTCTGTGGTTTAGAGAGTGTAGGGTATAAATAGGGGCTAAGGGCTTGGGTTTTGTTTTGAATTTTATTTTAAACTTAAGATTTAAAAGTTTGGAGCATTTTTTTTTTTGGTTTGAACTTTGACTTCAAAGGTTTGGGAGTATTTTATTTTCTAATGTCCCTTCTCCCTTTTTATGTTGTATCCCAGGTGCTAGACCCTAAAAAAGTTTGTAATTATCATGTATAATTTGGGAATGGATGGTATTGGGAATGTAAAGTAGCACTCGAAGTGCTACTATGTTGGGGGAAGAAATGGAAGCGTCAAAGGTGGAGGAAAGAAAACCAAAGGCTAAGGTGGTGTCAGAGTTTTCGTGACCAATGCCAATTGCTCCTTGGTAGGGTCTGCTGAATAATTTTTGGTGAGCCTTCCCTTCGGAGTTTCCAAGACCGTCCTTTCATAGGTGCATCCTTCAGATCTTGGGTGGCTTTTTGTGAGCAACTCTTTTTTTCCGGCCAACTCAGGGCTCTGTTATGCAGATATTATGTTGTGTAACATCTCCGAAAGAAAAGGAGGGGAAGATCAGATTTTTGTTAGCATTCTTTCAGGGTGTGCCTCTCCTCCAGGCTTTTCTATTATCTTCCCCCATTTTGGGCATTTCTTTTAGGGATATCTCTTCTAAGTATTTAAGTGCTCGGGTGTCTTTGAGTGTTTGTCCTGAATTCAAATTCACCTCTCTTCGGGGTCGTAATTATTATGTAAATTCAGAGGGTATGCCCTTAGTGTAATTTGTAATCGATTATTAAATGTATGAGAATTATTTGCATTTGGATTAATTTTTTATTTGACTTTACTTGGTTTAGATCTACTTTATTTAGTTGGGGTATATGTATATATTTTTATTTAGTTAAGTTGAGAGTGTTTTGAGCATATTTTGATCTAGTTTGGTCTTGATTTGGATATAGGTTCTGGAAGTGTTTCAATGGCTTTAAGTGTTTAAGCACGGGTGAATTTTTTATTTTTGAGGGCTTAAGTGCATAGGTCAAGGTATGTGTGTGAAATATGGACAATGTATGACATTTTGGTCTAAGTCTGGGCCTTCATTTTGGCTACTGATGCCTGGCATTCTTTTTTTTGTTCAACCTAGGGAATTGTGTGCATGGTGCAGGTCACTTAATATGATTGCACGCCCGGTAGGGTGCGTGGGAACAATAAACCCAAAGGTCAATTACGCACTCTGAGACGGGCGTATAAATAAGTTACGCGCTATATGGAGCATGTGCAATCTAGTCATCTTTCAATCATTATTCGGGTGACTCTTGGGTTTGCACGCCTGCAACAAGGTGCTTAATCTAATTGCGCATTCTATCCAGAATGCACGATCAGTGTTTGGGCGGGAGACTATTTGATTACGCGCCCATTCTATGGCGCATATTCTAAATTAAGCGTAGTAGTCAATGCGCGTGATTCAATTGCGCGCCTATGTTCAGGCGTGCGATCAAGCCATGCTCTATATAAGCTTCGAGATTTTCATTCAAACCTGCACTTTCTGATTCTTCTACAATTCTGAGCTCTGTCTTCCCTGCTTCCTGAATTCCATGTTTTTGTGATATCTCGCGATCTACCCATCCATTTCGGACACCGTTTCTTACATTTTTTTTAGTTTTTAGAGCTCTTCGATTTGAGATGGAGTCTGAGGGTAGTGACAGACTTGTACTGACTGCATCTGAACTGGAGCGGATGGTAGAGGAGGGCGGTGAGACTTCTGAGGTCCGCACCGGTGCTAATGCTGGTATAGTTGAGGGTGACATTTAGATGGTTGCCAAGGATGAGGCACCTGAGATCGGTGTCGGGGCCGATGAGGAGGAGGTTACTGCTCCTCGTGAGCCTGCGATCAAGATCCCGTTGGAGGATTTCTTTGCACGATATCAGGTAGGTACCCATGAGCAAGAGTTTCCTTTTATTTCTAGGCAGTTAGGTTATAACATAGACTCTTTAGGATGGAAACCCTTTTTAATTTATGTTGAACCTACATTTAGTGTTAGTGCATGTGTGCATTCATTCATCATGTTCGTATCTAGTTTCAAGTCATGCTTACTTGACCGTTCTATGCTATTCATGTCTTGCGTGCTAGTTAGAGATTTACGTTTATAGTTTTTCTTTGTCATTACTATTATTATGTCTAGTCACTATGTCTAGTTAGTGTTACTGTAGGTATAGATTTTAGGCTTAATGTGTGTTGCCTTGTCGCTTGTTAGGAGCCTCCGGCGTTAGCCATTAGCATGGCATGGTCGGAGTCTCATGCCTGGTACCGTGCCCTGCCTGAGTTTCAGCGAGTGTGGTTGGTGGCTTTCGGCCAATTTTGGAGTTGGAGCCCTTCACAGTCAATCGTGGTCTGATAGGGGAGATTATGGAGAGGTGGAGGGAGGAGCAGGAGGCACTGCTCTTCTCAGTGGAGATGTTGCTGCCCACCCCTGAGGACTGGGTCCACATTACTGGACTCAGGTTCGAGGGGGCACCGATTACAAGGTGGATGAAGAGTGATTACCAGGCCGTATGTTTTGAGGTGCCTGTGTTGAGTACCGACACAGTGGATGGGGACTGGGGTGGTCCGAGTTACCTAGATTTTTGATATTTTTACAAGTGGGTTTGTTCCTCCAAGGCGTCACTCGGAGAAGAGGGAGGCATTCAGGGCCCGCAGTGATGCGATGGTGTGCCGAGCACCAGTGACGGAGGCAGGAGTAGCAGCAGATCGAGTACTCCAGGCATTCTTGATGCATTTCTTTGGGGCGGTCCTCTTCTCATCCTCAACCCTTGGATGTGTGATGGGTCTTTTCTTGACTTTAATGAGGGACCTTGATCAGGTGGCCACCTATGCATGGGGTGCGAGCATCGGAGGCTTCCTTCCTTTCCTCCAGGTGAGTTTTAGTTAGTTTATTAGCATTCGTAAAGTCTTATTTATTTTATCTTCATTTTAGTGACTGTCTTGGTGTTTGGTGTGTTTAGTTTTAGGCTTGCGATCATTTTATGTTACTGCTCCTAAGCGTCCCAGCTACGGTGACTTTCACATTCCCACGGATGCATATGTTGAGGACGACATTGGGATGCAGCCGCCAGTCTTTAAATCTTCAGACTGCACAGGGTTTGTTTGAGGACATGCACGTGGGGCAGGTACGTGCTGTTTATGTTGTCATGGTGTTTCATGTGTTTAGGTTGTAGATTGTTCTAATTGAAGGTCACTCTATTTACTTGATTACAGGTGATTTGGAGGCCCTATGGTGTTGGTAAGGATGACGAGCAACCAGTGATTCAGTCTGGTCGGCTCTTCTTTGATGTGGATGTTTGGGTCCACTATATGGAGAAGGTGGTGCGTATCCACCTCTCTCAAGTGGTACGACAGTTGGGCCTCCATCAAGGATTCCCTGCAGATACTTGGCACTATGTGGCGAAGAGGATGACAGGTTCCTCGGGTCGGATATTTTCATTGAGGATGGCGGCTCATATTGAGGACTTCAGAGCTGGGGGGACCAGGGGTCACTGGGGCACATGATGAGGTGAATGTCCGAGAGTTCTTGAGATGGTTTCAGGACTTGGGTGGCGGTTGGATCTTCACCCGTCCTTCCATGGGAGCGATTCCTTTACCATCAGCGGTCCTGAGTCCGCCTTGACTTTGTGGGAGAGATTGGCGGCATTAGAGCAGGGCTAGCTAGGTGTAGGTGTCCACGAGGACCTTGATGCTCTCCACAGGGCGATGGAGCAGACAGGCAGTGCTCCTCGCCCGGATGAGGAGATGATGTGATCCTTGATAGAGTTTGTCGTCCAGACCAGGACCTTAGAGGATGAGCTGAGGGGTCAGCTTGTAGAGATCCGACAATTTTTGGTGAGTTTGTTTGCCCTTGTAAGTTTTATTCACTCCTACTTTTAGTCGCCTTAGTTTAGTGGTCTTATTTGGTTTATGTTTATCAGTTTGAGAGAGAGAGCGAGATCGCCAAGCAGGCAGCATTGCTCGAGTTATTCCGTAGTTAGCAACAAGCTGGTCAGGAGGTAGAGGCCAGCCTACGCTCTAAGATTGATCGACCAGTGAAGTGTTTGTTTTGTTTTATTAATCATTAGGGCTTGTCGACTTCAATCGTTTTCATGTGTTTGTTGATATTTGTAGAGAGCAGAGCTTTCCACTACTAGAGCGTCTGCTCTAGCTTTCGATCCATATTCTGCCGCCTCTTCTAGTCAAGAGGATCCGTCAATGGATCAGCTCCGGGCTGAGCTAAAGCACTGGGTAAGTTCCATGAATCTTCTAAATCATCTGATTATGTTTTGTTAGACGGTTTGTTGATGTCTTGTTATGCCTTTACAGCATCGCCTTGCGGAGGACCTCTAGACGAGGGAGGTGACAACCGCCTCTCTGCACCCAGAGAGTCAGGTATAATGTACTTCATTATATGTTGGTTTGTTTGGCTTTCCTCTTGTTTGTTAATTAATTTCATCTAACAAGTTTTGTGTGTGTTTGTTTCGTTCACACGCAGGTTATTACTAACTCCTCTCCCGAGACTCCTCCTAAGGAGTCGACTCCTACCCTTGCCCAGGTATGTCATAGTTGGCGTAATTACATTCCACTTTTGACTTTGCAGTTATAGTGCTTTCTGATGTTCTACTTCTGTTTTATAGCCATTTGAGCCTAAGGCTTCGGTTTCGGTTCCGCCGACACCTCCAGTTGATTCAATCACTGCCGCTACGGTAGAGCGTCTTCTACAGAGCATTCTAACCTAGTATATTCTTGTCGTTATAGCTCTTTATCTTGTTATACATATCCATCTTCTTAACTTTTATGTTGGGCAGGTGTGCGAGCCTGGAGCAGTCGCATTTGGAGACGCAATGCGCCTTAGCTCACCAAGAGATTCATGAGATTCCCACTGATATGACAGAGTGCCACCTTCAAGAGGAGACAGTGGATGTGCTAGTCAAGCGGAGGACTCAAACAACAGAGTTGGAGAGTGCTCGAGCCCTGGCTCGTGCTGAGATGCAGTTGATGATAGATCATTTACAGCACGAGTTGGAGAGAGTCAGGAGGAGAGTATGAGGAATTCACGATCACCTTCCTAGGTCTAGATCAAGGACTACTGTTTTACTAGTAGAGATCCATCGAGAGGCCCGTGATCCTATGAGGGCTTATGCTCAGGTGGACTCGTCTCTTGGGCCTACGCTTGCTTTTGGTCCTCTACATTCACATTCTCAGCAAGTCTCCAGCCAGGTGAGCAAGGTCTCCAGCCAGGCGAACGAGGTCTCTAGCCAGGCGAGCGAGGGAGGTTCTGTAGCTAGTCCTCCTCGTAGGGAGTGTCCTCTGACTCTCGATGCTGAGATCGACTTATCGGGGGACCAGACCCCAGATCTGAGGGCTGAGGATATGGGAGATGGTGGAGAGCGTCCCTCGCAGAGGCAGCGGAGGGAGTAGGGCATTTATTTATTATTATTATTATTTTTATATTTTCTCTCATTGTATATACAAGGGATACGCCCCCAGTGATAGATGTAAAAGAAATTTTGATATATATAAAAAGATTTTTGTTTAGATGTACCTGGCTTCGCTTCCTTTTCTTATTACCTTCTATGTTTGGGTCGCTTAGTTTTAGGTACCATCGCTTGTTATTGGGTCTTGGATGCTCTAGGAGTTGGCCCAATCATAGTTGAAGGTTGCTCTGTATGTGCACGTGAGAGTAAAGTTGTTAGTAACTTTTATATTCCCCCTTGCTGATTGTCAAGGGGGGAGGTGTCTTAGACCGGGGTCTGGTAATAAAGATAAATATATTGTCTTCTCTCTTTTTTTTATACTATTACAAAGAAAAGGGAAATAGTGCAACAGGGAAAACAAATAACTAAATGAAAATCTTAAAAAATGCCCCAGTGTAGGAGCATAGTAGAGTCGGCAGTGTAGTATCTTCGTTAGAATTCCTCGGGTGGTAACTTCGTTATTCTGCATCGTCTCTATGGGCAAGCAGGAGCTTTTAACATGACTCCTTCTAAAACTGCTCTAGTGTCAAGGTGTAATGGAGCTTTTCTAGTTTTTCGATGAGTACTTTGGGTCTATAGGGAGACATGGGTATTTGGTGAGTTGGTTTTGAAGAAAAGTTCTTTAATACTGTTATCAAACTAGGGGAGGTCGTTTAGTCGCATTAGCCTGTTGGTACGTGCTCTTTTTGGGTTCCTTTCGGTCTCTGGAAAGAGTGGCCTAATTCGGTCCGAGTGGACTCTGGCAAAAGTGGCAAAGTAATGATATTAAATATTAAATAAAAAGGTAAATCCTAGGAGGAGGATACTTGGTTTGTTGTGATCGCCAGCTACTGATATTTATCGACGCTACAACACATCACTGATCACGCTTTATATGGTGGAGATATGGGTTGTTCTCTTTATTAAATCATCGGTCGGCCGATGTCAGCAACACTGGGCCACCTTTTAGTTAAGCTTGTTTTCTTACTTTTGTTCTAATTACCTTGCTTTTCTGTACTGTAATTCCTTTAGTCTCCTACTGTTACTGGAATTCTATTTAATTTAATCCTATTAAAAAGTTAATTGATTTAGAACTCTAATTAATTAAGTCTCCTATTCTAACTAGAAGTTTAATTAATTCTATTTCCTAATTTAATTAAAAGAGTCTAATTAAAATCCTAATTCTACTAGGAATATAAATGTACTAATTCTCTAATTAAGAATCTAATTAAAGTAAATATACTAATTATATTGAAATAAAAAAAGAGGGTTTTACGCCCACTATGCTAAGGAGGATCGGCTCCGTTCTCGGGTACCCTCCGTAACCTCCCATGGGCAAATTGGATAGTTTAGGGTTATTTTAACAATATTATAGATTGGAAAACTGATTTTGGATTTATAAATTATGGATTTATGGATTGAAAATTGAGGATTTTGAATTAAATTAAGGATTAAAATTCTAGAATTACGATTTACGGATCTAAGAATTAGAAGCTAAGCTCTTAAAATTATGGATTTAGAATTGAAAACTAAAGGGCTAAAGCCTAAATCTAGAACTAAAAGAAAGAAAAGGACTGGTTCTAGAACCTAAGAACTAGAACCAGAGAGAAAAAAATAAAAGTTGAGAACTAAAGAGGATTGCAATCTAAGATCTAGAACTAAAACTCAAGAACCTAAGTTCTAGAAACTATGGTCTAGAACTAAGAACTAACAACATAGAACTACAATTAAGGAAATTAAGAACCAAAAAGGAAATATAGCTGAGGCCAGGGCCATAGAGGAAGATCTCGAAATCCTAAGCTTGGAAGCAGGAACTTGAAATCGTAAAAAATTGTGTGTTGTGATGTATCGTGTAGTATGATCTCGCGCACCTGTCAGGGCATGCAATCAAGTCCATAGGGGTTCCCCAGGAGACCAATTGCGTGCCGAAAGTCAGGCGTGTGTTAAGTAGTGAAAAATACCATTTTTCACCCCTAAACATGAGCCTTGAAAGACCCTTGAGAAGACTAAATAAGTGCTTTAGTGTGCATTTTATAGCTAACCAATCAGACAGGTCCAAATCCGAAAAGCATCCCAAAAAGATCAAAAAGCTGACAGCTCATGTCAAGTTTAAAGAAGGAGTGAAGAAACAGCCTCGGCAATGGCTAAAGAGGGTCTAAAAGAGCAGACAAAGACCTGAAGCAAGAGAGAGTTCAATTCGCAAAGAACTTCTACTATTCACAAAGAAGAATGGGAGCCTAGAGTTCAATTCGCAAAGAACTTCTACTATTCGCAAAGAAGAATGGGAGCCTAGAGTTCAATTCGCAAAGAACTTCTACTATTCGCAAAGAACCTTGAACTTTGCGAAAAGAAGAAAGAACTCCTCGAAAAGAAGATTGAACTTTGCGAACAGAGCTTCAGAAGTCATTGAACTTTACGAAAAGGCCCCTGAACTCTGCGAAAAGGTATTCTGGAGATTCGCAGCTTTAACAAGGGCAATTCAGTAATCTGCTGCACGCGCCCCAATGCATTGAAAAGCCCAGAGACATTCCGGAAGATTCTAAGCATAAAGCGAAGGAATATTCCACCCCACGTGAGCACCTAGAGAGGGAATAACTTGGCGGGAACTTCTAGAAACTCTAACTACTTTGCGAAAAAGCCCTTAAACTATGCGAAATGGCATTCTGGGGATTTGCAGCTCGTCCGAAGGGTATTTCAGGAAACTTTGCACGCGCCCCAATGCAATCAAAAGACCAGGAACATTCCGGAAGGTTCCAATCAAGATCCGAAGGCATATTCCAACCCATGTGAGCGCCCAAAGTTAAATTACCTGGCGGGAACTTCCAGAAGCTCAAACAGAATTTCAAAATGCATAACAGAATTGATGCCTCTTCGATTGGTCAACCGGATCAAGCGATTCGATTGGCAGATCTGGATCACGGTGCTCGACTCCTATTGGTTGATACAGACCTATCCAATTCTGATTGGTTGATACACATCTGAGCTGGACTTAGGGAAAACTATAAATAGACGAACCATTTGCCCAATTTGGGTATCCAGATTTTAGAGTTTTCATCTCTGTTTCGCTCATTAGGTGATACCTTATCCGAACCCCCTATCCCTTCTTGTAGTTTACCTTTGAGAGCCATTGTGAGTGATTTGTACTTCCAAGTTCGGATTCAAGGCGTAAGTCGAGGGCTCTCTGAAGCTCGGAATGTAAGTCCGAGGGCTCTCTAAGAAGCCGTGCTCTGTAATTGTAATTTTGGATTTTAAAAGGTTCTTTGTAATTTGTGTCTTCTCCATTGGAGTCATGTCGAGGGTTCGAATGTTCACCTTAGTGCATTAGACTTCTTTAGATTCACTCATCCGCATGCAACTTCCCTTAATTCATCGCCTGCGAATTAGCGTTGGTAACCTAATTCTAGCGGCATTTCTGATGATGTTCATGTTGAACTAAAGAATAGGCCCTGACTAGTAGCGGATCTGTGACCATTTAAGTGGGATGATCCACATACCATAAGTCTAAACCTATTCCTTAATTCGGATTTATTTCTCTTACATCTGTGCTGGTAGCCAGATGAAGATTGAATCTGCTCTGTTGAACTACAGACTCTCCATTAAAATTCAGAGGCTAAAGTACATGAAGCTATTATTTCTGCATTTGTCTTATTTTAAACATCTCCCCAACTCGGATCTGGATCATGTAGTTAGTACTTTTCTTTATTTGCTTATAGTTAAATGTGACACAATCCAACACTCTCTTTTATCTATTCTTTTTAGATAATTATGGAGCCAGATCTGGTAGCACAGATCTGGAGGTTTATCTCTCAGTTTAGACAAACTTCTCTGTGGACGATCTTGAAATACTTACTTTTAAAACTTGCTACAATTGACCCTGATCTTGTAGGCCAGTGTTAGCCCCAATGTGCTGATATCCCTTTCATAAGTTAACATCCATATAACCTAGCATTCTTTAATTCTTTAATTTTTGATTCATAATGCACACAATTATGGCACACTTGGAGCAACAACAAGTTTTTGGCGCCGTTGCCGGGGAAGTTTGTTCTAAAATAGATAGACCTAAGTTTTTCTATTTTGTAGATTTGATTTTTATTTTAATTTTTGCTTTAAACCTGCACTTTGCATTCCAAGTGCTTGATTAAATGTCTGTTGATTTGTATAGAAAAACTTTTTTTCTGCTGACAAATTTTATTTTTTATTTTTATTTTTTGCCTTCTAGTTATTTGAATAAATGTCACGCCACTCTTTTGTCTTTTGTCAAATTTGGGCAAGAGTCTTTGAGTTTTTCATTTATTTTCATTTATTTATCAGGTCATTTATTAATTTTGTTGTTATTTTTATGCAACAGTGTATGTAAAAGGAAAGGAAAGTTCTTAAATAGACAGTTTCTTGTATAAACTCTCTCTGAAGTTGTATGTTTGGCGGGAGAACCCTCAATCCTCAGATTCTCCGTTAAATTGAAGTTGAAAGACTCTAAAGAAACATACATCACGGACATCTGTGAAATGGGTGAAGAACAGAGATTGTTAAGAGACTACTTTGCCCATGGTGCTTATAATTCCCCATTTTGCATTCAATTTCCCATGGAGGGAAATTATGAAATTAAGTCCTCCACCATCCAAATGTTGCCTTCATTCCATGGATTGAGTAAGGAAGACCCTTACAAACACATTGATGAATTTCTCGGCTTTATGCACAACATTTAACATAGCGGACTGGTCCAGAGGCAACCAAGCTTAGGCTCTTTCCTTTTTCATTAAAGGACAAAGCTAGAGCATGGTTATCTATGTTAGCACCAAACAAAGACATCACGTCATGGAATGATTTGCAATGTCAATTTTGTCAAAATATTTCCCAATGACTAAAACCAGCCAATCGAGACAAAGCATCATCTCTTTCTCCCAAAACTCAATTGAAACTTTCCATGAAGCATGGGAAAGGTTTAAAGAATCATATAAGCAATGCCCTCACCATCAAATTCCTAAATGGCATGGTTCAAAGCTTCTATCAAGGAACCGATCGGAAGGGCAAGAACATGGTGGATGCCTCTTGTGGAGGTACCTACTTGCAGAAAAAGTTGAAGAGGTTTGGGACCTCTTTGAGGTGATTGGAGAAAATTCAACCCGAGGAATCTGCCAAGAGACCGAGAATCCATAGGATGAATAATCCCCAATTCACAAGAGGAAAGTTTATGAAGTCAATGAAAGGAAAGTGGATAATTTGACCACAAAATTTGATAGGTGATGGACTCATTTAAAGCTCCAAATGGGTCAAGAGTAGAGGAGGCATGTCGATATGCAGTCCCCACTCATTCCATTGATCAATGTCCTTACGCATCACAATTTCCGAACTCATGATGGAACAAGCTCATGCAAACTCGATCTTATGGGAGATGCAATTGAATGACTACCCATGGAGATCTCATCCTAATCTCGGGTGGAATCGGGAAATTACTACAACAATGACGGACCAAAATCAATTACCTTTCAAACACCTTTCGCCATATCGTGAAATTTTTATAATAAATCAAATTTTGACCTAACCAACAACAAGCCATGCGTGATGCAGCCCTGCCCTCCTAGATCCCGACCTTTGAAGAAGCGGTCTTGAGTTCACTTCAAAATCTTGGAACCTGTCTCGGGTGAACCTTCACAGTCAGAGCATTAAAAAAATCGAAGAAACTCTGGGCCAACTCTCAAATTCATTGGCTAAGAGAGAAGAGGGTAAACTACCCAGCCAACCTGTGAACAATCCTAAGGGACAGTTCATGGTTGGAGAATCCTCAAATGGCCATGAGGAAATCAAAGTTGTGACTACTTTGAGAAGTGGAAGAATAATAAACAACACAGTGGGTAGTGAAGAGGAAAAAGATGAAGAACAAGTGCAGGAACAACAATTTGGATAGCAATATGGCTGTTGATTTACATCAGAAAATTCAAAAAAATGAAAAACAGAAAAATAAAAAAATTGTTGAAAAAGATGAGGAGGAGAAATTTGTTCCTCACCTCCCATTTCCCCATGCAATGAAGTCAGTTTCTCCTTTTGACAAAGGAAACACAAAAATTGAGGAAATGATGGAGACATTCAAGCAAGTTAAAATTAATCTACCTACCTTGATGCAATCAAACGAGTCCTCTTATGCAAAATTTCTCAAAGAGGTGTGCACCCACAAAAGGCAATCTAGGATACATTTATCCAAGAAGGCCTTTCTTTGTGGAGAAAATCAACCAAGTGCTATCTATTGCAACACCACCTAAGATGCCAGACCCTGGTATCCCCACAATCCCCTGCATCATTGGGGAGCACACCATTGAGAAAGCCTAGCTAGCTCTGGGAGCTAGTGTCAACTGCTTCCTATTCATCTATGAGAAGCTAGGTTTGGGAGAATTGAAACCCACTCAAGTGGTGTTACATTAGCTGATCACGAAAGGAAACCTATGGGGTTGATTGAAGATGTTTTGGTAGGAGTAGACAAGTTTTTCTACCCTGTGACTTTTTGGTGTTGGACATGGAACCAACCAAAAGTACCACTTGCCATCCTGTCATTCAGGAAGACCATTCACAGCTCTGACTAATGCATGCATTCAATGCAGTGTCAGCATCATGGAGGTGTCTTTTGGAAATATGAAAGTTAAATTGAATGTGTATAATCTTGTTACTCAACCTCAATTCTCTTTGAGGAATGTTTCCATGTTGACATCATTGATGATTTGGTGGAGAGTCTTTACAAACATTTACGCAAGGTAAAGACTCCACCACGAATTTAAAAATGATTGGGGATCACTTGAGAAGAAGGAAAAGGGGATCAAATTCAACTGAAGTCCGGCAAGGCACTCACCAATCTCTCTCTTGGAGACTGCTCCTCTCCTCTTCCACAAGTTACCAAGGTACCTTTGCTGCCCTCTTTACTCAGCCCACACAATTGGAACTCAACTCCCCAAAAATCTGAAATATGTGTTTTGGGAGATCATCAAACACTACACTGTGATTATTTCTTCCTCCCTTACAAAGGAGCAAGAAGAGGAACCTGGTAGTTCTAAACAAGACAAGAAAGCAATTTGGACCATTCTTGATTTAGGAGGAATAAACCCGTATGCATGCATAAGATCCACGGAAGAGGATGCCAAGCCTTCTAGAGAAATGCAAAGAAGGTTGAATCCTCACATGCAAGAAGTGGTAATGAAGGAAGTTGTCAAGTCGCTAGATCATGGGTCATTTACCCCATTTCGATTCTGCTTGGGTAGCACCCACGTGGTGCCTAAGAAATCTGCATCAAGTAGCTTAATCTGGTAAACTTATGTCCACCGACAAACAAGCTGGATGGAGGGTCCGTGCATAGACTACAGAAAATTAAATACCATGACAAGGAAAGACCATTTCCCCTCCCTTCATTGACCAAATCCTTGATAAGCTTGCAGCAAAGCTTACTATCGCTTCCTTGATGGGTACTGTTACAACCCGGATCCTGTGTACCACAGGACCAAGAAAAGACCACCTTCACCGCCTTTGGCACTTTTGCCTATAGGAGGATGCCCTTTGGTCTTTGCAATGCCCTGCTACTTTTCAAAGATGCATGTATGCCATCTTTTTACATGATTGATCAATTCATGGAGATCTTCATGGATGACTTTTCAATTTATGGAGACAGTTTTTCCCAATGCTTACACCACCTCAAGTTGGTGTTGCAAAGATGTGAAGAAACCAACTTGGTTCTAAGTCGAAAAGAGTCATTTTATGGTCACCCAAGGCATTGTCTTAGGACATGTGGTCTCCCATAAAGGCATAGAGGTGGACCAAGCAAAAATTGATCTAATTGCACATTTGCCTCCTCCCGTAATCATAGCAAATCAAGTTTCTTAGGGCATGCAGGATTTTATAGGAGGTTCATCAAAGATTTCAAGAAATTTCCAAGCCACTCTGTCATTTATCGTGTCAAGATGTTCCTTTTGTGTTTACTAATGAATGCATGACCTTTGAGGTCCTTAAGAAATGTCTGATTTCAGCTCCCATCTTGCGCCCCCGACTATTCAAAGGTGCCCTTTGAGTGATGTGTGATGCATCAGACTATGCCCTAGGAGCTGTCCTAGCGTAGAAAGGATAAGCTTCCCCATGTCATAGCTTATGCCGCGGATCCATGATAGATGCCCAGCTCAACTACACAACAAGCGAGAAAGAGCGCCATTGTGTTTGCATTGGAAAAATTCAGCCTTATGTTTTAGGTTCACAAATTGTGGTGTTCTTGACCACTCGCCCTAAAGTACCTTCTCTAAGAAGGATACCAAGCCAGTTAATCGTGGATCCTCCTATTACAGAGTTTGATCTACTGATTAAGGATAAGAAAGGAGTGGAGAATGTGGTGGCGATCACTTATCCGAATTCTCAATCGAGGATGATAGCTTACCCATTAATGAATCATTTCGATGAGCAACTTTTGCCATCAATACCCACAAATTCCTTGGTTTGCAAGCATAGTCAACTTCTTGGCTATTGGATGATTCCTCAACATTAGAATCGAATGGATAAAGATCTTTTCTTCTCACAAGTTAAACATTTCATTTGGGAAGATCCTTATCTATTCAAGAATTGTGCACTAAGTGATCGTAGTGTGTCCCTGACCATGAATTCCTCGGCATATTGTCAATGTGTCATGAACAGTTGGAGGCCATTTCAAAGCAATAAAACAAATGCAAAAATTTGCGAAGGTGGTTTCTATTGGCCCACAATCTTTAAAGATGCCTTTACAAAGATCAGAATCTTGCCAGAATCGCCAAAAAGCAAGATTTCCAAAAGAAACTCAATGCCCTATGCCAATCCTGGTAGTTGAGTTGTTTGATGTTTGGGGCATAGATTTTATGGGCCCTTTCCTTCTAATGGAAACAATTTCATCTTGGTAGGCTGATTATGTCTCCAAGTGGATTGAGGCCATAGCTACCAAATCCAATGATCACAAAGTGGTTTTAAGATTCCTCAAAGACCACATTTTTTCCAGATTTGGATTCCCAGAGCCATCATTAGTGATGGGGAAGCCACTTTTACCTGTGCGGTTGACTCTCTATTAAAAAGTACTCATCACTCACAGAGTAGCCACTCCCTATCATCCACAAACCAAGGGTGGAGTGGAGATTTCAAATAGAGAGATCAAACACATTTTGAAAAAAAAGAAGAAGGACAGAAGGATCGGTCCTTTAAGCTTAATGATGCTTTGTGGGCATGAATCGCCTACAAGACTCCTATAGGATGTCCTTTCGGATCGGTTTATGGCAAGGCATGCCATCTACCAAGAGAATTAGAATATAAGGCCTTGTGGGCAATCAAAACTTTTAATATGGATCTAATCGCTTTGGTAACCAGGAGCTTCAACTCACCGAATCGAAGAAGGATGGATGCCTACACTAGCTCCAGTTGTACAAAGAAAAGGTTAAATCATTCCATGATAGGAGCCTCATGAGAAAAGAGTTCATACCGGGTCCAAGGTATGGTTATTCAACTCTAAACTTAAATTCTTTCCGGCAAATTGAGATCCGATGGGAAGGGCCATACTGTCATCAAGGCCTCCCCTCGGGAGTCATGGATATTTCAGATCCCAAGGATGGAAGAATACTCAAGGTAAATGGTCGAGGCTCAAACCATGCATTGAAAACACCCGAGAGCCCTTGTCACCCACCTATCATCATGAACCTCCAAAAATCGATGGTAGAAAAGTGTATAATATGTTTGTACAACATTGTTTTTCGATTTTTCATGTTCATCTATTTTTCTTGTCGCATAGTGTAAATACACTTCAAAGTTCAAATCATAGTAAAAAGTACTTTTCAAAAGTTCAAAGTTCTCTTGAATTGATTACGAGTCAGAATGAACTACTCGAAAAGAACCATGTTCTCGCTCAATAGTTAAAATTTTCTTTCAATAGAAAATCGGGAGAAGTCCTTTGCGAAAAGATCTTTACGGAGCCAAATCCATTTCAATAGACATATCAAGCTCGCCTTCTTTCTACACTTTCTCAAGATTTTTTACCTTTCAAAAGACACTTTTGCTTTTCGAAAATAGAGAAAAGGATTCTTTTGGAACTTTTCGAACACTTAAGGGTGCTTTGCGAATAACCACCATCTATTCTAATCTTAGCTTTTCTCTTGTCAAATCAAAGGTAGAGCCAAATCATTCAAAGCAAAGAAACCCAAACAGAGGAAACCCCTAGATCATGTAACTTTCTCTATTCTTGCTCAAATTTTTCATGATTGCCTTTGGTAGTTAAGCATACACTTGAGGCCATTTTAAATATGGGAAAACAGAGAAATCCTTGCTACCATGTTCCCTAAATCTTCACCAAGAAGACACCAAAACACCCCCAAAGCCAAAGGCAAAGCCCCAAAATCTACAAAGAGAAAACTATCCATGAACAAAAGAGAGGGAGAAAGGAAAGAAAGTCGCCATGAAGAGCGCCTCGATGTTTCCACCAATCTCATGTCTCCCCTACCTCCATTTGGTTTTGCCCTAATCCCTTTATTGATGCCTCAAGATACTCCCGATTCATGGTGGATGAAACTTTTTTCTCCTCCAAACCAGATTGTGAACTGTCTTTAAGATATCTCACGGCAGCCTCCATCAACACCATCCTTACCCCTTTACCTGAGAAAATCTACCCACGGATGACAAAGTTGTGGTACCAAAACCTCACCATGGTGACAGAAGATCAGGCTGATCTGCTTGAATTTGCATCCCCTTCTCCTTTGCACTCATTTTCTATTTTTAAATTCTTGAGAACCAGCAGTTCTGTTGTGTTTAATGTTATAATTTCTGCTGTCTTTTAGGCATGCTGATTTATTTTTATTTTTTTTTACAAAACCAAATACAAAATAAAAGAAAATAAAAACACAAATAGAAAATCTCTAAGTTGTTTCTCATTATTCTCAGCAGTAGTAAATAAGGGCTCTTGTTGAGCCCGGGCTGATCCAAAACAAGTAAAAAAAAAAAAAAAAAATTTTTAGATAGCTTTCGGATGGGCTGTTTTTCTCCATTTGCATCCACTTTTCCCATCTGGACCTGCTGAGATCATTTTTCTTTTTTAGGAATCATGTAGGATAATGAGTAGTGGATCATAGGCTGTTTTGAATATTCAATGGACTCACTGATTTTATTTTCCTTCGAGATTTCTTCATCATAAATGGGTCTCAGTTGTGTGTGAACCCTGTTTTTAATATGTGCTCCCATGCTTCATTATTTTTTTTATTCATACCCATCATCAACAAAGGGGTCAATCTTATGAATCATTTGGCATTAGATTTTCGGTTTTAGGAATTTTAGTTTCAAATTCTGTTTTTAGATCGCTGATTTTTTTTCTTTCTTAGGTTAATGTGTCCTCGTTTCTTGATTTTCGTCATTTTTTATAGTTAGTTTATAACTTTGTTTTCCTATTTTGCATTCACAAATTCAGTTTTTGTATCAACACTTTTCTTTTTCTTTTTTAACTTTGTATTCAGTCCCTTACCTTGCTTTTACTATTTCTCTGTTATTAGCATTAGTTTCCTTCCATTTGCATAGTAATCCTTCTATTTGTTAGATTTTATTTAGCAGTTCTAGCGTTGTTTTGTTGATTTTTCTTGCATTTGTATATCATGTTTTTCATTTCCTTGCTCATATCTTCAGTTTACATTTTATTTTCTCATTTGCATATAGTTTAGATTTTTTTACATTCTTAGTTTTTCTTTCTTCTTTTACCCTGCTGCTCCCAGTCTCTCATTGTCTAGAACATTGAGGACAATGTTCATCTTAGGTTTGGGGTATGGCAAATGTGTCCCCATGGGATAATTAGCATAAGGGCATCACAATCACCAAAGTAATCGAAATTAATCAATTTACTTAAGAATCATGACAATGTGGAAATTTTAAAATTTTCTTTGCAAGAATTTAGACATTCTAAACCCTACAATATTCCACATTTCCATGATGTTAACACCAGGAAAATACACTTGTATTAGCACATAGCAAGTCCACAGAAGAGAAAAGGTAAAGATATACTTAAAAGCTCAAGGAAAAACCATAACCAGTGAGAATTGAGCCTATATGTTTTACATCTCTGAAGAGTGGGAGGCAACCCTTTTCCGATTCAAAGAATGGTGAGGCATTAGATCCACTAGAAATTAGGAAACTCCAAATCAAAACAAACACAAGATTCATGAAACGAGGAAAAGATCAAGGCCTTCTTTGGACGCTTGAGCTTAATGTAGAACCAACCAAGAAAGATCTGCCCTTGTTTGTACCCCAATTGAGCTATAAATCCTACAATGCTTCATCAAAACACCCATTTTTCTTTTTGAACCAATGGAACCAATTCAGCCTTCCCTCACCTTGAGAATTCAGGAGTTAAAGGAGAAAGAAGTAAAGATGGAACATTTCTGGGCAAATATCAAAATAAATGAAGAAGAAATACCTCAAAAATGGGCAGTATGGTGACTGAGAAAGTAAAAGAAAAATAATGTGAAAAAGAAGCAAGCAAAAAAAAGGGCAAAAAGGGGAACTTTATTCAAGATCAAAGGAAGAAGAACTGAGTACTTTGAACACGAGAATCTCAAAAGAAGCTAAACTCAAGAAGGTGGAGTCATGAACCACCTCCTTCAATTTCTGACTTCTCAAAAATCCAAACACTGCTCAACCTTCCTATCCTCAAACCTCACTCCACGAGCCATACAACAAACCCTAAAAGTCCTTGTGATCCAAAGTTGAGTGAACTGTCATGTGGAGATAAGCGGTTTCCCAATCTATGGTGAGGAGATGTCAAGGATGCCGAGAATCATGCCTATGCTCATGCTTACAAATCCATTTGGGAGATGTAAGCGCTCTTGAGCTTGAGTGAAAATGAACCCTTCAACAAAAATCTTGATGAGAGTACACCACGTAAGTGTTTGGGTTGGAACTTGAGCACATTAAGTATGACTTATAACCTAATTTTTATTCAAATGATGAACTCTACGACACATTTGCATGATTTCTATGGCTGCTCACAGATTGGAAAGAGTGAAACATTCATAAGGTTTATAAATGTTGAAATCCCTGCAAACAATAAACCTAAATTTCTTTAAACATTGATTCAAGAGTAACTAATTTTGATCTTTGATTGCTCATGGGATGACGATTGCACTAATGCCGCCCCCATGGAGAAGTTTGTGGGTACCTTCATTTGAAAACCCTCGGGAGACTTCACTCCTCCTAGGGATCACCTAGGGTTTAAAAGGCTTGTTGCATATGCTAAATGTGCTTCCTACAAAAGTGGCTCTTTATTTTGCTTTTACGTTTCTTTGCTCGTGGACTAGCAAAGCTTAGGTTTGGGGTGTGTTAAGTAGTGAAAATATCATTTTCACCCCTAAACATGAGCCTTGAAAGACCCTTGAGAAGACTAAATAAGTGCTTTAGTGTGCATTTCTGACTAACCAATCGAAGTCCAAATCCGAAAAGCATCCCAAAAAGATCAAAAGTCGATGCTCATGTCAAGTTTAAAGGAGTGAAGAAACAAACAAGAATGGCTAAAGAGGGTCTAAAAAGCGGAACAAAGACCAAGCAAGAGAGAGTTCAATTCGCAAAGAACTTTTATTATTCGCAAAGAAGAATGGGAGCCTAGAGTCCAATTCGCAAAGAACTTCTACTATTCGCAAAGAAGAATGGGAGCCTAGAGTTCAATTCGCAAAGAACTTCTACTATTCGCAAAGAAGAATGGGAGCCTAGAGTTCAATTCGCAAAGAACTTCTACTATTCAAAGAACCTTGAACTTTTCGAAAAGAAGAAAACACTCCTCGAAAAGAAGATTGAACTTTAAGAGCTTGAAGTCATTGAACTTTGCGAAAAGGCCCCTGAACTCCTGCGAAAAGGTATTCGAGATTCGCACTTTAACAAGGGCAATTCGATGTCACGCACGCGCCCCAATGCATTGAAAAGCCCGAGACATTCCGGAAGATTCTAAGCATAAAGCGAAGGAATATTCCACCCCGTGAGCACCTAGAGAGGAATAACTTGGGAACTTCTAGAAACTCTAACTACTTTGCTTAAAAGCCCTTAAACTATGCGAAATGGCATTCGGGATTTGCGGCTCGTCCGAAGGGTATTTCAGAAACTTTGCACGCTACCAATGTAATCAAAAGACCGGGAACATTCCAAGGTTCCAATCAAGATCCAAGGCATATTCCAACCCATGTGAGCTTAAAGTTAAAATATACCGGGAACTTCCGTAAGCTCAAACAGAATTTCAAAATGCATAATGTAATTGATGCCTCTGCTTCTCGATTGGTGAACCATCAAGCAGCTTCGATTGGCGACATCTGGATCCCGGTGCTCGACTCCTATTGGTTGATACAGATCTATCCAATTACGATTGGTTGATACACATTTGAGTGGCTTAGGGAAAACTATAAATAGACGAACCATTTGCCCAATTTGGGTATCCAGTTTTAGAGTTTTCATCTCTGTTTCCCTCATTCGGTCGGATACCTTATCTCGAACCCCCCTGTAATCCCTTCTTGTAGTTTACCTTTGAGAGCCATTGTGAGTGATTTGTACTTCCAAGTTCAGATTCAAGATCAGAAGTCCGAGGGCTCTCGAGAAGCTCGGATCGTAAGTCCGAGGGCTCTCTAAGCCGTGCTCAGAATTGTAATTTTGGATTTTAAAAGGTTCTTTGTAATTTGTGTCTTCTCCATTGGAGTCATGTCGAGGGTTCGAATGTTCACCTTAGTGCATTAGACTTCTTTAGATTCACTCATCCGCATGCAACTTCCCTTAATTCATCGCTTCATGCAATTAGCGTTGGTAACCTAATTCTAACAAACATTCTGATGATGTTCATGTTACGAACTAAAGAATAGGCCACAGTCGATGATCTGTGACCATTTAAGTGGACAGATCACAGCCATAAGTCTAAACCTATTCCTTAATTCGGATTTATTTCTCTTACATCTGTGCTGGTAGCCAGATGAAGATTGAATCTGCTCTGTTGAACTACAGACTCTCCATTAAAATTCAGAGTCTAAAGTACATGAAGCTATTATTTCTGCATTTGTCTTATTTTAAACATCTCCCCAACTCGGATCTGGATCATGTAGTTAGTTCTTTTCTTTATTTGCTTATAGTTAAATGTGACACAATCCAACACTCTCTTTTATCTATTCTTTTTAGATAATTATGGAGCCAGATCTGGTAGCACAGATCTGGAGGTTTATCTCTCAGTTTAGACAAACTTCTCTGTGGACGATCTTGAAATACTTACTTTTAAAACTTGCTACAATTGGCCCTGATCTTGCAGGCCAGTGTTAGCCCCAATGTGCTGATATCCCTTTCATAAGTTAACATCCATATAACCTAGCATTCTTTAATTCTTTAATTTTTGATTCATAATGCACACAATTATGGCACACTTGGAGAAACAACAGCGTGCAATTGAATTACGCACTCTATATAGGGCATGTAATTCGGGATCTACCTGGCTTTAGGTCGGGTTTAAGCCACAGAGCTATTGTTTCAGCCTGGGTCTCAACCATGTACTATTGTTTCAATGTATGGTCCCCGTATTAAGGTTTTGGGATCTAAGCCACAGAGCTATTATTTCAGCCTGTGTTCAACCATATACTATTGTTTCAATATATTGTACCAGTATTAAGGTTGTAAGGCTTTCAAAGAAGGTAAGTCCCTTCTCAAGGTCATGGGTCAAGTCAAAGATTGATCGAACAGGTTTGTATACTCTTAGAGGGCAAAATTTAAGTGTCTACAGTTCCCCCTCTTTAGCGCGTCCTTGTAGAGTAAGAATGCGATGAAAAAGTAGACACCCCTCTCCTGAGGGTGCCTTCTCGTTTCTTTGAGAAATAACAAGTGTGAAACGGGGGTGCTGACATGAAATGCTTCACTTTCTTTTCTATCAATACAAGCTAAGATGGAGCATTCGGGGGCTCAGTGGTAGATGTCGAAAGGCGTATTCCATTCCGTAGATGCGAGTGACATCCCGTCGCATATCGTGACCTGCTGTTAGTGACAGTCGATGGGGGAAAAGAGGCATAACCTAATTTGTGGGAGCAAGGGGCATCCTCTCGTATATCGCGACCTACTGAAAGGGGCAGTCAAATGGTAGGAAAGTCGCCCTCCTAATTTGTAGGTGCAAGGGGCAATCAAACAGAGGGACATCCGACACAAATTGAGGTATCGGAGGGGTCATATGAATGTCTAGAGACAAGGTCCAAAGACCGAATAATATGATGTAATATTATGTAATGGCGAAGGCCTTCACAAATCCTGTTAGACCGAGCATGTCATTGCTCACACCAATGGCGAGTCAGGTGTCCCTTTCCAGTGGACATTTGTGAGCTCTAAGAGTTGAGTATATTCATTATTCAATTTCTCAGGGAAAAGAACGGATTGGAGAGGTGAGAAGTGAAAGTTGATAGGTAGGAGATTTATTTTTATTATTATTTATGTTTTTTGGAAATAAGGGATTTTTGAAAATATAGGATTTTAACTTAAGATCAATTTTGTTGTAAATCTATGGAAAATGTGGCTTCCGATACATCACTAAGCAGATCCACCGGTATGAGATTCGGGGACCCAACCGTTTATCTAGTTATCAAGACGACACTTGGTGTGCCGAATGCTCTGTCTAACCTTCTCGTGAATATTGATGATTGTCTCTTATGGGAGGACTACAGTGATTTCACGGATAGAGGGAGATAGATTTTGAAAATGTTTAACTTAATATTAGCTAACTATATTTTACAAAGAAATATCAAGTAAAAAGAGAGGTGATAATACTTACATGAATGGGTGATACTTACTTGATTTGTTGCCTCCTGGAGGCTTTTGTATGCAATGAGACTCGTTGGTTGTCGTAGTATGCCACGATGGGACATTAGGGGATTTCCTCTCTTTCTTTCTTCATTTCTATTATAGCAAGGTCCGATGGTTGCTGGTGTGATGAAATGTTTTGGGGAGGTGAGGTTAGCTATGGGACGTTTGGTGATCCTCCCCTGTTTTGGTTGCGTGTTGTGGTGAGCTCTGTAGGCGTGATGGGTTGACCAATGAGTTTCTTCATTTGTATGCTTCTGCTGTAGTGGTGAGGCAGTTGGGAATAAGGCCCTCTGCTTGTTATGCAAAGTTATGCGATGGAATTTTAGGAAAATGTAATTGGTGATGGGATTTGGAAGGTTTGGCTCTCTACTTTTTGCGACGAGACATTGGCTGAGCCTCCCCTTCTTGATCGTGTATCGTGGCGGGCTGTGTCTGAGCATTTTAGGTAGTAGTGTAGTGATAGGACAGGTTGAGTTGCAATTGTGTTGTGACGGATCATGTGTTAGGTTGATGATTCCTTGGTTGTTTCATTGTCGTGATGGGACAAGGATGGTGTTTCTTTCTTTGGTAGATCTTGGTCATGTGATGAGTTAGAGTTGGTTTGAACGGTGTCTGAGAGTGTGACAAGATCTGTCTTCGAGCTTGTTAATGTGGCACGATTTTAGCATCACAGTAGGACATAGCTGATTTATGTTGATATGTTTCGATGTTGCAAGTCCGGTCGCAATAAGCTGTGAGTACGATTAGCTTTAAACGGCCTGTAAGGCTGCGCGATGGGATAGGAGAGAGAGAGGGATTCTGATTGTGGTGGGGCATTGTGAGTTATCAAAAGGGTAACTTGGTTGTGATGGGACTGCGGGGGCGTCCTGATTTATGTATTTAAGATGGTCTATGGGTTTAAGAGTGGATCGGGTTTGATCTAAGTGATCATTTTTCAAGGGTGAGCGTGTGTATGGGAAGTGATTTTTTTGGTTTTTTGATTTTTGTTTTTTTTTTTTTTGAATTGCACGCCCAAGACTGGGCGCGGTAATCAATTGCATGTTGGTGAAGATGCGCGTGATTAGTAGGGTGATGGAGTTATTGCGTGTCTGAAATACAATGTATAATCGTTTCGTGCGCATGTTAATGGACGTGTAATTGAAGCATCGGTAGGTCACTGTGCGGGTGACCTTTCGAATTCCATGAGATTGTATGGGCATATAATTTGATCAAGCGTTGCTAGTAGGGCACGCGATTGGAGCGTCACCAGGGCATTGTGTGGGTGACCTTCCGGATTTCGCGCGTGGTGGAGGACACGCGATTCAATTGTGCGTAAGTTGGTATGCGCTGAATTGGAGCGTCAGGTCTTGTAGGGGGTCAGAAGTTCAATTGTGCGATCGTGGGGCTACACGTGATTCGGGTTATGCGCTATGTTTTATGCGTATAATTGGATTGCGCGCGATGTTCTAGTTGTTTAATTATGCGGGTTTCTATATTTATCCGAGTTTCTTTCATTTTTTCTTTATTTGTTTCTGTTTCCCTTAAGTTCCATGTTTCTTTGATATTTGGTAATCCAACCATCATATCGAGATATCATTTCATTCTATGTTTGTAGTTTCCCGTTTCATCCTAAGGTGCTCGGTGATGGTGATGCGGCTTTGAGAATGGGTGGTATTGGGAATGGGGCACTCTACACATCCTTCATTATTATTGGAAGGTGCAGATAGCGGGAGGGAAGTCCTCCAAATGGATGGAAAGGGTGTTCCCCAACCATTCCTCCACCTCCACCTTCCATTGCTTCTAGTTGGATGATTGGCGTCCAGGCTTTGTGTTCGTTTTAGGTCCGATTTTTGTTTTAGGTTGTACGTTAGAACGTTAGGCTTTCGTTTTGGGTTGTAAATTCAGGAGGTATGCCTTCGGTGATATCTGTAATAAAACTTTTATTAAATGAATGAAGAAGTGTTTTGTTTATTGTGTTTGTTTGTTTTATTTGTTATTGGATTTAGTCAGGCCTCTTTGGGCACTTATTTGATTTTACTGGAATTTTTTCAACTTATTTGATTTATTTGGTTTAGAATTTATTTAGGATTATTTTTTGTTCGATTTGACTTAACTTGGAGTTTCAATATTTATTTTTATTCCGGATTTATTCAAGGTTTATTCCGAATTTTATTTGCTTTATTAGATTTTATTAGGTTTATTTGGGGCATTTATTTTTTATTAGGCTTATTCGAAGGATAATCTTGAGATGACCCTGTGGTCCAGATGAGTTAGGGTCTCATTTTAGGGAGTTTTAAGGAATTCTTGATGTTTGTTTGGTTTAAGATATGAGGTGAATCTCATGTTTAAGGTATTTTGTTTTGGTCTCATGTTTGATTTGAGATATAACTTGTTAGAAAGATGTGAGTTTAGGGTTGAATTTTTAAGATTTCTAGATTGGTATTAAGTGTTTAAATCCCATTGATTTATCTAATTTGCTTTGGATTTGTGTTTCATTGAGGGGTAAGTGTTGTGTGATTGTTGGTTTATCTAAGCTTGTCATGAATTATGATTCTTTTTAGGGGCTGTGTGTTTGTCTTGGGGTTTAATTAGATGAAGATAGTCTTAAAGTGAGACATTTGTCTCATTGGGGTGAAAGGGGTTTAGGAATGTGACATTTGTCACATTTGCGTTTTTAGGGAGTATAGGTTATAAGTAGGGGCTAAGGAGCTGGTGTTTTATTTTGAATTTTAATTTTAAAGGTTTAGAGAATTATTTATTTTATGTCTTTTCTTCCTTTTTATTTTGTACCCTGGGTATTAAACCTTGAGAGATTTGTAATTATAATGTATATTTTTCTTTTGGGAATGGATGGTATTGGGAATATGGGGTGGTGCTAGGGTCGATAATGCCAATCTGACCCGAAGTGACACCCCACTGGGGGAAGAGATGGAAGAGTCAAAAGTAGAGGAGAGGAAACCAAAGGATAAGGCAGTGTTAGAGTTCTCATGACCGATGCGAACTGCTCCTTGGGAGGTTCTACGAATTGACTGCTGGTTGCCTCTCCTTTGGGAGTTCTCAAGACCGGCCTTCCATAGGTGTATCCGTCAGATCCTGGGTGGCTTTCTGTGAGCCACTATTTCTTTTCTACCAACTCGGGGCTCTGCGATGCAGGTATTCTACGGTGTAACTTGAAGGGTTGCATCATACGTATCATCTCCCGAAGAAAAGGAGGGGAAGGTCAGATTTTTATTGATATTCATTCAGGGTGTGCTTCTCCTCTAGATTTTCCCCCATTTTGGGCATTTCTTTTAGGGATATCTCTTATGAGTGTTTGCGGGCTCGGGTGACTTTGAGTGTTTGTTCCGAATCCAAATTCACCTCTCGCTTCAGGGTCATAATTATTTTTTGTAATTTCAAAGGGCATGTTGTTAGCGGCTTATATGTGCCTCTAATGAAGTCTTAACCTACTGCAAGCACACAATGGAAATTGTAGGGCTAGTATAGGATCGTTCCTACGAAGATAGATATATTACTATTAATCTAATTTTTTGAAAACTTATATTTATCTTTAAGATTCCTAAACTACTTGAGAAATATGAATAAAGAATTGTTTTTAATCTAAATTGCATAAAAGTATATCCTAATCCTCCAATTTCAGATTATGGTCATCAATCACAATCTTCTGCTATTGGATATTTATAAAATTAAACAGTACCGTTACACCATATATCAAGTCTCTTAGCATTGGGCATCAATGAACACAAAAATCCTATAGATACTGATTTAATCTAATCAACAATCAACCAGAAATTTGGGCATCAATCAAATTCTAGAAAATTAAAGATCGAAAAGTAAAAATTGTTACACTAATATGATATTCTAACCTGAGTTGTCAATTTAAATCAAAACTTGATGATGTTTACAAAGCAATAAATAAAAGAAAATAAAAATCAAAACTAGAAAACAAAAGTAGAACCATCCATGGGGTCGATCCTTCAGCTTCCTTAGCCTTGGTTGTCAGGAAAGACCTTAGAGAACTATGGATGATGTTACTTTGTAAATCCTAACTATATTGATTGGAAGAACAAACAGACCTCAGTTGTCAATTGATGTTGAGTAATTCTTCTCGATGCTTATTCCTATACAAAGCCCTCTTACTTATAGGTCATAAGGGGTCGATTTACAAAACATCTAATTCTAATACAAGAAATTAAACTATCCTAATATAACTCTACTTCTAATTTTATAATTCCTTGCTTCGATTGGGTGATGCACTTCTAAACGTTCTTTAACCTTCAACAACAGAGTCCTTCTAAAAATCTCCTTCATCAATCTTCTCGAATCTGTGATTTGCTAGACTTCTAATTCAAATATTTTTCTAATTCTGGTTCATGGCGGTGTAATATGCACATGATCAGCAGCACTAAGATGAGCTTTAATAACAATTTTTTATCTCCCTTCTTTGGTGGAAAATCGTAAATGATAATTCTCTATTTTTAGTAGGGGTCGAGAGAGAATCGCAGCTAACAATTCTTCATTTTGTCATTTCGCTAAAAAATCGTAAATTACAATTCTTTATCTTCGCACTGCTCACTCTTATGATAATTCAGATGATTCTCTGGAAAATTGTAAAATATGATTTTTCACACTTTCTAGAAGGTGAAGATTCGTCTTTTGGTTCTATTGTCATTCTTACTACATAATGCATTCATTTTGATGAATATTAACACTTTGACTCTATTTTACTGATTTCCTTAATATCTACACATCAACTTATTAGTAACAAACTAAGTCCTTGCATCTCTAGTTAAGGGTGATAAATTGGTATATTATGTGACTGATCACACCCCCAAACTTAAGCTTTGCTAGTCCCTAGTAAACAAGGAAATATAAACTATCTTATTCTAAAAATTAAATTGCTACTTTCATAGGGAACACGATTGTATTTAAGAGATGCAGCAAGCCTTTAAACCCCTAGGTGATCCCTAGTGGAGGAGTTGTAGTCTCCTGAAGGTTTTTAGAAAAACTTACCTACAAACTTCAAATATTTTTAGATTTTTTAAAATATATTTTAAAAATAATAAAAAATAAAAAAAGGTTAAAAATCTAAACTAAATTAACTAAATTACCTAAATTGATCAATACATAATTTGTTACGATTTTATAAAATTACCAATCCTTTACCTTTCTTTTCCTTATGACAGTTATCTTTGATAGTAAGCACAAAGTGTATATGCATTAGTGAACCGTTTATTCTTTATAAATTTTTTTAAACTGTAGATTTAGAAAATATTTTCATTCAAAAACTTACTATTGGCATACTCTCAAAAAGATATCAAAATTTTTGGGTTCTCTCAATATTTTTTTCAGAAAAATTCAGTTAAAGATAATTATAAAAATAAATGAATCTCATAGAAAAGGATAATTTTATTCTATTCTTATGATTTCCTATACAATCCATAGTATCCATTATCCATATATGTACTAAGCTTATGTTTTTGCAAAGCGTATATCAAAATGGTCTTTCTTCAGCTTGTAATGGGGCTTTGGGTTTCAGAAGGTATCAGGAAAAGATAGAAAATGATTCAAAGTTTTTCTGAGAATTTAGCTCTTCTTTTTCCTATTTTCTTCTTCTTATTTCTACTTCAGTAAGGATTCAATTGGATAACTTCTTCCAATATATTTTCTATAAATCCCATTATTTTTCTCTAGTATTACCCTTTTACTATTCTCCCCCTACTATATTTTTTCCTTCCCCATATCCTTTTCCTACAAATCGTCTTTTTACGATTTTCACTCTTTTTATTTCATTCCCATAATTTCTTCTGTTGTACCCCTATTCTGCATATCCCTTATTTCTTTTCAACTCATACTCCTTTCACTCCCCCTTTTACCCTATTTCTTTTACATTCCAAATTCTCAGAAAATTGTAAGGGTTAAAGGTTGAAAGCTTTGGATGGCACATATGTTTAAGGGTTTATAAAATTATGCTATAATGAAATTTGATTTAGGCTTCTAATATGAGTTCAAAGGATAAAACTTTAATGGGATTTTAGCTTTTTGGCTCTGATTTATCAAAAGATGGTCTTTGATCATTTTTACGATTTACTAGCATAAATGCCTTATTGCTTTGATATTTCTATTAGATAGTTATAGAGAAAAAATCAGTTGATCATATTTATAGAATAATTCGAATCCATATTCAACAATATGAGAGTTTATATCAATGTAGAAGTTCAAAGAAAATTTTGATCTGATAGAAACAGTCTCTCTAAAATAAAAAAGGAAATATATCTCAAAATCTCACTGGTTTATAACTTTGAAACTATAGTCTAAATATTGCAGTTTAGATCAATCTATTGTTTCAAACATTCATTCTAATACAGTGTTCTATGAGCTAAGCATAAATTATAACAGTTCTAAATTCAAATTTTTAGCCTTCTATTATAATGAATCATAAGGTTTCAGGATTTATAATTTCTTTTATCGTAATTCCTAAAAAAATCATTTATTATTATTTTTTTCCATTAGAAAACTGAAATTGAATGAAAAAAACTACTAAATAAAAACAACTACTACTATGCACAGTGATTGTGTATCCCCCAAACTTAATTCAGACAATGCCCTCATTGGCACAAAAATAGGCGATACGAAAAAATTATTTCCTAAAAATTATTGATAGACTGATTAATTATCGAAAAAAAATCTCTGTTACCAGATATATACTCTCCTCATCTTGAGCTAAAAATATCCGCAGCTATTCTCAGAGTATCAATAACAAAAAGTTTAGTAGGGTTAGTAACACACACTGTTAGTAATGCTAGGTAAAAGAAAAATTAGTAAAAAGAAAATTGCATATATTACTGAATATGTACAATGAAAAGAAAAAATAAAAGTAAACCTTAAAAATAAACTTTGGAAAAATCTAACTGGTTCATACCTGTGAGGTTTATATTTTTCTATAGTATTTATTCAGTGGATGATGTATAATAAGGTACAAGGACAGGATTGGTAAGGTCATCCTCCCAATCGGAGACTCATCAGTTGAATAGTCTTCTTTTTCTTTTGATGAGCTCCAAGGTCCTACTAGAACAGCCTTCTTGGTATTACCCTGTTCGACATTTGTTGGGCAAGAAGTTCCTTCCTGGAATTGTTTCTCTTGATCAACCTTTTCATGACCCTTGAGGTTCACTGTAAGCTTCATAATTACGGCAACTTTTAATTTGATCTCTGTTTGCTACTTTTCTGCCTTGGCTTGTTCCTTTGCTAATGCGGCATAGTAGTTCTTCGTTTGGGACTCAATTAATTTCACCTTCTTATCATCGACTGAGCATACGGAGTCTCTATCTTCTTGCAGTTGTCGTATCTTCCCTTCAGCTACAGTCAGCAAGTGATCCTTCTCTCTAAGTTGTTGATGGAGTATTTTCTAATAGTCCTGAAGGGCTTTTTCTCTGACAGTTTCTGTATTTCAGGGACTTTCATCAATTCTCCAAACTGTTCAAGGATGTTGGCAATTTTCTCTTCATATACCTTCTCTTTTTCCCAAGCTTGATGTTTATCATTCAATATGCTAGTCTGTTGAATCACTTGGGCTTGAAGGCTTGAAGTGGCATCCTGAACTCTTTTTTCTGTCTCAGCCGCCCATCTTGCACCTTGCTCTTATACAACCTTTTGATGTAAGCTTTCCATTATTGTTGTTTGTTCTTAAGCTGTCAAGGTGGTATCATAAACTCTTTTTTTTAAACTTTGAAAATCCCCCATCCACTTTTTCACTATACCCGACAGTTGCATCACTGGTGGGGCATTGGTAGAGATCCATTGCTCCAGTTTTCTCACCCTTCTTAGTACTTCTGGCAATGGTAGCAAGTTTGGTTCATGTCTGTTTTGTCATTGCTCCAATGCCCTCAATCTCCATTCTATTTCGTGGATGGTGGTGACTGGAGGATCCTCAGGGGGTACATCCTCTTCATTTAATAATTCTGTAAAACTCCTTCTTGGTAACTCTGAGTTTTATTCTTCTTCAACAGCTTGAATTCTGAGTGTTTGCTCTCTAATGGCTGCTAGTGTAGGGTGAGCAACAGGTTCTGTTGGTATAGTGGCATGGCTAGAAGTAGTCACTCCCTCTTCCTGTTGATTATTCATGGAAAGAATTTTTGCTGATCTTTCGACAATTGGGTTCATAGGATCTGCTTCTCTATTTATTGGCAGTGTATCTGCTTCTATTGAATGGGGCATAGCAGGCCCGACTGGTGAGTCCAAAGCAGGGTCGTACAGACTGGCCTGGTTTGCAACTGGGACTCATAACTCGGCTATTCTTTCTAATATTGGAGAGCTGTTCTCTACTCTCTCCCAGGGTGGCGTAGAAGTACTCACACCTTCTTCCATAGCTACTTCTTCTAGAATTATGATTTCTATTGTCTGCTCAATTGCAGTCTATCCTCTTTCCTCTATAATTTCTACCATTTTTACTAGGATAGAGGGGGTACTTTTGCTGCGAGAAGGAAGTAGTTTTTTCTTTTTTATTATTGACTCCTAAAGTTCTCTTATAGGCTGGGACGTTTAAGCCTTCCTTTGGCTTTGGTAAAACTTTTGCCATAGGGTCTATATTATACCCCACACTCATCAACAGATTCTTAATGAGACTTCCAAATGGCAGGGTCAACTTCTTCATTCTGTATTTTTCTTGACTTAGTTTCTCCCTCATGGTCAGGATTACTTCGAAAAGATAGGAGGGCACATTGAACCAATAGCGGTTTGCCATCAGGTACAATGCTTTAGAAAAAAGTGCCCTTCTCTGTGTGCCATGGCCTATGGGGTGAATGGTCTTATGTATAAGCACATCAAAGAAGTGAAGTGATAAACTCCTCGCTTCAAGGTCCTTTCAAAGGAAAAAGGATCTATCCCGTGGAGGTTTTCCTAGTAGTTCTGTTGCCATTTTAATGAAATTAGGGAGGGTCACCCATGGCATTCTCAAAAGGCTGGCTTCTGGATTATCATGTGACAATGGTGGTATCTTTAAGGTTGCATGCATCACTAGGGCAATCATTTCTCTTGTAATTTCAATCGGAAGACCATCCACACTAGTGGAGAGGGTTGAGGATGGCCCTTGGCTTCTTTTGGTCATAATTTTAGAAAACATCCTCACCAATCTGGGGTAGACTGGTGTGACTCCTGGCTCTAAGAAATAATTTAGCCCGACATCCTTGAAATATTTAATAGCTTCCCTTCCCATCACTAATTTTTCTAAAGCCTCAACGTCCACTGTAATTTCGGATCCCACAATATGATGTTTCATTGAAGTAGGGAGTTTCTCTGCTAGTGTGACAGAGGACACTGGCTTTTTACCTTTATCTAATTTGGGCTCCTTTTTAGGGACAGACACAGATTCATTTTCTATTGTGTTTTTAGGTGTCGCTCTGATAACTACCCCGGAAGATTTGGTTTTCTTCTTGGGTGGGTCTACTACTTTTGATTTTAGTTTTAGGGGAGCAGACTGTGCAACACAATGAATTATTAGGGTGTTGTTAGAACAATTACTTTCTTCTTCTTCTCTTTGTCGTTTACCCTTTTCGTTCGTCATTCTTCCCTTTTCTCTGTAAAAATTAATCAACAATACCATTAATTAAACTTTAAAGGCCAGGTCTTGCATAAAAATTTGTTGCATATACCCTTCCATTCTACTAGTAAAATTGATTTCGTACCTCTTTGATGATTGAAACCATAATTTATGATTTATGTAATAGAATGCTTGTATGGTTCTCCCAAGATGAAACAAAAGAAGTAAGGGTTTTTCTTAGGAAAATAAATGGTTGGGTTGGGTGGAAGAACAATTAAGATTACGGGCAATTTGAAAAAGAGAGGGAAGGTAGGAGAGGAAAAATGGAAAGGTTTTGAGAATGGGACCGACATACCCTTTTTACAAATATATAGTCCTATTTTCGGTGACGACTTGCTGAGCTGGTCATCACATATGTTTTCACCTAAAATCGTAGGTTGATTCTACCCTTCAATGAATAAGTATTGCAATCGCTGCGGTTCTACTTGGACACTAATACAATCAATCGTAAATCCATACGATTGCTCATTATAATATACAGAATGTATGAATTACGATCTAATCGTTTTTCAATGATATAGGTCATATTATAATACCTAAACTCTAAAAAGAAATGAAATAGTTTAAATATTGTACACTTGGTGCTACGGATGAGTCGGTAGCTTGACAATCCAAGAAGTTTTTATACTTAATTTTGCGGAGGCAATGTCTCCCTCAGTAATATTTATCCTCTAGGATTATTTACAGGATGCGTAGGCAATTGTCCACTCTCCCTCTTTACCACTTGCGAAGCTAGCTGGCCAATCTGGCTTTTAAATTTCGTTATGGATTGCGTATGTGAATTAAGTACTTGGGAGAATTGAGTAAGCTGATGTAAATCTTTTGAATGTTGATGCGACTAATATTATAGATATTTATGTATCTGAACAATCGTAGCATCAGATGCATTGCTCTGTGGTCATAATTGGGGTTGCGTGGCTGACAAATGAGGTCTCTTCTAGAAACTTTGTGTCTGAGGAAATCTAAGCTGCATAGCTATTGGTGCTAGTTGTGCTCCTCCCGTGGAGCCATAATTAAATTCAAGATGATTTCTCCACATCGGCTTGTAGGTATTCCCATAATCTCCTCTCTGAAAGCCTAGTACTTGTTCATTTTCCATTACCTCTTGGTATTGTGGCGCAGTAGGATTTTCATTAAAACTATGAGTCTGGCTATTGGGATATTTTACTAAAGAGCGGTCTGAAGCGCTAGACTTGGCAGCCATTAATGTTGCAATTTGATGTTCAAGAGCAAAATTTTTGCACTCATGTCCTCATCCTTCTTTACCTTATCTTTGCCAATATCATAAGGTCCACCCCTCGCAAGCGAGGTGTGGCGAGTGACATTTGGGCCAGTCTCCAACAAGGCTTGTTTCTGCTTTGAATTGTGAGCCAGTTTCTCGAACAAGTTTCAGGTCTATTGACCCTTATGAGCCATAAAGGCTCCTCCACCAATGACATCGACTGTAGACTGGTTAATCTCAGTTAATCCTTGGTAGAAACTTTACGCTATGGACCAATTTGACAGCTCATGATGGGGGCACTTCAGTAACAAGTCCTTCATCCGTTGCCAACTCTCATGAAATAATTCTTCAGGCTTTTGCCTGAAGGTTTGAATTGCTTGGCGAATTTGGTTTGTCCTACTTATTTGGAAGTACTCAGCCAAAAATTTGGACTGTAATTCTTCCCAAGTGGTTATACTTTCGGCAGGTAGTGAAACTAACCATGCTTTCACCCTATCTTTAAAAGAGAAACGGAATAGATGTAGTCTTACGACCTTTTTAGTGGTTGGTGATAATTACAATATCGTGCAAAGTTCTATGAAATCCCTCAAATGTTCATAGGGATCTTCTCTATCAAGTCATTGAAAAGTAGGTAGAGTTTGAAGTGTGGTGGGCTTGATTTCATAATTATGACCGTCAGTTCCCTGCGGTGTAACTATACAAGAGGGTTCGGTCAAAGCTATAGGGCTGAAATTGGCTTGGATTGAAAGTTCGTCAGCCAATATCTGGGAATCTCTTACAGAGGATCGGTTTAACACGAGTCTGCGCAAAGGAGTTCGCTCAATTTCTGGGTTGTATGCAAAAGAGTCTAGACTTCTAGACTGGGTATGATGCATACACCAAAAAAACTGTATGTTTTTTTTAACTTTTAAATTTTATATGATTTTTATTTTAGAAGAGCAGGGAGAGGGAACAAATCTGAACCTCGAGGTTCTCTGATCAGGGAAAGTTACAACTCTAAATTGCCACTCCGAATAAACCTATGAATGATTTAAGAAGTGATCAAAGAAAATATGAAAATATAAAGCAAAATAAAAAGAGAAAGATAAATACTTGTTTTCCTAAATTAATAGATAATATATAACTATCCCCGGCAATGGCACCAAAAACTTGTTAACGACTTATATGTGTCTCTAATGAAGTCTTAACCTATTGCTAGCGCACAATGGAAATTGTAGAGCTAGTATAGAATCGTTTCTATGAAGGTAGATATATTACTATTAATTTAATTTTCTGAAAACTTATATTTATCTTTAAGATTTCTAAACTACTTGATAAATATGAATAAAGAATTGTTTTTAATCTAAATTACATAAAAGTAAATCCTAATCCTCCAACTTTAGATTATGGTCATCAATCACAATCTTCTCCTATTGGATATTTATAAAATTAAACAGTATCATTACACCATATATTAAGTCTCCTAACATTGGGTGTCAATCAACACTAAAATCCTATCAATACAGATTTAATCTAATTAATAATCAACCAGAAATTTGGGCATTAATCAAACTCTAAAAAATTGAAGATGGAAAAGTAAAAACCGTTACACTAACCTGCAAATTCCAACTTGAGTCGTCAATTCAAATCAAAACTTGAAGATGTGTACAAAGCAATAAATAAAAGAAAATAAAAGTTTAAACTAGAAAGCAAAAGTAGAACCATCCATGGGGTTGATCCTTTAGCTTCCTTAGCCTTGGTTGTCAGGCAAGACCTTCCAGAACTGTGGATGATGCTACTTTGTAAATCCTAACTACTTTGATCGAAAGAACAGACAGACCTCAGTTGTAACGATACTGATTTCGCTAAAGTTGACTCGTTGATCATCGATGATAATATAATTATGTTGACCAATTTGACTTTGGCCAAACTTTTGACATTTGTGACGTGGCCTCTAGCCCACATATTTAAATTGGGCAAATACACTAAAATATGGCCGCAACCCAAATTCAAAATAATAATTAAATAAACATAAACTATATGCTTGTATGGTGTTAGATAGGGTGGAGCACCAAATTTCATGTGGGTGCTCCACACCCTATTCTCACCCAGACCATATAAAACAAAAACAAGAAAGAAAAAAAAAAAGGAAAAAAGACTTAAATCGGATTCGGGTACCAAAGATAGCACCTGAATCCCACGGTTAGATTGCCAATGCCTATATTAGTTTATTGCTTTTTTTATTGTGTTACTTTTTATTAATTATTGTTGACTTTTCCAACATGCTACTTCCTTTTCACACTCTCTCATCCCACCGAATCACAACCACTTTAAAGACTTCCACTCTAAGTCAAACTCTCTCTATATATAATAATGCCTTTATGGTTTCTTTTTTGTTTTTTATGAACCTCCACCAAGTTAGTTACTTTCACACGTCACTTTCACACACCCTCTCTCTAGAATAGTATAATAGCTTTTTAGAAACCCAATGCAACAACTCACTTTCACACGTCACTTTCACTCTCTCTCTTAAATACTAATAGGAATCCAACTCTATTCTTCTCTCTTTATTAAATAAGGTGATCCTCAAACGTCCCTCTTTCATTCTACAATTCGAGCAACCCTAGCAGCCGTCCTGCCCTCTCTATCTCTTTTTCTCGCATGCAATCGATCACCACATCGACCCCCCATTGAAGCCGCACCGCCGAATATCACCACCAAAAATATTCCTTGCGACTTAGGACCCAAGGTAGGGGAATTTCAATACAAAATTACGTTTTAGACTTTAAATCATAGGCTTTAATGATGTATTTGAACCAGATCTATGAATATTAGAATTAAATTTGAACTATTTGAATAGTATGGTATCTAAACATTAGAATTTGTGACAATAACTTGCATTAATTATTGAATTTTTAAATATTATATCTTTTAAATTGCAATGAAATATTTGGAATCCTTTTGACTGATATATAACTTGCATAAATTATAATCATTAATCCTTTAAACATCGACCCCTTTGAATTTGAATCTGGATTAGAATGAGAATTATTTTATGAATCATTGAACCTATGTATTAGAACTCTATATGTGATTTAAAGAGATTAATTTAAATCAAATCCTATGCTTCGGCACTCTTGAACCGTTTCAACGGCCCATTGAACCGCACGAACATCCCTCACAACGTAGGGGCTTGAGCACTTAGAAAATTGTTCATTGAACGATGATGATTAGGAGGGGATTCTCATCGATTATTGGAGACTCTAGTTCTATATTTGTGCTAGTGCTATTTAAGTTATATTTTTAAGTCATCATAAATTAAAAGGACTGCATCTGAAATTTTGATAACAAAACAATTTAATGAATACTCACATGAAACCTAAGAAACAATGCTATCGAATCTCATATGAAACTAGAACTCAGAATATATGCTTTTAAACCCATGATGCTTCCTAAATTCTATTTTATTATTTAAATTGCGTTTGAATTTATCATCAAACTATGCATTGATCGGATAAGATATAATTTTGGCCTCAAACTTTTTCTACTGAGCTTAGATGGTTAGCTCCCCCCGACTCTATGTGTCACAAGTATAGAAGTGGTTCCAGATCCCGATTTAGAAAATCACAACTTTGTACCAGAAGAAGAAGCAGATCTTCCACCTGAGGAGTTTTATCCTTAGATACTTTTGGAGACTTGGACTTGGTATAGATTAGATGAACTTTTTGAGATAATTAAAATTATTTTTGGATGTTATGTGCCACTGTTTGTGTGACGAACAGCCGTCACCGGTGGTTTTACTTTTATTTTTTACACTTTCGTTATAGACATTAATGCAAATTGATTTAGTTATGGATGTTTATGCATTCAAATTATTTATAATAGTTGCTCTCTAATCGATACTAAAGAATTTCTGTATTTAGATTATGAATTGCGATCTAGCGATCTAAAATTTCCACATTTTTTTTCGGGTTGGACATTTCTGGACGTTACAGTTGCTATAAGAGCTATGGCCTTAGATCCTGTCAGAACATAGACTGGACTTTCACGAGCACTCCTAATTAAACTTTTGTTCAATCGTGACAGATCATCATGGCACCTCGGGGTAGGCCAAGAACTGTTCACACTGATGGCTCCTTGAACGAAGTCGAAATTGCAACAGGTGCCAATGACACTCCGTTGGGAGGAGGAAATAACGATGCACGTGTCAGTCAAGCCCTGGAGACTATGGCAAATATGATGGCACCGCAGACTACTCTAGTAGCCACTAGACAACACCCCACCGGATTTCAAGAATTCAGAAGAATGAAACATCCTAGTTTTTATGGCAAGGCTGATCCAACAACTACAGAAGATTGGATCAATCAGGTGGCTAAAATTTTGGATGTGATGACTTGCACGAAAGATGAAAAGGTGAGATGGGCTGCATTTTATTTGGAAAGTGACGCCGATCCCTGGTGGAAGTCAATTCAGAGAACCAGGAATCAAACCTGAGTGAATGATCCATGGACATGGAACAAATTTTTAGAAAAGTTTAACGAAAAATATTTTCCAGCATCTGTCCGCGAACAATGGGAGATCGATTTTATTTCTCTCACGCAATAAAATATGACCGTGTCAGAGTACGAGTCTGAATTTTCAAGACTCTCGCGTTATGCCCCTCTTCATGTGGCTACAGAGTTAATGAAGATGAAGAAATTTGAGCGTGGGCTGAAACCATCAATCCAAGAGAGTATCTCATTGTTTCAGTTGACAACTTATGCCATGGTAATGGAGAGAGCCTTGATTGCTGAACGTGACATAGAGAAAATGTACAAGAGAAGAAAGCAGCAAAATAACAGTAGAGCATATCAGACACACTCTTATGTTGACGATCCTGCAAGCAAGAGGGCAAAATTCTTGACTTCAACACCTCCCTGACCTGCTCAAACTGCCTATTCAAAACCAGCCATGTCCGTACCTACGCAGTCCTTCCGTACTACACTACCGGCTACCTCTGATTCATCGATAGCACAACGGACTACGCGTACTATGTCGTCAGCACCGATCGAGTCTTGCCCACGATGCGAAAGATGACATAAGTTGGAAGATTGTAGATGGAGCACAGGTTCATGCTTCAATTGTGGCCAGAAAGGACATATGATAAAGGATTGCCCTGAATCGAAAAAAGAGAAGACGACATCGGTATCTACTTAGAAGCCCTCTCGACCCACAATTCAAGGTCGCACCTATGGCATCTCAGCATACGATGCCCAAACAACCAACGACGTAATCAAAGGTATAATTACATCATCAAATTATCACGTTATTTTAAATTGACAAATATCATTGGCATTTACTTTAAATTATAATATTGCATAAACACAATGATGCCTTTATTTGTATACAACTAATTACACACATGAAACTTAGGTACCTAGCACATGTACCAGAGTTGTGACATCTGCCAACACAAGGCACGCGTCTTGATAGACTCAGGGTCTACGCACTCCTTTGTGACTCCTCAATTTGTAGTTGAATTGAGCATCACTCCTGAACCCTTAGACTTCATCTTATCAATATCGGTCCCTACAGGGAACTCTGTAGTCACTGACATTATTTGTTGATCGGTGATTGTGTCGATTAAAGACCACGAGACATCAGTCGATTTGATTATTCTGGATATGCAAGGATTTGATGTAATCCTTGGCATGGACTGGCTATCTACTCATCATGCAAATATGGACTGCCTTCGAAAGATAGTCACCTTTCGCCCCAAGGGGGGAAAATCATTCAGATTTTATGACACTAAGCCAAAAATTACACCTTTTCTATCCGCTATTCGAGCTGTACATTAAATGAACAATGGATGCTACGGTTATCTTGTATTCGTACAAAATCAATAAGAAGAGAAGGTCACCATTACCAATATTCTCATCGCATGCGAGTTCCCCGATGTGCTTCCTAAGGAATTGCTAGGTTTACCACTAGATACGGAAGTTGAGTTTGCAATTGATCTAGCTCCAGGCACAGAACCAGTATCTAAAGCTCCATATCGTATGGCACCGGCTGAGTAGAAAGAACTCAAAGAGTAGTTACAAGAACTCTTAGATAGGGGTTTTATTAGATCGAGTGTTTCTCTATGGGGAGCACCCGTTCTGTTCGTCAAGAAGAAAGATGGTTCAATGAGATTGTGCATCGATTATTGCCAGTTGAATAAGTTGACGACCAAGAACAGTTATCCACTTCCCCGAATAGATGACCTTTTCGATCAGCTCAAAGGCACTAAGTTCTTCTCAAAATTAGATCTAAGATCAGGATACCACCAGTTGAAAGTTAAGGAGAAGACATTCCGAAAATCGCTTTTCGCACGAGATATGGCCATTACGGATTCTTAGTGATGCCATTTGGTTTAACAAATGCACCAACTTCATTCATGGACTTGATGAACAGAGTTTTCAAACCACATCTTGACCAATGTGTGGTTGCCTTCGTGGATGACATCCTTATCTATTCAAAGACAAAAGAAGATCACGAACAACACCTACGTGTCGCCCTTCAGACACTTCGTGATTATTGACTATATGCAAAGCTAAGCAAGTGTGAATTTTTGCTGGAACAAGTTAGTTTCTTGGGGCATGTTATATCCGAAGAACGCATAAAAGTTGACCCAGTAATAACTGAAGCCATCATAAAATGGGAACAGCCGAAGACGGTAACAGAAGTTCAAAGCTTTTTGGGTCTAGCCAAATATTACAGAAGAATTGTTGAAGGTTTCTCAAAAATTGCTGGACCACTAACTCAGCTAACAAGAAAGACCACAAAGTTTCAATGGAATGATGTGTGTGAAAAGAGCTTTCAAGAGCTCAAGGATAAGCTAACTTCTGCACCAATCCTAGCTATACCATCAGGCAGTGGCAGTTTCGTAGTATTTAGCGATGCATCACATAGCGGTTTGGGTTGTGTATTGAATCAGCACGATAAGGTCATTACTTACGGGTCTTGACAACTCAAGGACCATGAAAAGAACTATCCTACACATGACCTAGAATTGGCAGCAGTTATTTTTGCCTTAAAGATTTGGAGACACTATCTCTACGGAGAGACGTTCGAAATCCTTACTGACCACAAAAGTATGAAATATCTCTTCACTCAGAAGGATTTGAATATGAGATAAAGAAGGTGGATAGAATTTCTCAAGGATTATGATTGTACCATTCAGTACCACCCGAGGAAAGCTAATGTAGTAGCTGACGCTATGAGCCGAAAGTCATCTGCTCAATTATCAAACCTCATCACAAAAATTCATAGATGGTGATTATTTGAGGATATATCACTATATGATAAGAAGTTTGATATTAAAGAATCTGGAGCATTACTGGCTAACATCTCCATCAAGCCAACAATATTCTATAATATACGAGAACTTTAAATGACTGATGAAGAACTTATGGCAATCAGACAGGGTGTAATCAATGGGGATAAACTAGATTTCTCCATCAGAGAGGACGGTTCCTTACTATTCAGAGATCGATTATGTGTACTGTCAGATACCGACCTTCGACGCCTTATTATCGAAGAAGCACATAAATCAATGTACACCATCCATTCTGACTATACAAAGATGTATCAAGATCTGAAGAAGAGCTTTTGGTGGAGAGGCTTGAAGAAAGATATAGCAGAATATGTCTCAACGTGTTTAGTGTGCCAACAAGTGAAGGTTGATCACTGACACCCCTCGGGTTTGCTACAACCCTTACCGATACCAGAATGGAAATGGGAGGCTATATCCATGGATTTTATACTCAGATTACCTAGAACCATGAAAGGGCACAATGGGATTTTGGTGATAGTTGACCGCTTAACCAAATCTGCCCATTTTCTACCATACAGCACGAGGTATATAGCTAGTCAGCTCGTAGATTTATACCTCAAGGAAATTGTCAGACTACATGGCATCCCTGCTAGCATTGTCTTTGATAGAGATCTGATGTATACGTCAAAGTTCTGGCAACGATTTCAAGAAGGAATGGGCACACGACTGGACTTCAGTTTTGCTTTTCACCTGCAGACAGATGGTCAGACTGAAAGAATTAATCAGATTATCGAGGACATGCTTCGAGCTTGTATGTTAGATTTTCAAGGGTCATGGGATAAGCACTTACCTTTGATAGAGTTTGCCTACAATAATAGTTACCAGGCTAGCATTGGAATGGCTACGTTTGAAGCACTCTATGGTTGGAGATGTAAATCTCCGCTCAATTGGGAAGAGACCAGGGAGAAATTTATATTAGGCCCATAGATTATTGAAAGCACAATCGAAGCGGTTCGGTTGATTCGAGAAAGATTAAGAGTTGCTCAAAGACAACAGAAGAGCTATGCTGACCTCAAGCAAACGAGTACCGAATTTCAGGTATACTTAGTGAACTTATTACATTTTCCCCTGTAAGTCATATGCATCACTGAGACAACGCATTTCCTTACAGGTGGGGGACAACGTCTTTGTAAAAATCTCGCCCACCAAGGGAGTGATACGATTCGGAAGACGTGGCAAACTGAGCCCACGCTACGTCAGACCATTTGAGATATTGGGTCGAGTCGGTAAAGTGACATATCGAATTACTTTACCACCTAAATTATCGAGTATGCACAACATATTCTACGTTTCTATGTTGAGGAGATACGCTAAAGAGCCGACTCACATCTTGGATGACCAACCCATCAAGCTTAAGGGGGATATGACGGTAGTCGAAGAACCAATTCAGATACTCGACCATAAGGAACAAATCTTACGTACCAAGCGGATCCCGCTCGTATTGATCAGGTGGCGAAGTCACTCAACTACTGAAGCCACTTGGGAATGGGAAGCGAAAATTTGCAAACAATACCCACATCTCTTTGATTAGGTACGTAAATTTTTTAGGACGAAAATTCTTTTAAGGAGGTGAGAATGTAACGATACTGATTTCGCTAAGGTTGACTCGTTGACCGTCGATGATAATACAATTATGTTGACCAATTTGACTTGGACCAAACTTTTGACGTTTGTGACGTGGCCACTAGCCCACATATTTAAATTGGGCGAATACACCCAAATATGGTCGTAACCCAAATTCAAAATAATAAAAAAATAATAATTAAATAAACATAAACTATATGCTTGTATGGTGTTAGATAGGGTGGAGCACCAAATTTCATGTGGATGCTCCACAGCCTATTATCACCCAGACCATATAAAACAAAAACAGGAAAGAAAAAAAAGAAAAGAAAAAAGACTTAAATTGGATTCGGGTACCAAAGATAGCACCTGAATCCCACGGTTAGATTGCCAATGTCTATATTAGTTTATTGCATTTTTTATTGTGTTACTTTTTATTAATTATTGTTGACTTTTCCAACATGTTACTTCCTTTTCACATTGTGACAGCCCAAATTTTGGCACCCCGAAATCTGTGCCATCAGCACGACCCTCAAGGTCGTGCCCTATATAATATGCGGAATACTTGGTACATCCAACCATGCATAATATACAATAAGAATATAGTGCAGAACATATCTCCATTTCTACAATAGACGACATCAAAACATTAATCCAAAAGAACTAACCCGAACCATCAGTGCCATTACTACGGTCACCCAAAATGGTTTGACAAAAGAATATTACATGTGTCTTTACTGTTACAAAAAGAAATAAAATACAGCTGGACGTGCCAAGCCTTAAATCTCTCCCTCACAAAATTTCAAAGTATGCAGCAAATCTCCTAGAAGAACTTCTCAGGAGGAGGCTCAGATTCTTCCCTCGGAACGTAATCTAAGTCCTCTGGATCAACCTCACCAGCAGCAGCTCCTAACTCTGAACCTGTGACGTATAGTCAAAAAGGGTGAGCTACATCCTAGCTCAATAGGGATAATATCTGAACAGGTACATCTTACTTACTCACATACATTTCATGGCATATATAAAGCATGAGTTCATCAATGTAATTTAACTAAAAACCATTGGAGATGCAATAAAATAAACAGAGTGTTTTTATTATTTTACTCATGACATCTGATGTTCATTAATGCTTATGATTTCAACAAGGCTGGTCTCATGACTTAAGACAGTTAGCTTAAATAATCCCTGAGCAATATAGCATCGAGCCCCGATGGAATACCCTCCATCGTCGTCTAATCAGACTATTTTTGCTATTAACTTGACCCACGTCCCTTTCTCATAGGCGACGGGTACATCACTACTATATATCCCTGGGATGTCTACTAGTGCACGGATTTGCCGCCATACTGGTCATGGATATCCTGCCACGTCAGTCACGGATATACCGCCGCGTCGATTGGGTATTTTCCAAACCTTAAGTCAATCAATCGTGTGCTACATATAGTTATTCACCGTGTGATCGTGCTAAATAAATATAATTTCCCAGCCTGTTCAACCTCATTTACATATGTTCAAGTTTGTGGACCCTTACATCCGTCATACATCCCTGGGATGTCACACTCTCTGATGCACCCATCAGATGTCCATAGTACACACTGGGATGATTGAACTCTTTTACTAGTTCACTTCTTTACATAACATTTCTCATTTTTAATACTACTCTACATTTTACATTTTCAACTTATTTTGAAAGCGAATACATTATAAATCAACTCAACTTTAAAGAAACATGCATTCATAGATTATCATCATATACATGTTATCATAATTAAGGGTACGAGTTCAGATATCCCCTTACCTCACTCGCATTTACACTTTCGAATTCTTCAATCCGAGCTAGCATTCAACCATCACAATGTTTGGCTTAAACTAGGCCTGGCAAAACACATTTATTTCATCACTATCAGTGTAAGAACATTGGGTTAGAAGCCTAACCCCAACACATGAACAACGCGCATGTAAAACCTAACAAAATATGAAATTTATCCAAATCGATCGAATGATTTCTAAATCGATCAAACGATTTGGAAATTGATCGACCGAATTTAAATCGATCGAACAATTTGTAAAATCGATCGAACAAAATTTAAATCGATCGAACGAAATTCCAAAATCGATCGAACGAATTCTATTTCGTTCGATCGATCCCGTAAATATTCATCCTACAATATTTTTGTCAATTAGCAAACCGATTGAATAATTTTCAAATCGTTCATACAGGTTCCTAAATCGATCGAACGATTTGTAAAATCGTTCGATCGGTTCCATCAGAATTCAAATCGATCGAACGATTTCTAAAATCGTTTGAACGTTTCCTTCAAAATTCATTTGCTTTCTTCCTTATCTCTTCTTTGGTCAAAATCGATTGAACGATTTTTAATTTCGTTCAATCGATTTTGCACACTTTCAGATCTGAACATGTTCTTTCTCACTTCTTCATCATCTATCCTATTCATTACCCTCTTAGCTAATACATAACAGTTTCACATTCTCTACTTATCAATTTAACAAAACTCGGATTTGTAGCTCTTACCCCATTCAAACGGTTGGATCTCTTTCACTAGGGTTTCCCAAACCCCAAATCTCTACTCTCTTGATCCCGAGCTCGATCCTCTAACTTTCCGAGCCCAATTACTTATATTGAATGCCCTTCTCTAGATCTCACAACTCAAATCTCTCTCATTTATTCTCCTTAAATTTTCTAAGCAAACAATCTAAGAGAAATAACTTCTCTTTCTCTTTTTTTTGTCTTATAACTTAACACATGTCTTGTGTGTTAAGCACCTATAACTAATTAATATATATGTGTTTGAACATACCTTTATCTGTATCCACCACACCTCTCTGGCATAATAAATCCAACCCACACTAACTACCTTAAGTCAACCAAGTCAAAGTTGACTTGGTCAAATGTTTGACCCATTGGTCCGCTTATCGAGGTGCACTGTTTAGGTACAGAATTTCCTAGACGTTACAAACACTCTCTCATCCCACCGAATCACAACCACTTTAAAGACTTCCACTCTAAGTAAAACTCTCTCTAGATAATAATGCCTTTGTGGTTTCTTTTTTGTCTTTTGTGAACCTCCACCAAGTTAGTTACTTTCACACGTCACTTTCACACACCCTCTCTCTAGAATAGTCTAATAGCTTTTTAGAAACCCAATGCAACAACTCACTTTCACACGTCTCTTTCACTCTCTCTCTAAAATACTATTCTTCTCTCTTTATTAAATAAGGTGAACCTCAAACGTCCCTCTTTCACTCTACGATCCAAGCAACCCTAGCAGCCGTCTTGCCCTCTCTATCTCTTTTTCTCGCATGCAATCGAGCACCACATCGACCCACCATCGAAGTCGCACTGCTGAATATCACCACCAAAAATATTCCTTGCGACTTAGGACCCGAGGTAGGGGAATTTCAATACAAAATTATATTTTAGACTTTAAATCATAGGCTTTAATGATGTATTCGAACCAGATCTATGAACATTAGAATTAAATTTGAACTGTTTGAATAGTATGGTATCTAAACATTAGAATTTGTGATAATAATTTACAGTAATTATTGAACTTTTGAATATTATATCTTTTGAATTGCAATGAAATATTTGGAATCCTTTTGACTGATATTTGCATAAATTATAATCATTAAACCTTTGAACATCGTCCCCTTTAAATTTGAATCTGGATTAGAATGAGAATTATTTTATGAATCATTGAACCTATGTATTAGAACTCTACATGTGATTTAAAGAGATTAATTTAAACCGAATCCTGTGCTTCGACACTCTTGAACCGTTTCAACAGCCAATTGAACCGCACGAGCATCCCTCACAACGCAGGGGCTTGAGCACTTAGAAAATTGTTCATTGAACGATGATGGTTAGGAGGGGATTCTCATTGATTATCGGAGACTCTAGTGCTATATTTGTGCTAGTGCTATTTAAGTTATATTTTTAGGTCATCATAAATTAAAAGAACTGCATCTAAAATTTTGATAATAAAATAATTTAATGAATACTCACATGAAACATAGGAAACGATGCTATCGAATCTCATATGAAACTAGAACTCAGAATTTTTGCTTTTGAACCCATGATACTTCATAAATTCTATTTTATTATTTAAATTGCGTTTGAATTTATCATCAAACTATGCATTGATCGGATAAGATATAATTTTGGTCTTAAACTTTTTCTACTGAGCTTAGATGGTTAGCTCACCCCGACACTATGTGTCACAGGTACAGAAGTGGTTCCAGATCTCGATTTAGAAAATCACAACTTTGTACCAGAAGAAGAAGCAGATCTTCCACCTGAGGAGTTTTATCCTTAGATTTTTTTGAAGACTTGGACTTGGTATAGATTAGATGAACTTTTTGAGATAATTAAAATTATTTTTGGATGTTATGTGTCACAATTTGTGTGACGAACGGCCGCCACTGGTGGTTTTAGTTTTAATTTTTACACTTTCGTTATGGACATTAATGCAAATTGATTTAGTTATGGATGTTTATGCATTCAAATTATTTATAATAGTTGCTCTCTAATCGATACTAAAGAATTTCTGTATTTAGATTATGAATTGTGATCTGCAATCCGGAATTTCCATGTTTTTTTTCGGGTTTGAAATTTTGGGTAACGATACTAATTTCGCTAAGGTTGACTCGTTAACCGTCGATGATAATACAATTATGTTGATCAGTTTGAATTTGGCCAAACTTTTGACGTTTGTGACGTGGCCTCTAGCCCACATATTTAAATTGGGCGAATACACCCAAATATGGCCGTAACCCAAATTCAAAATAATAATTAAATAAATATAAACTATATGCTTGTATGGTGTTAGACAGGGTGGAGCACCAAATTTCATGTGGATGCTCCACACCCTATTATCACCCACACCATATAAAACAAAAACAAGAAAGAAAAAAAAGAAAAGAAAAAAGACTTAAATTGGATTCGGGTAGCAAAGATAGCACCCGAATCCCACAGTTTGATTGCCAATGCCTATATTAGTTTATTGCTTTTTTTATTGTGTTACTTTTTATTAATTATTGTTGACTTTTCCAACATGCTACTTCCTTTTCACACTCTCTCATCCCACCGAATCACAACCACTTTAAAGACTTCCACTCTAAGTCAAACTCTCTCTCTATATAATAATGCCTTTATGGTTTCTTTTTTATCTTTTGTGAACCTCCACCAAGTTAGTTACTTTCACACGTCACTTTCACACACCCTCTCTCTAGAATAGTATAATAGCTTTTTAGAAACCCAATGCAACAACTCACTTTCACACGTCACTTTCACTCTCTCTCTAAAATACTAATAGGAATCCAACTCTATTCGCCTGTCTTTATTAAATAAGGTGATCCTGAAATGTCCCTCTTTCATTCTACGATTCAAGCAACCCTAGCAACCGTCTCACCCTCTCTATCTCTTTTTCTCGCATGCAATCGAGCACCACATCGACCCACTATCGAAGCCGCACCGCCGAATATCACCACAAAAAATTTTCCGTGCGACTTAGGACTCGAGGTAGGGGAATTTCAATACAAAATTACGTTTTAGACTTTAAATCATAGGCTTTAATGATGTATTCGAACCAAATCTATGAATATTAGAATTAAATTTGAACTACTTGAATAGTATGGTATCTAAACATTAGAATTTGTGAAAATAACTTGCATTAATTATTGAATTTTTAAATATTATATCTTTTGAATTGCAATGAAATATTTGAAATCCTTTTGACTGATATATAACTTGCATAAATTATAATCATTAAACATTTGAACATCGACCCCTTTGAATTTGAATCTGGATTAGAATGAGAATTATTTTATGAATCATTAAACCTATGTATTAGAACTCTACATGTGATTTAAAGAGATTAATTTAAACCGAATCCTGTGCTTCGACACTCTTGAACCGTTTCAACAGCCCATTGAACCGCATGAGCATCCCTCACAACACAGGGGCTTGAGCACTTAGAAAATTGTTCATTGAACGACGATGTTTAGGAGGGGATTCCCATCGATTATTGGAGACTCTAGTGCTATATTTGTGCTAGTGCTATTTAAGTTATATTTTTAAGTCATCATAAATTAAAAGGACTGCATCTGAAATTTTGATAATAAAACAATTTAATGAATACTCACATGAAACCTAAGAAATGATGCTATTGAATCTCATATGATACTAGAACTCAAAATATGTACTTTTGAACCCATGATGCTTCCTAAATTCTATTTTATTATTTAAATTGCGTTTGAATTTATTATCAAACTATGCATTGATCGGGTAAGATATAATTTTGGCCTTGAACTTTTTTCTACTGAGCTTAGATGGTTAGCTCACCCCGACACTATGTGTCACAGGTACAGAAGTGGTTCCAGATCCCAATTTAGAAAATCACAACTTTGTACCAGAAGAAAAAGTAGATCTTCCACCTGATGAGTTTTATCCTTTACTTTTGGAGACTTGGAGTTGGTATAGATTAGATGATCTTTTTGAGATAATTAAAATTATTTTTGGATGTTATGTGCCACTGTTTGTGTGACGAACAGCCATCACCGGTGGTTTTACTTTTAATTTTTACACTTTCGTTATGGACATTAATGCAAATTGATTTAGTTATGGATGCTTATGCATTCAAATTATTTATAATAGTTTCTCTCTAATCGATACTAAAGAATTTCTGTATTTAGATTATGAATTGTGATCTAGCGATCCGGAATTTCCATTTTTTTTTTCGGGTTGGAAATTTTGGGACATTAGATCAGTTGTCAATTGATTCTGAGTAATTATTCTCGATGTTTATTCCTATCCCAAGCCCTCTTATTTAAAGATCATAAGGGGTCGATTTACAAAACTTTTAATTCTAATATAAGAAATTAAACTATCCTAATATAACTCTACTTTTAATTTTATAATTCCTTGCTTTGATTGGGTGATGCACTTCTAGAGCGTTCTTTAATCTTTAGCAACAATCTTTCTAAAAATCTTCTTCCTCAATCTTCTAAAATCTGTCATTTGCCAGATTTCTAATTCAAATATTCTTCTAATTCTGGTTCATGGCGGTATAATATGCACATGATCAGCAGCACTGAGATAAGCTTTAATAACGATTTTCTATCTCTCTTCTTTGGTGGAAAATCATAAATGACAATTCTCTATTTTGAGTAGGGCTCAGAGAGAGAATCGCATCTAACAATTCTTTATTTTCTCGTTTCGCAGGGAAATCGTAAATTATGATTCTTTATCTTCATACTGCTCACTCTTATGACAATTCGGACGATTCTCTGAAAAATTATAAAATACAATATTTCAGTCTTTCTGCATAATGAGCTCATTTTGATGAATATTAACACTTTGACTCTATTTTACTACTTTTTCTTAATATTTGCCCATCAATAACTTATTAGTAATAAGCTAAGTCCTAGTATCACTAAGTTAAGGGTGATAAATTGTTATATTAAGTAATTGATCATATGCCCTTGATGTAATTTGTAATTGATTATATTTATGAGAATTTTCATTCTTCGTTCGGATTAATTTATGATTTAACTTTATTTGGTTTGGATTTACTTCATCCAGTCGGGTTATTATCATCCAATTATGTGTAGGGATGTTTTGAGCATATTAGTTTGGCCAATTTCAGTCTTGATTGGGTATAAGTTTTAAGTGGGCTTTGATAGGTTTAAGTGTTTAAGCATAGGTGTATAGGTGAATTTTTAATTTTGAATGTGTGTGTGCCTTAAGTCAGTGTATGCATGAAATATGGACTGTGTATGAGGTTTAGTTTAAGTTTGGGTTTGTTGTTTTGGCTGCTGATGGCTGGGCATTTTATTTTTGGTTCAACCTGGGTAATTGTGCGTAGGGTACATTAATCCTGGGGTTCAATTGCGCGTTCTGAGAAGGGTGTATATATAAATCGCGTGCTATGTGGAGAACGCACAATCCAAGCGTCTGATGGTCACTGTTCGGGTGACCTTTGGGCTTACGCGTCACAGACAAGGCGCTCAATACAATTGTGTGTTCTATCCAGATTGCGCCATCGAATTTTGGGGCGGGCGACAAACAGATTACGCGCTCATTCTGTGGTGCGTATTCAAATTTGAGTGCAGTGGTCTTTGCTCGCGATTCAATTGTGCACCTATGCTCAGGCGCACGATTAATCCGCACCCTATATAAGCCTCGGGTTTTTTCATTTCAATCCATGCTTCTTGATTCTTCTGCAATCTTGAGCATTCTTCTTCCTTGCTTCTGTATTTTCGGGATAACTTGTGATCTACTTGTCCATTTTGGATGTCGTTTATTATGTTTTCTTCAATTTCTCGAGCTCTCTGATCTGAGATGGAGTCTGAGGGTAGCGACTGAATGCTCTTGACTGCTTCAGAGCTTGAGCGGATGGTTGAGGAGGGTGGTGAGACTTCTGAGATCCACACCGGTGCTGATGTCGGTACAGTTGAGGGCGACACAGTGGTGGTCGTCAGGGGCGAGGTGCCTGAGACTGGTGACAGGACCGAGGAGGAGAAGGGAGATGATGTTGCTCCTTGCAGGCTTGCGATGAAGATTCCTCTGGAGGAGTTCTTCAATCAAGATCCGGTATGCACTTGTGAACAAGAGTCTCCCATTTATTTCTAGGCATTTAGGTGATGACTTAGATTCTTAGGATGGAAACCCTTTTTAATTTATGTCGAACCTGCATTTAGCATTAGAGTGTATATGCATCCATGCATCATGTTTGTATCTAGTTTTAGGTCACGTTTATTTATTGTTCTGCGTTTATTCATATTTTGTGTGGTAGTTAAAGATTTACATTTATAGTTTTTTTTTATTATTACTATTATCATAGTTGTCATTGTTATGGTTATGATTTTTAGGATTAGACTTAGTCACTGTGTGCAATTAGTATAGGTATAGGTTTTAGGCTTAATATGTTTTGGTTTACTTTATCGTTCGTTAGAAGCCTCCGGCATTGGCCATTAGTATGGCATGGTCAGAGTCTCATGCCTAGTATCGTGCCCTACCTGAGTTCCAGCTGACGTGATTGGCGGCTTTTGGCTTCGGGCTGATTTTGGAGTTGGAGCCCTTTACGGTCGACCGTGGTCTGATTGAGGCGATTATGGAGAGGTGGAGGGAGGAGCAGCAGACACTGTTCTTCCCAGTGGGGATGTTGCTGCCCACCCTTGAGGACTGGGTCCGTATTACTGGACTCAGGTTCGAGGGGGCACTGATTACGGGGCGGATGGAGAGTGATTACCAGGTTGTGTGTCAGGAGGTGCTCAGGACCGACATAGTGGATTGGGAATCAGGGTTGTCCGAGTCACCTAGTTTTTTGATACTTTTGCAAGCGGGTTTGTTCCTCTGAGGCATCACTCGGAGAAGAGGTCAGTCTTCTGGGCGTGCAGTGATGCCATGGCGTGCCTGTAGACACCCCCATTTTGCCCTCTCAGAATATACAAATCTGTTTGGTCAACCTTTGACCTCGCCCGTGACTTTTCAGAAAGGACTTACCTTCTCTGAAAGTTTTCACAACTCTAATGTGGGACCATATACTGAAATAATAGTATATGGCTGGACACAAGCTGAAACAATAGCTCTGTGACTTATGACTCATGACCCTAATGTGGGGACCATATACTGAAACAATATTATATGGTTGGACATAGGCTGAAACAATAGCTCTGTGGCTTAGATCCCCTAACCCTAAATTGAGAACCATGCACTAAAACAATAGTACATGGCTGAACACAGCTGAAATAATAGCCCTGTGGCTCAGGTCCCAATGTAGGGAGACTGTTAGTCACTGTTTTATACCATATTTTACCCTTTAAACCTGACTTTTGCTAAGCCTCCAAGTAGTTAATAACTGCTTTTCAGAGTTGATTTGCAGTGAGGAGGTAATTCTGCAGCTATCCATGTTCATAGGCTAAGAAGAGGAGATTAGGAGCATCAACTCGTCAAGAACTAACTGCTGAATGAACTCTATGTGAAGCCCAAGCTGCTGAAATACATCCTATCAAGTGCTGCACATTGAAGCCATGGAAGCATATGAGCTGTTGTGCAAAACATTCGAAGCTCAGCAAAGGACTATTCAAACAAGGCTTGGTTCAGCTCAGTATAAAGCACACATTATTACAGCCAAGAGGGCACCCTTGAACAGCAGCTGCACCTTTCTTAGCTGGTTCACACATCAACAAGTTGCAGAGTGGAAACCAGCAGTCCATAGCAGTTGTATATATATATATATATATAAAATTGGGTGCACACTCTTGTAGCAGAAGAAAATGTAGCAGCATCAACAAGTGCATTGGTGCACTTCCAGCAAGCCCCTCAAGTAGATGAGCTCCAACCTCTCGAAGAGCAGCTTCCCAAACCTTAAACCTATCGACCTTTATGAAGCTTCAGGTTGCATCTTATCGAGCAGAGGTAGAATCTCCAGCCAAACATGTCGATTGGCTCAGCAAGTAGCTTCAGAACCTCCCATTGGTGCTGTCGACAACTTTGAGTTCCCTCCAGCCAACATAACGAGCAGATGTCCCAAACCTGTCGACAAGCATGAGCTGCAGCCCTGCACTTCAATCCTCTCGAGATCCTCTCCATTGCAGCCCCCAATCCTATCGAGATCTGCAAACTTGCAGCTACAGAACCTCACGACCAGCAAGCCTCCATTCCTATTGAGGTACAACTTTAATCCCAAAAATCCTCTCGAGCAGCAGATTCCATGTTCCCATTGATCCTGTTGAGTAGTTTGGAAACAAAAATACAACATCCTCTCGAGATCTCAAAATTCCCATCAGCAAACCTGTCGAATGCATGTCCCTATCGACACCTTCACTGCAGCAACCCCCTAAACCTATCAAGCAGTTCAGCACTTAAAAGTGGCAACCTGTCAATAGCTTCAAGCTGCAGATCCAAAAACCTCTCGACATTTTGCCTACAGCAACCTCTTCAATCCTCTCAACCTGAAATGGTGCTCAACCTATCGAAGTGCAGCTACAAACCTTCAACCCCTGTTGACCATTTAAGTTGTGAACCTCATGTCATCTTCCTTACTCCACTCAACCATCCTCTCGACTTGCAGCCCTCTACTCCATCTTGTCGAGCACCTTCAGCCAATCTCCCATGGAACCTCTCGAGATGTATCCCCCATCCTCTCGATACCTTGCTGAAGGAGCTGCAACTCCACCAACATGTCAATATCTAGTAGCCCAACTCTCCAACCTGTCAAGATGCATCTCCAATCCTCTCGACAACACACCTGGAGCTGCAGCCTTTGCTTCAGAACCTATCGAGCACAACAGCCATCCTCCAGAGCACTTAAGCTGCAACCCATCTAACCTGTCGACAACTTCAGCAACCTCCCATCAATCCTCACGAAACCTTACCTGAAGGTGATGCACTTCATCTTCTCCAGAGCTGCAGAGTTTTAATAAAGCTGCCAATTCAAACCTTCATCAGCCCACATCTCTAAAATTAACTCAGCTCGGGCCCCATCTACATAGAGCTGCAGCCATGTGATTAAATATCTTCAAAACCTCAGTAGTTGGGTGCAATCACTTGAGGTGTGCAGCTGGAAATAATAATGGACAACAGCAGTGCTGGTTTCATTTGGTTGATAGAAATTATAAAGAGGTACAGCTGGGTATTTTTGGTTAAACAAGGGCAGTTTTGGGAACATCAAGGCACAAAGAAATCTGCACATGGGTGTGAACTAATTTTTGGCGGGAATGCAAATTAGCTACAGCTGAGCACAAAACCAGATCCATCGCTGCTCTCTGATTGGTTGGATTGCTAAAACAAGGATTAAGCTTCAAATCCCCTCCTCTGATTGGCTGCAATCCAAAGCACATGGATCACTGCACTTGTATAAATAGAACTCCTTGTTGCTGTAATTTCTCAACAAGGAATCCATAGAATAACTTTGGTTTTTCTTAGCTCATTTAAGTTTTAGTTATAGTTTTTATTTTCCTTTTTCTCTTCCCCCTTTTCTCTCTAATCCAGCATGTTGGATTAGATCTAGATAAGCAGTCCAGATATATTTTGATGTTGTAAATAAAGGGTTTTGAAGCTTTGCGAATAGATATTGATGTTGCACAAGATTGCAAATCTGAGCTCAGTAAGTTGTAAGATGTTACTACAATAATTATAAGTTTTAAAGGTGATTCTGATCTAAAGTTCACTTTTTCGTATTTGATTTCCCTGGATTGGATATTCCTGTGGATGCCAGCCAGAAATGGGGTGCTTGTAGCCTGGCACCCACAGCATCTGCAATGGTTAACCTATTCCAATCAAGATTAATAGATTGAAACAATCTCTGGGGTGATCTGTATCCAGTAGAAGGGCAGAGCATAACCTTAGAATTGCTTCAATTCATTGGTGGAGATTTGATTCTTATACCTTGCATCTATCGGGGGAACCCGAGGAGCCTGTAGCCAGATGGAGGATTATAGTAAATTAGTTCTATACATTGCCTTTGATTCAATTAATTTACAATGAGAACCAGTCCTTGGCTGCCTATTTCTGACCATTTGATCTTTATTTTACCATCCATCTTCCTCCATCTTTTAGACTTAGTTTTATGTTTTTGTTTTGTAGATTAATTAGATCTAGTCACACCCGAAAAGCTCTCTTTCTTCTTAGAATTACCAGATCTGTAGCCAGATCTGGAGGTCTACTATACACCTACCTAGGTTTAGATCACTACTCCCTGTGAGACAAACTCTTACTTATTAAAACATGCTACAAATGGACCCTGTATATTGCAGGTCTAGGATATTTAGGTTTGTTGAATCCATTCTCTGTTTTACTTTGTTTTTATTTAGCTTTTACCATTACACAATAATCAGTACACTAGAATTTCCGCAACAAGTTTTTGGCACTGCTGTCGGAGAGTTTTGATCTAGATAGTAGATCTGAGTTTTTTATTTTTTGTAGATTTGATTTTTTTTTTTGTTTTTATTGTTGTTTTGTTTTAGACTGCTTTATTGCATTCCATCTGTTTGATTTAATGTTTGCTGCAGTTTTTATATAGAAAATAAGTTTTAAACTGCAGCAACTCTCATTTTCTTTGAGTTTTTATTCTTTGCCCTCTAGCTATTTGAATAAATGTTGCTGTCACTTTTTTGCCTTTTTGCAAAAATGAAGCAATGGCCTGAGTTTATCTTTTTGTTTTTGTCAATATGCTTGAATAAGGTACTATTGCAGTTGTTGGATTTTTACAGATCTGGAGCAGTGGCCACCAGAGGAATCAATGGCTTGCAGCTGGAGCAGATCTGCCTGAGTTTGCATCGCCATCTCCTTTGCATTCATTTTTAATTTTTAGATTCTTTAAAAACCAGCAGTTTTGCTTGGTGTTTGTCTTTATTTTAATTTTTGCTGTCATTTAAGGCATGCTGATTTTTTTTATATCTTAAAATAATAAAACCAAAAGCAAAAATAAAAGAAAATATAAACACAAATAGAAAATTTCTGATTTATTTCTTATTATTTTTCAGCAGTAGTACATAAGGGCTCTTGTTGAGCCCAGGCTGATAAAAAACCACATAAAAAGTAAAAAATTATAAAAACATAAAAATTCCTCCAAGATTTTTTTCACCATAAATAGATCTCAGTTGTGTATGAATCCTATTTTTAATTGTGTACATCCTTGCTAACATTATTTCACAAAATTTTATTAATTCATACACATCCACAACTCAAACACACACACAAACACACACAAATAGCAATGGTTTTCACTTAGCACAGGTGACTTGGGGTTTTCTTTTAGGATTTTTCTGTTTTAGGAATTTTAGTTTAAATTCTATTTTTAGATTGCTGATTTTTCTTTCCCAGGCTAATGTATGTCCTAATTTACTGATTTTTTGCGTTTTATTCAGTTTCTAACTTTGTTTTCCTCCTTTTGTATCTGCAATTTTATTTTTTTATTTGCATTTTTTTGTTTTTGAAGTTTTGTATTCAGGTCCTTACTTTGTCTTTGCCGTTTTTCTGTTATTAGCAGTAGTTTCCTTTCATTTGCATAACATTTCTTTTATTTTTCTATCCATATATTCAGTTTTTCTAGCCATGTTTTGCTAATTTTTCTGTTTTACCAGTAATTTCATGCATTTGTATATCATTTTTTCCATTTTCCTGTTCATGTATTTAGTTTTACATTTTAATTTTCTGCTGCATATAGTTGTAATTTTTCTGTTTAGTTTTCGTTCTCATTTTACCCTGCTGTCCCTGATTACTCATTGTCTAGAACATTGAGGAAAATATTCATCTTAGGTTTGGAGGTATGGCAGGTGTGCCAATGAAATAAGTTAATGCTAGTGCAGCTATATTAAAAAAGTTTTTGAAAATAAAGTGATTTCCCACCTGATATTTTGAAAAAGAGGAAATTAAAAAACTTTTTGAAACTAATATGTGTTGTAGTTCTAACATTTTTCATGAAGCAAATGTCAAGAATTTTGAAATTTTTGATGTTTAGTAAACTTAAAATGAGAGAAAATTGTGAGGATATCCCACAAAAAATTTGATGGAAGGCCATACCCAGTGAGATTTGGGCTTGAAAAATTTTCTTGAAGAGTGTTTTGACAATTTTTTTGCTCTAAGGACTAATTGAATTACTTTCAATTACTAGAGGTTAGCCAAATCCAAGTTAAAACAACTTGACAGCATTCAAGACATTGAGGACATGATGAAGGGCCATCCTTTGGAAAATTTGAGCTTAAAATTTCCCACCTTTGAACTGCCCTTGATACACACCATTTGAGCCTCGAAAATCCCAATTTTCTTTGATAAAACAAGAAGAATTTAAACTCAAAACCCCTTGACCTGTTTCAATTCACCCTCAATCTGAGAATTCCTGAATTAGAAGGAGATGTGAGGTTAGAAGAATAAGGTTCGATGTTTGATTGAAAGAGAAGAAAGCACATTTGATGGTATTGTGGCATTCCAACCCATAAAAAAAGAGAAAAATGGAGGAGTATGAAAAGCATACAAAAAGAAAAGAAAAATAGAAAAGCAAAACAAAAATATGAGAGATCATTTCATTAGATATTTTGGAAAAGAGAAGAAGTTGGCCACTTTGGCTCTGAAAATTCAAAAAAAGATGGAACTGTGCTGAAAGAGGAAGCTGTACATGTCACCTCCCTACTCTATTGATTTCTCAATTTTTAATCTTTTCTTACCCTTTTATTCTTTGTAAACTTCACCCATAAGCCACATTACAACCCAATAAAAAGACTTTACTGATCTGAAATAGATTGAGTTGTCATGTGGAGATAAGGATTTGTTTGATCTATGATGAAAAAAGTTCAAAAATTTCAGAAATTAGAGCAATGCCTATGCTCATGCTTGCAGTCCTATTTGAGGGCTGTAACTGCTTTTGAGCTGTGTGAAATGATGCACCCTTCTACTTTTGTTGCGAGTGAACAACCCTGGTAAGACTTGGGTTTGAAACCCAATTTGTTTAGGGCATTATAAAAACATAATTCTTAAATTAAAGGTGAACTCTGCATTAATTTTCAGGCACAATGCATTGACATGAACTGATTGATTGTGAAGGAATTACAATAGAATTTCAGTTTGTAACTACTATTTTTCTGTTGAAAATCCTCTAAAAATTGAATGAACATGGTGTGGAATTTATTTTATTTGATTTTAACTCTATTTTAGCATGGTGCATTAGTATTAACTGATTTTATAGGAGAAGTTTGTGGGCACCTTCACTGAAAACCCTTAGGAGACTCCACTCCTCTACTAGGGATCACCTAGGGGTTTAAAAGGCTTGGTGCATGTGCCAAATGCACCCATGTTCCCTACAAAAGTGGCATTTATTTTTATAGGTTAGTTGCTTTAAATTTTGCTTTGCTCGAGGACTAGCAAAGGTTTGGTTTAGGGGTGTGTTAATCAATAATTTGTACCACATTTCACACTTTAAACCTGGCTTTGACTGAGCTTCAGCGTATTTAATGATTGTATTTTAGTGTTGTTTTGCAGTTAGGAGGAATTTACATCCTTAGTGCAGTTTTCTAGTAAAAAGCGCCATTAAGGAGGAGTTTGGAATCATGTGCTTTCACAAATGGAGAAGGAATGTAGGAGCAAGTTCCTGAACCTCATGAACTACAACAGCATCTCTTGAAGTCATTGTTAGACTTGCAGCCATTGTGTTGAGATGTGCACACTTGAAGCCTTCATTGCAGCCAGCCAACATCCCCAAGTGCAGCGGCACTACTGCAGCCCAAGGAAGAAGAAGAGCAGCTGCACAATTATACATGTGTACACACTAAGTCAGCAGCTTGTGCTTTATAGATAGATGATGGATCAAAAGTATATAAAGCTTGTTGAAAGGATCCTCGCAGCTGCACTAATGCAAATCCTCATTTAATTCCATCCAAGGGACAGCTGCTGCACATGCAATGAACCACAACAGCTTCAGCAGCATGTCAACCTATCAAGTAGATGAGTGCACCTTTCAGCCATATTGTCAACTTAATGCACCAACATCTGTTGATCTGAAGCAGCTCCCAACCTCTTGTAGTTAAGCTCTAGCAATCCTTTCAAGCACACATTAAACCTGTCGACAGCAACACCTTGCATGCAGAAAATCCTAACGAGCAGATGTGCACTCCCTATCTTCAAACCTATCGAAATCTGCAACTTCATGCAGCCTGCTAACTTTTGTAGCCACCATTTTGAGCAGATCAACTGCACTTCAACCTCTCAAAGAGCAGCAACTAACCTTTCGAGTGCACAGCCAACTTGTTGAGAAGATAGTGTAGCAGCTAATAGAACTTGTCGATAGCTTTGTTGCACTCAGCCCAAACCTCTCGAACTGCATTTGGCTTCAACACCAACTTGCCGACATGTAGTTGTAGTAGCTGTAGCCCAAACCTCTCGAAATGCACTTTAAATCCCCACTTTCAATCCCCTCGAGCAGATGAGCTGCAACATGTTGAAATGCATCCTCCATCCTCCTATCCAACCTGTCGACCATCTGTTTCAATTCCTCACCAAACCTGTCGACAGCTTGCATGCAGGATCTTCCAATCCTGTCGAGAACTATAAGTTGTAGCCCTTCCAACCTGTCGATAGGTCCATTGCAGTCCCCAACTCAATCCTCTCGACACCTTACATGTAGAGCTTCAACAATCCTCTTGATTTCCCAGCCTTTCGAACCTCGCGACTGCATGCAGTTTTTATCTTCTTGAGAGCTTCAAGCTTCCATGCAGCCAGCCTCCCATGCAAACCTCTCGACTAATTGCTGAAGCCACCTAGCTAGCCAACCTCTCGAATGGCTTGGCATTCTTTTGCACCACAATCCTCTCGAGAACTCCTTTGCTACACTCAGCCAATCCTCACGAGAAGCAACCCCTCAATCCTCTTGATTTTAATTGGTGCCCAAACCATCGACACCTTCAGCCCTTTATCCACCACAAACCTATCGATAGGTGCAGTAGCAACCTCATGATATCTATATTTCAGCAAGCTGCCAACCTCTCATGGAACCTCTCGAGATGTATCCACCATCTTCTCGATACCTTGCTGAAGGAGATGCAACTTTCCACTCCATTCCTAATCCTCACGAAACCTTGCTGCAGCCTTCTTCTAAACCTGTCGAGATGCATCTCCAATCCTCTTGACAACACACCTGAAGCAGTAGCCCTTCCAACTTCCATCAACCAGCAGATCCAACCTCCCATTAAACCTCTCGAACTTCATCTTCCCCACCTCCCAGATGAAACTGCAGTTGGCCCACATCCTTGAAATTAATTCAGCTCGGACCCCATCTACATTAAGCTGCAACCATGTGATTAAAAGCTCAACAGTTGGGTGCAATTACTTGAGGTGTGCAGTAGGAAATAATAATGGATTGGAACAATCTCTGGGATGAACTATATATAGTAGAAGGGTAGATCATAACATAAGGATTGCTTTTATTCATTGTTAGAGATTGGATTCTTATACCTTGCGTCTGTCGGGCGAACCCGGGGAGCTTGTAGCCAGATGGAGGATTGTAGCAAATCAGTTCTATATAATGCCTTTGATTCAATTGATTTATAATGAGAACCAGTCCCTTGCTGCCTATTTCTCATTATTTGATCTTTATTTTACCATCCATCTTCCTCCATCTTTTAGACCTAGTTTTATGTTTCTATTTTGCAGATTAATTAGATTTAGTGATACCCAAAAATATCTCTTTCTTCTTAGAATTACCAGATTTGTAGCCATATCTGGAGGTCTACTATACACCTACCTAGGTTTAGATCACTACTCCCTGTGGGACAAACTCTTATTAAAACTTGCTACAAATTGATCCTGTATCTTGTAGGTCTAGGATATTTTAGTTGTGCTGAATCCATTTTCTGTTTTACTTTGTTTTTATTTTGCTTTTACCATGACACACTAATTAGCACACTAGAACTCCTGCAACAAGTTTTTGGCGCCGCTGTCGGGGGAACTCGAGGAGCATGTAGCCAGATGGTTAAAGGGTAAAACTTGTTGTGCTGACCACCTTGCAATTATTATATGGCTAAAATAACAAATTTAAAGGCATAAATTACAGATGTAGGGAGTTAAGGTGAGCAACCAGTCCTGTAAGAACCAGGGCTATTGCAGCAAGTTTTAAAAGGTAAGGGTATGTCCATAGGGAAAATATGACTTAACTATAGTAAATCTCCATATCTATGGTAGATCTGGCACTCTATCCTAATTTAAGCTAAATTAAAACAAGAAAGAGGAGAAGTTTTAAGATTTGTCACTTTTACTACAAACTACAAAGGTTAAATGCAAGTGATCTAGATCTGATCAAACACAGAGATGAAGGGAAATAGAGAAAAAATGAAAATTCAAAAGATGGAGAACAACAGCTAGGGGTCTTGGTCTCTTACTGAAAATCAAAGGAATTAAAGGTAGTATAGAGGACAGATTTACAACAATCCTCCATCTAGCTGCAAGCTCCCCGGGTTCCCCCGAAAGATGTCAGGTATAAGAATCCAATCTCCACCAATGAATTGATGCAATCCTAGGGTTATGATCTACCCTACTACTGGATACAGTTCATCCCAGAGACTGTTCCAATCTATTGATCTTGATTGGAACAGGTAAACTATTATAGATGTTGCGGGTGCCAGACTACCAGCTCTCCATTTTTGGCTGGCATCCACAGGAGTATCCAATCCAGGGAAATCAAATATGAAGAAGTGAAATGTAGAGTAGAATTACCTTTAAAAGCTACAATTATATTGTAATAATATAACTTATAATCCTATTGCGCCTAGATCTGCAATCTGTGCAACATACAATCTCTTACAAGCCTCTGAAACTCTCGGTTTACAGCTCAAGACCTCACCCTAACTACTAAAAAGAGTTTAGCCAACCATGATTGGCAAAAGAGAGAATGGGAGAAGAAGGAAGAGAGAGGGAGTTTTTGGAAGAAAAATAGATCTCGAACTATGCTTTGCTTCCCTCAAATTCTAGATGGTTCTTCTATAAAACTTCTCTTCAATTTATACCTTCTTCCTTTGTCTCAAATCTATTTCAGCCAATCAGAGCCCAAGAGAATAATTCTGTTATTCTGAGCTACTGATGTGGCTGATTTCTCTTCTAGAAACTCCTCTCTCATTGGTCCACAATCGGTAAATATACGTGAGGAAGTTAGGGTTTCCAATCGTGTTCAATTGAGTACTAAAAATACCCTCAGGGGTCGCTGACGTGCTTTGGGATGTGTGCACAAAATTTGAAAGTTGGTAGTTGCTATAAAGGGGCCTTAAGAAGTTTCTAGTTCGAGTATGAACCTCCGACAGGTTCTCAGCCTGCTTTCTCTTTATTTCGATAGGTTTGGAAACCTTTCGAGGAGTTGAATTGCACTAGTCGATAGGATTGGATGACTAGTCGACAGGATCTATGTGGATTTCAACAGGATTAAAACATCTCGACAGGATTGGAAGCCTGTTTCACCGTTCTATCCATTTCTCCATTCATCCTCTCGACAGGTTATAATCAACCTGTCGACTGGTTATACAAATTCCTTTCGACAACTTTATAGACTTCTTTTGAGCTCTCGACAGGTTAGTTGATCCTCACGAGGCTGGGCACAGCTTCAGGTGAGTTGTCGACAAGTTGGCTTAGACAGCTTGATAGGTTCAGCTGAACCTCTCGACTTTCCCTGCACCTTCAGGTAAGGTGTCGATAGGATCCTTACTGCACTTCCATCCTCTCGACAGCTACTAACATCCTCTCGATCTCTTTACTTTCTTATCTCAGAACCTCTCGACATCTTAGCTCTTGAACATCACAACCTCTCGACAGCTTCTGGATCATCTCAAAATCTTAGTTTTTAGGCATCAGATCCTCTCGGTAGCTAAAGCTAACCTCTCGACAGGTTTACTATTGTGCTTCCACTACTGGCACACATCTCTAGTGTGTTGTTCTTCCTTTATTCAACACTCAGCCACTTCTTGGTGGATTCAATCCTCATTCCTTACAACAACACTCAACCTCAAGCATTCCCAGTTGGGCTAAGGACAATATCATGAACTTCTAAGGCTCTTGTGGACTGCATGATTGGCTGGCTTTTGGGCTGTAAGGTCAGATGTTGAGCAGCAAATTGCTTCTTCAGCTATTAGAAGTGGATGTCTGCACTAAGCTTGCAATTTATTACTTATCTACGAAATACACTCAAAACATATTATTGGTCAGCTCAAAGGTCCACCAAAGGTCAGGTTAGGTGGTGAAAAATGGTATTTTTCATTGCTGAACACACACCCCCAAACCTAAGCTTTGCTAATCCCTGAGCAAAGGAGAAAGTAAAAACAATTATTGAAAATAAAAAAATGCCACTTTTATAAGAAACATAGATGCATTTAGCATATGCATCAAGCCTTTTAAACCCCTAGATGATCCCTCGTGGAGGAGTGAAGTTTTCAGAGGGTTTACAGTGAAGTTACCCACACACTTCTCCAATAAAATCAGTTAATATCAGTGCAACATGTTAAAACAAATTCAATCAATATAAAATTCATTCCACACCTTGTCAATTCAGTTTTAGAGGATTCTCAACAAAAACATGACAGTTTAAAACTAAAATTCTGCTGTAACTCCTTCACAGTCAATTAGCTCATGTCAAGGCATTTTGTATAAAAATTAATGCAAAGCTTCATTAAGTTGAGAGTCTTGTTTTGATAATGCCCCCATCAATCCTAATTTTAGACCCAAAGCTCACCAGGGCTGTCACTCAAAATAAAATAGAAGGGTATCATTTCACACAACTCAAGAGTAGTTACAGCCCAAATAGGGCTGCAAGCATGAGCATAGGCATTGCCCAAATTTCTAAAAATTTCTAACTCTTTTTACCATAGATCAAACAAATTCTCATCTCCACATGACAGCTCAATCAATTTCAGATCAGTAAGGACTTTTCATTAGGTTGTAATGTGGCTTATGGGCGAAGTTTACAAAGAATAAAAGGGTGGAATAGTTTCAAAATTGAAAAATCAGTAAGGTAAGGAGGTGACATGTTCACCTTCTTCATTTCATCATAAATCCATCTTCTCTTTGAATTTAAGAGCCAAAGTGGCCAACTTTTTCTCTTCTCTTTCAAAATATCCATTAAAGTGACTTCTCTTTCTCATTCTTTTGTTTTCCTTTTCTGTTTTTCTTTTCTTTTTGTATGCTTTTTTGTATTTTTCTACATTTATCTTTTTATGGGCTGGAATGCCACTACCATACATCACACTTGCCTTCAAATGTATTTTCTTCTTCTTTTACCAAATTATCAAACCTTGCTCCTTTAACCTCACTTCTCCTTCTATTTTCTAATTTCTTAAATTGAGGGTGAACTGAAAAAAGGTTTTGGGTTCAAATTTTCTGGTTTTTTTTTTTTAAGAAAAACTGAGATTTCTAACATTCAAATGTTGTGTATCAAGGGCAGTTCAAAGGTGAGAAATTTTAGGCTCAGACTGTCCAAAGAATGGCCTTACTTCATGTCCTTCATGTCATGAGTGCTGTCAAGCTATTTCAACTTGGATTTGCCTAACTTCTAGTGATCAAAACTAGGTTCAATCAGTCCTTAGAGCAGAAAAATTGCCAAGACACTCTTCAAAGAAAATTTTTCAGGCCTAAATCTCACTGGGTATGGTCTTCCATCAAATTTTCCGGGTTATATCCTCACAATTTTCTCTCCTTTCAAATTCACTAAACATCAATTTTTTGAAAATTCTTGACATTTAATTCATGAAAATGTTAGAACTACAACACATTTCAGTTTTAAAAAGTTTTTAATTTCCTCTTTTTTATTAAAAAAAACCAGGTGGGAGTTCCCTTTATCTTCACACGTTTTTGTCAACATAGCTGCACTAACATTAACTACTCTAGTAGCAAACTATCACACCCCCAAACCTATGAGGAGCAGTGTCCTCACTGATTCAAAGATGAAGGCATGGGCAGCAAGACAAAAATATATACAGAGAAGCAAAGAAAGAAAAATAAGCAACTAAACACTCATCTAAACAAAGAACACCAATAGCAAAACAAAATAAGAACAAGTATTAATCATAACACACAAACAATGACAAGGAAGTAAACAATCAAATAGAAAGACAACAAGAAAATCATAGCAAATTGACTCAAGAGAAATTCCTTTAATAACACCAAAATTTATACAATGTAAAGGAAAATGATCTACAAAGAGATTATGCAAAAACATCCTAACTGTACAATCTCTAATCATCTGACTCCTCTCCAGCCTTAGGTGGATCTTGGAGTCCTTTATCCTTTTCTATCTTCCAAGCAGCAGCAGTGAACTGGGACCTTGTGGATGAAGTTTTTCTAGTCCCGAGGGTAGTATTCTTTATAGGGGGTGGCTTAGGCTTGGAAGGGGGCTCCTTGAATTTGATGCCAGGCTTGACTTTGCTAGGCTCATTTGGTTGAGGAGTTGTGTCCGTGTGAGGTGCATCAGAGTTTAATTCTTTGGAGACAGTCTCAACTAACTCTCTGTCCGCCCTTTCAGTTAAATTTTTCTGCAGGGCTGTAATAGTCACCCCATAGTCATAAGCATTGTCCTCTGCTACTCTCAGCTGTGTCTGCAGGGCCTTTATCACATCCTCCTGGCCCTCGACTCTATTCTTCTCCTAATTGTATTGCACCATAATTTCCTACCAACCCTTCTTTATCTGTTTCTTCTCTAACTTGTAGGTCATTTTTAGAAATTTGATTTGGTCAAGCAGAGGCTGCCTCACTGTGGTTCTTGTTAAGTAGTGAAAAATGCCAGTTTTCACCCCTTAACCTGACCTTTACAGGACCTATGATCACATTAATAAACCTCTGTTGAGTTTATTTTGAAAATAGCAATAAAAGTTAGGAAAAATTCAGAGAACCACTCAAGAATGCCACACAAAGAAGTCCATCTCTCATCACAATGCAGGCCCAACAATGGCACACAAGAGGGTTGCACACCATTAGGGCCTTGGAGGGCGTGGCTATAGCAGGGCAAGGCGATGGAAGTGAAAACAAGCTAAAAACATCCTATCGAGAGGTCATCTAAAGACTTCAATAGGAGCTAGAAGCAAAGAAAGGAGAAATTCGTGTAGTTGGAAAGGTTTAGATAGGATCTGAAGGTAGAGGAAGGATGAATTCATGTGGATTAAGGAGTTCGATAGGATCCAAGAACCTATCAAGTAGCTGAAAGAAAGGAAGAAACCATCCTATCGAAAGTTTGCCTGAGGTGTAAGGGGAACCTATCGAATAGTTTTATGAACCTATCGAGATAGAGACGCTGGAACAGAACCTACCAAAGGGTGCTTGAGCCTTTCGATAGGAGTGAGAGCAAACCTATCGAAATAATGGCATGCAGAGCGGAACCTATAGAAGTGGTCTTCCAACCTGTCAAAAAGCTTTCCCAACCTATCGAATGCTCCAAGCAAAGGGTTTAGAATGCTAAAGCTTTAAGAGAAGGTTCATCCTATCAGAATCTATCGAAGAGATCTGAGAACCTACCGATAGGATCAAAAAGCTCCATTGGAACCTGTTGAAAGCTTTCTCAACCTATCGAAATCATGTGTAGAACTTCTAAGAAAATAGGCGATTCACACACTGTAACTTGGTGACTTGCTGCACGCAAACTGAGGCACATTGGTGATCGACACGATGATCCAAAAGATGCCCTAGGAAACCCTAACCAACCCACGTGCTCTAACAAAGCTCTAACAAACTCTGAGGACCTTCTAGAAAGGAATATTAGTGGGAAAAATAGGAGAGAAAGCTATATATTTGAGATCCCCAATTGCAATTAGGGAGATCGAGATTTGGATAAAATTCTGAAGATCAGAGCTTGCAGTGAAATTTTATTTTCCCTCTTTTAGCTCAACTATGGTTGGCTAATTCCCTAGGAGTAGCGAAGAGAGAGGTTAGATCTGTAATTAAGTAAGATTGAGAGTATTATTGTGGGTTAATTGCTGCACCGATTACATATCTGAGAGCATTTCATTGTAGAGTGAGTTTTATTACAATATAAATGTTGTTTCTATTGATTTAATTAGATTTATAGTTCCTTTGGTTTCATTTGGTGCTCCATCGAATTTGTGTAGAGGAGTCTGTTGATCAGCTCACCCACTTAACTGGTAGACCTCTTGGATACCAACTGATCTTCATAGATTTGATATCCCTATAATTTCTTGTGTCTGTGACCTAGAAATTGCAGCATCTGTAGTGGTTTTAATGCTCTGGTTGAAACCTTTGGTTTGGAGGAATTCCATAGGATGGTCTGTGACCATTAAAGTGGATAGATCATAGCCTTAAGAGCAGTCCAATCTCTGGTTTCAATTGGATTCTTCTACCATAGACCTTTGGATCGGATAAAGTCTATAAGATGGTCTGTGACCATTAAAGTGGACAGACCATAGCCTTAAGATCAGTTAAATCCTTTGGTTTAGAGTGGAGCTTTCTACCTTGCAGTTGTGCTTGTAGCCAGCTGAGGGATTTGTGTGCTTTGAAACCCCTGTAACATGATCAGCTCAACCTGATTGCACTAAGACTAATCTCCAAGCTGCTCTTCTCCATTTTCTATTTTTAAACCCTTCCATTTGCAAGATCTAGATCTCTGGACTCGATCTCAGTTAATTTACATTTCAAGTGTAGTTTAGTTTAAGTGACAACCCTATTTTAACCTCTCCCCTTTCTTTTGGCTGACCCAGCATTAGTTAGGGTATCAGATCTCTTAGAGATCTGGAGATTCACCATATTTTGAACTCACCTCCTTGTGGACATTCCCTTACTTATTAAAACTTGCTACAAAGGACCCTGTATCTTGTAGGTCTAAGATATTTTTGTTGTGCTGAATCCATTCCCTGTTTTACTCTGATTTTATTGTCTACTATCATCAAACAATAAATCAGCACACTGAAATTCCCCAACAAGTTTTTGGCGCCGCTGTCAGGGGGATGTTTTTGAAATTGGTAGATCTAAGTTTGACTTAGTTTTAATCATAGATCTGCAGTAGTTTGTTTGATTTTTCACTAACTCTGTTATAAGTCTTGTTCTTTTAGTTATGTTTGTATTTCATTATATCTGAAGCTGCTGCGAACGAGGGGCATTGTGCTGGAAGCTACTCTTGAGTTTGCATCCCTCTACTCTCCTTTATTTATCAGATTTGTTAATTTTTAGATTCAGTAGTCATTTGTTTTTGTTCTTGCTTATTATGTTTGAAGACTTGCTCTGCATTAGATCTTGAGTGGTGTATGTTTGGGAGAAGAACTCTCCAACCTCAAATTATCCCTTTAAATCCAGAGGTTGAAAGACTTCTCAGATCTAGACAAACTCCACTCACATCTATTGCAGCTGAATTTCCCGAAATGGGTGAGCAACAGCAGCCTAGAACTCTCAAGGAATTTAATGCACCAGGGGTTTATAATCCCCCCTTATGCATTCAGTTCCTAGCTGCTCAAGGAAATTATGAAATAAAGTCTTCCATAATCCAGATGCTACCATCATTTCATGGCCTGACCAAAGAGGATCTTTATAAACATATTGATGAATTCTTAGGACTCTGCACCACTTTCAACATCACAAGTTTGGGGGAGGAGGCAACCAGGATGAGACTCCATTGAAGGATAGAGCCAGGACCTGGTTACCAATGCTTCCACCTAATAGCATTTAGTCCTGGAGTGACCTTCAATGTCAGTTTTTGGCCAAATTCTTCCCCATGTCCAAAACAAGCCAGTTGAGGAAGGGCATCATCTCATTTGCCCAAGATCCAACTGAGAATTTTCATCATGCTTGGGAGAGATTCAAGGAACTCCTAAAGAAATGTCCCCACCATCAAATCCCTGAATGGCAATTAGTTTAAAGTTTTTACCAAGGGATTGATTCGAAAAGCAGAGACATGGTAGATGCTTCTTGTGGTGGCATCTACCTTCATAAAACTGCTGAGTAGGCCTGACAGTTGTTTGATATCATTAGTGAGAACTCGATGCAGAGGGAGACCTTGTCTAGGGATTTAGATCCTCCTAGATTGGTGAAAGAGAATACCACCAGAGGGAAAATGTTTGAGGTAAATGTGCAAAGTGATTTGGAGAGAAAAGTGGACAGCCTGACACTGAAATTTGATAAGCGCATGGGAGCAATGCAGTCACCCATGGCTGCTAGGGTGGAGGAGGCATGTGCTATCTGCCAGTCCCCTACTCACTCCCTTGAAGAATGCCCATCAGTTGTTCAGTTTTTAGATTTTGTTACGGAGCATGTGGCTGCCACTCAGTCCTATGGGCAATAGCCTGCTGCTGGGTACCAATGGAGGAACCACCCTAACTTGAGGTGGAGACAAGATGCATACCCAAACTAGCAGCAGCAGCCACAGCAACCCATGCCCTATAAAGATACTCAATCCTACTACCAAAATTATGTTCCCAAGCCTCATTACCAGCAGCCCATGGCCCAGCCTATGGCCCAGCCTATGCAGCAATCTGCACCCCCTCCAACTGTGAGATCACCTTCTTTCGAGGAACAAGTTCTGGCCTCACTGCAGAATTTGGGTCCCTTAACTCAAACTATGCACTCTCACAGCCAAAGCATTAAAAAGATAGAAGACCATCTTGGTCAGCTGTCTAATGCTTTGACTAAGAGAGAGGAAGGGAGGCGGCCTAGCCAACCACTGGATAACCTAAGGAGACAGTATGTAGTGGGTGAACTTTTCTCCACCTATGAGGAAGACAAATCCATTACTACATTAAGAAGTGGAAGGCTGATTGATAACCAAGTTGGCTGTGAGACTTTGAGAAATTTTGAAAAAGGCAAAGAGGTAGTTTTTGAAAGGACACAGCAAGGGCCACCAGTGGTGAACATGAAGGAGCAACCAAATGAGAATAAAGAGGATAATGATGATCCTCAAGAAAAGAGAAAAATCATAAAGAAAGCTGACCAATTAGCTAAGGCTGCAAATGAGGGAGCAATCCCACATTTTCCATTTCCTAAAGCATTGCAAGCACCTTCCCCTTTCGATAAAGGGCAAGGTAAAATAGAGGAAATGATGGAAACTTTTAAGTAAGTAAAGATCAACTTGCCTTTACTTGAAGCAATTAAACAATTTCCAGCCAATGTCAAGTTTCTGAAGGGGTTATGCACCCATAAATGACAATCTAGGATACACCTAACCAAGAAGGTCTTTTCAGCAGCAAAGGTAAAGCAAATTCTGTCTATTGCTACCCCCATAAAACTTCCAGACCCTGGAGTGCCCACTATCCCCTGCATCATTGGGGATCATAAAATTGAGAAAGCCTTATTGGATCTGGGAGCCAGTGTGAATTTACAGCCATATACAGTATATGAGAAGCTGGGCTTAGGTGAGTTGAAGCCCACACATGTGGTCTTACAATTGGCTAACAGATCTGAAAGGAAGCCTGTGGGGATCATTGAAGATATCCTGGTGGGAGTTGATAAGTTCTTTTACCCTGCTGACTTTTTGGTGCTAGACATGGAGCAAAGCAAATGTGATTCTTCCATACCTGTGATTCTAGGCAGGCCCTTTTAGGCCACTGCTAATGCCTGAATACAATGCAGGTCAGGAGTTGTAGAAGTCTCTTTTGGAAACATGAAAGTTAGGCTGAATGTGTATAACACAACTCATCAACCTCCTCTAGATAAAGCCTATTTTTCCATTGATGTATTGGAGGAGGCTGTGCATGAAAATCCACATCAACTGATGTAGGGCAATGTTTGGTTCACAAATACAAAATAGCACCCAGAGAATGGACATTTGCTACAGATAAGAACCACGAAAGTTGCCAAGATTGATGAGCCTGAGGGAACCATGGACCTTCTAAACCCTCCAGATTACCCCCTGAAGTCAGTATGTATCATATGTACCATACTTTGCTTTTGTTTTAGGTGTTTACATTGTTGTTAATTGATTTTTTTCTCTGCAATAAAAAAAAACTGTCATGTTAAATATTAGGCCATAATTTCAATATTACCAACTGTCCTGAGATAATGGGAGCTTGGCCACAGGGGAAACAAACTGTAGAGCAGCACAGCAGAAGAGCTTGCCGAGTGCTGAGGCTGAGAATGCTCAGAAATGCAGCCTTATTTGGTTTTTGGGAGCTTTCGATAGGTCAAGTCTACTTTTTGTTAGGTCACATGGTGATTTTGACAGGATATTTGATGATTTCGATAGGCACTGAGGCCTATCGGAAGGATGGTTTTACCTATCGAGATCCTATCGAATCATCTCTTTTGAAAGCTTTGTCAGCTAAGCTTTCGACAGGACACATGAACCTATCAAAACCATCCAATGTATCCTATCGAAATCGTATTTCATCCCTTATATACTTGTCGATAGGTCATTTGTGCCTCACTCCCTACCCTCTGCAAAACCCTAGCTCTCTTCCTTTCTCTTTAGCCTCCCTCCTTCTCCACTAAATCCTCGCAGAACCTTCAAGTATTTAGTCTACCATTTTGTAAGTGCATTAAGCTTGCACAGAGGAGCATTGTGCATATGATTTTGGAGAAATTGGAGCTGTGTATTGCAATATCTGTTAAACCCTAGGAATTTTGTGGTAAGTTGCCTTCCCACCACCAATCTGTTGTTGTTCTAATTGTTAACCTCTGAATTCCATTACAAGTTGGTGAGTGAGAAATCCCTGAGAGTAAAATGGCTGAGCTTGAGGAAACCCTAGCAAACCTACTCTGGAGACTAGCTGCTTCTACCCCCAAATCTTCTAAGAAATCAAAGCCAGTTTCCAAACCACCTGTTAAGAGGAACCTCTCTGAAGAGACACCCAAGAAAGCCCCTAAAGCCAAGAAAGCCAAAGCTGTAGAAATTCAGGAGCCTATGGTGGAAACACCCTTGGAGAGAGCTGCTCCTACAGTAGAGCTTCTAGTTGGGTTAACAACCCCCAATGAGTTTGTAGAGAATTTGAGTTTTGTCCCTGAGACAGATTTTGATCTAGCATATTTTACCAACATTGGGGAGTGCGAGGGGACATTGGAATATTTGAAGAAAGAAGGTTTGTTGCCCCTGCTTTCACCCTTGAAGGAAAATGTGTACCCCAGGTTGGTGAAATTGTGGTACCAGAACCTGACAAAGAAGGTGGTGCCTGGGGCTGAGGATGTACTAGAAATCTCGATTGATGACTGGCAGCTGATTGTCGATTACAGAGACATTGGGATGGCTTTGGGAGTCCCATATCAATTTGACTCCACCAGAGTGGAGGGGGCACCTATAGGGGCTACATTTAAGGAAATGGCTAAACAACTTACAATCAAAATAGTGGGCTTTGGTGAATCCCTGATGAGAAGAGACCTCTATCCTACCCTAAGACTCATTGATACTATTTTGAGGAAAAATGTCTATGTCACTGGCCATTTACAAGAGAGAAGGGCCCCATTAGTGGATGCCTTATACTACTGTTCAAAGGGGCAATTTGTGAATGCACCTAAGCTGATTTTTGAAATAATGGTGGACATCAATGACAAGGTGCTGAAGAGACAAGCTTTTGCTAAGGGAGGAGGTCTGCCCTTCTGCAGACTCATCACATGTCTGCTCAAGACTGGAAAGTATGTGATCAAGAGAAATGAGCCAATGGAGAAGCTGACCATCAAAGTGTATGGAAAGCAGGAATGGTCCACCAGCCTCACCTTGATTAAGAAGAGTATGCCAGCTGGAATGGAGGAGGCTGAGAAGGCACCCACTACCGTGGCAGCAGATATTTCGGTCGAGATACCCTCATCCATCCCTCCACCTACCATACCTGTCCCATTACTCACACCTCCACCCACGTTACTTTTTCCCTTTGTATCAGTCCCTCTTCCAACAGACCCCTTTCCACCCACCACTCAGGTCCAGTTTTACCTTGACCCACCACTTAGGTCTTCCAACCTGAAGTCCTTGAACCTCCCACATTCTCCGAGCTTACCCCTACCATGTCTTCTCCACCCATTACCCAACCCATTTCTGATTTTCCCCCTTCGCTACCCCCTCTGCATACATAGGGTGTGGACCAGTTCACCACTACTGGGTTCACTGCCCTCAGACCAGGTGCAAAGTGTAGCTTTTGATGAATTAAAGCAATGGGGAAAATGGCTAGGTGCTTGGAGTAATAACCAGTGAGGTAGAGAGAGAAAAAGGAAAAATGGAAAATCAGTAGAGAAGACTTAAAGCTTAGAGAGAAGCTGTCGAATGGAAAAAATGGAGTTGTCGCTAGGTTTAAAGCAATGGGAAACGAGCTTCGACAGGATTGGGGCAAAGATGTTGGCAGGTTGATGCGACCTGTTGAAGAGTAAAAAGCAACTGATCCTCGTGAGAGGTTCAATCCATCTGGTCGACAGGTCCAAGGTTACAGAAAAAATCATTTTGAGAGGTTCACAGAACCTCTTGACATGCACATTGAGCTCAACAGATAATCATCTCAACAGGTTCTAAGCTTCCGAAAAATCACTTCGAGAGGTTTAAAACACCTCTCGATAGGTTCCCTGAACCTGTCGAGAATTCAACCAAAGCCTTCAGATCCTGTCGAAACCTTCACTGATCCTAGTCACAACCAACTTTACACCTTCAGAACATGTCGAGAATTAATTCACACCTCTCGACAGCTTCTAGATCTTGTCGAAATATAAACTGGGAACTCTCAGAACCTGTCGAGATGTTCATAGAACCTATCGACAGGTTGTATTTCAGTTAAAAAAGGCTTGTAATCAGTTCCCAGTTCATTCCTAAACAGAATTGACACTCCAACTCTATCCACTTCACAAATTTGACTTATTATCCTATATCAGGTACTAAACACACATGGAAAAATTCATGAACAATGCCAAATAGAAATGCAACAAAATTAGAAATAGCAACAAAAATAACCAAACATAAGTGTTATTATATATAGTATACATTGTTGAAACTCAGACATGTTATGGAGGTTCATGATAGTGAATGGTCAGCACAGGATCCACCACATTTTCAACAACAAGCTTGAGCCTTTGACCATTCACTTTCATGGTCCTTCCATCTTTTGGATCCTTAATTTCAACAACTCCAGATGGGGATACATGCTTAACTATGTAAGGTCCCTCCCATCTGGATCTCAACTTAGCTAGGAAAAATCTCAATTTAGAGTTGAACAGCCATACCTTGTTGCCAGCTGTGAACTCTTTCCTCAGCAGATGTGTGTCATAGAAAACCTTGGTTTTTTCCTTGTAGATCCTAGCATTTGAATATGCCTCAAATCTTAGCTCTTCCAGCTGGAGTTTCCTGTGTATGCCAGCAGAAGTTAAGTCAATATTCAATGTTTTAACATCCCAATTAGCCTTGTGCTCAAGCTCTACTGGTAAATGGCATGCCTTGCTATATACCAGCCTGAAAGGAGACATCCCTATTGGGGTCTTATAGGCAGTCCTATAAGCCCCAGAGCATCAGGTAACTTCAAGAACTAGTCCTTCCTATCCACTCTCACAGTTATCTCTAAAATGTGTTTGATTTCTCTATTAGAAATTTCCACCTGCCCACTGGTTTGTGGGTGGTATGGGGTGGCAACTCTGTGCATCACAGAGTTCTTTCTAAGTAGGTTCTCAAACTGTCTATTACAAAAGTGGCTCCCCCATCACTAATGATAACTCTGGGGGTACCAAATATGGAGAAAATATTATCCTTCAAGAAGTTGAGGACAACCTTGTGATCATTGGTTCTTGTGGCTATGGCCTCAACCCATTTAGACACGTAGTCCATAGCCACAAGAATATAATTGTATCCATAGGAAGGAGGGAAAGGACCCATGAAGTCAATCCCTCAAATATAAAAAAGTTCAACCACAAGTATAGGCCGCAAAGGCATAGAGTTTCTTTTGGAGATACTTCCCATATTTTGGCATCTTTCACAAGCTTTACAGTGATGCCATGCATCCTTGAAGAGAGTGGGTCAATAAAATCGACTTTGGAGCACCTTGGTAGTAGTTTTGTTCCCACTTAAGTGGCCTCCACAAGCCTGTTCATGACACATAATTAGTATATTTGTGGAATTCCTCATCTGAGACACATCTCCTCACCACTTGGTCTATACAATGCTTGAATAGGTATAGATCCTTTCACATATAATGTTTAATCTGTGAAAAGAACAAATCCTTGTCCATTTTGTTCTAATGTGGGGGGATCTTCCCTACTGCCAAGTAATTCACAATATTTGCAAACCAAGGTGTAGAGGTGCTGATAACAAATAGTTGTTCATCCGGAAAGGAGTCATTAACAGGTAGCCTATCAAACTCCTCTACTTGGATCCTAGACAAGTGGTCTGCAACTACATTTTCAACCTCTTTCTTGTCCTTGATCTCAAGATCAAACTCCTGTAATATGAGGATCTATCTGATCAGTCTAGGCTTTGCATCCTTTTTTAACAAAAGGTATTTTAGTGCTGGGTGGTCTGTGAAAATCACTATCTTGGATTCCAACACATAAGACCTGAACTTATCTAGAACAAAGACAATTGCCAATAGTTCCTTCTCAGTTGTAGTTTAATTTAACTGAGCATCAATCATGATTTTGCCTGCATAAGCAATCACACAAGGGGCCTTATCCTTCCTTTGTCCCAAGAATACACTAATTGCAAAGTCTGATGCATCACACATCAGCTCAAAAGGTATAGAAAAATCAGGTGCTTAAAGGATAGGTGCAGAGGCCTTAGACAACTTTCAACAGCTCAAAGGCCTTCAGGCATTCATCATTGAAATCAAAGGGGACCTCTTGCACAACAAGTTGCAAAGAGGTTTTGAGATCTTGCTGAAATCTTTGATAAATCGCCTATAGAAGCCATCATGCCCCAAGAAGGGTCTGACTTGTTTCATAGTTTTTGGTGGGAGTAAATGTGCAATCAGATCTATTTTAGCCTTGTCTACCTCAATGCCTCTGTGAGAAACCACATAGCCAAGGACAATGCCTTGAGTGACCATAAAATGGCTCTTTTCCTAACTTAAAAACAAGTTGGTTTCCTCACATTTCTGTAACAGAAGGTTGAGATGGTGTAGACATTGGCTAAAACTATCCCCAAAAATAGAGAAATTATCCATAAAAATCTCTAGAAACTACTCAATCATGTCAGAAAATATAGCATACATGCACCTTTGGAAAGTTGCAAGTGCATTACACAATCCAAATGACATCCTTCGATAGGCAAAGGTGCCAAATGGGCATATGAAAGTGGTCTTTTCTTGAATTTGTGGATAAACAGGCATTTGGGTATACCCCGAATATCCATCAAGAAAATAATAAAAAGACTTTCCTGCTAACTTATCCAAGATTTGGTCAATGAAGGGTAAAGGGAAATGGTCTTTTCTGGTTTTCAGATTGAGCTTTCGATAGTCTATATACACCCTCCAACCTATGATTTTCCTAGTTGGAACAAACTCACCAGCATCAGTTTTAATCATAGTAATTCCAGATTTCTTAGGTATCACCTGAGTAGGTGCCACCCATTCAGAATTTAAAATTGGGTAGATGACTCCAGCATATAGCAATTTGACCACTTCTTTCATAACCACTTCTTGCATGTGGGGATTCAATTTTCTCTGCATTTATCTAAAGGGTTTGGAACCCTCTTCCAGGTAAATTTTATGCATGCACACAGCAGGGCTGATGCCCCCAATATCAACAATGGTCCAGCCAATTGCTCTCTTATGCTTCTTTAAAATAGACAACAACTCTTCCTCTTGCTCATCAATGACAATGGAAGAAATAATCACAGGCAATTTTTAATTTGCCTCCAAAAAAGCATACTTCAAGGTCTTAGGCAGCTGTTTCAACTCCACCTTTGGTAGACATACAAATGATGGCAACAAAGGTGCCTTTGATGGTGGTGGAAGAGGCATTACAGCAGGTTTTTAAGGAGGATACCTTGTTTCTTGCCCCATATATGAAATTAAGGCTTTCACCTCTTTAACCATGGGTGTGGGGGCCTTCTCTTCCACAATCTCACTCTACACATTCTCAAAAACATCACCAAAATTATCACAAAAATCATTACAATGCAGCAGCTTGGGCAAAGTCTTTTCCACAAGCTTATCCAATAAATCAATTGATAAACAATCCTCACCATTTAAGTGAGGCTGATTTGTTGTATTGTAAACATTCAATTTAATCTTCATGTTGCCAAAAGACACCTCCATTACTCCTGATCTATATTGAATACAGGCATTGGCAGTGGCCAAGAAGGGTCTGCCCAAAATCATAGGAATAAAGGTGGTGCACTTGGTTGGCTCCATGTCAAGAACCAAAAAATCAGCTGGATAGAAAAATTTATCAATTAATACATACTTGTTACAGAAATTCTAGTGTATTGATTATTGTGTAATGGTAAAAGCAAAATAAAAACGAAGTAAAATAGAGAAAGGATTGAGCACAACTAAAATATCCTAGACCTGCAAGATACAGGGTCAATTTGTAGTAATTTTTAATAAGAGTTTGTCCCACAGGGAGTAGTGATCCAAACCTACGTAGGTGTATAGTAGACCTCTAGATCTGGCTACAGATCCGGTAATTCTACGAAGAAAGAGAGCTTTTCGGGTGTCACTAGTTCTAATTAATCTATAAAACAGAAACATAAAACTAGGTCTAAAAGATGGAAGAAGATAAATGGTAAAATAAAGATCAAATAGTGAGAAATAGGCAGCCAGGGATTGGTTCTCATTGTAAATCAATTGAATCAAAGGCATTGTATAGGACTGATTTGCAACAATCCTCCATCTGGCTACAAGCTCCCCGGGTTCCCCCGGCAGATGTAAGGTATAAGAATCCAATCTCTACCAATGAATTGAAGCAATCCTAAGGTTATGATCTGCCCTTCTACTTGATACAGTTCATCTCAGAGATTGTTTCAATCCATTGATCTCGATTAGAACAGGTTAACCATTTCAGATGCTGTGGGTGCCAGGCTACCAGCTCTCGATTTCTGGCTGGCATCTACAGGAATATCCAATCCAGGGAAATCAAATATAAAGAAGTGAAATATAGATTAGAATTACCGTTAAAATCTATAATTATTGTAATAAATCCTACAGCTTATTGAGCTCAGATTTGCAATCTTGTGCAACATCAATCTATTAACAATTCTTCAAAACCCTTGATTTACAATATCAAAACAGATCTGCACTGCTTATCTAGATCTAATCCAGCATGCTGGATTAGAGAGAGAAGGGGGAAGAGAAAAAGGAAAATAAAACTAAAACTGAAACCTAAATATGCTAAGGAAAACCAAAGTTTTTCTATGGATTCCTTGCTAATTCATACACATCCACAACTCAAACACACATAAACAACAATGGTCTTCTCTTAGCACAGGTTTGACTTTTAGGATTTTTTCTGTTTTAGGAATTTTAGTTTAAATTCTGCTTTTAGATTACTGATTTTTCTTTCTTAGGTTAATATGTGTCCTAGTTTTACTAATTTTTTACAATTCTATATGATTGTAGTCAGTTTCTAACTTTGTTTCCTATTTTTGTATCTGCAATTCTGTTCTTGTAACTGCATTTATCAGTTTTTGTAGTTTTGTATTCAGTTCCTTACTTTAGTTTTGCTATTTTTTTGTTATTAGCATTAGTTTCCTTTCATTTGCTTCACAGTTCTTTTATTTTTCTATTCATATATTTAGTCTTTAGATTTTATTTTATAGCAGTTCTAGCTTTGTTTTGCTATTTTTTCTATTTTACTAGTAATTTCCTACATTTGTATATCATTTTTTCCATTTCCCTGTTAAGGTATTCAGTTTTGCATTTTTATTTTCTGCTGCATATAGCTATAATTTTCTGCATAGTTTTCCTTAACTTAATATTTCTAAAAACCCAATTATTAATTTAGTCCTCTAAAATTCTCGTGTTAGAATTTAATTCATAATTATAATCCAAAAAGGACTTTAAAAATCTAAAAATACCATCCTATAATCCAAAAATCTAATTTGCTTTAATTTCAGCCACCCGATTTGTCCAAGAGAGCTTACGGAGGGTACTCGGGAATGAGGCCAATCCTCCTTAGCATAGCGGGCCCAAAACCCTTTTCTTAGAACTTTAGTAGAATCAATTTATCGTATTAATTAGAATTAGTAAGATCATTTCCTTTATTTTATTTAGATTTTTAGTACAATTAACTTATTGCCCTGATCATGGTTCTAGTAAAATTAGTTTCTTTATTTTAATTAGATTTTTAATAATAGTTAATTCATTGCTTTAATAAGAATTTTAATAAAATTAGTTTATTTGCTTTAATTAGATTTTTAGTAAAATTAGTTCCTTTGCCTAAATTGGAGTTTTAGTAAAATTAGTTCTCTATTTCAATTAGAATCTTAGAAAAATTAGTTTATTTGGTTTAATTAGAATTTCAGTCAAATTAGTATACTTGATTTAATAAGAGTTGCAGTAGAATTAATATATCCGCTTTGCATTGAATTCCAGTACAATTAGCATGCTTGATTTAATTAGAGTTTCATTAAAATTGATATATTTGCATTCTTAGTACAATTAGGAGACTGACATAAATTAGACTCCTAGTAGGATTAGGAGACTATAACAATTAGGCTTTTAATAAGATTAGAACACTTAAACTAAGTAGACTCTTAATAGGATTAGAATATTAAATTAATTCACTACAAGTTCATATAGTTAGACTCATAGTAGAATTAGGAAACGTAAGCCAATTAGAATTACAACAACCATAGGGAAAGAAAAGGAAAACTAAACTATCTAAATTATAAGGAAGAGTCATAACTGTTGACGTTCCCAAGCGGACGATTCAGTAAAGAAGTAACCCACACCCGCTCTAAAGCGTGATCATTGACGTGTTGCAGCGTTGTTAATATCTATCGCTGGCGATCATAACCAACTAGGAATCTTCCTAGAATTCTCACTTTCTTATTTCCAACATTTCAAATATCGCATTGCCAGAGTCCACTTAGACAGAATTGGGCCACTGATTCAATGAGAATCGAGAGGAACCAAGAAAAAGTGTGCACCAACTGACTGGTGATCACGATGGGACACTTTTGCCAAACTCTTTCATAGATAGTTAGTTTTATCTTATTTTCCTATTTTTGTTCCCATCGCATCATTTCGAATTCCTTAAATATATGAGTCTTCATCAAAGACTCGAGATATCCGGTATACGAAGAGTGACATTAGGTGACCCACCGTTGTGGGGATATCACGACAACCCCGTATATGAAGAAGAATTACTTTACGATTCTAGCCTACAACAACCTGAGATTAACATGGCTGGTGATCAAGAAAGTCCCTTCTCTACCTCGCACACCGGTAATAATCATAACGGGAGAGATAGTAACACTGGATAAAACCTCACTACTTAACAAATTATAGAACTCAATGTTTAGAGAATACAAAGAGGAGATGATGACGCCGAAGAATTGCTTCGAGGACTGGCTGTTGCATACGAGACCATTAGGTCACGATAATATTCAGAAGAACAAGAACGACAGGAAAGGCCGCCGCCTACCTCGAGCACAATGTCAGCCCACGCCTCACTATTGAGACAACTTGCTCACACTTTCTTCAACGATGATTCTCCAGACAAGGTTTGCTCGTGGGCTGCTCCAAAAGACAACACTATCAAGATTGATGACCTTCCTAAGATGCTCGATGAATACATGGCCAAGAGGGAGCGCCTTGGTCATTCATTCGAATTCAACAATTTTGCCGGGATGTCAAATTTAACTTACCAACAAGATTCAAACTGCCAAAATTTACCAAGTACAATGGCACGGGAAATCCATACCATCTCCTAGCCCTCTTTTGCAATGATTGTCGGCCCATATGCAATAATCAAGGACTTCTCATCCACTATTTCTAACGCTCATGAGAAGGAGAAGCTCTGGATTGGTTTGCGGGACTCTCTCTTTATAAGATAGAAACGTTCGACGACTTAGTCCGTCAATTTCTAGACCAATACAAGCACTTAATCTAAGAGAGTCAATCTCAGTGATCTAATGGTGGCAAAGTAAGGACCCGATGAGGAGTTCACTGACTTCGTCACCAGATGGAGGAAACTCGCTTGTAGGACCGGCACTTCAATGAAAGAGAAAGACTCGATTGACATTATCATCGATATCACTAGGGAACCATTAAAGAGCATGCTTGTCATAAGCGATTGCCTCGACTTCACTGCAGTTCACTCTCGGGCATCCCGACTAGCGAGAGACATTAAAGGCGGAGACCTCGCCCTATCATAGTCATGTTAAAAGTAGGCTCTTCTAGTGAATCAAAGTAAAAAAATAATAAGAAAGCCTCAGGGACCAAACAAGTCAACACTGTGGTAAACCAAGGACAGAACTCTGGGAACGAAAACTTTCAACTGCGAAATTTTAGGCCAAATCAAAATCAACAATGGTACACAAACCAAAACCAAGGCACTAATCAACAAAGTTATGTAAATCAAAACTAAAGCCAGAACCAGAATCAGGGCGAACACCAGAACATAAACCAATATCCTAACACCTATCAGAACCAGAATACCAAGCAGAATTGACCGGTCCATAATAGAACTACAATAATGTACCCCTGCCGTAAAACTTCAACCCAGCTAGAGGCCCCTACCAGCCGAGGCGGGAACACTATCCCCTGTTACCTGATATGATTCCCAATATCTTTCATCTCCTTAACACTCATAATCTCTTCTGATTCCCACAGAAAAGACCCCAACCATGGTCGACAAATCTAGATTATAGCAAATACTGCTCATTTCATCTATGTGCGAGACACAATCTGGAGGATTGTTGGGTCCTCTGGGATGTAATCTATGTCATGAATGACTGAAACCAAATCGATTGGGAAGCACTTAGGAATCCTAATCCTAATAATAATCAAATCCAACAGAACTTAGGAATCATTAGTAATCCTATGCCCAACCACAACCAAGGGACACCGGCCCAGGTCACCACCGTAGATCTCCTCGGCCAATCCTCCTTCCAGCCCTCTACTTTAATCACTCGCATCCAACCTTTCAACACTTTTGCTACCCCTATGAGAACTCCTTCACCTCTGCACCCCTCTGCCGTGATCACTCGCATCACCCCGCCGAGCCCACCTCCTTATCCAAAATTTATCTAGATACGAGTCCACTCTTTTAGGGCTCGATGACCATTCCTCCATAGTCGCCCACCAGAACCTTCAACCCCTCCAAATCCTAAGCCAACACCATTACCACTCCCCTCGTCCGATTCTAAACCTGACTATGGAGATATGTTCTTCAAACAGCAGCCCAAATTTCTGCATAGGTAGACAGTGTCACCGAAAGACTCCAAACTAAGAAAAATGAAATAACAATCGAGTGCTCGCTGAACATAGAAGAAAGTGAGCGAGAAGAATATCTTGAGCCATGCGAGGAACTGGTCTCGGCTTTCCTAGAAGAAGAGGATTATACACAGTACCTCCCACCTTGGAGCGGCACAATATAAATACACGCTCCGACCTCAAATTTCACTCACTTCACAGATATATGAATGTCGAGAAACACCGAGTTCGATCAACAATTGACTTGCCTGATTCTTAAATCAAGAACCAATTATCCACCTCCGCCTTTGCCTCGAAATAAGGATTTTACAAACGCACAACCACCAGAGGGAAATGTGAGAGAAAGAGAAGTTCACTTGCATCCCCCTCCTCACATTATTCCTCCACCAATCCCTACACCTCAACCACTCCAACCACTTACAACCAAGGCTCATTGACGAAGCAAAGAAATTATGCACGAGCCAGGGCAAGAATATTACCTTCTGCGGCATCTTCAAAAGATCTCGACCCAAATATCAATTTTGGAACTCATCAAAAAATTGCCCGACCATCATCTACTGTTGATAAGGACGCTTGAAAACACACAAGTGGATGAGGACACAATATTGGATAAGCTACATTAGATTGCCTTGGTCATGGCACAACCTCCGACACTCACTTTCAGAGACACAGACATGCCTAATGAGTCACTCCGCGGAAGTGCAACTCCCATATATCTTATGGTCATAATTAGAGGATTCTCCGCCCATGCGTTGGTCGATACAAGAGCTAGACTCAATATCTGCCCTATCGCAACATTAAAGACGCTCGAATACATGGAATAGGACGTCAGGCCCTTAGCACTCTCTTATAGCTTATGATGGCTTGCGTCGTTTCGTCAAAGGAACTATCAAACTCCAGGTTCGCCTCGGACTTGTAACAAAATACGCCACTTTCCATATTTCTGATTCCTCTAGTACATACAATCTTATCTTAGGAAGAAAGTGGCTAGAGTTAATGAAGACAGTTGCATCCACATACTACCAATGCATCAAATTCCCATATGAGGACTCCATCATCCGTATATATGTTGATGCACCCCTCCAGGAGATGGACACTAATTACCTGACAAGTATTCCAATAGCCCATGATTTCGTATTGAACACGGGCCATATTCAAAAACCCGAATCCTCGACAAGGCAACTGTTACGAAAGTCTGTCCCCCTACCCCTCCTAGTTCTCCCCCAACGAGTCAACACAAATTAATGAGAAGAGAGGTTGGCCCAGACCTCGCCAAACTCTACGACATCAAACCTACTGCGATGAAAGGTTGGGACCTTATGTATCAGCTCGGGTACATCCCTCACATCGAACTCGGTAAAAATAAGCAAGGTCGTGTAAGACCCATTGTCCCAAGGAAAATACGCAAACACATAGGGTTAGGTTACCAATCGGACGGCTCACAAGTTGACTTGTTCCCTACCTCACCAAAATGGTCTCTATATGACCACTTTGTCTACGGGACCACTGAGAAAGCAGGTGTACCAAGGCAGAAGGAAGTGTCCTTCACTAAATCCCAAGAAGTAGAAATTGAACGAATGGCTAAAGCATTCAATGATTTAGCAAATCTGAATGACGATATTGATAAACCATTAGAAGGAATCAAACCCTTGTTTGATACTAAGGAGTTTACGAAATAAAGAAAGGAAGAACCTCCCGAACTCGAGCCGCAAGTAGGAGATTGGGAATCCATTGATGATGAAGATTTTCACATAGCAGCTTTGTAAGATGGTGAAGAGCACTTACACTCAAACATGGGAAGAGGATGACACTCCACAAGAAGATCTTAGCTCGCATAACATTCGCCTTAGCCTTGGCCTTGAAGGATGGGAATGCCCCTGGGACTCCCCTTGTATCGCTCACCCATACCAACCCCACTGGAGGGCATGGACCAGCATATTAGAACATTTTCCCAGTTGGGTCTGACATTTTGCAATAGTAAGATTGAATGACTCCAACCTTGTAACAACAGAAGCAAGTAATGACCCACCGACTCAGCAAGCGGCACAAGAAGAAGAAAATTCCAATAGTCATTTGGTTGACCCAGGGGGAAAAACCCACATCGTCCTCTTAGAGTTTGAAGAGGAACTTGAACTAGACACTCCTCCGTCCCCAAACACGCCACAACTCCAAATATTTTGGAAATCTCTCGAGGAAGAGAGAGGAAGAGTGACAACCTCCCCGAGTGATGACGAGGACTACTGGATAGACCTCCCCGTACTTGAGTTAGCAGAGCAGGCTAACTAAGGACTTCAAGTATTGTCAAATCAAGAAGACGAATTTAGTAGCAACTTTGATTTCGACCTAAAAGGATGGAAATGTCCTTGGGGATCTCCCTAGATTTCTCACCATTACCAGCCTCACTATCGAGCGTGCATGCTTATCTTAACATACTATGAAGTTCAAGAGAAAGAACTCACTACCCGTAAGGATCTCTTAGGAGATCACCCTCGATAGGAAGAGCAACCGTATTATAACTCAGAGGATGGTAGCTTGACTGATTACGATCTCCAAAGCTTCATTGAAGAAGAGGTGATCAACGTGATAGAGAAAATCTGAACGTTAGTGTCGCTGTCACCCACGTCAATTATTCAAAAGGTCTCATCAGATGAGGGCTTAAAAAAAAATTGCCAAATTCAGAACAAGTCCACATTTTTTAAAGAATCACTCGAATGGCTTCAGCAGCCGTCTCGCTCCCTCAATTAGAGGAAGCAACTCTCCCGACGCCTCTTGTGGCGACTGACCTTATACCATATCTACTATCAAAAATAAAATAAAAATAGAAAAAGAAGAAAACCCTAAAAATTTAGAAATATAAAATTTTAAAAAATAAGAAAACCTCAGAAAAGAAAGGGGACCCTCCGTCTCGAATCAATTTTGTGACTAGCAAGGAGATTTTTCTCCTAAGACTTCTATCTCATCTCTCGCATGAGGATGATAAGCATCCAGGCTAAACAACAAGCCGGTGATCATACAAGATGAGATACTTTGTGACTTTGAGAAAAGAATCAATAGCCTTGACCTTCACCTTACCAAAGATTTTTCAGTCATAAATTGTGTCGATGAAGGGCTACCTTTCACAAAATCAAATCCTCAATATAGCAACTTTGCAGTGTATGAGCTTCCTGAAGATGAAGAAGGAACACCAATCATCGAGGAGGCGCAGGACTTTCAATGGGTCATCAAGCATTTCGACGAGCAAACCTAAGCTATCGCAGAGCCTACAGAAGAAATCAACTTTGGCACTAAAGAGAAACCTAAGAAGCTACTAATTAGCATGACGCTTAATTCCAAGGAACGTCAACAAATCATACAAGTCCTGCAAGAACACCTCGACTCCTTTGCATGGTCCTATGAGGATATGCCTGGTCTAGACACAAGTTTAGTAGAACATCGCCTTATCTTGGAACCCGATGCAAACCCTGTTAAGCAGAAACTTCGAAGGATGCACCTACAAACCATCCTTCAAGTTAAAGAGGAAGTTGATAAGTTACACAAAGACAAATTCATCCGAGTCGTCCTCTATCCCAAATGGGTAGCCAATATAGTACCTGTCGCTAAGAAAGATGGTAGAGTACGGGTTTGTATTGATTTTTGAAACCTCAACCAGGAATGCCTAAAAGATGACTTCCCACTTCCGCACATTGGCACTCTAGTAGACAACACCGCTGGACATGAGATGCTATCCTTTATGGACGGTTTCTCTAGGTATAATCAAATCAAATTAGTAGAGTCTGACCAAGAGAATACTTTTTTCATCACACCATGGGGAACATACTGCTACGTCGTCATGCCTTTTGGGCTAAAGAATGCAGGAGTCATGTATCAATGGGCCATAATGGCTATTTTTCACGACATGATACATAAATGTGTAGAAGTCTACGTTGATGATATAGTAGTGAAGTCTCAAACGCAGGAAGGACATGTTGAAGCACTCCGACTGGTGCTACAAAGAGCTAAGAAGTATCAGCTAAAAAGGAATCTAAGAAATGTGTCTTTGGAGTCACCTCAGAAAAATTAGTCGGTTTCATAGTTAGCAAGCGAGGAATTAAAGTCGACCCTGCGAAAGTTAGAGCTATCCTTGAGATGCCACTTCCTAGTAATATCAAAGAACTACGAGGCCTGATAGGAAGATTACAATTCATTGGGAGATTTATCTCCCAGCATTCAGACAGATGCAATCCTTTCTACAGACTACTTAAAGGAGGAACTGAGTACAAATGGGATGACCAGTGCCAGCAAGCCTTCGACAACATCAAGAAGTACCTCCTCAACCCACCCATACTATCGCCACCAGTTCCTACAAGACCCCTAATCCTATACCTATCAGCGAATGATAAAGAAATAGTAATAATTCGGGGATAATATGAAGAAGACAGCAAGAGAGAAGGCTATCTACTACCTTAGTAGGACGATGGTCGAGTACGAACGAAAATACACTTCAATGGAGAAGACCTGCCTCGCATTGGTGTGAGCCTCAACCAAATTATGACACTACTTCGAAACACATAAGATACTAGTATTAGCCCGCATGGACCCTCTGAAGTACGTATTCGAAAATCCCACAACATCAGGAAAGATCGCTAGCTAACATATGCACTTGCAAGAATTTGGTATCACTTACGTCACGCAGAAGTCAATCAAAGGACAAGCAATCGTTGATTACCTCACAGATCTCCCACTCTCGAGCAATGAGCCCATACATGCAAATTTCCTTGATGAAGACCTACTCACAATTTATAATGAAGAGCCTGATAAGACGTCATGGACCCTTTATTTCGACGATGCTTTAAATCACAAAGGAAAAGGTATTAGGATAGTCCTCCTATGCCCGGAAGGAGTGGTCATACCTAAGGCCTTTCAACTAGAGTTCCATGTTATTAATAATGTCGCATAATACAGAGCTTTCATAGCTGGACTATGAGCAGCACTATAATTAGGTGTTAAACAGTTGAATACCATCAGTGATTCCAAGCTCGTAATCTCACAAGTTATAGGAGAATGGAAAACCAAGGAAAGGAGACAGATGACATATCTAGAAATCGCTTAATATTTGATAAAAAAATTTAAAAGAATCTCTTTTACACACATCCCTAGATTAGAAAATGAGCTCGCAGACTCCCTTGCCATGTTAGCCTCAATCATCCAAAAACCCATCGAACAAAGTACCAAGACCTTCTTCATCAAAAATTTGATAATACCCACCCACGAGATAGCATAGACCATTAAGAGAAAATTACCAATCCTCCCCACAAGCACGGGGTCAAATGAAGCAATCACTCTGAAAAAGCACATCAAGTAAGGAACTAAAGTCACTATGTTTAGTTTTAAAAAATCACCAACTGACGATCGACAGGCATGGTATTTTGATATCTGGAACTTCTGGAAGCATCAGCACGTCCCTCCATACGCCATAAAGATTGAATGGAAGACTATAAGGAACCGATGTTCCCAATTCTGCATACTCGATGAAATATTATATAAAGAAGCCTTCACCAAAGGAGTACTGCTATGATGCATTACAACCGCCAAAGGACAATACATCATCTGAGAAGCACACACCAGTGCCTGCGGCGCCCATGTCGATAGACAGAGACTCGCTGATCAAATCACACGACAGGGCTACTTTTGGCTAACAATGATAAGAGATTGCCACCTCTATGTCCAATTCTAGTAATAATGCCAAGAACACGTCGCACTTATCAAAGCTCCATCAGTTGCATTGAACACAATGACCTCGCCGTGGCCATTTTCGATGTGGGCCTTCGATGTCATCGGATCTTTCAGAGATACAGTTAGGAACACTCACAAGCACGCATTCATACTTACGGTAATCAAATACTACACCAAATGGGCAGAAGCTGAATCCTAGGTCAGAATCACCGCTTCAACACTCATAAGGTTTATCGTTATGAATATCATCACCAGGCTTGGAGTATCAAGAATGTTCGTCATCGACAACGGGCCGCAGTTCATCGTAGAGAAGATGAAGAAGTTCAACATCGATCTACACCACTCATCACCTTTCTACCCTCAAGGAAATGGACAAGTAGAAGCTATAAATAAAACACTGATTCAAAATTTGAAACGCACAGTAGAGAGAAGCAATGGAGCCGATTGGCCCGAATGACTACCAAAAGCACTCTGGGCCTATAAGACCTCTATTCGTACGGCCATTAGCCAAACTTCCTACCTCCTTTCCTATGGGATGGTGGCAGTCCTACCATATGAGATACAAGTACCATCCTTACAAATTCAACTCGATGATGAGCTATCCTTAGACGAGAAGAGAATTTCCCTACTCATGCAATTAGAGCAACTCGATGAAACATGTCTAAGGATAGTTGATCATGCTCAGGTATATCAGAGGAGAGTGGCTAGGGCTTACGATAAGAAAGTCCTTGAATGAACCTTTAATATTGGAGAATTAGTCTTGAAGAAAATCATGCCTTCCAAGCACGCCCATCTGAAAGGAAAACTAAAACCAAACTTGGAAGGCCCTTACGTTATAACAGCCGCATACCCTGGGAATGCATACAAACTGGCGAACCAAGATGGGGAAGAACTCCCTAGCCCTTGGAAAGCCATGTACCTTAGAAAATACTATCCTTAGCCCTGTGATTATCACATCCCATGGTTAAATACTTATACTTATCACCCTCGTAGTTGTCACGACCCATTCATTGGTCGTACGTCATCAATTCTCAAAATATCCTTAAGATCTCCAATTCATCACCTACTTTCTTATTCGAGCAATTTGATCAAAGGACTAGTGACATACCTAACCTCTTTCAAAAGCATAAGTAACACCCGATCCTCATTTCCCTTCCTAGCCATTAGAGGAGACGTTAGAGCAAAAAAAAAATAAAGATGTCAAGTTTAATCAAAACACATTATTCTTATGCTAGTGGGATGTTTTAAAAAAAAATATATATACATCTATCAAAAAAAAAAATTGAGTAAGAGTATTACGACGAATGAATAAGTCAATGAGCTCAAGGAAGCATAAGCAAGCCATGAGGACATCTCTGGTAACTTTACTAGAAATATATAAGCAAGCTGTGAGGGCATCCCTGATGCCCCCATACTACTAGATGTCATCGTAAGGTAGCTGGAGGAGGATAAACTCCTGTTAACCATAGAATGTGAGATTTTGATGGTACCAAAACATGACAAAGAGCTCGATCATGGCACCCTATATCCCTCTAAGAAAAAGATTGTTACTCATCCCTTTTGCAAAACTGTTAGATACAAACTATTCCCTACATCACTGAGCCTTATCCCCTCTTCTATTTTTTTTATTATTTCTGATGATAAATCGAAAAGCCTTCAGGATACTCCTAAGAATGAAACCGAAAACCGATGAATGATGACTTATGCAATCACCTACTATACCTACCGTACTTCTCTCTGATAACCACGGGATAGGATGACCACCACCCAAAGGTAGACCCTGGTATACAACTAACAATAATCAAAATGACCTCCCCCGATTCGATGATAGGACTAATAAACTTTTATCCAAAACTAGCTCACCAAATACCCACGATCTCTTACAGACCCAAAGTAATCATCTAAAACCTTGAAAAGCTCCATTGCATCTAGACGCTGGGGCATTTTTTTTTTTTTTGAGTTAGAAAGAGAATCACTTTAGAAGCGCCGACTCATCCACAAAGAGGATGAGGAATAACAAAGTCACCCTCTGGAGAAGGCTACCGAAGATACTATACTGCCAATTCTACCATGCTCCTACACTGAGGCATTTTTATTTTAGTTATTTGCTTCCCCTATTGCATTATTTTCATCTCAAAAAAAAAAAGAGAAAAAAAGGAAAAAGAAAGAAAAATAGCACATATCCATCTTTTACTACCAGGCCCTGATCTGAGACACACACCCCCTTGACAACTAGTAAGGGGGGGGAAATAAAATTATTGATAGCCTTCCCTTTACATGAGTAGATACAAAGCAACCTTCAACCACCACTGGGTCAGCTCAAGAAGCACTCGAGTCCCGATTATGACTGATGGCACTTAAAGTAAAAGGCAAATGCAAGAGGTAACTAAAAGAAAAGGAGCCAATCAGGTACATCTAAGCCAAAAATCTTTGTATATATATATATCAAAATTTCCTTTTACATCTGTTATCGAGGGCATACCCCCTATATATACAATGAACACGGACAATGAACACAAAAAATACACATACACCCCTACTCCCTAGGCTGTTGCTAGGATGGCCTATCACCGCTATCCCCAGTATCATCACCCCAGAGGTTCGTAGACTGATCCTCTGAAAATATAATCTCGGCAACCAGAGTTTGCGAAACCTCTAGATGACGAGGCCCCGCAACTGAACCCCCCTCACTCGCCTGACTAACGGATCGCTTCGATCGAGAGTGATGAGGATATCCGGTAAGAAACTCCTGAATAACAGAATCAACATGAACATAATCCCTAACACGATCACGTGTCGTTTGATGAGGCTGCCTGGCCAAGGAACCCGTAGCCCTAAGCCTCCTCCTCAGCTCTCTCGCCCTCATCCTCAGTCATACCCTGATCAATCTCGAATACCTCCTCCCTGACCACCACCTAGTCACCCTCCGGTACCTCCTCTCTAACCATCACCCTGATATCCTCCTCCACGACGACAGCGCCGACCCGAGCCTCGGAAGACTCACCGATCTCTGCCGCTAGCATTCTCTCCATCTCAGAGATAGTAAGTTCATGCCTACCACTACCCTCAGCCTCCATTCTAGAAGAAAGAGCACAAAAAACTAAAAAGAATAGAAGAAACGGTGCCTGAAACAGACGACCGGATCACGAGATATCATGAAAACATGAAAACTGGAGCGCAAGGAAACAGATAATCGAAGAGCAAAATCGATAACACGAGAAAAATAACGAATTTTGAACCATATATATAACGCGGCCAAATCGCGTGTGTAAACTGACGTGCTCAACCAAATCACACACCATGTTGCTCGTGCTCAATTCGGATCAAACGCCCATCCTTGAACGCTCAAATGAGCTCAAACTAACCCGACACCCTGGTTGCGCACAGCTTATCAGATGCTTAATCATCTCGAGTGCTTACAACGTGGTGCGTAAATGCTAAAGGTCACCACTACAGTGACCAGGTGCCACCTTAATCCTGCGTCCCATACCACGCATTTAATTCAGTTAAACGACAAGGCACTGATGCTTAATGACCTTTGGCTCCCTGAAATGCTCGCGTCCATTACGGCGCGCAGCTTGATTATGCCCCCGGAGTGAAGCGCGCAATTTCTCAGGAGAAACACAAAATATATGCCCAGAATAGCAGGCCTAAAGGCCTAAAATTAGGAGATTTTTGACCCTAATTACCAACCCAAACTACACCCTTGCTAAGACCAATCTAAAAACACTCCTAACATAGAGAATATACACCCCTAAAGCCAAAAAATTGCCCCCCATCACTTACACACTCCAACTAAAACCAAACTAAACTAAAACAAAAGAAATGTCCCTAGCACACCCCAAAAAAATAAAATAAATCAAATCAAATAAAACTCAAAGAAATATATAGTAAATAAAGATCACACTCAAAATAAATAAGTAAACCAAACCAAAAATTTACTAAATATAAATAACCAAAATGAAGTTCAAAATAAAATCACTTCGTAAATAGATAAAATAATTATAAAATACACCGAGGGCATACCCTCTGAATATACAACTTAAAATAAGAAATTTAAAACTAGCACATTCAGGCAATGCCCGAATCCAGATTTATTCAGGAAACAAGAAATCTCGGAGAAGCCCGGAAGAGGAACGCACCTTGAATGAATTCTAACAATGACAACCTTCCCCCACCCCGAGCCGGCAGAAAAGAAAGAATGGCTCACGGAAAGCCACCCAGGACCTGCGGGGTCCACCTTTGGGAGCTCACCTTGAAAAGCATAACAAGGAGGAGCAACTAACACTGAATTCGCGGAGCCTACCGAGGAAAAATAGGAATCATTCACAAGAACTCTGACCATGCCTTCTCCTTGGGTTTCCTTTCTACCACCTTTTTCTCCTCCACCTCTTCCCTTAGCATGGTAACAATTTAACTGCTACCTTGCACTCCCAATCCTGTCCATTCCCAATAATCCCCTTAATAAACACAACTCTTCGAGTTCAATACCCGAAATACAAAATAGAAAGGAAGAAAAGACATTGATAAATAATAAATGCCCTAGATCACAAAGAAAAAATGCTCCAAAACTTTTAATCCTAAACTTGAAATAAAATTCAAAACAAAAATCCCAAAGCCTTTGGCTTACACTTACATGAACTATACCTCCTAAATCATAGAGTGAAAAGTGTCACATGTTTAAACCCTCCCAATCTAGTTAAATTTAAACCAAACACATACCCCCTGAAAGACCATAATCCATGACAAACTTGGATGAGCCAACAATCACACAACACTCACCCCTAGAAAAACACAATCCATGATAAGTCTAGATAAACCAATAGGATTTAAACACTTTACACCCATCTGGGAATTTAAATTTACACAAGTATCATCTCAAATCAAACCTAAGACTAAAACAAAGAGAAATCCTCACACTAATCCTCCTAAAAAAAATGTCCCCAGCAAACCCAATAGAACAAAGTAAACCATCTAAACAAAATTCAATAAAGTAAATTAATTTCGAGATAAACCCTGAATAAACCCAGGAAAAATTCAAAACTCTAAGCTCAGTCAAATCCTAAATGAATCAAACAAATTAGATAGGCCTGACTAACCCATTAATAAGTTTAAACAAATAAATAAACACAATAAACAAAAAGCACCTCTTTATTTATAACTTAAAAATTTTACAAGTATCACCGGAGGCATACCTCCTGAACTTACAACCCAAAACAAAAACCTCGAACCTAACTTACAACCCAAAACGAAAACTAAAGACCCAAAATGAACACTAAGCGAGGAGCAGAGCGTCCAATCGGAGGCGTAAGAAGGAACAGTGCCCGACTTGGAGCGTCCAATTGGAGGCTTCAGGGAGCTTTGGTTGGGGAACACATCCCTCCACTTGTAACACCTCTTCCGCCATCTTCACCTCGTCTGCCGTTGCCTCCTAAACACTTCCTTCACTACTCCTTAAAAGGGACTGATGTGAAGACTAGCGTCCACATTCCCAATACCGCCCATTCTCAAAATAATGTCATCCCCGAGCATCACCTCAGGACGAAGATCATGCGAAATTATGAATATAGGCAGAAACGACATCTCAATCGGATGGTTAGATCATTTGATATCATTAAAACATAGATTTTAGAGCATAAGAGATTCAGAAAAAGTAAAACTCGAGACTAAACTGAGGAATGAGAAACAAATGAAGGCACCCTCGCTTATATAGAGTACGGACTCAATCATGCATCAACACACGTGCGCTTAAATCAGTCACGCGTCAAGAATAATGCTCTCAATCCAAAACACATGCTCTGATCAGAACGCATAATAAAACCATCACGTGCTCAATATAGACTATACGACCCTATCAAATGACCCACTCACGCCGCACAATACGAAAGTTCACCCGCACAATACGAAAGTTCACCCGCACAATAACTTGGTAACGCCTCAATCACGTGCTATGATTAGAGTGCATAATCCAATCACACGCACACCTCCACACGCATAAAGAACCCCTTCAAACCTTCAATCGCATGCCCAAAAATAGGCATGCAATCATATTGAGTGATAAAAAATAAGAGCACGATACCTGACTTTAGATAAAATCTACACCCTCACACCATTTTATCCTGTCTTGGATAAAATTCTCATGTCCCATCACGTAGCCTCACAGGATGTTCAGAGAGAAAGAGGGAGAGCCGCTCATCCTTCTCCCATCACGTAGCCCTGCAAGAAACATTGACCACGCCCCTGGTCCCACTGCGACAAGACACACATGCCTTATTGTGACACCGCCACTTTCCCTCATCCCATCACGATTCGTCCAGAGAGGGAGAACCCCATTCCATAACCCCGTCATGCATGCCCCATCGCGACACAATGCACACACATGATACCACCTCAATACCTAAACTCATCAACCAAAATCAGCCATGCCATCACGCATCCTCTCGTGAGAAGCCAAAGAGGAAGCTAATCACGATGCAACCACAACGTGATCTCATATAACCCAAGATCTGCCAAAGAAAAAAATATGACTCACATATCGCGAAAATATCCCATCAGAAACATCACCACCCAAAACATCAAGACACAACCCCACCACGCATTCATGAACCTGTCCCCTCACGAGATGACTACCACTCGTTCTCACTAAGAACATGTCCCATCGTGACACAGCAACTGTGACAGCCCGGATTATCCCAACCTAAATTTTTGAGACTTTTTTTTTTTTTTTATACCAAATGGGAAAACCTGGACCACCAGATCGTAGATCACAATCTGATACAGAAAATATTGGTACAACAAAGCGAAAACATAAACTCCAGTTCTACAGTGAAAAAAAATTGTAATTAAGTACCTACAAGTGTATTCAAAGAATTACAAAACTACACTTACCAAAACTCAAATGCAATCTACGATCTCGAAATCTTACTACTCCATAAGTCCTCAACCCCAAATCCCGTATCTTGCTAACTGCCAAACCTGTGATGTATAGTCGAAGGGTGAGCTTCATCCAAGCTCAGTCGAAGAAATTCAAACATAATTCACATCTTATCATTGAAGTGCATAGATTCGGAGACATAATTTCAAAACCATTTTGTATCAAACTGAGTTGCAAATATTACATTTTCATTTTCAAAACATAGCGCAGTGGAAACAAAGCATATTGAGAACAATTATATATGAAAAACAAAGATAATTATCAAAACATAGCTGAAAATAAAAACAGAACAAATTAAAACAGAACATGTTAGAGACGGTGACATATCACGATAAGAGCATAACAAAATGGAGCACCATATCATCAGATCGAAGCATACGAGAACGAGACGTATCAAGAAACAGAACAAACATATCGAAAGCTAAAGCATCCCATATCGGGAACAAGGTCATAACCTCGGGGACTCAACCCCTCTTTGCACACAAAGTATGACCAACCCATCCCATAAGCGGGGAACCAAAGCACATATATCAGAAGGCCAAAGCATCCCATAAGCAGGAACAAGGTCGTAACCTCGAGGACTCAACCCATCTTTGCACACAAAGTATCTTCACATCACATTACGTAGGGTCACAAATCAACGAGGGGCCAAAGCATCCCATAAGCGGGAACTGAGTAAAAACCCCGGGGACTCAACCCCTCTTCGAAGACTCAACTCCTCTCCGCCACTCGTTGTTCAAATTCAAAGAGTTCTTATCCTTACCAGAAACATAAACGAATTCGAAAATGGAACAAAACATAAACGGATACGGAACGAAGCATAAACGGATACGGAATGAAACACAAACGGATATGGAATGAAACACAAACAGATACATAAGCGGAACGAACATTGATACATAAACGGAACGAGCATACACATGCGTTCAATTATAAATTCATACTTCAAAGCTTTCATATTTTTTTAAAACAATTACAAAGCATTCATTTATATCACATCAACTATGAACAAAATAAAAAATGCAATTAGATGGTGAATTTCCCCTACCTTAACCTCGACGCTGCACGAAGCCAAGCGAAGCTCTATCTATGACCTCCGACCTCAATCTACATCACAACATACCATGTATCAAAGACTAACTCTATTTTCTAGAACTTAGACATCCATAAATGTTTCTCAACATGAGGCAGAAATAGACAGGTTCATGCTAATCTGAAATTTGACGTAACTTCTCATAAACTTTTGACCTTTAAAATTTTAGATTCATAAGTTATTCAAAACATAAAAATTATAGATCTCGAAGTCATCTTTCCAACACAATAAGAATCGGGTCAATTGGAGTTCGACACAGAAAGTTACGGCTAAACTACCGAGATTGTCGGCACGCACAGTCAAATTCGACCGATCAAAATCTAATTTCGATCGATCGAATTTCAACAGAAGTCCATGACACTCCCTATTCTATACCTTTCGATTGATCTAATTACTTGTCACTTGCCATTTGCATCATCATACCACAATCAATCATTGAAATAAGCTAACCACAATTTAAACCCATTAATCTATAAACCCACAACCATTAATAATATGTATATACATCTAACCATCCACAAAATAATTTAGGTAAATTTGCAATAATCATACTCAAACGATATAAACAACCATCCAACAAGAGTCAAAGATCATAGTGAATCCACCAGGATTCAATAGTTTTATAATACCCATATCAATAACTATTCTAACCATCCAAAACAACAAAATTAGAACAAAGAAGTACATATCCTAGCCATGAATCCAAAATATAATGGCCACCAAAGAATTTGAAACCATTAACTGCCAAGGTGAACCTAAGGCCTATTCGGAGGCCAAGGTGAACCAACGTCGTCTATCCTTTCTTAGTCACGTGACAATCCTTTAGCCGATGTCCTTTCTGGCCACACCTGAAGCATGCGCCTGTGATCAGTCTACACTCCTCTGTCTTATGTTGCTTTCCACATTTTGAGCAAGCTTCCATTGGAGCAAATGGAGGGGTGCGTATAGTTTGTTGAATCCTTGATGCTCCGTCCGTAGGAGGATCCGAATGGTAGAAGGGTCTCATAGGCACAGATGCAGGTGGCCTTGAATACATAGTTTGAGCAGGTTGAGAGGGCTCTAGCATCAAGAATTTTTGGCTCTCGTCTGCCGGCTCATAATTGCTTAACCTTCCTTGACTCGCTATGTTAGTTTTATTATGCTGCTCTCGCCTCTTATTGATATCCCTTTCTGCAACGATGGCCTTCCCCATCACGTCGGCATACGTTTCAAGCTCAAATATAGATACTCTCTCTTGAATATTTGGTCTCAGGCCTTCTTCAAATCTGCTGGCCTTCATCTCTTCAGTAGCTACCAATTCCGGAGTAAACCTTGATAATCGCACAAATTCATTGCCGTATTCCCTAACAGTCATATCGCCTTGCACCAAGTTAGCAAAATCCTTTTTCAACTGATTCCAGACTTGTTTAGGAAAATATTCCTTATTAAACACTCTGACGAACTCCGCCCATGTCCATTGATCGTATGGACCCTCAACTTCCCTCTTTCTCAACACTGACTTCCACCATCGGCGTCACCTTCCAGTTGAAAAGAAGCCCAACCGACTTGCTAATGTTCAGGGCTCTGTAGTCTCTCCAACAACTTCTCCATCTATTTCAACCACTTTTCTGCTTCAAGCGGATCCGTCTGCTCGTAGAATACAGGAGGTCTCAATCTCCTGAAATCCATAAAAGATGATGGCAAAAGAGCAGGAGGTGGTGGTTGGTATTGTTGATCATTATGGCCAGCATTCTTTGCTATGGCGGCTATAGCTTCCATAGCCCTAGCCATCTTATCGAAAGATTCATCTCGATGGCCTCTCTCCTCAAGAAGGTGTCTCTGATCTCTCCATGAACCAGTAGTCTCCTCCCCACTCCTCATATTCCTTTCACGATCGCCTCTAGATCGACCTCTTGGAGCCATCACACACTGTCACAATGAAAACAATTTCAATCAAAGTAATTACGAAAGTCTAAAGCAACTCTCATCACGCTCAGACGAAATCTAGAGTCACCCAGAGAAATCAAATTAGGGATAGTGAATCCCCCCCTAAGACCTGACAGAATCTACTCCACTCATTCCAAAAAAGACCTAATGCCAAAGCTCTGATACCAACTGTGACAGCCCGGATTTTCCCAACCTAAAATTTTGAGACTTTTTTTTTTTTTTTAATACCAAATGGGAAAACCTGGACCACCAAATCGTAGATCACAATCTGATACAGAAAATATTGGCACAACAAAGCGGAAACATAAACTCCAGTTCTACAGTGAAAAAAAATAGTAATTAAGTACCTACAAGTGTATTCAAAGAATTACAAAACTACACTTACCAAAACTCAAATGCAATCTACGATCCCGAAATCTTACTACTCCATAAGTCCTCAACCCCAAATCCCATATCTTGCTCACTTCCAAACCTGTGACGTATAGTCGAAGGGTGAGCTTCATCCAAGTTCAGTAGAAGAAATTCAAACACAATTCACATCTTATCATTGAAGTGAATAGATTCGGTGACTTAATTTCAAAACCATTTTCTATCAAACTGAGTTGCAAATATTACATTTTCATTTTCAAAACATAGCGCAGCGGAAACAAAGCATATCGAGAACAATTACATATGAAAAATAAAGATAATTATCAAAACATAGCTGAAAATAGAAGTAGAACAAATTAAAACAGAACATGTTAGAGACGGTGACATATCACGGTAAGAGAATAACAAAACGGAGCACCATATCATCAGATCGAAGCATACGAGAACGAGACGTATCTAGAAATGGAACAAACATATCAAAAGCCAAAGCATCCCATATCGGGAACAAGGTCGTAACCTCTGGGACTCAACCCCTCTTTGCACACAAAGTATGACCAGCCCATCCCATAAGCGGGGAACCAAAGCACATATATCAGAAGGCCAAAGCATCCCATAAGCGGGAACAAGGTCGTAACCTCGGGGACTCAACCCCTCTTTACACACAAAGTATCTTCACATCACATTACGTAGGGTCACAAATCAACGAGTGGCCAAAGCATCCCATAAGCGAGAACTGAGTAAAAACCTCGGGGACTCAACCCCTCTTCGGAGACTCAACTCCTCTCCGCCACTCGTTGTTCAGATTCAAAGAGTTCTTATCCTTACCAGAAACATAATCGAATTCGAAAATGGAACGAAACACAAATGGATGCAGAACGAAGCACAAACGGATATGGAACGAAACACAAACGGATACGAAACGAAACACAAACAGATACATAAGCGGAACGAACACCGATACATAAACGGAACGAGCATACACATGCGTTCAATTATAAATTCATACTTCAAAGATTTCATATTTTTTTAAAACAATTACAAAGCATTCATTTATATCACATCATCTATGAACAAAATAAAAAATGCAATTAGATGGTGAATTTCCCCTACCTTAACCTCGACGCTGCACAAAGCCAAGCGAAGCTCTATCTATGACCTCCGACCTCAATCTACATCACAACATACCATGTATCAAAGACTAACTCTATTTACTAGAACTTAGACATCCATAAATGTTTCTCAACACGAGGCGGAAATGGACAAGTTCATGCTAATCTGAAATTTGACGTAACTTCTCATAAACTTTTGACCTTTAAAATTTTAGATTCATAAGTTATTCAAAACATAAAAATTATAGATCTCGAAGTCATATTTCCAACACAATAAGAATCGCATCAATCGGAGTTCGGCACAGAAAGTTACGGCTAACATACCGAGACTGTCGGCACACACAGTCAAATTCGACCGATCAAAATCTAATTTCGATCGATCGAATTTGAAATTCGATCGATTGAAATCCATTTCGATCAATCGAATTTCAACAGAAGTCCATTACACTCCCTATTTTATACCTTTCAATCGATCAAATTTGAAACTTGATCGATCGAAATCCATTTCGATTGATCCAAATCCATTTTGATCGATCGAAAACCTCTAGAAATTGAAATTCATCAGTCTTAAGCCAAATTTGATCGATTGAAATCAATTCGATTGATCAAAAATTGCAGATTTCGCCCAAACCTTGGGTTTTCTCATTCGAAATCCAATTTTTCTTCCCCAAATTTAACCCAAATCTCACATATAATTATACAACCATAAAATAAAGTATTCAAACTCACCTAGCATGGATTTCCTACCTTGAATCGACCGATTAACTCATAGATCGAATCATCTTCTTCGTTTCGCAAGAGGGTTTCCAAAACCCAAATTGAGCATCTTCGAACTCCACGATCACAACCAACCCCTCTCAATCGTCGGTAAACCTTCCACACACACCTCACTCAAACCCATGCTACGAGTAACGGATCAAAACACACGATCTCTTCGCTCAAAGAAATGGGCTTCCAAAACCCCCAAACGGCTCCAAATCGCACAACCAATGTACAAACATCGAAATCGACGGCGATCCTTCCTTTCCATGAGTCCACAAAACTTTTCCACACAAAAAAAACTAAACTCGACACATCCGGATCCGCAAGATTTCTCCTTCTTCTTCTTCCTCTTCTCTCTTCCAAAGCCAAAACCCTCTCTTCAAATGAATGGCTTCTAAAAGAAGCCCCCCCTTTCTTTAACTTTAAGAGCCCGGCTCTCGCGTGAAACATATACACGCTTCAGACGTATATGGCTCCACTTAAATTCTTTTACATTACAAGAGTGTGCACTTTTTACACCAAACTAAACCGACCCAAGTCATCAAGTTGACTTCACTTGATCAAATAAGTGATCAGACAGGCACGCATCTCAAGGTACTCTATTCAAAGTCGGGCATGCATCCCGAGATACACTGTTCAAAGTCCAAATTTTCGGGATGTTACAGTAACTTCATCATGTCTTACAACCCCAACATCAATCACACCTCTCTGAAACCTTACATAGAGTCAAACCTTCTAAAAAATCCCATCGTTAACTATGGTCAACCAGTATCCCCATCATAGAAGCAAAGGGACTCCTCCCACGTCCCATTGCATCTCAAAAAAAAAAAAAAAAAAAAAGAAAACCATTATCCAAAGGCCCCAATTAGGCCTACAACCAGTAATCCCTCAGAACTTAACATAGACTCCCAATGTCCCATCGCATCTAAGATTTGCTACGACAGGAAGAAAGAGGAAAGTCTTTCTCACACCTCATCACACTTGTGACTACCGGTACTCACCCAAGCACACCATCGAAGAAAAGAAAAAATCACTGATGTCCCATCGCAACATCACCTCCCCAAGCCACTACATCACATTGGCGGCGTCCAGGCCCTGCCACAGCAGACATGAAGAAGAGACAAGAAATCCCTAAAGTCCCATCGCGGTATCACTGCAGCAACCTGTCACAAGCTACGCACAACCAAAGTAAGCATCACCACTTCAGGTAAGTACCACCCTCTTCTCTTTTACTCGATCTTGCTCATAAATATAGTCAGCTACGATTAAGTTAAAATGTTTTCAAAACCCATCTCTCTCGACTCATGAATCACTGTAGTCCTCCCATAAGAGACAATCATCAGTATTCACCGAGAAGGTTAGACGGAGTATCCGGCATGCCAAGTGTCATCTTGATAACCACATAGACGATTGGGTTCACAAATCCCGTACCAAGGGATCTGCTCAGTGACATCTTGGAAGCCACATTTTTTGAATATTTATCATAGAATTGATCTTAAGTTAAAAATTCAAAAATTTCAAAACCCCTTACTTTAAAAAAAAAATCCCTTACTTCCAAAAAAAAAAAAAACAACAAAAAAAGAAATCAAAATAAAAAAAATAAAGAGACTTTACCCACAAAAATTAACTTCAATTACCAGCCCAAACCGACCATTCCCCTGGGAAACCAAACAATGGGTATATTTAATCTAAGAACCTACAAACACCAATTGGAAAAGGAACACCTGACGCGCATTGCTGTGAGCAATGATGCGCCCTGTCTGACATGACTTGCAAAAGCTTTCGACATAATATTGCATTTTATTATCGGTCCCTGGACCTATTTATGGACATTGTTATGACACCCACCGATACCTCGACTGCATCATATCCCTCTGTTTGACTGCCCCTTACAATAGGTCGCGACATGCGGCGGGATATCCCTTGCACCCACAGATTAGGATATGGTGATTCTCCTTTTTGTTTGACTGTCGCTCACAGCAGGTCACGCCATGCAATGGGATGCCCCTTGCACCCGCATATTAGGATACGCTGACTTCCCTCGTCGACTGTCTATGACAGCGGGTTGCGATACGTGACAGGATCGCCCCTAGGCATCCATGGTATAGAACACGCTTTTTGATAGCTACCACTGGGCTCTCAAATGCTCCATTTTAGCTTGTACTGATAGATAAGAAAGCCAAGCATGTCATGTCAGCGTCCCTAGTTCACATTTGTGATTTCCCAAGAGAAAAAGGGGAAGACACCTAGAATAAGGGGTGTCTACTTCATTGTCGTGTTCTTACTTTGCAAGAGCACGCTAAAGAGGGGCATCTGTAAACACCCCCATTTTGCCCTCTTAGAATATACAAATATGTTCGATCAACCTTTAACCTCGCTCATGACTTTTCAAAAATGACTTACCTTCTCTGAAAGTTTTACAACCGTAATGTGGGACCATATACTGAAATAATAGTATATGGCTAGACACATGCTGAAACAATAGCTCTGTGGCTCAGGACCCATGACTCTAACGTGGGGACCATATACTGAAAAAATAGTATATGGCTGGACACAAGCTGAAATAATAGCTCTGTGGCTCAGATCCCCTAACCCTAAATTGGGAACCATACACTAGAACAATAGTACATGGCTAAACACAGGCTTAAACAATAACTTTGTGGCTCAGGTCCCAACATAGGGAGACTATATACTGAAATAATAGTATATAGTCAAAATGCAAACTAAAATAATAGTCTTACATTTCATACCCGACCCGGACCCAACAACCCCAAATTATGTGCTTAAAACCACGCACACAATTCGATCGCACGCTAAACCACAAATGTGCAATCAGTCCCCCTTCAGACCAGACTTCCTTTTACAGACCACCTGGAGACTGGATCATGCGCTCCCCAGGGCACGCGCGATCAGATTGAGCACCTGACTAACAATGCACAATTGGCCTAAGCCCGACCTAGTCTCACTGTCCTTGGCCCCAAGATTCTGCGATTAAGCGCTTCAAATGAAGTATTTAATCAGATTGCACACTCCATACCAGGCGTGTAATTAGTCTTAACATTGTTAAAACTAGGAAACTCACTGAGCAAGTCAGTTGGTCGCTCACTAAGTCGGTGATCGACTCAAAGCGATTAAGCACTGGGGAACCGACACGCAATTCGATTAAATACCTAAAATAGGGCGTTTAATTAGAAAAAAACCTATAAAAGATTTAATTTTAACTCTACCAAGAGAGGTTGGACAAGCGGCAAAAAATTTCACAGAGAGAGAACGGAAAAATACAGAGAATTTCGAGAACGAACACAGAGAAACAGAGCCATGATTTTGAGATTCAAGCTTTGAATATTTGAGATTCCTCTTCACAGCCCTGGCCTTAGGTTAAAATTTAGTCCTTAGTTTCCGACCTTAGTTAGTTTTTAGATTTAGGATTTTTCTTAGTCTTAATTATTAATATTAAATTTTCAGTCTTAGACCGTAGCACCCTTTTTTAGACCGTAATTTCAATCCTTGGTTCTAGTCCTTAGTTTCTAGAACCAGTCATTAATCTGATGGTCTAATTCACTGACCTTAAACCTTAATTTTTTTCTGAAACCTTAATCTCCAGTCCTATCATTAATCTCTGATTCTAGTTCTTAGTTTCTAGAACCAGTCCTTAATCATACAGACTGATTTTCTAATTTCGGACCCCAATTCAGTCCTTAAATTTTAAAATTTTAGTTTTAATTCCTTAACTTAATATTTTTAAAATCCCAATTCTTAATTTAGTCTTCTAAAATTCTAGTTTCAAAATTTAATTGATAATTATAATCCAAAAACGACTTTAAAAATCCAAAAATACCATCTTATAATCTAAAAATTCAATTTGCTTTAATCTCAGCCACCTGATTTGCCAAAGGGAGCATACGGTGGTTACTTGGGAATGAGGCCAATCCTCCTTAGCATAGCGGGCCCAAAACCCTTTTCTTAGAATTTTAGTAGAATCAATTCATTGCGTTGATTAGAATTAGTAAGATCAGTTCCTTTATTTTAATTAGATTTTTAGTATAATTAACTTATTGCCCTGATCATGATTCTAGTAAAATTAGTTCCTTTATTTTAATTAAATTTTTAGTAATAGTTAATTCATTGCTTTAATCAGAATTTTAATAAAATTAGTTTATTTGCTTTAATTAGATTTTTAGTAAAATTAGTTCCTTTGCCTAATTAGAGTTTCAGTGAAATTAGTTCTCTATTTCAATTAGAATCTTAGAAAAATTAGTTTATTTGCTTTAATTAGAATTTCAGTCAAATTAGTATACTTGCTTTAATTAGAGTTATAGTAGAATTAATATATACGCTTTTTTTAGAATTCCAGTACAATTAGCATGCTTGATTTAATTAGAGTTTCATTAAAATTGATATATTTGCATTCCTAGTACAATTAGGAGACTGACATAAATTAGACTCCTAGTAGGATTAGGAGACTATAACAATTCGACTTTTAATAAGAATAGAACACTTAAACTAAGTAGACTCCTAATCAGATTTGAATATTAGATTAATTCACTACAACAACTTCATACAGTTACACTCATAGTAGAATTAGGGAACTTAAGCCAATTAGAATTACAACAACCATAGGGAAAGAAAAGGAAAACTAAACTATCTAAATTATAAGGAAGAGCCATAGCTCCTGACGTTCGCAGGCAGACGATTCAGTAAAGAAGTAACCCACACCCGCTCTAAAGCATGATCATTGACGTATTGCAGCGTCATCAAATATCTGCAGCTGGCGATCACAACCAACTAGGAATCTTCCTAGAAATCCCCCTTTTTTATTTCCAACATTTCAAACACTGCATTGCTAGAGTCCTCTTGGACAGAATTAGGCCCTTGATTCAACGAGAACCCAGAAAAAGTGCACACCAACAGTGTCGGATGTTGATAATGGAGCCGGGAGTAGCAACTGATTGAATACTCCAGGCGTTCTTGATGCATTTCTTTGGGGCGGTCCTTTTCTCGTCCAAGACCCCTGCATGTGTGACGTGTCACTTCTTGACCTTCTTGAGGGACCTTGATTAGGTGCCCACCTACAATTGGGGTACGGTGGCGCTGGCACACCTCTATGAGCAGTTGTACAGTAGAGGGAGAGGTGTTGCAACCATCAGAGGTTTTCTTCCTTTCCTCCCGGTGAGTTCTAGTTAGCTTATTGGGGTCAGTAAAGTCTTTTTCATTCTATCTTCATTTTAGTGACTATTGTAGTGTCTGGTCTGTTTAGTTTTAGGCATACGATCATTTCATGTTCCTGCGCCTGAGAGTCTTAGCTACGGTGGCTTTCACATTCCCATGGATGCACGTGTGGAGGACGGCGTTGGGAAGCCACCACCAATCTTTAGATCTTCAGACTGCTTTGAGACTTTTCGAGGATATGCATGTAGGGTAGGTGCATATTATTTATGTTATTGAAAGGTTTTAAGTGTTTAGGTCATAGATTATTCATTGAGGTTAGTTTTGTTTATTTCTATTTATAGGTGATTTGGAGGCTCTATGGTGACAAGGAGGATGCCGATCAGCTGGTGATTCAGTCCGGTTAGCCCTTCTTTGATGTGGACATCTAGGTCCACTGCTTCGAGAAGGTATAGCGTATACACATCTCTTGAGTGGTACGATAACTAGGGCTCCGTCACGGAGTCCCCTCGGAGACTCGCCACCAGGTGGCGAAGAGGATGACTAGTCCCTCGAGTAAGATATTTTTAGCAAGGATGGCGACTCAAATTGAGGATTTAAGAGCCGAGGGGACCAGGGTCACAAGGGCTTGTAATGAGGCAGATGCCTGAGAGTTTCTGAGCTGGTTCCATGACTTGGGTGGTTGCCGGCTCTTCACCCGCCCTTTCCACGAGAGCGATTCTTTTACCTTCGGCGTGTTAAGCAGTGAAAAATGCAAGTTTTCACCCCTTAACTTGACCTTTGCAGGACCTGTGAGCACATTAATAATCCTCTGTTGAGTCTGTTGGTAGATAACAATAAAAGATAGGAAAAATACAGGAAACCACTCAAGAATGCCACACAAGGAAGCTTATCTCTCAGCACAGTACAGACCCAACAATAACACACTAGAGAGTTGCACACCATTGGGCCCTTGGGGCGTGTGGCAACAGTAGGGCAAGGCGAAGGAAGTGAAAACAGGCTAAAAAATCCTATCGAGAGGCTATCTGAAGACTTCGATAGGAGCTGAGAGCGAAAAATGGAGGAATTCGTGCAGTTGAAAAGGTTTCGATAAGATCTGAAGGCAGAGAAAGGATGGATTTATGTGGATTGAGGAGTTTGATAGGATCCAAGAACCTATCGAGCAGCTGAAAGAAAGAAAGAAACCATCCTATCAAAAGCCTGCCTGAGGTGTAAGGGGAACCTATCGAATGGTTTCCTGAACCTATCGAGATGGAGATGCTGGAACATAACCTACCGAAGGGTGCTTGAGCCTATCGATAGAAGTGAGAGCAATCCTATCAGAATGATGGCCTGCAGAGTTGAACCTATCGAAATGGTCCTCTAACTTGTCGAAAAGCTTTCCCAACCTGTCGAATGCTCCAGACAAACGACTGAGAATGCTGAAGCTTTAAGAGAAGGATCATCCAATCGGAACCTATCAAAGAGACCTGAGAACCTATCGAAAGGGGCCACAAAGCTCCATTTGAACCTGTTGAAATCATGTGAAGAACTTCTCAGAAAATAGGCTATTCACATGTTGCAACTTGGTGACCCGCTACACGCAAATCGAGTCACGTTGGTGACCGGCACGACGGTCCAAAAGATACCCTAGGAAACTCTAACCAACCCACGTGCTCTAACAAAACTCTAGCAAACTCTGAGGACCTTCTAGAAGGGAATGTTGGTGGGAAAAATAGGAGAGATAGTTATATATTTGAGATCCCCAATTGCAATTAGGGAGATCAAGATTTTGATCAAATTCTGGAGATCAGAGCTTGCAGTGAAATTCCATTTTCCCTCTTTTAGCTCAACTATGGGTGGCTAATTCCTTAGGAGCAGCGAGGAGAGAGGTTAGACATGTAATTGGGTAAGGTTGAGAGTGTTATTATGGGTTAATTGCTACACAGACTATAGATCTAAGAGCATTTCATTGTAGAGCGATTTTTATTACAATGTAAATGTTATTTTTATTAATTTAATTAGATCTATAGTTCCTTTGGTTTCATTTGGTTTCATTTGGTGCTCGATCGGATTTGTGTAGAGGAGTTTGTTGATCAGCTCACCCACTTAACTGGTAGACCTCTTGGATACCATCCGATCTCCCTAGATCTGATATCCCTATAATCTCTTATGTCTGTGACCTAGAAATTGTATCATCTGTAGTGGTTTTAATAATCTGGATAAAACCTTTGGTTTGGAGGAATTCCCTAGGATGATCCGTGACCATTAAAGTGGACAGATCATAGCCTTAAGAGCAGTCTAATCTCTGGTTTCAATTGGATTCTTCTACCATAAACCTTTAGATCGGATGAAGTCTATAGGATGGTTTGTGACCATTGGAGTGGACATACCATAGCCTTAAGATCAGTTAAATCCTTTGGTTTAGAGTGGAATCTTCTACCCTGCAGCTGTGCTTGTAGCCAGCTGAGGGATTTATGTGCTTTGAACCCCTGTAACATGATCAGCTCAACTTGATTACAGTGAGACCAATCTCCAAGCTGTTCTTCTCCATTTTCTATTTTTAAATCCTTCCACTTGCAAGATCTAGATCTCTGGACTCGATCTCAGTTAGTTTACATTTCAAGTGTAGTTTCGCTCAAGTGACAACCCTTTTTAACCTCTCCCCGTTCTTTTAGCTGACTGAGCATTAGTTAGGGTGCCAGATCTCTTACAGATCTAGAGATTTACCATATTTTGAACTCACCTCCCTGTGGACATTCCCTTACTTATTAAAACTTGCTACAAAGGACCCTGTATCTTGCAGGTCTAGGATATTTTTGTTGTGCTGAATCCATCCCCAGATTTACTCTGATTTTATTTTGTCTTTATCATTACACAATAAATCAGTACACTAGAATTCCCCAACAAGTTTTTAGTGCCGCTGTCGGGGAAGTGTTTTTGAAATTAGTAGATCTAAGTTTGATTTAGTTTAGATCATAGATTTGTGATAGTTTGTTTGATTTTTCACTAACTGTGTATGTTAGTTTTGTTGTTTTCCAGTATTCTGTTTATATTTCATCAGATCTGAAGCTACTGCGAAAGAGGAGTATTGTGCTGGAAGCTACTCTTGAGTTTGCATCCCTCTACTCCCCTTTATTTGTTAGATCTGTTAATTTTTAGATTCAGTAGTCATTTGTCTTTATTCTTGCCTATTGTGTTTGAAGATTTGCTCTACATTAGATCTTGAGTGGTGTATGTTTAGGAGAAGAACTCTCCAACCTCAGATTGTCCCTTTAAATCCAGAGGTTGAAAGGCTTCTCAGATCTAGACAAACTCCACTCAAATCTATTGCAGTTGAATTTCCCAAAATGGGTGAGCAACAACAATATAGAACTCTCAAGGAATTTAATGCACCAGGGGTTTACAATTCCCCCTTTAGCATTCAGTTTCCAGCTGCTTAAGGAAATTATGAAATAAAGTCTTCCATAATCCTGATGCTACCCTCATTTCATGGCTTGACCAAAGAGGATCCTTATAAATACATTGATGAATTCTTAGGACTCTGCACCACTTTCAACATCACAGGTTTGGGGGAGGAGGCAACCAGGATGGGACTCTTTCCTTTTTCATTGAAGGATAGAGCCAGGACTTGGTTGTCAATGCTTCCACCCAACACCATTCAATCTTGGAGTGACCTTCAATGTCAGCTTTTGGCCAAATTCTTCCCCATGTCCATAACTAGCCAGTTGAGGAAGGGCATCATCTCATTTGCCCAAGATCCAACTGAGGATTTTCACCAAGCTTGGGAGAGATTCAAGGAACTCCTAAAGTAATGCCCCCGCCATCAAATCCCTAAATGGAAATTGGTTCTAAGTTTTTATCAAGGGATTGATTCAAAAAGTAGATACATGGTAGATGCTTCTTGTGGTGGCACCTACCTCCATAAAATTGTTGAGGAGGCCTGAGAGTTGTTTGATATCATTAGTGAGAACTCCATACAGAAGGGAGACCTTGTCTAGGGACTTAGATCCTCCTAGATTGGTGAAAGAGAATACCACCAAAGGGAAGATGTTTGAGGTAAATGTGCAAAGTGATTTGGAGAGAAAAGTGGACAGCCTGGCACTGAAATTTGATAAGCTCATGGGAACAATGCAGCCACCCACGGCTGTTAGGGTGGAGGCATGTGCTATCTGCCAGTCCCCTACTCACTCCCTTGAGGAATGCCCATCAGCTATCCAGTTTCTAGATTTTTTTATGGAGCATGTGGCTGCACTCAGTCCTATGGCAATAGCCTGCTGCTGGGTACCAATGGAGGAACCACCCCAACTTAAGGTGGAGACAAGATGCATATCCAAACCAGCAGCAGCAGCAGCAACAACAGCCCATGCCCTACAAGAATGCTCAACCCTACCACCAAAGTTATATTCCAAATCCTCATTACTAGCAGCCCATGGCCCAGCCTGTGCAGCAACCTGGAGGGGGTGCACCCCCTTATCTCAAACTGTGCACTCTCACAGCCAAACCATCAAAAAGATAGAAGACCATCTTGGTCAGCTGTCTAATGCTTTGACTAAGAGAGAGGAAGGGAGGCTGCCTAGCCAACCACTGGATAACCCAAGGAGACAATTTGTAGTAGGTAAAGTTTCCTCCACCCAGGAGGAAGTTAAATCTATTACTGCATTGAGGAGTGGATGGCTGGTAGATAATCAAGTGGGCTTTGAGCCTGTTAGAGATTTGGGATAAGAAAAAGAAGTGGTTTTCGAAAGGACACAATAGGAGCAACCAATTGTGGACAACCAGGAATTACCCAGTTTGAATAAGAAGGAGAATGAGGACTCTCAAGAAAATAAGAAATTTAAAAAGAAATATGATCAGTTGGCTAAAGCTGCAAATGAGGGAGTAGTCCCACATTTGCCATTTCCCAAGGCATTGCAAGCACCATCCCCTTTCGACAAAGGCAAGGTAAAATAGAGGAAATGATGAATACTTTTAAGCAGGTGAAGATCAACTTGCCTTTACTTGATGTAATCAAGCAAATTCCAGCCTATGCCAAGTTCTTGAAAGACCTGTGCACCCATAAAAGACAGTCTAGGATATATTTATCCAAGAATGTCTTTTCAGCAGAAAAGGTGAAGTAGATATTGACTATAGCCACCCCAACCAAACTCCAAGACCCTGGAGTCTCCACTATCCCCTGAATCATTGGGGATCATACCATTGAAAAGGCTTTGTTAGATCTGGGAGCTAGTGTATACTTGCTTCCATATTCAATATATGAGAAGCTGGGATTAGGAGAGTTGAAGCCCACACTTGTGGTCTTACAACTAGCTGATAGATCTGAAAGGAAGCCTGTGGGGATCATTGAAGATGTTTTGGTTGGGATTGACAAATTCTTTTACCCTGCTGATTTTTTGGTGCTGGACATAAAACCAAGCAAGTGTGTTACTTCCATACCTGTAATATTAAGAAGGCCCTTTTTGGCCACAACTAATGCTTGTATACAATGCAGGTCAGGAGTCATGGAAGCATCCTTTGGGAACATGAAGGTTAAATTAAATGTGTACAACTCAGCCAATCAACCCCATCTCGATGAGGACTATTTTTCCATCAATGTGATAGATGAGGTTGTGTAAGAAAATTTGGATATGCTACTGCATGGTAATGAGTGGTCTAATGTTTTTGACAAAGTATGAAAGGAAATAGAGGAAGAGAAGGCCTCCACCTCTGAGATCGAACATGTGAAAATTGTATCCTCTGAAGCAGAGCCATAACAACATCACCCATGGAGGCCTACTTTGTTACCTCTTCAACCACCCTCTAAGGCACCCCTATTGCCTTCCATCATCAATCCCCCAAATGTGGAGTTAAAATAGCTCCCAAAATCTTTGAAATATGCCTTGTTAGGAGACAATAACAAATTGCCAGTGATAATTTCTTCTTCCCTCACCCTTGAGCAGGAAAAAGAACTACTTTGTGTGCTAAAAAGGCATAAGAGAGCAATAGGATGGACCATTGCAGACTTAGGGGGATCAATCCTACTGTGTGCATGCATAAAATCCATCTTGAGGAAGGCTCTATACCTTCTAGAGAGATGCGAAGGAAATTCAACCCACACATGCAGGAAGTGGTTATGAAGGAGGTAGTCAAACTCCTCGATGCTGGGATAATTTACCCTATCTCGGATTCTCAATGGGTGGCACCTACCTAGGTAGTACCCAAGAAATCAGGGATCACAGTAATGGAAGCAGACTCAGGTGAGCTGATTCCAACCAGACAGACCACTGGTTGGAGGGTATGCATAGATTATCGAAAGCTCAATGAGAAAATCAGCAAGGATCACTTCCCATTGTCCTTTATAGATCAGATCTTGGACAAGTTGGCAGGCAAGGCCTATTACTATTTTCTTGATGGATATTCAGGGTACAATCAAATCCCTGTCTACCCCCAAGACCAAGAAAAAACCACATTCACTTGCCCATTTGGAACCTTTGCATACAAAAGGATGCCATTAGGGTTGTGTAATGCACCTGCCACTTTCCAAAGATGTATGTATGCCATCTTCTCAGACATGATTGATAAGTTTTTGGAGATCTTCATGAATGATTTCTCTATTTATGGAGATGATTTTAGCCAATGCCTACACCATCTTAGCTTCGTGCTACAAAGGTGTGAAGAGACCAGCCTAGTTCTGAGTTGGCAAAAGAGTCACTTCACAGTGACTCAAGGTACTGTCCTAGGACATGTTGTCTCCCATAAAGGAATAGAGGTTGATCAGGCTATGATTGACTTAATTGCACATTGGCCCCCTCCCAAAACTGTCAAATAAGTCAGGTCATTCTTGGTCCATGCTGGGTTCTATAGGAGGTTCATCAAGGACTTCAGCAAAATTTCCAAGCCTCTTTGCCACCTGTTGTGCCAGGAGCTTCCCTTTGAGTTCAATGATGAATGCCTTGCTGCTTTTAAACTGTTAAAGACTTGTTTGACTACAGCTCCTATCTTGCAAGCCCCAGATTTTTCTCTGCCATTTGAGCTGATGAATGATGTATCAGACTTCACCATTGGTGCAGTTTTGGGCCAAAGAAGAGACAAGGCACAATGTGTGGTAGCGTATGCTAGTAAATCAATAATTGATGCTCAATTGAATTACACCATGACTGATAAGGAGCTATTAACTATTGTATTTACTTTAGAAAAATTCAGGTCTTATGTGCTGGGATCAAAAATCACTGTGTTTACTGACCACGCAGCCTTGAAGTACCTCTTGTCCAAGAAGGAAGCAAAAGCAAGACTAATCAGATGGATTCTTCTTTACAGGATTTCAACTTGGAGATTAAAGACAAGAAGGGAGTTGAGAATGTGGTTGTTGACCATCTGTCAAGGATCCCAGAGGCTGGAACAGAGAGCTTGCCCATCAATGATTATTTCCCAGATGAGCAGCTTTTTACTGTACAGATAAGTATGCCCTGGTTTGCCAATATAGTAAACTACCTTGTTGTGGGAAGGATCCCTCCGCATTAGAATAAGGATGATAGAAGTTTGTTCCTCTCACAGATTCGATATTACACTTGGGAGGATCCTTACCTCTTTAAGCATTGCGCAGATTAGGTGATAAGACGTTGTGTACCTAAGACCGAGTTCAAAAATATTCTAATCATGTGCCATGAACAGGCCTGTGGGGGCCACTTCAGTGGTAACAAGACTGCGGCGAAGGTGCTTCAAAGTGGTTTCTATTGGCCTACGTTGTTCAAAGATGCCCAGCAACATTGCAAAGCCTATCCTCGATGTCAGTAAATGGGAAGTATTACAAAGAGAAACTCCATGCCTTTGCTACCTATACTTGTTGTCGAATTGTTTGACATTTGGGGAATCGATTTTATGGGACCTTTCCCACCCTCCGATGGATATAATTTCATCCTTATAGCAGTGGACTACGTGTCCAAATGGGTAGAGGCCATAGCTACAAGAACAAATGACCACAAGGTTGTCATTAAATTTTTAAAAGACAGCATCTTCTCGAGGTTTGGCATTCCCAAAGTTATTATTAGTGATGGGGGAAGCCACTTCTGTAATAAACCTTTTGATAAGCTGATGGAAAAATACTCTGTGACCAACAGAGTAGCCACTCCCTACCACCCATAAACTAGTGGGCAAGTAGAGATTTCCAGTAGGGAAATCAAACACATTCTAGAGAAGATTGAGAACTGACAGGAGGGACTGGTCCATAAAATTGACAGATGCCTTATGGGCTTATAGGACTGCCTATAAAACCCCCATAGATATGTCCCCATTCACACTAGTTTATGGCAAGGCATGTAACTTGCCTGTTGAGTTGGAACACAAAGCATACTGGGCTATTAGAGCAATAAATTCTGGCTTAAACTCTGCTGGTATACACAGGAAACTCCAGTTATCTGAGCTGGATGAGTTGCGATTAGAAGCTTATGTAAATGCCCAGATTTACAAGGAGAAGACCAAAGCCTTCCATGACAGACACTTGCTACGGAAAGAATTCAAGACAAATGACAAGGTATGGATGTTCAACTCCAGATTGAAATTCTTTTCAGGAAAGTTACAGTCCAGATGGGATGGACCTTTCACAGTTGTACATGTTTGTCCATCTGGGGTTGTAGAAATCATGGACCCTAGAGATGGTAGGACCATGAAAGTCAATGGTCGAAGGCTAAAAATTTGTGTTGAAAACATTCTTGAGCTTGAGGAGACCATTGATCTTCAGGGCCCTCCAGTTTAATACCTGATTTCATTGTGTATTATATGTATTATATTTCTTTTTGTCTTGATAGTTTGTTCATGTACAATAAAATTGCCATGCTAGGGGTAGGTTGTCATCTTGATAGTTCTTGCAGTTCAGGGATCATGGGAGTATGTTTATAAAGTCATTAAATAAAATGATAGCATAGCAGTAGGAGTTTGCTAGGTGCTAAGACTGAGCACTGCACTGAAATGCAAAGTTATTGGGCTATTAGGACCTTTCTATAGGTTACTTGCACCTTTTGTGAGGTCAGTCGATGATTTCGATAGGTTATTTGAGGTTTTCGATAAACACTGATACTGGTCGATAGCTAAAATCAACTCTTCGATAGGATCAAGAGGGACAAAAAGAAGGTTTCGATAGGTTCTGGATACCTATCTAAAACTTATCGAAATAATGGATCACCCACCATATACCTATCGAAAGGATGCTTCCACCTATCGGAATCTTATCGAATCATTACATTTGAAAGTTTTATTCGCTATGATTTTGACAGGATGCCTTGACCTATCGGAATCACTCATCTCACCCTATCGAAATCGTTTTTCATTCTCTATAACCTTTTGTTAGGACAGTCTCTTCCATTCGACACCTACTGAAAACCCTAGCTCCCTCTTCCTCATTTGCCCTTCTTACTATCAGAGCACGTGTTCATCCTTATCCATAAATCGGCGTCTTAGCATTCATTGTGCATACTTCCTTGACTTAACTACCCCTCCTAAAAATAGTCCATCATGCAGTCTGCGCTCTATTTCCCACACAGCAACCACCACTCCATTTATTCCCACTTTCACTTTCAGCCTGGAAGAACGCAAAAATTTATTGTACCGATTCATATTCCAACACCCATGGACCTTAAATATCAACCTCATCTAGCCCCTCCACATCCATTGCCCCTTGACCTGTGCACTCCTTCCATCCCACACTCATGGCCGACGACAAACCTCAAGACCTGCTAACCAAGTTTTACCCAGTCTGGCCACCACCGGCACCACCGGTAGAGCCTGACCCTCTCCAATTTCTCTGGGATGAATACAAAGAGGTACAGAGAATCCTAGCCAAGGAGGAAAGGAAAAAGAACAAGAGGGTGGAGGATATCCCTGGCTTGCAGTTCCTCCCATCCTGGCTTGCAATTCCTCTTCCACCGTAAGTAGGAGGAGGATATCCCTGCGCCAGGGGGACGATGAATTTTAAGTGACAACAGATTTTTTTATTCTGTAGAGATAAATCTCATATTTGTAGTGTGTTATTTTCAATACAATGTCTTTTTAATGTTATATGTGCTTGTATACTTTCAACTTCTGTTTCTCTTTCTTTTCTAATATTATATCTTACCTGTTTCCTTACTATCATGCTCCCAATAGTGAGGACACTATTTAGTTTAGGTTTGGGGGTGTGGCAGTTATGCCAATGAAATGAGTTAATGATAGTGCAGCTAGGCTAAAAAGAAGTGTTTGGAATTAGAGAAAATTCTCACTTGATTTTTTTTTTTTGGAAAAGAGGAAATTAAAACTGAAATGAGCTATAGTTTTAACATTTTTCATGAAGCAAATGTCAAGAATTTTTAAAAATTGATGTTTAGTGAACCTGAAATGAGCGAAAACTGTAAGGATGCACCCCAGAAAATCTTATGGAAGGCTATACCAAGTGAGATTTAGGCCTGAAAAGTTTTCTTTGAAGAGTGTCTTGGCAAATTCTTCTGCTCTAAGGATTGACTGGACTCAATTCTGATCACTAGTCCTAGATTTAAGGATTGGGCATAGTGGCCATTGATCTTGAGGCATCGAAGGTCCCACTGTAGTGTTTGCTGTGAATGGGGTAAAGTTTGATGAAGGAATGCGCAAAGGAGCTATACCATTCTAGGGTGGGTGATATTTAGTGTAATCCTCTTCTTCGAGGAAGGTGAAGATTAATTCTTCCTCCTTGACAGGTTCCTCCTCCTGTTGTCTTACCTCTGCATCGGGTTGAGGTTCTTTGATCGTCCTCTCGTGTTGTTGACCAATAGTATTTTGAGTGATGTTGTCTACCCATGCTATAATCTATTTCACAGTTTGAAGGACATGGTCTTCGTATTCAAGCTCGGTATCACAAGGTGCTACGTCATCAATCAGGGGTGTGGAAGGCTCTATGGGCCAGAGAATCGATCTGTGGGCTCGAAAAGACTAGACTCGAATTCATGTGAAATTGGGGTATGGCGAAGTAATTGGTGGTTTGATTCTAGTTATGAAAGTGGAAGGATTCAGTCAAATGATAAAAGGTCTCGGAGGTTCATTTTGATTGGCCAAAATGTCTGGAAGACCGGTACGGGTGATAAGGGTTGACGGGTGAAAAGGGGTTTGATTCGGGAGATCCACCAAGGTAACATAAGCGACCCACCCCTGATTATGATTTGGCATGGGGTGGTTGATAATCTCGAGGTTCTGTTGAGGTTGTCGATTGTTTTGGTTAGGGCTTCAAAGGGATTCCCAGCCAATATGGCCTCGATCATTCATATCGTATCTCATATCTCGTAATACCTAGCAATCTTCCAAGTTGTGGCCTGCATGTCGGTGGAAGCGCAAAACTTGCTGTAGTCGAGGTTAGTAGGTGTAGACACTCAAATTTGGCCAAAGGCCCAATCGAGACACATTTCGAGAGAGGTGCATCTCTGAGCATTTGATGGCATGTATGGAACCCTTAGGAACCTTTACGAATCCTTAGGAATCACCCAAGATCCCTTAGGAACCTTTCTGAACCCTTAGGAATCCATCCTGACCCTTAGAACCCATTACGGACCTAAACCTAGCTTTCCCGAGTAATGGATGAAGAGTGGTGCACCGAGACTAGATGTGACCTTCTACTGTGATCGAATCTCATACCATTGAAAAATAAAAGTCCTCGGCTTTCTAACGAGCCAAGAATCACCCCAATCAAAGTTGTATGCAAAAGATATCGTGTTTCGAAGTGCAAGGGGAAAATGGTAAATATGTTGTGAACCCCCCTAGGGTTTTGGTACAAGTATTACTTGTACTAAGCCATTTCTCCCTAGAAATAGCTTGGCACAACTAATAGTTGTGCCAGTTATAAGGTGGGTCCCCCCATGGGCAGCCAACTTCCAGGCCGCTGTAGCATCACTGTACATATGCTTGGCACAACTAATAGTTGTCCCAGGCATATGAATTATAACCTTAGGTTTGGACCTCGAATTTCGAGAATGGGGTTTGACTTATTGACCATCTTGACCTTTGGGATATGTTTTACTAGTTTTGTTGCACCCATTTACTATCTATGTGCAACCTCTTAAGTGGTTTAAAGCCCCACCCTATCATCTACCATTGGAGCAGCTCTAAGCACCTTCCTAACCTCTCTTTTTTCTATAAATAGAGAGGCACCCCTCCCTTTACAAAGGCTTGAAAAAGTTTGCAATTAAGAGATTAAGGAATCCCTTCTCTCTCTCCTCTAATGCACCATTCCCATACATATTTTAGAACTTTGAAACTTCCTTTAGACCTTAGCATTTCACCAAAAAGCTCTAGGTTAGGTGTGTGTTACCCCCTAGCCTTCCCTCTCTACCTCTTAGCTATCAAGCCCTAGGAGTTAGAACCTCATTTCTCTCCATACAAGCCTTCAAAAGCTCACCAAAGTAAGCCAACACAAGGCTCCACAGCAATGCAACAAAGGCCCCAAAGCTCTGACTCTCCCCTCTATTCCTCTACCTTCTCGGTCCTTCTTCCATCCACTCATTTGTGTTGTTACGTCGCCGAATTTTTGGTAAGAACGGAGGGCCACAAATAGGATTTTAAGACCCATTGGGCAAGATGAATGCTTTTTCATTTCCTTTACATTATTTTTGTTTTGGTCATAAGTAGAGGCCGCATTAAGCCGGTTCATTCGGTGCCTAACACCTTCCCAATCGGTAACCAAAGGCCCTACCCAAGAGTCTTTGGCATAGACCGGATTCAGAGTCATATTTGTGGCACTTTGATGCTTATAAAATTGATCTAGGTTTCCAGGGACACCAAAAGCTCCGAGTGGAGACTCTAAATATTTATTAGAGAGTGCATCGACGCGCTAGGATCGTTAAAAATCTCACGGTTACACATATGGCGACTCTGTTGGGGACTAGCTAGTAGAGCTTTCCCTTGAATTTGACCTCTTTATTTTTTATTTACTAACCTTTTATTATTGTTTTTTATTTTATTTTTGTTTATTTATTTTACTCACCCCTCCGATTACGTCATTTTACTTACCCCTACTTTACGTCATTTACGAGTTGTAGCCGATTGGTAGGCCTACTTGCGCACCGCATTCAATTTCTTTATGTTTCTGTTATTTCAAGCACCTTAGCCGATCGGCGGGTCTACTTGTGCATTGATATTTAATTTTTTTATATTTTCGTCATTTCAAGTGCCTTAACCGTTTGGTGGGCCTACTTGTGCTTTTAATTTTGCAATCATATTCCGCTAGTGAACGCTGACCCATAGAGGCGGCACGAGATCATCACCCCCAGTCTTTGAACTTAAGAATTTTTTTTTCAAAGTAAAAAATAAAATTGAACCAACAAAGGGGATTCAAATTGATTTTTGCGGGGTAGATTTTCAAGGGTTTGATTATTTAGGCACACATATAAACTCCTGAGTCTTAGTACGGTGGCAACACCTAGTGGTGATGATCCGAAAAAGTTCTAACCCACTTAGTATCTGAGAAAAGTACTTCCACTTGAGGTATATCGGGTGGGTAACCTTCTCGTTACCAAGCTTAAAACCTGGAAAAAAAAGAGTGATAGTAAACCCAATTTGGCCTCTAAACTCGTAGGATCGGTGAGAAAAGAGACGAATCATATAAACAGTCAGTCCCCGGAAGCCTAGCTTCCACAAAAAGCTAGTTTGGAGACCCATTTCGGGCTAAGGTTATTGCTGTAAAATGTCCCAAACGAACACTGGCGCAACTATTAGTTGTGCCAGCTTTAATTTGGGACTTTTTGCTCTGGCACCACTATTAGTTGCGCCAGGTTGGTTCCACTAAGCATCAGTACAAATCTGTGGCCTATTTCACACCCTGGACTCCCCGATCAGTGCCTTTAGTGCCTCTATGTAGGCCCTGCAACTTCCGACACCCAATACACCCTCGCCAGTCAAAAGAAGGTGACTTCTTTTTTATTCGTTTCGAGGGATTAGGTTTTTTGCATTAATTTTCGTGCCTTCAATAGATCAAGGGGTTTCCCTTTGATCCTTTTGAAGCGCTTTAAAACCTTTGCCACGGGACCTATTTAAGGTATGAGAGCCACCCGAGAAGGGAATTCAAAAGGCCCCGAAATCCTCATTTCTTCACTTATAAAAATTCAAAAAAATTAAATAAAAAACCCAAAAATAGAGTCTTGATTGGTGCCGGCACAACGACATCATCGTACCCTCGATCCGTCATCCCATTGGGGAAGAAGGAGGAAGCTATACAGGCTCCATCCGAGGAACCCGTACCTGACCCGATACCGAGATATGTCGTGGGCTATGGACCCGGCTTATGCCGATCCCGACTCATCCCCGCCACATTCTCTAACCCATTCCCATACCCAAGAAGCCTTTGCTTCCACTCCCCTTACCCAATCAACCCTCACCATAACCGGCATGTTCGGTGCCCCTATTTTCCCTTCCACCACTTCCCAAAATGCCCAAAATCCAAGTTTCCCATCATTTTCCCAAGCCATGCCTTCATCCATGACCGTCTCCAACCCATCTCACTTTCCTTCCACACCCGTTCAAAACCCATCCTCCACCTTAACCAACATACCCTATTTCTCATCTGCCCAACCCGATCCACCCACATCCCTCCATACCACATCCAATCCCCCACACATCACCCCATTTACCCAAGTCATGCTCGTCTTTTTTGAAACCATGACCAATCTTCCTCTCTCATTCTCCGCCTCCATACCCCATACATCTTCCCCATACATGCCCAATCCATCCACCAATGCCCCACTTCATTTCTCCAATCCCCCTCATATCCCACCCCTCACCTGGGCCTTGCCCAATTTTACCAGGGCCATGCCCAATTTTTCCTCTTCACACACCCCACCCATACCCCTTCAACCCTCAAATAACCCATCTCCTTCCGATCCCCCTTCCATGGCCATGATGGAGGAGATGTTGTTATTCACTAAAAAGTACAACTTTTTACCTCTTAACCTGGCCTTTGCTACTCCTTGAAGCTAACTAATAACTCTTTGTTTAGCTTGTTTTTAAGTTAGTAATAATTTGTACAGCTTAATATAAAGTCCATGCCTTTCTTGCCAAAAAGAGAGAATTTAAGTCAAGGATAACTGCTGAGCCCAAGAATGATGGAACACCATGATGGTACACACCATGGTGACTATTTTGTATGTCATAATGGACTAAGGAAGTCTAGCAGATGAGAGAAGCATGAATGTGAATGGAGAAGGCTACAACAGTAGCAACTGCATAGCAACAGAGGAGAAATGGTGTTATTTCGCATAGTAGAAATGCAACCTCACGCTGTTCAAATCAATAGCAAAGTTACCTTGCGTAGATGATACATGCAACATAAGGAAACTCGCAAAGAATTCATGCAGCTCTGTGAAGGGATTGTCCTAGAGCATTCTCTCGCGCAGCAGTCGCGCGCTTCAGCTGCAATCAACACTCAAGGTCCTCGTGAAGCTCTCATGCACTAAGCCTTTAGAAATCTAGCTCGCGAAGCTCTCGTGAGGAACAAATATCATATCAGTCACGCGCATATTCACGCGAGGCCAATTTGCACAAAGAACACAAGCAAACTCACGAAGTTCTCGCGTGGCTCAAGAGGAGAGAGAGCTCTAGAAATTTCCTTGCACAGCTCTCAAGCGCTTACAAGATCAACCCTCTATCGAGCGAGCTATGTTATTCATTTGACAAGAAGTTGAGTGAGATTGAAAGTCTTCCATGCGAGACCCTCGCGATAGGAAGTACTTGAAACTCAGCTGCGCGAGCTAAGCCAAATCAGTGCAACTTGTCCTCGCGATAGCATTGCAGTACAAAGTAGCTGTACAATAATTCAAAGTCCACCTGTGAGCGCTAGGAGCTTTCAAAGCCAAATGCTACCCTCACAAGGACTCTACAAGCCGCACAAAAGAATTAATGAGCAGAAGTCAGCCCCACTAAGATCGGACTCTCCATTTCTCATTTCATATCCAAGGACCTATTGGGGATTTCCCCAGGTCCAGGGCACACATCCTGAGGCCTTGATCTTGAGGCACACATCCCAAGGCATCCAAGGATTGTAATAAAGCCACATCTATCCTAAAATTAGGGCTTAATCTTCTCTTAGCTAAGGCATCAAGGACTGAGTATTTAAGTTGTAAATTTAACTTAGAGAATATCTCCCCTTCAACCTCAATTAGCTGTAAGCTCGAGCAGACTGAGGCTAGGGTTTGATCACCTCTTTTTCCACTTTTTCTTCTCTCTTAGACCAACACTTGCTGGCTATATCCTTTGAAATCAACTAGGTTTAGTTTTTTTCAATTTTTGTAATGGGTCTTGTAGCCTTTGGGATTTTGTGAGAGCTGTTACGCCCAAGGCTGTTGCCTTGGGAAATATCATTGTAAGTAATTTTTTGATCAATGAAATTTATATTTGAAATGTTTATTCAATCTATCATTTTCCTATTTGTCCATAGTTTTGTTCAATCTATGCCATGCATTTAGGATTTGAGCTGATTTTAAATTCCCATGGAAGCTTGAGCTTGTAGCCTTGGGACCATGGTGGTAATAGTAGTTTACATGTTCCAACCTGGCCCTCTGAGGTGCGGATAACCTCTGTGGATAGCCTGTGACCATTTAAGTGGATAGTCTATAGCCCAAGGGTGATTTCAAGCCACAGATCTGATAAGGATTGTTTTCCTCTGCACTTAAGCTTGTAGCCTTGTCGGAGGTTGTTACAGGAACAAGCTCCCCTTTATTGTACTTGACCAATTTCAGATGTTAGATCTAATTTCTCTATAGAAATTATAGACTTGTGAGTTGAGTCATTGCAAGCCTTTTGTAGCAATGATCAGTTGCATTTAAAGTTCCCAAATAGCCTTTGAACTACTGTGGTTTTTACTGGTTTTACAAGAACTATTTCCTCCCATGGATGCCTGTGCTTGTTGCCTGACATACATGGTGTCTGTAATGATTTTAATGTTCTGATTTGATCCATTGGGTGAAGGACATCTATTGGATAGCCTGTGACCATCTAATTGGATAGGTTATAGCCTTAAGATCAGTCTATTCCATTAGATCAGATTGGTTTTTTTATTTAATCCATATGGCTTGATTCTCTCTATTGGATAGCCTGTGACCATTGAAGTGGACAGGTTATAGCCTTAAGAGATCAGGTCAAACCATAAGAGTTTAGTTGGATACATCTTCCTTGCTGATGTGCTTGTAACCATCTGAGGGATTGCCGTAGAGACAACCCTAAATCTGAGTTATATAATTGTTTTAACCTTAGCTTAATTGCCCACTTCCAATCATTTTATCTTTATTTTAACACACTATTACCACCTGCTTCATAACCCTTTCTTTAGGATAGGACTGCACTTCATTTCTTTTTCTTTAGTGTTAATTTAGTGTAGTTGTGACACCCAACTCCCTTACTCTAGGATTGTCAGATCTACAGCCAGATCTGAAGGTCTACTAATATAACCCATTTGGGATTCTAGATCAATTTCTCTGTGGGACAAACTCTTACTTACTCAAAACTTGCTACAATAGTCGTATATCTTGCAGGCTGTGTATTTCAGACTTGCTGTTTTAACCAATTTCTATCTCTTCACCTTCGATTTATTTTTATTCACCACAGTTTTCTCACCAATAACAAGACAACACTCTAGAAAGTAACCAATATGTTTTTGGTGCCGCTGTTGGGGATATTGATCTTTTTAGTAGACCTGAGTTGTATTTTAATTTAGTCTAGAAATTTCTTTGTAGCTGTGCCTTAAATAGAATAAAAAGTACTACTGATTTTTGTTGGAAGTTTTGCAGACTTGGACAATAGCAGCTGGGAAAAGCTAGAGATGTAGCTAGAGTTTTGCTAGCTCTGTTTGCACTTCTTTTACCCTAAAACTCAGTCCATTTGTGATGAATTCCCTGTCAATAGTTTAGTTATAAATTTGTTTAGTTGTGATTTTTGTTTGCAAATTTCTTTTTTAAGCTTTGAGCATCTTCTTTATCTACTAATTCTGTGTGTATATGTTTGGTAGAAGGTTCTTAAATCCTGAGTTGAAACCTTCAAACCCTGAGGTTGAAAGGGTCCTTAGACTGAGAAACACCACACCAGCCCCTACTATTGAAACTGAGCCAACTGTCATGGCTGAGAGGCAGAGAACTTTGAAGGAATACAATGCACCTGGGGATTACACATCTCCCTTTTGCATAAAATTTCCTTCAGTTGAGGGAAATTATGAAATCAAGTCCTCCACCATAAACATCCTGCCATCTTTTCATGGGCTCAGTAAGGAAGACACTTACAAGCACATTAATCAATTCTTAGCACTTTGCACCACATTTAACATAGCTGGCCTGGGACCTAAAGCCACCAAACTAAGGTTTTTTCCTTTTTCCTTAAAGGACAAGGCCAGCACCTGGCTCTCTAAGCTCCCAGCCAATAGCATCCAGACATGGAGTGACCTCCAAAGCCAATTTCTGGCTAAATTCTTTTCCATGAATAAAACGAGTCAGATGAGGAAAAACATATTGTCATTCATTCAATCCTCAACTGAAGATTTTTATGAGGCATGGGAGAGATTTTAAAAAAGATTAAAACAATGTCCCCACCCCCAAATTCCACAGTGACAACTTGTGCAAGTCTTTTACCAAGGAATTAATCCCAAAAGTAAGGACATGGTGGATCCCTCGTGTGGGAGTAGTTGCCTCCACAAGATAGCTGATGAGACATGAGAGTTGTTTGAAATTATTGGAGAGAATTCCACACAGCAGGAGTTACTATCTCATAGTGACAGCAAAGCCCCAGCTAAATTGGTAAAAAAGTCCACCCCTAGAGGTAGAATATATGAAGTCAAGGTGCAAAGTGAATTGGAAAGGAAGGTGAATAATCTGAGTTTAAAGTTTGATAAATTGATAAATGTGATACAACCTAGGATGGCTACACAAGTGGAAGAAGCATGTCTAATATGCCAATCTCTTAAACATTGACTTTAGATTGTCCATCAGCCAACTAGTTTCCTGAATTAGTTTTAGAACATGCCAATGTTGCCAAGCATATGGGCAACAATTTGCTAGGTACACATGGAGAAACCACCCAAATTTGAGGTGGAGATAAGACACATACCCTTAGCCACAGCAGCAGCAGTTGGCAGCTCCATGCAGACCTCAACATCAGTTTAACCAAGGATATGCACCAAGGAAAAATTTTCAGTTGCCTGCCCCACAGCATAATCAGTTGGTCTTGCCCCCACAACAGCCCAGATCCTCTTCCTTTGAAGAGCAAATGTTGGCATCAGTGTAAAGTCTGGGAAGCTTGGTCCAAACTGTGAACTCTCATGGGCAAAGCATAAAAAAAATAGAGGACCAGTTGGGTCAAATCTGTAATACTTTGAATGGGAGAGAGAAGGGAAAATTGGTCACCCTTGGCCAACCCTAAAGGGAAATACATGATTGGAGAAGGCTCCTCTACATATGAGGAGGATAATGCAATCGCTACCCTAAGGAGTGGCAGGGTGGTTGATAATTTATTGGGCAGGGCAGCTGAGGATGCCATGGAGAGTGAAAATGAAAGAAATGTGAGTGTTGAAGAACCAAGGAATTCATCCCTTGCTATGGACCAACAAGGGTGAAATAAAGGAGCTGATGTTGAGCCCCAACAGCAAACAATAAATGAAGAAAAAAGAATAAAACAAAAATTTAACCATGATGTGGTTAGGCTTGCAGTTGTGGCACCAGCAGCCCCACATCTGCCATTTCCTCATGCACTTGTTGGCCCATCTCCATTTGATAAGGGGAATGGTCAGGTGGAGGAAATGATGGAGACCTTCAAGCTGGTCAAGATCAATTTTCCCTTGCTTGATGCCATAAAATAGGTCTCTGCCTATGTTAAATTATTGAAGGACCTTTGCACATAGAAAAGAACGGCAAGGGTGCAGTTGTCCAAAAATATTTTTGCTGTTGAGCATGTTGAGTTAGTTCAGTCCATTTTCATACCTGAGAAATTACAGGACCCAAGGGTACCTACTATCCCTTGCATAATTAGAAATCATACCATTGGTAGAGCCCTCTTGGACTTAGGGCCCAGTGTGAACCTACTCCCATATTCTGTGTATGAGGAGTTAGGTTTGGGGGAGCTAAAATTCACATCAGTTGTCCTCCAGCTGGCTAATAGATCTAAGAGGAGACCTGTGGGTGTGGTGGAGGATGTTTTGGTGGGGGTGGACAAGTTTGACTATCCTACTGATTTCCTAGTTTTGGACTTGGACCCTTGTAAAAGTAAAACCCCAATTTCTGTCATCCTTGGAAGGTCTTTCTTGGCCACTGCAAATACTTGCATTCAATATAGGTCTGGGGTGATGGAGGTGACCTTTGGGAACATGAACGCCCAATTAAATGTGTACAATACTGCTAGGTAACCTCAGATGGACATTGAGGACTATTGTGCAATAGATGTACTAGATGGCATTGTGAAAGAAGAATTATCCAATCTGTTAGATTGGGATAATGTTGCTGAAAACTTGGAAAATATTTAGAGCATGGTTGAGGAGGAGGCCCAAGCTCTCATGACAGAAGACATCACCAAAATAGAGTATTCTGTGAGCCTAGTGCAGCATTCCAGCTGGAAACCTATATTGCTGCCCCTTCCTCAAATCACCAAGGCACCCTTTATGCCTTCCATTGAAAGTCCCCCTGGCTGGAGCAGAAACAGCTCCTAGACACATTAAAGTATGCCTTCTTAGGGCAAAACAGAAAGACTTCAGTGATTATCTCTTCTTCTCTCTCTAGTGAGCAAGAGGAGGAATTACTAAGTGTTCGCAAGAAGCACACAAAGGCAATGGGGTGGATAATTGCTGATCTAGGGGGCATTGATGCCTCAGTTTGCATGCACAAAATTCACTTGGAAGAGGGTTCAAAACCCTCTAGGGAGATGTAGAGGAAGCTTAATCGTCATATGCAAGAGGTGGTCTTGAAAGAGATAGTAAAATTGTTGGTTGTAGGGGTGATTTACCCCATTTCAGATTCAGAGTGGGTGTCACCTATCTAGGTGGTACACAAAAAGTCAGGCATAATAGTTATTACTTCTAATTTTGGGGAGTTGATGCCATCCAGAGAGACCATTGGCTAGAGAGTTGCATTGATTACAAAAAACTCAACTCTAAGACTAGGAAAGACCACCTCCCTCTCCCTTTCATTGACCAAATTCTATATAAGTTGGTTGGGAAGGCATTCTATTACTTTCTTGAAGGATACTCAAACTATAACTAAATCCCTGTGTATCCTCAAGATAAAGAAAAAATTACTTCCATATGTCCCTTTGGCACTTTTTCTTTTAGGAGGATGCCTTTTGGACTGTGCAATGCCCCAGCCACATTTCAGAGGTGCATGTATGCAATTTTCTATGATATGATTGGCAAGTTCCTAGAAATATTTATGAATGATTTTTTAGTATATGGGGACAATTTTAGCCCATGATTGAGTCACCTTGACCTGGTTTTACAAAGATGTGAAGAGACTAATTTGGTCTTAAGCTGGGAAAAGAGCCACTTTATGGTTACACAAGGAATTGTGTTAGGCCATGTGATCTCTCACAGAGGAATAGAGGTTGACAAGGCTAAAGTGGACATGATCTCACACCTTTCCCCGCCTAGAATTGTCAAGCAAATCAGATCCTTTTTAGGACATGCTGGATTTTACAGGAGGTTCATTAAGCACTTGAGGAAAATTGCAAAGCCATTGTGTCACCTGCTGTATCAGGATGTGCCATTTGAATTTTCTACTGAGTGCCTTGAGGCCTTTGAGGTCTTAAAAAAATGTCTTACCACTGCTCCTATAATCCAGGTCCCAGATTACTCACTCCCCTATGAACTGATGTGTGATGCATCAGACTTCGCCATAGGTGTTGTCTCAGGACAAAGAAAGGATAAGTTGCCTCCAGTGATTTATTATGCAAGCAAAACATTAGCAGAGGCTCAGCTCAATTATACCATCACTGAGAAGGAGCTGCTTGCTGTGGTGTTTGTTGTAGATAAGTTTAAACCCTACTTGGGTCTAAAATTATTATTTTTACTGATCACTCAGCCCTGAAATACTTATTGGCCAAGAAGAATGTCAAACCAAGGTTGATCAAATGGATCCTCCTATTACAGGAGTTTGATCTTGAGATCAAAGATAAGAAAGGAGTTGAGAATGTGGTGGCTGACCACCTCTCTAGAATTGTTTTGGAAGAATGTGCAGCAACACATGTCAATGAATTGTTCCCTGATGAGCAGTTATTTGCTATGCAGTCTAGTGTGCCCTGGTTTGCGCACATTGTGAATATCCTTGCTGTTGGCAGGATCCCACCTCACTGGTCCAAGATAAACAAAGATCTGTTCTTCTCTCAGGTGAAATATTTTCTGTGAGAGGATCCATACCTATATAAGCATTGTGCAGATCAGATTGTTAGGAGATGTGTGCTTAAAAGTGAGTTCCACAACATTCTTTCTATGTGCCATGAGTAGGCCTGTGGAGGTCACTTTAGTGGCAAAAAGACAACTGTAAAAGTTTTGTAATGTGGGTTTTATTGGCCCTCTTTGTTCAGAGATTCACACATATATTGTAAAGCCTGTGAATGATTTCAAAGGTTGGGAGGCATTTCCAAGAAAGATTCAACACCATTGCAGCCCATCCTTGTGGTAGAACTATTTGACATCTAGGAGATTGATTTTATGGGTCCCTTCCCTCCATCTATGAGTTTCAATTTTATAAGTCCCCTATTGGTATGTCCCCTTTTAGGCTGGTCTATGGCAAGGCCTGTCACTTGCCAGTAGAGTTAGAGCACAGAGCCTACTAGACTATTAAAACATTGAATTTTGATCAAACTACTGTTGGTTCTCACAGGAAATTACAACTGTCAGAGCTTGATGAGCTGAGACTGGAAGCCTATACAAATGCAAGAATTTACAAGGAGAAATCCAAGGCATTCTTTGACAAGAAACTGATGAGGAAGGACTTCAAAGTTGGTACCAAGGTTTGGTTTTTCAACTCCAAATTAAAATTCTTTCTAGGGAAGTTAAAATCCAGATGGGATGGACCTTACACTGTCATCCATGCCTCCCCATCTGGTGCTGTGAAGATCTTGGATCCCATGTCCAGGAAGATCATGAAAGTGAATGGTCAAAGGTAAAAATTTTTTATAGAAAAGTCAATGGAACCTCCTCAGACCATTCATCTGCATGAACCTCTCACTGATTAGTGATCCATAGCTATGTACACTGTGTACTATATTTGTTGAATTCGTGTTTTGTATTGTTTAAAAATCTATCATGTGGTGTTTTTATTGTGTTGTTGATTTGCATGTTTTGTTTTATTTTGTTTTGAATTGTTTGTTGTTGATGGGATGTGCATGTTTGTCATCTGGATTTAATTTGCATGGACTTGATGTTGATGTGCATGTTCTGTTACTGTTGTGTGGTTGAGGTGTTATCATTGTAAATGTCATAAATCTTCTATAATTGAAAATCATTAGAATTCTGACATTTTGCTGTGCATATGTTGGTAATAGGCATACAATTATCATGTTGGAATGGATTCAATTTGAAGAAAGTTAGTGCTTATGCAAAATGACTAGGTGCATGCCAATATTAATGCACAGGCCAATGTACAGCACAGAGAAAGAGTGAATTTTTCCCTGTCGCAAGGCTCAAGGGTTTCAATTTCACACTCGCGAGTCAATTTTAGGCTTTCTCACAGGGCTCCGTAATGGACTGAGTTACCTTGTGAGAGCCTTGAAAGTGAATTGCCTGAAGGAAACCAAGGATGGATCCTCACGAGGCTATCTTTTCTCTACGACATTACATTACACACCAATTGGAAATCACATATTTATACCTCGCGAGAGCCTTGTGAGCATATTTCTGAAGCATGCACCATTAATTACCTCGCGAGGTCCCTGATACTCGGATTGCATGTTCCTCTCGAGTTTCAAAGCTCATCTAAGCAAAAAATGCAAATGTTCTCTCGCGCGCTTTAGCCTAACTTCAGCTCTGCGAGTGACCTCGCGAGACCAATAGCTCTTCTAAATTCCATTCCTCGCAAGGCTTTCATCTTCTCTGTGACTTCATTTCTCACGATATCTCACTTTAGCACGCGAGTGGGTGTTGCCTCATGAATACCTGGCGGTAGCCGTGCGAGGCAAGTGGTCACACTTTTATACCCTATGAATTTTCAAATACTTCGTTTCATTTTTGTTTTGTCCTAGTTCCACTGAGCACTTTCGAGCTCCCTCCTCTCTTCTTTCTTCTCTATAGCCTAATCCACTCCAACTCAGCCATTTTCCTCCTATAATTGTGTTCCACAACACCTCTTGCTTACTTTGCATGTGATTTGGAAAGATTTGATCCACTGTGCAACATTTGAAGTGGAACCCTAGCTCTCGGTTGGTAAGTTGTCTCACTCTCCATTGTGATTTGAATTAGTAGGCTATTTCAGTGTAGAGTAGAGAAGAAATTGTGGGCATTACCTCCATTGAAGTGTGAGTTACCCAAACTGTGAGTTTAAAGACCTAGTTTGAAGAGTTTGAGTAGCTATGGACACGGGTTCAAAATTCATTGATACCTTGGTTGCCATGTTGAACCCTTCACCTACTGGTAGCCTTGTGGCCACTAGGAAATCTGTGAGGATTATAGAGGCCTCCATTGTGGAGACCTCTGAGAAGCCTACACCCACTGTGGAACCCTAAGTGGAACAACCTAAGAAAAGGGCTACCCCTGTCAAGAAGGCCAGGGCTATGGCCTCTGATGCCCCTAATCCAAAGAAGAAATCTGCTCCTAAAAAGAGGGCCAGATACCACCCACCTGCCAAAAGCCCTGAGAAACCAAAGAAAAAAAGCCCTGAGAAATCAAAGAAAAAATAAAAGAAGGGCAAGGAAGTGGCCCCTGAGGTTCCTGAGGTTGTTGCCCAAGAGGAGGAAGATAATGAGTCACTCAGAATCCCCTCTGAGTTTGTGGCTGGAATTAAGCTTCAGGTAGAGACTGCCTTTGACAAGTCTTTCTTTGAAGATAATCCAGGGACAACTGCTTTAATTGAATACCTGACCAAGACCACACTGTGACCCCTATTGAGGCCCCCACTGCAGGTAGTCTTTCCTAGACAAGTGCAACTATTTTACCAGAACATAAGGGTGAAGACTGTGGATGATGGGAACCCAACATTGATAGTCTTGATTGATGACTTTGAGATGTTGTTTAACCAAGCAACTGTTGCTGAGATTCTGGGGATACCAGCCAAATACAGCCTAGAGTGTGGCTTGGGTCCTCCTTTGATAGCCATAATTCTAGAAATTACCAATGAACTCACAGGAGGGATCATAGCCTCACGGTTGTCCATTAGGAAGAGAGACTTACACAAAAGCCTGAGGTTTATGGATGGAGTGCTGAGAAAGAATGTATGTTGTTCTGGGCACCAGCAGGAGAGGTCCCCCATTACTGATGCCCTCTACTCCTTCCACTGCAACCACTACATTGATGCTGTAAAGCTCATCTTTGAAGGCATGAAGGATATACATGAGAAGATAAAAAAGGAGCAAAAGCTCCATTCCTTGGCCTACTGCATGCTTATTATAGCCTTGCTGCAATTAGGAGGCTATCACTTTTAGATGAATGAAGAAACCCTCACCTTGGCCCCCCAGCAAATGTGGTAAGAAGCAGTGGGGGATTAGTGGAACTTTAATCGAGAAAAAGAAGGAGGAGCTACTAGATAAAGTAGCCCCCACAATTCAGGAGGTAGTTGTTATTGCCTTTGCTGCTATTTCTCATGCAACCACCTCAAGTGTACTAGCCATCTCTGCCATACCTTTCGCCACCATCACATTACAATCTCAACCCATTCTACCATCATCATCTACACAATCACCTTCCACAACCATCTCCATCATTATGCTAGCCAGCACTTCCTTGCCCACCACCATTACCTCATACAGTCCCATGCCAGCTCCTACCTCAACCCCATCCTCACAACCCTCCATTTTTACTTCATTTTTATTTCAACCAATTTTATCCATTACCACAGCCACCATCCCTACTGAGACCTTACCTATACCTTTACCCATCACATTAGACACATCTAGCTCATCCATCCGCACCACACCTGATGTGACCATACCAGTACCTCCACTTGCTCAGCCTGCACCTACATACATAGCCCATCCCAGCCCCCTGTCAAAGTCACATATAGAAAGAGGAAACAAACAAAAGCCCCCACTGAGCCCCAACCCACATACATATCCCAACCTCTACCTATCCCTGAAATACAGCCATTGCAATCCTAACCATTGACATACCACCACCCTCACCAGCCCAAGCCTCTTCAGTACCCCATGTTGAGAGTGAGCCCCAAATTCCTGACATTCCATATAGCACCCCACTAGCCTCACCTCAACCAATTGAACCCACTACCATAATTGAACCTAATATACTAGAACCTTTGGGCCAATCCATTCCTTATTCCCCTACCCATGACCAAGACTCCTTTTCAGCAGAGGGGTACTAAGCTATGATGGCCTCTATTTTAGGGAAAATCAATTATGAGTTTACCCCTCTTCAAGATTTACCTCACTCCCCTCATTTCACCCCTCCTCTAGAATCACCATAGCCCACTAACTTCCACCATGCACCCACTTTCCCATTTCAACCAATTCCAACCACCCAACCCACAACCCCTATCATACCTGATCCCCTACCCCAAATCCTTAACCTCCTCCTCTCACTTCAAACCCAAGTGATGGCCAATACTCAAACCCAGACATCCATTGAGGCCAACCTTCAAGCCATGAACTCCACCTCCAAAACAAAGCCTTAATTTAAACTAGTTACAAGCCATCCAATCTACCTTATCCACTTTAACCCAACCTTCCCAACAGCCATTTATCCCTCCACCTACCCATTTACCTACACCACCCCCATCTCCCCAACCCTTAACCATAGCAGCAACACCTGTTGCTGCTACACCCATTGAAACTATTCTAGATATCCCCCCAATTACATTCACCACTGCCTCCACACAAACTGACCTAGAACTAAAAATTGAACTTCAACCTGACCCTATTCAACAACACATCATTACCCCACCTTCGGAAATCACTTACCCACAACTCCAACTTGCAACCCCACCTGCAATAGCAACCTCTGATGCTGCCACAGATGTAGAAAACCTAATCCCTACTTTCTCAATTCCAACCCAAACAGACCCAGAGATAATAGACCTCACCCTACCTAAATCTGAAGTTCCCCAGCCAATACCCTCTACTCCCACCCCACCCATGCTATCATCCACCCCTTCATCATTGCTAGCTGGCCCTTCTTCCACTGCTGAGCAGCCCATACTACCTGCTTCTTTCAACCCCATGCCTCCATACTACACCCTCCTTAGAGCCATGAAGGAAAATGCCTATATCAAAAGGGATATAATTAGAGGCATGGATGACCTAAGAACTACTGCCAAGCAACCCCTCCTAGACAAAATCAAAATTTTGGAACTCACTCATAAGATAGAGAAAAAGAGAATCAAGCATGGATGGAGGGAGGCACTGATGACATACAATGAGGAAAAGAATAGAGCTGATGGGATGGAAGATATGATAAAGAACTTATAAGTGGCACTGAGATTGGTGGAGGATAGGGAAAATGAGTATGTTAGGACTGCTGCAGCATTGCAGCAGGCCTTATCAGATATTGGTGACAGAGATTTAGCAGAAGCAGCTGCCAAACTCTTCACTACTAAATCTCCACCAAGGGCCACTGCTTCTAAACCCCAAGAGCCCAAAATGATAAAACTTGGAATCAGCATAAAGGAGCCTGCATTAAAGCCAGAGCCAACTCCCAAGAAGAGGGTCAGCACCAAGAAAAGAAAGCCAGCTTCAAAGAGATACAAGTCCACTGCTACAGCTCTAAAGAAGGAAAAAGGGAAAGGAGTCCAAGACACAGCTGATGCAGCAGCAAATTCAGATGATTAGACTTTGTACATGTAGTTAGTTAGGCCATTTTTGTATAATCTTTTTGTTATTATTTCCAGTTACATTGTATATATTATTGCTTATTAATGAAAGTTCTCTTTGGTAGCTTTTGTCTGAATTTTGTTTGGTTGACTTCATTTCTACTGTTTTCCTTTTTATCTTAGTTGTTTGTGTGAGTGTTGTTTGCTATTGTTCCTTACTTTGTTTTGTGTTTGATTTTTACCAAAATACCCTGCTGCACTTGTCCTTTATCTTTGAATCAGTGAGGACACTGTTCCTCATAGGTTTGGGGAGTGTGACAAGGTTTGCCAATGAGGTAGTTAACCTAAGTGCAATAGAACCAAAGAAGTAAGATAGAAATAGAGCTAAGTTCACCTAAGGAACTTTGAAAATGAGAAAATTTAAAAAATTTGCAAACCTTTAGGCATTAAATACTTTTAAATTTTAACATTGCCATGAGGTGAACACTAAGAAAACTCACTTGTGTCAGCACTTAGTGAACCATTAAAGAGAGAAAAAGGTAAGGACATGCCTATGAGTTCAATGGAAGACCATACCTAGTGAGATTTGGGCCTACAAATTTTTTTTCTCTTTGAGGAGTGTCTTAGGCAATTCTTTTTGCTCTAAGGACTGGCTGAGTCTTTTCCTCACTAGAAGTTAGGCATTTCCAAGTTGAAACAGCTGACAGTACCCATGATATTTAGGAAAGGATCAAGGCCTTCTCTCAGACAGTTTGAGTTAAAGGATACCAAACCCAGTAAACTGCTCTAGTGCATATACCTTTTGAGCTTTAATTTCTAGTTTTTCTTCAAAATATACCTGAGTATTTGCACCTAAACCTGTGGACCTGATTCAAACCTACCCCTACTCTAAGAATTCAGAAGGTAAAGGAGAAGAAGTTGAAACTGGACAAGCTAGGGACAACATTTGGTGAATGGGGAAGAAACACAGAAGGAGAACAACAGTGTAGCAGAAGAAAAGAAGAGGGTGGCATTTCAGGAAAATAAAAATAAAAGAAGAGAAAAATGTATTCAAAAGAAAAATAGAAAAATAAATTAATGAAAAGGAATAGAGAGGAGTCAAGAGGAAATTTCATTGAAAAAAAAAAGTAAATATAAGAGGAGAAACTGGCCACTTCAAGTCTGAAAAATATCAAAGAAGATTAAATATGATGAAATTAAAAGAAGGTGAAGTCATGAATAACCTCCTTCACCTGCTGATTTCTCAATTTTACATCCTTTTTACCCTTCCATTCTTTGTAACCTACACCAAAAGCCACATTACAACCCAGTCATAAGACCTTGTGATCCTAAGTTGACTGAGCTGTTATGTGGAGATGAGGAGTTGTCCAATCTATGGTGAGGAATAGTCAATGAGGCCAGAATTTATAGCCTTGCCTATGCTCATGTTTGCAAGCCCATTTGGGGGTTGTAACTGTTCTTGAGCTTGCGTGAAAATGAAAACCTTTAAAAATTCTTTGTGAGAAACTACCCTGGTAAGCATTGGGTCTTACATTGAATGTATTGGGCATTGCCTAATCCTAATTTTTGAATTGATGGTGAGCTCAGTACTGACATGCATTTGTTCTTTTTCTTTGTTTAAGCTGATTGGAAATTATGTGCATACCTGTAAGAGTTTTAATGTTAAAAGGTTTGTGCATTTCATTTGTTAAAATCTTCACATTTTGAAAAGAATCAAGGGTGGACTAATGCTCTATGGATTGAATGCTGACTTGATAATGTTTGCACTTTTGTTAACTGTTTTCATTGAGAAGTTTGTGGGTACCTTCACTAAAAACCCTCAGGAGACTTCACTCCTCCACTAGGGATCACCTAGGGGTTTAAAAGGCTTGATGCATAAGCTAAATGCATCCGTGCTCCCAATGAAAGTGGCATTTACATTCTTAGAGTAGTTGTTTAAATTTTGCTTTGCTCGAGGAAAAGCAAAGATTAGATTTGGAGGTGTGCTATTCACTGAAAAGTATCACTTTTCACCTCTTAACCTAGCCTTTACTACACCTTAAAGCTGACTAATAACTCTTTGTTTAGCTTGTTTTGTAGTTAGTAATAATTTGTGCAGCTTAACACAAAGTCGATGTCTTTGATACCTAAAAGAGAGAGAATTCAAGTCAAGGATGACTGCTGAGCCAAAGAATGATGGAACACCATGATGGTACACACTATGGTGACTATTTTGCATGTCATAATGGACCAAGGAAGTCCAACAGATGAGAGGAGTATGGATGTGAGAGGAGAAGGCTGCAACAATAACATATGCATAGCAGCAGAGGAGAAATGGTGTTAACTCGCACAGTAGAAATACTATCTCGCACTGTTCAAATCAATAACAAAGCTTCCTCACGGAGATGTTACATGCAGCACAAGCAAACTCGCAAAGTTCTCACGTGGCTCAAGAGGAGAGGGAGCTCCAGAAATTTTCTCGTGCAGTTCTCGCGCGTTTAAAAGCTCAACCCTCTACCGAGCGAGCTGTGTTATTCATTTGACAAGAAGTCGAGCAAGATTGAAAGTCTTCAACGCGAGACCCTCGCGACAAGAGGTACCTGAAGCTCTGCTGCGAAAGCAAAGCCAACTCAATGTAACTCTTTCTCATAAGCATATTAAAAGCCAAAGCAGTTGTGTGATAATTCAAAGTCCACCTGTGTGAGTGAACAACCTTCCAAGCCAATTCTTACCTCGTGAGGACTTTGCAAGCTGCGCGAAAGAATTAATGAGTAAAAGTCGGCCCCGCGAAGCTTAGGCTCTCCACTACTCATTTCATATCCAAGGACCTTTTGGGGATTTCCCTATGTCCAGGGCACACATCTCGAGGCCCTGATCACATGGCACACATCCCAAGGTATCCAAGGATTGTAACAAAGCCACATCTGCCCTAAAATTAGGGTTTAATCTTCTCTTAGCTAAGGCATCAAGGGCAGAGTATTTAAGCTATAAATTTAACTTAGAAAATATCTCTCCTTCCACCTCAATCAGCTGTGAGCGCGAGCAGACTAGGGTTAGGGTTTGATCACCTCTTTTTCCACTTTCTCTTCTCTCTTAGACCAACACTTGCTGGCAATATCCTTTGTGATCAACTAGGTTTAGTTTTGTTTAGTTTTTGCAATGGGTCTGTAGCCTTTCGGATTTTGTGAGAGCTTTTATGCACAAGGCTGTTGCCTTGAGAAATCTCATTGTAAGTAATGTTTTGATCAATGAAATTTGTATTTGAAATGTTTATTCAATCTATTATTTTCCTATTTGTCCATAGTTTTGTTCAATCTATGCCATGCATTTAGGATTTGAGCTGATTAGAAATGCCCATGGAAGCTTGAGCTTATAGCCATGGGAACATGGTGGTAGCAGCAGTTTATATGTTTCAACTCAGCCCTTTGTGGTGTGGATAACCTCTGTGGATAGCCTATGACCATTTAATTGGATAGAATATAGCCCTAGGGTGATTCCAAGCCACAGATCTGAGAAGGATTCTTCTCCTCTGCACTTAAGCTTGTAGCCTTGTGGGAGGTTGTTGTAGGAATAAGCTCCCCTTTGTTGTACTTGACCAATTTTAGATGTTAGATCTGATTTCTCTATGGAAATTACAGACTTGTGAGCTAAGTCATTGCAAGCCTTTTGTAGGAACGACCAGCTACATTTAAAGTCCCCAAATAGCTTTTTAACTACTGTGGTTTTCATTAGTTTTTCAAGAACTATTTATTTCCATGGATGACTGTGCTTGTGGCCTGGCATACATGGTGTCTGCAATGATTTTAATGTTCTGATTTGATCCATTGGGTGGAGGCCATCTATTCGATAGCCTGTGACCATTTAAGTGGAAAGGTTATAGCCTTAAGATCAGTCTATTCCATTAGATCAGATTGGTTTTCTTATTTAATCTATGTGGTTTGATACTCTCTATTGGATAGCCTGTGACCATTGAAGTGGACAGGTTGTAGCCTTAAGAGATCAGGTCAAACCATAAGGGTTGAGTTGGATACATCTTCCTTGCAGATGTGCTTCTAGCCATCTGGGAGATTGCTGCAGAGACAACCCTAAATCTGAGTTACATAACAATTTAAACCTTAGCTTAATTGCCTACTTTCCATCATTTTATCTTTATTTTAACACACACCATCACCACCTTTTTCATAACCCTTTCTTTAGAATAGGACTACAGTTCATTTCTCTTTCTTTAGTGTTAATTTAGTATAGTTGTGACACTCAACTCCCTTACTCTAGGATTGTCCGATCTATAGCCAGATCTGGAGGCCTACTAATATAACCCATTTTGGATGCTAGATCAATTTCTCTATGGGACAAACTTTTACTTACTCAAAACTTGCTACAATAGCCCTGTATCTTGTAGGCTGTGTATTTCAGACTTGCTATTTTAACCAATTTCCATCCCTTCAATTTTGTTTCATTTTTATTCACCACTGTTTTCACACTAATAACAAAACAACACTCTGGAAAGTAGCCAACAGTGGTCACGTCGACAGACCCAAAGAAGGACCAACTGACATACTCACACAAGGACTTGCCAACACCTTCGACGCTGCTAAGTCAAAACTAGAGCCCGCTGGATTCAACCCTACCACTTCTCTCTCATGAGGACGCAGGGCATCTCGAAAAATTAATAAACCAATGGTCATACCAGATGAGATACTCCGTGACTTAGAAAGGGGGATGAATAGCCTCGATCTACACCTCACTAAAGACGTCACGATTATCAGTTGCACTGATGAAGAGTTACCTCTCACAAGACTAACCTCCTAGTGTAGCGATTTTACAGTGTATGAGCTTAAAGCCGATGGAGAAGGAGCACCAGCCACTGAGGAGACACAGGATTTCCAACGGGTCATCAAACGCTTCGACAAGCACACTCAAGCCGTTGCAGAACCTACTTAAGAAATCAATTTTGGCATCTAGGAAAAGCCCAAAATGCTATTGATTAGCATGAAACTCGGCCCCAAGGAACAACAACAGATTATCCAAGTCCTCCAAGATCACCTTAGCTCCTTCGCATGGTCCTATGAAGATATGCCTTGGTTGGACCCAGGCTTAGCAGAGCATTGTTTGGTCCTGAAGCCAGATGTGAAACCTGTCAAGCAGAAACTCAGAAGAATGCATCCCCAGACAACGCTACAAGTCAAAGAGGAAGTTGACAAGCTACATAAGGCAAAATTCATTCGAGTCGTCCTCTACCCTAATTGGGTTGCTAACATAGTACCTGTCGCCAAGAAGGACAGCAGGGTATGGGTATGCATCGATTTCTAAAATCTCAACAAGGCATGCCCGAAAGATGACTTTCGTTACCACACATCGACACCCTAGTCGAGAACACTGCCGAACATGAGATGTTATCCTTTATGGATGGTTTCTCTAGATACAACCAGATTAGACTAGCGAAATCAGACCAAGAAAAGACTTCATTCACTACGCCGTGGGGAACCTACTGTTGACAAGCTACATAAGGCAAAATTCATTCGAGTCGTCCTCTACCCTAAGTGGGTTGCTAACATAATACCTGTTGCCAAGAAGGATGGCAGGGTATGGGTACGCATCGATTTCTAAAATCTCAACAAGGCATGCCCAAAAGATGAATTTCCATTACCACACATCGACACCCTAGTCGAGAACACTGCCAAACATGAGATGTTATCCTTTATGGATGGTTTCTCTAGATACAACCAGATTAGACTAGCAGAATCAGACCAAGAAAAGACTTCATTCACTACACCGTGGGGAACCTACTGTTACGTCGTTATGCCTTTCGGGCTTAAGAACATAAGAGCCACAGATCAATTCACCATGATTGCTATCTTTCATGACATGATGCACAAGTGTGTTGAAGTCTACGTTGATGACACACTAGTGAAGTCTCAAACGCAAGCAGGACATGCTGAAGCATTAGGGCTGGTATTACAAAGGTCCGAGAAGTATCAATTGAAGATGAATCCGAAGAAATGCATATTCGGAGTAACCTCAGGAAAGATACTAGGATTCATAGTCAGTAAGCGAGGAATGGAGGTTGACCAGGTAAAGGTCAGAGCCATTCTCGAAATGTGACCTCCCAGTAACATCAAAGAATTATGAGGCATGAAAGGAAGACTGCAGTTGATCAGGAGATTCATCTCCCAACATTCATATCGTTGTGACCCTTTCTACAAGCTACTTAATGGAGGAGCCGAGTACATGTGGGATGACCAGTGGTAGCAAGCCTTCAACAACATCAAGAAGTACCACCTCAACTCACCAATATTATCATTGCCAATTCAGGAACACCCTTGATCCTCTGTGTGTCAGCGAACGATAAAGTAATGGGGGCAATTCTTGAACAATATGAAGAAGATAGAAAGAGAGAGAAGGCCATCTACTACCTCAGCAGGACAATGGCTGAGTATGAACAAAAATACACTCCTACGAAGATGACTTGCCTCACACTAGTGTGGGCCTCGACAAAATTATGGCACTACTTCGGAGCACACAAAATACTTGTATTAGCATGCATGGACCCTTTAAAGTACATCTTCGAGAAGCCCGCTACCTCCGGCAAGATCGCCCGATGGCATATGCTACTATAAGAGTTCGACATCACCTATATCATAAAAAAATCAGTCAAAAGGACAAGAGATCACCGATTACCTCACTGATCTCCCACTACCAAGCGACGAGCCTGTGCATGCAGATATCCCTGATGAAGATCTCTGCTCAGTACATAACGAAGTGCCCGACAAGACATCCTGGACCCTCTACTTTGACGGTGCTCTTAATCACAATTGAAAAGGCATCGGGATAGTCCTACTAAGCCTAGAAGGAGTAGTCATACCGAAGGCCGTACAGCTCAACTTCCCAGTCACTAATAATGTTGTGGAATATGAAGTTTTCATCGTCGGACTACGAGTAGCGCTACAGCTAGGTGTTAAGCAGTTGAAGACAATCAATGACTCTAAATTTGTGATATCACAAGTCATTAGGGAGTGGAAGACCAAAGAAAGAAGATTGATTGCATACTTAGAAACAATTCAATTCTTGATAAACAAATTTGAGAGAATCTCCTCTACGCTCATCCCCAAATTAGAGAATGAGCTCACAGATTTTCTCGCCACACTAGCCTCAGTCAAACAAATACCAGTCAGACAAACTACCAAGTCTTTCTTCATCGAGAAGTTGACCACACCGGCACACGAAGTCGCGTGGCAAATAAAACTAGAACTGCCAACTGGACCAGAAGCTCACATGAAAAAAGGACGACCTGCCTCGGGCAATTTCACAGAGAAAGAAGCTACCGTCGCCACTATCAGAATCGAGAAATCACCAACTGGCGACGGGCAGCCATGGTACTTTGACATATGGAACTTCCAAAAGCATCAACATGTTTCTCCTTATGCCACAAAGATCAAACGGAAGACAATTAGGAACCAATGCGCCCGATTTTGTATCTTAGGGAGATGTTATACAAGGAAGCCTTCACTAAAGGAGTACTGCTACGGTGTGTTACAATAATCGAAGGGCAATACATCATCCAGGAAGCACACGCCAGTGCCTATGACGCCCATGTCGGTAGACAAAAATTCACAGACCAGATCATGCGATAATGTTATATTTGGATAACAATGATAAGGGATTTCCACCTTTACTTCCAAAGCTGCAAGCAATGCCAAGAACAAGCCGCACTCGTCAAAGCTCCATCAGTTGCATTGAACACTATAACTTCACCATGGCCATTCTCAATGTGGGCTTTCAATATCATTGGACCCTTCATGAACACGGTCAGGAATACTCACAAACATGCATTCATACTTACTGCAATCGAGAACTACACCAAATGGGTAGAAGCTGAATCATATGTCAGAATCACTGCTTTGATGCTCAGAAAGTTTATTATTCGGAACATCATCACCTAGTTTGGAATATCCAAGATGTTCGTCATCGATAATGGACCATAATTCATCGTAGAGAAGACAAAGAGGCTATGCAAGAGATTTGGTATCGACCTACATCACTCATCGTCGTTCTAATCTATGCAAGAGATTTGGTATCGACCTACATCACTCATCGTCGTTCTACCTTCAGGGAAATGGGCAAGCCGAAGTCACGCAAAAGACATTGATCCTAATTCTGAAATGAACAATGAAGACGAGCAATGGAGCTGATTGGCCTAAACGACTAGCAGAAGCACTTTGGGCTTATAAGACTTTCATTTGCACGGCCACAGGCCAAACTCCTTATCTCCTCACATATGGGATGGAAGCGGTCCTACCCTATGAGATACAAGTATCATCCCTTTGAATCTAACTCGATGATGAGTTATCCTTAGATGAGATGAGAATTGGTCTGCTCGCTGAGCTAGAATAACTCAATGAGACACATTTAAGGGTAGCCGATCACGCACAAGTATAATAGAGGAGGGTGGCCAGGGTCTATAATAAGAGAGTCCTTGAACGAACCTTCCAGATTGGAGAATTAGTCTTGAAAAAAATCATGCCTTCGAAGCATACCCATTCAAAAGAAAAACTGAAACTGGCCACTTCAAGTCTGAAAAATATCAAAGAAGATGAAATATGATGAAATTAAAACAAGGTGAAGTCATGAATAACCTCCTTCACCTACTGATTTCTCAATTTTGCATCCTTTTCACCCTTCCATTGTTTATAACCTACACCCAGAAGCCATTACAACCTAGTCATAAGACCTTGTGATCCTCAGTTGAATGAGCTATTATGTGGAGATGAGGAGTTGACCAATCTATGGTGAGGAATAGTCAATGATGCCAGAATTTAGAGCCTTGCCTATGCTCATGCTTGTAGACCCATTTAGGGGTTGTAACTGTTCTTGAGCTTGCGTGAAAATGAAAACCCTCAAAAATTCTTTATGAGCGACTGTCCTGGTAAGCATTGGGTCTGACATTGAATGTATTGGGCATTACCTAAACCTAATTTTTGAATTGATGGTGAGCTCAGTACTGACATGTATTTGTTGTTTTTCTTTGTGCAAGCTGATTGGAAATGATGTGCATACATGTAAGGGTTTTTATGTTAAAAGGTTTGTGCATTTCATTTGTTAAAATCCTCACATTTTGAAAAGAATCAAGGGTGGACTAATGCTCTATTGATTGAATGCTGACTTGATAATGTTTGCACTTTTGTTAACTATTTTCATTGAGATGTTTGTGGGTACCTTAACTGAAAACCCTCTTGAGACTTCACTCCTCCACTAGGGATCACCTAGGGATTTAAAAGGCTTGATGCATAAGCTAAATGCATCCGTACTCTCAACGAAAGTGGCATTTACATTCTTAGAGTAGTTGTTTAAATTTTTCTTTGCTCGAGGACTAGCAAAGATTAGGTTTGGGGGTGTGTTATTCACTGAAAAGTATTACTTTTCACCTCTCAACCTAGCCTTTACTACTCCTTGAAGCTGACTAATAACTCTTTATTTAACCTGTTTTATAGTTAGTAATAATTTGTGTAGCTTAACACAAATTCCATTCCTTTGATACCAAAAAGAGAGAGAATTCAAGTCAAGGATGACTGCTGAGCAAAAGAATGATGGAACACCATGGTGGTACACACTATGGTGACTATTTTGCATGTCATAATGGACCCAGGAAGTCTAACAGATGAGGGGAGTATGGATGTGAGAGGTGAAGGCTGCAACAACAACATATGCATAGCAGCAGAGGAGAAATGGTGTGATGTCGCATAGTAGAAATGCTATCTCGCACTGTTTAAATCTATAGCAAAGCTTCCTCACAGAGATGTTACATGCAGCACAAGCAAACTCGTAAAGTTCTCGTGTGGCTCAAGAGGAGAGCGAGCTCCAAAAATGTCCTCGCGCATTTAAAAGCTCAACCCTTTACCGAGCGAGTTGTGTTATTCATTTGATAAGAAGTCGAGCGAGATTGAAAGTCTTCCATGTGAGACCCTCGCGACAGGAGGTACCTGATGCTCTGCTGCGCGAGCAAAGCCAACTCAATGTAGCTCTTTCTCCCGAGCTCATTAAAAGCTAAAGCAGCTGCATGACAATTCAAAGTCCACCTGTGCGGGTGAACAACCTTCCAAGCAAATTCTTACCTCGTGAGGACTTTGTAAGTTGTGCGAAAGAATTAATGAGCAGAAGTCAGCCACGTGAAGCTTGAGCTCTCCACTTCTTATTTCATATCTAAGGACCTTTGGGGGATTTCCCTAGGTTCAGGGCACACATCTCGAGGCCATGATCTCAAGGCACACATCTCAAGGCATCCAATGGTTGTAACAAAGCTACATATGCCCAAAAATTAGGGTTTAATCTTCTCTTAGCTAAGGCATCAAGGGCTGAGTATTTAAGCTATAAATTTAACTTAGAAAATATCTCTTCTTCAACCTCAGTTAGCTGTGAGCTCGAGCAGACTAGGGTTAGGGTTTGATCACCTCTTTTTTCACCTTTTCTTCTCTCTTAGACCAGCACTGACTGGCTGTATCCTTTGTGATAAACTAGGTTTAGTTTTGTTTAGTTTTTGTAATGGGTCTGTAGCCTTTCGAATTTTGTGAGAGCTGCTATGCACAAGGCTATTGCCTTGAGAAATCTCATTGTAAGTAATATTTTGATTAATGAAATTTGTATTTGAAATGTTTATTCAATCTGTTGTTTTCCTATTTGTCGATAGTTTTGTTCAATCTGTTATTTTCCTATTTGAGCTGATATGAAATGCCCATGGAAGCTTGAGCTTATAGCCCTGGGAACATGGTGGTAGCAGCAGTTTACATGTTCCAACCCAGCCCTTTGTGGTGTGGATAACCTCTGTGGATAGCCTATGACCATTTAAGTTGATAGACTATAGCCCTAGGGTGATTCCAAGCCACAGATCTGAGAAGGATTCTTCTCCTCTGCACTTGAGCTTGTAGCCTCGTGGAAGATTGTTGCAGGAACAAGCTCCCCTTTGCTGTACTTGACTAATTTCGAATGTTAGATCTGATTTCTCTATGGAAATTACAGACTTCTGAGCTGAGTCATTGCAAGCCTTTTGTAGCAATGACCAGCTACATTTAAAGTCCCCAAATAGCTTTTTAACTACGGTGGTTTTCATTGGTTTTTTAAGAACTATTTTCTCCCATTGATGCCCGTGCTTGTGGCATGGCATACGTTGTGTCTGCAATTATTTTAATGTTCTGATTTGATCCATTGGGTGGAGGACTTCTATTGGATAGCCTGTGACCATTTAAGTGGACAGGATATAGCCTTAAGATCAGTCTATTCCATTGGATCAAATTAGTTTTTTAATTTAATCTATGTGGTTTGATTCTCTCTATTGGATAGCCTGTGACCATGGAAGTGGACAGGTTATAGCCTTAAGAGATCAAGTCAAACCATAAGGGTTGAGTTGGGTACATCTTCCTTGCAGATGTGCTTGTAGCCATCTGGGGGATTGCTGCAGAGACAGCCCTAAATCTGAGTTACATAACTGTTTTAACCTTAGCTTAATTGCATACTTTATATCATTTTATCTTTATTTTTACACACACCATCACCACCTTTTTCATAACAATTCATTCGAGTCGTCCTCTACCCTAAGTGGATTGCTAACATAGTACCTATCGCCAAAAATGACGGCAGGGTACGGGTGTGCATAGATTTCTGAAATCTCAATAAGGCATGCCCGAAAGATGACTTTCCGTTACTGCACATCGACACCCTAGTCAAGAACACTGCCAGCCATGAGATGTTATCCTTTATGGATGGTTTCTCCAGATACAACCAAATTAGACTAGCGGAATTAGACCAAGAAAAGACTTCGTTCATTATGTCGTGAGGAACCTACTGTTACATTGTCATGCCTTTCGGGCTCAAGAACGCAGAAGCCATGTATCAACGCAGCATGAAGTCTATCTTTCCTGACATGATGCTCAAGTATGTTGAAGTCTATGTCGATGACATACTAATGAAGTCTCAAGCGCAAGCAGGACATGCTGAACCATTACGATTGGTATTACAAAGGTCCGAGAAGTATCAATTGAAGATGAATCCGAAGAAATTCATATTATGAGTAACCTCCGGAAAGCTAGTAGGATTCATAGTTAGTAAGCGAGGAATCGAGGTTGACTAGGTAAAGGTCAGAGCCATTCTCGAAATGTGACCTCCCAGCAACATCAAAGAATTATGAGGCATGATAGGAAGACTGCAATTGATCAAGAGATTCATCTCCCAAAATTCATATCGATGCGACCTTTCTACAAGCTACTTAAAGGAGGAGCCGAGTACATGTGGGATTACTAGTGCTAGCTACCCATCAACAACATCAAGAAGTACCACCTCAACTCGCCAATATTATCACCGCCTATTCTGGAACACCCATGATCCTCTGCGTTAGCGAACGATTAAGTAATGGGGGTAATTCTTGAATAATATGAAGAAGATTGAAAGAGAGAGACGGCCATCTACTACCTCAGCCAGACGATGGTTGAGTACGAACAAAAATATACTCCTATGGAGAAGACTTGCTTCACGCTAGTGTGGGCCTCAACAAAATTATGGCACTACTTCGGAGCACACAAAATACTTGTATTAGCATGCATGGACCCTCTTATGTACATCTTCGAGAAGCACGCCACTACTGGAAAGATCGCCCGATGCCATATGCTACTACAAGAGTTCGACATCACCTATATCAGACAAAAATCAATCAAAAGGACAAGGGATCACCAATTACCTCACTGATCTCCCACTACTAGGTGCCGAGCCTGTGCACCCAGACATCCCTAATGAAGATCTCCACTCAGTACATAACGAAGATCCAGACAAGACATCCTAGGCCCACTACTTTGACGGTGCTCTTAATCACAAAGGAAAAGGCATCAGGATAGTCCTACTAAGCCCAGAAGGAGTAGTCATACCAAAGGCCTTCCAGCTAGACTTTCCAGTCACTAACAACATTGTGGAATATGAAGCTTTCATCATCGGACTACGAGCAGCACTACAGCTAGGTGTTAAGCAATTGAAGACAATCGATGACTCTAAATTTGTGATATCACAAGTCGTTAGGGAGTGGAAGACCAAAGAAAGAAGATTGATGGCATACTTAGAAACAACTCAATTCTTGATAAAGAAATTTGAGAGGATCTCTTTTACGCACATCCCTAGATTGGAGAATGAGCTCGCAGATTTTGTCGCCACACTAGCCTCAGTCATACAAATACTAGTCAGATAAACTACCAAGTGTTTCTTCATCGAGAAGTTGACCACATTGACACATGAAGTTGCCTGGCAAGTAAAACTGGAATTGCCAACTGGACCAGAAGCTCACATGAATAAAGGATGACCTGCCTCGGGCAATTTCACAGAGAAAGAAGCTACCGTCGCAACTATCAGATTCGAGAAATCACCAACTGGCAAGGGACAGCCATGGTACTTTGACATATGGAACTTCCAAAAGCATCAACATGTTCCTCCTTATGCCATAAAGATCGAACGGAAGACAATTAGGAATTGATGCGCCCGATTTTGCATCTTAGGGAGATGTTATACAAGGAAGCCTTCACTAAAGGAGTACTGTTATGGTGTGTTACGATAATCGAAGGACAATACATCATCCGGGAAGCACACGCCAGTGCCTACAGTGCTCATGTCGGTAGACAAAGATTCATAGAACAAATCATGCGACAATGTTATTTTTGGAAAACAATGATAAGGGATTGCCACCTTTACGGTCAAAACTGCAAACAATGCCAAGAACATGCCGCACTCATGAAAGCTCCATCAGTTGCATTGAACACTATAGCTTCACCGTGGCCATTCTCGATGTGGGCTTTCAATATCATCGACCCTTCAAGGACATGGTCGGGAATACTCACAAACACGCATTCATACTTACGGCAACCGAGTACTACACCAAATGGATAGAAGCTGAATCATATGTCAGAATCACTGCTTTGATGCTCGTAAAGTTTATTATTCATAATATCATCACCTAGTTTGGAGTACCCAGGATGTTCGTCACCGATAACGGACCATAATTAATCGCAGAGAAGACAAAGAGGTTATGCAAGAGATTTGGTATCGACCTACATCACTCATCACCGTTCTACCCTCAGGGACATGGGCAAGCCGAAGCCACGCACAGGACACTGATCCAAATTATGAAATGAACAATGAAGATGAGCAATGGAGTTGATTAGCCTGAATGACTACTAGAAGCACTTTGGGCCTATAGGACTTCCATTCGCACTGCCACTGGTCAAACTCCTTATCTCCTCACATATGGGATGGAAGCGGTCGTACCCTGTGAGATACAAGTACCATCCCTTTGAATCCAAATTGATAATGAGTTATCCTTAGATGAGAGGAGAATTGCTCTGCTCGCTGAGCTAGAACAACTCAATGAGACACATTTAAGGACAGCTGATCACGCATAAGTATATCAGAGTTGGATGGCCAGGGCCTACAATAAGAGAGTCCTCGAGCGATCCTTTCAGATTGGAGAATTAGTCTTGAAGAAAATCATGCCTTCCAAGCATACCCATCCAAAAGGAAAACTGAAACTGAACTGGGAAGACCCTTATGTTATAACAGTCGCATACCCAGTGAACGCACACAAGCTTGTGAACCAAGACGGGGAAGAACTCCCCAGCCCTTGGAACACCATGTACCTTAGGAAATACTACCCCTAGCTCTGTGATCATCATATCCCACAGTCAGATACCAATATCTACCCCTGAGTCACTGTGATTCATTCATCGTACTCCTTTAATTCTCAGAATATCTATAAACCCTAGCAAAATACCTGACTTCTTCTAAAAGCATGGGTAACGCCCGATTCTCATCCCTTCCCTCGCCATTAGAGGAGATATTAGAGCATAAAAAATGAAGATGTTAGGCTCAATAAAAAATTATCATTCCCACATTAGCAGGATGCCTTCAAAAGAAAAAGATATAAATATATATATAAAAGGAAAAAATGAGAGAGAGCAATACGACGAATGAACCAGTTAATGAGCTCAGGGAAGCATAAGCATATCGTGAGGATGTCCCTGATAACTTTGCTAGAGACGTATAAACAAGCTACGAGGGCATCCCTGATGTCCCGATACTACTAGATCTCGTCGTAAGGTGGCGGGAGGAGGACAAACTCCTGCTAACCCTAGAATGTGAGACTTTGATGGTGTCAAAATATGATGGAGAGCTCAATCATGGCATCCCACACACCACCCAAGAAAAAGACTGTTACTCACCCCTTTTAGAAATTGTCAGATATAAACTATTCGCTACATCACTAAGCCTTATCCCTCTTTCACCCTTAATTTTTATTTTTGGAAGATAAGTCAGAAACTTCTTAGGATATTCTCAGAAATGAAATCGAAAACTCGTGAATGATGACTAATGCGATCACTTACTATACACCACACACCCCCTTAATACTGACCACGGGATAAAATAGCTACAATCAAAGGTTGACCCCCAACATACGACTTCGATGACTAAGTGACTGTGCAACCGTGGGATTTTTTACGATCCCCTGTCGCGGCAATGCGCTCATTAACAAAAAGTATTGAGTCGCCACCCCAAGCTTTTGGTGTCCCGAGAAACCTAGTTCATTTTTATAAGCACCTAAGTGCCACAAATATGACTCTAAATCTGGGCCACACCAAAGGCTCTTGGGTAGGGGCTTCGGTTATCGATCGGGAAGGTGTTAGCCACCCAATCAATTTGCTTAATGCAGTCTCTACTTATGACCAAGATAGAAACAATATAAAAGAAGAGAAAAAGGCTTCCTCTTGCCCAAAGGGGGCTTAAATCCTATTTGTGCCCCTCCGTTCCAAGCAAAAATTTGGCGGCATAACGGCACAAATGGGAGGACGGGAAATGCTAAAGAGAGATAGGAGATAAAAGGGGAGAGTCGGGGCCCTTGTAGCACCAGAGGAGAACCTTGTGTGGCTTGCTTTGATGAGTTTTTGAAGGCTTTATATGGTATGGAATGGGATTCTAACTCCGAAGGCTTTAAGCTACGAGGTAGAGTGAGGGGTCTAGGGGGTAGCACACACCTAGGCTAAGGATTTTGGATGCAAGAGTAAGCTTGAAATGAGGTTGGGAGATTCTAGAATTTATGTGAAAATGGTGTAAAAAAGGGAGGAAGAGCTTCTCACTTTGAGGTCTTTCTCTCTTAAGCAAATTTCTGAACCCCTAAACCAAGGGGAGGGGGGCTCTATCTATAGGAAATGTGTGGGTTAGGAGACCACTTAAGTGCTAATTGAGGTTAGCAATTAGGTAATCTCAAATCTAAGGCTTCCTAGGTTTTTTGGAGCCTTGAAACATGTGAGAAGGTCCTTCAATGTTGGATGATAGGATAGGGCCTTAAGTCACTTAAGGGGTTGTAAATAGGGTGTAAAAGGGTGCAACATAACTATCAAAATACACTCCAAAGACCCAGGTGGTCAATCAAGTCAAACCCTAGACATGAAATTTGAGTCAAAATTAGAGGTCACTGTTTATAAGCCTGGCACAACTATTAGTTGCCCTAGGCATATGCACAATAAAATAGTGCAGCACAGTAGCCTGGAAGTTGGCTTCCCAAGGTGGGGTCCACTTTAATGTTGGCGCAACTATTAGTTGTGCTAGGCTTAATTTGGGAAAAAGTGGGTTGGCGAAACTATTCAATTTAGGAAAAAGTGGCTTGGCACAACTAATAGTTGCGCCAAGCCTCAATTATACCTGGCACAACTATTAGTTGCGCCAAATCCCTAAAGGGGTCACTTGAAATTATATTTTTGCCCTCTGGGTTTGGACGTCCATAACTTTGCGTACACAGCTTTGATTGGGGCGATTCTTGGACCGTTGGAAAGCTGACGACTCCTACTTTTCAAAGACATGAGATTTGATCATAGTAGAAGGCCGTAGTTGGTCTCAGTACACCACTCCTCATCCATGGCTCAGAAAGGTTAGGTTCAGGTTCGAAACGGGTTTTAAGGGTCAGGATTAGTTTCTAAGGGTTCGGGAAGGTTCCTAAGGGATCTAGGGTGATTCCTAAGGGTTTAGAAGGGTTCCCAAGGGTTTTAGGGTGATTCCTAAGGGTTCCATACATGTTATCAAAAACTCGGAAACGCGCCTCTCTCGAAGTGTGTTCCGATCGGGCCTTGGGCAAAATTTGGGTGTCTACAACGACCTCCCCCAGTTCGATGACAGTAGTAAAGAGCTTTTCTCAAAACTAACTCACCAAACACACATTGCTGTAGACACCCCCATTTGCCCTCTTGGAATATATAAATTTGTTCGGTCACGCTTTGACCTTGCCCGAGACTTTTCGGAAAGTACTTACATTCTTTGAAAGTTTCACAACCCTAATGTGGGAACCACACACTGAAACAATAGTACATGGCTGAACACAGGTTGAAAGAATAGCTCTATGGGTCAAACTCCCTAACCCTAATATGGTAACCATATACTGAAATAATAGTATATGACTGAACACAGGCTGAAATAATAGCTCTGTGGCTCAGACCCCCCATCCCCTAATCTGGTAATCATGCACTGAAATAATAGTACATGGCTGAATGCAGGCTGAACAATAGCTCTGTGGCTCAGATCCCAACGTAGGGAGACTATATACTGAAAGAATAGTATATAGTTAAAATATCGACTGAAATAATAATCTTACATTTCAGACTCGACCCAGACGCGAACAACCCCGAATTACGTGCCTAAAACCATGCAAGCAATTCGATTGCACGCCAACTCACAAACGCGCAATCAGTCCCTTTTAAGACCAAACCTCCTTTCTTCAAACTACTTCTAGAATCGATTGCACGCCCTAATCATCATGAGCAATAGGATTTAGCGCTCCATCACAGGCGTGCAATGGGTCTATGCCCGACCTAGTCTCCCAGTCCTTGACCTCCAAAATTCCATGATTAAGCGTAATATCTGAAGTGCTTAATCGGATTACACACTCCAAAGTAAGCGTGCAATTAGTCCTAATGTGATTAGAACTAGGAAGCCCGGCTGAGCCAGTCAGCTGGTCGCTCGCTGAGTCGAGGACCGACTCAAAGCTAATAAGCGCCAGTTAACCCGCATGCAATTCAATTAAATGCCTGAAACAGGGCGTGTAATTAACAATTAAGCGTACCCAATAGGGTGCATAATTAGAAAAAAACCTATAAATAGACTTTTTTACCTTGTCCCAAGGGAGAGGACCACGCATCTAGCAATCGAGTTTTTAAGTCCTCCGCATCTAGGCTTCGGTTTTCAGGATTTCCTAAGCACCTAGTTAACTTGTTCCTCATCTTAATTCTTATTTCCAGTTCTAGTCTTTAGGTTATGACTTCTAGTTCTAAATTTTAGTCTCTAATCCCTAGTTTCAGATCTTAGAATATAATTTTTAGTTTCTTATTCCCGATTTTTAGACCATAATCCTTTTTAGAATTAGTCCTTGAATCTATTATTCAATTTTTAAATCTTAATTTCATCATTATTTTAATTTTCAGTCCTAATATTAAAATCCTGGTTCTAGATAATAGTTTTCTAGAACCAGTCTCTAATCATATGGTCCGAATTTCATATTTCTATCTTGATTTCAGACCGTAAGGTTTTAGCTTCAATCTTCATCTTTATTTCTTATAATTTTTGGCCGTAAATTCTAAGTCGTAGTTATATATTTATAGTTTTTAACTTTTAGCTTCTAAACCTAATTTATAAACCAAAAAGAAAATCATTAATCCTTTCAATCTCCAAAATATTACATTAAAATTTTGATTCAGTTTATTTCAAATCCAGCCATACGATTTGCCCAAGGGAGCTTATGGAGGGTACTTCGGAATGAGGCCAATCCTCCTTAGCATAACGAGCTACCGTCCTTTTTTCTTCTATTATTTTATTTAATTTTATTTTAATAAAACTAGGGTGCTTATTTTAAATTAGAGTCTTTATAGAATTAGCATATTTAATTTAGTTAGAGATTTATTCAAATTAATACAGTTCTAATTTGTCTTAGTAGAATTAGAATAGTTGCATTCCTAGTACGATTAGGAGACTAATATTAGTTAGACTTCTAGTAGGATTAGGAGACTTAATTAATTAAATTTCTAATAAGATTAAGGTATTCAGATCAATTAGACTCCTAGTAGAAGTAGGAGACCATTTTTCTAATTTGACTCCTAGTAGGATTAGGATACTAAATCCAATCAGACTTCTAATAATATTAGGAGACCTTTTAAAATCACAGTAGAATTAAGACACTTAATCACAGTAGAATTCTAATAAAAGTAGGACGCTCAAAAGTAATTAAATTTCTAACTAGTTGGATTTCTGATAGTATTAGAATATTTAAACCCAGTAGACTTACACTAGGATTAGGATACTAGAATATTAGATTAATTCACCACAATAGGTTCATATAGTTAGACTCATAGTAGAACTAGGAAACTTAAGTCAATTAGAATTACAGCAATAATAAGAAAGCTAAACTATTTAAACTTCAAGGAGAGCTAGTGCTGTTGACGTTGGCAGATCGACAATTTAGTAAAGAAGTAACCCACTGTAGGCACCCCCATTTTTTCCTCTCAGAATATACAAATTTGTTCGGTCAACCCCTGACCTTGCCCGTGACTTTTCAGAATGACTTACCTTCTCTGAAAGTTTCACAACCCTAATATGGGAGCATATGCTGAAATAATAGTATATGGCTGGACACCGGCTGAAATAATAGCTCTGTGGCTCAGGCCCCATGACCTTAACGTAGGAACCATGTACTGAAATAATAGTATACGGCTGAACACAGGCTGAAAGAATAGCTCTATGGTTTGGATCCCAACGTAAGGCGACTATATACTGAAACAATTGTATATTGTCGAAATGTCGACTGAAATAACAGTCTAGCATTTCAGACCCCTAAACCCTAATATGTGGGACCATATACTAAAACAATAGTATATGGTTGGACACAGGCTGAAATAATATCTCTGTGGCTCAGATCTCCTAACCTTAAGGTGGGAACCATGCACTGAAATAATAATACATGGTTGAACACAAGTTGAAAGAATAGCTCTATGGTTCAGATCCTGACGCAGGGAGACTATATACTAAAGCAGTAGTATATAGGCTGAAATAATAGTCTAGCATTTTAGACCCATCTCGGACTCGCACAACCCCGAATTATGCACCTAAAACTATGTGTGCAATTCTATTGCACGCCAACTCACAAACATGTAATCAGTCCCCTTTCAGACCAAACTCACTTTCCCTAACCACCTTGAGAGTTGATTATGCACTCCACATGGAACGCATGATTGGATTGAGCGCTCTACCACTGGTGCGCAATTGGCCTACACTCGACCTAGTCTCACAGTCCTTGACCCTCAAGATTCCACGATTAAGCTCTTCGAATGAGATGCTTAATCGGATTGCACATTCCAAACCAAGCGCGTATTTAGTCCTAACATAATTAAAACTAGGGAAATCAGCTGAGCCAGTCAACCGGTCGCTCACTAAGTTGGTGACCGACTCAAAGCGATTAAGCTCTGGATAACCAGTGTGCAATTCAGTTAAACGCCTAAAAAAGGGCACATAATTGAAGAAAAACCTATAAATGACCTTTTTTATTTCACCCTAAAGCGAGAGGACGAAAAACGAGAGGGCACACCGAGCAAACACAGAGAGAAACATAGCAATGACTTTGAGATTCGAGCCTCAAGTCCTCTGCATCCAAGCTTCGAATTTCGAGATTCCTCTCTGCAGCCCCGACCTTAGGTAAAAATTTAGCTTTTAGTTTCAGACTTTAGTTTTAGTTCTTAGATTTAGGTTTTTTTTAAGTTTTAACTATTAGCCTTAAATTTTCAATCATAGACTGTAGCACCTCTTTACATCGTAATTTTAATATCTGGTTCAAGTTCTCCGAAGCCCTGACCAGTCCTTAATTAGACAACCTAATCACCGACCTTAACTTTAATTTTGTTCTGAAATCTCAATCTCCAGTCCTATTATTAATCTCTAGTTCTAGTTCTTAGTCTCTAGAAACAATCCTTAATCAAACGGTCTGATTTTCTGATTTCGGTCCCAAATTCAGTCCTTAGATTTTAAATTTTAGCTTTAATTCCTTAATTTAAGATTTTTAGAATCCTAATTTATAATTCAGTTTTTAATTTCTAGTTTCATAATTTAATTCATAATTACACCCAAAATAATTGACTTTAGAAATCTACAAAAATACTATATTATAATTTAAAATTCAATTTGCTTTAATCTCAGCCACCCGATTTGCCCAAGGGAGCTTACGAAGGGTACTCGGGAACGAGGCCAATCCTCAGCATAGCGGGCCCAAAACCCTCCTTTTCTTCAATTTTTTTAGTAAAATTAGATCCATTGCCTTAATTAGAATTTCAATAAAATTAGTTTATTTACTTTAATTAGAATTTTACGACAATTAATTTACTTGCTTTAATTAGAATTTTAGTAAAATTAGTTTCCTTGCTTTAATTAGAATTTTAGTAAAAGTAGTATACTTGCTTTAAGTAGAATTTCAGTATAAGTAGTATACTCGCTTTAATTGGGATTTCAATATAATTAGTATAGTTGAATTAATTAGAATTTTAGAAAAATTAGTCTAATTAGAATTTCAATCAAATTAGTATACTTGCTCTAATTAGAATTTTAGTAGAATTAGTCTATTTACGATCATTAGAATTTCAGTAAAATTAATCTATTTGCTTTAGTTAGAATTTCAGTACAACTAGTATAATTGCTTTACTTAGAATCCCGTGAAATTAATATATTTGTTTTACGTAGATTTCAGTATGATTAGCATGCTTGATTTAATTAGAGTCTCACCAGAATTAGTATATTTACATTCCTAGTACAATTAGGAGACTAATATTAATTAAACTCCTAGTAGGATTAGGGAACTTAATTAATTAGAATTATAATAGGATTGCAATATTTAAATTAACTAGATTTCTAATAAGATTAGAACATTTGAATTAATTAGACTCCTAATACAGTTAGGAAACTTAATTAATTAGACTTCTAATAAGATTAGAACACTTAAACCAATTAGGCTTACATTAGGATTAGGATACTAGAATAATAGATTAATTCGCCACAATAGGTTCACATTGCTAAACTCATAGTAGAACTAGGGAACTTAAATCAATTAGAATTACAGTAATAATAAGGAAAGAAAAACTAAACTATCTAAATTACAAAGAAGAGCCAGTGATGTTGATATTGGCAGCCTAACGATTCAGTAAATAAGTAACCCATACCGGCTCTAAAGTGTGATCATTGACGTGTTGCAGCGTCGTTAAATATCTACAACTGGCAATCATAATAAACTAGGAATCTTCCTAGAATCCCCCTTTATTTTTAACATTCAAAACATCGCATTGCCAAAGTCTGCACAGGACAGAATTGGGCCACTGATTCATGGGGACCGAAAGCAACCCAGAAAAAGCACGCACCAATAGACTGGCGATCGCAATGAGATACTTTTGCCAAACTTTTTTTTTTTTTTTTTTAGGTAGTTAGTTGTTATTTTCCTTTTTTTTTTTCTTTCCATCGCATCATTTCGAATTCCCTTAAATATATGAGTCTTTGTCAAATACTCGAGATGTTCGGTATACGAAGAGTGAGTTTAGGAGACCCTCCATTATGGGGATATCATGATAACCCCGTATACGAGGAAGAATCACCTTATGATTCCAGTCTACGACAACCTGAGATTAATATGGGTGACGATAAGAAAAATCCCTTTTCTACTCTGCACACCTGCAATAATTACAACGGGAGAGATAGTGACACTGGACATAACCTCACTGCTCAACAAATTGTTGAACTCAGTGTTCAAAGAATAAAAGAGGAGATGATGAGCTGAGGAATTGCTTCGAGGACTGGCTGTTGCATACGAGACTGTTAGGGCACTACAATATTTAGAAGAATAAGAACGACAGGAAAGGTCGCCGCCTACCCCGAGCACAATGTCAGCCCATGCTTCACCATTCAGACAGCAGACTCACATTCTTCAACGATGATTCTCCAGACAAGGTTTGCTCATGGATTGCTCTAAAAGTCAACACCATCAAGATTGAAGATCTCCCCAAGATGCTAGATGAATATATGGACAAGAGAGAGCCCTTTGGTCACTCATTTGGGTTCTATAAGTTTTACCGGGATGTCGAATTTAACTTACCAACAAGATTCAAACCGCCAAAATTTACCAAGTACAATGACACAGAAAATCCAAACCATCACTTGGCCCTCTTTTACAACGATTGTTGACCCATACGTGATAATCAAAGACTTATCATCCATTATTTCAAACACTCCTTAGAAGGAGAAGCTCTAGATTGGTTTGTGGGACTCTCGCTGTATAAGATATATACGTTCGATGATTTAATCGGTCAATTCCTAGACCAATACAAGCACTTGATTCAAGAGACAGTAAGTCTCAGTGATCTAATGGTGACAAAGCAAGGACCTGATGAAGAGTTCGCCGACTTCGTCGCCAGATGGAGGAAACTTGCTGTCAGAACCGGCACTTCGATAAAAGAGAAAGACTCGGTTGACATTATCATCGATAATAATAGAGAACCATTAAAGAGCGCGCTTGTCATAAGTGATTGCCCCGTCTTCACTGCACTCTACTCTCGGACCTCCCGACTAGCGCGACACATCGAAGATGGAGACCTCGCCCTATCCATAGTCATAGTGAGAGTAGGCTCTTCCAGTGAATCAAAGTCGAAAAATAATAAGAAAGCCTCAGGAACCGAGTAGGTTAACACCATTGTCATCCAAGCACAAAACTCTGGGAATGGAAACTTCTAGCTGTGAAACTTCATGTAGAATCAAAATCAGCCGCGGTACACACGCAGAGCTATAATAACGTGCTCCCACCACAAACTTTCAACCCAACTAGAGGCCCCTATCAGTCAAGGTGGGAACACTATCCCCCTTTACCTTATACAATCCCCAACATCTTCCATCTCCTTAACACTCAGAATCTCCTCCGATTCTCATTGGAAAGACCCCGACCATGGCTAACAAATCTAGACTATGGCAAGTACTGTGCATTTCATCGATATGCGAGACACAATTTGGAAGATTACTGGGTCCTCCAAGATGTAATCTATGACACGAATGACCGGAACCAAATTGATTGGGAAGCGCTCAGAAATCCTAACCCTAACAATAATCAACCCCAATAGAACTTAGGAATCATTAATAACCCCATGCCTAATCACAACCAAGGAACACCAGCCCAGGTCACTACCATGGATCTCTCCAGTCAATCTTCTTTCCTGCCCTCCACCTTAATCACTAGCATCCAACCCTTCGACACTTTTGCCACTATTGTGGGAGCTCCTCCACCCTCGCACCCCTCGGCCTTGATCACCCGAATTGCCCCACCGAGCCCACCTCCTTACCCAAAATTTACTCAGATACGAGTCCACTCCTTTAGGACCCGAAGACCATTCCTTCATAGTCGCCCATCGGAACATTCAACCCCTCCAAATCCTGAACCCATACAATTGGAGCTCCCTTGTCTAATTAAGAGTATGGAGATCATGTTCTTCAAATTGCAACCCAAATCGCCGCATGGGTAGATAGTGTCACCCAAAAAGCTAAGAAGACGAAACAAGGACTCAGTGTTCACTAAACATAGAAGAAAGTGAACAAGATGAACATCCTAACCCGTGAGAGGCACTGGTCTCTTCTTTCCTAGAGGAAGAAGATTACACATAGTACCTCCCACCTTAGAGCGGCACAGTGCAAGTACGCGCACTGTCTTCGAATTTCACTCACTTAACGGATACATCAACGTCGAGCAACACTGGGCCTTGTCAGCAACTGACTTGCCCGATCCTTATGTCAGGAACCAATTATCCACCTCTGCCTTTTCCTCGAAATAAGGATTTCACGAATGCACAACCACCAGAGGGGAATACGAGAGAAAGAGAGGTTACCTTGCCTCCCCCACCTCACATTATCCCTCCACCAATCCCTACACCTCAACCACTCCAACTACCCACACCCAAGGCTATCGGCCAGGCAAAGAAATTATGCTCGAGCTAGGACAAGAATATGGCCTTCTATGGCATCTCCAAAAAATTTCAGCCCAGATATTAATATTAGAACTCATCAAGAAATCGCTTGACCATCACTGACTGCTGATAAGGACGTTTGAAGACACACAAGTGGACAAGGACACAACATTGGATGAGCTACATCAAATCACCTCGGTCATGGCACAACCTCCGGTACTCACTTTCACGGACATAGACGTGCCTAAAGAGTCACTCCGGGGAAGTTCAGCTCCCATATACCTTACGATCATAATTATAGGATTCTTCGTACCCCATGCATTGGTCGATACAGGAGCAGGACTCAATATTTTCCCTATCACAACATTAAAGATGTTCGAGTACATAGAGCAGGATGTCAGGCCCTTAGCACTGTCTCTTATAGTTTATGATAGATCGCATCATTTCGTCAAAGGAACTATCAAGCTCCAGGCTCAGCTCGTACCTGTAATAAAAGATGTCACTTTCCATATTTCTGATTCCTCCAGTACTTACAACCTTTAGGGAGAAAACAGTTAGAATCAATGAAGGCCGTCGCATCCACATACCACCAATGAGTCAAATTCCTGTACGAGGACTCCATTGTTCGTATATACACCGATGCGCCCCTCCAGGAGATGGACACTAATTACACGGCAAGTATTCCGACAACCCATGATTCCGTGTTGAACACGAGCCATATTATGAAGACCTGAATCCTCGATGAGGCAACCGTTGCAGAAGTTCATCCCCTACCCCCCTTAGCTATCCCCTAGCATGTCAACAAAAATTAACGAGAAGAGAGGTTGGCCCAGACTTTACCAAAATCTTCGACATCAACCCAACTGCGGCAAGAGGTTGGGATCTTATGTATCAGCTCGAGTACATCCCCCATATCGAACTAGATAGAAATAAGCAGGTCGTGTAGGGCCTATCGTCCAAAGGAAAATATGCAAACACATAAGGTTAGGTTACCAATCGGATGACCCACAAGCTAACTTGTTCCCTACCTCACTGAAATGGTCTCTATATGACCACTTAGTCTACGAGACCAATGAGAAAGTAGATATACCAAGGCAGAAGGAAGTGTCCTTCACTAAATCCTAAGAAGTGGAGATCGAACAAATGGCTAAAGCATTCAATAATTTAATGAATCTAAATGACGATATTGACAAACCATTTGAGGGAGTCAAGCCATTATTCGATACTGAGGAATCTATGAAAGAAGAGCCTCCCGAACCTACGCCACACATTGAAGACTAGGATTCGACCGATGAAGAGGACTTCCATATCGCAACCCTAGAAGATGAAAAGCAGCGAGAATCAACAGAGGATGACTAGCTCTTGATGTAAAGCGAAGAAGAAGACTATTGAAGAAACCTCACCAACATAGAACTAGAAGACCTCCTAAGGGCTAAACATTTGAAATTGCTTGAAGAAGTTAATCTCTCTCGAAACACTAATCCAGATTCTGACAGTGAATTCAATTATCTACCTATACTCCATCACTGGCAGTGCCCTAATCCAGAAATACTGTATTGTAAATTGTGGGCATCTATCTTCATATGGTGCGAAAGGGCTCTGTCACAAGAAATTCGACAAACCACCACCGTGGAGAATGATCACATCGCTCTTATTGAGTTCGAGGAAGAATTCAAACTCGGCACTCCTCCATCCCCAAATGCGCCACAACTTCAAATATTCTAGAAATCTCTTGAGGAAGAGTGGCTAGCCCCTCCGAGCGATGACGAGGACTACTGGATAAACCTCCCTGTACATGAGTTAACAGAGCAGGCCAACCAAGGACTTTAGGCATTGTCAGATCAAGAAGATGAGTTTGATACCAGCCCTGACTTTGGCTCAGAAGGATGGGAATGCTCTTGGAAATCTCCCTGCATTTCTCACCAGCCTCACTGCTGAACATGCGTATTCATCATAACATACTATGAAGTTCAAGGAAGAGAGTTCACTACCCCTAAGGATCCCCAAGGAGGTCACCCTTGATAGGGAGAGCGATGGTGTTATAAGTCAAAAGATGATAGTTTGACCAATTACGATCTCTGGAGCTTCTTCAAAGATGAGGCAATCAATGTGATAGAGGAAATCCGAATGTCAGTGCCAATGTCACCAACATCGCTTTTTCAATAGATCCCATCATATGAGGACTTTAAAAAAAAAATGCCAAATTCAGAACGAGTCCACATTACCCAAAGAATTGCCAGAATGGCTCCAGCAGCCGTCTCTTTCCCCCAATTAGACGAAGAAACTCTCCCAGTGCCTCTTCAGGCAATCGACTTTGTACCATATCTACTATCAAAAATCAAAAAAATAGAAAAAGTAGAAAACCCTAAAAATTCATAAATACAAAATCCAAAAAAACCAGAAAACCTTAGAAAAGAAAGAGAACCCTTCGTCCTAAATCAATTTTGCGACCAACGAGGAGACTTTTCTCCTAAGACTTCTATCCCCTCTCCTGCACGAAAATGCAAGGCATCCAGACAAAATAACAAATCAGTGATCATACCAGATGAGATACTTCACGACTTTGAGAAAAGAATCAATAGCCTTGACCTTCACCTTACCAAAGATATCTTAGTCATAAATTGTGCTGATGAAGGGCTACCTTTCGTAAAATCAAATCCCCAGTGTTGCAATTTTAAAGTGTACGAGTTTACCGAGGATGAAGAAGAAGCACCAGTCACCGAGATAACACAGCACTTACAATGGGTCATCAAGCATTTCGATGAGCAAACCCAAGCTGCCACAGAACCTACAAAAGAAATCAACTTTGGAACTGAAGAGAAACCCAAGAAGCTACTAATTAGCGCAACGCTCAACTTCAAGGAACGTCAACAAATCGTACAAGTCGTACAAGAACACCTCGACTCCTTTGCATGGTCCTATGAAGATATGGTTGGTCTAGAACCAAGTTTAGTAGAGCATCATCTTGTCTTGGAACTCGATGTAAAGCCTGTTAAGCAGAAACCCCGAAGGATGCACCCACAAACAACCCTTCAAGTTAAAGAGGAAGTTGACAAGTTACACAAAGCCAAATTCATCCGAGTCGTCCTCTACCCCAAATGGGTTACCAATATAATACCTATTGCTAAGAAAGATGGCAGAATACAGGTTTGCATTGACTTTCGAAACCTCAATCAGGCATGCCCAAAAGATGACTTCCCATTTCTGCACATTGACACTCTAGTCAACAACACCACTGGATATGAGATGCTATCCTTTAGGGAAGGTTTCTCTGGGTATAATCAGATCAAATTAGCAGAGTCTGACCAAGAGGCGACTTTTTTCACCACACCATGGGGAACTTACTGCTACATCGTCATGCCTTTTGGGCTCAAGAATGCGGGAGCCACATATCAACGAGCCATGATGGCTATTTTTCATAACATAATGTATAAATGTATAGAAGTCTATGTTGATGAGATATTAGTGAAGTCCTAAACACGAGTAGGACATGCTAAAGCACTTCGACTGGTACTACAAAGAGCTGAGAAGTATCAGCTAAAAATGAACCCAAAGAAATGTGTCTTCGGAGTCACATCCAAAAAATTACTCAATTTTATAGTCAGCACGTGAGGAATCGAAGTCAACCCTTCAAAACTCAGATCCATCCTTGAGATGCCACCTCCCAGTAATATCAAAGAATTACGAGGCCTGATAGGAAGATTACAATTTATCAGGAGATTTATCTCTCAGCATTCAGACAGATGCAATCCTTTCTACAGACTATTTAAAGGAGGAATTGAGTACAAATGGGATGAGCAGTGTCAGCAAGCCATCGATAACATCAAAAAGCACCTCCTTAACCCACTAGTACTATCACCACCAATCTTCGGAAGACCCCTGATTCTCTACCTCTCAGCAAATGACATAGCAATGGGAGTAATTCTGGGACAATATGAAGAAGACAACAAGAGAGAGAAGGCTATCTACTACCTTAGTAGGATGATGGTCGAGTACCAATGAAAATACACTTTAATGGAGAAGACCTGCCTCACATTGGTGTGGGCCTCAACCAAATTATAACACTACTTCGGAGCACATAAGATACTAGTACTAGCCCTAATGGACCCTTTGAAGTGCATATTCGAAAAGTCGGCAACATCAGGAAATATCGCTCGCTGGCATATGCTATTGCAAGAATTTGACATTACTTACGTCACGCAGAAGTCAATCAAAGGCCAAGCAAACATTGATTATCTTACAGATCTCCCACTCTCGAGCAATGAGCCCATACACGCAAATTTTCCTGATGAAGACCTACTCACCATTCACAATGAAGAGCCCGATAAGACATCATGGACCCTTTATTTTGACGATGCTCTAAATCATAAAGAAAAAGACATTGGTATAGTCTTGGTAACTCCGGAAGGAGTTGTCATACCTAAGACTTTGCAACTAGACTTCCCTGTCACTAATAATATCATGAAATACGAAGCTTTCATAGCTGGACTACGAGCAGCACTACAATTAGGCGTTAAATAGTTGAAAACCATCGGTGATTCCAAGTTCATAATCTCACAAGTTATAGGAGAATGGAAGACCATGGAAAAGAGACCGATGGCATATCTAGAAACCACTGAATATTTGGTAAAGAAATTTGAAAGAATCTCTTTCACGCACATCCCTAGATTAGAAAATGAACTCGCAGGCTCCCTTACCACGTTATCCTCGGTAATCCAAATACCCATCAGACAAAGTACTAAGACCTTCATCGAAAAACTAACAGTACCCGCCCACGAGGTAGCATGGACCGTTAAGAGAGAATTACTAGTTCTCCCCACGAGCACGAGATAAAATGAAGCAATCACTCCAAGAAATTTTATCAAGGCAAAAATCGCAGTCGTTATGTTCAGGTTTGAAAAATTACCAACCGATGACAGACAGCCATGGTATTTCAACATCTAAAACTTCCTGAAGCATCAAGACGTTCCTCCATATGCCACAAAGATCGAACGGAAGACTGTAAGGAACCAATGCGCCTGATTCTGCATACTCGATGAAATATTGTACAAAGAAGCCTTCACCAAAGGAGTACTGCTATGATGCATCACACCCACCGAAGGATAATACGTCATCCGAGAAGCACACACCAGTGCCTGCGGTGCCCACACAGGTAGATAGAGACTCACCAATCAAATCATACGATAAGGTTACTTTTGGCCAACGATGATAAGAGACTGCCACGTCTACATCCAGAGCTGCGAACAATGCCAAGAACACGCCGCACTTATCAAAGCTCCATCAGTTGCATTGAACACTATGACCTCGTTGTGGCCATTTTTGATGTGGGCTTTCGATGTCATCGGATCTTTCACAGACATAGTTGGGAACACTTAAAAGCATGCAATCATTCTTACGGCAACTGAATGCTACACCAAATGGGCAAAAGTTAAATCTTACATCAGAATCACCGCTTCAACACTCATGAAGTTTATCATTCAAAATATTATCACCAAGTTTGGAGTACCGAGGATGTTTTTCACTGACAACGGACCACAGCTCATCGTAGAGAAGACGAAGAAGTTATGTAAGAAGTTTGGCATCGATCTATGCCACTCATCACTGTTCTACCCTCAAGGCAATGGGCAAGCAAAAGCTATGCATAAAATACTTATTTGAATTTTGAAACACACATTAGAGATGAGCAATGGAGCCGACTGGCCCGAACAACTACCTGAAGCACTCTGGCCCTATAAGACCTCTATTCATACGGCCACTAGCTAAACTCCCAACCTCCTTACCTATGGGATGGAGGCAGTCCAACCATATGAGATTAAAGTACCATCCTTACGGATTCAATTTGATGATGAGCTATCCTTAGACGAGAGGAGAATTTCCCTACTCGCGTAGCTAGAGTAGCTCGATAAAACACGTAAGGGCAGCTGATCACACTCAGGTATATCAGAGGAAAGTAGCCAGGGTTTATGATAAGAGAGTCCTCGAACGAACCTTTAATATTGGAGAACTAGCCTTGAAGAAAATCATGCCTTCCAAGCATGCCAATTCAAAAGGAAAACTGAAACTGAACTTGGAAGGCCCTTATGTTATAACAGCCGCATACCCTGAGAATGCATACAAACTGGTGAACCAAGACGGGGAAGAACTCCCTAGTCCTTGGAATGCCATGTACCCTAGAAAATATTATCCTTAGCTCTGTGATCATCACATCTCGTGGTTAGATACTTATATTTACCACCCTTGTAGTCACCACAACCCATTCATTAGTCGTACGCCTTCAATTCTCATAATATCCTTAAGACCTCCAATTTATCACCTACTTTCTCATTCAGGTGAATTGATCAGAGGACTAGTGACATTTCTAACCTCTTTCAAAAGTTCAAGTGACACTCGATTCTCAACCCTTCCCTCGCCATTGGAGGAGATGTTAGAGTAAAAAAAAATAAAGACGTTAGGTTTAATCAAAACTCATTATTCTTGCGCTAGCAAGATGCTTTTAGGAAATATATACATATATGCAAAAAAAAATGAGAGAGAGCAATACTACGAATGAACCAGTCAATGAGCTCAGGGAAGCATAAGCAGGCCGTAAGGACGTCTCTGCTAACTTTACTAGAAATGTATAAGCAAGTTGCGACGGCATCCCTGATGACCCCATACTACTAGATGTTGTTGTAAGGTGGCGGGAGGAGGACAAACTCCTGCTAACCATAGAATATGAGATTTTGATGGTATCGAAACATGATGAAGAGCTCGATCATGGCACCCCATATCCCCTTTGAGAAAAAGATTGTTACTCATCTCTTTTGGAAAGCGTTAGGTACAAACTACTCCCCACATCAATGAGCCTTACCCCCTTCCACTTTTTTATTTTTTGGACGATAAATCGGAAGCCTTTCAGGATACTCCTAAGAATGAAATTGAAAACTAGTGAACGACGACTGACGTAATCACTTACTATATCTACCACACCCTCTCTGATAATGACCATGGGATAGGATGGCCCACCACCCAAAGGTAGACCCCAGTATACAACTGGCATAATCAAAACGACCTCCCCTGGTTCGATAACATTACTGATGATCTTTTCTTCAAAGCTAACTCACCAAATACATATGGCTTCTTATAGACCCAAAGTGCTCATCTAAAAACCTAAAAAAAAGCTCCATTGTATTTAAACACTAGGGAATTTTTATTTTTTCAGAAGGAGAATCACCATAGAAGTGCCAACTTGCTTATAAAGAAGATGCAGAATAACCACCCAAAGAATGCTACCAAGGATACTGCACTACCGATTCTACCACGCTCCTACACTGGGGCATTTTTTTATTTATTTTACTTTTTCTGTTAGTTATTTTCTTTCCCTGTTGCATTATTTTCATTTTCGAAAAAAAATGCACATATATCCATCTTTTACTACCAGACCCTAGTCTAAGACACTCGCCCCCCTTGACAACTAGCAAAGGGGAGAATAAAAATTATTGATAGTCTTGCCTTTACATGTGCAAATACAAAGCAACCTTCAACCACCACCGGGATAACTCAGGAAGCACCCAAGTCCCGATGACAATTGATGGCACTAAAAGTTAAAGGGAAATGCAAGAGGTAACTAAAAGAAAAGGAGCTAATACAAGTACATCTGAACTAAAAATATATATCAAAATTTTTTTTTACATCCATCAGCGGGGGCATACCCCCTACATTTACACTGAGCACGACATAAAAATATAATACAAAAGAAAGGTAAACTATACACCCCTACTCCCTACACTGCCGCTGGGATGGCCGATCACCGCTATCCCTAGTATCATCAACCCGAAGGTTCATAGACTGATCCTCCGAAAACACAATCCCGACACCCAAAGTCGGCGGAACCTCTAGTCGAATCGAAGGCCCCACTATAGAATCCACCTCGCTCACCTGACTGGCAGCCCGCCTGGATCGCGAGCGAGAATGATACTCAGCAAGTAGCTCCTGGAAGGTGGCGTCCTCGACATAATCCCTTACATGCTTACGAGTCATACAGCGAGCCTGCCCTACCTGAGAGCCAGTGGCCATTGGATCTAGACGAGTCAAACGACCAACCATCTCGCGTGCTCCACGCTCACTCCTCAACAGATGATGTTGTAGACGATCAATCCTCACCTACATCTCATCTTGCACCATCCTTCATGCTACCTCTATCGCCTCAACCTGAGTCTCCCGCATAACCATCATCTCGACAAGCAGGTCCTCGCGGCTCTGCGTGTCCCCAAGGATCTGTCTCACCTCAGGAATGGCACGCCTCCTCAAGCTGGCAAACCTACGTTACTACACTAGTCAAAGAAAACCAATATATATAAAAACATTTGTGAAGAAATTTTTTTGAAAAGAAGATAATCATACCAGATTCACCCTCTCTCCAAGAAGGCGCTAAACCGTTGCAGCGATCACTGGATCAGCAAGCGGCACGGAAGGAATAGCAAATGTGGATGGCTACATCACAGACAAACAGATACATCAGAAAACATTACGAATATGATGACCATAACCATAATAATTAAAACATACCTGAGTAGGAATAGGAGTAGACGCCTGAGGAGGAGCCCCAGGAGCAGAGTCAGGAATGGCCTGCATAAAGATATCATTGACATATACAAAGCTTGTCAGACATAGATACAAATGAATGAAATAAAATGCCAAACAAACTACAAATCATACCTGACTCTCCGAACGTAGAGAAGCAGCAATCGCCTCTCTCATCTGGAGATCCTCGACAAGACTGCGCTAAGAGAACATGACGCATGATATCAACAAACCATAAACTACATAAGAATCTATAACTTAAGAGTCTAGAACATGTACCCAATGCTCTAGCTCAGCTCAAAGCCGGACCATCACTGGATCCTCCCCACTCGAAGAAGAAACTAAAAACGGATCGAATGTCGGAGGATAACCTTTAGCAGCAGCTAGCTCCACTCTCTGCAAGTACCAAGCAACACATAAGATCTAACCAAAAAAATTTGCCACTAAAATAAACACATTACCAACACTCACCAATCGATCAATCTCAGAATGTAAGCTAGCCGCTGCCTCTCGGTCAGCCAGCTGCTAACTACGATAGGTCTCAAGCAATGTCATCTGCCAAGCACCCTCTCTCTTTCTCTCAATGTAGCAAAAAAAAATACAAGCAAATAAAACTATCATACAAGAACCACTAAAATTAGAAATGGACGAAACTCGTAGATAAATAATCCCACCAGAGACCACCAAGTCCCCGCTAGTTGAACTCTCAGCTCATCCTTCGTTGTCCTAACCTGAGCCATGAAAGTAGTTAGGAGGTGCAGCATCTCCTCATCAGGATGAGGAGCGCACCCTGTCTGCTCCATCGCTCCATGAAGGGCATCCAATGCTCAGTAGACACCCGTAGTGAGATGGCCCTACTCTAACATGTCCAATCTCTCCCTCAATGCCGACACTGACTCAAGGCCGCCGACCGCGGAAGAACCACTCCCATGAATGGGTCGCCTAAATAAGCGCCCACCACCTAGCGTCCTGAACCATCTCGCGAACTCTTGGGCATCTGTCTCATCGAGTGCCCCGGTCACCCTAGTCCCCCTAGACATAAAATCCTCCATCTGATTAGCCATCTTCTTCACAAAGTTTCGGCCAGGGGGTCCGACCATCCTCTTCGCCACTCTATGGCGAATCTTCGAAGGGACTCCCTGATAGAGTCCCAGCTAGCATACCACTCGAGATAGGTGGATCCTTTCCACCTTCTCAAAACAATGGACCCATATGTCCACATCAAAGAAAGCCTGGCTAGACTGAATCACTGGCACATTGGCATCCTCCCTAGCTGTATAGGGCCTCCAAATCACCTATAAGCCAATAGGAAAACTTGTCAATAAATACTAAAACCTGAGAAATAAAAGAACCAATCCGAGAAAGTGTAATGACAATATAGACAACACCTACCAGCCCAGTGTGCATATCCTCAAAAGACCTCACGCGGTCTGAAGATCTGAAGATCGACGACGATGACCCAACGCCATCCTCCACACATGCATCCATGAAAACGTGAACGTAATCTCCGTCGGGACCCATGGACGAAGAAAGGCAAAGTGATCATACGCCAAAAACTAGAGAGCCAAAAAATATGTTGAAACAGCTACTTCAAATAACAAAGAAAACCGAAGATATTATGACACCAATTAACTAAAACTCACTTGGAGGAAGGGAAGGAAACCTTCGATCGTCACGACACCACACCCCCGATGATAAAATTGCTCATAGAGATGCGCCAACGAGGCTGCTCCCCAAGCATAGGTAGGGATCTGATCCAAGTCCCCGAGAAGCATAAAAAATAGCCCGATGATGCATCCCCGAGTCAAAGAAGAGAAGAGTACCACGCCAAAGAGATGCATCAAGAATGCTCGAAGCACCCTATCTGCAGCCAACCCCAACTCAACCACGGGCTCCCGACCCGCCATTACCATGCGCGCGCATCAAATAATGCCCTTGGCTCTGAATGACGCCTCAGAGAAATGAAGCTGCTGGCAAATGTTTCAAAGAATCAAGTGACTAGAACTACCCTTGGCCTCGATCCACTAGATCTATAAAGGACACCTAGGATATCATCGCATACCCCAAGATAATCCCCCGCCATCTACCTCGTAATCAGCTCACCCTCGAATCGAAGACCAGTGATGCGGACCCAATCCTCTGGAGTCGGTAGCAACATACCAACCGAAAAGAGAAGCGCTTGATGCTCCTCCATCCACCTCTCTAGAATTACTGTGAATAGACCACGATCGACCTGAAAAGGCTCCAACTGCAAGAGCGGCCCAAAGCTAAAATACACCAATTGCGCCCACTAAAACTTTGGCAAGGCACAATACCAAGTGTGGGACTCAATCCATGTAGAGCTGATAGCCAGCTGCGAATGCTCCTACCGAACAAAGAACAAGTAAAAAATATAATCAGACTAACACGCATACCTACAATGAGAGCCAAGTATACCTAGAACTAAAAGCAAATAAAGTATATGAAAACACACAGTAATGGTCCCTAACAAGCACACAAAATATGATAAGAGCAATAAAATAGAAACGTGACCTATCATTAAATGCAGTCATGATGCATGAATGGGCACACAACCAATAATCGATACAGGTTCGACATAAAATAAAAAGGTTTTCAGATCCTAATAAGTCTATGTCACAACCTAAATGCCTAGAAAAGCGAAGGAACTCTTGCTCATGGATACCTACCTGGCCTCGAACGAAGAAATCCTCCAGCGAGAAGTGTGTGCGAGCCTGGCGCTCCTCACCCTCACCTCTCTCAGCTCCATCCTCACCTCTCTCAGCCTCATCCACACCTCCCTCAGCCTCACCCTTATGTCTCTCAGCCTCACCCTCTCCCTCATCCTCACCAGTGCTTCTGATCTTAGGGATCTCCTCCCAGATCGAGACCTTAGTACCCTCCTCCATGGCACCAACGGTAGCATGAACCACAGAGGTCTCACCAACCTCTATCGCTAACATCCGCTCCAAATATGAAATGGTCAAGTAAAATTGATCACTGCCCGTGGACTACATCTCAAAAGAAAGAGCTCAAAAAACTAGGAAGAACGGAAGAAATGGGACCCTAAACGGACGAGTAAACCATGAGATATTGAGAAAACATGAAAATTAGGATGCAAGGAAACAAGGAAACACAGAATCGAGAGAAAAACGGATAGTGTAGTAAGAAAATGATGACCCATGGACATATATAGCACTCAAAGTGATCACGCTCCTAAATCGAGGTGTGCAATCCGATTGCACGTTTGAAAGATAGAGCACAATCCCAATCACGCGACTCATGAGCTGCGCGCAATATAAACGTCGCCTGCTTGGAAAAGCAACAGTTCGACTATTGCACACCAAAGTGAAGATGCGTAATCTATTCACGTGCCATAAAGTGCGCACGTAATCCCCCAAATTAGTCCACAGGCTAAGCCGATGATGCTTCAATCGCGTGCTCTGTAAAGAATGCACAATCAAATTATGCGTCTGAAACCCTACCCGTAATTATCCCTTTCACCCTGACATCACGCGATGCCTTACAATCGTGCAATCAAATCAAGCGCCCTGAGAAGTGCTTGCAATTAACCCAAACTATCAAAATTTTACCCAAACTGCAGCAACCAGGAATTCATCATCTACAACTGGGACACTGATGATTAAATAAAAAAAAATGCATACAATCACAGAACACACACGTACACACATACATAAACCAGAACTAATTCAAACTTTAAACATTCATAAATAAAAGATATAATTATAAATTACACCGAGGGCATATCCTCTGAATATACAACTTAAAATAAGAAATTTAAAATCAACACGTTCAGGTAATGCCTGAATCCAGATTTATTCTAGAAACAAGAGATCTCGGAGAAGTCCGGAGAAGGAGTACACCCTAAACGAATTCTAACAATGACATCCTTTCCTCCCCCTTTTCTTCCACAGACAATTCTTGACATACAATTCTCCAAATCACACGCCAAAATAACATCATTTCGAAGCCCCGAGCCAACAGAGAAAAAAGAGTGGCTCACCAAAAGCCACCCAGGACCCATCTATGGAAGCCTACCTTAGAAAACATAGCAAGGAGAGGCAACTAACGCTGAATCCGCGGAGCCTACCTAGGAAAGACAGGTGTCGGTCATGAGAATGTGACCCTACCTTATCCTTGGCTTTTCTTTCCTTCGCTTTTAACTCCCCCATCTCTTCTCCCAATGGGGTGACACTTCGAGTTGGATTGATAGCACCAACCCTAGCACCACCCTGAATTCCCAATCCTGTCCATTCCCAATAACTCACTTAATAATCATAATTCTTTGGGTTCAATACCCGGGATACAAAATAGAAAGGAAGAAAAGGCATTAATGAACATAAGAAAAAAAATGCCCTAGATCTCAAACATAACAAAAAAATATCCCAAACTTTTAATCCTAAGCTTGAAATAAAATTCAAAATAAAACCCAAAGCCTTTGGCTTGTATTTATAAACTATACCTCCTAAACCACAAAGTGACAAGTGTCACATTTTAAAACCCTTTCAATCTAATTAAATCTAAACTAAACACATACCCCCCTAGAAAAGAACCATAATCGACAACAAGCTTAGATCAATCAACCAAAGCATAACACTTACCCCTCCAAAATATAAATCCACCCAAAATAGATGAACAAATAGGATTAATACACCTAACCCCATCTAGAATGTTCACAAACTAAACTCAAACTCACACATTTCTAACAAGATGTCATCAAACATTAGACTAAGACAAACAAACGTTAAAATTGTCAACTTGGAACTCATGCTCTTACCATGACAAAATCAAAATTCCTCAAAGTTACATAACAAAACTTGAAAATGCCTAGTCAAACTAAATTCCAAACCAAATACAATAAACGTTTATTTATTTAATGAAATTTTACATAAATCACCAGAGGCATACCTCCTGAACATACAACCCAAAATGAAAACCTAAAACCTAGCTTATAACCCAAAGTGAAAACTGAAGACCCGAAACGGACACAAAGTGAGGAGCAAAGCGTCCAATTGGAGGCTTCAGAAGGAGAGATGGAGCATTGGTTGGGGAACACATCCCTCTACTTGTAACTCCCACTTCTTCCACCATCTTTATCTCCTCCACCGCCGCCTCCTCAATGTTGTTTTCACTGCTCCCTAAAAGGGATTAATGTGAAGACCAATCTTCTCTTTCCCACCACTGCCCATCTCAAATCCACTCCACCAATCAGCATATCAGGTTGAAGATCATGCGAAACAATGAACATCGAAGGAAATGACATCTCAATCAGATGACTAGATCACCTAATATCATGAGTACATGAGTTTTAGAACACTAAAAAGTAAGAAATGTAAAGACAAAAACTTGAGGTTTAAGAAAATGAAGATTTTCACCCCTTATATAGAGAGCAGTCTAATCGCGCCTCACGATCCAAGCGTACAATCCAATCACACATAGTAAAAAAGGTGCTTAATCCAAATCACACGTAATCCCCTATTCGTGCAATCCAACTTCTGCCTGCCCCAGCAGGCGCGATGCCCCAATCCCGCACTTATATCAGAACGCATAATAAAGTTGTGCGCTACAAAAGTGGCACACAATAGGAAAGGTCGCCCGCACAGAGACCTAGTGACATTTGAGTACATGCTTATGACAGAGTGTGTAATCCAATTCCACATACAAATGCATAAACAACCCCTTTAAACCTTCAATCGCATGCTCGAAAATAGGCACACAATTTAATTGAGCGACTGGTACCAGGCACGCAATATCCAAATTTATACATTCTCACACCTTTTACTCCCAACTCGGTCAAGATCAAAACCCTGTCTCCCATCACATAACCCCACATGAAGAAGGAAACATTAACCACACCCTCTGTTCCATCCAACAGAACACACCACCACGACACAACAACTTCAGCTTGTCTTACAGCCCCGACACCAATCACACCCCCCCGAAATACTTATTATTCACTAAAAAGTACCACTTTTCACCTCCTAACCTAGCCTTTACTATACCTTATAGCTGTGTAATAATCCCCTATTTAGTATGTTTTGTAGTCAGTAATAACAGGTACAACTTAGTACAAAGTCCATGCTTTTGATGCCAAAAAGAGAGAGAACTCAAGCTAAGGATGATTGTTGAGCCAAGGACAGATGGAACACCATGGTGGTACACACCATGGTGACTATTTTGCATGTCAAGGTGGACCTAAGAAGTCTGGCAGATGACAGAAGAATGGATATGAGTGGAGAAAGCTGCAACAACAACATCTGCACTGCAGCAGAGGAGCAGAAGTGTTGCCTCGCGCAGTCACAAGTATTGCCTCGCACTGTTTAAATTCGTAGCAGCCACCTCATGAAGTCAATACCTATAGCACAAAGTGAACTCATGAAGAAATCATGCAGCTGAATGAAGGATTGGCCTCAGAG